>OX596210.1:5557879-7957879 GCA_951394215.1 Glyphodes perspectalis
CAATTGAAGATGGAAAAAGTTCTCTTACTCTTATTTTTAATACTATTTACATATTTTATACTATTTACATTTATAACACTATACACATAATTCATACCACATCAATTATTCTCGGCACATACTTTATTTATACATCGGGTTTTGCTATTTTTGTTGATTATATTATAATTTGCATACTTGAAACTACTATTTATTTTTGGAGATGTAATTCGTACAGCTCAAAATTGCCATACAGGTCTGACCATCTATTGCATGTTTTACATCGGCTGTCAGTGGCTTGGGGTTGAATAATTTATTAGTTGGGTTATTTAATGCGGGCTCACTGAGTACAAGGCATGAGGAGTTTATAGCGGCAATGGAAGATATGGCCCCGGATATTATGGCTGTCAATGAGACCTGGCTCCGAGTAGGGGAGGAGGACAGGGCTCCCAGACTGGCTGGTTACCGATTGCTGCATACCCCAAGACCAACACACATTAGAAGGGGGCGGGGTGGCGGAGTCGGGTTTTATATACGTAGAGGTCTGAACATAAAGAAATACCCACACATAACTACTACTGCCCATGTGGAACAAATGTGGATAACATTGCAGATCAATAATAGAAATATTGCCATTGGAACCGCATACAGACCCCCCTGGCAGGATGTGGCCTTATTTGTCGATGTAATCACAGAGACCATTACCTCTTTTACCGGATTAGATGGAATAGTACTATTGGGCGATTTTAACATTAACCTATTTGATGTATGCAACAGTAAAGTTAGAGACCTTTCAGATTGCTTGCGTAGCCTGAGCCTCGATCAACTGGTAACAAATGCTACCCACTTTACTGATCATAGTAGCACCTTGATTGACTTAATATGCTCTGATCTAGCAGCATTGGACATCAAAATTAATCACTCTCCTGATCTGGGTGGTCATGCAATGTTGTTGGCTGAGTTTAAAATTCAAAAAGGGAAACCAAGGCCTCGATGGGTCATTTATAGGTCATTCAAGGATATTCTTTTGGAGCAGTTTGACCGGGACCTCAGATCGATCGAATGGGAGGGCTTTGATAGCATTTCCAGTGTGAATGATCTGGTATCGGCATTTGCGGGGTGTGTTCTGGGACTGTTCGATCTGCATGCACCACTGAGAATTCGTAGATTTCGCCATCCTCCCCACCCCTGGATCACCGACACTATAAAAGACATGATGCGTGTGAGAGATGTTTACCATAACCAGTACAAGAAGCAGGGAGTGACCGCCTGCCAGGATAACTACAAGTCTATGAAACAATTGGTGTTGCATGCTATCGAACAAGAGAAAAAAAGTTATTTCTCCCGGCATATTAATGACAATATCAGAAATTCTAAGCGGCTCTGGAGTAACCTCAAGGAGACTTTAATGCTTGACAAGGGGGGGGCTGGAGATATATCAGACATATTCAGTGACCCAAATGTTATTAGTGATTATTTCACCAAGGTGCCTAGCGTAAGCGAGGTAACATTATCCCAACTTACATACTTCGAATATCACAGGCACCACAGTGGAGCCACATTCAGATTATCTATGGTTGGTCAAGATACAATTCTTAAAACCATCAGGAATCTAAAAAGCAATGCCCAGGGCTACGATGGTGTCTCATTGGATATGCTCCTATTGACCCTTCCTTATTCACTTCCAGTAATCACAGCCATTATAAATCGCTCTATAGCAGATGGTGCATTCCCCGAGGCCTGGAAGGTTGCTGTGGTTAAACCCCTTCCTAAAACCAGCCATCCCACCACAGTTCAGGATCTAAGACCTATCAGCATCCTTCCTTGTCTATCAAAGATCTTAGAGAGGGTGGTCTGTGATCAACTGACGAAATACCTCAAAGAGCATGACATCCTACCTCATCGTCAATCTGGGTTTCGCAGAGGGTATGGTGTAGCTACGGCACTTGCGGATGTGGTGGACAATCTTTTGACTGCTCAGGATCAGGGTAAACTATCCCTGATGGTGCTGCTCGATTTTTCCCGTGCATTTGACCCAATTAGTATTCCCCTCCTGTTATCCAAGCTGCGCTATTATGGCCTTGACACTGCTTCAGTCAAATGGTTTTATAGTTATTTAACTAATAGACATCAATACGTGGAGCTGAAACAGTTAGATGGTACTATATTAAAATCACTAATTCAACCTGTAAATCGTGGCGTTCCGCAGGGATCTATATTGGGCCCTATCTTGTATATTTTATACAGTGCTGATATAGTTAATGCCATATCATTCTGTCGCCACCATTTGTATGCAGATGATTTGCAACTGTACCTCCCCTTTAATATAGCTGATCATGCAGATGCAATATCTAAAATCAAAATTGACTTGTGTAAAATTAATGATTGGTGCATGTCTAATTCCCTTCTGTTAAATCCAAAAAAGTCTAAACTCATGCTAATCGGATCAGCCAAGAACATTGCCAAACTTAATAATGTTGCTCTAAATATTGTCATTAATGGTGAGATAATCGAACGGGTGGATAGGGCCAGGAACCTGGGTCTCATTTTTGACAGTCATTTAAGATTTGAAAGCCACATCACTGAATGTGCAAGGAATTGCTTCTATAGATTAAAGCTTTTGTACAAACTCAGGCCATATTTAGATGATAAAATAAAGATAATTCTTTGCGAAAGCCTTGTACTCAGTAAACTGAATTATTGCGATACAGTGTATGGGCCGTGCCTGCTTGCTAGAACATCCCGCCTCATACAGAGGGTTCAGAATGCTTGTGCCCGATACTGCTTTAAGGTTCCTCCGAGGTCACACATCACACCCTTCCTCAACTCCGCTAATATGCTAAAGATGGAAGCACGCAGGAAGCTGCATCTGGCCACCATGTTGTTCGGTGTCCTGGCAGCTGCCGCACCAAACTATCTCCTCAACAAACTTGAATGGACTCACGATCGCAGCAGATTCCCTAAGAGAGCGGGCGCCAACGTCTTCTCCGTGCCTAGGCATCGCACTATGGCATTCCGTGGCGCATTCCGATATGCTGCAACGCGATGCTGGAACGATCTGCCGCCCCCCTTGCGCGCTCTAGAGGTTAAATCCACTTTTAAGTTACGTCTAAAGAACTTATTGCTAATGGAACAAAAGCAAAGCTAGAATAGGAATACTCACCTAAAAGTTCTGAGCGACGCACATGGGGGCTATGGCAAGGACGTCACAGATTAGAGAAAACTGCTTTTTCTTTTGTACCCATTGGTTTTGTGGCGATTGTGAACGAATAGTGCTGGTTGTGACTTGTGTATTATAAAATTAATCCCATCCTCCTCGCACTGAGGAGAGTAATACGTGGAACCATGCTTGTATACGTGGCAACATGCTCTTAGTTCTAGGTTAACCATTTTATTTTGAAAATTGATATTACGTACATAATGTGGTGATTTAAATAATTTTTGTGACACTTAGTTTTTTTTTTTTTTTTTTAAGTAACAGACACGGTCGTCACTCAAGCAACCTAATTCACAGGTACGAGTGACTGTGACTTTTTCTGTTATATCGTATTTAATTATATTTAATTAAGAAACATATGCATGTTATTTGTCTTTTTATTATTATTCTTTTAATTATTATAATTCTCATTTTATTTTATTTAATTTTTTCTATCTTTGATTTGTTTACTTTGTTTTCTTTTTATTTATTTTTTATATATATTTTTTTTTTTTTTCTTTTTTCTTCCTGGTGATGGCCGCACCTCTGCACCGCGCATCCGTTTCGATTAGGGTGTCGATCATCAACTTGTCTCACCCGTTGGGTTGGTACCGTGAGAGGGGGACGGATGCGCGGTGTAGACCTGGTACCCGCTGAAAACCAGCGTCGTGACCTACCTGACTGTCAGGTGGGTCACGACTTAAGCTGAGCGGGCGCCCTTTTGGCACACCTTATTATTTATTTTGTGTGTTAATTTTCTTTCTTTTTGTTACTGTTAATGTTTTCTTTTTGTTTTTATATTGTATTCCTTGCGTGTGTGCCAAATAAAGTTTTTCTATATTCTATATTCTATATTCTATAATATTTAAGTATATATTTGTAATACCTGAATCTGATATCCGTAACACAAGTGCTCAAGCTACTTAGCTCGGAGTCAGATCAATGAATATGATGTTGTGGGATATTTATTTATTTATTTAAAAACTTTTCAACGTCCACATCCCTAACATAGCAAAAAAAAAATTACAGAAAATTTGATACACAAAAGCGCGTTATCAGGGAAAAGGGAGAAAGGAATTTAACAATTTTGGCATATTAAGGGATCAACGTGAATATTGCGAACGAAATGAACCAGTCTTCGGCTACTGATTTAATGTTTGGATTTTCTTCCCATCATTATATTGGTAGGAAAGGAAATAAAATATAATACGCATATTCTAATAATGCCTTGTGGTTATGACCAAATTTGAATTTAGAGCCTTTTTTATGTAAGGTTTCTATTTAATGAAAACAGTACTGTATTAAATTGTGTGTAATCTAACATTATACAAAATAATACAAAAAACTGGTGTAAAGGTCATCAACGTTGTTTAATTTTGGTCAAATCGGACAAATAGTGCCTGAGATTAGCGCGTTCAATATTAAGTAAGTATAGATTATATATCCTACAGCTTATGATAACCCTTATAATAAATAAAATAGATTTTTGAAACGTGTAAGTTAAACCCATACCGATATCAAAAGTTTTTATTTAACAATAAAGTCGAGAAGTACCCGTTATTGAATTAATCCAGTCACGTTTCAATTACGTTTCAATTACAAACACATACGAATTTTCTTTTTCAAATTATTTTCATTAGTTATCTTTTATGTTTACTATTAGTTATGTATACATCTAGGTATGTACTTACTAAGATTATAAAGCTAGAACACAATGTAACAAGGGCCAATACTCGTTACTGTCATAACAAGCTCCACCGTTCCGTTCGAAAATTTAAAATTGAAAAAGTCGGTAGTTAAAAAGCCCGTTTTTAATAAGGCCTTTCCACTGACGTAACTGAGATAAAGCAGTTTTAATACTCACTCGGATTTATGGCGTGCCCTTCATCAACCGTGTGGAGCGATAAGTGGAGCACCAGGATAAGCGCAGTTGACGTCTGCAAAAAAAAATGGAGCGTTAAAATGGCGGAGAAGGTATTGAAGAATGGGTATGGCATGTGGAAAGGTGGATTCATTAATATAGGACTGTAAATTGAAAGCTGATACTTGTGTTGAAATGGCGATTAAGGTATTGGAGAATGGGTATAAAGTGTGAAAAAATAGGAGGACAAACTCACGGGTTCAATGATGCTAGACAAATTAAAATTGTTACATTTTATTATCATGGAAATCGAAAGTCACAATTTCGAACAATTATTGCATCGAATACAATAATGTAGCAGCAGATTATGTCATAAAATTCGCAATTTCATATAAAAGTGTAACATACTCCACTTCGTTAATATATACATTTAGTGACAGCTATATTTAATATACACATTAGGTATACATTAGGTAGTAACAAATAGGTTTATGTAAAGTTGTTTACATTAAAATTTGATTTTTAACCGACTTCATATAGTTGGAAGGAACGAGAAAAGTAATTTAATGGTTGTAAATGTTATAATTATTCCGTAGATATTCCTTAATATTGGAACGAATAAATTAACATAATTAATCTACAAAAGTATTAGTATCTAATTACATTAAGAATTTCATAAATAATTTGTTCTACTTTAATTTAATAACTTCAAAGGCTTTTTACCTTCTATGTATAGTTACGCCACATATTTACTGTATTTATATCAATATTTTAAAACGATTTGCGTTCCTGCCCTAAAATAATAGTGGAAAATTCCGGAGTGAATTGGAATTGAGTATATTTGACGAACATATATATTTAAAAAATGTTCATGAATGTTGAAGAGGCGAGTGAGGTGTGTAAGGATCGTGTCATATGGCGTTCGATTCTCTATGCCTACCCCGCTAGGGAAGTGGCGTGAAGTTTAGTTAGTTATATAAAAAAAAATGTTTTGCTATGTATGCTATCTATCAATTTTAAATATTGATGTAAATATATGCGAAGATGCGATATAAGATATATTATAAAGAAAAAATACATTATTGTGTCTAAAGAGAATAAAAAGACGGTGTTTTTAGAAGGACAAGTACTTTTAGATCGACACGCTTTTTTTAATTATATAATATAATGTAGGCAAAGTAAAGACTATTTTAGAAATCAAAATGTTTAAATTAAGCCGAACGTTGGAAATTGATCCTAATTAAAGCAGAATAAACAAAACTAAAATTCCGAATAGTGTTACTACAAACAGGATATTAAATTATTACGAAAAGCTTTCAAGGTTTCAGGGTTGTTTACAAAGATAAACCAATTTAATAATTAGTTTGAGACGGACTGGCTGAATCTGAGTTAATTATTCACTTCGATAAATCCGCTATTTTGCTTTTGCTTTGTACAGTTTCCATGTTTTGGGGAAACGGTCATTAGTTTATTAATAAACTTCCAATAAATATACTTTTGAAACGCATCGGAATATTAAGGTATTTTGAAGACTGTGATGTAATGGTTAAGTATATTGTTTGCAGTTCCAATGTGTTCAGTTAATGCAGTACAAGTTTGATGTACATATAGATTTAAGGACTTCATCAACTATGAAGTAATAAATAAATAAATAAATATCAGACTACATCACATACATTGATCTGACTCCGAGTTAAGTGGCTTAAACACGTGTGTTACGTATATCAGAAACAACAGTGGTAATTCAAATATATACTTAAATATTAGATATTAACACCCAGACACAGAACAAACACAAGTATTCATCATACGAATATTTGTCCTAGGTGGGGATCCAACCCACAACTCTTGGCGCATGGGGCAGGGTCACTACCTAATGCGCCATCGAGCTTATCAAAATATACTGGTTGTACTTTAAAGCAGGAGAGCTTATATTGTAGGAATAGGCATTTGGAATACTTAAAGGACTGACTGGCAAAACCTAGAACATAAGATTTTAAAAGCAGCTCCCTCTTGGAAGGCCTGGGTAAATATAGAACACTGGCTGGACTCGACTTCTTTTTTTTGTAAAATACTATGCAGGAGGCATAAGTTCGGCTTGACGATATGCAGTCATCTTGAATGGGTGATGATATACCACATTTTTACTACCTATTCCCATGGTACCACCACTACGTGTGATGTGAGAGCATCGAAAGACATGGTGGATATATCCTGTTCACTGATTTATTGAGAAGAGTTAAACTGCTCAAATTACCCTGGGACACCTAAGCATGGATATCTGTTATCGATAAGATAATAACACCACATTAACCACATGAAATAAAAAAAAACTCAGGCTTGGAGAGTCATTCTATATTTTGACAAAGCGTTTTTATATTTTTTTGTACACACTTTTGAGTCGTAAAAAATCATGCGTCATTTAAATTTCCTACCGTTAAAATTACAAGCTCCATAATAAAACACACAGCACACCAATTTCGTCCTTCAGGTCGCGTCTATACTGTTACACTTTAAATAAATAAATAAATATTTCAGACTGACACACCAATTCCCTAGTTCCAAACTAAGCTGATGCTTGTACTATGAATACTAGGTGAACGGATAGACATACTTAAATAAACTTAACATAACTTTAACTAGCGTTTAACTGTATTTATACATATTTGTCATTCTGTCATGATTCTGTCATATCTAAACTAATATTATAAAGCTGAAAAGTTTGTTTGCTTGAACGCGCTAATATCAGGATCTACTGATCCGATTTAAAACATTCTTTCAGTGTTAGATAGCCCATTTATTGAGTAAGGCTATATAACATCAACCATAAACGCGTGTGAAACCGCAGGTACAGCTAGTATATGATGCAATAAAAACCACCTTTTCTGCAAAGCTATAAGTAAATGTTTGTTCCTACTTTGAACCCAAATAAATCGAATACTTAGGTACGTTTTACAAGGTCTTTTTAGTTATATAATTTCAAAGTATATACTTACAAGTTTCTTTTATTATTATATAATGTATTATGCACCATTCGCCTCACGTCACAGTTTGTTTTTAATGCGAATAAAAATAACATGTCAATATCATCTACCCTTGTGGAACATATTTTCACAAACATGTATGTTTATCAATTGGGAAAAAAAACAAAGCAGAGTTATTAATACCACATTGATCCAAGGTATCTGAACAAATAAAGATCACATGCCTACATTTCGCTTTAGTAAACATTTCCAGTAAGGGTGAACCCTTTCCGCCGGGGTTCATTTCGTCACTCACTGTACGCGTATAAAACAGAACAGTGCGTTATTTGTGTACGCCATACAACATGTACGCAAGTACGTACTATGTGTAATGTGAACACAAAATTTCTACAATCTGTTATCTCAGGCCAGCCGTGTTTTGGGCGAGAATTTATCTTGGCACCCACGAGCCAGGATTGTAAGCTCTGGTCGGATTCCCATTCTATCCTGCTCGTTCATTCGATCTAAAGCGATTGTACGAGTGAAACGGAGCATTGTCCTTAGTAGTCATGGAAATAATTGCGTAGGGATTACTGAGGCATTAAGATCCTTAGCGCAGCTCTTAGTGAAGAAGTCGGTGGATAAATGACATAGTAAAGGAAAGTGAAACTGAATGATGATATAATTAAAACAAGACTAGAATTAACAAGAGATTGTAAATTACCATTTGCCCATTTGGCAGTATTTAAAAGGTAATATATTTGCATGGCTTTGTTTCTAGCTGCCTCTTGGCATCGTTCAGCAGCATGTTTAACTAGATTCAAATTCAACCAAATCAAAGTTTTTTCCCCGTTCTTCTTTCCAAGTGTCAGAATGGTCATATCACAATCGTTTGGCTGTATTTGCATCTAGGATTAAAGTCAAAGGCGACCAGCTCTATCGGCACTATAGGAAGATAGTAACTATATAGGGAGATGAAAATTGCAATAAGAAAAAAAAAATTATGGGTAATTTGGCCTGAAACAAATGATTTTAATTTTTTTTAATGAGATACTCTTGGTGATTCTATGCAAACAGCTAGCTAGCCAAGTATTAGCCTCATAGGTAGACCATTGTGCACTACGTGATCATTTAAGAGTCTACAATAATAATCTCTGAAACTATTTGATCTCTCCAAAAGATCATGAGTTTCTCTAGCTTCGTCCAGTCAGAAGTGGGCTTTCAGTGCTTCTATCATCATTGCTAGGTCTCCAATAAGCCGTAATCTTGTATCAGAGTACACGCTGCAGTCATTCTTCACACATAAGATCAAACCTGTATTTCTAGTTTCACCTTTATTTATCCTGTTTAAAAGCTAGATTTGACGAGCTTCCCGACGTTTCCAATTTGCTGAATTCGCACGCCCTTCGTCAATGTTGCTTGTACAAAACACGTATAAGTATTTACCTGTTCACTTGTAATTCCACCTACATTTCCCGAGTAAAGCAGTAAACCTTTGAGTGAAATATTTCTATGTGAACGCAACCTTCCTTGATGTCTGCCATGACAGAATTTGATATTAAAACGGCTTTGCTCATTCCACCCATGTGAAATTACACATTCATTATGTGATGGAAACAGGGGGAGCTTTTTAATTTCGCAAAATATGTTATTCGATGTTTTATTAAAATTGCTGTAGAAAAAATCTTACTTTAATAGTAAAAATTGTTTTCATCACATAGTTTAAAAAGTTTATAATTTTTTTCTCATGATTTTTATTTTGTATGATAGACTAAACAATAAATATGAATATAGCCTAAAATTATAAAGTGTTCTTATTCAAGTCTCCTTGTATCATAAACTTGATCTAAATAATCTTTATTTTTTTATATTGGACCTTTAAAAAGTAGAACGACAAAATAGGAACCACCATTACACTATAATTATGTGAGTTCAGATTTCCTCACGATAATTTCCTGAGTTTTCCAGTATAATCAAACAAAGATGTGTTCAAAGAAAGTAATTACTAAATTTAAATAAATAAATCAGAACGTAACATGCAAAACAGCCTCTATTTGTCTCATTTAGTTCATATGATATTAACATGGAGGGATTTAGCGCGCAGATTAAGATTTGTTTCGGATTATACGAGACAACGTGTAATCCCAAATTATATATATTACTAATCCCTTCATTTCAGAGCGAAAGCCTTCAACATGTCTTAGCGTACGCTATAACTGCGGGATATGAGCTATCTGTGCTATGTTCTCTTAATATAATTCTCGATACTTGTATGTTGAATATTAAATATATCCTATCTCAATTCCATTAGTTAAATTATTTTGCAAGTGTAACGAGACTTGCTTAAATTTAAGTCGAATCTATCTGAACTACCTGCTCCAGATCTGACTAAGATTTCTAGCTCCGTTAAGATTGAAAAATGTTGAGGAAAACTGCATTTTCAGATAAGTGTCTGGTGTCCTGTTAAAAAGCCAAAACGATTAAGAAGCAATAACGGCAAGGTAATAAGCCAAACGCAGAAAATACTGCGTGTAATGCATGCGTGGGTGGTAAGTAGGGATTTCTATGCTGCATCCAGCAATCTAGCTGAGTCCAGCACAATTTTAATGGTGCTAGATCTAGCACATGACACTGGATCCAGCAGAGCTACCGCTTTATAGTAGTCGCAGTCGCTAGTGGCAAAAAAATTAGGTTGAATACAACCAGCTAAAAACAAAACTGAAATGCATTCGCTTCACGTCAGCTTCTATGGGTTACTCCTGCGGGTAACATTCTTTTGTTTATTAGCTGACTTTTCTTTGCCATAATTACGTGGGTCGTTAGTTCATAAAGCGAAGTTTCGACAACAGGGAAGAAGCCAGTGAAGTACGTGCTCTAAATAACAAGGGTCCCGTAATTTCCGTACCGTAAGATGACTAGGCGTAATATTCCTTTTAAACTTTGAGAGGGATCGGTCACATTTGTAGCGGCGAATATTTACGTCATCTGTTATGATGAAACTGTTTGTAACGGTTTGATTGCTTCTTCTTTAATGAATGACATATTTTCTATGTCATGACGTCACCTTTTTTCTATTTGCTTGCCTACCCTATTTTTCGTGCGGCCTTTTGACCCTAACTCCGGAATGATTGCTTAATGCGATTGCTATTTAGACTTTCATAACCCACAAATGGAAAACCTCGACTGCTTTTTTGCAAATTGCGTCATGACCACACACATGGGTATTATCCGAGTTATTTTAGAATAGCCAGAGTAATGTGTTCAAGTGTGAACCAGCACCCCTAGGATTTATAACGAGCTTTTGTCTGCTGATCTACAACACTGTCGTCGCCATCATCATCAAATTACATCCATATCTTCAGATATTCCATCCCACGTTCTCACCCAGCTATATTTTTTAAAAATAGCACCCTCAAAAACTAATAATATCTTGTAATCCCTTAATTTTTATTTAATTATAAAGATATCTTCTATAGATTTACCGGATGAACGTACTATCGTACAGAAACATTAACTTGATTGAGTTTATAAAAATCCTACCCTAATTCTATCATCCCTTAATATACCAAATCAAACACTAGAAGTTGGAGTGGCCAAACTCCACATCGTTAAGTAAATACTGACAGTTTGTGTGATTTATGACCATGTTTTATGCTCCGATGTTGGTAAGTTTCACATCTATGAAAACCTATAAGCATCGAAATATTTTGATATTTATTGACTATACATATGAAGATACTATCAAAGTGAAAGCTGGTTTATGAACCACCTATGTTAGTCATCATTATATTAGTCTTTAAATGTGTTTAAACATATTATAATCAGCTCTATACTTTTACACTCTCGCCCTAACGCTATCGGGTCCGATTGCTGATCCAGCAAAGATTCCTGACAACTTTCGTATGTCCTCTCTCCACCTAATTATCTAACCATAGAAATATTTCGAGAATTAAAAAGATAGAAAACACTGAAAAAATTCGTAACTAGCTGTAACACACATTAACTTTTATGATAAGGTGCATAATTTTTATAGGTTGTAGCATGTTTTTAGTTTTAAAGTCAACGAATCTTATAAGAAAACAGAATAATCTGTATACTGTCACTTAAAAACGTCAATTTTCTTTAATTTTAAATTGGTTGAAGAATGTCTTTTACCAACTGTTGTATATTTAATGGGCATATATATTCCAATTAAAAATTTATAGTACCTTGCAATTCTTGCATATAAAAAGAAGAAGACAGTAACATAAGTGCGGTGTTAATCCCAAATTATTACACGTTCACATAAAATGACTATTTTTAAATCCCTAACAAGATTATTTGGTACTTTCTCCACACGAGCCGTAGTCAGGTATTTAGAAGGCTTCCTTGGAGTGTGGTAATGTAATAGACACAAGTATTTCTCTTACGCAAATTGAAATTACACATCAACGGGATGTAATGCTAAGCTATTAAATTAAAATATAAATAACCACTTTGTTGATACCTCGTATATTTTAGATCACTCTAACTTAGTAAGCAATGTTTTAAGTACACTAACAGAAATACCAACACAAAATTTTCTTAAAAGAAGACATTATTTCAAATCCTAAATTTCAATCATTTGAAAATTACTCAAAGCACAGAAATTAGCGAGTGATTTTAAGTTGAAATCATTAAATAGTTAACCAGTTCATTATGATCAGTTATTACGTTATGCTTTGGTTGGTTCTCTAATATAAAATATGGTCATGGAAGCATAGCATTTTGACAAGTAAAAATGGCTTGTGAAGGATGTACAATAATTGAAACATATTCAACACTTTTGTTCTACATTCAGTATCAGAGTTGTGGTTGTCATGCCTCTTATCATAAATGGCATTACTTTGCGTGTCATGTTACTTGCAGTCTGTGTTGTATTACTCTTGTTAAAAACTGCGAGGCCATTTTATGATTTTTTCTTCATATACCTTTTTTCTTTTCATATTCGTCAAATTTTAATCTGTCATTCTTTTTTCTTCTTTTTTTTTGCACTTCTGCTTATATTTCTTGTATTTAATTTTTATTTAATATTTTTTACATTTTCTTTATAAATCTATTTATTTTTCTAAATTATCTTCCGTATACCTCTAACAAAATTCGGTACCGTGCCGTAATGCATTAGTTGTACAACTAATAGCGTAATATTCCTTTGTATTTGCGGCTGCGGCTCCAAGCAACGCTGGGGTAAAATTATTTTTCTTACAAATCCCTCGGTGCCCGCTCCTTTTTATGTGTTAATCTGGATTAACAGAGAACCAACTAGTAGCAATAGCAGAGAGTAGCAGTGTTGCTATACTCGCTCAGAATATTGAAGGAAAATGTGAATAAAGTTTTTAGGGTTTTGTACCTAAAGGGTAAAATGGGAGCCGTTTATTATCCCGCTGTCAGTCTGTCTGTCTGTCTGTCTGTCCGTCTGTCCGTCTGTCACCAGGCTGTATCTCATGAACCGTGATATTTATATGGTTGAAATTTTTACAGATAATGTATTTCTGTTGCCGCTACAACAACAAATACAAAAAAAAACAGAATCAAATAAATAACTAACCATACAAAATACATGATTTTTTTGCCGTTTTTATAGATAATGGTACGGAACCCTTCGTGCACGAGTCTTACTCGCACTTGGCCGGTTTTTTATATGATGTGTCTAATGTCGTATAGTATTGAATTTTATTTTGGTATTGTAATGGGAAGTTTGTATGTACGTTTGAACTAGTTGCAATATAAATACTAACTAAAAGTTATTGTGAGGTGAAGTTCTTTTTATTCATTCCATTTTATTTATGTCCATTATTATATATTCATGTCCATTTTATAAATATACTTGAAAATGCGAGTAATTGGTCATAAAAAATATATAATATCTAATTTTTTAATTCCAAATAGTCAAACAAAAAATATGTCTTACCCTAAATAACAAGATAGAATGCGCTACAATGCATCCATGCATCTTGTGTGCTAGAAATTACAGACCAAGATTTACACACTATTATGCACCTATTACACTTGAGAGAACTCCAAATATTTTCCAGGTCCAGCGATGCTATGTCAGCTTATGAATATTTAGCATATGCATAGGAAGTAAATCAAACCAGATCTATCCATGGACCATAGTAAATTCTATTAGGTTTCTATGACAGCTGTCAGATATTCAATTCACGTAAAACCTTACATCCATAACATATGATGTGTCAGAGTGAACAGCTGCGATAAGACCGACGAATACAAATAGCGTAACCTTCGCTAAAATTGCAAAAAGTAGTACGTTCCGTAAATCCATATTGTAGTTGGAATAATTCAAAAATAACAGCAAAAATATGAAACGAAATAAATAAAACAACGACGACGAAAAAAAAAAAAAAAAAAAAACACTTTAAAATGTGTGTTGCGTTTAAATGCCATAAAATGAGTACAAGTTTTACATATGGATTATGGTGAGGAATCATCGGTACTGACTTGGCTTCATTCTGTAATTTTAAAAGATTCACGTCAATAGTACGTAGATTTTTACTGTAGCCTATAGATATGCATATAAGAATACATACATAACATCACGCCCATAATCCCAGAGTCACAGGGACAGCTGGACCCTTTAACCACATTCAGCCAAAAACCAAACTGGGCTGGGTTAGATGGAAAATTGTGAAAAACAAGAGGCTAGCTCGTCGCCTACACAATCACATACCCAAAACTCGATATACCATAGTCGCCCTTTACGACATGCTTGGCAAGAAACACAGTGGGCACATTATTTTTAAGTCCCAGACCAACATGGGACAATGGTCTAGGTTAGATGATATATTGATTGTATATAAGAATGCAATTAATTTATCTGTCTATTCGTCTTCAGTCAGCTTTATCTTTTGAATAGAAGTAAATGCTTTGAGTACACTTTAATGTACAATAGTAAACCTTTCTCACCTACACAAACAGATATGATTACATACATACGTGTTTCGATATTCTCGGAATTTTCGTCAACTTTGCGAAACTTCGCGCATAACGAATGAGTCACGAGTTTCTGAGGTCGCAACTTTTTATTTGCAGCTTACAACTTATTTTTCTTAATATAGACGCTTGTTGAAACACATTTTTGCGCCATTTTGATATTCCAATATCTATTTTATTATAAATCATCATTTTCCTAACATGACTTTCCGTTGTTAGTCGAGTTTCCTTCACAAAAATTCATTCATTTAACTTATCTGGTTAACACGTTTACACAAAAGCCTGACTTTGCAAGCTCTTGGATAGAGTAATCAGTTGCTATTTTAAAATGATAAACAGTATTTTTAAATAATTAGGCAGGTGGAATAACTTTTTTATTAATTTCAAAAAGTATGAAAAGTTCATAAGAAAATCGTACATTTAATTTTAATGTTAGCTACAAAATGTTTTTGAAGTAATGTTGTTAGTTGTTTTTGTAGATAAAACTTTTAATGTATTAAAGTGGGTTATTATTTTTCGAACTTGATTTTATTCAAATGCTGCTAAGAAAATTAGGTATTTATTCTAAAAACATTTTCGACATTTAAAAATGTATTGAAAATGGAACAACTCTTTAAACATTTATAAAAGAAGATTTTTTTTTATTTCTAAAAATATGTTAATAGAATTGAATTTAAAAACACATTATGTCCTTCAAATTCCACAACATAAAATTCAACGGGACCTCTCTAATTCGTATCCGACACGCCTGGTATATAATCCAGGTCTACCGAATTCGCTTCTATATGTGCACCGAAGAGACTTTAAATGAAATTCGAAGTGTCGAAACGAGGGCAGGTTCGGCGCGGAATCCTTTTGCTCATCCCTCATAAGCCGATTATGGTTTTCAATGCACTATACGGTCTTGTACCACTGGGTTACAGTGCGGATGTAAAATCGAAATACGGAGGCGAATTGAGTCTGCAAAGGGCTGATGAATAAGTTTTTGATCATTCAAAAGCCATTTCTTTTAGACTACTCGTAAGAGTAGTCTAAAAGAATTTCTTTTAGACTATTTTCTTTTAGACTACTCTTACGAGTAGTCTAAAAGAAATGGCTTTTGAATGATTAAATGGATTAAATGGATTTAGTGTGAACTGATACTGACTAAAGAATTGGTACTACTATAGTTATATGAATAATTCCAGAATAAACGAGTCATGGATGTTTATAAACGTATTTAAGTATGTCTATCCGTTCACCTAGTATCCATAGCACAAGCATAAGCTTAGTTTGGGACTAGGGAATTGGTGTGTCAGTCTTGAGAATTTATTTATTTATTATTATTATTTATTTTTAAAGTCTTATGCGTTTGTGCTTCAGCGTTTTGTGTTATTTTTTTACATAGTTAAGTTTTTGAATTACGCAAGTAACTTTCACACACCAATATATAATAATACAAGATCTCGAATTGCGATTGTACGTATAATTATTACTTAAATAAAATCTTTATTATTTACTTTACTTAATTATTATTACACACATTTGCCAACAAATAGGAGCCGAGCAATCACAATGTTTAACCCATTGAGTAGGAGCATATGCAATTAGGCGAATAACAAACACAACCAAGATAAATCTTACTCATTCGCTAAAAATTCTAAGAATCCATCTCCCTAGCACGTGTATGTACGTACAAAACGCTTCCAATATTCTCATATTAGTATAAGAGGATTACAGGCATCGGCTCGCATGACGCGAGTGGGGTTCGATTCTTACGGTTATCCTTATCTTGGCGTCTGGGGAACGCGTGCACGGTGTTTTAATACGGAATCTGTGCAATCGCTTGTTTGAAGTCCCTGTATCAAACCAACTAAGCGAAATCAAAATAGTGACAGCATAGAAGTGAGGTTAGATTTCGACCTTGATAGAGGTCAAAATGATGTGCACTTTACTTAAATTGCTTCCATAAAAATAAAAGTATTTTTTAAGATTGTTTTATTGAAATGTTTAATTTTAATTAGAAAGTAATGAGTTTTTGTAGTGTACTATAAATAAGAAAAGGTTTTGTCCCCACCAAATTTATAATATTTCTTCATTCAATAAAATTATCATGGGACTAATTAATATCTATAGAAAAAACCACGATTAAGACTCCATTTGCGACCTAGATTGATCTTTAAACCCAGGCTATGCTCACCCCCTGATTGGGACATTACTAGTCAAAACTGATAACGCTATACAGGGTTATTTGTGAAACATCAACAACCTCGCAGGAGTACATTACCTACTGACATTATAAACAACAACGTTTGTTCTATGACTTTTCCTAAATCGACAAATAAAAACGGCTTTCCATACTAAATGACCAAACAGCTAACGTAGTTTGTATGAAAAATCGATTTTTTTTGTTCATTTAAGAAAAATCGTAGAACAAATGTTTTTGTTTATAATGTCAGTATCTCCTGCGAGGTTGTTGATGTTTTACAAATGACCCTGTATACCTAATGTACCTCACGGTACAGTGAACAATTTGCCTGGCTGAACAGTGCCACCACTGTTCTAAAATTTCCACCTAATCTACATACCATTACTTTCATCTACAAGATGTATCCCAATACAATGCTCCAGAAATATTGGAATAACGCGCAGGTAGCTATTTCACCAATAACGGAACACAAAAAATATCACTGTTTTTCAGCAGTAAATAAAAAGTTTTGCAACGGAATATACAAATAGCGGTGCTCGTCTGATTTACAAACACCAAGAAAGAGGAGCTATCTCGATATTTCAAGTGGTAATGGAAATTTCGCCTGATCAAAGTGGTTGCAAACCCTTAAAATGTTGCCAATTTATTCAGTTCGCTCAATTTGTGTTGCGATGTGAGCGATCTCTATCGCGAAGACGTTTCTGAACCTTCTTGCACATATACTGTTTCTAAAACTGAGGCTTTAATGTTTCAATCAGCATAAAAGGTTTGTTTTTCAAATTTGTTCCAGGCGTTAATTTCCATTGTGGATGTAAAGGGCGGCTATTAACCACATGGTGTCTAAGAAGTTATAAAACAATTCATTTGCATTCATTATATTAAAAAAAATATATCCTTGGTCACTCTTTTTGTTAGTACTTTGCGACTTCTTTGCATAACAAACTACGGTGTACCTGAGCAATAAACTAATTTATTATTATTATTATTACCTATAATTTGCATCGTAATATAAGTTTTAATCGCGCATCATTTTTTTCCTGTGTTTAAAATGCCTATGTTAAAGGTAATACCATTGGTATAACTAGTTTCACCACAAATGGTTAAGTCATCAAAGAGTTACACAAACAGACACAATTACTTTCGCATTTTAGTATCACGATGGCCTTAAAAATATTCAAGATACTATCCACACGACGTCTTATCTAAGAGGCGAACTTAACCATAAAAAAAACATACGAAAAATATCGAATTCCTACTTGAGGACTGAGTACTAAGCAACAACTATCATTGATATTCTATTTCATACACTACCATACTATCTACATTTAGGAATAGAGTTTCAAAGGGCTATGACGCGTTTCGAGGTCGTGTCGCGCAGTAGCGAAAGTAATCGAAATAAGTAAGAATGTTAGAACATTTGTGACTTCATTCTATAGGTACTTAACTATCTATTCTACTTATACATATTTGACTGGCTTGATGGGGCATTCAGTAGTGATCATGGGCGATGCGCCAACAGTTGTGGGTTCGATTCCCACCCAAGACAAACATTCGTGTGTTGAATACTTGTGTTTTTCTGTATCTGGGTTTAAATATAAATATTAACACCCAGATACAGAAAGATGTTTGATAATACCACTGATTCTAATATCTGTATTTAACACAAGTATTTAAGTTTCTTACTTCGGAGTCAGATCAATGAATATGATGTAGTCTGATATTAGCTGATATTTATTTATCTACATGCAACATTTGTACCGTGTTTTTCATTTCTATCGTGAAATCAGCCTTTATCAGACAAAGTCGTAGGTATATGAGAGTTTTGAACCGCTACCACGTATCTAATTCATTCTTATTATTTTCACGACACATTCTTGAGAAAGCAACAGAATTAATGGTTAGAATACCGAGAAATGGCTGTAACAGAACTAAACGCGGTTTACATTATAAAGTAACCGCATGAGTACTTACTTAACTAAATGACAAGTTGTAAGAAGAGTTGTAAGAAAGAGACCTTTAGTCCAGTTAGCATGTTTAAGGTTAAGTACAATCCTCAATACAAAAAAACTAAGAAGGAATTTTTTTACTCATCCAAATTTAAACCTTTTTACTGTTGCTGGACTTTACAATTTAATTTCGGACAATTTTGGACACTGAAATCCTAATTCTCATTATCTAAGAAAAACATTGATAAAACTGCTTTTCAAATAAAAGTGCTATTCATTATCCTAATTGATCGAAATCAATAGCAGGGAGACATTAGGAAATTGAATTTTCAAGAATCCTTATTCTAAACTCCATCGAACTTAGCTGAACTCTTGGTACTATGACATGAATAATTTCGTCGATTCAGGAGCAATTAACCGACTAGATTAAGTTTACTTTATTGACAACTAACTGTGTTCGCGTGATTTAACTCTGTCCGCATAAATTCATCAAACATAGTTTATGTCTTTTTGGTATATCTAATAAGGTATTGCTCTTGAAATTCCAAATCACAATCTATATAATATAGGTATTATTAAAATTAAAGTGTCTGATTGTAATGTAAAATAACAGCATATGAATAAATATGTTTTAAAACATAAGTTATGGCACTTACTCATAACGAAAAATAATTGTCAAAGATTTTGTCTGCCTTAACTGTTTAGCTTTGAATTTGTTGAAGATATTTCGACAGAAATTCCTTTGCGTATTAAACGGTCTTAAGATTTATAGCTTGGATATTACTATATTGTAGGTACTTATACTTAAAATAACCTTTTGAATTACAAATACTGAAATGTATCATCAGCTGTTCTAGACGTTTGCTTAATTTCATTTCATGCAGATAGCTTGTTGACCGTCCTAAGCAAACATCATATATTTGCACTGTTCCATACATTACGTAAATAAGATAAACCCTAAGCAACTTGCCATCTAAATTTCATATGAAAAAGATAAAGTTGGAAAATAATTTGAAACACGAGAGAGTCGAATAACAAACGACGCAACTCGCCGCGAATATTTAACGCGGGCAAATTGTGAAAAAGTTTAGCGGAAAAATTAATGAGTCACATAATTTACGTTGATACTGGCATGTGGGAACTCTTTGCTTGGGCCGCTGATAATTTAATTACTATAATAATGAATGAAAATGACTCATATATATATACATAATATTGATTCCATTGTAATATTTTTTATTTTTTTATTAAAATAGCAATGGCCCGGGACTTCGTCAGCGTTGAATTTATGAGCAAAATAATTATGCGCGGCACATTTTTTTTATTTTTAAAAATGTTACTCGAACCACTTCGTGTATTACCAGCTATAAACCAGTAAAAGTTCCATCAAATCCAGGAACGACCAGACACACGGACAAAAAATCCGGAGCATTGATGATCTGGATTTTTTTCAAATCTATCTTCTTGTAAATTTTGTATTCCAATCTGGAAGCAGAATCTGTTTGATATTATATATTTTTTGTAAAAAAAATCTATGTTCCTACTAATATTGTTCAAAGGAAGTGTTCTAAGATAGTTACCTTTTACGGAGAGAAAGGGTGGAAGGTAATAAAGGGCTCAGAAAAGAAATTGATATTATATATTAAATGAAATACAGAAGTATGAAATTACGTGGCACAAACCAATTCAGCAATAATGACAGGAAAGCAAACTTGACAATGTAAAAAAGAAGTATAAAATATAATGGTATCAAAAAAGGTTGAAACTGGCATGCGGCCAGTCGGTAACATAATCTTTCTAGTAAAAATAAATAAAAGAATAATGTGAAATCATCGTGATATAAAAAGAACTGTGCTGTATTTGCATAGTTAAAAACTCTAGATTCCCAACAGTGCTCTTTCTGTGCAATGACGTCATCGAAACCGAAGCCACTTAATTTATATGTAAAATGTCTCATAAAAATGTAAAGTAACTATGTTTCAAAAAGCAAACTTCTTAGCTTCCTCTCTATGATAAAGAATTATTTTAAATCGCTTGGGAACTGCGTTTCTGCGAAGGTTTTGTCAGACATTTTATTTAAACATACCGTATAGGGTTGGCTTTGAATGAAGGTCTTTGAATAAAATATACGTTTGATACCTTAACTATGACGTAGGGTCTTGTCACCACACAATAGGTTCGTTTTTGGATGATATTGACATCCATTTTGAATTCGAAGTGAAAAAGATACAGTAGTTGTCAGGTGGTTATATAAAAAATATAATATAATAATAAAAATAATAATATCATATAGCAACGTATATGATACTGTTTTAAATTCATGATTACTGGGCTGTGTATTGTTATGTATTTTTAATTTTTAAACTTATGATATTGTGATCACATCAAAGAAGCATGTTTTGTAAGTGCAGAAAAGAAAAACATACTAGTCGACCAGGCAAACACTATCTGACAATTTATAATTATGCGCTCGTTGCTTTTGCTATCTATTTTTTTTCCTAGATTTATTGAAGGACTAAACTCATTATTAATATTTAGCATTTGTTATTACACTGATGTCACAAAGCTAACCTTTGCTGACCACCTTGGGTTGAAAATTAAAAAAAAAACAGTCCATCCATATTTTTTTTATATTTTCCAAAACTGATTTATGGAAATCATCACCAATCATCTAAACCGTGAAAAGTAGGAATTCTGAATTGGAAATACGACTTTTTTTCATATTCGACAACACGAAACCGTCAGTCGTACCATTAGTCTTCACCTTTCAGCAATTCGACATTTCAGTCGGATTATTTATTCAGTCCAGTATTTAATAATTAGGACAGCGTTGGCGTTGAAATATCGTCTAGCTTTTCGACTTGATTTGTGGGACTAGTGACGTAATAATATATTTATTTTTAGTTTTCAATGAAGCAACGAAGAAATAAATACACTATTTTTTCGAATAGGTTATATATAGTATCTATATACTTTATTATTTAGTGTAGGTACCTACTTGTATACCATCCAGTACACTAAAAATTGATTTATTTATATTTCTAAGATTTTTTATTGCATGCATGTGTCTAATTTTATTCATGGACTTTATTTTGGGAATAGATATTAAAATTGACAAACAAATAAAAAATATATTTTTTATAGGTTCGCGTTAAGTTTTTCTTATCAGTATTAGTAAATAACTAATTAATTAGATGAATTTAATTGTATATTTTATTCTTAACCATTTATCAAAAAAAAAACACAGTAGGGTTGCTTTTTAAAAATATACACTATACAGTGGTAACCTAAATTTTTTTGAAAAACTTTATCCATACATTGACCCCTCTCTGCGTCTCTTCTCCTTAGTCACTAACCTTTGCAACGTAATAACTGACCCCAAGTCCCAGAAATAAATCAAACGACAGCCCTAGTCAGTACCCTGTCTTCCGTTGCTTTATACCTTTGGATTTTTATCCAGAGAATGCAACAATTTGTCATCTCCCACGGCGACGTATTAGCATAACAAGAGATCTGAATTTGCGTTCTGTTTCCCCATCATTTAATTCCGGGACGCCCATTTGTTAGGGCAACTTACGCGAACTGCCTTTGTTACCGAATAGTTGGGAATAAAGTAGTTTTAAAGTTGCGACTGAAGTTCTGGAAGCTACCTGAGTTGGTACACACAACAAAGTGGATTGTCTGTTGTTGCTCCGAAGTATTAACGGCAGTTGGAGTATTATTTTCAGAAATGAAGCTGAGAAGAACTTTCTGGGCTTGTGGGACCATTTCATGACCACGCGATACTAGAGAAATAGAAAATATACGCGTTTTACTGTTCTCGTAATAACTGTTAAGTCGTATGTGGTAAAATAAAAGTATTTAGAAATTAACAACATTGATCGATTAAGTAGGTATGTTTGTGTCCACATAAAATACTCATAAATTATTCTCTAATAGTAAAAGGAAAAAATCTCTAGACATACATAGATGTCTGGAGATTTTTTCCTTCGCTTACCTTCTTTCTATGAAAAATTCTTGTAATTTTTCTTAAGTTAATTTTACATTACGTAGGTAATGTATCCAAAGTACTGAACGAAGCAACATCCATCACTTAGAGCAAGCTATAATCGCGATAACGATTTTTTAATAAAGATAAGAGGCATGAAAATTAATGGCCTAATTTATGAAGTATTTAACCTATTTTAGTAAAAAAAGGTACTGGTTTATTTTTAATTTTCAAATAGGTACTTTAAGTAACACAACAACGTTGTACCACGTGACCTTTTTTGTTTTCTAACACCGCGTAACTAATATATATAATCCATTTGGTTTTTAAGGATATAAATGAGCAGTCTCAATGGTAGCACACGCGCCTCCTAACCGAGGAGTGCGGGTTCAAACCCGGGCATGTACCTCTGGATTTTTCAAATCTATGTACGTATTTATACCACTAGCTCGACGGTGAGGGAAAACATCGTGATGAAACCTGCAAATTCAAACCACTTTGGATTTGTAACCATGATCGAAAAATTATCTGGTTCCCCTATCTTAGGGTTACGAAGGTCAGATCGGCAGTAGCTTCGATATAATTACCAGACTCGCTAAATCCTGGATCATGGTCTCAGCGGACCCCGTCTAAGCACGGGATATAACGCTAGGAAGATGAAGATGATGATGATGGTTTTTAAGGATCTATTTAGTCGAACAAAAAGCCCTGTTTTATTATGTATTTTTAAAAATAGTATTTTTTCTATTTTATTATACTAAACTTTTAAGTGTGTTAATAATAATACTATTCAACTATATAATTTTTAAGCTCATATATTTGAAAATATAATTCTTAATCGAGATTTATTCCCTTTAAAACTAAATAATACGAATTTTATAGATTTATTCGTGTACTAAAAATTTTGAGTTACGCGGTGTTAGAACTTGAGTGATAATAAGTACATAGTATAAAGATGCTTAAGTGTGATAGAAAAAAAGATCCATAGAAATCAATGCCGATGGATTTCACGCTATATAAGGGTTTCCAAGAAGCCGCATTGCTGAGTTAACGCCAAAAGTACTTTAATTAATTATATGTAATTTTAGGAATTAGGTCGTGATTATTGGTTAATTATTATATTTTGTCAAAATATAATCAACTATCAGCGCCCCGCGGTTTCACCTGCGTAGTTCTCGTTATGATGGAAATACGGGGATAAAATATAGCATATGTTACTCGCTGATAAATTAGCTTTTCATTGGTGAAAGAATTTTCCAAGTCGGTGGAGTAGTTTTGGAGCCTATTTAATGCAAACAAACAAACAAAGAATTCAATCTTTCTTTTTTATAATATTAGTGTAGAATCTATACAAATAGTATACTATTCATCTACGCCGTAGATCAGGGGATCCAAACCTTTTATTGACTGAGAACCATTTAGATTTCATTATTGGTATCGGAAACTACTAGGCCAAAAATGAGCAGTTAATTTTAAAATAACCTGTTTTTTTATTTAAAACTAATAAAATATCTTTCGCAGATCAAATGTCAAGTCTTACGGACTACTGGTTTGGAAAAACTGCTATACCTAGATAGTAAGTAAATAAGGATGCGGTTTCTTCAATATTTCGACGCATATGAAATACCTATATCGAAAAGTAGTTAGAAATAGTTGTGAAAAAATATTTTAACAATATACAAATCATTAGTCAGAATATACATACGTCGCAAAATTTTACCGTCGAAGATTCTTTCCACCTTATATGTAGGAAAATTGTTTATTATAAATTGTTGTAAGAGGTAAGAATGATATCATGTAGTCTGAGTGGCTTGTGTAGCAAACGAGGTAAGTGAACTCTGATGCTTTCAGTTATAGCAACAATATCCATTTTATATTATTAGACACTGAAATATCTTAGTATGGTGGCCTCTAAAAAACCAAGTACATTTTTATAGTAGGTACATTTAATTCACCCGTAAAAGTTTGTAAAAGCAGTATCTATTATAATAAAACATTTTGAATACTATCTCGTTTGTATTAAAAATGAAAGCGCAACTATAAATGCAAAATGTTTTCGCGCTGCAAAAGCGTAAACCGTCTTCGCGAAAAATGGAAACAAAACACATTGTTGTTATGCAAATTGTCCAAACAGCCTCTTGGCGAGGAAACGTTAAAATTTCTCGCAACTGGGAACCTCGTCTGAGGCCACCATTGTCTGTGGAGAAAATGACAACGAAGTTACAAGTTTGTTCGACGCGTCCAATAAACGCTTTCACAGTCAAGTGTTTACTTTGAATTTTCGAGAAATTTTCGGAGGCGCGTGACTCGCACTGAGTGTTGATTCTGGTATCAAATCTTCGACTGTGTTTAGCTTAGCAATTGGAGGGATTAGACGGTGATTCCGACGTGGGAGGCTGGGAATACGTTTACAACCAGTACATTTGATTTTCTGGATTAAACAACTGATCTTTATTTCCTTGTTTCCATTTCAGATATACAAATAGATGTAGGGTCTAAAGTGTTCATGAAAGAACATTGTGTTTAATTCAGTTTTTTAGAATAGAATCCAAAACAATTATTGTAAAATAGAGCTTAAGACAGACTATCTATGACTAGATTGGTAAAGTGTTAACAAAAGGTCAGGTAAAGAGCTCCCTTAACCGACGAGAGTGTATGAAAAGATTTATGAATGTAGAAGAAGCGTAAGGTGTGTGTCAGGATCGTAGCAAATGGAAAGATGTGAACTCTGCGTACCCCCATGGGAAAAAGGCGTGACATTATGTATGTATAGCCCAGAAAAATTGGTCATAAAGGCAAGAATCTCGGAATGAAAGATAGTCGGCTATAAACTTGTATAAACCTTTATTTTGGTACCCTAAAACTTGTCTGCAAACCTACCTATCGTAGGGTGTCCGCGTCTTCAGATATCCCAAGGTCAAAGGTCAAAAAATTATTCTTTTGAAAATTTATTGTAAATGTCTCGTTTCCTATGGGTTTTATGCTATGCTCATATTAAAATGTTAAGTAAGATAATAAAATTGCACGTCTATAAATCTAATGTTTTGTTTAAATGATTAATATTTTATTAGTCAATATTATTACGTAGTAATAATATATCACGCCCTTGTTCAACTTCGGAAACGTTATATCATATAAAATCAACAGCATCTGTTCAAATATTCAATGCAAGATGTGAACTTTTAAACAAACTAATACTAACATTTTAATACAACTTGTAATAGAACACAAACTTTCGCATTTATAATACTCTAAGGGATAGTTAAGTTTTCTACCTCCACCTCTAATTATGTCGTTGCTTAATGCTAAAGTTTATCAATTACTCTGTTCCAAGTCTAGTTGAATGAAACTATTAAAGGAGAAATTAAATTACGCAAATTGATATGGATCTAAAGAGCAAATGTAACTAAATTTAACTAAAGAGCTGGCTGCCTTGAAGGTGCTTACATTAGGAACGGATGAGGGTAACTACCCTGGGATTTAAAGCTTAGCAGTGTACACAAGTTGTTGTACAAAGGCAAGCTTGCGTGAATTAGTCTAAAAATAGGTATGTGTACGTATATGGTGTTTAAGGTTGCCAACCGTACTTTAATAGAATTTATTGTACGTTATTTAGGGTATTTGTACTTTATACTTTATAAGGAAAATAAAGTACGCGAAAATACTTTATTTCGCACGATTTGATTTTTCTGGGATGCATTTTACGGATACTTACCCATAATCCAAAAAAAATATGTTAGTTTTGATTGTGAGAATATTTGGGAAAATTTAACAACAGTTACTGGGATTGATTAGCAGTGATAATTACCTGCTAAAAGTTGCTAAAAGTAATGCTTAAGATCTGTTTAAGCAAAATGACTAAGATAATAACTCGCACTTTATTTAGATGGAATGTACTTTTTGTCCACCTTAAATAGCCAATTTACTTTTTTGAAAAAAAAAAGTGGCAACCCTAATATTATACTTTAGCCACAAGAGTTTTATAATTCCATAACTATACAGATAAATAAAATTGAAGTATCTGTTTGTAGTCTCATGATACAACAGTTTATTACTATGCGTATGAAAGTATTCTAATTTATCACAAAAAAAAGAAACTGTCTATCCGTCTGTATATTCGTTCCATATAATCTCCTCTATATTTGGTGATATTAATATTTTGAAAATACAAAAATATTACTGGGCTGGGTTAGATGGAAAATGGTAAAAAGGTAGTGACAAGTGGCTAGCTCGTCGCCTACACAATCACATACACACAACCCGATATACCATTAGTCGCCTTTTACAACATTCTAGGTAAGGAACACAATTAGCGCATTTTATGTCCCAGACCAACGTAGAATAAATACACAAAAAATATAAATACAAATATTTTCAGACATATCGACTGGCTCGATGGCTCATTCGGTAGTGACCCTGCCCCATGCGCCAAGAGTTGTGGGTTCGATCCCCACTCAGGACATACATTCGTGTGATGAATACTTGTGTTTGTTCTGTGTCTGGGTGTTAATATTGAATGTTTAAGTATATATTTGTAATACCACTGTTGTTTCTGATATCCGTAACACAAGTGCTTAAGCTACTTACCTCAGAGTCAGATCAATGTATGTGATGTAGTGTAATATTTATTTTAAAAAAATATATATTTTATAAATGACCCAATTTACTATAGCTTATTTCTGAGTAGGTAGCCGCCTTATCATAATATGCATTCAGTGAGCTCAAATATATCCGAATATTCGAGAGCTGTTACCGCGCTGTCAATAACACGTCCGTTTAAAATGCATGGAGATTCTGTGAAATCTCTATCGGCCGGCATTATTCCGATAAGTTATTGAATGGCGCGGATCCTTTATGTTTAAGTTATTTATTGACGGGAAACCGGACGGCGGCGGACATAAATTCTGTGATGATTTTTAAAATATGACAGTTGACAGGACTGAATATTTTATGAGTGTATATATTGTTAAATTCTACTTAGATTCTACAAATATTATAAACGCAAAAGTTTATGAGGATGTAAGGGTGTTTGTTAGTTTTCACGCAAAAATTACTGATTGGATTTAATTGAAACTTTAGAATTATATCGCTCATACACCAGAATAACATATAAGCTATGTTTTATCGATGTACCATGCGAGTGAAGCCGCGGGCAGAAGTTAATAAAGGATGACAGATCATATTTTATATCATAGTTTGTATGATTGTGCTTTAACGGATAAATGTAATAAGCTGAATTCTGACATGCATATTAATCTAACTTATGGGATAGGGACAGGATAATACGTTTGCATTTCCCATGAGAATTCTCTTTGAGTTAATGCTGATGTTGCCATGCTTAAAGTCACAGGTAAAATACAGGAGTAAATTTTTTTAAGAAACTTGCTTTATCTTAAACAATAAAAGATAAATATTTTTTTTGTCAAGTAAACCAACTACATACATAAACATACATTACATTAACCTTTTTTGAAGCCGGTCAAAATCATTGTATCATAAGTATTAGTAGTTAAAATTTAAAAGTATTTTTTTTTATCCTACCCTCTGATCTTAAATTGGTTTTCACATTAACAAAATTATTGGTTTTACAACAAGTGACGCGAATTTTACTTAGTTTGGAAGATTTAGGTCAGTCACGTTTGTTGACACTCAGAATCGCTTGGGTCGTACTTGTATTAAACCGTATTCTCGCACGTATGACTTGGGACAAAGGATATTAGTTTTCGAACGGGACTTAAATTGAGAAGGATCTTGAAGTTTTATTAAATAGCAGTAACCGTAATAAATATTTGGAGTGAATAAAACTCATTCATGACTTTAAAAAAATTTAATGCAATATTCTATCAAAATGGACCGGTCGTTTTGGCGATCTTTGGGAGAAGCCTATACCCAGCAATGGACGTCTTTAGGCTGAGATTGTGATGATGATGATGATTCTATCAAAACCTGTTGTACGTGACCGTGTTAATGGTCCTTAACCTTAGGCATATATGTACCTGTCGATTTTTAAGTGTTGTGTATGGATTAATACATCCATCCATCCAGTATCTACCACTGCTAAGCCAGTGGGCTTAGCGGTGATGGATACTATCAAGAGAAAACCGGCTCATTAAAACAACTATAGGTAACCATGATCTAACTTGTCTGATTCTTCCATCCAAAGTTACGAAGCTTAGATAAGAAATCATGTTATAACCTAAAGCTGCAAAATTTAAAGTTCCAAGTGACCGACTAGCGATGGATCACATGACTAGAAAGATGATAATTTTATGTATTAGTTGCACTGTACTTATGATAATATTCGAACAAGATGTATTTACATGATATGTTCGTCATCAATAAGGATTGAACTAAAACATTCGCAAGATACTTTGCCTGCTCGTAATTACGCCTATCCACTACCCGTATTTTGGATAGTCAGCGTAAATATAGTGCCAATATGAATCTAATGTTACTAAGGCACTTGAACCACAGTTAGTTAGTACTTAGGCGTTTCGAAATTCACAGACAGAGTTATTATACTTATGTAGTTAGTTACTTGCCTGGTACTTACTTTTTTCCACTAGCTGTATTTTATGTTATTTTTATTCAAGCTACACCAGATTTCTTGAAATTTCTCCTTCGTGTGCAGCTTGCTTTGAAATTTAACCAGCTAAGATTTTTTTTTTTATTACTGATATTTTTAACATAATTTGTGGAAATAATTAGATATTTAATTTTAATAGACCTTTTTTTTTTGTATGCCATGGACACGTACAAGTGATAAGAGATACTTTATGGGATGATAAATCGCTTGCCAAAACCCTTACTGCACCAGTTTGCTAACGTGTACGGGATAAGTTTGCACAGCACGTCCTGAACTCATAAAACCCCATGTAATTATTCATCATATCCCGTCCATTCCCTGCAAAAATATGAAGGCGTTCCATAAAAAGTTTTCAACTTTAGGGGAGGAAGAATCAGATGACTGCCCATAGGAAATAATACTTCTATAAAGTACAGTTAAGGTGCAAATATTTTTTTATCGCAGCAGAAATTTTACTACGGACGTATATAAACTTACTGATAGATAAATTCCACTACCACCATAACTTGAAACGTAATAGTTTAGTGAAGTATATCATTAAGCCTTAAGGTTTATAAATGCATCAGAAGCTTATACATTTTGAGCTAATACATTTATATGTATAAGATTAAAATTTATAGGCTTTTGAGTGAAAATCTTTTCTCAAAATTGTAGGTAATCTTTTCTCAAAATTTTCTTTGAAAATTATTGCACTGCACTGAATTAAAGTAGTCTACCCTTTAACATAACAACATAAAATGTTCAATTCAAAGATACATATTCTTAATTGCAGGGTTTTTTTATTCGTACTTATTTCAAGCATAACCCAAAACCATACCTACTTTTTCACAACCGAGTATAAAAGATCCATAATCAAAGAAACAGCCTTGAGATAATATCGTGTTACTCTAAGCTTCGACATCAAGCTCGTCCATTTTCGACGTCGATACCGAAAAAACGATTGAGAACATTTACGAACATTTCTTACTTCGAACATATTTCGGCGTCGCGATTTTGACATATTTGTGAACATTCTGACGTGTCACGGCGAGGTTGGCTGCTCAATTTGCAGCTCGGCCGACGTGTTCGAACGACGCGAATTTTTATGGGTTCTGCAGTTTAACCTTGTACCATTTTCGCACTTACTAAGCTATTGATCACGTAGAAACACGACAGTGAAAGCAGATACTTGGCTGCTACTTATGTTAAGGATTAGAAGTTACAAAGGCTGTCGTACTTTTGCATTCATGTGTCGTTCACTTGCTCATTCATATAGACGATATATGTATATCGCTTATATGAATGTGTCAGAATATGTATTCTGACACATTCATAACGCCCACTCCCTAGACAACTACTCTGAAAAGGTAAACGTACTCGAAGAAGCAATAAGAATTCTCTCTCTTTGTAAACCTCCTTTTAATGGCTCATTGAAGAGTAAAATTCAGTACCAAGCGATTTGTATGTACGAAATTAACGTTCGGATTCGAAATTATTCCATAAAAATTTGGTTGATTGTATCCATATATAGATTATTCTAAATTTCTGCAAGTTACTCAACACAGCAACGTTTGTCTAGTCTAGTCTTTGTTATAGTATGTGATAATACATTTATATAGTGTTAACTGACTAAAAAATATAGAAAAGATATTTCGTTCCCATGACTCTACAGTATATGTGTATTTTGTGAAGTGTATCTCAAATATTTTAATTTAATATATTACAATACTATTACTCAATTGTTCAATCAGTACTCAAACCAATATTATTGCTTGAAAGGGTGGAATTCAATTGTGGTACACATTGTTTGTAAAATATCTAAGTACCTATTATTAATTACGTTCTGTAAATTGAACTGATTCATTGACTTCCTTATACGATTTCTCCAATTTACTTCCAAATTGCGTTTCAATTAAAATAACTTTCATGTTGATAGATCGTTTGGTTTCGTGGTTAGAATCCCTACTCATGAATCCAAAAATGAGCACAAGGCAGTTTTGATATATATGTATATATAAATAACAAGAGTTATAACTAAGTAAAATGTTGGACGATAAGAACATAGCCTTTTATTTTTCCTAGCAAAATTAATACAGTAAACAAAAAAATACTTAAACAACGCTAGCCTCTGTAAAAACACGCTTACGGGCCTACGGAAAAAAGTTAAGGCTGTATTAACGATTAACTTTTCTCAGACAGACAAACTGAGCAAAGTCGAAGTAACCAGCTAGTATAGGACCATGCCCGCAAGCCATATTCGGCCTATCGAACCTGAAAATTACTTGGCAAATAAAAAAGTTCAAGGAAACCATACACGTGGCTGTCATGTGCCAACGGTCCAAGAAAGGGAAACTTGGAATGTGCGAGTAAGTCCTTTTATTGGTGGCTTAAGTGTTTTGTTACAATTTATGATTCGGCTCATAAGCGATATACGTGTAAAATCTTAGAATTGAAACATATGTATGTAATCTGCAATACTGAAGGGGTAGGTAGAGACCCAGAGGCAGTAATCTCTGTAAGGAATTTTGGTTTAAAAATGGATTTAAGTAAGGTTGGGTAGAAAATTATAAAAATGTTGTGACAAGTATCTAGCTTGTCGCCCACACAATCACAAACACGATAGAATATAGTCTCCTTTTAATACACGACTGATGAGGACAGTTGTTACAATGTTTTCAAGTCCCAGATAAACATGAAAATATTATGTATGCAGAATTCAATATGCAAAATTACAGTGGTGGTAAATATTATATTTCTTTTTTAAGTAATTTTCAGGATTCCCCTTTAAAGATTCGTGTCCGTAATCCGTGGTAATAATAATTGAAGAAACGTCATTTCAGTTAGGCTACGACACTCAGTGCAGAATCTAGTCGGCGCGGCATATAATATGCCTTTATTTGGATCTTTGTCCAATGGGTTATTCGATTACAAATGTAAAGCGGGGCCCTCCAAAGCGCGGGGCCCGTAGCATTTGCTACCTTCTGCTATATGGCTAATCCGATCCTGACGATACTACAAAAACACTCTAAACACGATTTTGGAAGCACAAACGAATCGGTGTTCGTTAATTATATGGTAACCCTTTAAACTAGGCAAGAATTCGCAAGACGTTTGCGCCGCATCGCCGAGCCATTCTGAACTGAAAGCCATTACCGTAATCTATAAGTGAGCTATGAAAAATTTAAGAAGCCGCATCCTCAAAGCAATATAGCTCTCAAAACGGCAAAGGTTCCCATTGAAAGCTAAAAATAGCTATTGTACAGCACTTCTGGGCTACGTCACGCGCGAGATAAGATTTATGGCTCTCCAGTAGAGAGCCTCTTGATATCTTTATAATGCGACCTTTACTGATATATTATACATACATGGTGACTTGTACGACTTTTTAGAGTGCTACTATGACAGCTCAACTATGATTGGCCTAAATAGATGATGATTTAGCCTTTTTATGACCCGGCGACCTCTTTACGCATCGTCATGGTTAGAATTCTAATAGCATGGTGTGCGGGTCCATCGAGTCCTTGCGTCGAAAAATCATCTGGCTGTGATGGGAGACGAGGAATTGTATCTCATCATAGCCAGAGACTAGTCTTTCTACTAAGCCCCACGCACCATCCGAGCTTTGAATTACAGCTGTCCCAATGCATTAACCTCAATACACTTAAAATCAAAGAAATGCTTTTTACTCTAAATTTAAATGTTTGTTCAAGTTATTGCATTGTCTTTAAAGATAAAATACAGTGATTCTTATTTATTCGGAGACTAAATAAACATGATAAAGAAGGTAACGCAAGCATTACGAAGGGTTATAATTTAAATTAAATACAAAAAATCATTTTGTGTAAAAATAATAATATAAATAATGATTTGTTTTCTTACTATATAAAGCACATTACTAAGATAAAATCTATAATTATCCGAAATTGCTATTTAATAGTTTTATGCCATTAAATCTGTTTTATTCAACTAATTAGTTATAAATAATAATATAATAGATCATCATGGGGTTTACAATTGGACAATTCTATCACGGCACTATCATGTCAAGATACAGACTAGATAAAAATAACTAGTATAAATGTTTAGGGATGAAGGTAAATAACCCAGTAAATCTAAATTTCTTGTTCACATAATTTCAAGAGGCATCGAGTCTTACTAAAAGCCATCAGAGCCTGTATTAACCGACCCCATTGCACTGCAAAGATCCTCATCGAGATAAAACCTATAATCCCTGTGATCTCTTTTATGAGACTTCTCTTCTTTTTTAATGATGACATTACAAAATTCAGAGACAGTTTTATTTTCGTAATAGTCTCTAAGTGTGAAGAAGTTATGGCTGGATTAATTTAGAAGGTTAATATTTTTGTATGAAATAGCTTACCAATCAGGGAACTTAATATGTCAATCGGTCTGTTTCAATTTTTAAAAGTAGATAAGTAGGTGGATAGTTACCGAATTAACTATTAAAATGAATATTCAAAATTCAAACTTCCATGCATAACACTAAATTCTCGCCATAACTAAAACAGATGTCCGATGTTGGTCTGGGACTTAAAAAAGAATGTGCCAACTGTGTTTCTTGCCTAGCATGTCGTAAAAGGCGACTTATGGTATATGGTGTTGTGGGTATGTGATTGTGTAGGCGACGACCTAGCCACTTGTCACTACTTTCTCATAATTTTCGATCTAACCCAGTCCAGTGTTGTTTTTGACTGAATGTGGTTAAAGGGGCCTGCTGCCCCTTTGACTCTACCTACCGCTTCGGGGATTATAGGCGTGATGCTATGTTATGTTACTAAAACAGATATATCACATTCAAAAGCACATAAAATATATACATTTTAAATTGATTTATTTAATAGTTTATATATAGCAATGTTAGAGCAGGCCACAAAGTAGTCCTACAAACCCATCGAAACGTTTTCACATTCTGTAATACCGGAATATGTATTCAAAGCCACAGTAAGCTTTGTCTCCTCATTAATTAGTCTCAGCAAGCGTAGTAATTTACCGCGTAATCATGATATATCTAGCCAGTACATGGAATGAAAACGTTAACAAATTACAAGATACAAAGTGCTAAAGCTAATTCAGGAAGATAATACTACACAGGCTAAACTATGCATTAAATAAGAATTGTATGTGAATACTTATTATATACATACATACTATCACGCCCATAATCCACGAAGGAGTAGGCAGAGTCAAAGGAGCAGCATGCCCCTTCAACCACATTCAGCCAAAAATAAAGCTGGTCTGGGCTAGATGGAAAATTGTGAAAAGCAGTGACAAGCGGCTAACCTGTCGCCTACACAATCACACATCCAAAACACGATATACCATTAATCGCCTTTTATGACATGCTAGGCAAGAACCACAGTTGGCATATTCTTTTTAAAGTCCTAGACCGACATGGGACAGTGGGCTGGGTCGGATGGGAAGCTGTGAAAAAGGAGTGACAAGTGGCTAGCTCGTCGCCCACTCAATCACATACCCAAAAGCCCGTAAACCATTAGTCGCCTTTTACGACATGCTAGGCAAGAACCACATTCACATGGCACATTCTTTTTTTTGTCCCAGATAAACATGGGCCAAGTCCCAGACCAACATAGGACAATTATATGCATACTCTTTATTGTATTTATACCATGAACGGTCGTAGAATAATGGTAAGGTACGCGCCTCACATCCAGTGCGTGTTGTTTTAAACTTAGCAACCTACCTCTAGATTTTTCAAATATAATACATGTATATATATATTATATTACATGAAACCCAACTAAATAAATTTCATCTTTAGCTAAATGTAGTTTAGAGACCTTACTACTCCATAGGCTCTGCCTACCTCTTCGGGTAATTCAGGCGTGATTGTATGTATGTATGCAGTATGGTCCCACCAACTCAATATTGTGGGCGCAGTAAACGCGTGCAAACGACGCCAATTTATGTACGGCGGTAAGTGCCCCCAATGTGGCGTAAAATTATGTGTTATATTGATGCAGTATGCCCATAATTACGTGGCCAGTAATGAAAGTTATTCGCCTCGGTGAAATATGGGCCGCGCGGATAAAGTGTTGTTAATTTTGTAGAACTCATTAAGGGTCCGATGGGGTTATTTATTTGTAATTTATAATTCGATTTTGTCGTTCGGTGCTACATTTTTTATGTTGCTGACTGTGCAGCTATCAAATAGGTTGTTTAATAATGTGTTGATTTTGTTAAATAATCTTTAGTCATTATGCACAACACAGCCAAAGCGGATTCATTCCCAGATCCAGGACAAGTAATTACTATTAATAACAAAGCTATAAATACTCAGGATTGCGTATTGTAAAAAAAAATATTGGTTTCCATAACAAAGGTGCGTCAATATTTAAATATAGAATCAGAAGAATTTATGATTATGTTTTCTCATATGTATTTATTTAAACAACATCAAATTATTGTGTCTCTCTAGAATCTTTACTTGGTTGAAAATATATACACGATGCTTACCTTCATATTCTTGAACTCCATTTGAAGATCTGAAACAAAAAAATACGTATAGTTAAAATGAATCTACAATTTTTACCTCTTTTACTTGACACAAAAATCTACAAAGAGGCATTAAATGCCTTACATGGTTGACATACAATAAATTAACAATTGATTTAAATGGGAGAGAGTCTATTCTGATTTCCGATGCAATAAATGATTGTTTAACATACGCAAACATTTTATATTTTAAGAAAACGTCTGTCGACAGTCTGTACTTAACTAACTAACTAAACTTCACGCCACTTCCCTAGCGGGGTAGGCAGAGAGAACCGAACGCCATATGGCACGGTCTTTACACACCTTACTCGCCTCTTCAACATTTATGATCCTTTTCTGTACTCAATCTATATATTAACATGGTCTTAGAATATTCCAGTCAATAGAACATTCAGAACACTTGACAGTTTTCGTTATTGAATACCGCTTAAAAACAAACTTAAAGAGCATTATAACTTATTTATTTAGTCTTGGGCCCCCGCTAGTCCACCTAACATACTTTGTAAAACGTCGATTGTAATAATCACTTAATTTTTATAATAGCATTGTATTTTAATCACCATGAATGCACATGTAGGTGAGATGTCGCTAGCTTAACCCATATATTAAGTCGCGCGAGCACGCTTAGAAACCTGGATTTCCACACAAAGGTGTTTTCTGAATTCTGCTTTAGCAACTTCCTCAAAGTTGCTAAAGAAGTATTCAGAAAACACCTGTGGCCGTGCGTACCAGGGATGCTACGGAGCTTGGTCTCCAATTCCGAAGTTCAGAAGTCCAGATAAATATTACATCTCTAATTCTGTTGTAGGTTCTAGCTCGGAAATATAACGAATAACAGGATTGTTAAAAACTAGACTGGACGAAAGCATGGGGTTAAGTTTTCTTATTAGGTGTTTAAAAGAATTTCTTAAAATAGGTTTAAATTTTTAATTTAGCTTTGTATATTTCTATTGTTAAGAGGAGTAATTGCTGAACCAGACATACTCGTATATCATTTTCCATTATTGAGCAATCTAATTAGTCTTTATCCCTGACTCCTATTTCGGATATTGAGGAGGTGATGATGTCTGTTACATTATTTTCTATCGAGATAAGGCCCTTAACTCTAACTTCAGTTTTACTGTTTTGAGATTAAACTCACCTCCAATACCGATAGTTCCATTACCAGCTCACCACTGGAACATCCATAGCACAAGCTCCAGTATAAATAATGTCTCGATTTATCTATTTGGATCAAATATTAAGCGAATCAGCAAAGGAGAGAAAAATGTAAAAATAGCTGAATACCTCAAAATTGTAATGAAAATTAACAATTTGTTAAAAGATTGCTAGGAATTCTGTTTGACGTCAAAATACTTTTTCCCTGGTCAATAAAATTTTTCGAGAAATTCCACTGTTCACTTTTGGCTTGATTATTACGAAGGATAAAGGGTAATGACCTCGATCGTAGGTTGGAAATAACTGAACCGATTTCGAATTAATCATTTGATTTTTGCTTCCGTCGTTACAATGATGTGCTCACCTGTTATTGACATATATATCAGATAAATTACCCAGCATTACATGTCTAAATTTAATGTACAATATATTATGTTGTTGGTGTGCCTATTCAAATAAATAAAAGAGAACAGAGTTTTTTAATTTTGTAACAAGCATCACATATACCCATATGGTGTTTATCACTTTCCTCTAAGGTTTTGTAAATCGTCGGCGTAGGTATCGGCCATTTTTATAAAAATATAAAAGTATCAAAATTAAATTAAAATCATTTATAATTCAAACTAATCAAATAGTACGGGACTGATAAATATAAGTAACTATCTAATTATATAGTATGTACCTATATATTTATGAAAATAAATAAAATAAGTCTTTGGTATGGTTACGTAATAATTATTGCTAATATAAATAAATTTACGAATATTTTTTATGCCTGAGTGATATTTATTCCTTTCACCATTTTTTATTTGAACAAAATTTTAATCTACGGTTTTATTTTCCGATTGATCAATCACTGATATTGTTACGTGACCGAATTGCTCCACAATTTGTTTGTCGCATTCACCTCGCATTCACTCCTCGCTACCGGCACGACACCGAGCATTGCGAGATGGGAGAAAATTGAAAAATGCTGATATTAAAAAAGACGTCCATTTCTAAAATTTAGGGTAGGTTATTAAATTCAGAGGCAGAGCGGAGGCAATATCGGAAACTCATTAATAACGTTACAGGCTGCGTCTAATTTCACCGTGACTTGGGCATATTTTCTAAATGGATCAATCTCGCTGATAATATCGGTTGGCAAAAATAATTTCATTATGTGCCTCTTTGCGGTGATGTTTTCCTTTCTGTAATTAAACGTGTTATCATCTTTTTGAAGTCGCCCGTCTAATTAATGACGGAGTCTTTGAGTGCCATTCGATCCGGTGGTCTTTTATATGGAACGTGAAAACGTAAGCGCATTGGCGACTTGTTTCGGCTTTTATTAATTTGTCTGCTTTTATAAAATAAAGTTATTAAAATGTTTTTTAAATACTGAAAAGATAATATTTATAAATGCTTAAAAGGTTTATCAACTTGATTTGTAGTAGTCAAGTTTAATTAATAAGATGAAGGTCAATAAAACCATAAAAATGCGGTATCTATTTGTGAATGTTTATATTTAAGCTCGGATTTATAACTTAATACCATAATACCAGCGTTATGGCATCCCTGATGTTGTAACATCTGTGTGGCATTATCTGAGTGGTGATCATTTCAAAAGTATCTATGTCAAAAGTATCTATCATTATTTTATATTAGATATATTTTGATGTATATACATTTAGGTAGACATACTACCCGCCGAGATATAGTTTATGACTAAATCGGTACATAGCGGAAATATATCTTCAATGCTCAATGTTAACAAAAATAGCGGTGGTAGCTCAATGGTAAGGACACGCGCCTCTTAACCGAGGAGTGCCGGTTCAAACCCGGGCACGTACCTCTGAATTTTTCAAATCTATGTACGTATTCATACCACTAGCTCGACGGTGAGGGAAAACATCGTGATGAAACCTGCAAATTCAAACAACTTTGGATTTGTAACCATGATCCAAAAATTGTCTGGTTCCCCTATCTTAGGGTTACGAAGGTCAGATCGGCAGTCGCTTCAATTACCAGACTCGCTAAATCCTGGATCATGGTCTAAGCGGACCCCGTCTAAGCACGGGACATAACGCTAGGAAGATGATGATGATGCTCAATGTTAACAAAAATAAAATGTTTACATATTCTTCATTACAATTTTCTTTATTTTCTTAAATATTTTAATTACGTGACCGAATAACTAACATCCGTACATTTGCACAAAGTCCGCATTTCATAATTATCATTTGGACGACGGGCCTTATTGAATCGGCAATTGTAACTACCAATAGTGTAGTGTACTAGCAGGTGCGTCAGATGACAGTGATCGAGACACCGCTCGGAATTGTAATCGCCTGCTTATCGGCCCGTGTTTTTTATCGCCCCAACGTGATATCTGAATCGGCTAGATCGCTGAATCGCTAGCAATGCGAACGTTGCACGTCTAGGCTGTTAAAACGGCGGAATTACATAAAGCGCTTGTTAGTTTTACATTTTGCAAGTAATGATCTTCTTCTTCCTAGTGCTTAGTCTTACTAGTATATAGTCGAGGCGAGTCTAGTAATAACATTGAAGTGACTTTCTATCTGACCTACGTAACTAGTTAATAGTGAATCTAAAAAAATGGAATCATAGTAACGGTGGGAGCATACAGAAACACATCATATGTATTTTGGATGAGCAGGTCTTTTTCAGGTGGTTCAGGTGGTACAAATCGTTAATTAAATAAAAAAAAAATTTAAGGTACAAGTATGTGTCTGAAACAGCACCTCTTGTTTATGGGGCACGTACATTTACCATCGAACCTTCACCGCTCCTTAAGCTCCGCAAGTAATGATAAAAAAATAAATAGCGTTTCAGCCGATTTTCAATTTTACGGTTGCATTATAATTAAGAGTGCCGACTTTTGAAACGTCTGCCCAATCAGCGATATCTCATTTTGCTAATTTGCTCATTCATATATAAAAGTTGCAAGATAGCAAATTTAAATTTTATTCCACCCTTCGTCTGTGAGATAACGGACACAATGGCGAATCAATAAGTTGGAAATACGCTTTGTTTTCGTCACAAAATTGCTAGCGTAAGTAGTTGCTTTTCTTTCTTCACTGATCTGTATCGAGTGAGCATTCTGAAGTTTGTTGCGAGTCAACTTCGCTTTGTTGTTCAGTGCAGACTTGTATATTTAGACAACAGTTCACTTCTACGACTATTTCATGTAAAATATGTACCTATTCATAATTTATGAAATAGTATCGTCTACAACAGAATCACAAAATATGAAGTACATTTATTTTGTAAAAAAAAATAAACCTTTACATTAATCTATTTCTGCCGTCATATATTTATGATGCCGTTATCTACCTAAGCCTGGTTTTAAGTTAAGTGCCAAAAAGGAGGTGAAAATTCGAAACCTACGTAATATCTCAATAACAACACCAATTTAAGACTGGAAAGCACCAAAAAATTAATGAATTTAAATACTTTTTTCATTATTCTTATTTATATACGATCAAAAGAAGAAAATCCGCCAGATGTCGGTTAACTGCGTTATTGTTATACCACGGCAGATTTATACCTGTATAAAAAAAAATGTCTGTTTATGTATGAATATATACCCATCCATATATACCAATATATATAACAAACAAACATAGCATCACGCCCATAATCCCCTAAGAGGTAGGCAGAGCCAAAGGGCCCCTTTAACCACATTCAGCCAAAAAGAAAACTGGTCTGGGTTAGATGGAAAATTGTGAAAAAGTAGTGACAAGTGGCTAAGGTAGTCGCCTGCACAATCACATACCCAAAACCCCATATACCATTAGTCGCCCTTTACGACATAGTTTATAGCTGACACTAACTTTTATACTATATGTGTGATAATGATTAAAGTAGAAAGTTTATTTCGATAGACAGATCTCCCTCCATCTTTATTTCCTTTGTCTGTTCTTTACATTGCGCTAATTCAATTGCTACTTTGTAAATCAATGTGTTCAGTTTCTAAGTACATCAAATACTCTTTGTATAGCGAGAAGAATAGTAAACTAGTACATTGTCAAAAGTCGATTCTATAGAGAGCTCTGAACTTATGAGTTGGTGAAAGTAGCTATTTTCCCGCAGTCCGTAAAGCAGTAAAAAGAAAGTTTGCTAGAAGTATGCAGCTAGGGGCGTAATGCAACGAACATGTACGAAAGTTTTCGTATTTATAAACTCAGTTGATCGTTTCGTATAAGTAAGACGAGAAACAGAGTGTTGGGAAAGTAGTGGGAATTGAAACAGAGTAAAAACTAAACGTTACAAGAACCTTGTTTCATTTGCGAGTATTTTACAGAGCAATGATGAGACTAGCTCGATGGCTCATTCGGTAGTGACCCTGTCCCATGCGCCAAGAGTTGTGGGTTCGATCCCCACCCAGGACAAACATTCGTATGATGAATACTTGTGTTTGTTCTGTGTCTGGGTGTTAATATTTAATATTGAACTATATATTTGTAATACCACTGTTGTTTCTGATAACTGTAACACAAATGCTTAAGCTACTTACCTCGGAGTCAGATCAATGTATGTGATGTGGTGTAATATTTATTATTATTATTATTTATTTATGATATCTGCAAGGAGTGGTAGTTCAAAGATTGATACTTACCTCATGTTTATTGCTCTTTCACGGCAAAACGGCTATATCGATTTGGCTGAAAGTTGATATGATGATGGCTTATACCTAGGATTGGGACAAAGGCTACATTTTATTCCGAAAAATTTAAAGTTCCCACAGGAATTACATTTTCAAACTCCACGCGGGCGAAGCCGCGGGCTTTATAAATCTGAGTATGAGTTTATATCACTTGCTCGAAGGTAAGGATTAACACCACCAGGAAACCTTTGTCTCTTGGTAACCTTTACTTAACGTACTGGCTGTTTCTGTCATTTCCCTACCATGGAGTCAAATGCAATGCACGCACATCCAAAATAACTATTGATTTTATGATCCGTTATGTCTGGTTTTCTACCTAAGGATTACGAAAGTCAGGTGGCATTACCTGCAGCCTCACTAAATCCAGGATCACGACCTAAGCGGACCCCTATTAATCACAGTTATGATGCTAGAAAGATGTAGATTAATCAGTTCTAATAATAGCTCATCGCTTCCTTTTTGCGCTTTTATTTGAAGTTCACATGGTTCAATGTATACAGTTTGTTCAATTCCATTGTGCGAGTCAGACGTACAATAAAATTATGAAAATCTATTCTTTACGCTCAGAGTCTGGCGCTGATGAGGTTTCAGTCAAAGACGAGGACATCAAAAAGGCTTTCTGCCATTCGGATCGCTCGACAGCCAATGATGTAATCAATATTCCGTCTATTTGACAAAATCCTCAGATTTTATTGGCGTAGGATATATATTTACGGATACGTACCAAAGTATCCTGCTTTACTTTTTTATTTACATCTAGTTTTTTCCCGCGTGGAATTTAGTATACATAGAGATTATATGTCTTGTGGCATCTATAAAAAATAAATTAAATAGCAATATGGTAGTCATACTTACCTAAATCCCTTTAGCCAAAGCTCGAGTACATATTACCATGTCCGTTGCATAAACATTTCGACTTAGTATGATTTATCGTTTAAAAAAATTGTAAATCCCGCGAAATGACGTCTTTTTACAGACCGAATTCCACGTGGGCAGAAGCTAGTCATAATATTATGAAGAAGAAAGATTTAATTGTTGTTTGAATTGAGTAGGCTTCGAAACTACTGGACCGATTTGAAATATTCTTTTACCAATGGAAAGCTACTTTATAAGCGAGTAACATAGGCTATATTTAATCCCCGTATTCCGACGGAGTGGGGAACTATGCGGGTAAACCGCGGAGCGCTGCTAGTAAATACGAGTATATAAACATAATGCATAGCAAATGTTACATGATATTTGAGTCATAATAATCTTAAGATCCAAATTATCAAAATAATTGGAGATACATAGGTATATCGATAAATAGTCTAGTGTTTATTAGAGCGTATTTCTCCAATGATCTCTAACGTGACGCCATTGCTCATTATGTTACACGAAAATAGTTGTTTATTTAATTTATTGCCGTCTGTTGATCTCGGTTTCATTTTACAAAGTCTGGAGAAGTGCTCATTAGTAGGCAAACAGTATATTTAATAATAATAATAGTTTGTGGGGTAGTAATAATGGTATATGGCGTTTTGAGTATGTGATTGTGTAGGCGACGAGCTAGCACTTGTCACTACTTTTCCACAATTTTCCATCTAACCATCGTACGTATTAAATGTATGTACCTATGTATTATTTATTTCAATCTACAGTGGATCATTACGGGAATCGTAATAATTAATAACACAAATACATTAAATTAAATAATATTAAGTCAAATTATTTCCAATAACATCAAATTAATTAAACATAAATATCAATTGTCCCATGTTGGTCTGTCTGTCACTTAAGTTTACAATAAAGAAAAAAGACACGGCCTATATATGATAATCTTATCACTGATCGTTATTTTAGCTAGTTGAAAAATAAACAAAATTCCAGCTAACCACTGACCGAATTAATATGGACTTATTCGATAATCAACTAAAATAAACTATCTGTACTGAAACCCATGAACGCTATTTCGGGTAACTAAACCGATTCTATCCACTTAACGATCCCCACACGATATAAGCACCAGATATAGAAATTCACACAAAACCTCCGCCGGACCGCAGCAACGGTCATTACCACCCTTGATCTTTTATTCCGATAAATGCAATTCCAGCAGATAGGTCCGCTCCACTTTGTTCGCCGAGTGCCTTAACTAACGTCCATTTTACTCGTGCCTTTGACGAGCTAAGCCGTAGCTTTCAAAGCTCACCGCATTCGGCAGTGGCTGTTTCGCTGCCGAGTGGTAAGCGAGTTGGACGCGATAGGTAGCAAGCGCGAATGACTTATACCAAGGATTTAATAAGTACTTAATGTTGTTCTCGTACAAATTCCTTGTTCAATAACCACGGGACCAGTTCGCAGACCACCACCAGTTCGCAAGATCAATCATTTGGTCCACGAAAGACATTGAATAAATATACTTATGAAATTAAATTAATATTTTGTATTTTAATGTGTATTGAAATATTGTCATGTCTAATGTCAGTTGAAGGCAAATAACCCAGCGTGTTCTTAGCTTGGTATTCCGTAAAAGGCGACTAATGGTGTTCTGAGTGTAAGGTTTGTGATTATGGAGGCGACGTGCTAGCCACTTAATACTACTTTTTCTCAAAATGTTCCATCTTACACAAATCAATGCTATTTCTTGATACATGTGGTTCAAGGAACTTAATGCTTAACCCCTTAACCTTAGCCTGATATACCTTTAGTCGCCTTTTACGACACGCTAGACAAGAATCACAAAACTGGCACATTATTTTTAAATCACAGCCCAATATGGGACTACTATATAATGTAAAACTATTACATAGTGTAAAATATTATGGACATTTTATTTTTCGAGATAATTTATCAGTTTAAATCATATTTCAGAGTTTTTCTAATTCATAAATAAAAAAAAAGTTAACGAATATAATAAAATAGATTTCTACCACTAGAACTTAGTTAGGTACTTATATATCGCTCTGAAAGTTAGGGTGAATCATCATCATTAATGTAATTTATAGAAATAAAAAATATGAATCTTATTTCTTTTAAAAACATTATGCAAATTAAGTTAAAATAGTTTTAAACATCAGAATGAGGAATTAAAGCGAAAACATTAATAAAAAAAGACAAGATTCAATTATAAAGCCTAATTGCAGCTGATTCTTACAGTCATTAAATCATAACAGGATGAAAAACATCCAAATAACCAAAAGTAATAATGTTCCAATGGCTACTAAAATGAATATAAAGACGAAAATAACTTTGTCTGTCTGTCTTCACGTCTAAACTACTTAACCGTAACAGCTAAAGCTTTGAATCCATTGGATTTTTATCCCAAAAATTATAAATAACGTCGTTGAAATGACTATACCTCCTAACTAATTTTTTTAAGAAATTAATCAAATATTAAAGTAATCCTGTAAACATTACATTAAAAGTTGTATGAAAATCCTGTGGTCTAAACCTAAAAAGGTAATCGTTTTTTCCTACTCTAGTAAAATAAGCATTATCTATGGTTAAATTAGTTTAGGACGCTTCATGGACGATAAGCAAACGTGGGAAAAAGCTACTCATAGGTTAAAATAAATCGACTATAAATATTAACAATGGTCTGACTATAGTCTGGAGGAGTAGGAGGGCCCCCGCCCGGAAGGGGCCTCTGAGCCCCATAAGCACGGGGCACCTATGCTCTAACAGTGAAATAGAATACTTTTAGACCAACCGTTTAAATTGCCACCGGCCTCAAATGGTATAATTACGCCACTGAATAGTAACACGAAGATGTATTATTACCCATAATGTTAAAGCGTTTGTGTATTAAACTGGTAAATTACTAGGTCTGTATTAACCAGCATTTTGACGAGTTAAGCCGTCACTTTCGAACTTAACCACAGTTCGGTGGGCGTCGCATCTGCCGGCTGAGGACGGCTATCGGATATGAGAGCTAGCGGGAACGGATATTCGTTTCGGACAAAAAAAGATAACAGACAAATAAATTGCTTAACAGATTATTTTATAATGTCATCACCAGTTTTCAAAGTGAAATGCTGAATAACAGCCAAATCTGGTGACTTAATACTTAAGCGGTCGAGAAATTTTTTGACCATTGAAAAATCAGTGATAACCGAAAATGAGGGATATTTTTTTAATATTATATAGAATTTACGTTTAAATGTTGGTACCTAGTGTACTTACGTGGACGGCCAAAATATTTTTTATATCAACGTTACGAAACCCCGGTAGGTAGTTGGTTAGACCGTTCGATGGTTTCTGCTTAATATAAAAACACTATTATAATTAATAATAATAATAATTCGATCCTTCATACTGACACACCAGTTCCCTGGTCCCAAACTAAACTTATAAGCTTGTGCTATGCATACTAAGTGAACGGATAGACATACTTAAATACGTTTATAAACATCCATGATTCGAGTACAAATGTTCATATCCATCACACGAAACATTTGCCCCTAGCGGGATTCGAACCCGTGACCCGTGGTATCGTGGCCAGGGTCTCTAACCACTCAACCAACGGGCCTATCAGATTAGGCGAATCGTCGATATTGATCCTAAAAAATCCCATTTGTATTAATCTGTTTAGTTTGCAAACATAATCTTATGAGCTTGAAAATATGTAGGTTGTGACCCCCAGGGCTTAGTCGGTGTTTCATATAATTTATTCACAACTTGGACGAAAAGGGGTTCTTCAAACAACTATCTCCGCTCCACTAGTACTTGTTTAATGGGTATACGATGTTTAAGAGTACACATATTAAACTTTGTTTTCAGAGTGATGATGGAATACCCATCCTAAGTTAAAAGAGGTTCTAATTTATGATAATTCCAATCGCTATTGCTTGTATTGTCCACCCTACGATAACCGGCGACCCAGCTCAAGAAAGATAGCGGGCAGCTCATCCGTGAAGTTCACGGTCCAAGTACACTCTCACGAGATCAGAAGTGATTTTGTTTGCTCGGATTTGTGACATCGGGGCTCCGGATTTTGAACATTGGGTATTACCACAAGCGTAAATACCGATACGATAGGGTTTTTTTTTTGCTATGTCTATTAGTAATTTAATTTTTGTTTCTACTCCAATATCTGATGAAGAAAAAAAAGGGACTAGCCTGAAGATAAAACTCAAGAATTCATTGTTTTAATTTATCTTATATACCTATGTAGAAAAAAAAAAGAAGAGCGGTGGTAGCTCAATGGTAAGGACACGCGCCTCTTAATCGAGGAGTGCGGGTTCAAACCCAGCACGTACCTCTGGATTTTTCAAATCTATGTACGTATTTATACCACTAGCTCGGCGGTGAGGGAAAACATCGTGATGAAACCTGCAAATTCAAACAATTTTGGATTTGTAACAATGATCCAAAAATTGGCTGATTCCCCTGTCTTAGGGTTACGAAGGTCAGATCGGAAGTTGCTTCAATGTAATTACCAGACTCGCTAAATCCTGGATCATGGCTAAGCGGACCCCGTCTAAACACGGGACATAACGCTAGAAAGATGATGATGACCTATGTAGAAAAAAGAGTCTTTGGTAAAAATATACAACATATCAAGGAAACTTTTTGATATATGACTAAAGAGAACAAAGCATACTTTAATTATTTGATGTCATTTCAATTAATGTAAATCATATATCATTTATTAGTCTTAATGGCGTTCGGTCCTCTCTGCCTACCCCGCTAGGGAAGTGGCGTGAAGTTTTGTTAGTTGATGGTTGTATTTAGCGTATAAAATGTCCAGATGTACATTTTTACAATAATCTGAACTAACTTAATCAAAGATAGAAGGCATTTTAACACGTTAAAACCAACTATCAAAAGACAAACGCAATTTAAATGTGTATCCAAAAATTACAAACGGTTTTCCAGCATATATTTCAAGTTTCGCATAATATATTCACGTTCCTCGCGAATAAGCAACAAAGCCAAAACTACCTTAGCAACAATGTAGGTAGAAAATTACACAGAATATTCAGTTGCGGAACTATTATTACACATACCAGCCGTACTTACAAATGGTCTAAGCTTCAAGCAGTAACTAAGTCATGATATCCGAAAATGCGCAATCCACTTTATACCCTACCCTTCTGCTATAGAGTCGAGATTGAAACGCTACATTCAACACATGCAATGTAGTTATCAGATGGTCCACCTTTTTCATTATTTATAACTCACTTTCCCTAGCTATTTTATTATTAATAAGTACCTATTTTTGACTTGAATAAACCCTTTGACGTGTATTAAAATATGAGAGATTAATAAGTGAAAGGCAAGCTTTGAAATACATTTCTCGCTTTACCCGTATCATATTTATCCGGTATCTCTCACGCGAGTGACATAATTTTATTATAAGTCAGAAAATTTCGGCCTAAAATACCTGTTTTTTTTTAATGTCGGTACGGAATTGTAAAATACGTTTAAAATACTCTAATAAAATACTCTGTGTTCTTCCTTCAGTGTCGGCGTGAAAGCTGCGCATCCGTACATCAGTATGGGTTTTATAACGGTTTTGTATATATTGACTTTAGTCTTTCTGCTAAGAAGCTTGGACACTTACACCTGTAAGGAAAATACTCCGCAAGATGTTCGGGCCCATAAGATCCTCTGATGGAAGATGGAGGGTTAGAAAAAATGCCGAATTACAACAACTACTGGCCGATACAAATACCATCGGAGAAACGAAAGGTGACAGGCTCCGATGGCTGGGCCACTTGGAAAGAATGGGAGAAGATCGTGGCGTGCAGAGAGCCTATCTTACGAAACCAGAAGGCCGACGTCCAAGAGGCCGCCCTAGATACCGCTGGTTCGACGGAGTTAAGGCAGATCTCCGTGAACTTCACGCCAGGGACTGGCGAGAAACCGCAAAGGATCGGAAAATATAGCCCTCATTTCGGAGACCAAGAAACACTTCGCGGTCCTTGAGCCATAGGAATAAGTAAGTAAGTATGTTAAAAATACTCTAAAACTAAGTAAACGTAAAAAATGTGTGATGGTGCTACTAGGGTAGTTTTTATTTACCTTACTTTGACTCTGTTACCCCTGTTATGTGCGTGATGTTGTGTATGTATGTATATAACCTTACTTTAAACTTAATTTGTGTATCAAATGTTTAACGAAATATAGAAAAAAAACGTTTTCAATTAAATGTACTGTTATCCTACTTAAAGTACAAAAGCGAATATTTGTAAGTATTCATGTTTGTATCGAGATCGAGACACATGCAAACATAGAGTCAACCTAACATTTTTACGGATTTTCTTATTTAGAAACAATGTAATAATTTCGAAAATAAGAAAACTAGACGTGTTTAAACAGAGGAGCTAACTAAATACATAGAAAGACTTATCCCATACTTGTATTCCCCTGGGATAACATTGAGGACAGCCATTATCCTTTTCGATTTAAATTCTTAATGTGTCCGGACGATGTCGCGGGCAGAAGTTAATAACCAAATAAAAAATAATCAAGCAAACAAAATTATGCAAATCAATTCAAAAAATTTCGTTTCGCCATTTCCTCGGAAAAGCGTTTACAATTAAAAAAAAACGTTCCTTTTAATCTCTTTTTAACCATTTATAATAACGAACCCAAATAAACAGAAGCATAAAATGGTATACCGTGACCAATTTGATAACAAATACTGTGTATATCGAAAATGCCGAAAACTGAGTTACATTCTTCGTAATGGAAATGAGTGCGACCTCTCGTTAACTTTCCTCTCTTGCAAATCTGTTTTAAAACATCCATTTCAAAAGTCCCAACAGCTAGTGTGAAAAAGGAAATATAGATAGACATTTCGTACAGGTACCGCTATTTCTATCTAAGTAATTATTATTTTATTCCTAAGCTTATGATATACTTTACGAGTATTCCTTGTCAAGTTCTTACTTTATCTCAGAAATCGTGATTCCAGTTATTACATTATAATTGTTAATCCCGGTATAATGTATATAAAACACCTTGACCACGGCTTCAGCACGTGTCTTGGTTCAGTCCATTACGGAGATGTCGTCATACGGAATCTTTAATTTTTTCTGGAATAGAAGTATCCTGTCCTTTCTTAGAGATCAAATTTTAACGTACCAAATGTCTAAATTAAATGTCAAGTGGTCTAGGCGTGAATACGCAGCGGGCAGACTTACTTTAGAATTTATAATAAATTAAGGAGAGTTAGAAATTCTAGGATTTCTTCGTTCTCGGATTTTCAATACCCATTATTTTTCTCCGTGCAACTTTTTTATTTTTTCTTTCATAAGAACCTTTGCCTGATAATAATAAACACAACTAAAAGAATTAGCGAAATCGGTTCAGCTGTTTTGAGATTTGTGCTTAGCAACACATTCAGCGATTCATTTTTATATTATAGATAACATAATTAATATTTACAATTGTATGGCCGACTGGTAATACTCAAAATTGGAAATATTTAAGATGAAATACACCATGGCCACATAATTAAAGACACAAATTTGAATCCTGATAGAGACTATTAATTATATAAAGAGATAATTATAGTAATTGGAACTCAATTCATGGATGTTTTCTAAAAGTATTTCGGTAAAAGGTCTGTCTAGCAATTATTTAGTATCCATAGCTTAAGTAGTTAGTTTGAAGCTAGGGAATGCGTGTGTGTCTATTTTTTTTTTATGACAACCTGGCCCTGTTTTATGCAATCTCTATAAAGGTTTAACAATTCTAATAAATTTATCTGTTAATAACTTCATTTTTCATAATTAGAAATATCCAAAATTATACGTAACTTTGAATTTAATGATGCAAAATCTGGCTTTTATATATTTCTTATATACCAGACAACGACTTTACCTATATATCATCACATATCATCATGTTCGTTTATTTTCTTTGAAGTAGAAAATATTGTGTGTATGCATTTAAATAAACAAATTTGTATGTCCTTTAAACGTATTTATTTAAAAAGAGATAACCTTAATATTTAAGTTTTTTTTTTTCGATCGATTTCGACTTTCTACTTTCGATTAATAAAAAAAAATAACTAACTAGCTTCGCGCTATTTTCTTAGCGAGGTAGGTATAAAAAAAATCCCGCGACCTATACCAATCTTTATTTATATGTAGCAACAAAGTTAAATCGGTCTTCATATAGGGTGTTTATTTAATTCATAATATGTACTTATTTTATACGTGTATGCAGCAATCTGTTTTTTGGTGTAAAAACTAAGAAATAAAACAAAAAGGAATCACCACTTCAACTGGAAATAAGGGTATACCTATACCTGGAAGGATATATTTTGTGCTTCTAATGCATATGCTATCAGCTGCTTGAGATACAAATAAACCTACGTCAAAAAGTTCGCGAATATTTAACATGTTTCTTTAGAACTGAGCTACATACAACTTATATTGTTAGACCGGGCACACTTCGTCTCTGAGACCTTCAAAATGAACTTGCGGCAAATTTGAAATATTCATGAACTACGGAATTTAAAGTATACGAAAATGTTTACCCAGAACCGTGCATATGGTTCAAACAAGCTTTTGTACAATTTGCCGTTAGCTTTACCCCATCATATGTTAAATAAAGTAGAAATAGTATTATAGGATAATAACTACGAAGATTATTACAAAATAAAACGTTAAAAAAATACTTACAATTCCAATTAACCTTATCAAGTCACAGTGCACTAATAACAAGTATAGTATTTTTGTAATAGTCCTAATAGTTCGATAGTTAAGTGTTCTGCTAATAGTCTACGAGATTCGTAGCAGTGTCGCTACAAGCGTCTACGCGCGTCCTCTCACAGGGAGCCTCGCGTTGGGACTGGCCGGTCGGGCGCTCGCTACGCTCGGGAGGGAATTTCGCACGAAACTGGATAGATGAGGTGTGAATTCTTCATCTCCTGAGGTGTTATTTTAGCAAATTTTCGCAAACTTACCTAGGGAAATAGAGGGGATTGCGGTCATACGCAAAACAGCGGTTTGGCGACACGTTTCGGCGTGATGTAGTGTGCTTTGAATTGTTTTTGTTTTGTTAGTTCCGAACTATTCCTTGTAAATGGACTTTTAAAATGTTCTAGATTATTAGATGCTATAAAATAATTTTGAATTTATAAAATCTTGAATATTGTCTGTCCTAATTTTTTTTTACGTGTGTATTGTGCAGTTTAATGTTGGTTTATCACATGTAGGAGTATCTGCATCCGAAATATAATGAAAAAAGTAAGACATTTCTAACTACAATGAGATATTTTAATAAATTAATTTCATAAAATATGTCCTGATTTTTCATAAAATACAATTAATTAATTTCATATTAGAACACGTATCTGATGCTTTAATTTAAAGACAATTCCAACACATGGTTCCACTAATCACAAACAAACCTAAAAAATTTAAAAGCAATCTCTATTGATCCGGAATCTCGAATTTGGTCTTAAAATGCAAGTGAAATTGAAAATCTTTAATTTTTTTAATACCAAAGAGAGAACTTATCCATTTTAAGTTGAGCTGCACCATCGTTGAGCCAACTAAGGTGTAGGGCTCTAGATACATTGGGTCACGTTTTATATCACTCTAGTAATAGAGGCAATGAAATTCGGCATCAGCTGAGAATTAATGGATGAGTATAAGACTTCTTCAGCAGTGGGACATTTTATAGGCTATTTCCAAAATATTCGTGGAAATTATTTTGGTATCTAATAGTAATAGTAATGGCTTACCTAAGTAAATAAGAGTCATATTAATATGGCTAATAGCTATCTCTTTATTTAATGTTGTTTTGTTTTTGGTTTTCAACCGACTTCAAAAAAGGAGGAGGTTCTCAATTCGACCGTATATATATTTTTTTTCAACGTCTATATGTAAACATACATATTGACTGCAGCAATTAACAAAGTCGGAATTGAAAATCACTACTTCACAGTATGGCCGAAAGAAGTTTTAAAAAGACCTAAAATTGACATAAAGCCATGTATCAAAACAAAATTTGGTATGAGTTAATAGTTTTGAATCGTCCGTAAGATCGTAAGGTTTAAATTTGTCATATTTACAATTATACATGCATTGCGTCGCACATTTTTATTAGCGAATATCAAGATCAAAATAAGTAAGACAACTAAAAGGACCACACCTTATATAATATTGGGTCTATTATATGGGAATAGTGAGTTTGCAATGAAATTTCAAATGATTTTGATTCACAAGACATTGTGATCCCACAGAGTCCTCAACGCGCACTTTATTCGTACTTGGCTGTTTTTACACAGTGTATTTTTATAGAAGCGTCACACGTCACACTGTGGTGGCAACTTGCTGTGAGATTTATGATTGTGACGTGACAGGTGAAGGTTCGTAGTCGTTCTCTGTGTGCTGTTAAATCTTTAGTGCTTATATTTAGGTCATGTGTAGAGATTTCGGTAGGTATATACATATATATATATAGAACAATAGAATTTAGGGTACCTATCTAAAGTTGAATAGGGTTTTCTAGTAAAATGTAAGAACTTTGCTCTATATGATTGATTTTTAAAGAAAAGTTTCGAGTTTGCCTAATTTCACCTGAGATACCCCCCTCACCTTATTTGCACATACACCATAATTATCATGAGAAATAATTTTAAAAGCCTAAACAATTACAATTTTTTGACACCTTAGTGAGTATTCCTAAAGAAAAAAAATATTTTATCTAAATAAGACCATCGCATGCTTAATACACATCTAATTCAAAATTTGTTGTATATTAAAAATTAAAATAACGGGTGGAAACATTTTGGTTCATTTTCCATCGGCAGCATAATTCGGTTCTCTCTGCCTACCCCGCTAGGGAAGTGGCGTGAAGTTTAGTTTGTTAGTTAATTACCATATTTTGAGTTAGGTCACTTTACTATTAAAAATGCGAATATATAATATTTGTTCATAAGAAATGTTACGTAACTTAACCCTGAAAATAATAAACGGAAACATATTTCCTTCGAACTCCGAATTGTATGCAGAATAACTCTTGAGCGATATAATTGTAAATAGAAATCACTGTTCGCCGTTCATCGGTACAAAGCATCGAGAAATAAGTACTACATATATTTCGACGTTACAAAGAGATTTTTTTAGTCGCTACGTCTATTTGCCGACAGCTCGGTTCGCCGAAAGATTGCCCTTTCTTATGATTACAAAGACATGGTATTAATAACTGTCAATCTTTCCTTTCCCCTATGTGTGAATGTAACATAAGTATGTTACGTCATGATGACAATATCAATATATTAATAAAGTGTATTATTAATGACGTCACATGTTACGTCCGATAATTGTATGTCTGACTGTTCAAGTTGGTTAATGTCATAAAAATCCTAATAACTGTCTAGTTAGTATATTATAGAATAGTAGTGGTTAAAGTTTTAAGTTCTATTTGATTTTTTTTTTGTACAATAATCACGCAATTCCGATATAGATACCTGTTTCTTCAACGACTATTGTCTCGAATCAGTAAACCAAACTCGCTTTCCTTGCATCATAGGCGATTTTTAAAAATTGCATCAACGTGACAGTTGCAATTAAAAATATAATACGTACATATTATTCCACTTGTAATCTTCAAGGAGGTTGGCAGAATCCAAGGAGAAATAAGTTCATATAATTTGTGTGGAATTTTTGCAAAAACTAAATTGCGAAAAATTTTTGACAAATGATAAGCTTACAAGATCACAAACCCAATAGGTATACCATTTGCCGCCTTTTACGTTATGAACACCGTTGGCACATTTTTCTGGAGTCCCAGACCAACATGGGATAAAGCGAAAAGTGCATAATAAATATTAAAGCGCCCCGGTTAAGTTCGGCTGTTTGCTTATAGCGTCTACCTCTATATATCTGCGAGATGAATGGCGCAAAACTAATTTTGGCTAGATTCGTGGCAAATTTGCTCACACAAACGGCCAAGCTGCAATATAATCCTTTATTCGCAGGTAGGGGCATGAAACTCGGAAGTTTAGGATGCCATTGTAGTGAGATTATGATTCATAAAGATTACGTTTCCACACGGGCGGGAAGACTCAAGCTAGTTGGATAAACGTAAATATTTCAGCCCAGCGGAGAGTGGATGAAGCGTAAATTTTACAATATCTGAGGTGGATTCATCTCAAAATTGAAACTTATGCGAGCGGCCAGGCTCCAAGTTCTGTCGTGCATTAGAGATAAACACGTCCCCATGTTTTATGCATGCTCTTTAGTACACTTTTGGGTAAAAACACTGATTTCATTTTCGATTCATATTCATTATAGATTAGGCATCATCTTTCTAGCGTTTTGTTATTTTCTCGTTGATGTTATGTTATTACTAACTGATATAACCGGATTTGGTTATAAGCAAGTAACAACCATCTCACCTTTGTAATTCGATATAATATATAACAAATTAACAATACCTACATAAATATGTGTATGTTAAAAATTTCAATGAACCGAATAATTTAATTACTAATAAATTAATACCTATTAATCGTTGTTGTGTTAAGTGTTGGTACTACATAGTATTCGACAGATTATTTTATCGATACAGAGTTACTAGATTTACAGTTCAAAATTGTTTATTCATATAATATTTTCATTAAATATATATCGGCGCGTTAATATTAACGTATATGACGTGGAGTACTTATTAAACAGAAGTAATTAAAATTATTCATATCAATTGTATTCCGTATTCCATACAAGCAGAAACTGTGCCATTGATTCATGAATCAATCTATAATTAAAACTTGTGTTCAGGCGATGGCCTGCGATGGCAAATTGATAGCGGTGTAAATTTTAATATTCATACGGGATACATTTATTTTCTCTCAGTCTCCACCTGATCTTGCGATGAAACACAAGCCACAGACATTTGATTAATTTGTCCGCATAAAGTAACTTGTTCATTTAAATAAATGTACGGCACATTTTGTGTAAAGAAAGACTTTCATTTACGCGAAAGAGTGTGCTATGCGTGGTTTCGTATTTGCGTGATGGTAATCACGTATGTGTTCACATAATACTGCAATATGTTTATTTTTATATACTTCATATATAAACACCATAATGCCTGCAATCCTCGAAAGGGTAAAAAGGGACCAGGTAGCGCTAGGCTCCCTAAACTATATTGAGCCAAAAGTAGAATTGATTGAGTTAAATGGAAAAAAAAAAACAGTGACAAGTAGGTTACCAAAGCTACCCACATGATCATTTGTGATCACAAACCATACCCAACATACCCAATGAGCTAATCGTTGCATTTTAGGGCATACTGGGCAAGGAGTACAGTTGGCAAATTCTTTATGAACTACAGATCAGCATGGGATTTTACATAGGTAATTCGTTTTCGAAAATTATTAATTTACAATCTAGTGGTAAGATAGTATTTTTGATCGCGATTTTTCATTTGTTTGTTTAAATGTCTACAATATATGGCCTTATAGTAAACTTCATTCGTTCTAATCAAGTACTGCGTATGCATTTATGATGCGAGCTGTCATGACGGGGAAGGGTGGTGGAACCAGATAGCTCTGCGAGAAACCATGCCGCGCCGTTCTATGTAAACGAAGTCGCGCCTTAAAGTTAAAAGTAAATATTCCACGCGGACGAAGTCGCCGGCTGAAGCTATGTATAGTTATGACTTAATTTTATTTACTTATAATATCATGGCCTAAGGCTCATTCCCCATATCAATATAAAAAATAAAATATACACATTTTATCTACTAAGTATTGTTCAAAAACTAAAATTAACACGAAGTGATTAAATATTACCTTACTTCTCGCACATGGTTATTGTATACCTCTTCATTAAAGCCTGTGGCTGGCGGTTTTGGTTTACATTCCATGCTAAAATATGCGTGAATTAGTGGTAAATTTGATATATGTGTGAAATACAGTTTATTTCATCATTTAAATACATTAAACTGAAAATAGGTCCGTAAAAACTTAAAGTTATTCATTGTAATTACGATCTGTGTATTCCTAACACGTCTGACGTCATTTAGTACATGGCTCATCTTCATGAAGTTCGTTATGCTAAAAGTTTGATCTCTACTAAGTCAGGCTACTTTTTATCTTAAAAAAAAAGGCAAAATGCGTGAAACACTGTTTTAATGTTTTTTCATGCGAGCTACGAGTAACGCTAGTAGGTTTATAAATAGTTCAGACTGTCATTGATACACATTCGATAGATTTTGTACAAGTAATGTGAACCCTGGGTGATAGACATACCTACTTAAACATTATGTTAACATACATTAATTGCTTATTACAATATTTATTTTTCTCTTGTAGGACTCTAACCTCATCTGTTTATTATTATTTTAGCCAACGCCTCCTAATAGTAACTAACAATCTTATAAGATACTCAAACTCAAAATTTAACATTTTGTGGACTGATATCAGCTACTTAATTTTTTTTATGTCATCCACTATATAATTATTCCGAGATTAGATTTTTTAAGTAAATGCGAGGGTATTGATAAAATTTTTCAATATTTGACTTTTTTGTCCAAGAAAATTTCCAAAAAAACGTAGGTACGACGATTTTAATATCAGTTACGCGACATCACATTCCAAACCACATCGAAGTTTCTCGTTATCCGACAAACCGCACGAAATGAACAAGTCGCCAGCCATTCTAATAAATTTTCTTCCTACGGGTAATTACGGCACCATCTCCTGAACCGAGCTACGACGTATTTCCTAAACCAAGGACTTCGTTCATTAAGGCTCACATCCTAGGTGGCGTGCCACACGACGAAGCTTTTAGATAGTATTAAACCCAATTTCCTACGAATACTCCAACTTGTTTTAGACGTGGCGAGTTTTACTTCAAGTGTAATTGGCTCAACAAGCTCTTTAAAAGCGTAAACTTAACACGATTATACTGCCTACATACGCTGAAAATCATATTAAACGTGGGGGTAGTAATTGCGTCTTTGCCGAGAGGTTAAGCCGTTTAATTTAAAAGGGTTATTTTAATGTGGAAAGCAATCAGTGACGTTTCAAGTACAGCGTCCTAAAAAAGAGATGATTACATCATCATCTTTGCCTTATGTCTTATTCCTAGTCTGTGTTCATTTGGATCATGATTCAAATTTTTTGCAAACTTGACTGTCTTTATTCCACCTCCTTCATTAGGTAACCAGATACATAAGGACATGGTTACACATCCAATATTTATTTGTATATCCAGGGTTCTTCAATTTGTCATATCTCATCTCCAAGATAGTGGTTTAAAAATGTACTTAGATAAAAAAAAACGAAAGTACATGCCTTCGTTTCAATAAAGCGCGTGCATTAACCAGTAGCTGCCACCTCTCTTTACAATGGTATTTTACATTCCTCGATATTTCAAATTTTAAAAGACCAATACGATTTTTGGAAGGCGGTAGTACTACCGCCTTCCAAAAATCGTCCAATCGAGGGACATTTCTCAAGTGAGAGATAATAATTTAAGATCTTAGCACGATCTTCTGCTTTTTTAAGATATAAGTATTTATTTGTTTCCAATATCTGTTCGGATACTCAGCAAACTATTATAATTGTATGTTATAAAATACTACGACCAGCCAACTTTGAGTTTGCCTTCTTAGGTTTAATTTTCATCAGTTATAAAACTTTTACATGAATGAATGGTATGATAAATATAAATAAATTCTGATAACACACCAGTGTCAGTCTGGAGAATTTATTAATTTTATGACAATCTTGACAGCAATTCACTTATTTTCTAGGTTTGCTGGCGACTTTTTGCGAATGAATTTCCACCAAAACCTGATTGCAGTCACCGTTCTAAAAAGAATCTGCTCAAAGGTACAGAATTCAATGGAAAAACGTTAGTCGACGCCTGTGTCGCCAACACGTTATCATATTTGGAAAGTGAACGGTGAGTTCGTCGAATTTTTAACGCAAAGGCAAAATTTACCGAAAAAAATAACCTGTCGCTTGAAAAACCCGGTTTCAATTTTTTTAGATGTTACCAAATATTATTTCAACGGTTATCAGGGGTATTATATTAACTTTTCCTATTATTCCTGGAAACGTGTACTTGGGAAATGTTTAAAAACTTACCTAGTGCTAACAAAGGTAAATAAAAAAAATAAAGCGTGTCACTTGAGAAAATCCTTTGTCAACTCGTATTATATTGACATATTATTAAAATAGGCCGAGTTACTATATTAATAGTCCATTTATTTCTGAAAATATATAATGAGCAAATAATACTTAGCTATTTTAAATTAATGCTAATATAATTATACTAATTACTCGGTGTTTTTTGTTATACCTTAAACATTTAAATTCCTTTCTTTTTTAAAGCGGAAAATATATAAGCTGAGGTTATTTAATGTAGTTTTATAGGTAAATAAAAACGTAAAATTACAGTATACAAAAAAAGCTGTTGTTTTGCCCTCTTGTGCATAGTGCTTCAAAAATCTTGTATTATAGCTAAATCGATTTATAGGAATGGAAGTATCATATCTAAATCAGTACCATTGGAATTGGTATTTAAATAAATAAATACGTACAAAAATATTCCGCACGTTTCTAAAACAAAAATGCCAACATCATCCCCTCGGGCAGCAACAAAATCAATTGATAAAGTCGAAATGCGGGCGATATCCCTGTAGTGCTATGTGTTTTCATTCCGTCCGTCTGTCCTATCCGGGGCGAGGATGTGACTGAATAAAATATAGCGTAATAATCTACCGAATATAGCACTGGAATAAGAATGAAGAGCTCGAATCTGGGAAAGTAAAAAATGGTTTGCAATGATCTTGTGTGTTAAGACTAATAGTGTATAGATAGATACTTGGTGTTTTCGTAGTAAGAAAATGAGGTTTGCTTTAAAAAAACCCGTTTCATCATCTTTCTAGCGTTATGTCCCGTGTTTAGACGGGGTCCGCTTAGACCATGATCCAGGATTTTGCGAGTCTGGTAATTACATTGAAGCGACTGCCGATCTGACCTTCGTAACCCTAAGATAGGGGATCCAGGCAATTTTTGGATCATGGTTACAAATCCAAAGTTGTTTGAATATGAAACTGTAAAATTAAGTGCTCTATGCAACCATTTAATTGATATACTATTATTATCTGTAGTACAAACACAATACTTCCAGTGATAAGTATTATAGAGATTACAGACTGTGACAAAACTGAATAATTACTTATTAAATTAATAAGTAAATAGTCAAGGTTCAACAGCAGTTTACATTAAATCTCCGTCAAAAAGTTTTAATACGAGGATGTTTCATCATGCCTAATCCTAAGCAAGAACTAAACGAAGAAGAAGATAAACAAAACACATATTATAATCACATCTGAAATCCACGAAAAAATAGACAGTCAAAGGAACGTTAATGATCTTAAACCATTTTAGCCAGAAATAAAATAGAATTACATGGAAAAAATGTAAACGTAGTGTCAAGTAGCTAGCTCGTCACCTGCACAGTTACAATAGCCTTCAAGACATAGTAAGCAACACAGTTGATACATGCTTTTTTTAAACCCTGGATAATTTACATATAAATGTAAATCGTTAAAACTAATTAAATTCCTATGTCTGCTGCGTGACGCATTTCGACTAAGTAAATAATTACATAACAACACCAAGACACGCTGGAGATGCAACGAAAACAGTTCTCACAGCTTACTGCAGGATTAATTTACCCGTCTAGTAGAATCCGCAAACTAATACTAGTCTCAATAGTATTAGACACAATCATAGTTCCACATTGCTGCGATTCCACGCGTCGCACTGAATTTACAAACAAGAAACAACAAGCTCCCTCGACTTGACACAATATAACACATCTGTTTCATCAACAAAACTTTGTCTTGCCATATTGAAACTGTGCAATGTTCTCATATTGAAATTTTTCTTCTACCCTTTCATGCTCAGGTGCCAAATATGACGTAGCGTTTTGGCAAAATTTAGCTGAGAATTCGACGAACGACACTCTTGCCAAAAGTGTTGGTGAAATTTTGTTTTAGAAAACTATTAGTCACTTCTCCTTGTAGTTTAATGAAAATTTCTGAACAAAATGTACTAGATTATGTAATCATGATGTGTGGGCATGTTCTTGTATTAATCGCTAATTTTATATTTGTTTCATATTTTTAGGGACGAGTCAAAAAGACCCAACCTTATTAATGACAAGACAGCATTTCAACTGTTCCTCTAGTTTATATTTTAATTTTGACACCCTTTATTAATGGCTATTAATAATTTGGTGACTATACGTTATTATTGTTTAAGGTATATAACGATGTTTTGATAATATGTTAATTGTTTTGATAAACAACCGTCCTTTCATCCGTCCTAATTAACAATCAAATCCCCATGATAACAGCAAAACTAAAAAGCTTTCTGTTCCAATAGTTCACCCAACTCGTGGTGAAATCAATACCTGATCTGACAGTCTCCGTAACTATTGTAATTACCGTTCAGTCTCAGTTAATTGATTTGAAAACAAAAGTAGGTACCCACCTAATAAATTCCACAATCATGCATCTGATCAGTCCTAAACACAGCACTATTTACTCTTTAATCATAATAATAGTCCCCATAGTATGAAATTGAAAAAAAAACCGGTAAGACCCGTTTTTATGCTTTAAACTGTTATTATATTTAAAAATTGTACCTATCTTTATTCTGATATTTCCTTAAATCATTTAATTTTCGATTTTTTTATGAATTTATTATGTATCTATAATGTAGATTGTATATATGTTATAGTCAAAGATCGATATTCAGCCTCTTCGCGGAATAACTGGTTCATCCTAGATATGACCAGCGCCTTTCGGCAAACTGCGAAATGTATTCCAATTTCGGCCTTTAACTGATGAATTTTTAGTCAAACCTAGAAATACCTAAATTATTAGTCAAATTTTGAAAGTAAAATAATTTGTTTCGGGCTTTGCCTAGTCTATCCTAGAAGCGACTAAGACAAATTCGGTCAAACGTGAATATGTACTGCACTTATTACATGTTCAAACAGGTTTATACATGTTAGCCTAACTCTTTGCGATATTCCAATAAATTCATTTGTTTTTCCATATTTGTACATTAAACGTGCTTATACACCTAAGCTTAAAGATGAGAGAACCAAACTCTGTTGTGACTGAAAATGTGGATGAAGAAGCTTTAAAAGCGAAGTTTATGAAGAAAATTACTAATTTAAATAAAAATAAGTGATTATTTCATGTTAAGAATAAACGGAAATATGAGATTATCTGTGAGGTAGAATCTGGTAAAGTTGCTACCAAGAAAACTTCTTTACAGTATCGCCGTCTTAACCGTTACGACGTTGTGTGTTTTAAGACGAAATAAAATGATTAAGCCACAGACGATGAGTTATTTGATGTGATTGATAGTACTCATTACGAATGTGGTCATGGTGGTAGAGATCTCACAACTAAAGCTTTAAATAAAAAGTATGCAAATGGCACAAAAGAGAGCGTAAACTTTTATTTAGATTCTAAATTTGGGGGCAAAGCTTTATAAGATGCCATTGCAATAAAAAATGCTGCTCAAAATTGTGTAAATAAATGTAAAAGATTTTTAGTTCAAAATGCCATAACTCATCACCTTGTCAAAATAAATAATCATGTGTTTAATTATTGTCTTAATATAAAATAACAAAAAATGTTATTACTTATCCTAATTACTTGTCAATTCATTCTTACAATACTGAAACAATAAACTCTAACATTTAAAAATATTCTTTAATTATACCTAATCTTACAAACCAACACTTTCCTATACCAAATTTAGGTCTGACTAGTCAAACCCCGATTATATTAAATTGAGTTTCGGCGTTTGACTGTCCAAATTAGTCACTCTTAGGATTAGACAAAAATTTGTTAGTCAAAGGTAAAAAACGTTATTGGTTTGAACTTTGCCTAAGATTTTATGCGAGAACTAAGGTTTGACTAGCCAACCTAGGAGCACCCGAGCTTCGTATATGTATATATTCCGAAGCCATATTTACAAGATATATTATTCATAAAGCCAGAAATAATCTTGAAAACACGTTTGACAAGCAACGTTATTTGATATGTTAGCGTTTAATAGACGTCTGATTTTCTAATCTGGAATCGTCTAGACACTTTATGTAACTATAAATAATTTTTGCTTAAATACGCTTTTCTTCAGTCATTATTTGCGTATATTTAGATGTGAATCAAATTTCGCGAGCTCTTAAATATTGTCCTGTTGATATATAAATATACTATCTATAGATAGATTAAATAAATAAATAAATAAATTCTCCAGACTGACACACCAATTTCCTAGTTCCAAACTAAGCTTATGCTTGTACTATGGATACTAGGCGAACGGATAGACATACTTAAATACGTTTATAAACATCCATGACTCGAGTACAAATGTCCATGTTCATCACACGAAACATTTGCCCCTAGCGGGATTCGAACCCGCGACCCTTGGTTTCGTGGCCAGGGTCTCTGACCACTCGGCCAACGGGCCAGTCAAATTAGTAAGGATATACAATGTTATTTTCAGTATATACTAAAACACGGGCCACATATTACCATTCAAAGAATCAGTATTCAAAAATACAATGGTATCTCAAAAACTCACGAAGTTACAAGTATTTTGTGTTACTTCGTTGTCGGACGAGTATGGATTTGCGCTTAAACAATACCAACGTAAGCGACCTTGTGACAAGCGATGCGCACGCGCTGTACAGCTTTTAGTAACTTAATTTAAGATTTTGTAAATATTTTTGGGCCGAAAATTAACATGGTATAAAAACTACAATCGATCCTATTACCGATTCTGTGCAAATAGTTTTCAGGTTTCAATATACAACATTTTTATACTGATTATATATAGTTATATGAAAACTTGTAGTGCTACCTCAAGAATGTTTACGTAACAGCATGCCAGGTAAAAGTCCTGCGACCCGTTATGATAATACAGAATAAATAGTTTATACGAATAAATCCATACCAAAAAGTGTGTAATAAATCTGATTGTACGGCAGATACTGAATAATAAATGATACCCGTAAATCTCGTATGAAAACCCAATAAATCTAACGGGTAGTCCTGTAGTGCCCCACCGCAGACGGACTAGTTGCAAACGTTATTTGTTAACAGGCAAATTATTAGTGGTTTTATTTTCACCGATTGATAATACGCGTTCTACGTATTGAATAATGTATTGGAAATTAATTCGCTTAATTATGTAAGACTAGTCACGAGTGTCTTTGTTTACATGATTTTTAGTCTGGAACAAATTGCTTTTATCATAATAATATGTCCTGCAAATATATTAATAATAATAATAAATATCCGACGACATCACATACATTGATCTGACTCCGAGGTAAGTAGCTTAAGCACTTGTGTTACGGATATCAGAAACAACAGTGGTATTACAAATATATACTTAAATATTGGATATTAACACCCAGACACAGAACAAACACAAGTATTCATCATACGAATGTTTGTCCTGGGTGGGGATCGAACCCACAACTCTCGGCGCATGGGGCAGGGTCACTACCGAATGCGCCATCGAGCCTGTCAATATTCCGTCTTAAAAGTATGCCGTAGGTACTAAATTAGATTTAGTATGTTCTTTAGTGGCATAAAGTAAATAAAACGCAAAAATATTTTCGCTGTATTTGACTTGAATATTTTAGTTTGAACTGGTTGGTATGCTTGGTTGATTAATATGTATATAAAATATACAATTCTGTTACTATATTTTGTAACAAGAGCATGACAAGAATTGTAGGTCCCCTGCCATTGTAGCCTTCTCGTCCGTACTGCGAATCCTTAACATTTGCCCCTCCGGCATTTTCCGTCTCTAACAGAAACGTAACGAAGCTTAAGAGCTGCTACTTTTCGTAGGTTTGTTCTACAATACATAATTGATTCAATACCAGGTCGATCCGACCCAGTCATTCCAAAAGTAATGTAAGTTAGGATTTCAATCTGGCTGTAAACCTGAGTTACAATATGTTTAATACTTAAGTGATTGTTATCTGTTTTGTTGTCCGAATAAATAAATAAATGAATAAATGCGGCCTCAGAGTGGCGATATGAAAATGACCGCGTCCATCTTATAAGACAAACTGTAAGGCACAGCATAAGAATGAACTGCTTAAGCTAAAGTCTGGCTCAAGCCGCACAGAAAAGGCCTTGCGTGCTTTCTATTGTGTGTTAGAGCCCAAGTTCTATTATTATTTCCTACTAATATTATAAACGCGAAAGTTTATGAGGATGTATGGATGTTTGTTGCTCTTTTACTCAAAAACTACTGAATGGATTTTAATGAAATTTTACAATAATATAGCTTATACATCAGAATAACATATAAGCTATAATTTATTAGGATATTGTGAACATCCACACCCATGGCAACGGGAACTATGCGGGTGAAACCGCGGGGCGCAGCTGGTAAGTGATAAGTACACAAGTTACTACTTTCAGCTTCCAACACAGAGGTAGGAAAAAACCATTGCTATAAATCCTTAATCCCTCTTAGCGTAAGTAATTTACGCCAAAAACTCGAATAAGACTTTCAATAAATACCTCTAAGTAACAGTTGCTATTGACTGTTTCTCGAAATCCTAAAGGTATAATTAATTAGACCATTCCAAGGAGGTTTCTGATTCAACTGTAAAGGACCTTTCTAACAAAAATAGACACTGTCTTCTCTAATATTCCACTTGGAAGGTTTTTGAAAGGACCAGTGATGTGGTTGTCATCAAAGAGCTAAAGTAATATCGAGATTATTTTATACATTTATTAATGTTTTGTATGTCTGTGAATAATGAACTGAAAATGTACATGTAATTGTGATTTTTTTATATTGTCTACCGATCTTTGTAGATTTCTTTCCGACAGACACTAAGACAGCTTGAAATTAGCAGTGTATTTGTTGTTTATAACAATATTTTTTCGGTTTCAATAATTTATTTTAAAACGGACCAGAGTCTAAATAACTTTGCACAATGTTTTCCTCCTTTGTGCTAAATGAATTCTATATCAACACAGCTTAAGGTTTTGAAAATAGTTGTCGCCTGCGGTTTCACCTATGGGCGTAGAGGTGTCAACAAACAATCGACTTTTTTTTGTAATAAGTAAATATTGTCTAATGGCTTTCCTAAGATTTGAGCTCTTTTGGATTTCAATCGTAGCCGTTAAATCGTAAATATCAGATTAATTAATGATTAACATGGATAGAACGATAAGATGTCCTATTTATTTGAGAACTAGCAGTAACTTTAAGCCACTTGAAGATTCCAACTGTGGATTAAAAATCTTGAACCAAATTACGTTTATGTCGCATATGTCGAAGTTAATATCACTACAATAAACTTCAAATATTCTCTTCTTAGAAAAAAATGCAGACCCTGCCCATCCCTAACACATTTCTCAAATTATTACACCAAAACGCGGGGTTCCATTGAATCGACAAAGTCGAATAAATCCCCGTCAGTGTTTAGATTCCGCACCTACCTCCGACAAATCTCTCAAGAATCACAAATTAGTCTAAGTAAATGAAAAGTATACTTTCCAATTCGGCGGACAATTTTAGGAAACTTCCAGCACTTTATTAAAATTAACTTTTGCGATTAGACAGGAACAGAGATCCGCGCTGACGGGTGGCAATTTTGAAACGATCCTGCTGTGCCGTGATGTAAATAAAGCATTTTAATCACAAGGGTATGCTTAACATACGAACATTCACAAATATACTTACGTACACATCTTATCACTTAAACGGTTTGTGAACCTTTTTTACACTCTATCAAAGAGTGTTAAAAAATTACTCAAAAAATTGTTATGAGAAGATAAGATGCCTATTAACAAGCAAACCATAAAATAAGAATGACGCATATATTTTATTACGCAGCGAACAAAATGTACACTTGCGTTACTGATTATCCATATTTTTATTTCGCTCTTTAGCAAAATGTTTACTAACATTTTTTTTTATAAACTCTCAAGAACACTTATCAAAAAATGCTTAATATAGCAACAATGTACCATGCCAATGGCTGTGATTCTGCCATTTTCAACAACTCACTCACAACTGCCATATTGTAACGACAGAGCCCTATAAAAACGGGCCCAACCTAAATTCACTTTTGTCTTTAATTGAATTATTGGACGCTGTTAATGTGGATTTCGAACTTTTTTCCTTAATGGAATGGAAATGTTTGTTATAATGTTTCTTTCTAATAGGATTTTTGACGTTGATTTCTTTGCAACTTTCTTGGCCAGGCTCCATTGGTGCTTAAAAGATTAACACACAGGGGGTACAATTATTTTGGGACGGACTGAGATGAAATATTATTTTTATATGAAGTTTGGGAAATCAGAAATTGCAATGTAAACATCTTTAACGAACAATATTTATTAAAGTCACTTTATATCTGACCGCTATCTCGTTCATTAAGTAATGTACTGATTTACAATCAATAAATTGTTATTCAGTCGAATTTGGTATGACGTCCAAGTCACTTCATACTTTTTAATTTACACAATAAATATCCGACTACATCACATACATCGATCTGACTCCGAGTTAAGTAGCTTAAGCACTTGTGTTATAGATATCAGAATCAACAGTGGTATTACAAATAAATACTAAAATATTGGATATTAACACCCAGACACAGAACAAACACAAGTATTCATCATACGAATATTTGTCCTGGGTGGGGATCGAACCCACAACTCTTGGCGCATGGGGCAGGGTCACTACCGAATGCGCCATCGAGTTAGTCAAAATAAAATAATATGGAAAAGCTAGCGAGCCAGTATAAATATATGGAACTATTACATTTCCACAGTTGATAAAAGAACGTCTACAATTGGTGGTGTTTCCTATCCTAACATTTCACTTTCATATAATGTATAATATTTCATAAAATGACTGAAATAAATAATTTGTTACATACGAGGTTATTTTCAGTACTTGTCAAATCACTTACCTACTTATTTAACTAATTATTCTAAGGATGTGATCTCTGCCTACCACCATGGGAAAAGGCGTGACTTTATGTATGTATTTTATGGAACTAATTTAAAGAACCTTAGAAAATGTGCAAAAATATTTTTTGCTCATTTTCCTTGTATACTTTATACATATAACTGTGGCGACCGCGCCACAAGATAGTCAGGATTATAGCACCAGTAATACGTAAAAAAAATGACGTCGATCAAACATAGAGAAACGCTATACAATCCTGCATCGCGCTGTCGAAGTTATTCTCGCCACTAAGTATATACAATACACGAGTGCGTAGTTCGCACATAACCTTTATTTAATCTTGTATAAATATAGGTAAAGTTTGGAAATACACGTCTGACTGCCACTGTGAGTACGAAGGAAATATATTTCCTACCACTAATGTGCAAAATGATACGATTGATGTTGCTTTTAACAGCTTCAAGTTTTCCTCTTTCTGAAAACCTTTTCCTTTTTCCTTTCCTTTTAGTTTTTTGCACAATCGTCTGAAATGTATCATTATATTCTATTGCACTAAGCATTATAAAGTGAAGTAGAATTATATGTAGGACTTGCTTGATGGCGCATTCGGTAGTGACCCTGCCCCATACGCCAAGAGTTGTTTGCAATCTCTATTCCTTCACTCTCATAGTCCGATGAGACGACAATCCACATGACCGGAGAGAGGTCAGGCGCAGGACCAACGGCTTAACGTACTTTCCGAGGCACAGGGGTGATTAAACCGCCAATTTCCTGACTCCGGGCCGTTACTGAGTAATTTCAATATTGAATTATACAGCCACAATTTTTTGGCCCGAACTACTATATACTGCTTTCTTATTACGTCACAATGATTATAGTTAAATGTCTTCTCTGGAAATGAAATGAGAATCATTCAAATAAAAGACAGACAATTGATATCGTGTTCTACTACACAGTAATCAAACAAAAAAGGTTCTTTTCCTGATTCGCAGAAACGACTTCATATCATAATATTGCTCTTTTCTATTTCTATGCACGGTATTGTTTTCTTCGAAACAATTATTTAGTTTTCCAAAAACGTATTTGAATATAATCGAATAGCGAATAAATTCCACAAACTAATTAGAAATCGTTTAGTTTTTAACTAAACTTAATCTAATTTAAGTAACTTAATTTAAATTTAAATTTAATTTTGTAATTTAATTTTATGGGTTATTTGGCCTGAAATAAAAGATTTTTTTTTTTTACTAGAATCTCATTGTTACTAAAGCGGTGGTAGGTCAGTGGTAACGACACGCGCCTCTTAACCGACGGGTGCGGGTTCAAATCCGGGCATGTATCTCTGGATTTTTTTAATTCATGTACGTATTTATATCACTAGGTCAGCGGTGAGGGAAAAGATCGCTTTTAGTCTTAGACCATGATCCAGATCATGGTCTAAGTGGACCCCGACTAAGCACGGAACATAACAACTGTAGGAGGATGATAATAAACACTTTTGACTAGAAGAATGAAATACTCACTTCCTCCGAATAAAGAGGTGAGTTGCATGATAGTCGAACTTCTAGCCTCAAGTGATCGTGCTTCTATCTAGTGACTCTTTCATTATGCATATAAGTATAAAAAAACCCTAGCAAAGTCTAATCAAAACTCCAAATATTTAATAGCAATCTTATAAACATCAATAATGATATTACTTACTCACATTAGTTACAGTTTTATCCCTAAAAAAAAGTGATCCAATCATTACTCTTTACAGACACACTCACACCGTGTCACGTACATTTAATTGTCCCGTATCTTGATGGAACTATAACTAAGGCATGTCATATAGTAAACATCAATAGAAATACCTGATATCATAAAACGTATGAGTGGTTAGGACGCCGTCAATTAAACAATATATAAGATGTTATCAATACCAGCGAATATACTTATTTGTCCAACGATAATATTGCGTCTAATGAAATGGCCACATGAGATTGCGGCGTAGCGATAATAAATTATTATTGTCTCAATCAACAGAAAGCGAATCCAATAGAGGTATTCGTGGAATTCTATTCCCATCCTTTGGTACACAAACATCGGGCTAAGACGACATTAGTGTTGCCAATTTATCGATAACGAATATTTCAAGAAAAGAAAGAAAATATCGAAGCTTTACAACAGATAAAAACAACCTTTTCCTTTTAACTATCCATGACTAGACAAAAATAAGTGGCCCGAAATACGATATAATATGATATTGGATACTTCAAACAATCGTTTTTGTTTTGCAAAGAAAAAATATTCCCTATTTACATTTAATATTCGCAATCATGTTACCTTCATCAAATATTAGTTAGAATTTCTTCACGCCTTGCTCTCCACTTTAAGTTGCCAAAAAAGTTAACGGCAAAGATTTCAAACTCCAAAAGAAATAAAAACCTCTTAACAAGATGTATTGCGACTTATTAATCTGTGGGGCTTTTAACGTTATCAACTATTGTTATATTTAAGGCCAGATTTCTTGAGGCTTATCGCATTAATCTCAACTAATATTCTTTTTGTTGCAAATCTGAGGATAATCTCCACAGATTTAGAACAGTCGGGAAACTTCAATCCAGTTCTTAAGTATGCTTAAGTATAGTTGGTAGTTGCGGACAAGTTAAGCGGAGTGAAACCAAAAAACTTTAAGTGTTTCAAGTGAATTACATCGTATAAGACTAGGCATTATGACGATGGCTTAAAGTAAATAAGTTATGGAATTAAATTCTGCGAATCGTAATGTGTTTCTTTTGCTGTCTCTGAATGTTTATCTGAATTTATTAGTATATTTACTATTTTCAGCTTGCAACTTCATCTTTTTAGACAATGGAAAATTATTCTACGTATTAAAAGGCCATCCATTGATAAAATAAACGTAGAATAATTTTCCATTTTCTATATAAAATAGACTTCATCTATTTAATAGATGAAGTTCTCCAATTTGAAAAAACGAAATCTTAAGGATTTCAATCAATAAGGAGAATCCATCGATAGCCTTTTATTTCATTACAGTGTGACAAAAAATCAGTCAAACAATAAAACTTGCTAGATAAAATAGATGTCTGTATAATGAAAAACCTATACAAACCCCTACAATAGTAATTTCGTATCATTTTAGAGATTTCGTCTCTGAGTAGTTAGTAGTAGTTACCAATACCGTCTTTTAAAATAATGCAACTGGAACTCCTATTAAAGATTTTGAGTATTTTCTATAGTGAACAGAGCTTAAAGAGTACCCGAGGCTGTTGGCATACGTGCAGTAGGTGGAATATCACACAAAATAGTAGGCACGCATTTTCTTTGAGATAACAAATATATCAGCAATGATTGACAATGCTATGAAAGTCAACAGCTCCCCGGGCACTTAGAGATCTAATGATATTGACATTTAAGAAATATTTTCACGTTTGTTTATAAAGGTTCGCCACCCCTGCCTAAAGATTCACAAAACGGGCATAGTACTAACTTTCAAATAAAAAAGAAAGAAAAAAATAGCAATGTTATTGTACCTACTTACATTTTACGAAGTTGGTTGTTATTCAATCTAAACTTTTTTAAATAAAGCTGTTTTTTTTCGCACCATCGACTACACACCCCTTCACTAAACCTACGTAATGTCTCTAAATAAACACTCGATCACTGGCAAAACAATAAAAGTTGCATTCCGCCCTACAGCCATGGCCGGCTGAAGTTTTATAGCCGCCCTTATTGGGATAGAAATGGGTTTATTGTGATACGGATCTCTGGGTTGAGCTGAAAAGACTTTGCGAATGTTCGTAATTAATTACAGCAAGGTACAAGGTCGGGGGCATGCGAGTAAAGTGGTGTTTCGGCAACCGATTTGGGGTTGTTTTAGCTAAAAATGTTTGAGGTAACCTATAACTCGCTTCTATGTACATACTAACTACTACTCGCGGCTTCGCATGGTACATCGTTGAAAAATAGCTTATGTGTTATTCTTATGTGTAAGCTATATTATTGCAAAGTTTCATTAAAATCCATGTAGTACTGAAAGATTAACAAACATCCACACACCCATCCATCCATACAAATTGTCGCGTTTATAATATTAATAAGATGATCACATATAGTCTTATAATTGGGCTATTATGTATGTTTGGAAACAAATATGATTTCTTTATGTATGTTGTGTCCAACTATAGTTAACCTGGAGAAGTAAAGGCTAGACTGACTAATAATGTTATATTATTATATGTTAAAGAGCCGAGTGAGGTGTGTAAGGATCGTGCCATATGGCGTTTGGTTCTCTCTGCCTACCCCGCTAGGGAAGTGGCGTGAAGATTAATTAGTTATGAAATAATAGTTTTCGGAATCTCAAATCTTACAAGTTCACGCAAATTTGTTAAAAAATTTACCTTTTTTAGTCGTCAATCATTGATCGTATTAGTTTGTTCTCATGATACCTAAGCACGGTGTTCACGTGGATTATTTCAACCGTTCCTGAGACTTATCTTAATACGCTCTGAAACACTTTGACTTATGATTTTTGACTACCCTCTTTGCTTCAAACTAAACTAAACGTTGCTCGACTTCGTAAATAAATATGCAATACAAAAACTAATCTAACAGATTCAGTACTTTAACATACATACGTGAATACCATAACGCCCGCAATCATCGAAAGGGTAGACAATTTAAGGAGTAAAAAACCACAAAAAATCCTTAGACGACATTAACTAAAAACAAATCATCATCTTCCTAGCGTTATGTCCCGTGCTTAGACGGGGTCCGCTTAGACCATGATCCAGGATTTAGCGGGTCTGGTAACATTAAAGCGACTGCCGATCTGACCTTCGTAACCCTAAAATTGTCTGGTTCCCCTACCAGACAATTTTTGGATCATGGTTACAAATCCAAAATTGTTTGACTTTGCAGGTTTCATCACGATGTTTTCCCTCACCGTTGAGCTAGTGGTATGAATACGTACATAGATTTGAAAAATCCAGAGGTACGTGCCCGGGTTTGAACTGGCACTCCTCGGTTAAGAGGCGCGTGTCCTTACCATTGAGCTAGCACCGCTCTTAACTAAAAACAAAATTGAGTATAATAATAAAGTATTCACAGAAAATGTAAATTCAGCATACCACCAGCACGGCAGATGTTGGTTGATGTGGGCTGACACCAATATAGTTTCGGAACTAACTGCGAAGTAATTGGATCGAGCGAGCTATCGCCAAGAGTTTCGAGTTTTACCTGCGTGGCGTTCGTTAAAATTTGTCGCGTGGCTTCACGCGGCCGGCAAAGGGATCATCTGACGCGGAAATCGGGTGGATCTTTTAAATCCAGTGACGTCAACACTTTTGACGCCAGATCACTACGCTTTGATATATTAAGTACGAGCCAGGTGAGGGGCTTAGGATAAGAAGGTTGCGGTTGTTTAGCCGCAGGCTGGAATGATCACATTCTTTTGAAATACCTTTTTGTATTTGTAGTACCTACAGATAAAAAAAAAATTACAGCAGCATATCTCTTGTTTCAAACTAAATATTCTACGCTTGTACTATGGATACTAGACGACTGATGAATATTAGTATAGGTATGTATTATTCATGAGGGCTCGAATAGAATTGGCTGTATCATACGAACTTATTAAATGCATTCTACATAGAATTTAGATAGCAAATAGATAATCGGAATTTAGATTTATTATACAAAAACACAACCAACACACTTGTTCTACATAATGTATATTCGATTGAGATCCCGTAGTTTTAAACCATCTGGTGAAAGTTACTGCAGACGGAAAGTATCAGGCAATAATAAATATTGATGTAGGTACAACATACTTACATGAAAATCAGCAATAAGAATTTATGTCGAAATATCTTATCCTAACTTTCGCACCTGATACCTGCAAATTGGCCCACTACCCAAACTAGCTAGTACCCGTACGCTTAAAGTAAGTAGTTATACTATCTTGTACCACACATTTAATTTTTGAGAAAATAAATAACGTCTGGCGACCCTCGGTGCTAAGCTAAATGCGCGCCAGCGATTCCATAACAAACTTCGCTAACGCTCGTATCGCGCTACAGACTTATTCGGGTGGACAAATCGGAAACTAACTCCGAGATCCGCACTATGAGTTCTTAGTAAACAAGTTTAAGGCGCGATACGAGAGGTAGCGAAGTTCGTTATGTAATCGCTTGCGCGCATTTGGCTAAGCACCCTTGGATCTTGAACTATATCATTAATTTCCGTGTGTGCTTATTTCAAACTTAAAAAATCGCAAAAGATATAATATATATACAATTTTATTATTCCTACTCAGTTTTTACTACAGGTAAATAAGCGAGCCATTTATCCAAACAAGCCATGACATTTAATTCCATATTGAATTGCCAAACCAATAAATAATATCTCATTAAGTCACAGATGTAAAATATAAATCTACATTCCCCTTAAACCTTTGAACTCCCTGATTAAGGTCATTTGCGTTTCGACCGTGTCGTAGGAACGAACTTTTTTAATAAAATCCACTTTTTTACCCCACGCCCCCCTTGTCACTGGGCATAAATTTGGATAGGGAATGCCCTAAGAAAAGTTCGGGCTGGCAAATAATTTATCTGTTTGCAGAGGACAGAACACTTCGGTTTAATTAAAGGATTTAGTTGAAAATATTTGGCTTTATGCTAATGAGTTAAAAGGTTGTCACTTTTGTTATGATAGTGTTAATCGTACAATTCGGATATATCTACGATACATACGTATTTCAAAAACATCATTACAATAATTAATTCTTGATCGATTTCAATTACTAAAACTTCGAGTACTACTAATAAGCATTTAATAGGATGGTGCATGTTGGACAATATTTGGGTTGGAAGAAGAAAGTTATATTGCTTGTAATAGTATCACTATGTATGTTTTACGACTTGATATAAGTATAAGGATACAAACAAATATTAAGTAGTAAAATAAATGTATTATTATATAAGGCAAGATTAAATATAAACGATAAAGTATTATCAATGAAAGTACCAGTCACACAGTCCCTTAAAATTGTTAAAGAAATATAAAACAGTAATAAATCAGCTTGAAACAGCTATTACTAAAATATTTACCCGTATTATGAATCTGGGTCTAAACTAAAGCTTACGACGATATTACATGAACATTATAATAATTTATGGTAACCACATACAGCGTTTCAAGGCGACATTCAATTTACGTAAGAAAAATGTGCATTATTATGGAAGATAATGCTACGTTTTGCGAATAAAATGTAAATTCTCTTAATAGGTGTGACCATTACCATACAACGGTTTTATTTGAGTTACGGACCTTAAAATGACGTCATTACGCCCACAGCTCACGCCAAGGAACAATGATAGGTACTTTTAATTTTGCTGGAAATTTTACGGGATATATTTTATGAAACATCATACAACATTCCGGTTTAATGTGCCAGGGAGGTAGGCGTTTACTTTCCTCATCGCTTAAATGAGGTATTACCTAATTTGTTTTACAAGCAAACATTTGCTTCGAGATTTTATTAATGTTGCTCAGTTTATTGTATTAAGAATTGTTTATTATTAATAAATTAATTAATTCTCCAGACTGACACACCAATTCCCTAGTCCCAAAAGCTTATGCTTGTGCTATGGGTGAGCGTGTTCATCACACGAAACATTTACCCCTAGCGGGATTCGAAAACACGGCTAGATACGAAAACCCTTGGTTTCGTAGCCAGGATCTCTGACCACTCGACCAACGGGCCAATCTACCATTATTTTTCTCTTACTACGAGTATCATAGTAATTTTTTCATCATTCATTCCCGCTGAAAACCTAAAAAATATTTTTGGCTGTATGTGGTTGAAGGGGCTTGCTGCCCTTTCGACTCTGCCTACCCCTCCGGGGATTATGGGCGTGATGTTATGTATGTATGTATGCCTATCCCTCTAGAGAAATGGCGTAAAGCGAGTTCGTTAGTTAATTTTATCTTTCTGTTAACAAGGCTTCTATTATTTAGCGTTATGTTACGTTTCTAGACGTTGTGGCCTTCACCTTGGATTAAGCGTCTGGTTTTATCGTCGAAACAAATGCATCTTCGCGATCTTTAGAAAAACTAGACAAACAGATTATTTTTATCTTAAATGTGACTTTATATTGCATAGATACATTAATAGCTCACTCACGATTTTAGTCGCAATTTTTTTTTTTTTGAAAACCAATTCCTAAATGCCTGCGACGCATTTGCGATTCCCCTGGTACGCAGGTGTCCATGAGCTAAGGTGATCACTTACTATCAGGTGACCCTAAGGCTCGTTTGCCTCTTCTTATATAAATAAAAAAAGCCGCCTCATAGCTGTAACTCAGATGGATGTATAGTATGGAATTTATTCAAGTCCATGGACAATATGGACATATTGTTTGGAGATTCATAGTTGTTAAGAGAAATTACATTAAAATCTCACATAACACGATCTCTTTCAAAGAGCTCAGGTATCTGGGAATGATTACTACCGAAGCAGAAGATTCTTGCTTATATTTGAACAGCACATGCGAATCGTCGTCTTTCTTTCGCTATAAAAAGTAAATTGAAAGAATATTGTTACGTAATGCTACAGCTCACTGATATGAGTTCTACAAATAATAAATATATTTACCTAATATTAAACCCTAACCTTTACCTAATAAAAATGATGGTCACAATTATTTATTTATTAAAGGTACTTGCTATTAAAATGAAACAACTTAGATCACATACGTCTTGAATCGTTGAAAAGCGAGTCTGTAGGTATACTTTCATTTTGAAACCCCAAAGCGCGCCTTAGAAGTTGTTAATGTTTGACGAATATATTTGGAAGGGACCCAAAAGTTGATTCAAGTCTATTCATCAGTCATGAAACATTATAAATTATTGAAATAGGGTCTATATAGAGTCAGACTAACGTTACTTGTACATAATGCTTTCAATTAAATTAGCTGACTTTTTCATGTTTATTTTCGTATATTTACTTTAAAAGTAAAGCTGAGAAAGGCCCGTTGGTCGAGTGGTTAGAGACCCTGGCTACAAAAACTAGAGTCGCGGGTTCGAATCCCGCTAGGGGAAAATGTTTCGTGTGATGAACACGGACATTTGTACTCGAGTCATGGATGTTTATAGACGTATGTAAGTATGTCTGTTGGTTTACCTAATATTCATAGAACAAGCTTATAGCTTAGTTTGGAACTAGGGAATTGGTGTGTCAGTTCGAAGAAAAAAAAACAAAACGTAAAGCTGGGATGAATACCAAATCAATAATTAAGTCTATCTAAAACCAATTCATAACAAAACCTTTTTGGCGAGCAGAGAACTAAAATCAAAATTGTCTTGCATTACATAACTTACTAGTATCGACTATTAACACAGAGGTAGCGTCAGTGATACACGTTCGTTATAATTATATATTAACTAAAGCAAACTATGTTATTTTCCCACTCCCATAAGTTTACTCAATATTCTCGAAGTTGAACGCAGCTTGCATAAGGTTGCATACTCACTTATTATTCACAGGTTATATAATTTATTACTTTAAATTCTTAATTTTTTTTTTTATAATTAATAATGAAGAAACCAAAGTAAACTGTCCCATATAGGTCTCGGAGCCCCGTTAGTCTCTTAACTCAAAAATGAAATATAATGAAATTAAATGAAATTTAAAAATGAAATTGTCTTCATTTACGTAGTCTTAAAAAAAGCACTTATAAATCGTCAGAATAAGATCAATATCTACCGGTTCAATAAGTAGATTCTACCGAGAAGAAACCGGCAAGAAACTCGATAGGTACTCTTTTAAAATGCCAAGTCTTAATAACTATTAGTTACAATTTATACGTGAATGTAAATAATATGCCAACTGTGTTTTTAACTTAGCACGTCGTAAAAAGCGACTGATGGTATATCGGGTTCATGCATACATGTGTTTAATTATTTTCCCAGTGAATATATGTCTAATGTTTAGTGCCAGTAACTTTGTGAACCGACCTTATCTTTTCTGATATTACTTTAAGAAAATAGTATTTTTTAACTCGTAAAACATTATCTACAGATTTAGCAACAAGCATGATAGTCTTTATGCAACAGAACGCATTCTACTTATTCAAAATAGTCTAATCTAGTTTTTAGAATAAATAATTATGAAACCTTTTGTGCACTAGTCTCATTGCACCCCAGTTGCAAAAGTTTCAACGACACAACAAAGCTGCAGACAATATTGCACTCAATTACCAAGTTTCGGGTTCTATTACGTATGATTTATGGTGTTGAAACCAACAATAGTTGTTGATACACACGTTGGACTGGGATTTGGGTTGTTCTAAGAACTGGTTTAAGAGTGGAGTTTCTGAAATTTTGAGACAAGGGTGGGGGATATTTGGTATACTTCCTACCATGTTGCTACAAGTCCATCTGGCTAAAGGAGTTATGTAGTAGTACTATTTATTGTGTACTAGTATAGCAATATACTAGCTTATGCGCGCGGCTTTGCTTGCATACATTTTTGATCATTTCATGTTATTAGGGGTCAGTTGGTAGACTGTCTATATTAGTTTTATTCTACTCGGTAACATAACCTTTGCTGATTGAAAGATTATAAAATATACACACTTTGGCATCTATTAATGAGTAAAAACGTTGCCTTTAGCTAATAATTTTCTTAAGTGTTTCACGCTAAATTTATCAATATCCTATGTTCGCACATAGTACTAGAAGAAAAAGCTAGAATGTTGGATTAATGATAAAATGTTCATACATAAGAACATAATGGATTAAAAAGAAAATAGATAACTTTATTTTGATTGTAAATTTATTTTCACTATCACGTTTTATTTTTCCATGAGATTATACTACTAAATTTGCTTTACCCATGTGCCTTGTTATTGGCTTTATACATGATAGTCTATATTAATCTTGAATGTGGAATCCCTCTGAAAATGAAAACGGTAATTAGTTTTGTAATAAAATAAATTAATAGATAGCAGAAAAAAAGCTAAATGTTTGTTTTAGGGGCCTAAAAGGAGCTAATATCAACTATCTTTCGTTTACATACTCAGGTATGTAACGGTTTAAAATATCACCGGACAAGCAATTAGACAGTTGTAGATTTTTTCGATTTTATTGGAGAATTTAATATTAGTCCTAGTAATCTTTTTTATACAGATAGGTAGTGCTAATACGTTAGATATTAGCTACATGGCGTTAAAACTGAGTTCAACTTACCACACTGTCGCTCAGGAATACAGGTGCCATTATCGTTTCTGAGGTAGCCGTCTTTACAAAGACATTTGGGGTCTTTGCACCCTGCTGCTATTGAGGGACATGGGGGCGGAATGCTGAGATGCTTACAAAACTTGTAGCAGACAGCTAATTGACACTTCTCGTAATACTCATTTTCGTTTGGGCAATCTGCAAAAAAAAATCAATATTAATCTATTTTTCCGCTCATCATCTTCCCAGTATTTAATGTGTGTGTTTATTATAAGTATAGATTTGTTGACTTGCTCGATAGCGCATTCGGTAGTGACCCTAACCAATGCGCCAAGAGCTGTGGGATCGATCCCCAACCAGGACAAATATACGTGTGATAAAAACTTGTGTTTGTCTCGTGTCTGGGTATTAATATCCAATATTTAAGTATATATTTGTAATACCACTATTGATTCTGATATCCGTAACACAAGTGCTTAAGCTACTTACCTCATGTCAGATCAATGTATTTGATGTCGTGGAATATTTATTTATTTATTAGCTTCTATATTTACTGACTTAAGAACCAGTTCTTAGAAAGTATTATCAATATCATACTTTGGTACATGGTGTCTTCATAGATCAGTTTACAGCTGAAATATGGCAAGTGTTGAACTTTAGAAAAAATACAGAAATGTTTTTTCATAGCAAATCACTCTGTCTAATAAATTATACATAACATTATATACAGTATACATAAAGTATACATCAGAATAATCATTTAATCACCGTCGGAGGTAAACAGCATAGGGAAACGTGCACACCTGTTGGTTGTTGCTAAGTATACTTAACAACATACCTACAATAATATTCTTATTGCGGAAAAAATAAACGGAAAATCCGTTATAAAAATGTCCACATAAGTTTTTATGCTTCAGATTAAAAAAAGACATACCCACAGTATGATTAAACTAGATACTGTGATATTGTGAGTGAAAATAGAAAGAGATGTAGAGTGGCAGTTCTTCAAAACGGTCTTTCGGAAGCATCTTTGGAAGGTTTGTTCAGAAACCTATGCAGTTACAAATTTCCATACGACACGTTTATTTATTTCTTTGATTACACTTCTGCTTGTATTCCACCACTATCCTAAACCTAGCAAATATCAATAATAGAAACATCACTTAATGTCAATTTTATCTCAAATAATGTAGCTTAAGAAATTTTATTATATGAATAGGAATTAACAAAGATACTACAATCACCCAGACCCGAGACAAATACCATCATCAACAAATAATTGCGGTGCAGCAATAGAATCCGCAGCACAAACATACGGCACCAAGAGCTGAACCGTTGAACCATAAGACTCGAATGTAGATTAAACTGCCAAAAAGGGTAAATTATACATAACTTACCAAAATCCGGAGCATCGTTGTCTTCAGCCGGTGCCGTTAAGACAACATTGAGCAATACCACAAACAAGCAAACGGACAATATGCGAGAAGCCATCCTGCAGAATGATGCACAAACCTTGATCGTGGTTACATTTATACAAAACATAGCCAAACAAGTCATTATGTACGATCATCACATTAAACAGGTTTTTCTGATGACGTCACAGACACTATATCATTAAAGGCTAGTTCTTTATCTACTTTAAATAAGTAAACAAGTACTTCAATACTTAATTGAGTATGATGAAGATGAACCCCACATGTTTTGTAAATTTTCCTGTATGTAGGTGTAGTCTCATGTTGATAATGTCTGGGACTTTAAAAGATGCCAACAGGTTTCATTGCCTAGCATGTTGTAAATGGCGACTAATAGTATATCGGGTTTTGGGTATGTGATTGTGTAGCGACAGCTAGCTACTTTTTCACAATTTCCCATCTAACCCAGCCCAGTTTTATTTTTGACTGAATGCGATAAAGGAGCTTGCTGCCCCTTTGATTTTTGCCTATCCCTTCGGGGATTACGGACGTGATGTTATGCTATGTATGTTTGGAAGAATGAACAGATTTCAATATAAAATCCCGCGAAATTTATATCATTCTGTGGATCACTCTGTTGCATGTAAATACCTATGTCTCTCTGAAACGACTGAACTGTTATTAACGAATTTATTTACGTACCTACAGCTGATTGACTTTTCGTCGGTCAAATTGCAAAAACTCGGAACTGCCAAGTGGTAGCCAGCCAAGATTTAGTCAAATTTGACCTTATGATCAAGCGATCATAAAGGTCTAATTATGACTAAAATAATATTGAAATTAGATTTGATTCTAAAGTGTTAGTAACGCGGTATTGCACTATGACCGATGTTTTGAAGGTTTCGTTTAGAAATCTAACTTACACGATTAGGAATACGAATAAATTTCTCTTATCGTAAAATTAGACCGGTTGTAAAGCAGGTCAAGTCCTAAAGCACAAACTGGGCAAAGTCAGGGCAATCCGCTAGTTTATTGTACCATGCTTCTGTTGTCCTAATCAAAACATATATATGAACATGCACGGTCTAATGTATGCACGCGATGACTCGATAATTACATACATAGGTTGTTTCTACTTAAATAATTATTATGCGGTCACGATGGTGAGATAATTATAAACATACAGTACCTACCTATATAAATAGGTTTGGTTCATGAGTAACAGACTATTCTGTGAAACGACAGGTAAAATCATTGTTATAGTAAAAAATATATATTTACTTATTGTAATTAGTATTTCTTATTCTAGTCTTGAAATCAGGGAATCACAATTTTCCATCTAACCCGACCCAGTTTTGTTTTGGGCTGAATGTGGTTAAAGGGGCCTGCTGCACTTTTGACTCTGCCTACCCCTTCGGGGATTATGGGCGTGATGCTATATGTGTACATTAGCGAAAGACGTTTATTTTTTTTCTTATTTAGAAAATAACTATAAATACATCATCATCATCATCAGCCTGTTGCAGTCCACTGCTGGACATAGGCCTCTCCAAATGTTCGCCACTCTGATCGATTTTCGGCTACTCTCATCCAGCTCCTGCCAGCCGTCTTGCGCAAATCGTCACTCCACCTGGCCTGAGGGCGTCCTACACTACGTTTTCCGAGGCGCGGTCTCCACTCCAGAACTCGTTTACCCCAACGGTTGTCGGCTCTGCGGCTGATATGGCCAGATACTAGAACTATAAATACACCTATATTTAAGATAAACTGATTCTCTAAAATGTGCATAGATAATTTGACCTTCAAAATTAATTATTACATAGGACGGTGTTTAAAAATTATTTTGTATGAAAAAGAACTCAATTCTATTTGATCTAGGAGTTGGTGACAGACACATTTCTGCTATTATACTTGTATATTAAAACATTTTTTTTTTTTGCTTCTGCATGGTAGAAAAATCTATAACGTGAGAATATTAGTTCTTGCTCAGTAAACGAGTTCAATCACCGTACTTCCAAAACACTTCACATAACTATAGTACCTTTAATAACAATAACAAATGGTCGCATAGGATTGTTCTACGCACATGTGCGTGCACCCAATATGTATAATGATCACAACCGCAGTACATAATAAGATGTTCCTACACGCTAAATACGTGTTCTGAAAGCTGAACCGCTAATAACATTATGCTGTATTGTTGATAACACAAGTGAAGACAGTAACTTGAATTCAAACACTCGGAACGTTTTAAATAAAGTTAACCAAGTATCAGGTTTTAGCTCTTTAAATTCCATATCAGCAGTTTTGTACATTATCTATAATGGATATATTGTCATTGCATAATAATTTAAATTGAGCTTAGATCAATTGCGCCTGTTCCATTCAAAAGTGATTATAAAATATCAGCTACCTGTCAGTTGAATATAAATAATTAAATGAGTGAATCATTAATTATCTAGCTGACACGCATATTCGCGATTCATCTTAAAAAACCTTTACCGTGAAAAATTAAAAAGGCATACAATCCGCTTTTTATATATTATCTTTCAAATATAACTTTAACCATGTATGGGACTGGGGTAATTAAATTCTCCAGAATAAATTAAATTCTCCAGACTGACACACCAATTCCCTAGTTCCAAACTAAGCTTATGCTTGTACTATGGATACTAGGCGAACATACTTAAATACGTTTATAAACATCCATGACTCGAGTACAAATATCCATGTTCATCACACGAAATATTTGCCCCTAGCGGGATTCGAACCCGCGACCCTTGGTTTCGTGGCCAGGGTCTCTGACCACTCGACCAACGGGCCAGTCAAATTGAGACAACAGTTGGTATAACTCTGATTTAATTACGGTCATATCACAGTTTATATATCTCTCAATCTGTTAGTGTATGCTTACTCATGTTAGGTTTACTGCGTGGAGTACGTGCTGTATTTTACTACGTGCGACAATGCGGCACAATCACCTTAATCATTCATCAGTCTTCAAAAAAGAGACGAAACTAGCTAGCAATCCTATTGAATAATTTTCTCTAAACAAACTCATCTTCCTAGCGTTATGTCCCGTGCTTAGACGGGGTCCACTTAGACCATGATCCAGGATGTAGCGAGTCTGGTAATTACATTGAAGCGACTGCCGATCTGACCTTCGTAACCCTAAGATAGGGGAACCAGACTATTTTTTTGGATCATGGTTACAAATCCAAAGTTATTTGAATTTGCAGGTCTCATCACGATGTTTTTCCCTCACCGTCGAGCTAGTGGTATAAATACGTACATAGATTTTGAAAAATATAGAGGGTTTGAACCCGCACTCCTCGGTTAAGAGGCGCGTGTCCTTACCATTGAGCTACCACCGCTCCCTAAACAAACAAGCGATCAAAATATGACAGAAGAGTTACTGTTATTTCTTCTACTGTCACACATCAGACCAATCCGACTAATTGCAGACATTGGAATAAAATACTGAATGTGTAATATAAACGTTCACAACAAAAGTGGATAATTAAAACTATTATTTCAGATGTAACACGGTGAAAGGATAATTGGGTCGGGGAACGTGAAAGAGCCATTTCTTTTGTCAGATTAGAACAATAGCTTAACTTGATTACTTGAATGAATATCGGGGTAACTAAGCATAACGTTTTTGTGTTTTATATTCACTTTCCTTTAAATTATTGTTGCAATATAATTTCTCTATTTTCCTCGTAATTAAATCTAAAGTTAAAGCTCTATTATATGCTAAGGACGCACCTCACAACCAAAGGGGTGTTGATTCAAAACTGTACATGCCTTTAAATTTTACAAGCTCAATTACGTATCTACTTACTTTAAATATTTGAATCCGATTCAAATTCACACGCCATATACTCAACAAACAACGAAGAAATTGCATCCATCGAAGTTCTATTACGCAACTAAGCAACCCCACCCAGTCTAACGTTCAGTAATAAATATTGAAAAGCAATCGCGTATGTGAATTTTTACTTCACGCCGGCCACAAAGAGAATGGGCCATTCACCACGTATGATGAACCCATTCTGGGGGTCTCAATATGGGGACCCTAATAAATTGACCTTAAGTCAACAGCGTGGCAGTTACCGGGGCTACTCTTTTTATTTCCATTGAGCGTATGAAATCTATGGACTTATAATTCAGACCGTAAAATTTGATACATGGGCGTACGGTGACGAAATTACTATCTTACGGTAAGTGACCTTATTCTAATAAAGTTACCGTCTTTGATTTATATACCAACCGTAAAATATCCCTTTTTTAACTGTGAGCATTAAACATCGTCCTATGCTAGTCTGGTATTAAAAAGAACGTGCTGATTCTATTCTTCGCCTCGCATGTCGTAAAAGGTGACTAATGAACTGGTCCGTTGGTCGAGTAGTCAGAGACTCTGGCCACGAAACAAAGAGTCGTGGGTTCGAATCTAGCTAGGGGCAAATTTTTCGTGTGATGAAAACGGACATTTGTACTCGAGTCATGGATGTTTTTAACGTATTTAAGTATGTCTAACCGTTCACCTAGTACCCATAGCACAAGCATAAGCTTAGTTTGGAACTAGAGAATTTGTGTGCGCCGGTCTGGAGAATTGATTTATTTTATTTAAATAATGCGTTGGGTTCGGATTAGTGATTATGTAGGCTAAAGAGCTTGCCACTTATCTTAACTTCAGTCTGTCTAACTCTGCCTATCCCTTCGAGGATTGCGGGCATGATGTTACGAATTAATGTATAAAAATCGGTGTTAAATTAACACCAAATAAAAAATATCAGTTAATTCTTGATAACTCAAAAAGAAATCACTAAAACCGCAATAAATTGTCAAGTTTTACGATTCAAGAAACCCTTACAAAACGGTTTTCCCGCCTATTCAAACTGGAACTTGAAAGAAAAATCCCTTCACACTAAAAGGGAAACTTATAACGAGTAATAAAGATATCCGGTACTGCGTTATTTGACACAGTGTGAAAAAGCTACACGTATTAAAAGCGGCAGTTTCATTGATGCTTTTGTATGACTTAAGCTATAGGTTTCCTCAGGAAAACGTTCGACGGTGACTGAAACTTTGTTTGTGGTGAAATTCTCGTTTCTTCTTATTCTGAGAATTAAAGGGTTTCTTTGCTATCGGAGTCTGCATCGCTGTAACTCAGCCCGTACCCAACTCACCATGGTTTTAAATCGCCTGAAACAGATTTGTAAAGTCTAATTTCCACAAGTTTATTGGAACGGTTGCCATTAAATTAAATAAAAGATTCTTGCAAGATAAACCCGGAGAAGAGACTAACCTAATCTATTTAATACCTCATGTATATGTCTTTTGGATTTATCTATGATAACACGGCTTATTTTCACTTTATTTAAAAGGTAAAATACCTGTTGAATGGATTGACTGATTCTAAGCTTATGGTCTTTTTGCTATAAGAGATAACTTAGACAAAATAGTTAAACTACGTATTCTCAGTATTTTTGTCTTTTTTTATTTGAATTTAAGTCCCATGTTGGTCTGGGACTTAAAAATAATGTGCCAGCTGTGGTTTTGGTCTAGCATGTCGTAGAAGACGACTAATGGTGTATCGGGTTTTTGGGTATGTGATTGTGTGGGCGACCGGCTAGCCACTTGTCACCACTTTTTCACAATTTTCCATCTGATCCAGCCCAGTTTTGTTTCTGGCTGAATGTGGTTGAAGGGGCCTGCTGCCTCTTTGAGTCTGCCTACCCCTTCGGGGCTTGTGGGCTTGATGGTGTTTTATTTATTTTTTTGTTTGTTTTATTTGAATTCACATTAAGACGTTTTAAGTCACTGCAAAAAACAATAACACTGTTCAAGGACTTCCATCCTTTCCAAAGCAATTACAAATGTTATCTCTAACGTTTCAAAGTAAATAAGCCAGTTCCTGGCTGTATTTAGAATCTAAGTGACAGGCAAGATCTCGACCTTATTTTAAATTACTTCAGACAAGATTTACAAACTCTTGATATAAATCCAATTTTAGTCCATTTGCCCTGATCGCTGTTGGAGTTTTACTACGAATTTCTAAGAAACCAGACCCAATGCACACCTTTTATCAGTTTAAATAAACTCGATAAACCGATTCCCGAAACCAAATACAATTAGGCACACAATGTGTTTGCACAAAGCAATGGATGGGATAAGGAAAGCCCTGACTGAACTAAGGATATAAGCGTAAACAAGATGCCGAGCTCTCAAGAGCACTGTTTAGATAGGTAACAAGATATCTGGGTTAGTATTTGTTGGACGATAACGTTAATAATATAATTGAACACATATCTTTGTTTGTTACGTTTAATTATAAAAACATTGGTGTACAAAAGAATCGGACTCTACAAAAGAATATAGACTACTTTTTAACCCGGTAAATGTATTGATCCCAGAAAGCGCATGATACTGCCTCTAATCAACCAAATTCTAGCTGGACAAAGTCACGAGCAGTAGCTCGCTTTTTAAGGCTTCTGTTAACGAATGTGGAGTAGGTAACCGAAACTTGTTTAAACTGAGTCTTTTTAACCCAGTAAATGTATTGATCTCAAAAGATGCGTGATAATGCCTCTGTGATCATTCAAATTATAGCTGGCCAAAGCTGCAAGCAATGGCTAGCTTTCTAATGCTTCTGTCAACGAATTTGGAGTGGCCAAAACATTGCTTAAACTGCAAGTAACAATTTGGCGGAATCCTAATAATTGGATGTGTTTATGGATCACGCTTTGACAGCTTCAAATTACATTTATTGTTTCATAACTAACTAACTAAACTTCACGCCACTTCCCTAGCGGGGTAGGGAAGATTATTATATGATTTATTATTTCATTTACTGCAGTTAATTATCTTGACACGAAAATTATATTAAGAGAACCTAAATACTTTTGTATTTTCTACCAAAACAAGTTAACTAACTAACTAGCTAAACTACTCGCCACTTCCCTAGCAGGGTACGCACAGAGAACCAAGCACCATATGGCACGGGCATGACACACCTCACTTGCTTTTTTAACATGCATGATCCTTTTCATTCAATCTCTACGGTTTTTATGGCAAGTTAACTGACTATATTTTCATATAGTCAAATTCCATAGTCCTCATGTATCAGTACAAACAAACATACAAACCCAACTTTATTAGTACTTTGTTTTAATTTTGAGTCTATTTTTTAAATATACCTACCATATGCCTATCAAACAACAGTAATAAAAATTACCCGTGAAAGCGAAGCAATTAGATCCACAAGTAATTGTACGTTTGAACCTCGTACAAATTTAGAACGGGGACTTTTATAAAATAACTGGCATCGCTAATGGATTCCAAATAACTTTGCCCAGATAACGGAGAGTGAAATTAACTTGTCGCTTAAGTCAAAGGCTTAATAAAACACTTCGAGGTATTGTTTTTGACAGAAAATCTTGGAGCTATTGAAAAATTACTTGTGTTCTGAGTTTTGGGATCGCGCAATCGTTTTAGATTTAACTTCTGTTTCGTGTTTCGCAAAGTTAAGCATCTGTTTCCTCTGTTATTTCCGACTCAATCAAAGGTTCAGAGTCCAACAAAGACCTCCATGAAAATTGCTTAAAACACCTAATAAACAATATTTCAAGTTGAAATCCCAACCATTATTGTTTTGTTATTTCTTTTGTGATTGTCTTAGAAATATCCAGTACATTTGTTATTTTATGTTGATTAACTCAAACAATCTTAGCACTACGCTTTGTGATTTCTGTACCCAGTTTCTAAAATAATCGCATATACATAGTTAGCTCACTGTGAAAAGTCTTCATTAAATCTCGTTCAAATGTTATGATACCCAAAATAGACTAACATATTGTTGAAACTTCATTAACGTTATCCTTTGAACATCCTCTAGATTCAGTATCTAATATAAAAAAAAAAATAATAACTATGTAGAAAATATTTCTATGATGTTCAATGTAAATTTCCGTTCTATCTTACTTAGTCTATAGAAGTGCTATTAAAATAGAACTTAATTTCCTCTTCGAGTTATTCGTTGGAAGATATATTGACCATATCAATGACTGAAAATATCATATAAGATACTAATGTTGTATATGGATATATTAAAATAAACTACAGTTAATGTAGTGAGTGTCTATAAATTACGTATTCGGCTATATTTATAAGTCTAGATTTAAAAAAACAGAATAATATTTTTTTATAATTATTCAATTTTCCGTTTTCATCACGACGCTTTTCTGCCGCCGAGATATTGGTATAAATACGTACGTTGAAAATCTAAAGGTACGTGCCGGGGTTTGAACTCTTACTTCTCGCAAATGAGGCGCTTGGGACCATTGAGCTACAACCATTCTTACTGAATGCTGATTATAAATAATTATGCTAGGAGTAAATGGCGGTAGCTCAATAGAGCTACCACGTATTATATGTGGTAGCTCTATTGAGCTACCGCCATTTCGCAAAACACCGTCATCCATAATACAAGTGCTCAACGCGCTTATTAACCGTACAATAAGCCCAACAACTAAACACTAGAAAGCCGGCTGTTCACTCCACGTGCATTTCAGCACACCTTAGTTCACGCTTCGTCCGCCCCGTACGGAGCGCTCCGGCTCTGCACCTGACAGCCCATAAATTCTCCCAACCTCTTTCTTAGTCGTCTGAGCAAATATCTCAGGCTGAAGACAACTTTAGGTGTCTCGTGCCGATCGCATTGATGTAAAGATTCTGGAACAGATGTTTCAATTTAGCGTTTTAGTGCTTGCTAAATCAGCTGATCTTACTCATTTGACGTTTGAAATCATCAAAACTAAAATTGTGCAAATTATATTTAATATAGCAAATCATCACAAAAGGTGACTAATAATTGTATGTTATGATTGTTAGTAAGCGAGCTAGCAATTCATTATTACTTTTCAATATAATTTTTCATCAAGCCTATTTAATTATTGTTTTTGGTTGAAGGAATTATTGCTCGTTGAACTCTGCTAATAGCTTTGAGTATTTGCAGGCGTGGTAATTTTAATTACCAATTAAATAATTACTCGAAGTATAGAAAAATAATTTTGGGGATTTAAATTTAATTTTTATACATCGCAATGGTTTCCTTTCGCTTTAAGAAATATTTAAAGGGGAAATGCATTTGTCGTCATTTATTTAGTAAAATTTCGAAGAAAACAACAATAATAAAAATATCATGGCCATGTATTCATATCATATCTAATCTAGATAATCTTAATTTAACCAGGTTGGACGTAAGAGCACTACTTGAGTTTCAGCTTATTCATCCTCCTTGGATATTCCCCAGCAACAAAATTAAAAGTATTATGAAACCTCTTCCAGACCAATTTTAGTTGCGCGACTGTAATAATAAATCCAGCGCTGTGTTGTTGACACGAACAAATACATAACGTCTAGGATGAAGACAAGAATGCGACAGTCTTCATTCTCGCAGACACAGAAATCTTATGAAACAATTTTTCATCATTTCGGAATGAAAACAACTCAATGTTCTTCTAGTTTGAGTAATGGTTTTTGATGTTGGAGCCTTCGGTTTGGAGAACTATTGGAAAATGATCGGGTTTTTGCAATTCAGCTAATGGGGGCGAAAAAAATTGATCGAGAAATAGTTGCCGAAGATTAGTCGTCTATGATGTTGGACTATATTTTTTTAAACTTCTACTGCCATCGTTTAATGTTTTTTTTAGTATATACAAGCCTTCACGCCTACAATCCTTAAAAAAGCAGACAATGTCCAAGAAGTGACAAGCTCTTTGAACCACATTCAGACAGGAATAAAATTGATGAAAAATTGTGAAAAAGTAGTGATAATGGACTAGCGCGTCGCCTAGATAATCACAAACCTAACATTCAATACACCATTAATCGCCTCTGATAATATGCTACAAGTGTAACACAGTTGCATCATTATTTTCGAGTGCCAGACCAACATGGGTTTATTTTAGTACCTATTGGTTAAATTAACAGAGTGCGAGTAGCTAATCTATGAAATGGCTAGTCTGGTCATGGCGAGGCTTTTATTGGTAGATTTGTAAATGTTTTGCAAGATCACATGACTTTTAGCGAAGGGATCCCTTTTTCATCTAACCCGGGCTGGGTTAGATGAAATTGTCTCATGTTCGTCTATGACTTGAAAATAATGTGCCATGTCAACTGTGTTTCTTACCTAGCATGACGTAAAAGGTGACTTATTTTATAGGGGTTGTGGGTATGTGATTGTGTAGGCGACGAGCTAGCCACTGGTCACTACTTTATCACAATTTTCCATCAAACCCAGCTCAGTTTTGTTTTGAGCTTTAATGTGGTTAAAGGGGACTGCTTTGACACTGCCTACCCCTTATGGGCGTGATGTTATGTATGTATGTTGAAATTCCTTTTGAACGTCCATAGTATACATAGTATATCTAGTCATGTTCGTAATTACCAAAGGTGTAGGCAGATTATTAAGAAGTAGCCAGCCCTGATGCACTTTCAGCCACAAATAAAACTAAGTTTGGCCAATACGCGATCTACTTTTTGTAATACAAAAAATAATTAGCTATAATAAGCAATTTTCCATCTCACATCCCGCCATCCTTGCTCATTCTGAAGATTACCGCGGTCTGTTTACACAGTTATTATTCGCGAATTTCGAGTTGCGCTAAGTTATTCTGCTTGTGAAGTTTGTTCCCTCACCCGAGTGCGCTCCAGGGCGCGGGAACACAAACATTGCGATAGTTAGCGACCTGCACCGCAGGAGTTATTTACCTGTAATAGGTTTATACCTATTGCAGTAATATTAACATGTAACATTACGATGGTTCTTCAACTATTCTTCTACTTAAAACTAAAAAAAAATATTAGGTGACTATACTTAGCATATAGCACATAGCATTTTCTCAATAAAAAAAAATAATAGCTTTATGTAAAATACCAGATTTGGATAAAGTTTTATTGATAAACATCTCAACAGGTCTCTTCATATTGGGTTTTTGCACTGATTCAAACCTTCCTAGAGACCGGAATGTAAGTACTTGATATCCAACGGAAACATTGATAATACTATTTCATTGCAAGGAAATAAAGTATTTTCATATTTAAAACCCATGAAATAAAAATATATATCGAGACACACAATGTTAATATATTTTAACTGATCAAAGCAAGCTGAAGAACTTGTGTTAAAGTTATCAGAATGAACACCCAATGTCAAAACAATAAATTTTTCATCTACAAACATTTTGTCCCAATACGAGAAGCGAACTTATACAACAAAAAAAAGAATAAAATAAAAGAAAATAAAAAAACCTTAAAAGAAACTGAATCTTTACAAACACTTCAGCGTGTTGTAAATCAATTTTTTTTTTATACTTTTCATTTGATATTTCTTAATTAATTAATTCGATAATTATTTAATAATTAATGTACCATACTGAAAATCTTCTGTTGGGCATTATTTTTGCGCAAACAACCCTAAGGAAATCTGGTTAAAACGTCCCTGGTACCAGGTAAAGACGGCACAAGCGAGTATTCTGTTTGCTTGGGCGCTTGGGACAAACTTTTGCTGCCTAAACTGAGCTGGAGATCAAAGGACGAAACCAGATACTATATATTTGTGCTTGTTTAGGAAGAGGGTTGTCTTGGCAACGGTTATATCCATAGATTTAGAATTTTTTGACTACGCAAAAGATACATAAAGCGTGGGAGCGAGAAATCCTGCTCAAATTCAAACCGCCCGAGAGAAAAAGAGACAGCGAATGAAGTACCTACTATATGTCAATGTTTTTTCGAGTAAGAGGCCTTAGCGTCCCGGTCAATTCTACGTCGCAGTGAAATTTGTGCATTTATGAATTAAACCTTGGATTATAATCGAGAATATTAAATGTGCAATTGAGTTGACTTGTTCTGTACGTGATTGTGAGGTTACTCGACAGAATAATTCGAATAAATACACTTTTCAGAGGTAAATACGATTTTATCATTAGATTTTTTCAAACCATATTTTGTACATCCTAAATCTATGGTTATATCATAATAAATAACTGGATTTACGATTTTGGAAAAGCCATTTGTATATGTATAGGTGAAAACAGGATAAGTGGAAAGTCCCATGTTGGTATGTGGTCTAAAATAATGTACCAGCCAATTTTCTTGCCTAGCATGTCGTATATGCTATAACGCCTCCATTTTCAAATACCTACACAAAGATTCCATTTGCTTTAAATAATTTTAAAACATATATATATATGGAAAATAGCAAACACGTCCTTTTATTTCCTTTTTGGATTAACTTCGATTTACATAGGGTTTGCGACGTTATAAACTAATGATGCATATAATAATGGTTCCAAAATGAAATACATTTTACACGCTTAGGAACCAATCCTCCCATAGTAGGTATTTAGGTACCAGCCGCTGAAACTCCACCGATGAAAAAATAATTCCATTTTGTTTGCGAGATTTATTGGGAACTCGGTCAGCCGCAACGAAAATGATGCGATAGGTACGTTTTTTTATTCGCCAGTGAAATTTTATTCGTCGAATACTTTTTCCGCGGGTCTTGGAAACGAGGCAGATAGAAATTTAAATTTGGAAACCTATTTCTACTTTTGTGATCGCAATTATATTTCACCAGTTCCTTAAATTAAATTTAACGTTGAAACATCGTTATCAACTATCGCATTCATCTAGCAGATCATATTTATGGTACTTCTTCGCATTTAATTCATTTAAAGGATTAATTATAATAATTACATCAGCTTAATCCTTACGCGAGTAATTACAAGTGATTACACAAAGCCTCACTTAAGCCGGGCCAATAAAATGTTATTACCTTTGTATAAGATTTAATCAGATAGGAAGGAGAAGTGGCGTTCAACGCAATTTGTTTACGCAAATATTTACATGTTTACATTTAATTACAAGCACCCGATCAGAAGTCAAACAGGGAGGGAATTAAGGGCAATAAAAGCTGAAGAGCCCGAAATTTGTTGTTCACTTAAAGGTTTAAGTTATGTACGAATAGTATAGGGCTGGCTGACGCGTTAAGTTTGTGCAATGTTGACGAAATATTTGTTAGTGCTGGATTGGAAGTTGTGATTTCTCATATAATAAGTTAATACGAATATATTCGTAAAAATATCGAAAAACAGAAAATGCACGAATAATAGACTTAACCTACACATTGTTACATAAAAAAAACAGTGTTTCTCAAGTCAGCTTACTTTTCCCGTAATAATTATAAACGAGTTATTATGACAATCGAAACCAGAACTAATGTAGTTTTTATAATTAGACTTACAAATACCATTCATAATAATCTTGTTTCTTTTGACTGGCCCGTTGATCGAGTGGTCAGAGACCCTGGTCGCGAAACCGAGGGTTGCGGGTTTGAATCCCGCTAGAGGCAAATGTTTCGTGTGATGAACATGGACATTTGTACTTGAGTCATGGATGTTTATTAACATATTTAAGCATGTCTATCCGTTCACCTAGTATCCATAGCACAAGCATAAGCTTAGTTTGGGACTAGGGAATTAAATAAATAAATATCCGACTACTTCACATACATTGATCTGACTCCGAGGTAAGTAGCTTAAGCACTTGTGTTACGGTTATATCAGAAACAACAGTGGTATTACAAATATATACTTAAATATTGGATATTAACACTCAGACACAGAACAAACACAAGTATTCATCATACGAATGTTTGTCCTGGGTGGGAATCGAACCCACAACTCTTGGCGCATGGGGCAGGGTCACTACCGAATGCGCCATCGAGCCAGTCAATTGGTGTGTCAGTCTAGAGAACTTATTTATTATTTATTTTATTTACTTTCTACTAAAATAAATGTGACATCCCTAAGCAAAGGTCCTTTACTATTGTTCCCTAATTCCACGCCTGCCTTACAAACGAGTAAAGGTTTAAGATAATGCGGTCTTCAGGTTAACAATAGGCGAAGTCCTAAGTGTGTTTACGAGTAAATAGTTTTAAACGGTATCTGTTTACCTCGGATAACAAGGTCATAAACATTTGGTTGGTAACAAGTAGAAGGTAAAAAATTATTCTTCTTTTAACTGAATTACTACATTGTGAATTAACGTAATTAGACAGCATTGAAATTAAAATGACAAGTAAATTTAGACACAGAATCTCCTAAAATTAAATACCGAAATGGAACCATTAATTTCAGTAAGCTTCCACTATATCAAACTTTCATAATCCGATTTGTAAAGTTATTCCCAAACACATTTCAACGTTCTAAACATCAAATCAAATATTTAAGTCTGAATCTACGTAGGGCTGCCACGCGTTCAATTTAACTTTTTTTATTCGATTTATTTAATTCAGTCCGCTTAAAATTCGTACATTTTATTGCACTTTTGCTTATTCAACAAGAATAATTCAACTTTCAAGGAATCACGGAATTTGGTATAAGTTTGTTCTATAAGTAGTAAAGTAGTAAAATAGCGACTAGTTTTATTATTAAAAATAAAAGCGATTATAAAAATACAAAATTATTTATTTCCAACATGCAGGTTTACCTGAGTAAGACGTTACATAATCACTACTACTACACTTACTAAAAATTAATCCTACAATGTTGACACACACTTAAAAATGCTTGATCTTATTCAAGTGCCATATGTACTAGAATAAGAGCTGTATCGTAGGAGCCTGTGCGATTAACAGAAGAAGAGGTCTTAATTTAAAATACTACTGTATCAACTCAATTATACAAAATAATCTGATCATGTACGATCGGTCGAATTTTCTTTAGTCTTTTTAAATTTTAATTTTTATGTTAAAAATACAAACTTTTTTAAGATTGGGGCTAAAAGCATAAAATATTATATTCGCGAAATAGGGAAAGACATTAAAAAGGCGTCTATATTTTTTTCTCTGAGACATAAGGTTCCCTTCATACGAATCGGAAAATTCGTAACTTTTCTATATTTAGACAACCTTAGCGACGCACAGCACGCACAATATTGGGATTCTTCGGATTCCGCGAATCGAATTAAACAATTAAAGACGTGGAGTTACCCCGGGCCGGGGTAACTTCGGCAAGTTCGGGGAAATCACGTTCCCACCTCCCCATTTAACTCGATCCGAGATAATTATTAAAAGTTCATCGGAATTACCTCCGCGATACGTTCAGCTTTCAACTTGTTTCACTCCGAATTACTGTTCCTAAAGTTAATTTGGCAATTGGAATAATAAATACGGGAGGTACGTCACAAAGGTTTGGTTGGTTAACATTATGTCTAACTTTGTTTACTAGATATTTTGGCTTAACTAGGCTAGGAAAACCAGTTCAAGAATAGTAAGTCTGAAAATGCGCTACTGCTCCCTATATAACTAGTCAAAGTATCTAGAAGTAGGACCTGGTCGCCTTAGGCTCCAGACTATGTATAAGTACTAGCCGCCTCTGTGAGACTGAGAAAGCGACTACTAAGAAAAAGGGGAAGGATGCGAATTACTTTGAATTTCTTAGCGATTGGTCGCCTCTAATATCTGACTACCCTAGGTCTGGGTCTACTGAGCCGTGGGGTAAATCCGCAATGCTAGATAATACCTATACTTTATGATAATATCACATTCATTAATCTTATTCCAAAGAATAAGTTCTTCCAAGTGGAAGAAATACTTAATTTGAAACCATCGTTGCGTCTAATATTCGTAACACACTTGTGTACCATAAACATCCAGACCCGAGACAAATACCTGTTGAATTGGCAACTTTTTGATCTAGACCGGAGATTGAACCCATTTTTGTTCTTAACGAAATCTGAACTATTAAACAAATGAGGTTGTCAAATTAATTAATAGAGAAAAAAAACGGCATTACCTTATTCTTCCTTTCTAGAATATTATACATTTCAATAAATAAATAATCTTTTTATCACCGGATTCAAATTATCGATTTCATTAAGAATAGTCAGCACAAGTTTCTACAGTTATTCTTTATCATCCTCGCGTCTTTAAGATAATGGTAAACAATTAATCACTAATAAGTTAAATAACTAAGGTGACAAAATCAACAAATTAATTTGGAAATGATTTTTTGTTAGGATGGTTCACCGGACTATAAGTATGTTTGCGCACATTCTTGTGCACTATAATATCTCCTGCGCAGATGGCTAATCCTCGTTGAGATTGACCGCCGTGACCAATAACGGTTAGGAGGGAATTATTATTACAGCAGATACAGCACACATGTGAAGTAAGTACAGATAAAATTTTACTCGTACAATTTTGTCTAACGCTATTTTCAAAGGCATACAATATTTCCGTACATTCGTGCGAACCGCTTTTAAATATTTTGTTTCATTCATAAACTAGCTGGCGAGTTATTTAAATTGCTTCATGAATAGAGAAAGTGCTGTTTCGCTGTTGCTCCGAGCTATTTCTAGTTGTAAAAAAGATAGTCATGTACAAATATATATATTTTTTAAGGTGCGATATTGGCTTTCTCCTTTCTCATTTTATTAAATAAGAGAAATATTATTTAATAACTCATTCTTATGATTCATTTTTCGGATTCATAATTTTATGACATGACTGCCTATTTCCCTTCTTATTCCATTGCTTACCTTCTTAACCCTTACGTATCAGACAATTTGGATCATGGTTACACGTCCATGGTTGTTGGAATGGACACGGTTTTATCACGATATTCAACCTCACCGCCATGGTACATACATCATGCCCATAATACTCGAAGGGGTAAGCAGAGTCAAAGGAGCAGCAGGTCCCTTAAAACACATTCAGCCAAAAATAAACTTGGCTGAGTTATATGGTAAAATATGAAAAAGTAGTGGCTAGCTCGTCTCCTACACATTCACATACCCAAAACCCCATAAACAATTAGTCGCCTTATACGACATGCTAGACAAGAAACACAGTTGACACATTATTTTTAAGTCCCAGACCAACATGGGTCAACCGCCAAGTTAGTCCAGAGGTACAAGCCGGAATTCGAGTCCGGCCCGTCCGCACCGAGTCCGTTATACAAAAATAAATAAAAAACATCAGTCGAATTGAGAACCTCTTCCTTTTTTAAAGTCGGTTAAAAATTACGCCAGGGCCAATAAGTTCGTGAAATCTAATTACCATACAACATCTTGTTACACACCACTCAAAGTCGAAATTGCCATAAAACAAGACAGCATTGAAACCCCCTTTACGAATGTAAGCCGTTATAAATAATCCCATATAATAACAGCCCGTTTCGGATGTTACGCAGTTTTACAACTTTACTTTATGCTCCCGTAATAAAATAACAAGCCCATTCTTACATAAAGTTGCAATCTTGAGGGAAGATGACACAATAATGTCGGAATCGTAGGTATCACTTGGCAATTTCTTCGGCTAAATCCATTAGTGTTATGACAAACAAAGAATTATAGTGCTTTTACTGGAAGACTCTTGAGTATAATATGCAGGAACATAGAAATATAATATACTTAGTACTTATCATAAGTATTAAAGTAATATTATGGATAAATTTTAACCATGCTATTTTCTACGCAACATTTTCTTTTTCGTAGTTTTTTATTTTGTAGTTATGTCGTAAAGTGACAGGTTGAGTAAATTATGTACTAATGACAAATTGAGTGAGATACCTCATTTAATAATTTTGCACTAGTAAAAAATAACATACGCGGCCTAATTAAAATTATTAGTGTACTAGTGATCGCCCACTGGTCGAAATTCGACCATTATTAGTTAGATATTTTTTATTTATTTAAAGTATTGCTAATCAGTGGTAGCGCAATACCTAAACTTAATGTGGGCAAGGTATCTTTTGCGAGGCCCGCTGACGGGGCCGGGCCGGACCCCTGGTCCCCCGACCAGGGATGGGGGGGGGGGGCTCATATTATCTCCAAGTTCCTGTAATCATCCTATATCAATAACAGCTAACAGTGGAACTCCCCCCCCCCACGCCCACTTATGTATTACTTTTGGATTTTCCATACTTTTTCAAATCTATTTTCATCTGTGAGGCGTGAGGCCCTTTGCACCGCGAGACCGTGGGCGGTGACCCACACCGCCCACGCCTTACGCCGCCTCTGTTGCTAATACATTATTTATTGAAATATTAGCTTTCAGCACTCCTTCTCCATATAAACTTTAACTGTGCCAAATCTCATTCTCCTCCGTCCGCGTAATTCTCATAAAAAAGGGGTACACAGTTTTTGCTTCACGTATTATTATATATTTGCGCAGTTTAACACACTCCGGTAGCGAAATACAGACTTCAACACGTGTAAAATTGACCTCTTATAGTTGTAATCTATTTAACGTAGAACCCATCAATAACAGGAAGTGATAACAAAAACACTATCTGTAAAATTTGGTCTCAACCAAACAAAAGAATTTAACATAATCCAGAAAAAACTAATCCCCGCGTCACTTCCAGAGCCTTCTTATTAAAGTTCCATATGCTACAATTTGTCGCTCCGTGGACGCATTAAAAGGAATATCATTTCACTAATGGACTACATGTGTCCACAGAAAAAAAACCTTCAAAACAAGGCCCCAGGGTGCTCTTTTGTGCCGCCCGGAGGCTGACACGTGAAAATAAAAACATATTATTATTTCACGCGATATAAATGTCGAGATTGTCTGATATCAACGTTTAAGCGAGTTAAGTCTTGCAGCGATTTATTCATGTTGATGTTTGAATTTCTTAACGATTTAAGGCAGGTCTAGATGTACGTGATATGTATAACAGAATGGGATTAAATTCCATAATGGCTACGCGAATGAATGCCGACTTATAAATAACAGAGGTGAAATTAAAAAGTTTTCGTCACCGTTAAGAGAGATTAATTTCAGCTGGACTATGTTTTTATTGTGTCCGATATCAAATAAGCAGACATATTTAATGTTAGCAAACATCTCTATGAAATTTTAACCTACTATCCCAAAAATAGTCAAAACTCAAAAAAATTACTCAAAATATCTTTATTTACGTAGGCCTCAAAAAAGCACTTGTAAATCGTCAAGTAATATGGGTACAAAATATAACAATTTGAATCTACCACCGGTTTAGAGTGTCGCATCTACCGATAATAAACCGGCAAGAAACTCGGTAGTTACTCTTTTCAATGGCAGATTGAAGAAAAAATTAAAATTTACTAAAAAAGTGTCTTAATTTATCTTTATGAAACATACCGAGAGACTTGAAAATATACCTACTTAATTTTTTAAGGATCACGCAGCTCGAAATAGCTGGCCTATCTAAAATATCTCCTTGATTTACAAGGATGCGAAAACAAAGCAACAAATTAGGCTCCATTATCAAAATTATATTTCATCTTTATCTTGCGTTTTGTCGAACTTCTTCTGCCGTTGTTTGCGGAGACGAGCGTTTTGTCAAGACACAAAATGGTCTCGCTTTCCTTAGACACCCACACATCAACTATCGCCCTTATGACGCACGATATAAGATATATATTCACTTAATACTGTACCCTGCAAATTATTTGCGGTTTCCACGACTCTGTCGCGGAGACCCTTCAAAGCTCTGTTTCGGGATAAGTAGCATTTTAGGATGTTTCAATATCAATGTAAAATTTGTAGGTATTTTATTATTAAAATTCCATTGACGGCGAAATAACAAACGCTTCGGAGACCCTTAATAGTTGAAGTTGTACGAATACTTTATATTTTGTGTTTAAGAATGTGTTAGCTTGTAGTTGACAGGAGCATGTTTATTCTATTATCTTCCTAGAATTATGTCCCGTGCTTAGACGGGGTCCGCTTAGACCATGATCCAGGATTTAGCGAGTCTGGTAATTACATTGAAGCGACTGCCGATCTGACCTTCGTAACCCTAAGATAAATAATCCTAAGGGGAACCAGACAATTTTTGGATCATGGTTACAAATCCAAAGTTGTTTGAATTTGCAGGTTTCATCACGATGTTTTTCTTCACCGTCGAGCTAGTGGTATAAATACGTACATAGACTTGAACAATCCAGAGGTACGTGCCCGGGTTTGAACCCGCACTCCTCGGTTAAGAGGCGCGTGTCCAAACCATTGAGCTACCACCGCTCCTTCAAGAATTCATAACCATTATCATATTATAATGATTGATTTATGAGTTTAGTATCCATAATCCTTATGTTTCAATAATTCTGTTTTATTCTTAGTTGGAGTACGCTTTAACCATGCTAGGCTTTTAACGTATTTAGCTAGGATGATCAAGTATTGTGTGATATTTAGGTACATATTGGGTTTGCGATTGTAGACGAGGAGTTGTCACTACCATTTTCTACCGGTTTTTTTTTTTCAAATTGTCCATATACTCTTCCTACCCATTCGGTGATTGTGGCCATGGTGATATGTTAATACGACATACGTTTTATCTTATATTTGTAACTCTTGAATAATTAGACGTGATCATGACAATCAACCTCAATACAGGTCATAATGCTACAACTAACTAACTAACTAAACTTTACGCCACTTGTCATAACGCTAGAAAGAAGCGTAAAAGCCGCTTGATCAAGCAATTTAAGTGTAATCGCCCATTCACTTGGACAACTGTGGCGGCACTGCATTATCACGGAGCCATTCACTGCAGTTATTTCTGCAGTTAATGTAATGCGTATTTTAGACGAGGGCTTTTGTGCCCGAGCGTCGCTGTAGAGGCAGAGATTACTCAGCTAATTAATGATACCGGAATGCATATGCACATTATTGTACTGCCTTTTAACACGGTTTGATTATTGAATTCGATTATAACGGACGCTGTAATCGAATATAAAGATTCGATTTTTTCTTGTATGCAATGGTCGCATCGAAATAAGCTCAGAATATTCCGAGTCCGAGGGAAAAATGCCGAGGGAAGTCTTAAAAATTTGACTTAAACCTAAACTTGTTGAAAAAAGAAGTAAGAAAGATAAAATGACCGGTTGTTAATACTTATAAATAAATATCAGACTACATCACATAAATTGATCTGACTCCAAAGTAAGTAGCTTAAGCACTTGAGTTACGGATATCAGAATCAACAGTGGTATTACAAATTAATATATGATTAAAATGTCAATATTAACTCCCAGACACAGAACAAACACAAGTATTCATCATACAAATGTTTATCCTGGGTGGGGATCGAACCCACAACTCTTTGCATTTGGGGCATGGGCACTACCGAATGAACCATGAAGCCAGTCAAGCTTCATTTGCGTCACTTAAAACATACATAAAACAATATCTTTTTTAGACTTAAGAATCTAGTTTAGTCTATTTTCGAAAAACAGTGGTTGCCCATCCTTACAATGGGTTTATTACAATAAAATCAACATTTCACTTACACTAGGTATAACTTATCTTCTTATTATGTTTTATATGGAACAGAAAATAATGAGGGATTTCCTATAACGGTCCTATAGAAGGTCGTTAGAAGGTAGATAAAGTAGAAAAACACTGCCGTAGTAACGAACAAGAAATGTATCTAGACAAACTAGGGTTACTGCTACATTGTTATCTAGATAAGGATGGTGAACCTTAATAAAATATTCCAGAATTTGTCTGAATTAATTTAATTAGAATCTGTCTATATATATAGACTGCTAAAATCCTACTTTCGGGTTTACCATAATTAATTTTAAAAAAATGTCATAGTAGGTAATATTACGCAACATCATATCTCGAACGATCTTCCATATAATCATTTAATTCCTTTGCTTGTGAAACTTTTCCTTAAAAAACAGATGTACCACATTCTTCAAATCTCAATCCTAAATAATTCGTGAGTAGGTTCATAATCCTCTGGAAAGCCAGCTGCTCGGAGGTATTGTTTCGTTTTGATTAGTGGTAAGGCTAAATAAACAGGGAACCATTGTGGTTCGATTTGATGTAAGATAAACATAATGTATGAGCGTTGGGATCTTGATTATATATGGCAATATTCGCGTCCAATTTCTCTTGCCTCGTGTTGTTTTTCTCCTAAAAGTTTTTAAGTGGTCCAGGATGTCAATTTGTCTCTGCTTTCATTGTTTGATTTCATGTATCCAACCCCATACCTTACTATTTCCATGTAGCATACACAAGTAGAAGTGGAAAAAAATATATACATAATATACTATGTTTTAGTACCTGTATATTTTTTTACTTAAGTATATCACTTTTTTTGCCGTGTTAGAAATTTAACGTTCAAAAAATTATTTAGAAACTCAGAAGAATAACATTAAACAATAACAATATATAATAAATATCAGACGACATCATATATATTGATCTGACTACGTGATAAGTAGCTTAAGCACTTGTCTTACGGATATCAGAATCAACAGTGGTTACACAAATACATACTTAAATATAAGATATTAACCCCAGACACAGAACAAAGACGAGTACTCATCACGCGAATTTTTGTACTGGATGGGGATCGAACCCACAACTCTTAACGCACGGGCAGGGTGACTACCGAATGCGCCATCGAGACGTCAATATACTACATAATATACTATCTCTTAGTAAGTTTATATTTGTTTATTTGTGCTACTTTTTTGCCGTGTAGGAAATTTAACGATCATAACATTACTAAGAAACACAGAAGAATAACATTAAACAAGTGTAATAAGAAAGCGGTATTAATTAACACAAAACCATATTCAATATAATTTATGCAATGTGACAGCGACAATTAAATTATGAATGACTTCATTTGTTTTAATCGTTCTTAGACAATGCAAACAGTATGATTATGCGATTTATTAATATGTTAATATAATTAGTAATTAATAAATACTAAATACAAAATATATATCTTACAATAAATTAACCAACAATCTTGAACACAACTTAATGTTTTTATGTGGCAGTGGCAACCTCAGAGTTTCACAATGTATTTTTGATTCCATCTCGTTCTAGTTTGCTAATATGTACCTAGTAACCTTTTACAGATGTTATTTTGTGGCCCACCACCACCCAAAAAATTGAATGAAGACCCCTTCGTATCAAATACTACTATGGGGAGAAATCAACGTGCATCAACTATGACGAGAAAAACAAAAGATATAACCAAACTTCTCCTAAGGTAAACTACGCCCTTTATTTTCTTCCAAGATTTATTAAAAAGTTCTGTGGAACTAGTCTGCCGGTCGGACGAACTGTTGTAAGTTGCAAACAATTTTCCTCTATATTATTTTCGCATTTTTACGGGTAATAAGAGGAAAAACTGTTTGGAACTAAGGTGCTGTTTTGCTTGGGAAAAATGCCGCGGCGCTAATTAAAGTTTGATGTTTCTGTGTGTTATTCAATTAGCTAAGGTATTATATTAATTTCATATTAAACCGTCGCTCATAACTGTCATATCTTATACTAATATTTCGGTAGTACTTGTAAATAAACAAGTACTGTTTATTTTTAAGGTATACTGAGACAGATATTAATAATGGCTATTCGACCAGTATTATGGTGGGTGAGAATATAGCAATATTCACAACTTTTTGTCGTATATTCTGTACTTTGTAAGCAAAATAGATAAGTAAAAATTTAACATTCCCTAGATAAGGAAAGCGTTATATATTTCTAAGTCTTCTAAGTCAATTTAGACCTTATTGCAGGGTAAAGCGAGTTTAATTATTTCTTAACGTTTGCTATCTGAATTTTATGACCACACGTGCACGGTTTCAAACTGATACCTTTAAACGTGTAACGCTATCATTGATAAAAACTTTTTATTTACTTTCTTGAATTAAATACTTACATTTTTTTCATAATGTTACCGAGAAATAAACATTCAAATACGAATTATTCCACAAAAGTAACATTTGGGTAAATTACATACGAAAGCAAATTCGGTCTTGTTCACTAATGTAGGTATGTGGTTTAAACTTTGAATGTAATTCTGTAATGTTAATGCGGTCCAAATTTAAGCTCCGTTACTAAGTTACGTTTGTTGGCAAAAAGTAGTAGTTGTATGACAGTGTACATACATACGTACATACTTTTAAAATTATCACTTATGATCTGAGGTTAGACTAACTGAAGTTTGTTTAGAAAATCTTAGGTTTTAATGATATGAAGACAAAGTAACTTTCGATTTTTTACCAATAGAAACATCGAAGAAATTGTAACTAGGGATTGCAATGCTGGATCAAGCAATCAAGCTGGGCCCAGAATAACTTTTAGGTGCGCTGAATCCAGCGACATGTGTTGGTGCAATGGAGCTGGATTTCAATCCCTACTAGAGATTGGAATGCTGGATCAAGCAATCCAGCTGGGTGTAGCACAATTTTAGCTCTGCTGGATCCAGCGACATGTGCTGGGGCAATGCTGCTGGATTTCCAATCCCTACTAGAGATTGGAATGCTGGATCAAGCTATCCAGCTGGGTGTAGCACAAATTTAGCTCCAGGATCCAAAGTCATGTGCGGAAGGAGCGGGGGTAGCTCAATGGTAATGACACGCGTCTCTTAACCGAGGAGTGCAAGTTTAAACCCGGACACGTACCTCTGGATTTTTCAAATCTATGTACGTATTTGTGCGTGTGCCAAATAAACATTTATTCTATTCTATTCTATTCTATTTATACCACTAGCTTGACGGTTAAGGAAAACATTGTGATGAAACCTGCAAAGTCAAACAACTTTGGATTTGTAACCAATATCCAATAATATTGTCTGGTTCCCCTATCTTAGGGTTACGAAGGTCAGATCGGCAGTCGCTTCAATGTAATTACCAGACTCGCTAAATCCTGGATCATGGTCTAAACGGACCCCGTCTAAACACGGGACATAACGCTAGGAAGATGATGATGATGATGATCCAACGTCATGTGCCGGATCCAGCAAAAATACCGCTGGATTGCAAACCTAATTGTAACTAATCCTTACCTGCACACAATTTTACCTTATAATGTTGGTTTATAAATAGATTCCCATTAGCAAGGTACGTTAAATATAGCTCCAAGCATGCGTAGGTGGATATTTATTAATAATATGACGAGAATATACAATAACCCCATCAAAAACAATACTTGTCAAAAAAACCAAGTCTCGCAACTCAGTTGTTCTACGGTAAAAAGTTGTGAGATCTATGTAATACCAAGTCGGTTATTAATATATTCAGTCTCTACTTAAGTGACTTTCTGTCTTAATACGTCCAGTCCCTAAGACCACGATCGTGGTCCATAACTAATTGTTTTTTTTGACAAGTATTGTTTTTGATGGGATCTCATTTCTTTTTGTATTTTGTAGACAGTTCTACTTTTTTCCTTTTCGGTACCTTCTACTTATTGTTTATATGTAAATCTACCAGCAACGAATTTTCTTAAAGCCCTCTCTCTGACATATGAACTTTTCTTATTTTTGTAGGTAGCCTTCCGTTTTCTCTTTTCCGGTACTACTTCTTGAGCTTCAGCTACAGTTTTTCTAAGAGCCCACTGCCTGTCTCTAAGCGTTTTTTTGGGAGGCTTTGATGTTACAATTTTTGACAAATCTGGACGATAAATGCTTTTGGTTTGTTGTATTCACAAATTGAGGATTCCTGCGCTTTAACACTTCCAAAGTCGACATTAATTAGATGTAAACCGCCCAGACTTGTAACTGTAAGACTTGTAATTGCGGAATGAATTCGCATGACGGGAATACCCATTTTTTGCTCGATTTGGCAGGGGCACTACCGTGTCCCTATATTTATATGGGATTACAAAGTTATTTAAGCAGTTATCTATCTAGAAAACTGGACCGAAATTGAAAAATTTTACTCGACTTGGCGGGGGCACTACCGTGCGCCTTTATATTTATATGGTATTACAAAGTTATTTAAGTAAGTAGTTAAATATTTATAAAACTGGACCGAAATTGAAAAATTTTGCTAGACTTAGCGGTTGCACTACCGTGCCCCCAAATATTTTAGTTTTTCCTTAGTTCATACACCAAACACTACTTATATTCCAAATATGAAGCTTCTAGGTCTGCTAGAAGTGCCTTAGAATTTTGATGATCGGTCAGTCAGTCAGTCAGTCAGTCAGTCAGTGAGTGACAAAATTAAGAAACTTTGACCCGTTATAATTCTTAAACTACTGGTTCAAATTGAATGAAATTTGAAATATACCGTGTCTTTACAATGCTTGCATTGTTACTGAAATTCAGTCTTCTAGTTTTATCCACAACGAAGTTACAGGGGGTCGAAAATGGCCTGAATTGCTTCGAGAAAAGGATGGTACGGCCGTGCCGCTTTTTTGCTCGACTTGGAGGGGGCACTGCCGTGCCCCCAGATAACATAAGAAGGTATTATAATATACAAATAATACATAATATGAAATATAAATTTTCCAGACTGACACACCAATTCTCTAGTTCCCAACTAAGCTTATGCTTGTGTTATGGATACTAGGTGAACGGATATACATACTTAAATACGTTTATAAACATCCATGACTCGAGTACAAATGTCCATGTTCATCACACGAAACATTTGCCCCTTTTTTTTTTTTTTTTTTTATCGCGGGGAATGCATTAGGCCCCTTCACGCCGCCCTAGGGGGGACGGCGCGGTGTGTGGGACTCCCAGGGCCCTTCAAAAAAGAGAACCCCTCTCCGGTCAAGATGGAGTGGCCGGGGTAGAAACATTTGCCCCTAGCGGGATTCAAACCCGCAACCCTTAGTTTCGTGGCCAAGGTCTCTAACCACTCGACAAACGGGTCAGTATTACCTAAGTTTAATACATAAAAGAGATCGACTTATCATAAAATACGGGCAATTATATTAGAAGGGACAAATTTATAACCATTGTTGCGTTATATTCGCTAAATCACTGTAGACAATGATGACAATTATTTAAGTTTCATTAGATAATGTGAGGTTGTACATATATTAGCTTTTCTTTTTGACTGCCTCGTTGGTCTAGTGGTAGCATGCGCCGCCTAAGGACCAAGAGGTCCCGGGTTCAAATCCCGGGTCGGGCCAAAAATTTGTGGTTGGGTATTTCAATATCCAAATTACTCAGTAACAGCCCGGAGTCAGGAAGTTGGCGGTTTAATCACCCCCGTGCCTCGGAAAGCACGTTAAGCCCTTGGTCCTGCGCCTAACCTCTCTCCGGTCATGTCGAATTGTCGTCTCGCCGGACTATGAGAGTGAAGGAATAGAGAGTGCACCTGTGTTAGCGCACTCACTTGTGCACTATAATATCTCCTGCGCAGATGGCTAATCCTCGTTGAGATTGGCCGCCGTAACCGATATCGGTTAGGAGGACATTATTTATTATTTATTTATTATATTAGCTTTTCTTAGATTTTATTTGAAACTAGCTATCCCGCCAATCGTTGAACTATCAATATTTAAAAATTTCAAATTATTACCCACACATTTTTCATATAACAATATTTTCATATATTTCGACCGATACATTTTTTATTTTTTTTTATAAAAATCTTATCATGACACTTTTACAGATATCATGTCATAGTAAAACTGTTGCCGACTACAAGATGGAGCAATCAACCATGGCCATTAAAGTCAACAGCCCAAGAAGGACCAGTCAAGTATTGTTATTCATCGTTCTCCGTCCACCATTTTGAGCTGAAGTCCGTCATTCAGTAAGTTTATGTATCTAGTTGGGGCACACTAGGTGCTTTTTATAAGTTTCTAAATTGCTAGTTTAATTTATAACACGTAACACTTGCCACTACTTTTTCACAATTTTCCATCTAACCTAGCCTTGTTTTTGGCTGAAAGTGGTTAAAGGGGTCTGCTGTCCCTTTGATTCAGCCTACCCCTTCGGGGATTATGGGCGTGATGTTATCTTATGTATGTAACACACAGTTAAAGTACTATCGAATTTAAGAGTGTCAGTCAATCATGCCAATTATAGTTTACTCCTACCCTGATTCTGGTTAATCACACACTGTCCTGTTATACGGAGATCATATAATTTAGATCATGCCCATGTTGTTTTATTTTTTAATTTTACTTTAATTTCTCTACACGATGAGCTTGTGGTTTAAAATGTGTCCACATTAAAAAAAAAACACATATTGATTTCGTTTATTAGAATCCTTGTAATCCTGAGACCAAAATATGGATTTTCTTCGTAACATGGTTTGAATGTAAATTAGATAATAAGAAAAAATATTCAAAGTGGCTAAATAATCCGTTAAATAAACGATGATTAATATTACTACTCAAAGTAACCACCACCTTGTATCATTTTAAAATTTTCCAAATGGCGTTAAAATCGAATTTCAAAACTGCCATTTCCTACCCGGAAAAAAAAACTCAAATTCGACGGCCAAAAAAAAAATACAAAAAAGCGCAAAGATATCAAAACATTCATCCAGTGTGAAATGAATTTTGCGCCCGATTCGGACGGACTCGTCTCTTGTCGCTGGGGATTATTAAAACTTTCCATTCCTCATAATAAAGTTTCATATTGAAAGAGCCGAGTTGGATTTTTCGCTGCGCCGGAGCCATCTTTAATTGCATCTAGTGATGCAATTTTGTAACGGGACCTAGTTTTCGAAATGAAAAACGGCGTTGCAGCGGTTTGCACTTACATAGAGAGCGTAACATGCCAGTGATCACGCATTCATTCTGGTTTTTCGTTAATTAATCTTTATTTCGTGTATACTGTGATATTTCTGCTAATAATAACAGCACAAGTTGCCACTATTATTAAATCACTATTATCGTCCTCGTTCATGTCAAATATTGAAACTTCATAATAATTCGAAACACACTCGCAATGTATCCAAGCACTCCTCTTGGCAATCACTAATTGTGAACGCTACATGTCACGATTATCGTGCCGCCGGCAAAATGGTCCGTCTCGCAACTTCGAAAGCTGCCGGTGCGAAGCCTGCAGGTTAATGCCGGCGGGCCGGCGGCTCCAGTATGTAGATCGCCTTAGGTATGTCGCAGCCATCTAGTCAAATTCGCCAGCTAATTGGTCGTCTATAGTCCATTCACTATACGCCAGCATCCAATCATATGCCGGAAAAATCAAATAAAGCAGAGGAAAAAAACAACCAATTTTTATCACTTGGCTGTCTTCATCAGTCATCTCCAACAGGCTGACTTTCAATACGCCAAGTTATTATAAGTTAATTGATGAACTATCGGCCTAGGCATCAAATTGAATCTGCCTAGACAACCAATAAGTCGGCAAATTTAACCAGATGGCTGCTACAGGTATGTATACCTTTTTTGAACGAATGTGAGATATGGGTACGAACACGATCCATTTATATCTACCAAATGCGAAATGTGCCTAAATAATTGTAGGCACTTTTTTTTTTTTTTTACTTGAGGAATGCTACGCACCATCCAAACAGAGTCCTGGGTGGTCACTATAAGGGTGAGTCGGGCTCGAAACCGGTAGCAATCTCCGACAACCCTACCGACTAAACCTCAAGGCTGTCGTTCTTCGGGCGCTAACGCAAAACCAACGGGATCTCCACTGTCGGGATTCATCTCGAAAAGTCTACGCAGCGCGCGCTGCCGCCTAGCGGCCCATCTCGACGGAGTGATATTCTCCCCCAGAACACCTAGGGTGGTGTTTCACGACCACATAGACAGCTGTGTACCCTATCCTGACGGACCGGGTGTAACACCTGCAGTCGGCTTCTCTGGGGACGATAGAGGGCCTGAGGGCCCGCCCCCTAACCCCCACGACCCCAAAGGCCCTTTTAGTCGCCTCCTACGACAGGCAGGGATACCTCAGGAGTATTCGGAGCCCCCCCCCCCTGCAGGGCGCAAGGCACTCATTTTACTCAAATGACTCGTGTTAAGTATTTAATTTCTTGAACAGTTTTAAAATTGCAGTCGTAACAGACAGAGTACTTTTGTAATAATTTTTCGCTTCATTTAACACGTTATTTAAATCACCATCTATATGTACTTATTTTCTGAATCTGAATTTATGCAAGCAGACTGAGGAGATGGTTAAATAATACAATTTGGTCTGGGCCGATTTTCCAACATCTTCCATACAGCAAAAAGATTCTGTTCAACGTGTAAACGTGAAGAAATCTTTTAATTAGTTTTAGGCATAAAAAATTATACTTAAGCAATGCCACAAAAAGTATTAATTATTATTCAGGTCTTTTCAATTACTAGTATAATTTTGGAAAATATTTTTAAGATTTCCCGCCATTTTGTAAGATAATGCTAAAAAAAAAAATTGCCACATTTGGACGAAAATATCATAAAAATGTATAGAAAAGCGATTTTGTACAAAACGATTTAAAAATAGGCAACTTTTAACTAAATGTAATTAGCTCTGAAAATTTATAAAAGTCCGTCATGTTGTTTTAGGTATAAAATTGTAAAGCGTATCACGAGAGTTCTAGAATCGTATAAAGAAAACAACTACGCATTAGCATAATAACACTAATAACACCATACACTAACTAAATCATCCATTTGGCATGTTTTTAAATAATAAAAGAAAAGCAGTTTTTTTTATTGTTACAGTCTTGTTTTGCATAAGTATTATTTTCACTGCAATAATAAAACTGGCACAAAGGCTTACGTACACTTACCATACCATTGTTAAATTTTATTTACTCTCTGTATTTTGGTTATAAAAGTGAGAAACCTTCGTGAACCTGTCAGTTGGTTGCAAATGTAACCATGTTGTTCATATTTTTATTACTGTTAGGAGTCGCTAATTCTACATCACCACCTCTCCCGCCTAAGCCAGTATGTCCAGGATATCAAGGTAGGATTCTTAATCATTGTATTCGTTTTCTGAGATTTTCACATTTTAGTGGTTATATTTATTTTAATTGTTTTAAATATCATTTTGGTTTCTGATAACATGTAGGTACATATACATTTCATATAAATGTAAATTGATATCTCCATCCTTACCGATATTAAGATACGAAATATACAGCAAATTTATTTTTAAATCCCAGACCAACGTGGAATAGCTAGTAATAAGAATTTTTGTTACCACAGAACCCTCAGGACCTGTGGAATGTGGACCTAACGCCTATTTTACCCGATGCCCTAAAACGTGTTCTGATTTGTGCCCACCAACGGTTTGCCCCTGTGGTGTTGAGAAAGACTGTTGCAGGCCTAGATGTGTGTGCAACGAGGGCTACTTAAGGAATGATAAGACAGGACTGTGCATTAGGAAGAAAGATTGCCGTAAGTGTTGACCACAAATCTCGTAAACAAGTTGATGGCTCGGTTATGGCGAAGAAAATTGATTGATTCAGGCAACTAGTTAATCCATAACTTCTAATGTTAGTGAAACAGAAGTAACATATTGGTGTTAATACTTTGATAACGAAGTAAATAAATTTAACAGCATATAATTTTATCATTTACGGTTTTGCTATTAAATTGTGCCTGTTGGTACTAATATTTTCAGAAAGTATTGCTTGGAAAATTAAACGCTTTAATATTTGTATCAATAATTACTAGAGTAGTAATTGGGAAAATTTTACAACTACCCTTGAAAACCAATATTTTTATCGACGGTACTTCCTTTAACAATAATAAATACAAGAACAAATTAAAAATATGTCAATAAACCGTAGCCTACCTGATTTCACAGCTATCGTATGTGGCGAAAACGAGCACATGGTTACAAATTCAACTATTTGTCTGAAAACTTGCGGCAACCGTATTCCGTACTCCAATGAACCCTGTAAACCGTTTACGGGTTGTGTGTGTGACGACGGATACGTCCGACCTTACGATAATGCTACGGGATCTTGCATACCAGTCGGGAATTGCCGTGAGTACCATCAAATTTTTAGATATGCTTAACTAGATTCTTTCTTCAATAAAATTTACATATCTATGAAGATCAAACACTAGACGACTATGACTGATGTCGACTGCCTCGTTGGTCTAGTGGTAGCATGCGCCGCCTAAGGACCAAGAGGTCCTAGGTTCAAATCCCAGGTTGAGCCAAAAATGTGTGGTTGGGTATTTCAATATTGAAATTACTCAGTAACAGCCACGAGTCAGCAAGTTGGCGGTTTAACCACCCAGTGCCTCGGAAAGCACGTTAAGCCGTTAATCCTGCGCCTGACCTCTCTTCGGTCATGTCGAATTGCCGTCTCACCGGACTATGAGAGTGAAGGAATAAAGAGTGCACCTGTGTTTGCGCACACACTTGTGCACTATTCTATCTCCTGCGCAGATGGCTAATCCTCGTTGAGATTTGCCGCCGTGACCGATATCGGTTAGAACATTATTATTATGACTGATGTTGAAATTGTTATTTTTAACTATTACTTCTCTCACACTAGTATGTTTACAAATAATGTAAACTAAAAATATAAAAAATATATTTTTAGTTTACATTATTTGTAAACATACATATATAAAAAACTATCGGATATGTTCCGGGAGTCTATTCTCCTAGTCACTTTCCTTTGCACTAAAATATGGCGGAACTAAAACCAGGTTATTTCAAGACCAGTAATAAAATGTTCGCATTTCTGGAATAAGCAGGAGACATAACCATTAACCAACTTCTATTTTTATTTTCTAACCATTTTATGACCCCAGGTTTGCATTGTTATCTTTTCAAATGCTTATAAAAACGTGTTTACATTTTTCTCAAATTTTTAGCGAAAATACCAGAAAAATGTGGTCTTAACGAAGTACCAGCTAGCTGCAAAGTAAAATGTCCACCACAATCTTGTGCGAGATCGTATACTACATATCTATGCCTCCCAAGTGAGTGCGAACCTGGCTGCAACTGCATCAATAACTTCCTACGAAATTCCAGCAATATATGCATACCTCAAAACGACTGCCGAGTGCGTAAGTAAAAAGTTCTTTTAATTCTAACACTTACTTCAGCTTTTAAGGCTCTTAAAATATATTTATATTTAAACTATAAGAGCTCCTTCTTTCTAAATACTAATAAGGAATTATTTATCGGTCATTACCTTTTTTGTAGCAAGACCAACTACCACTTCAGCACCAAGTGATGCAGACATGCCTCCTATCACTAGCCCTCCATCGGAAGGCAAATCCGTCATAATTCAGACTTCATCACAATCTTCTTCAAATTCTCAATCTTCATCGAGCTCGTCAAGTCAGAGTTCATCGACTGCCACATCTGGAAACGGGTCTTGGACTAGCGAGTCTGACTCTAGCTCGTCATCATCTTCAAGCTCTAGTTCTTCTTCATCTTCATCTTCTTCGACTATTATTATAGGAGGTAATCATTAATTTTAAAATAAGACTGATACATCATTATGTATGTATATATATTTTATACATTATATTTGCTATATATTTTAGCATATAAACTCCATTTACATGCACAAACACATACACAATGTCTTTTTCTACTATTTTTTAAGGATAAATTCGAAACATTGTCTAATATCATGTATTGTATAGTCTAATGTGTGTACATTAGACTATACAATACAGTTGCTTATTGCATATGAGTGTTCATATGCAATAAGCAACTTGATAGAATTTTTACAGTCTCTATTTTTTTCTAGGAAAGTCTTGTTCATTAAAATGCAGACCAACTTGCGCAGTACCCAACCCACCGAACTGTCCATATAAGCCGTACAATGCGAGTGATCCCTGCTCATGCAAAAAGGGATATATTTTATCTAAAAAAGCAGGAAAATGCATAAGAATAGAAGCATGTCCGGGTGAGTACTTATTATATTTATAATAGAGCATTTGAGATAGCAAACACAGATACCGTCTATGAGACTAATCATTTGAGAGAAAATGGAAATATGTAGAGCATTTCTTTATGGATAGGAATGAGTAAACTATTGTTTAGCTTTGTTGCAATATTTTAATAACATTTAGTCGCCTTTACCACATACTAAGAAGTTGTGTCCCAGATACATGGGATAGGTTTATAGCATTCAATGAAAATAATCTTATTTTCCAGTGAATCTCGGGTGCAACGGTGATTCCAATGCGATAATAAGGACGTGCCCGCAGCCTTGTCCCTCAACTTGTTCTAGACCAAATGCAATTCAGTGTAGGAAGAAATGCGAGCCGGTTGGTTGCGAGTGCAAAGAAGGATACATACTATCTAAGTACAACGGGAAATGCATCTTGCCAGATAAATGTCCAGGTATTGTTATATGTCATATATTTTATTAAATTATATTTATTTTGACTATTTTCGTTATCAGTGTCAGCAGTGAACCTTATGTATACATGAATATTATTAATATTTTCCATGTTTCCTGAAATTCTCTCCCTGTAAAAGACTCAATTTCACAGGAGCAGAATCACGCTAGCTAAGATTTTATATAAACAGATGCAATAATTAAATATTTTTCAGAAAACAGGCAGATTTGATTAGAACTAAGTATTTAAAAAAATCTCTGCAGGCTTACAAACATGGACGCTTTTAACGCCCTTTTATCTATATTTTAGGAGGCAATCCTTGTGGTGCGAATGAGACGTTCGCATCCTGTAAATACAATTGTCCATCTGACTACTGCCCTGCGGAAGATATTTTGAGATACCCAGTCTGTGAATTACCAATTCCATGTTCATCTGGATGTATTTGTAAGCAGAATTACAAGAGAAAGAGTACAGAGGACCCAACGTGCATTTTGGCTAAAACCTGTCGTAAGTATTTTGATGCAACAACTAATTTAATCTGATAAATGAATAACTAAACTGTTCTCTATAGAACTGATGAAAATATCCTCTAATGAAACGTTTAAATGTTATTTGCCTATATAGAGATTGATTTTATCTGATACATTTTGTTAGAAAAACGACAAGAAAACCACATTTCCAAAATTCATGTGTTCCACAAACATATTATATAAAATAAATGTATATCTAGAGTGCATAGTGAAGCGAAATATGCACCAATTTTGATAATTTTGAATTATCAAAATTGGTGCATATTTCGCTTCTGTTTTAATAAGAGATATTTTGCCAATTTTCTAAAATGTTTTAAATAGTTCCCCAGAATGATGAGTTCAATATTAGGCAAGTGGTTTTGCATAAACTATAAAAAACCTTGTAAAAGAGACGGTGACAGCTCTCGGCTGTCACCGATAACTCGCTTGAAATCAACGTGTTCAAGATATGCTTTTAAAGATAGTCATCGTATGTAAATAATTTCACATATGTATAATATAAATACCATTATACGCGTTTTACGACATGCTAGGCAGTTGGCACAATATTTTAAAGTCCCAGACCAACATAGGACAATGGGCTGGGTTAGATGGATGGTTAGAGGCCACTACCTAAACACATAACATTTCCACTATTTTCAGCGCCCGTACAATGCACCAGGCCAAACGAAGAGTGGAACCCCTGCCGCCCTTTCTGTCCTAGAATAGATTGCGAGGAAGTCAATAAATTTTGCTCCGAACCCTTTGTTCCGGAATGTGACCCTCGGTGCACCTGCATCGAAGGCTACTTCAGGAATAGGACCGAGATATGCGTGCCGCTGAGTGAATGTCGTATGTGGAATTTATTGTCGCATATAGTTTATGGTCTTTATCATTTGCACCTAGCAGCGCCCCACGGTTTCATCCGCGTAGTTCCCGATCCCGTGGGAATACGGAGATAAAATATTGACAATGTAGCTTTCCATTGGTGAAATCGGTATAGCAGTTTTGGAGGCTATTCCATACAAACAAGCAGTCAAATCTTTCATCTTTATAAACTTAGTATAGACAACTGCACTCTTCTGGCTATATAAATATAGTGTTTATAAAAAAATCATAACCGGGTCAATTAATTTGCTTTTATTATTATATTCGAAAATTGAGTAAATAGTCAAACTGAATGGTACAAGATGTGACCATTCTTAATAAAAACTTATAGATAGACTCATGCAAAATGCAGATAGGAGTACCAAAAAAACTAATTTTCAATGCAATTATCTCATGTTAAAAACAAATACAGTTTGATTAAATGTTATAATTTCCTTTTCAGCTCCACCTACAGACGGAACAGCTTATTAATAATTGGATTGGATACCCAGTTACAATTATGTATATTATGAAGTGTCCAAAATGTAATAAAAATTTTAAATATAAATTCGTTTTACTCTTTATTTATCTATACTAATGAAACGATATGGTTTTGGGTGTGTGATTGTGTAGGCGACAGGTTAGCCGCTTGTCACTGCTTTTTCACAATTTTCCATCTAACCCAGCCCGGCTTTATTTTTGGCTGAATGTGGTTGAAGGGGCATGCTGCCCCTTTGACTCTGCCTTCAGGGATTATGGGCGTGATGTTATGTATGTACAAAGTATATATATATATAATCTTGAACACAACTTAATGTTTCTATGTGGCAGTGGCAATCTCAGAGTTTCACAATGTATTTTTGATTTAATCTCGTTTGCTAATATGTACGTAGTAACCTTTTAAAGATGTTATTGTGGCCCACCACCACCCAAGAAATTGAATGAAGACCCCTTCGTATCAAATACTACTATGGGGAGAAATCAACGTGCATCAACTATGACGAGAAAAACAAAAGATATAACCAAACTTCTCCCAAGGTAAACTACGCCCTTTATTTTCTTCCAAGATTTATTAAAAAGTTCTGTGGAACTAGTCTGCCGGTCGGATGAACTGTAGTAAGTTGCAAACAATTTTCCTCTATATTATTTTTGCATTTTTACGGGTAATAAGAAGAAAAACTGTTTGGAACTATGATGCTGTTTTGCTTGTGTAAAATGCCGCGGCGCTAATTAAAGTTTGATGTTTCTGTGTGTTATTCAATTAGCTAAGGTATTATATTAATCTCATATTAAACCGTAACTCATAACTGTCATATCTTATACTAATATTTCGGCAGTACTTATTTATTTTTATAGCATACTGAGACAGATCTTAATAATAACTATTCGGCCAGTATTATGGTGAGTGAGCATATAGCAATATTAACACATATTTTTTCGTATATTCTGTACTTTGTAAGCAAAATAGATAAGTAACCATATAACTTTCCTTAGATAAAGCGTGGAATATTTCTAAGTCTTCTTAGTCCATTTAGACATTATTGTAGGGTAAGGCAAATCTAAATATTTCTCAACTAACTAACTGAATTTTATGACCACGCGTGCACCAAACCCTTAAATTTGACACTTGTGACGCTATCATAGATAAAAGCAACTTTTTATTTACTTCCTTGATTAAAATACTTAATTTTTTTTTCATAATGTTACTGAGAAAGAAACATTCAAATACGAATAATTCCACAAAAGTAACGATTGCCACAGTTTCTATATAGGTACATACTAAAGCAAATTCGGTCTTGTTCACTAATGTATGTTTTTTAAACTTTGAATGTAATTATGTTAGTTAATGCGGTCCAAATTTGAGCTCCGTTACTAAGTTACGTTTGTTGGCAAAAAGTAGTAGTTGTATGACAGTGAACCTACTTTTTAAATTGTCAATTATGATCTGAGGTTAGACTAACTGGAGTTTTCTTAGAAAATGTTAGGTTTTAATAATATGAAGACAAAGTAACTTTCGATCTTTTAGCAATAGAAACATCGAAGAAATTATAACTATTGATAGCAATGCTGGATCCAGCAATCAAGCTGGGCCCAGAATAATTTTAGGTGCGCTGAATCAAGCGACATGTGTTGGTGCAATGCTGCTGGATTTAAATTCTTACTAGAGAATGGAGTGCTGGATCAAACAATGCAGCTGGGTGTAGCACAATTTTAGCTCCAGGATCCTGCTGCTGCTGATTATAATTAGGTATTGCAATCCTACCTTAGGATTGCAATACCTAATTATAACTAATCCTTACCTACATACAATTTTACCTTACAATGTTGGCTTTTAAATAGATTCCCATTAGCTAGGTAAGTTAAATATAGCTCCAAGCTTGCGTAGGTGGATATTTATTAATAATATGACGAGAATATACAATAATAACATAAGAAGGTATTACCTAAGTTTAATACATAGAAGAGATAGACTTATCATAAAATACGGGCAATAATATTAGAAGGGACAAATTTATAACCATTGTTGCGTTATATTCGCTAAATCACTGTAGACAATGATGAAAATTATTTAAATTTCATTAGACAATGTGAGGTTGTACAGATATTAGCTTTTCTTAGATTTTATTTGAAACTAGCTAACCCGCCAATCGTTGAACTCTAAATATATAAAAACTTCAAATTAAACCTACATATTTTTCATATAAAAATATTTTCATATATTTTGACCTATACATTTTTTATTTTATTTTATACAAATCTTATCATGACACTTTTACAGATAACATGTCATAGTAAAACTGTTGCCGACTACAAGATGGAGAAATCAACCATGGCCATTAAAGTCAACAGCCCAAGAAGAACCAGTCAAGTATTATTATTCATCGTTCTCCGTCCACCATTTTGAGCTGAAGTCCGTCATTCAGTAAGTTTATGTATCTAGTTGGGGCACACTAGGTGCTTTTTATAAGTTTCTAAATTGCTAGTTTAATTTATAACACGTAACACTTGCCACTACTTTTTCACAATTTTCCATCTAACCCAGCCTTGGTTTTGGCTGAATGTGGTTAAAGGGGCCTGCTGCCCCTTTGATTTAGCCTACCCGTTCGTTGATTATGGGCGTTATGTATGTATGTATGTAACACACAGTTAAAGTACTATCGCATTTAAGAGTGTCAGTCAATCTAGCAAATTATAGTTCAGTCATGCCATGATTCTGGTTAATCACATGCGGTCCTGTTATTAGGAGATCATATTATAATATACTTTAGTTCAGGCCCATGTTGTTTTTATTTTCTTATTTAATTACAATTTTTCTACACGATGAGCTAGTGGTTTTAAAATGTGTCTAGATTTGAAGAGTATAAGTCACATATTGATTTCGTTTATTAGAATCCTCGTGATCCTGAGACCAAAATATGGATTTTCTTCATATCATGGTTTGAATGTAAATTAGATATTAAAAAAATTATCTAAACTGGCTAAGTAATCCATTAAACAAACAATGGTTAATATTACTACTCAAAGTAATCACCACTTTGCGTCGTTTAAAAATTTTCCAAATGGCGTTTAAATCGAATTTCAAAACTGCCACTTCTCATCCGCAAATAAAAACTCAAATTCGACGTCCAAAAACAATACAAAAAAAGCGCAAAGGTATCAAAACATTCATCCAGTGTGAAATGAATTTTGCGCCTGATTCGGACGGACTCGTCTCTTGTCGCTGGGGATTATTAAAACTTTCCATTCCTCATAATAAAGTTTCATATTGAAAGAGCCGAGTTGGATTTTTCGCTGCGCCGGAGCCATCTTTAATTGCATCTAGTGATGCAATTTTGTAACGGGGCCTAGTTTTCGAAATGAAAAACGGCGTTGCAGCGGTTTGCACTTACATAGAGAGCGTAACAAGCCAGTCACTACGCATTCATTCTAGTTCTTTGTTAATTAATCTTTATTTCGTGTATATTATGATATTTCTGCTTTATGACAATAACAGCACAAGTTGCCACTATTATTAATCATAGTGATATCGTCCTCGTTCATGTCAAATATTGAAACTTCATAATAATTCGAAAGACACTCGCAATGTATCCAAGCACTTGGCAATCACTAATTGTGAATATTACATGTCACGACTATCGTGCCGCCGGCAAAATGGTCCAACTCGCAACGTTGAAAGGGTCCGGTGCGAAGCCTGCAGGTTAATGCCGGCGGGCCGGCGGCTCCAGTATGTAGGTTGAATTGAAAATTTAGGGCTTCATCGCAATCTTTGAAGGAGTTTAAGCATGCAGACATAACAGACAGAGTACTTTCACAAGAATTTTTTTAAAAACTTATCTGCTGAATCTGATTTTTTTGCAAGCAGACAAATGGTTAAATAATACAAATTTAATAAAATGATACTTAAGTAATTCCAATTATTTTGGAAAATATCATGAAGATTTCTCGGCATTTTGTAAGATAATGCTGAAAAAAAATTGCCAAATTTGGACTTAAATATCATAAAAATTTGGTACAAAAAGAAAAAGCGATTTGGTACAAAACGATTCAAAATGGACCACTTTTAACTAAATGTAATTAGCTCTGAAAATGTATACAATTACGTCATGGTTTTTTTAGGTATATAACTGTAAAGCGTATCATGAGAGTTCTAGAATCGTATAAAGAAAACAACTACGCATTAGCATAATAACACTAATAACACCATACACTAACTAAATAATCCATCTGGCATGTTTTAAAATAATAAAAGAATAGCAGTTTTTTTATTGTCACAGCTTTGTTTTGCATAAGTATTATTTTCACTGCAATAATAAAACTGGCACAAAGGCTTACGTACACTTACCATACCATTGTTAAATTTTATTTACTCTGTATTTTGGTTATAAAAAGAGAGAAACTTTCGTGAACCTGTCAGTTGGTTGCAAATGTAACCATGTTGTTCATATTTTTATTACTGTTAGGAGTCGCTAATTCTACATCACCTCTCCCGCCTAAGCCAGTATGTCCAGGATATCAAGGTAGGATTATTAATCATTGTCTTCGTTTTCTGAGATTTCCACATTTAGTGGTTATATTTATTTTAATTGTTTTAAATATCATTTTGGTTTTTGATAAAAATGTACATTTGCATTTCATATGAATGTAAATTGATATCTCCATTCTTACCGATATTAAGATACGAAAGTAACACTGTCTGTCACGCTTAAGGCTCTTAACTGATTACGATGAAATTGCCTTTTAAATAAATAATATATTGGCCCGCAAAATCACAGACCTAATACACCATTAGTCACTTTTTACGACATGCTAGGCAAGGAAAAGAACACAGTTGGTACATTATTTTCAAATTCCAGACCAACGTGGAATAGCTAGTAATAAGTATTTTTGTTACCACAGAACCCTCAGGACCTGTGGAATGTGGACCTAACGCCTATTTTACCCGATGCCCTAAAACGTGTTCTGATTTGTGCCCACCAACGGTTTGCCCCTGTGGTGTTGAGAAAGACTGTTGCAGGCCTAGATGTGTGTGCAACGAGGGCTACTTAAGAAATGATAAGACAGGACTGTGCATTAGGAAGAAAGATTGCCGTAAGTGTTGACCACAAATCTCGTAAACAAGTTGATAGCTCGGTTATGGCGAAGAAAATTGATTGATTCAGGCAACTAGTTAATCCATAACTTCTAATGTTAGTGAAACAGAAGTAACTTATTGGTGTTAATACTTTGATAACGAAGTAAATAAATTTAACAGCATATAATTTTATCATTTACGGTTTTGCTATTAAATTGTGCCTGTTGGTACCAATATTTTCAGAAAGTATTGCTTGGAAAATTAAACGCTTTAATATTTGTATCAAAAATTACTAGAGTAGTAATTGGGAAAATTTTACAAATACCCTTGAAAACCAATATTTTTATCGACGGTACTTCCTTTAACAATAATAAATACAGGAACAAATTAAAAATATGTCAATAAACCGTAGCCTACTTGATTTCACAGCTATCGTATGTGGCGAAAACGAGCACATGGTTACAAATTCAACTATTTGTCTGAAAACTTGCGGCAACCGTATTCCGTACTCCAATGAACCCTGTAAACCGTTTACGGGTTGTGTGTGTGACGACGGATACGTCCGACCTTACGATAATGCTACGGGATCTTGCATACCAGTCGGGAATTGCCGTGAGTACCATCAAATTTTTAGATATGCTTAACTAGATTCTTTCTTCAATAAAATTAACATATCTATGAAGATCAAACACTAGACGACTATGACTGATGTCGACTGCCTCGTTGGTCTAGTGGTAGCATGCGCCGCCTAAGGACCAAGAGGTCCTAGGTTCAAATCCCAGGTTGAGCCAAAAATGTGTGGTTGGGTATTTCAATATTGAAATTACTCAGTAACAGCCACGAGTCAGCAAGTTGGCGGTTTAACCACCCAGTGCCTCGGAAAGCACGTTAAGCCGTTAATCCTGCGCCTGACCTCTCTTCGGTCATGTCGAATTGCCGTCTCACCGGACTATGAAAGTGAAGGAATAAAGAGTGCACCTGTGTTTGCGCACACACTTGTGCACTATTCTATCTCCTGCGCAGATGGCTAATCCTCGTTGAGATTTGCCGCCGTGACCGATATCGGTTAGAACATTATTATTATGACTGATGTTGAAATTGTTATTTTTAACTATTACTTCTCTCACACTAGTATGTTTACAAATAATGTAAACTAAAAATATTATAAAAAAACTATCGGATATGTTCCGCGAGAGTCTATTCTCCTAGTCACTTTCCTTTGCACTAAAATATGGCGGAACTAAAACCAGGTTATTTCAAGACCAGTAATAAAAATTTTCGCATTTCTGGAATAAGCAGGAGACATAACCATTAACCAACTTCTATTTTTATTTTCTAACCATTTTATGACCCCAGGTTTACATTGTTATCTTTTCAAATGCTTATAAAAACGTGTTTACATTTTTCTCAAATTTTTAGCGAAAATACCAGAAAAATGTGGTCTTAACGAAGTACCAGCTAGCTGCAAAGTAAAATGTCCACCACAATCTTGTGCGAGATCGTATACTACATATCTATGCCTCCCAAGTGAGTGCGAACCTGGCTGCAACTGCATCAATAACTTCCTACGAAATTCCAGCAATATATGCATACCTCAAAACGACTGCCGAGTGCGTAAGTAAAAAGTTCTTTTAATTCTAACACTTACTTCAGCTTTTAAGGCTCTTAAAATATATTTATATTTAAACTATAAGAGCTCCTTCTTTCTAAATACTAATAAGGAATTATTTATCGGTCATTACCTTTTTTGTAGCAAGACCAACTACCACTTCAGCACCAAGTGATGCAGACATGCCTCCTATCACTAGCCCTCCATCGGAAGGCAAATCCGTCATAATTCAGACTTCATCACAATCTTCTTCAAATTCTCAATCTTCATCGAGCTCGTCAAGTCAGAGTTCATCGACTGCCACATCTGGAAACGGGTCTTGGACTAGCGAGTCTGACTCTAGCTCGTCATCATCTTCAAGCTCTAGTTCTTCTTCATCTTCATCTTCTTCGACTATTATTATAGGAGGTAATCATTAATTTTAAAATAAGACTGATACATCATTATGTATGTATATATATTTTATACATTATATTTGCTATATATTTTAGCATATAAACTCCATTTACATGCACAAACACATACACAATGTCTTTTTCTACTATTTTTTAAGGATAAATTCGAAACATTGTCTAATATCATGTATTGTATAGTCTAATGTGTGTACATTAGACTATACAATACAGTTGCTTATTGCATATGAGTGTTCATATGCAATAAGCAACTTGATAGAATTTTTACAGTCTCTATTTTTTTCTAGGAAAGTCTTGTTCATTAAAATGCAGACCAACTTGCGCAGTACCCAACCCACCGAACTGTCCATATAAGCCGTACAATGCGAGTGATCCCTGCTCATGCAAAAAGGGATATATTTTATCTAAAAAAGCAGGAAAATGCATAAGAATAGAAGCATGTCCGGGTGAGTACTTATTATATTTATAATAGAGCATTTGAGATAACAAACACAGATACCGTCTATGAGACTAATCATTTGAGAGAAAATGGAAATATGTAGAGCATTTCTTTATGGATAGGAATGAGTAAACTATTGTTTAGCTTTGTTGCAAGATTATAATAACATTTAGTCGCCTTTACCACATACTAAGAAGTTGTGTCCCAGATACATGGGATAGGTTTATAGCATTCAATGAAAATAATCAAATTTTCCAGTAAATCTCGGGTGCAACGGTGATTCCAATGCGATAATAAGGTCGTGCCCACAGCCTTGTCCCTCAACTTGTTCTAGACCAAATGCAATTCAGTGTAGGAAGAAATGCGAGCCGGTTGGTTGCGAGTGCAAAGAAGGATACATACTATCTAAGTACAACGGGAAATGCATCTTGCCAGATAAATGTCCAGGTATTGTTATATGTTATATATTTTATTAAATAATATTTATTTTGACTATTTTCGTTATCAGTATCAGCAGTGAACTTTGTGAATACTTTAATATTATTAATATTTTCCATTTTTCCTGGAATTCTCTCCCTGTAAAAGACCCAATTTCACAGGAGCAGAATCACGCTAGCTAAGATTTTATATAAGCAGTTGCAATAATTAAATATTTTTTCAGGAAACAGGCAGATTTGATTAGATCTAAGTATTTAAAGAAATCTCTGCAGGCTTACAAACATGGACGCTTTTAACGCTCTTTTATCTATATTTTAGGAGGCAATCCTTGTGGTGCGAATGAGACGTTCGCGTCCTGTAAATACAATTGTCCATCTGACTACTGCCCTGCGAAAGATATTTTGAGATACCTAGTCTGTGAAGTACCATTTCCCTGTTTATCTGGATGTATTTGTAAGCAGAATTACAAGAGAAAGAGTACAGAGGACCCAACGTGCATTTTGGCTAAAACCTGTCGTAAGTATTTTGATGCAACAACTAATTTAATCTGATAAATGAATTACTAAAATGAATATGGGCGACGTAATGTTGACTGTTCTCTATAGAACTGATGGCAATATCCTCTAATGAAACGTTTAAATGTTATTTGCCAATATATTTTGTTAGAAAAACAACAAGAAAACCACATTTCCAAAATTCATGTCTTCCAAACATATTATCTATACTTATAATAAATCTGTAAAGAGGTCAAATCTGTACATAAAATATATTTTCAAAATAACTATCAGGGGGTGATTAGTGATCGATACTGATGCCAAAAATGCAATCAGTAAAATTTTTTTCTGTCTGTCTGTCTGTCTGTCTGTCGGTCTGTCTGTCTGTCTGTCTGTCTGTCTGTCTGTCTGTCTGTCTGTATGTTCCTTATAGAAACAAAAACTACTCGACGGATTTTAACGAAACTTGGTACAATTATTCTTCATACTCCCCAGGCAGGTTATAGTATACTTTTCATCACGCTACAATCAATAGGAGCAGAGTAGTGAAGGGAAATGTTGGAAAAACGGGAGAAGTCACTCCATTTTTTAAGCTTCCGTCGCGTGTGCAGCCTTAATGGTTAAAGTTACATAGAAATCATGTATGACGGAAATAGTCTTTATAATATTAACCATAAACGCGGGTGACACCGCTGGCACAGCTAGTATAAAATAAATGTATATCTAGAGTGCATAGTTTGAAATTATCAAAATTGGTGCATATTTCGCTTCTGTTTTATTAAAAGAGATATTTTGCCAATTTTCTAAAATGTTTTAAATTAGTTCCCCAGAATGATGAGTTTAATATAAGGCAAGTGGTTTTGCATAAACTATAAAAAACCTTGTAAAAGAGACGAGACCTGTCACCGCTAACTCACTTGAAATTAAACGTGTTTAAGATATGCTTTTTAAGATAGTCATCTATGTGAATAATTTCACATATGTATAATATAAAAATGAATACGTCGCCTACACAATCACATACCCTAAAACCCGATATACCATTAGTCGCTTTTTACGACATGCTAGACAAGAACCACAGTTGGCACATTCTTTATAAGTCTCAGACCAACATGGGACAATGGGCTGGGTTAGATGGATGGTTAGAGGCCAGTACATATACATATAACATTTCCACTATTTTCAGCGCCCGTACAATGCACCAGGCCAAACGAAGAGTGGAACCCCTGCCGCCCTTTTTGTCCCAGGATGGATTGCGAGGAAGTCAATAAATTTTGCTCCGGACCCTTTGTTCCGGAATGTGAACCTCGGTGCACCTGCATCGAAGGCTACTTCAGGAATAGGACCGATATATGCGTGCCGCTGAGTGAATGTCGTATGTGGAATTTATCGTCGTATATAGTTTATGGTCTTTATCATTTGCACCTAGCAGCGCCCCACGGTTTCATCCGCGTAGTTCTCGATCCCGTGGGAATACGGAGATAAAATATTGACAATGTAGCTTTCCATTGGTGAAATCGGTATAGCAGTTTTGGAGGCTATACAAACAAGCAGTCAAATCTTTCATCTTTATAAACTTAGTATAGACAACTGCACTCTTCTGGCTATATAAATATAGTGTTTATAAAAAAATCATAACCGGGTCAATTGATTTGCTTTTATTATTATATTCGAAAATTGAGTAAATAGTCAAACTGAATGGTACAAGATGTGACCTTTTTAAAAAAAAAACGTTATTCTTTTGCAAAATGCAGATAGGAGTACCAAAAAAACTAATTTTCAATGCAATTATCTCATGTTAAAAACAAATACAGTTTGATTAAATGTTATTTTCCTTTTCAGCTCCACCTACAGACGGAACAGCTTACCAATAATTCGATTGGATACCCAGTTACAATTATGTATACGAGTATTATGGAGTGTCCAAAATTTAATAAAAATTTCAAACATAAATTAGTTTTACTCCTTATTTATCTATACTAATGAAACGATATGGTTTTGGGTGTGTGATTGTGTAGGCGACAGGTTAGCCGCTTGTCACTGCTTTTTCACAATTTTCCATCTAACCCAGCCCGGCTTTATTTTTGGCTGAATGTGGTTGAAGGGGCATGCTGCCTTTCCCATGCCATCCCCTTTGACTCTGCCTTCAAGGATTATGGGCGTGATGTTATGTACAAAGTATATATCTTACAATACATTAGCCCATAATCTTGAACACAACTTAATGTTTTTATGTGGCAGTGGCAATCTCAGAGTTTCACAATGTATTTTTGATTTAATCTCGTTTGCTAATATGTACGTAGTAACCTTTTAAAGATGTTATTGTGGCCCACCACCACCCAAGAAATTGAATGAAGACCCCTTCGTATCAAATACTACTATGGGGAGAAATCAACGTGCATCAACTATGACGAGAAAAACAAAAGATATAACCAAACTTCTCCCAAGGTAAACTACGTCCTTTATTTTCTTCCAAGATTTATTAAAAAGTTCTGTGGAACTAGTCTGCCGGTCGGACGAACTGTAGTAAGTTGCAAACAATTTTCCTCTATATTATTTTTGCATTTTTACGGGTAATAAGAAGAAAAACTGTTTGGAACTATGATGCTGTTTTGCTTGTGTAAAATACCGCGGCGCTAATTAAAGTTTGATGTTTCTGTGTGTTATTTAATTAGCTAAGGTATTATATTAATCTCATATTAAACTGTAGCTCATAACCGTCATATCTTATACTAATATTTTGGCAGTACTTATTTATTTTTATAGCATACTGAGACAGATCTTAATAACAACTATTCGGCCAGTATTATGGTGAGTGAGCATATAGCAATATTAACAACTTTTTTTCGTATATTCTGTACTTTGTAAGCAAAATAGATAAGTAACCATATAACTTTCCTTAGATTAAAGCGTTGAATATTTCTAAGTCTTCTAAGTCCATTTAGAGCTTATTGTAGGGTAAAGCGAATCTAATTATTTCTCAACTAACTAACTGAATTTTATGACCACACGTGCACCAAACCCTTAAATTTGACACTTGTGACGCTATCATTGATAAAAGCAACTTTTTATTTACTTCCTTGATTAAAATACTTAATTTTTTTTTCATAATGTTACTGAGAAAGAAACATTCTAATACGAATAATTCCACAAAAGTAACGATTACCACAGTTTCCATATAGGTACATTACATACGAAAGCAAATTCGGTCTTGTTCACTAATGTATGTGGTTTAAACTTTGAATGTAATTATGTTAGTTAATGCGGTCCAAATTTGAGCTCCGTTACTAAATTACGTTTGTTGGCAAAAAGTAGTAGTTGTGTGACAGTGAACCTACTTTTTAAATTGTCAATTATGATCTGAGGTTAGACTAACTGGAGTTTTCTTAGAAAATGTTAGGTTTTAATGATATATAGACAAAGTAACTTTCAATCTTTTAGCTATAGAAACATCGAAGAAATTGTAACTATTGATAGCAATGCTGGATCCGGCAATCAAACTGGGCCCAGAATAATTTTAGGTGCGCTGAATCAAGCGACATGGGTTGGTGCAATGCTGCTGGATTTAAATTCTTACTAGAGAATGGAGTGCTGGATCAAACAATGCAGCTGGGTGTAGCACAATTTTAGCTCCAGGATCCTGCGATTACCATAGGATTGCAATACCTAATTACAACTAATCCTTACCTACATACAATTTTACCTTATAATGTTGGCTTTTAATTAGATTCCCATTAGCTAGGTAAGTTAAATATAGCTCCAAGCTTGCGTAGGTGGATATTTATTAATAATATGACGAGAATATACAATAATAACATAAGAAGGTCTTACCTAAGTTTAATACATAGAAGAGATCGACTTTTCATAAAATACGGGCAATTATATTAGAAGGGACAAATTTATAACCATTGTTGCGTTATATTCGCTAAATCACTGTAGACAATGATGAAAATTATTTAAATTTCATTAGACAATGTGAGGTTGTACAGATATTAGCTTTTCTTAGATTTTATTTGAAACTAGCTAACCCGCCAATCGTTGAACTCTAAATATATAAAAACTTCAAATTATAACCTACATATTTTTCATATAAAAATATTTTCATACATTTTGACCTATACATTTTTTATTTTATTTTATACAAATCTTATCATGACACTTTTACAGATAACATGTCATAGTAAAACTGTTGCCGACTACAAGATGGAGAAATCAACCAGGGCCATTAAAGTCAACAGCCCAAGAAGAACCAGTTAAGTATTATTATTCATCGTTCTCCGTCCACCATTTTGAGCTGAAGTCCGTCATTCAGTAAGTTTATGTATCTCACACTAGGTGATTTTTATAAGTTTCTAAATTGCTAGTTTAATTTATAACACGTAACACTTGCCACTACTTTTTCACAATTTTCCATCTAACCCAGCCTTGCTTTTGGCTGAATGTGGTTAAAGGGGCCTGCTGCCCCTTTGATTCAGCCTACCCGTTCGTTGATTATGGGCGTGATGTTATCTTATGTATGTAACACACAGTTAAAGTACTTACTATCGAATTTAAGAGTGTCAGTCAATCATGCCAATTATAGTTCAGTCATGCCCTGAATCTGGTTAATCACATGCGGTCCTGTTATTAGGAGATCATATTATAATATAATTTAGTTCAAGCCCATGTTGTTTTATTTTTTAATTTAACTTTAATTTCTCTACACTATGAGCTAGTGGTTTAAAATGTGTCCACATTTAAAAAAAAACACATATTGATTTCGTTTATTAGAATCCTCGTAATCCTGAGACCAAAATATGGATTTTCTTCGTAATATGGTTTGAATGTAAATTAGGTAATAAGAAAAAATATTCAAAGTGGCTAAATAATCCGTTAAATAAACAATGATTAATATTACTACTCAAAGTAATCACCACCTTGTATCATTTTAAAATTTTCCAAATGGCGTTAAAATTCGCTTTCAAAACTGCCATTTCCTACCCGCAAATAAAAACTCAAATTCGACGGCCAAAAAAAAAATACAAAAAAAGCGCAAAGATATCAAAACATTCATCCAGTGTGAAATGAATTTTGCGCCCGATTCGGACGGACTCGTCTCTTGTCGCTGGGGATTATTAAAACTTTCCATTCCTCATAATAAAGTTTCATATTGAAAGAGCCGAGTTGGATTTTTCGCTGCGCCGGAGCCATCTTTAATTGCATCTAGTGATGCAATTTTGTAACGGGACCTAGTTTTCGAAATGAAAAACGGCGTTGCAGCGGTTTGCACTTACATAGAGAGCGTAACAAGCCAGTCATTACGCATTCATTCTAGTTTTTCGTTAATTAATCTTTATTTCGTGTATATTGTGATATTTCTGCTTGTAATAACAGCACAAGTTGCCACTATTATTAAATCACTATTATCGTCCTCGTTCATGTCAAATATTGAAACTTCATAATAATTCGAAAGACACTCGCAATGTATCCAAGCACTTGGCAATCACTAATTGTGAACGCTACATGTCACGACTATCGTGCCGCCGGCAAAATGGTCCGACTCGCAACTTCGAAAGCTGCCGGGTCCAACCGGTGCTAAGCCTGCAGGTTAATGCCGGCGGGCCAGTAGCTCCAGTATATAGGTTGAATTGAAAATTTAGGGCTTCATCGCAATCTTTGAAGGAGTTTAAGCATGCAGACATAACAGACAGAGTACTATCACAAGAATTTTTTTAAAAACTTATCTGCTGAATCTGATTTTTTTGCAAGCAGACTAATGGTTAAATAATACAAATTTAATAAAATGATACTTAAGTAATGCCAATTATTTTGGAAAATATCATGAAGATTTCTCGGCATTTTGTAAGATAATACTGAAAAAAAATTGTCAAATTTGGACTTAAATATCATAAAAATTTGGTACAAAAAGAAAAAGCGATTTGGTACAAAACGATTCAAAATGGACCACTTTTAACTAAATGTAATTAGCTCTGAAAATTTATACAATTACGTCATGGTTTTTTTAGGTATATAACTGTAAAGCGTATCATGAGAGTTCTAGAATCGTATAAAGAAAACAACTACGCATTAGCATAATAACACTAATAACACCATACACTAACTAAATAATCCATCTGGCATGTTTTAAAATAATAAAAGAATAGCAGTTTTTTTATTGTCACAGCTTTGTTTTGCATAAGTATTATTTTCACTGCAATAATAAAACTGGCACAAAGGCTTACGTACACTTACCATACCATTGTTAAATTTTATTTACTCTGTATTTTGGTTATAAAAAGAGAGAAACTTTCGTGAACCTGTCAGTTGGTTGCAAATGTAACCATGTTGTTCATATTTTTATTACTGTTAGGAGTCGCTAATTCTACATCACCTCTCCCGCCTAAGCCAGTATGTCCAGGATATCAAGGTAGGATTATTAATCATTGTCTTCGTTTTCTGAGATTTCCACATTTTAGTTTTTACATTTATTTTAATTGTTTTAAATATCATTTTGGTTTTTGATAAAAATGTACATTTGCATTTCATATGAATGTAAATTGATATCTCCATTCTTACCGATATTAAGATACGAAAGTAACACTGTCTGTCACGCTTAAGACACTTAACTGATTACGATGAAATTGCCTTTTAAATAAATATATTGGCCCGCAAAAATCACAGACCTAATACACCATTACTCACTTTTTACGACATGCTAGGCAAGGAAAAGAACACAGTTGGTACATTATTTTCAAATTCCAGACCAACGTGGAATAGCTAGTAATAAGTATTTTTGTTACCACAGAACCCTCAGGACCTGTGGAATGTGGACCTAACGCCTATTTTACCCGATGCCCTACAACGTGTTCTGATTTGTGCCCACCAACGGTTTGCCCCTGTGGTGTTGAGAAAGACTGTTGCACGCCTAAATGTGTGTGCAACGAGGGCTACTTAAGGAATGATAAGACGGGACTATGCATTAAGAAGAAAGATTGCCGTAAGTGTTGACCACAAATCTCGTAAACAAGTTGATAATAAGGTTGTGGCGAAGAAAATTGATTGATTCATGCAACTAGTTAATCCATAACTTCTAATGTTAGTGAAACAGAAGTAACTTATTGGTGTTAATACTTTGATAACGAAGTAAATAAATTTAACAGCATATAATTTTATCATTTACGGTTTTGCTATTAAATTGTGCCTGTTGGTACCAATATTTTCAGAAAGTATTGCTTGGAAAATTAAACGCTTTAATATTTGTATCAAAAAATACTAGAGTAGTAAAAAATTGCGAAAATTATACATCGACCCTCGAAAACCGATATTTTTATCGATGGTAGGTACTTCCTTCAACAATAATAAATACAGGGATAATTAAAAAATATGTCAATAAACCGTAGCCTACCTGATTTCACAGCTATCGTATGTGGCGATAACGAGCACACGGTTACAAATTCAACTACTTGTCGGAAAACTTGCGGCAACCGTATTCCGTACACCAATGAACCCTGTAAACCGTTCACGGGTTGTGTGTGTGACGACGGATACGTCCGACCTTACGATAATGCTACGGGATCTTGCATACCAGTCGGGAATTGCCGTGAGTACCATCAAATTTTTAGATATGCTCAACTAGATTTTTCTTCGATAAAATTTACACATCTATTACGTTATTATGAAGATCAAACATTAGACGACTATGAATTATTTGGACTGCCTCTTTGATCTAGTGGTACCATGCGTCACCTATGGACCAAAAGGTCTTGGGTTCAAATCCCGGGTTATTTATTTCAAGACCAGTAATAGAATGTCCGCATTTTTGGAATAAGCAGGGGACATAACCAAATTATATTTTCTAACCACTTTATGATCCCAGGCTCGCATTGTTATAGTTTCAAATGCTTATAAAAACGTGTTGACCTTTCCTTAATTTTTTAGCGAAAATACCAGAAAAGTGTGGTCTTAACGAAGTAGCCGCTAGCTGTAAAGTAAAATGTCCACCACAATCTTGTGAGATATCGTATACTTCATACCTATGCCTTCCAAGTGAGTGCGAACCTGGCTGCAACTGCATCAAAAACTTTCTAAGAAATGCCAGCAATATATGCATATTTAAAGACGACTGCCCAGTGCGTAAGTAAAATGTTCTTTTAATTTTAACACTTACTTCAGCTTTTAAGGCTCTTAAAATATATTTATATTTAAACTATTAGAGCTTCTTATTTCTTATTACTTATAAGAAATTAATTTATAAGTCATTACCTTTTTTGTAGCTGGATCTCCTGCTACCACTTCAGCACCAAGTGATGCAGACATGCCTCCTATCACTAGCCCTCCATCGGAAGGCCAATCCGTTATAATTCAGACTTCATCACAATCTTCTTCAAATTCTCAATCTTCATCGAGCTCGTCAAGTCAGAGTTCATCAACCGCCACATCTGGAAACGGGTCCTGGACTAGTGAGTCTGACTCTAGCTCGTCCTCATCTTTAAGCTCTAGTTCTTCTTCATCTTCATCTTCTTCGACTATTATTATAGGAGGTAATCATTAATTTTGAAATAAGACTGATACATCATTATGTATGTATATACAATATTCACTGGCCCGTTGGTCGAGTGGTCAGAGACCCTGGCCACGAAACCAAGGGTTGCGGGTTCGAATCCCGCTAGGGGCAAATATTTTCGTGTGATGAACATGGATATTTGTACTCGAGACATGGATGTTTATAAACGTATTCAAGTATGTCTATCCGTTCACCTAGTATCCATAGCACAAGCTTATAAGCTTAGTTTGGGACTGTGTCAATCTGAAGAAGAAGAAGAATAATTTATATTTGATAATTTAGCTTTATTATTATTCGGTTCTCTCTGCCTACCTAGTAAGTTAGCTTTATATATAATAGATACATCATATTTGCTATATGTTTGACATATAAACTACATTTTCCATTTACATGCACAAACACATACACAATGTCTTTTTCTACTATTGTTTAAAGGATATAATCGAACCATTGTCTAGTATCATGTATTGTATAATCTAATGTACACTCATATGCAATAAGCAACTTGATAGAATTTTTACAGTCTCTATTTTTTTCTAGGCAAGTCTTGTTCATTAAAATGCAGACCAACTTGCGCAGTACCCAACCCACCGAACTGTCCATATAAGCCGTACAATGCGAGTGATCCCTGCTCATGCAAAAAGGGATATATTTTATCTAAAAAAGCAGGAAAATGCATAAGAATAGAAGCATGTCCGGGTGAGTACTTATTATATTTATAATAGAGCATTTGAGATAGCAAACACAGATACCGTCTATGAGACTAATCATTTGAGAGAAAATGGAAATATGTACAGCATTATTTTATGGAAAGGAATGAGTAAAATATTGTTTAGCTTTGTTGCAAGATTATAATAACATTTAGTCGCCTTTACCACATACTAAGAAGTTGTGTCCCAGATACATGGAATAGGATTATAGCATTCAATGAAAATAATCTTATTTTCCAGTGAATCTCGGGTGCAACGGTGATTCCAATGCGATAATAAGGTCGTGCCCGCAGCCTTGTCCCTCAACTTGTTCTAGACCAAATGCAATTCAGTGTAGGAAGAAATGCGAGCCGGTTGGTTGTGAGTGCAAAGAAGGATACATACTATCTAAGTACAACGGGAAATGCATCTTGCCAGATAAATGTCCAGGTATTGTTATATGTCATATATTTTATTAAATTATATTTATTTTGACTATTTTCGTTATCAGTATCAGCAGTGAACCTTGTGTATACATTAATGTTATTAATATTTTCCATGTTTCCTGAAATTCTCTCCCTGTAAAAGACCCAATTTCACAGGAGCAGAATCACGCTAGCTAAGATTTTATATAAGCAGATGCAATAATTAAATATTTTCTCAGAAAACAGCCAGATTTGATTAAAATCAAAATCTCTTTATTTATATAGGCTTCAAAAAAGAACTTATAAATAGGCAATTTAAACAGAAAAAAAAGTATTTATTACAAGCAGATTTGATTAGATCTAAGTATTTAAAGAAATCTCTGCAGGCTTACAAACATGGACGCTTTTAACGCTCTTTTATCTATATTTTAGGAGGCAATCCTTGTGGTGCGAATGAGACGTTTGCATCCTGTAAATACAATTGTCCATCTGACTACTGCCCTGCGGAAGATATTTTGAGATATCCAGTCTGTGAAGTACCAATTCCATGTTCATCTGGTTGCATTTGTAAGCAGAATTACAAGAGAAAGAGTACTGAGGACCCAACGTGCATTTTAGCTAAAACCTGTCGTAAGTATTTTGATGCAACAACTAATTTAATCTGATAAATGAATAACTAAACTGTTCTCTATAGAACTGATGGAAATATCCTCTAATGAAACGTTTAAATGTTGTTTGCCTATATAGAGATTGATTTTATCTGATATATTTTGTTAGAAAACGACAAGAAAACCACATTTCCAAAATTCATGTGTTCCACAAACATATTATATAAAATAAATGTATATCTAGAGTGCATAGTTTAAAATTATCAAAATTGGTGCATACCTATTTCGAGATATTTTGCCAATTTTCTAACATGTTTTAAATTATTAGGCAAGTGGTTTTGCATTAAATATAAAAAACCTTGTAAAATATGAAATTAAACGTGTCTAAGATATGCTTTTTAGGATAGTCATCGTATGTAAATAACTTCACACATGTATAATATAAAAATGAATACGTCGCCTACACAATCACATACCCAAAACCCGTTATACTATTAGTCGCTTTATACGACATGCAAGGCAAGAACCACAGTTGGCACATCCTTTTTAAGTCCCAGACCAACATGGGACAATGGGCTGGGTTAGATGGATGGTTAGAGGCCAGAACCTATACATATAAAATTTCCACTATTTTCAGCGCCCGTACAATGCACCAGGCCATACGAAGAGTGGAACCCCTGCCGCCCTTTCTGTCCCAGAATAGATTGCGAGGAAGTCAATAAATTTTGCTCCGGACCCTTTATTCCGGAATGTGAACCTCGGTGCACCTGCATCGAAGGCTACTTCAGGAATAGGACCGAGATATGCGTGCCGCTGAGTGAATGTCGTATGTGGAATTTATCGTCGTATATAGTTTATGGTCTTTATCATTTGCACCTAGCAGCGCCCCACGGTTTCATCCGCATAGTTCCCGATCCCGTGGGAATACGGTGATTAAATTTTAACAATAGCTTTCCATTGGTGAAATCGGTATAGCAGTTTCAGAGGCTATTACATACAAACAAGCAGTCAAATCTTTCATCTTTATAAACTTAGTATAGACAATACTGTTCTGGCTATCAAAATATAGTGTAAAAAAATCATAATCAAGACAAATGATTTGCTTTTAGTATTGAGTACATAGTCAAACTGAATGGTACAAGATGTGACCTTTTTCTTTTTAGAATATCTAGATTGACGTAATAGTTATTATTATCTAAAATGCAGATAGAAAGAAGTACCCAAATAGTTTATTTGAAAGAATGTTAAAACAAGTACAATTAGATTAAATGTTATTTTCCTTTTCAGCTCCACCTACAGACGGAACAGCTTATTAATAATTCGATTGGATACCCAGTTACAATTATGTATATTATGGAGTGTCCAAAATTTAATAAAAATTTCAAACATAAATTAGTTTTACTTTATCTATAAGTACTAATAAAAATACATGGTGACTTTCAATATATTATGTATGTGTAACTGATTATACAATGTCGACTGTAGGCTTATACAACTAAACTTAGTATATCCATTAGAAAAGGCTTCATCATATTGAAAAAAACCTACGAGAAATCACGGACTTGTATTATAAGAAGGACTCCTCGTTACTAACTAGTAAAACTAGTTCTTCTTTTAGTCTAATAAAAGAAAGACTTTTACGCATCTGGGGAGCTCCAACTGGATACGCAACTTACTATAAACTAACTAACTAACTAAACTTCACGCCACTTCCCTAGCGGAGTAGGCAGAGAGCATCAGAGAACCGAACGCCATATGGCACAATCCTTACACACCTCACTCGCCTCTTCAACATTCATAATCCTTTTCATACAAGCTCTACGGTTTTTATGACTCCTATATACTAAGCTTATTATGTGACTTCAAGCGGTATAAAGCGCGGATACCTTTTTTTTTTTACTAGTACGGGCGACAACTTCAATGGTTTTTAATCAAAAATTATAAACCTAATATTAATATTCAATGCACCATAGTCGCCTTTTACGGAATGATAGACAAAGAACACTAATATAATATATCCGTCGACATCACATAACATTGATCTGATTCCGAGGTAAGTAGCTTAAGCACTTGTGTTACGGATATTATCAACAGTGGTATTACAAATATATACTTAAATATTGGATATGAACACCCAGACAAAGAACAAACACAATTATTCGTCACACGAATGTTTGTTCTAGGTGGGGATCGAACCCACAACTCTTGACGCATGAGGCAGGATTCAGTAGTGAATGCGCCATCGAGCCACAAATACAAATGGTACATTATTTTTGAGTGCTAGATCAGAGACAATCTTATCTTATCATCTCATGAGACCTATATTTCAGTTCGTTTTACTTTTATAATACTATTAGTTGTTTCCCGCGACTTCGCCCGCGTATACTAATATTTCTGTATCAGAAAATGTAAATTTTTCCCGGTATAAAAAATAGCGTATATGTTATTTTAGGCCGACAAGTTGGCCGCTTGTTGCTTCTTTTTCGCAATTTTTCATCTAACCCCGCCCGGCTTTATTTTTGGCTTAATGTGGTTAAAGGGGCATGCTGCCCCTTTGACTCTGCCTACCCCTTCGGGGATTATGGGCGTGATGTTGTGTATGTATGTATATGTTATTTTAGACTGTAATCTATGTCTGTGCTAAATTTCATCCATATCCGTTCAGCAGTTTTTGCGTGAAGAAGTAACAAACATACACACACACACACACTCAAAACTTTCGCCTTTGTAATCATCATCTTCCTAGCGTTATGTCCCGTGCTTAGACGGGGTCCGCTTAGACCATGATCCAGGATTTAGCGAGTCTGGTAATTACATTGAAGCGACTGCCGGTCTGACCTTCGTAAACCTAAGATAGGGGAACCAGACAATTTTTTAATCATGGTTACAAATCCAAAGTTGTTTGAATTTGCAGGTTTCATCACGATGTTTTCCTTCACCGTCGAGCTAGTGGTATAAATACGTACATAAACTTGAAAAATCCAGAGGTACGCGCCTGGATTTGAACCCGCACTCCTCGGTTAAGAGGCGCGTGTCCTTACCATTGAGCTACCACCGCTCCCTTTCGCCTTTGTAATATTAGTGTGATATAGTACAACTAAAGAATTACTTACTATTACTCGTATATATGTAACGAGTCTATTGGCTAAGTTCCCTATAAGTAAACAAGTCATGATCATCGTAAACCTTGGCAATCACAATTTACGACAATTTTACTGCTGTTCCTTTGTTAACAAATGTGCAATTTATTCCCTGATCGTCTATTTTTATATCCTTTTATTAACTTGTAGATGACCTTTAGCATTTGTATCGATAGTTATACCATTGAAATCGAAGTTTATTATTGACTGGCTCGATGGCGCATTTGGTAGTGACCCTGCCCCATCCGCCAAGAGTTGTGGGTTCGATCCCCACCCAGGACAAACATTCGTGTGATGAATACTTGTGTTTGTTCTGTGTCTGTGTGTTAATATCTTATATTTAAGTATATATTTGTAATACCACTGTTGAATCTGATACCCGTAACACATGTGCTTAAGCTACTTAGCTCGGAATCAGATCAATGAATGTGATGTTGTGGGATATATTTATTTAGTAGCCTTATTTATACTATGAACATATTCAGTCTTATGCCTACAAAAAAAATACTGGCTTTAAAGAAAGTCTAAATGAAAGATAGCTTAACTTTTACGCACGTTAGTCTGGGACTGAAACGAATGTGCCAAATGCAGCAACAGACTTATATTAGTCTAATTCACATCGTGAACATATTCAGTCTTATTATAAAGTAGACAGGCTTTAAAGAAAGTCTGAATAATAACTTATCTATTACCTATGTCTATAATAACAATAATAAATTCTCCAGACTGACACACCAATTCCTTAGTCCCAAACTAAGCTTGTGCTTGTGCTATGGACACTAGGTGAACGGATAGACATACTTAAACATATTTATAAACATCCATGACTCTAGTACAAATGTCTATGTTCATCACATGAAACATTTGCCCCTAGCGGGATTCGAACCCGCGACCCTCAGTTTCGTGGCCAGGGTCTCTGACCACTCGACCAACGGGCCAGTCAAATATCTGGTCTATGACTTAAAAGAATGTGCCAAATATGTTCCTTGCCGAGCATGCCGTGAAAAGCGATTAATGGTGAATCGAGTTTAGAGCATGTGATTATGAAGCTTTCCATCTGACCTAACTTGTGACATAAATGATGAAAGGGGCTTGCCGCCTATTCGACTCTGCCTACCTTTTTGTGATTGTTTAATACAAGCATTTTAAATATTCATTATTATTCAATTGAAATTACTATTGACAATATTTCAAATTTAAATATTCATTATTATTTCAATTGAAATTACTATTGACAATATTTCAAATTGCACGGCTATTCTTTAGGCTGGGCTTAAACCAAATTAAAAAAGTGTTTGTTTATACTTTTTTGGTTGACCCATGTTGGTCTGGGACTTAAAAAGTATGTGTCAACCATTAAGCTATTATTACTACGTATAGAGAAGCTATGTCAAACAAAAATATTATCACGAAGCATAGACTGAGCGTGTTTCAGCATTTACAGCGCTAAAACTAACAATTGTCGTCTAATTAAGCTATTAAAACACGCAGCGCTAGATCGCTCATAGAGTACATTTTTCTCGCAACCAAAACGTCGTAAACGCCGTAAATTTCATGGCGCTTACGCGTGATCAAACGAGTTGTTGCCGATCGGCAACAACACACGGCGCAAAAAACTTGTTCGCTGCGTCGGTTCCATACGTTAGTAATAATAGTTCAATGGTGTCAACTGTGTTTCTTGCCTAGCATGTCGTAAAAGGCGACTAATGGTAGGTATATCAAGTTTTCGGTATATGATTGTGTAGGCGACAAGCTAGCCACTAGTCACTACTTTTTCACAATTTTCCGACTAGCCCAGCCCATTTTTATTTTTGGCTGATTGTGGTTAAAGGGGCTTGCTACCTCTTTGACACTGCCTATCCCTTCGGATATTATGGGCGTGATGATATGTATAAAGTGTTTAACAATGAGGCTGGTTAGGTCACAAACCAGAGATCGGAAGAGGTTGAGAGCTAGTACGGGTCATTGACCCTAAAGAAAACGTACGTACATAATAAGAGTTTTGAAAATAATTTTTAACGTACATACGTTCATAACTACTATTAAAATTAATTCAAAATACACTACTTAACATCTTTGAAGACATTTTTTGACTGCCTCGTTGGTCTAGTGGTAGCATGCGCTGCCTAAGGACCAAGAGGTCCCGGGTTCAAATCCCGGGTCGGACCAAGAATTTGTGGCTGGTTATTTCAATATTGAAATTACTCAGTAACAGTCCGGAGTCAGGAAGTTGGCGGTATAATCACCCCCGTGCCTCGGAAAGCACGTTAAGCCGTTGGTCCTGCGCCTGACCTCTCTCCGGTCATGTCGGATTGCCGTCTCACCGGACTATGAGAATGAAGGAATAGAGAGTGCACCTGTGTTTGCGCACACACTTGTGCACTATATTATCTCCTGCGCAGATGGCTAATGCTCGTTGAGATTGGCCGCCGTGACCGATATCGGTTAGGAGGACATTATTATTAGACATTTTTCGAACTCTTGTAGCAAAACCAAACACAAATGTTATCTATGCTGCCCAGTGCAAGTCGAAACGTGTACTGCCTATCGTCGCGGCGGGCATGTCATCAACCCCCGTTTCAAAGTCTCGCGCACCAGCACCGACTAAGTAAGAAAGTTAACATCCGTAACCGCAAATAATGACACTTAAGGCGTATTCGGATCCGTGTCCGCGGATATACATTTATAAATAATCCGACACGTCACTGCTTGGTGAACGATTGTAAATAGTAATAAATCAACGCGAATAATTAAATGCAGCATGATTAATTAATTGTTTTTTTTATTTTAAATGCCATATTTGTTTTTCAAAACATGCAGATGAGTAATAATTTTTTCAAGGTTATTATCGTGTTACTTATTAAATATTTAAACTAACTCCAGTTGATGATTAAAATAACAAGTCTCAATGATCGGTTTTTATTTTTAAAGATATTCAACAGCAAATCGATAACAAATGTAAATAGTAACAGGAAAACAGTTATCTTTATCTTATATTTACAAATTAACTTGTTTGATTTTTTGTTAATATAATTAATGAGTGTAGAAGAAAAGGAGCACAATCTTATACGAAATGATAGCGTATGATTCTGGGTGTGGTACTCTTACAAACACGTAAGTTTTAATACTCTTTAAATATGCCACACAATTTGTGCCCCTATTGACAAGATATGTCATAGAATTTGCGCTCTTTCCTTCATAGGATACATATAGGTATTTTATAGATAGGTACTTGTGATTTTCAACACAAAACAAACGCATCAAATACGATAAAGTTATACAAAATTTCACCATTATTTATGTGCGTATTTACGGACATTAATAGGGGCAAAGCAGCTAAACTTCCGAATACTCGATTAGTTTGCTAAAATAATAATACCTACTAGTCATCACTATTACAATTATCACATATAAAATATCCGAACTCAGCACATCCTTTAATATACAACTGGACAAAGAACGAACAACAATTTCAAAGGCACAACGTGTTAGTGACGTGTTAACATAACTAGTTGAACACCTGCATATTGTCTTATCGACAAATAAACGATACTATTTACTCACGATGTTTTTAAAACAATACTGCTGTATATTTACGTGGATGCTTTAATGGCTGGTTTATTCAGCGGTGGTATAAACAGCGCTCGTGATTGGCTCTCGTTCATTTATCGCGATGTTGCTGTTCGTGATCCTCGTGTCGACAGCCTTTGCTTCGGCCACGTCTCCGATAGCACCGCCATCGTTGCCTTCTCCTGGATCTGTATCACCGCCAGGTATGAGTAAAATACTTACATAGATGGGCTTAGGGGGAAGTGGGAGGCACCTGCCCCTCAACTAACTGCAACTCGTATACCAAGGTCTACTTACATTAAGAATAATATTGTAGACAAAATATGTAAAATAGATATACCTACATTTTGTTATATCAATATCAGTAGGTATAGTAGCTATGTAAGTTAGCTATGTAAGTCAAGCAATGGAAGAACGCGTGTCACAAATGCAAGCCTAAGCACTTATTTATGAAATTTAAAGTTATTTACTACATACCAATAGCTCAGAAAATATCTGAAAACAATGGAAGTGTTTTCACATTTTAATACGAAGTAATAGTTACGCAGTTTGAGGATGTAAGATAGATAGTACTAGCATCAATGAAATAACTTAGTCAAAGTCAAAATATTTTATTTATATAAGTTTGAAATAAACACTTATAAACCGTCAATTAAACCAATAATATGAATCTACCTCCTTAAGCTAGCATCTTATTAGATTATATGCAGTTGTAAGGCAAGATGAAATTGTATAATTGTTAACATACAACTTTCAATCTGAAAATATACCTAACTAAAAAGTCGTGATAGAATTATTATAGCAATTGTGAAGTGTTAATTTGTCATCACTCTCCAGATCCTGACACTATCATCAAATCATCATCATCTTCGTCTTCTTCAGCCAGTAGCAGCAGCTCTTCATCAAGTTCTTCGTCGTCTTCAAGTTCTACAACAGTTAATTCATCAGGTGAAACATATTGACACGCCCGCAATCCTCGATGGCATTATGAATCTAAGTTGCAACAAGTGCCCAAACTACAGTTAGCCAACAATACAATTGAATTAGGTGCAAAATTGCAAAAAAATTGCAAAAGCCCATATATACCATAAGGCGCCTTTTTCCACATTCTAGGCAAGAAACAGAGTTGGCCCATTCCTTTTTGAGTCCCAGACCAACATACATACATATATAATATATGTTTATACTTTATATAATTATACTTACTCACCAAAGAACCAGCAATACTATAATTTCTTCTACAAATGTTAAAAGATTATAAAGTGATGGAATTTGAGGAGTTTTTCAGGGATGCTATGAACAGTATTTGACTAAAATATAGGACTTTTACTAAATAAACCTTTGGAAAGGGTATGAAACTAAAACCGCTTTCGGTAATTTTAGAACACCCGTCATGTAGCAAATTGATGAAAGAAAGTTCTTTTTCAGGTTTTAAATGCCCAACTAAATGTAGGCCGACATGTAAGGTACCCAACCCCAAAGGTTGCAAACCAAATCCGATATGCACTTACTGTGGCAAAGACAAAGTGTGGAATGAAGAAGGAAAAAAATGCGTTGCCATATCTGAATGCCCTTGTAAGTATTTCTTTTGAAATTATTGTAAGTTGTGTTTATACTGCTATGAAACTAATTTACCGTGCATATTTAAAGTATAAAATATTCTATTCGTTTCGTATATTTTTAGTACATTTTAAAACGCAATATTTACTTTATTAAAATAGTCCTACCTACCTAGGATTTTTTTACAGCTCTGTCATCATAGAACTTCGAAAACTTCTATGACACATGCTCATAAAATGAAAACTCAATAAACATTGCTCAGTAGCAGCTAATTGACGAACTCATTATTAAAACAAGAAACATTTTTTTTTCTCCCGTCTATATTATTTTCTTTCGAAGAATTTGATCATTTAAAAAAACATTCATTTCATTTCAAGCAGCAGAAGTTTTTTGCATCGTAAATTTTTTAAGTTTTTAGCTCACACTTCACATTTTCAAAAAGAACAGTGACGTGATATTTCAGCCTTCGAAAAAATTTTTCAGATGGCAAAGGCTGTAATGGTGATCCAAACGCGACGATTAGAGCAAACCCACCTCCTTGCCCTTCAACCTGTGCGGAACCAAACGAATCACCATGTAAGAAAATGAGCTTACCCGTCGGGTGCGTGTGCAATCCAGGATACATTCTGTCCGAAAATGATGGCACGTGCATTGAGCCGAATAGCTGTCCAGGTTAGTTATCACACCATCGTTATTTTCATAATCCCTAGTTACCTGAGATCATGGGATCATACCTGAAAACATATTAACAATCATTCAGGATATGTTCCAATTGTTCCCCTATATAACAATTATGAAGGTCAAATCGGCAGTCGCTTCAATGTAATTACAAGACTCGCTAAATCCTGAATCATGATCTAAGCGGACCCCGACTAACCATGGGACATAACGCTAATGGATGACGCTACCTGGCTTAACTAGCCTGCTAATTGGCTGCCTAGGCCGTTCATTAAACGCTATTATAAGAAGAACAGTGAAAATATCAGAACTTACCTTTACAATATACAAGACGTTGGCTACTCAAGATGCAAAGTAAAACAAAGACAAGTTTGTTCGCTTGTTTATTTGAGTTCACACTGTTGAGAACTTAACGGAAAGAACAAAGGTTAAAGAAGCGACATGAGCGAACAAAACAAAGTTATCTTCGTTTTTCTTCGCTCTTACTATCGTCTGGTACATAAATCTTTTTAGATGTTTTTAGATGCAGAAAACATCTTTAAATTTAATGTAAACAAAACTGTTTCTTTGAATAATGTTGAAATCATCTCTTCTATAATTATTAAAAAGAGACGAAAAACTTAAGAACCTACGTAGTTTCATCGTCAGTCATGTCCTTAAGTTGTATAAAATCATTTTATTTTTTTATTTTACAGGTGGCTATCTCTGCGGTGCGAACCAGACATTCGCTTATTGCAAAATCGACTGTCCCTCAAATTTTTGTCCTGTAGACGACAGCCGTGGTATAGTCATCTGCGATCCTGCCTACACATGTCCCTCGGGATGTATATGTAATTATAAATATTCCTTTAAAAGCCGGGAAGACAGAACATGCATCTTGTCACAGGAATGTCGTAAGTACTAATTTATGAAATAACCAGATTGTCATGGATGTTTATTTAGAATATTTCATTTAATTTCCCAGCTTAGCAACGTATTTATTTACGGATTTTTTGTATTGCAAAAAAAAACCAACACAAACACCGTCCCAATATATGTCCCAGCATGCTATCCTGCAACTAAAATTATTAATATACAATCTAATTGCCACCTAAAAAAGTTAAATATACCTTCAATATTGTTTATCCCTGAGTCAAAAAAATTAAATGCAACCTAGCTCTTGCATCTAGCCCATAATCTCCAAAGAAACAAGAGAGTCCAAAAACCTCCCTCAACTTTTTTTTATTTTTATTTGCTTACTAAGTGTACATAGTAGGTGTCAACATAAAAGAAACTTATAGCCAAAAATAAAACTGATCTGGGTTAGATGGATGATTATGAAAAGAGATACAAGTTGCTAGCTTGTCACCTTCACAATCGCAGACTTAACCCAATTAACCATTATCCGCGACATGTATTTAAGAACAGTTAGATTATTATGAAACCCAACTTGTGAAAAAATCGTTATCGAAAAACTGTCTTACAGCTGAAGTCCCATGTACGAGACCGAACGAAGAATGGGACCCATGTCCCTCTCCTTGCTTCTCTGATAGCTGCGATGACTATAAAAGAGACAAAAGCGTATGCCAGACCTTCGTGGAGCCGTCGTGCTACCCTCAATGTCGGTGCAAGTCGGGTTACGCGAGGGATTACGAGAACTTCACTTGTATACCCGGGGAGGAATGTCGTATGTATTTCTTTTTTCGTAATTTGTTATATAATGTAGTTAGTTGTCATAATCAGAGTAAAAGTTGGCCAGCAAGTAAAAATCAAGCCAATCAGCGTTAAGAATGTTTAATTTTACTAAGGCAACTCGAGTTTTCTCAAAAAATCTAACTTTTTTCAGTAAAATAGAAAAATATAATCACCATTGTCTAATTTTCCGTGTTCTCGCAAAATCCCTAGAATTTTCGCGAAAATTCAAATTATCAAATCATTCTACGACATATATAATAAATATCTTTGGCAGGCCCGTTGGTCTAGTAGTGGTGACCTTGGCCACGAAACCAAGTGTCGCGGGCTCGAATCCCGCAAGGGAAAATGAACATGGACATTTGTACTCGAGTCATGTTTATAAAAACTTATTTAAGTATGTCTATCCGTTCACCTAGTATCCAAAGCACAAGCTCTATAACCTTAGTTTGGAACTAGGGAACTGGTGTGTCAGTCTGGAGAATTTATTAATTGAATTTTATCTTTATTGACTCAAGCTTCTGTCCACGGTTTCGTTCATGTGTTACATCTGGGGATTGCAATGCAGCGGCATTTTTTGCTGGATCCAGCAGAGCTAAAATTGTGCTACACCCAGCTGGATTGCTTGATCCAGCATTCCAATCTCTAGTAGGGATTGAAACCCAGCTCCATTGAACCAGCACATGTCGCTGGATTCAGCAAAGCTTAAATTGTGCTACACCCAGCTGGATTGCTTGATCCAGCATCGATAATTCATAGCCTATGTTCTATTCCAGACTAGTACCTATGTCTGTGATTAATTTCATCTAGAATTTTACAGTAGGTTATGAGCTGATAAACAAATATTTCCTCTTTATAATATTAGTGAAGTTAAAAGCGTACACAATATTCGCAAACGATATCCGCTTACTAAAACTGACTGTTATTTTCTTTATACAGCTGTGCCACCAACGCAGCCTCCGGAACTACCACAGCCGCAGGAATCTTCATAAAATGTAATTATTGTAACATAACAAGTATATATGTTTTCTTAAATGATACATTCTTTTTTTGACAGGCCCGTTGGTCGAGTGTTCAGAGACCCTGGCCACGAAACCAAGGGTCCTGGGTTCGAATCCCGCTAGGGGCAAATGTTTCATGTGATGAACATGGACATTTGTACTCGAGTCATGGATGTTTATAAAACGTATTTAAGTATGTCTATTCGTTCACCTAGTATCCATAGCTCAAGCTTATCAGCTAGTTTGGAACTAGGGAATTGTTGTGTCAGTCTGAAGAATTTATTTAATTTATCTATAAATACTGTATGTATTAGTATATACTTGTTATTTAACATTGAATAAATCTAAATGCACATTAATTTTGTTGTATTGTTTCCTCAATTTCAAAAAAAATAAAAACACTTTTGTTTTGGTAGTGTAAGGAAAAAAATAGGTTATGCTGTCACTCACTCGCATAAACCATTAGTCTAAAAACTATGTCGTCTTAATAATTCTGAACCTTAAAAATGATTGCTGTGCACGCGGTTTCAGTCGGATTTATGGCTAATGTTATACCTATAACCTTCTCGATAAATAAACTATACAATAGGTTTTTTTTTTTTAATTCAGACCAGTAGTTCCTGAAATTAGCGCATATAACCAAACAAACAAACTCTTCCGATTTATTTATTACCTAGTATAGATTAGCATTCGTTTGCATAAAATTTATGAAAACAAATGTTTTTTGCTTCCTTCGTCTTGCGCCATGTACAAGATATTTTTTTGCTTGGTGCCCATATATTATTTCCAAACCAAGAGTTTAAATTACTTCTTATTCCATTAGCTATCAGTGAATGTTTCGTCATAATCGGTCCAGCCATTTTAAAATTTGTCCGGAACAAACAGATAGGTAGACAAACAACTTTTATATAATGTTTTTGTTAATACCGTCCATATATTCATATGCACTTAGTAATAAGCTCTTATTTTTCCATTAGAAACGAATACTTTCTCTTACTTTAATTTATTTAAAAAGCTTCCATCCTTGTATGAAAAGGATCATGAATGTTGAGGACGCGAGTGAGGTGTGTAAGGATCGTGCCATATGGCGTTCGGTTCTCTCTGCCTACCCCGCTAGGGAAGTGGCGTGAAGTTTATTTAATTAGTTAGCTTCCATCTGGCAGCTTTATATATCTAGTTAGTAGTAGTTCTATTTACAAACTTAATGCTAGAGATTCTCTTAGGGTACTATTTAAGGAAATATGATTTTATCAGTTGCCTAACAGTACGTGTCCAGCTGCATTCTATACGTACATCAAAACAATTATCTGCTCACTAAAAAATATGAAGAGGACTGTGACAAAAGCAGAAATGATATGCATCTTAAAGCAAGAATGCTATGTTAAAACTTCCTAGCATTTTGAAAGTATTTCGACATATAAATGTAAATAGGCCTCTTAAGTATGACTAGACCGCCTTAGTCATAGTTTCACATGCGTCATTAAGTTAGTTTCATTGGAAAGTTTTAAATATTAACTTTTAATTTGTTGTTATGTCATGTTCCTTGGCAATAATAATTCGGTTAAATGAGTGCAATATGATTCATTCTGTATTAACAAAATGGTATTTAATACAAATGCGGTATTAAACGCGTGACGACAATACCTTTTTGAATTATAAAAATGATTATGAATATGTTAATAGTTTGGATTTAAAAAGAATGTCGATATCTTCCTATTGTGTTCTAATCCTAGCAAGCCGTAAAAGACGACTAAGGTTTTACTGGTTATTGAACGACGAAGTAGCCATTACTTGTTTAGAATTTTCCATGTAATCCAGCTAAATTTTATTCTTGGCTAAATGTGGTTAAGGGAGTACTTACTGATGTTTGAACTCTGCCAACCTCTTCAGAGATTGCGAGCGTGCTGATATGTATGTATATTTCTGCCTCGTAGGTGCCTGACATGCGCCGCCTAAAGACCAAGACCAAGAGGTCCCGGGTTCAAATCCGGGAGAGGCCAAGAATTTGTGGCTAGTTTTTTCAATATTGAAATTACTCAGTAACAGTCCCGAGTCATGAAGTTGGCGGTTTAATTACCCCTGAACCTCGGAAAGCTCGTTATGTCGTTGTTCCTGCGCCTGACATCTCACCGGTCATGTCGAATAAAGAATGCACCTGTGTTTGCGCAAACACTTGTGCACTATAATATATCCTGCGCAGTTGGCTAATCCTCGTTAAGATTGGCCGCCGTGACCGATATCGTTTAGGAGGACATTATTATATTTCAAAATCTTATCGTTTAGGAGGACATTGTTATATTTCAAAATCTTTCTTCCTTTCTATACCATAACTTTTTAGTACCAACGAGTATATGTAAAATAGGCAACAGGAATGGTTATATTATTTACCCTTATGTTCTAAGAAATAAAGTTGAACATTCTGCCATCATCAGTGTTCCTACGTTAATGAAGCGACTACACAACAAGCAATTATTCGTCGGTTGTCATTGAATCAATGAGCGTTTCCGTCAGCGTTTCATTGTTGTTCGACAATTAGGTCACGAAACAAATGTTACATTGTCATTTCAGACACGCTACACTATGAGTAGTAATCAGTATAATGATAAGCCCTTCATTATCGCAGTAAGCCATTGTACATACTTCAAGAAAAATATGCCATATCTACAATATTCATTCTAAAGCAGTGGTGTTTAACCTTATTGTCATGGGGGACCGCCAGACCATTTTTTTTTTTTTTTATATTTAATAGACTAACATTTGACTACAGTAACACCGGATGGTAAGTGATTTCTTACTAGTCATGGACCACCTAATTGATTTATTGTTTTGGAGGTAATATTTAGTTGGATAGAAATGAAGGTTCCTTTTCCGCACTCGTAGGTGCACGAATTATTTACCGATTTTTATGGATGGCCTCGCGGACCACTTGGGATGTTTTCAGGAACCACCAGTGGTCCACGGATGACCAGTTAAAAACCAACGTTCTAGAGCCTTGTAAACCTGAATTTGAGATCAGGTTCAGGTTTACAAGTACAGGTTTATGATTACTGTCATTTGACAGTGATCATCACAGAAACATTTGCCCCTAGCTCGTTTCGAATCCATCGTCTCCAATTTTGTGGCCGATGTTTTTAACAGCTGAACCAAGTGACTTTTAGAATTAAGTTGACTAAAGTCTGTACGCTTTATGACATTCTTTTTATTCTCTCTTTCCTAAACCAAATCTTAAAATTGTAAACATAATTTAAGACTTCGTCCTCATCATTAAAAGTATCAAAGATTTTATAGGTAGCTACATGACTAATCAGTTCCAAATAAGAAATGTATCTATTTTCCTTTTTTCGTAGATTTTGTAAAGACAAACAATGGAGCCATCACAAAACGTTGCTGACCATTAAAAAAATCTTTCTTCTAACAAAATCGTGCGAGTCAAATCCTGCCAGGGAAGTTGTTCGCTGGACGATGAAATATCTTAAGTCGTGTTAGGGCTTTTGTATACTGGAGTACGCATATTCAGAAAAAAAAAATCCACAATGACAATCCTCAAATTGTGGCAAGAGCTTTTGAATTAAATATGTACTTTGTACGTATATTCTGTTAGAACTTAGTTTTACATAATTATTTATCCATACAAATAATAATTAAGTATTTGTTTATACTATAAAAACGGCAGCTTATTATACGTACTTACTTATAACAATAACGTAACAAGAAGGTTTAAGCATCCAATATATCGAGCTATTGTGCAAACAGCCTATCCCGACAGCTCTGTCTCCAATTTTCCCCAGTTGTCCCAGTATTCTTTCAACCTCTATCGGATTTCCTTTGGAAAGCCTCTTATCCCGTTCCCTCGCCTCTCGCTAGTTTTCGTACAGCTGTTTGTGTTTAGATTTATTTTTGGCGCGAGTACCATCCTCACTGGAATTTGTTGAAGATAACGACTCAAAGAGCGTTGGGTCCTCTATAATGCTTGCAGGAATAATTTGCATAATAAGCAATAATAACATATCACTGCTGATATGGACTATGCGACTCCTGAGTTACGATAAAAATCGGACGTTCTGTTAAAAGCTGGATAAGTGCGTCGACTCACCTCCTTTATATTTGGTACAGTTTTTTTTATGTGTTACCTATCGTATATTGAGTACAGAAATTCAATATTTTACTAACTTTATCTAATTAGAGTATAGTAGTTACTTAAGATTCTTCCAAAGTACGTAACAATTAATCCCCACCATTTTAATAATGTGCTAAATACTTACTTTATACTTAAACCGATTACATTTAACTAAAGGCGATGACTAAGATCTATTAAAAACGAGATTTGTATGTCATTGTGTAATTGCTAATCAATAAAACTAATTAACGTTAATCTTTAAGATATCTTATTAGAGTTCACAGTAAGAACAGGAAGAGCCTTGTAAATAACCATCCGAGCAAGATTGCGATACTTCCATCCGTTAAATTTGATACGTAGATAAGTTTGAAACGGTTGCTTTTTTTCAAATATAATTTGCTTATAGTTGGAGTGACATTGGGTACTTTTGCCGGAATTCTCTCAAGCGAATCAGTTATACATTTTATTTATTTTACTTGTAAAACACTAAGACATTTATAATCTGTCTCGATAACGTAAGTATAAATATAAACACCGATTTGAAATGTGTATAATAAACAAAATAATTTATCTTAAATTGTATGTATGTACAATGTTATAATAATAGCTGGCAAATTAGAACAACGTTTATTTATTAACCCACAACTAATAACCTCGGAAGTTTAGACCTGCTAATGTAATTCTTTAATTTTTAATATCATAGGTAGCCGAACTTATTAATGGCTGACCTTCAAAACATATTCATACTTATTGATACGATATTACATTTTTATTTGTACATATATCACGTATATACTTACACATAGATATATGAATATTTTATTTAGTAGAAATTGGATAAAACTTTAATTAAGATAAATATATCTAAATATTTTATACAGAACCGTATTTGTCTGTCTACTAGATTTGTCCATTTTAATTCACTGACACATTGCTTCTACGGCGCTCTTAATATCATCTTGTAATTGACTCAGAGTGTTCGAGAAGGAGGAAAAAATAATCCGGTTTTCCTGTACCATTTGAAACTTTATTCCACTAATAATAAGACCGCCGATCTATCCTCAACGGTTTCTGATTTACAAATGAATCAATGAATCGGCCGTCCAAGTGACAAGGAAAAGTAAAGAATTGTGTTTGTATGCGAATTGCGAAATTTTAAGTTAGTCTGTTTTAAGACGCGGACAGAGGAGTGTCGTAGTGGAAATAATGGCTAAATTAGTGGTGCTCATTATTGTAACATTTTGGATGTACTTTATTAAAAGTGAAGGTGAGTTTCATTAGTGCTATATACAAATTTATTAAAGTTTATTTAATTAAAAAATACATAAATACTAAACATCTAGCCCGTAATCGCCTCTCTAAAGAGGTACGCAGAGTCAAAGGGACAGCTAGCCCTTTTAAACACATTCAACCAAAAATAAAACTGCCTATCGTACCGCAAATAAATAAATGAATTCTTCTGACTGACACACCAATTCCCTAGTTCCAAACTAAGCTTATATTTGTGCTATGGAGACTAGGTGAACGGGAAGACATACTATAAAACGTTTATAAACATCTTTGACTCGAATACAAATGTCCATGTTCATCACACGAGACATTTGCCTCTAGCGAGATTCGAACCCGCGCCTCTCGATTTTGTGGCCAGAGTCTCTAACAACTCGACCAATGGGCCAGTCAAAAGGCGACTAGTCGTGTATTTGTAGTTACTTAGGCGACGAGCTAGCCACTTGTCACTACTTTTCCTCAGTTTTCCATCCTACACAATTTTTTTAGCTTAACGTGGTTACAATAACTGGCATCTTCTTTGACTCTGGGTACCCTTTTAGGGATTACGCATATGATAGTATAGATATGATACTTAATTTCACTTTAACTATAGGTAATTTAGCCCTAAAACTTGCCTGATAATTAGCAGTTACCATCGCCCATCGACATTCACATGGTAATAAATATTTTATAGTTAAAAATATGTAAATAAAAATATTTACCAGATTCCTGATGTTTATCAATGTTCCAGAATAGGAATGTTTATTCCTATTCTTTTGAAATCTTTGTATGTTTACAGTTCTTACTTCTAATATATTGTTTATACATTTGACGACAACTGTAATATTCATCACAGATATGTGTATTCGATCTTTGATCTCTCTAAGCCAACCAATTTGATAAATAATAGATCATTCCCCGGTACAGGCTTATAATATATTCAATCAGTTAAAGCTGTCACAATTTGAATTTGATATCCTTGTCGGTAGATAAGTAATTCAATCAACATAATTTTATCATAAATAAATAAACCACACTGACACACCAATTCCCCAGTTCAAAATAAACTTTTAAACTTGTGCTATGGATACTAGGTGAACGGATAGACATGCCTTAATACGTTTATAAACATCCACGATACGAGTACAAATCTAGATGTTCATTAGACGAAACATTTTCCCCTAGCAGGATTCGAAACCGCGACCCTCGGTTTCGTGGCCAGAGTCTCTGACCATTTGACCAACGGGCCTGTCGTTTCATGATTATAGCTCCTTAACAAATATCGTTCGAAAAGTAATTCATACATACATACATAACATCATCATACGATACAAATTACAATATTAAGCGACTAGTTCATCTAATATTTTGTCTAATAAGCACAATATTTTTGCTGTTTTCATCGCAGAAACTTCAACACATAAGTTTCAATTAAACTTGAAAGTATTAAGCAGTAAGTAATTGCGTTAAATATTCCTCATAATGTGGTTTCGCGTGATTGTTTAATCATGCGAAACCGCACTGAATCTAGTTACAAATACCGATGAAATATCACTTTACAAACCAGTGCTGCATATATGTCGACAATCGATAATTTCACTATCGATAGCCGAGTTTAAAAATGACAAATAATGTCAAAAAGGGTACATGCCAGAAAAGAAAAAGTCTATTTAAAACATACCTATTCACGTTCTTCCCTTAGTTTAAATATTATTATAGATAGCGTTAATAAATAGTAGTCACAATTATACAAAGAATCGATACAATATTATTGATATAGTATTGATGTAAATCTATAGCAGCAGTATATTTTTGAAGTTTGCGATAATATCGACAGACAGTCAATTTCATATACCACTCAACACTATCACAAGCCAAGGAATTTATTCATACCGTCAATTAATATGCATTTCATAGTGGTGAAGCGGTCAGCGTGCCCAGAGAATGAGATGCAAGTCGAATGCATGCATTGCGGGCCGAAGCAATGCAGCGAGCTGGGCGAGCCGGTGCCGTGCGCGGGAGGCACTGGGCTCTGCAAGCCGGAATGCGTTTGTGTCGACGGGTTCGTGCGCCATGATAACTCCACTTGCATTCCGAAGACCGAGTGCCGTAAGTATGACTTTCATGAATATATTGTTTATCTGGGAATCTATGGGTGTGTACCCATGATCCAAATGGTCTGATTCCCCTATCCTTGGGTTACGAAGGTCGAATAGGCAGTAGTTTCAATGCAATATTTCAATGTATCGTGACTCACTAAATCCTATGTTAATCTAAGGCTTAAAAACGATATTCCTACCGACCAACTGCACCACCTGCGGTGCCGGATTTACCCTAAGGCTCAGTAGGCCCGGGCCTAGAGCGGCCAGATATCAGAGGCGGCCAATCGTGATAAAAAATTTACTGATGACGCTTTAGTACTGAGAAGGGGAAACTGGTATTTACCATATGGCCTCGGGCCTAGGGCGGCCAAGACTGTAAATCCGCCACTGACCACCTGGCCTAGGTTGTCCTATAAAGCGACTAATCATGTATAGGTTCAATCTCAAGCGGGTCAAATTCTCATTACCTAATTAAACTGGCTGCAGTTTTATATGAGTTGTGTAATCAAAACAAATACATTTTTCAAAAGACCCATCTAAGTCTAAGGGCTCTTTCAAATTAAACGTTTTGTGCCGTCCCACAGCCGCATGTTTACAGTGCCGCTACTACTAGCCCTAAGACTTAAGAAGATTATAATATGTAGGGTACTTGTGACAGTTTTCAATTGAACCTTACTCGATTTTTGGCTATATACGGTTTAAGGTACTCATTGCTACTTGAACTCTGCCAACCCCTTCGGGGATTTCATGTGAGATGATAATGCAAAAAATCTGTCGTATTGCAGCTAGTTGTGGTGGCGACAAAAATGCTACGACCGGCTGCGGGAACCACTGTGGGAACTCCTGTTCAGACTATAAGGAGGTCAACAAGACCTGCCTCTCCGGCTGTCGGTACAACAGCTGTGACTGCAGAGCTGGCTACGTCTACCATGATAACTTAAGGATCTGCGTAATGCCTGAGGACTGCTGTGAGTGTGTTGAATTTCTGGTTACTTGACTCTAGAACTAGAATTAAGAAACAAAAGACGCAGCGATTAATAAGAGTTGTCTTTTTGAAATTTTACTACCGAATTGACTCCTTCCATACACCCATATTAAAGAAGTGTTTATTCTAAGGGTATTCTTTACCAGTTTTAGATTCATGTGCTGACTTTTTTTTTTAGACATTAAATAGACTCGCCAAGTAATCTATTATTACTTATTTTCAGAATCTGGCGCATTTTGGTTCTGGAAACTATAGACTGCTTCGAAGTGAGAACAGTAGTACTTGTTTTTATAAAAAGATACACAGAAATTCCACTTGCTGTCTAAAAAGTTTCTTTGTGTGACTATGTTTCTGTGTGACAAAAGGTTAAAATTATTTTTATATGTAACTTACATAAAAGTAAGTAAGTTATTAAAAAATGTAAATGTCCTATCACGATTTTAGTGTTTAATTGTGAGGACATTCCGTTAATAAATGTGATATTTTTTATAGAATAAAATTTGTAAATATTAAGTAAACTTTAGAATATTCTGGCTACTTATTTACTTTACTCACTATCCTTTTAATTAAATGCAAAGCAATGGTGAATTAAATAATTCAAGAGCTAGAGATAAAAAAGTCTGAATAACTAATTATTATTATCTTGTATGAATTTCATAAACATTTACGAATCGTGTATGAGCTTTTTAAATGTCACAAGTCATTTTAAGCCATAATGAAACTTGTTAAAACGACGTAGAATGCCGCAATAAATTTTCAAATAGGTAACTTACCAATTCTTTAGATTCAGAGGTGAACTTAAATAATGCGAAGATTACTTGTAAATTCGATTTGAACTGACAACGGGGAATATTAAAATATCAATTTTACGCTTAAGCACCGGACGGAGTTCGCAGTTCACGTTGAAAGTTTGATAACTTCGGAATTTTCAAGTCATCCCGATGTAAGAAAACAGACGTTTAAGTTTTCGCTACGTGCCTAATAAATAATTTTCGCGTACGAAGCTAGGGTGCCTTCTTTGAAGTATTAAGGCTCTTAACTTTAGGTATTCCTTTAGTAGAGCGGTGGTAGCTCAATGATAAGGGCACACGCCTCATAACCGTAGGGGGTGGGTTCAAACCCGAGCACGTATTTATACCACTCGTCGGTGTGGGAAAACATCGTGATGAAACCAGCAAATTCAAACAACTTTGGATTTGTAACCATGATCCAAAAATTGTCTGGTTCCCCTATTACAAAGGTCAGATCGGAAATCACTTCAAAACCAGACTCGCTAAATTCTGCATTATGGTCTAAGCGGACCCTGTCTAAGCACGGGACCTAAGGCTAGAAAGATGGTGAACTTTATCCCTTTAGTAGGTATAACTTTATTTGCACGTTTCCTAATGATGCTCTCCCTTGACTCGGAGGTGGCGGCACAAATATATCTACCTAGACAAAACCTCCAAATATATGCCTATCCTTAAGCACCTCAAAGCCTTTTTTCCTTTATCAGAGTTTCTTTTCTTCTCGTCTCAAAAATCCTCTCCAAAACTATCGACTAGTCTTATCCCTCTTTCTTTGTACAAGCACTATACACTTGTTATCATGACAAGATAGATGTGGGCATCTGCATTTGGAGAACCGAAACAAAAACTTCAGGGATTCCCTAAAGGCAGGGGGATTGATTTATTAGTGCCGCAAGCAAAACCACGGTTTCCTTAAAACTAGTGTTGCGGAAAGCTGATTTAGATTACTTATGGTAATTTTTTCCTTGTAATATTGCTCTGGGGAAATATTTATTGAGGTAAATGGACTTTGTAGTGTTCTGTGCATTCTAGAACTTTTGTCACAAAATATTATATGATGTTATGTCAGTTCAGAATTCTATATTGAGATGACACATGTTTAACAAATCCATTGAAGTAATTCGTGATTTAACTAGGCATAAATACCAATTTATGCCTATTCTTAACGATCCAATCATAATTTAAATACCAACCTACCTATAAAAACGTTGGTACCTATTCCAAACTTTGATATGGTCATTTACATGCTTTTAATCTAATAAACAATTTATTTATCAATCTATCTACTTTATCTTAAATTTTTTACAGTGATGTTAAATTATATCAATAAATACCGTATCGATAAAGCACTTATTACTTTTTTATTACATAACAAACAAATTTAAGCAGTCACTAACAACACAGTAACACCACAACTTTACTATAGGTTGACTATACGGATCTACGGATTATAGGCCTACCGACTGTAACTAAATACCGTTCGATTTTACTCAGAATGTTTTCCGAACGAATACACATTCCGATAATGTATACCTAAGTTTAATACCAGCTCACATTTCCTCCTATTTTCAGTCACACTTTCCTTGTTTGATATTTGAACTGTAAACAAGTAGGTAGGTACCTACCGGTGATTAAGTACTCGATAGATAATATTCATTATGTGTTGTTATTTTATTTATGAGCGGTGGTAATTCAATGATAAGGACACGCTCTTCTTAACCGAGGAGTGCGGGTTTAAACCCGGGCAAATACCTATGGATTTTTTAAGTCTATGTACGTATTTATACTACTAGCTTGACAGTGAAGGAAAACATCGTGATGAAACCTGCAAATTCAAACTACTTTGGATTTGTAACCATGATCCAAAAATTGTCTGGTTCCCCTATCTTAGGGTTACGAAGGTCAGATCGGCAGTCGCTTTAATGTAATTATCAGACTCGCTAAATCCTGGAACATGGTCTAAGCGGACCCCGTCTAAACACGGGACATAACGCTAGGAAGATGATGTGTTGTTATTTTATGGGCAACTCATTTTATTCTTAGCGTGATCGCTGTAGCCAACATCAGCAAGCATGGTGATGATGATGACATGTGAATGTAAACGATGGTATCACATCCATATGCACAAAAACACACACAACGTCACAGTAACACAGTTTGCTAAGCGAATGGATCTGATATTTAGTCCCAAGTGAATATTTGATCCGGACAGAAAGCAGACTAAGTTTTAATTTCGATCCTAAACTAACAAAGAAAGCTTCATTTAAACACGCTCAGTTTATGCATTATGTACTTTTTTAGATCAAATACAATAAAAAGGACAAAGAAAATAGGGATATTGGCCTAACCGTGCCCTTTTAGTGTGCGTCCCGTTATTTTATTAAATTAGTCTACCAAGTTTCTTTTTAAACATGTACCTACGCTTCAAACCCTTCTAAGTGCTAGACTTAAAAATCTTTAAACTACAAACATCAAATTTCTTTATATGGAGCACATTAATAATTCAAATGCAAAATGGGCTTTTATCATTATTCGATAAAATCTGTATAAAATAAAATAACGACTAACAACACCAAAGTTATCAAAAGTTCAATGACCCTTTCAGAGTTAAGGTGAATCAGCCCGGTCTTAATGAAATTCCCGGCGTAATTAAGGGTCCTTAGGCAGGAAAGTGTCACACCCCCTCGTCTATCCTAGCCGAAAGAATTCTAATGTGGCTTTGCCGTTGTAATCATCACACTGCAGTAATTAGAGATGAATGATAAAAAGTATGATGTTTTATCAGTTTTGAAGGCATTGAGGGTATGATGGTAGGTAGAGATATAACTGGCCCATTGGTCGAGTGGTCAGAAACCCTGGCCCCAAAATCAAGGGTCACGGGTTCGGGCCAGGGTCAAACAGATTTGGACTTGTAACCATGATCCAAAAATTGTCTGGTTCCCCTATCTTAGGGTTACAAAGGTCAGATCGGCAGTCGCTTCAATAATTATATTGAAGCGACTGCCGATCTGACCTTTGACCAGGATTTAGCAGGTCAGGTAATTATACCTGACTTGCTAAATCCTGGATCATGGTCTAAGCGGACCCCGTCTAAAGCACGAGACAAAACGCTAGGAAGATGATGAATAGTTGTTTGTATATACAGAATATCGAGAAGTACATAGCACAAACACAATGTTATCTGCAGCAATTACTAATTATTCATAACCAGTCATGCATATTCATTAGTTTACACATTAATAGCTAAGTTTCCGGTTAAAGTGATTCATGATTATGATTAATTAAGTACCTACATTGACCACAACTCACCAAACCGTTTTCCTTCCAAATAAGGATAAGAAATTCTTTCACGCACGATAGGGTTGGTGATTCATTCTAAAATAAATCGACATCGATAATTCGATTTTGAGCGTGGAAAATCGATTCACAAATATGCCGAACACATAAGTACTGCGGCCATTATAAATGCTACGGTAATGCTTAATAAAAAAAAAAGTATTTACCTACCCATAACCAATAAGATAAAAACTCAATGATTCCTACTTTTTCTCATGTTGGTCTGAGACTTAAAAATAATGTGCCAACAGTGGCTCTTGCCTACCATATCGTAAAAGGCGACTAATGGTATATCGGTTTTTGGGTATATGATTGTGTAGGCGACAAGCTAGCCATTGGTCACTACTTTTTCACAATTTTACTTCTAACCCAGCCTGCTGCCCTTTTGAGTCTACCTACCCCTTCGGGGATCATGGGCGTGATGTTATGTATGTATGTATTCCTACTTTTGTCAAGAAGAAAAATGGCCTATATTACCCGGACTTTAACTAAAATAGGATTGCAGTTGGCAATTGTCTAATAAATAGTTAAAGTGCTAAGTAAACATAACAACAAATCAAACCTTTATTTTAAATACTGCTAAAATAAATCGATAAAGCGTATTTAGCCATCTCTAACACTAGAAATATCTTCTAATTCAGTCAATGTCGGACGCCCATCCGATTTGTTTTATTAGCGGAGCAATCGACGCGCCATCAGGCTTCTCCCAAACTACATAATTGGTTAGGAAAAATGTTATTCTGCCAACTGTAATTGACTTTGACCAGCCGTGTTTGTGTGTTCACTGTTGTTTGTCTTGTGCCTCGTACTCCTCGCCTCTCCCCCAGGTTGGCTAGGATTTTTTGCTTTCATCAACCTTTATTTGTTCAGTCTTGCATTTCTTTGAGTTATTTGTTTTCTCTTGCAAAGTTTGGAGACTGGAACTGCGTGAACTTTTTTATGTGTCCGATTGGGATATAAAATGGTTGGTATTTTCCAAATCAATGCGTCAGTTGTAGATAAACTAACTTCTACATACTTTTTAGGAAGCATGGGTTCTTCCATGGACATTAACAATGTACCTTTCATTATCATTATCTGCATTGCCTTTATACTGCTTTGATCCATTACAAAGTTTGATGGTCTATTAGTTTTGAAGGCATTAAGGGTATGACGGTAGGTACATATATGACTGGCCCATTGGTCGAGTGGTCAGAGACTCTGGCCCCAAAATTAAGGGTCGCGGGTTCGGGCCAGGGTCAAACAAATTAGGATTTGTAACCATGATCCTAAAATTGTCTTATTAATTATCCCATTAATTACACTAGCTAAAATATAATGTAACTTCAATACCGATCTTGATTTGCAGCGGAAAAGTATTGAAGGTTTTTTTACGGTGTTTTCTCTCACGGCAAGCTAGTGGTATACTTTGAACTTATTTTATTTCGAACTTAGTGGTTATTACATGTATGGCCAGCATTTGTTCAGATTTATATTTCAGCTTATGAATCCCAAATCTGTGTAATCTCCTTAAAAGCATGAAACAGCTAATGGACTGGTAATGTAAATGCTTTGCGGAGACTCCGGCGTTATTTACAATTACCCCGTTTTCCTCCCAACTGCACTCTCCTAGATATGAAAATACAAAACAGCTAGCGGTTATTTAATAATCTGGCTAATGTGTTCGCGGGTTTATTCGAGAATAAGTGGTTATACGGCATTAGATCAAGAATTATAATCAATATACACAATTCTAGTAACGATCACTTTTACCGTTCTCTGATAAAGTTTCAGACAGCTACCTAACGTAAAAATTGTTAAAATTTTTAAAACAATTGAAAAAGTTAATTAACAAATCTAGGCTGTGCGCCAGTAATCCTCCATGGCTGAACGCATCCAGGCCTTTTCAATAGAATCCAATTTAGGTTGAGTTTAGAGACTGCTTCGCGCGAAAGCTCTATAATTCAGATGACATAATTGAATCGTGACCACTAAAACACCAAATTGTGTCGCCACATTATTAACGATTCATGTGATCCGTTGTAAATAGTCTCGGATTACTTGCGTGTTAATTAGTTTTTAATACGAAGCGTTAATTGAGATCGGTTGTAGCTAATTGCGTTCTGTGAGCACAGCTGGAGTGCGCAGCGTTAGCTAAAAATAAATCGTGTAACGCACTCGTAAGACCATAAGATTTTTTTTTAAATTTAATTGTATTCTTTTATTATTGAAATCACACAGTTTACCTATTTAGACACAGATTGTTAATATTTTTTTTTTATGCAAAATCATGAAAATTTTGTTTTCTGGATCCAAACCATTTTTCCCAATAAATTTATGATAAAATTAATGAATGAATGGTTTTTAGTAAAAGTAGAAATTCTTGTGTTTAGTAATATTAAAAAAACTGATATAAACATATTTATAATTATATATATATTATTTATTCTCAAAATCGGTGTAGAGCTATAAATACTGATTCTCAAGCCAGGCACTGGTCACTACTAATTCATGAAAATTAAAAAATAACCACGAACTATGCAGTGTTTTGGCAGTGATGAACCATACTATATTTTACATTATCGGTGATGCAACAAGAAAGGAAAAAAAAGCTAAATATATTAGCCCAAGACTAAGTGAAAATTAATCATGGCCTTAAACGCTTACAATTAACTAAACAATCAAATGTAAGCCTCGAATTACTTAATTAGTTGTCATATTGTTTCTTAGGTAATGGGCATTTCCGCCTTGGTATGCAATCATATGTTTCATTCCTGAAGTAGTTCTTCCTGCAGGAGCAACGGGGCTGGCAGTTGAGCACAAGAGTGTTGCACACGACTGGTTTCTTGTAAGCTGCTTCACAGTATTCGCTTTGGCATTCTGATGGACACGAGTTCCATACCTCATTCGGCCGAGTGCATTTGACTGGTGCTAAAAAAAAGCAATGAATAAGATCAAAGAACAGGTAATAGTATTGGGAGGTAAGGGTTGTCAATAGGCAGGATACGGCACGACCTAGAGTCAGCAGTAGGCAGAAGGCTGTTTTATTTAGAGGTACCCTAATATGAATGTAGAAAGATAGGGAGAGACGGACATGCCTTTGCTTAAAAAAATTCTAAATGCGGTTGATGAGGAGACCCTCATCGATTAATACCTATTGGAATTTAAATCTATCATGCTTTAGAAAAAATTCAAAATTTTTTTTTTTTGCTAGTTCTGTAAAAATTTACGTTCCAAATACAAATGGGACAAATAAAATATGCTATTAATTTTTAATTTTTCTGTGTAATCACTAAGAAAAAATACACTCAACAATCTTTTTAACGTTTTGAAACATGTTTTGAATATCTTGTACATCTTCAGGACTTTTTGTGTACCATTTCATACAATCTCTAGTTGTGACTGCATTTGAAATTCAGTAACCTCGAACACTGTTCGTCTGACGTGTAATCCCAGCGACCTTGAGGACTGCGTGTAATCTTGTCGATACTATTATTAATGATGTGAGCCAGAATTCAATGTTCTTATAGCATCCCCTTGGGGTGAGTCAAACTAAATTGGACCTTATAGCTACATATCAAAAGTCACTCACACTTTAATAGATCAAAAGTTCGATAGAAAAAATCAACACTTATCCGAGCTTCTACGTGTTTTTGTGAAGTGATTCTCCTTTTATCAATTAAATATGCTATCTTTCTCGTAAAACTTATATTATCCACGATCATTGATTACTATTAGCTAGTCCTTATTAAAATTATCTAATGCATGTACTAAGTGAGCCTTTTCGGTTTTTATTTAGCGTTAAAATTTCTTCAAATAAAATGATTAACCAGTCCCATCAAATGTACATGCAATTATGTTTAAGAATCACTAAGTAAAATTTTATGACTAGAAATAATACTTATGGGACTCCAGTCCGCTTTTGGCCAATAGGAATTCCGTTCGTTTGTGACTATGGAAACACGGCCGAATAATCAAGGATTTTACACGTTCATGTAGTACATGAAAGTGTACATATGTATACCCTTGATGATATCATATAATATTATATGGTTCTATACTTACGACAATCGGAAGACACGATGCACTTCTTCTCTTTCCGGTTATTAAACTTATGGTTAAGTTTACAGACGCATCCAGATAGGCAAGGCGCGAACGGGCGCGTTTTGCAGGTGACGACGCCACGGATGTCGTCAACTGGACAATAGTCAGTGAGACAACCGCTCTTGCAGTTGGAGAAGAAGGCGTTTGGCTTGCAAGGATTCCCTCCTAAAATATGGAAACGTTACTGTTTGTGTTATGATAACGTAAAGCGATGGTAGCATTAGGTACCACAATAGGCAAGGTACTAATAATATATCTTACATACATATTAAGAGCAGTGGCAGCTGAGTGGTGCGGACACGCACCCCATATCTGAAGGGGGCTGGTTCAAATCTAGACTCGTACTTTTTTAAATTTAAGCACGGATTTATACCACTAGTTTGGCGTTAGGGAAAATATCATAATTAAACCTGCACATTCAACTATGGATGTGAAACCATGGGAAAATAGATGTGCAGATTTCTTTTGTCTAACCACTGGATCTGCTCATACTCATAGTACTCATCTTCTTTATGTGCTAGCAGAAGATGAGTGCGATGCGCTAGCATAAATAAGATCATCTTCTACTATATAGAATAAATAAACGATTAAAATCATATATCCTTTCACATTTGCTTTTTTATAGACATAAGGACAATTGTTACTAGAATGACACACATACATACATACATCACGGCCATAATTGGGGCATAAAGGGGCAGCAGGCCTCTTTAACCACATTTAGCCAAAAATACTACTACTAGAATGAAATTTTGCAAAAAAGGTTTTTATAATAAAAGTAATACAAACGCTCTACGCGTATAGTCTATAAAATACTCGGTCAGATTTTATGTTGCATTCAAGTAATCTTAATTTTGTGTCCTAAAACGAATCGTTGAATGTTTCATATCACGATCATGAAATGAATGTCACAATACCAGTTAAGTGCCGTCATTATAATAAAATAATGTAGATAATACAGATATTTTTTTTTTTAATTGTCCCGTCTGACCTTTTCTTAGAAAGATAATATAAAAATAATCCTTGGCATACTTCGTTGCAAGAATTTTTGATAAACTACTAACAAGAATTGTTCGTAGGAAATCTGTGCCACTAGCTTTTTTTATGTTTTTTATGTATCTACGATCTGGAACAGTATTATTAAAAATTTGTGATACTTTATTAAACGCAGCTATATCTACGATTTTTGAAATGATACATCTAGTCAAGGATATAAATTGCTTGTGCAGTTTTGAAGAAACACTCTTCACAGAAGGTTGTCTTAAACATTGAGCTACCATCGGCTAAGAGGTTTCTTAGTAATGTCTATTATCTTAAATAGTTAAATAAAAGTAAATAAGTTTTTCGAATTACCTGGACATTGGTCAACCTTGATACACGTCCCGTTGTAGTCTGACAGGATATACCCTGGAGCGCATTCGCAGCCAGGGTAGCAGGGTGTTGGGCAATACTGGGCCTCAGGTTTCGCACAGGTCGAGGGTACGCAGGGGACTGGGCAGCGCCTGATCACTGCATTGGGGTCGCCATTGCAACCGGTTTCTGTGAAAGAAAGACATATTGAAACCGGTTTCTCTGTTTTAATAAATATTACGTCAATAAAATAAAACTGTTTTCTGTGCAGATGGATTGTTAGTTAACGTCCCAGACCAACATGGGACCAATATATAAATAAAATAATAATAAATCAGACCACATCTCCTACATTGATCTGACTTCGAGGTAAGTGGATTAAGCACTTGTGTTACGGATATCAGACTTAAGTGCAGTTATTTAAATTGGTAAATGGAAATGTATTTAAGTAATAAGCAACATAGCTGATATGATCACACTGATCTATACATTCAAACTATCTGTATCAATGTATGTATATATATATAATCAAACTATACAGAAAATTCCTTTTGGTTTATTTGCTTACAATATAAACATATATAAACATCAATATTTACATGTTTACAATACAAGATCAAACAAAAAACACCAATTTACATGATTCATTGCGGATGCGGTAAATCTTATAAAAACCAATCATCATCACATGATGACGTAAATATATGTGATAGTGAATATTACGTAAAATTTTAATATAACAATACAACCAACACATTGGTTGTATATTACATAATACTTTGCATTTCAATAAGTCTCTTACCAATTCAACTAAGTACTTAAGTAAATAGTTAGCTTAAAGCAGGACTCTCAACTAGCGCCCTACAGGGGGGGCTCCGAATACTCCTGTGGTATCCCTGCCTGTCGTAGGAGGCGACTAAAAGGGCCTTTGGGGCTGTGGAGTGTTTGCGGGGGGGCCTGCATTCACTTCGTTAAGCAGCCCCAGAGAAGATGACGACACGTGGATCCTCGTCCGTTAAATAGGATGGGGTGACACTGTGGTCTGTGCCGTCATAAGCACCGCGAGGTGTTCTGGGGGCGAGGTTGCCTCTCCCTCGAGATGGGCCGCATGGATCGGCAGCGGCGTAGACGTAGATTTCGCGTAGAGTCCCGAGTGGGGAGCCCGGAATCTGCGCCAACGCCCGAAGAATGACCACCGTGAGGTTTAGTCGGTAGTAGAGTGCTTTCCCGGCCTCTGAGCCCGACACATCCCTCGTAGGCCGAACCTAGGTTTACTTGGACGGTGCGTAAATGCATTCCTCACGTAAAAAAAAAAAAAAAAAAAAAAAAAAAAAAAAAAAAAAAAAAAAAGGACTCTCAACTAGGGATTTCAATCGGGCATAGGGACTGATTTTAGAGAACTACATTTATATTATGTTATCATAAAGAAACGAGAGTTTTTAACATGCACTAAAAATCACCAAATGAATATATTAACTTGTATATTAGTTATGGTATTCAAGGTAGACATTGAAAACCTTGTCCCGTCCTAAACAAACGACTTCTGTCAAAAACGTTTGAAGAGCTTTTCTCCTGTTTATACTTTTAATTTAATTCAACAAACATTGAGAGCGTTTTAAATACTTTTTTTTGATACCATTTTTAAAAAATTGTATTTTTTTTTAATCTACATATCGCCTTTGTCTTCATATCCTGGTCTCTGAACACTAGACCAATTATCATACCTTATATTTATACTTACTAGGGCATTCATTAATGGGGATACACTTCCCTCCCTTCTCGGAGAGGATATACCCGTCCTCGCAGCAAGGTTTCTTGAGGTCCGTCTGCGGCGGACAGTTAGGGGGGTTGGGCACTGCGCACGTCGGTGTGCACTTTGATGAACACGTTTGTGGTGGGATTGCTAGAAAAATGGCACAGAGGTATTAAAATACTTGCAATCCCCCGGCTAGGCAGTTGAAGACGCAACACGCTTCTTTAACCACTATCAACTAACAATATTTGCTTTTTTCAAGAAGGGCAAGAAGAAAACTTTTATCATTATTTTTAAGTGATTATAGCTTTATATGAATACTGTAATCACGATTACACAAAACAATCAAAATCATCTTTACTAAAACTATCGTAAGACTATTGCATACAAACGGTAACACCATACCATAGATCATAGATGCCAATACATGAATACATTTCCGTATCACACCATCTATCATCCAAAATTTCATGCCTTGAAATTGCAGTAGGTACAACAATACTCTAGCTTACTGCATAATAACACTTACTTACTAACGGTAGATATTCAGTTGAAAGTGGAAATAATGAAGTTTTTCGTCTTCAGGACAGTACTGGTTCGGACAACGGAACCCACAGTCCACGTATGTGCCATTTGGACCGCAAGGATTTCCGCCTGTGTTAAAAACTTTATTAATCCTAATCATTTCTGAATAGATGGTTAAGATTTACTAACTACACAAACTAAATGCTGCGTTTAATAACTACACAATCTGAAAGGAATAAAATAAAAAATGGTTTAATCATAGGCTCTAAGACATATCTAGCAATCATTGCATAGGCACCTACAGTTAAGAACAAAAGTTTAAATTTTATTACTGAAAATTAAGAAGTAGATCGTCTGCAAGAGATACAGCTTTAGAAGAAACATATTATTTTCTATTCATTTGTAGATCTTGTGCAGCCAAGAAGTTTTGGCCAAGAATGAACACACATCTAATTACTAAGAAATGGTAAAACAAATACCTGGGCAATTTTCAGGCAAAATACACTTCCCGCCCTTTTTGGAGAAGATGTACCCTGATTCGCAGACGCAGCCAACTGGGTCGGGTTTCTTGTCGCACGTGGAGGCTTGCGGCGAATCGCAGGTGGCAGGGCACGACCAGGGATTAGCCATGATTCTAGCGTGAGGGTCGCCGTTGCAGCTCTCGTTTTCTACAATTTTATTTGTAATTATGACTATCACCTTCTTAGCCTTATATCCAATGCTCAGTCGAGGACCATGATCATGGAATTAGCTAGTTTAGTTATTATACTGAAGCGACTACCCATTTAGCATTCGTAACCAATGAAATGAACATCCCTATTAAATTGCTGTTTATGTTAAACGCGAACGGGACGCATTTTTACCCGTTGCGTAAACGGTACTTCGGTAATTTTCTATAGGATATTTTCATAAATTTTAATTCAGGCTTGAAATTCGACGTTACGATAACCGAGTTATTTGCTTTTTTATCGGAATCCTTGATAACTATCACATACACCTAATTAATATGACAAGATCTACTCTATCTGATTCCGGCGTTTAAAGTCTAAGATCGTAACAATCGATGTAAAGTAAAAACCATACTCGTTAAAGTTAGAATCACAGGCAAAAGAGACTCCATTAAGAATTAGTACGTAACACTATGAACATACGATACACAGCTACCTGTGAAAATGGGCACTCTTATAATCTCTACTCACGTGGGCACTCTTCTATCCTGATACATTTCCCTTCAGCCGATAACACATAGCCGGCTTGACATTCGCAGCCGTCTAAGTTGGTGGTGGCTGGAGAGGAGGCTGGACAGTTCGGAGGGTTGGGCACCGCGCACGTTGGTCTGCATTTAGCTGGGACGGGGCACTGACGAGCTAAAACAAAGTGATTTTCAAAATTAGTAACGATATTTAAATTGATTAATTCGCAATTCAATATCACGAAGCTTTCTAACAATATCTCGGCAATTAGAAAGACAAAGAAGGCAACTGGTAGAGTTGATTGTAATACTTAATAAATAAAATATAAATAATGAAACGTGATAGGTACATTCATTTCTCAGATAAGATGAAGGAGAGTTGATAACAACTCCTTTGCTATCAACTCTCCCTCATCTTACCCCTCAGAAATTATAGTAATCGACATACACTCAACACAACTTTTGTACAGATGGGTTCGTTGATTTTCTTAAAATTTTGTTATTGGTTGATTAAATCCCACTGCGAGTAAATGCATAGTGTCACTATTATCAATTATTTACCTGATATCCTTATTTGTTAAATTGTTAACTTATTTCGACAGAGTTAAGGTTTGATAGCGACTTTTCACTAGTGCTAAAAATAACAATTAAAAAAATAAAAAAAAATTCAGTCGAATTGAGAACCTCCCCCTTTTTTTTTCAAGTCGGTTAAAAATATCCACAATGTACAAATTACTCAATATCGAAGTAATTCGAAATAGCCAGAGTCCTAAAATGCTTATTATGTAAATAAATACATTTAAATTCCGAAAACAATGCCGTCTCTGAATAAGAGATAATAAAGATGTATGTATCCATCAAAGGTAGAATGATAACTAACCATATGTACCGCTAAAATGGAAGAGTCCTAGAACTCCTAGAATAAATTTATACAAGCTAGTTCAAATAAAGAGAAAAAAGAAAAATATTACTGTACTGTAAAATGTATTACAATAGCGTAACCCTGATTCCCTACCGTATGTATTTCAGAAACCAACGTCTTGCCACTCTACAGAATTATAAAGACTTACGGCAATCTGAAGCTAGTATACATCTGTCGTCATCTCTGCTCTTCCTCAGGTGGTTTATTTTGCAGGCGCACCCAGGCGGGCACGGGCGCCCCGGTTTGCAAGCAACCACCACGCCCCTATCGCCTCGAGGACAGTACTGGTTCGGACAACGGAACCCACAGTCCACGTATGTGCCATTTGGACCGCACGGATCTCCGGCTGTATTAAAAACTTAATTAATCCTAATCATTCCTCTAAGGATGGTTATGATTTTGGGTCGCAAAAGAATAATAATAATTATTATGTCCTCGTTACCATAAATGACCGGAGAGAGGTCAGGCGCAGGACCAACGGCTTAACGTGCCACTAAATTTGTCCCAACCCGGGAATTGAACCCGGGTCCTCTTGGGCCTTTAGGCGGCGCATGCTTCCACTAGACCAACAAGGCAGGCAAATATATTCTACCTGAATAATATATTTAACTGAATTTATGAAAGAGATTAAATGTACACAACAATTTAATCAAACGCGAATTAGGATGAGATGACATTGATAATGGTATGAAAGGGAAGCTGGAACTGTAAGACATAAAATAAAATCAAAAATGGTTTAATCGTAAGCTCAAAGATATATCAAGCAATCATTTCATAGGCACCTACAATGAAGAACAAAAGTGTAAATTTTATTACTGAGAACTTCCATTCGATTTAGTTAATGTTTATGCAAAGGCTAGATGACCGTCTTCAAGAGATACAGCTTTAAAAGAAAATATTATTTTCTATTCATTGGTAGGCCGTGTGCAGCCAAGAAGTTTTGATCAAGTATGAATACACATCTATTTATTAAGAAATAGTAATACCTGGGCAATTTTCAGGCAATATACACTTTCCGCCGTTTTCGGAGAAGATGTACCCTGATTCGCAGACGCAGCCAACTGGGTCGGGTTTCTTGTCGCACCTGGAGGCTTGCGGCGAATTGCAGGTGGCAGGACACGACCAGGGATTAGCCATGATTCTGGCGTGAGGGTCGCCGTTACAGCCCTCGTTTCCTACAATGTTATTTGTAATAATGACCATCACCTTCTTAGCCTTATATCCAGTGCTTAGTCGAGGACTTTGATAATGGGTTAAGCCTGTTTGGTGATTAAATTGAAGCGACTACCCATTTTACATCGTAACCAATCAAATGGACATCCTTATTCAATTGCCGTTTATGATAACGCAAAAGGGAAGCATTTTTACCCGTTGCGTAAACGGTAAATATCTATCGGGTCTTTCATAAATTTTCATTCAGGCTTTAAATTCTGACGTTACGATAACCGAGTTATTTTTTCTATTAGAATCCTTAACACCTATCACATACGGCTAATTTCGGGTAAGATCTAATCTATCTAATTCAGTAATAGATCATAATAATCGATTTAAAGTAAAAACCATACTCGTTAAATTTAGAATCACAGGTAAAACAGACTCCAACGAGAATTAGTACGTAAAAATAAGAATATACTATACACAGTTCCCTGCGCAAATGGGAACTCTTAAAATATCTACTTACTTGGGCACTCTTCTATCCTGATACATTTCCCTTCAGCCGATAATACAAAGCCGGCTTGACATTCGCACCCGTCTACGTTGGTGGTGGCTGGAGAGGAGGCTGGGCAGTTCGGAGGGTTGGGCACCGCGCACGTTGGTCTGCATTGAGCTGGGACGGAGCACTGACGAGCTAAAACAAAGTGGTTTTCAAAATTAGTAACGATATTAAGATTGATGAATTCGCAATGCAATTTCGCGAAACTTTTAGACAATATCTAGACAATTAGAAAGACAAAAAAGGCTTCTGGTAGAGTTAATTGTAATACATTAATTATTAATAGAACGTAATTGGTATATTAACTTCTCAGATGAGATAAAGGAGAGTTAATAGCAATTGCTTTGCATGGCATCTCAATTATAGTAATAACTACACGAAACTAAAAAATTTAGAAGGTAAAAATTATTATAACAGCTTTAGACACTCAACACAACTTATTTACAAATGGGTTAGGTAGTTTTTCTAAAGTTGTGTTATTGGTTATTTAAATACCACTGCTGAGCAAAGGCCTCCCTTGGTGTCCGCCACCCCTCTTTGCACAGTGTCACTATTATTTACTTTTGACTAGCTTGATGGGGCATTCGGTTGTGACCCTGCACCATGCGGCAAGAGTTGTGGGTTCGATCCCCACTCAGGACAAACATTCGTGTGATAAATACTTATGTTTGTTATGTGTCTGGGTGTTAATATCTAACATTTAAGTATATATTTGTAATACCACTGTTGATTCTGATATCCGTAACACAAGTTCTTAAGCTACTTATTTCGGAGTCAGATCAATGTATGTGATGTAGTTTGATATTTATTTATTTATTATTATTTATTAACCTGATATCATTATTTGTTTAATTGACAACATATTTCTGACAGATAATTGGCCCTAAGAGGTAAGTTTGATAGCGGATTATAATTTTAATCACCGTACAGACCTAAATATTTATGCATATGGGACTGTATATGGTGCAATCGTTTCTATCTTCCACCACACTGGCCTAATCTACGTTAATTTGAGGCGAGATCGCCGTAAATGGCGTAGTCTATTTATTGCTTACGATTCTTTGAAATTAAGTTTATTTTTAAAGATAGACAAGTATTTGTGATAAAAGCAATATTGGAGGCGAGAATTTCGTGCAAGACACGAAGCAGCTAGAGGTAACATATATAATCAAATAAACATTTGCTTGCAAGCCAAAAATAGCAACGCGAACCGTCAAAATAAACATCAAACAATAATTCATTGCGGAGATAAACAATAAACACGTCTCCCCAGATTGCGATGAATCCGCCGTAGTTACGGCAAAGCGGATCCTTTGTAGCGAACATCGGAACAGAACACAGAACTGAAAAGTGGAAATAAATCCCGCACCGCGCCTCTCGGATGTAAGAGCTTATTTGAATTTACCAGCGAAACAAGTTTTTTTATGGTCCAGTAAATTTGATAGAAAGTAAAGCACGGTTTAGTTAACTGACGTTTGTTTTATTGCTTCTGCGTTTGCGTTGGAGTGGGGTGCCGATCGGAATAGTATTTCGAATGTTTACGATTGGACGACTTAAATATATGCGTGAAGAACAAACAAATGCATCGATTTTGTGAAATATATTTGTAAGGAAACTAAATAAGATTCTATTTAGTTTGGAAAAGGACGAGAGTTTGTTCTGATATATATACGTTGAATAAATACGATGCCACAAATTTAAATCTTCCATCGAAATTATTAAAAAACATAATATACAAGCTGACCCGGCGAACTCTGTTCCGCCTTAAAGGCAATAAAAAATAAGCAGATTATAGATGTTATAAAAAATATCCTTTAGAGGGCGGTTTCCGGGATAAAAAGTATTCTATGTTAGAGACTCCTGGTTCTAGAAGCTACCGCTCCACCAATTTTCAGCTCAATTGGTTCAGCCGTTCTTGAGTTATAAATAGTGTAACTAACACGACTTTCTTTTATATATATAGATGATGAAGATGATAAAAAAGCTCTAAGAAGACAGAATTTTTTTTTTATTCCATAAAATGTATCGACATGAAATGCAAATTGTAGGTACATATATTAAGGAATATGTGGCATAGGCACTATTCTTCTATAGGCTCTATTATACGGCTTAAAAAAGCATTTCATACTCAACATAATTATCAAAAATTATTCTACAATACAAACAATTAAAAAAAGAAAACTTCTTTGTTAAATAACGTAATTTTCATTGTGCGGTAAAAAATATCGTTGTATTTTGTGTAAAACGATGTTTGCTCGGCGGCGAACAGTCCCGGTAACTTACGATTTATTTAAATATTTCTGTGTACATCTTGAAATAACTATACAATCAAATCTTTCCCATTCTATAATATTAGTATGATATGATTTTGAAGACGATACAAATAGAAATTTAATTATTTTAAATTCAAATTCAAAATACCTTTATTTATATGTGTTTCAAGAAAGCACTTATAAATAGTCAATATACATATAAAAAAACGATAAGAAATAATACTACCACCGGTTCGGAAGGTAAACTCTATCAAGAAGAATTTGTTCCTGTAATGTCCCTTTTTAGTCTTACTATAGTACTTATACTTACGGCATTCCGAAAGCTTGACGCATATATCCGACTCGTTCCTATAGTATCCCTTCTTGCAAGTGCACTGAGGGGGGTTGGGGTAGTCCCAGTCGCAGGGCTGCGGGTTGGCGGCGTCCTCGCACCGATCGCGGATGCAGTTCGGGGGTGTCGGGTTCCATTCCTCGTTGGGTCTCGTGCAAGTCACAGGAGCTAAAAAAGATAAATCAGCACTAGGATTGTAAAGCTCATAACTAAACTTATGTTGTGAAAACTTGGTAACTAACAACACAATGACAAATATCTACGTGTATCAAAATATGAATGTATATTAAAATATGAATTAACGCAGGAACTGAGTGTAAATTCATCAAATGAAGTTAACGAGGACGTATATCAACCTGTAAGTTTACTGGCTGAATGTGGTTAAAGGGGCTTGCTCCTCTTTGACTTTGCTTACCCCTTCAGGGATTATGGGCATGATGTTATGTATGTAGGTATGTTAGATTACTTTTAAATGCAAACCACTCTCTGTTTCTGATACTGCTTTTTGGCAACAAGAAAAATAAATATTAAGAAATGATAAACGCACAATTTTACCATAAAAAAGAACCTTAAAGTAATTTGTTTGCTTTGGGTCACAAATATCTAAATATATCATCAAAGATATGCAATTATGCATTTATATCTTAAAAATATTCGTATTAGCACTTACGGCACTCAGAAGCTTTGATACATTCTGGGTTGTTCTCGCTCTTTCGTTTGTATCCAGCGGAGCACGCGCACCCGGGAGGGCAGGGGTAGGGCGGGTCGCACGCTATGATGGCGCGGCTGTCGTCCACTGGACAATAGTCAGTTGGGCAGCCGGCGTTGCAGAACACGAATGTCTGGTTGGCTGGGCAAGTTATACCTACCAAAATCGGTAAACATAAATAGTATTGCAAATAAGTTGTACTAAGGTCAACATAGGTCCAGCACACGTTTTAAGCTTTCACAGCTCAGCTATGAAGGTTTTGTCCCGTGTTGATCTGGGACTTAAAAAGGGTGTGCCAACTGTGTTTCTTGCCTAGCATATCGTAAAAGGCGACTAATGGTATTCAGGTTTTAGGTATGTGATTGTGTAGGCGACGAGCTAGCTACTTGTCACTACTTTTTCACAATTTTCCATCTAACCCAGCCCATTGTCCCGTGTTGGTCTGGGACTTAAAAAGAAAGTGCTAACTATGTTTCTTGCCTAGAATGTCGTAAAAGGTGACTAATGGTATATCGGGTTTTGGGTATGTGATAGTGTAGGCGACAAGATAGCCACTTGTCACACATTTTCACAATTTTCAATTTAACCCAGCCCAGTTTTATTTTTGGCTGAATGTGGTTAAAAAAGCCTGCTGCCTCTTTGATTCTGCCTACCCCTTCGAGGATTATGGGCGTGATGTTATGTATGTACAGCTCAGCTGTATATCAATATAACTGGTATGTAACTATGTTTAAGACCTTATTATAGTGTGTCTTTAGAAATACATAAATATAAATAAATAAATATGTTTCACGCTAAATGATAAAGCTGATTGGAAGAGCATGTCGTTTTTATTCCGCAATTATTGACTACTTACTATCAAGCCACTCATACTTTATAATTGTTAATTAATAAACGTGCAAACGTAGACGGGTCTTAATGAAGCAGCCACAATGCAATTTTACTCATTATTGTCAGTGTTACAAGCTCCAAAGCAAAATTGCCAGGAAACTATATTTACAGCATTAAAATTAAATGCATTAAGATGCTCTTAGGTTAAGACACAAAATGGCTTGCGCTCGATCCTAGCCCGGAATTAGATTTATACTTGACAACGACCTGTTTCACTATGCCGTCTTCGAGGAAGCCATGGTGCTTCTACATAATCTATAGTTTCTTGAATTATCCAATTAATAATAATTTAACTTAGCAAGTGCTTCCATCGTTGTCTTCCCAGCGTTATATTCTGTTCGTAATTGGAGGTGTGTTTCAATAATGAAAAATTAAACTATCAGGTCTATAGATGACGCAATGCATCTTCAGACTGATATAAATAGACTTGTCGAGTAGTGTGAATCTAACAAAATGCAATTAAATATAGATAAATGTAAGCACATAAAATACACTAGAAACCATAACATTTTTAGTTTTGACTACTACATAAAAAATACCAAAATTGATGAAGTGGACACCATAAGAGACCTTGGGGTGATATTTGACACTAAATTAACATTCCACCTCACATGGATCACATTATAAAAAAAGCTTCTAGGATGCTTGGTTTTGTATTCAGAACTTGCAAGAGCTTTTATAACAATTCGATCAAAAACTTACCGTACAACACTTTTATTAGAAGCATCCTTGAATACTGCAGTGTGGTATGGCGGCCACACTATGCGACCCAGTCATTAAAATTGGAACGAATACAAAAGCGTTTTCTTTGGCATCTAGCGTTTTCAAATGGTTTGGCAAAGAGAGAATCCTCTCTTATGACCGCAGACTAAAAAATTTCAATATTAAACCTCTTTCAAGGTAGATGAATTCCGGGTAGATTAAAATTCACTCTAAAGTTATTAATAACAAAATTTACTGCTTCCCACTATTAGACCTTATTAGGTTTCGCGTACCCTCGAGAATTCCACGTAAACCAATCAAACCACTGTGTCCACCATCAAGAAGAACTGTTCTTGGTGCTAATTCTCCTTATGCAAGGTTGTGCAGGGTGATAAATAGTTGCAGCCAGTTAGTTGATATCTACTTCCATTCGTACCGGAAACAAAAGTCAGTTAACGGCTCCTTGCCAGAACTGGCTTAATTTTTTTTTTTTTAATTAACTGATTAGTTATGTTCTGTGTTGTTGTCATATATGTAGATAGGTCGTTCTAGTTGTTTAACTACCTTGTTCAAATAACCTCTTTTACTGTGATGGTATGTTAGCTTCTTTTTAACCGACTTCAAAAAAAAGGAGGAGGTTCTCAATTCGACTGAATTTTTTTTTAATGTTATTTTTTTGCATGTTGTGTTTACCTTTAAGTAACTGTTATATTAAGACTTGTTACCTATATAGATTGTTGTATTTACTAGTATCAATGTAAACAGTTGTTGGTAGACCTAAATAAATAAAAAAAAAATTCCAAAAAGCCTTTGACGGTTTAAAAGCTTTGAAAAAAGGATACATTATTTAAAAACCCCCGAATTAACCAGATTATTATCTATTTGTTTAAATAAATAAGGTTTTTTGAACTTAATATTGATTTAGGAGGTAGTATTATAATATAAAATTAAAATATGAAAATAAAGCGTCCTCTCTTCAATTGCAATGCCCTCACAGGGTCTATAATGTACTGTATTAATAACCACCAACACCTTGTAAACATTATGGAAGCGATAAATTATTGAGTAACAAACAAACTAAACTTCACGCCACTTCCCTAGCGGAGTAGGCAGAAAGAACCGAACGCCATATGGCACGATCCTTACACACCTCACTTCAACATTCATAATCCTTTTTATACAAGCTCTACGGTTTTTATGACTCCTAACATTATTGAGTATTGCGTATTATACAACGCATTGTTTTTTGATTGCAGACCTTCTAATTGTTTTTACTTAGCATTAGGAGAGCTCCTACTGTTGGGCAACGGGCTCAAAGGGAAAATATAGCGCGACGATTTATTTGGACATCTACGTCCAAGATTGAAAGAAGCTGAACTGATCGAGTGCTGTGAACCTCTTAAATATATAATAGAAAACTCTTTCAACATAGAATTTTACGTACCACATTTGGTGGCAGGGACACAAATATTGGAATTGTTCCTGTAGAACCCTTCCTGGCACACGCACTGTGGTGTGTAGTTCGGGTACGGTCTGTTACATGGCTGTGGGTTAGATAGATCCCTGCATTTGTCGGTGATGCAGTTAGGAGGACTAGGATTCCATACTTCGTTAGGCCTCGTGCAATTTACTGCAGCTGAAACAGGTAAGATAAGCTGTTTGCAATTATTTGTCACCATGTTGATAAAATATAATTTTAAAGTAACCTACACTTAGCCTTAAAGGTTTGGTCGTTGTAATACATAAGTTCAGTAGTTAAATATAGTTCCGGCTAAAATACCAACTACGGCAAAGCATCAAGAGTCAATTATACCATGATTACTTACGACACTCAGAAGCCTTTATGCACTCGGGCTCATTTCGGCTCTTCTTCTTGTAACCAGATGCGCAGACGCAGCCTGGTAGGCACGGGTACGGCGGGGAACAAGCGATTACTCCCAAACCATCATTCACTGGACAATAGTCCGTTGGACACCCAGCTTTGCAGTAAACATATATCTCGTTCTTTCCGCACGCGACGGCTAAAAAGTATTTACAATAAGTTTAGGCCACACAGCTACATATTGAGAAATAATTTATAAAATATATTCATCTTTTGAGTTATCGAAAAAAAGAAGTAATATGAACAAAACTTATAGATAAATCTGTGAAAATATTTACTCTTAAGTACCCTGAAATTTGAAAATTTTAAACTTCATCTGCAAAGGCGTAGCAACTGCCATTTTTTATTTCTCATTCAAATAATACACACATCTCCCAAGTAAACTTACGTGGACAATCCTTCCACTGTATGCACTTGCCCTCATGCAACACATAGCCTGGGTTGCACTCGCAGCCGCGAGCCAGACACATCTTATTGCAGACCCCACCCTGGCTGGGTCGATCACACGTCGCGGGGCAGGCAGACGGACAATCTTTGAGAGTGGAGTTCTTGTCACAAGTGTTATATCCAGCTGGAATTGGAAGTTGGAGTCAAAATATCATTATGTCGATGCTTCATCTTGAATTTGGAACACAAAGTACTTACTAGATTTTCGTATCTTAAAATTTTATTGACTTTTTTTATAAATTACTTTATCTACTAGTGGAATTTCCACGTACACCTTTTAGGTACTTTGTAACATAGTCCTAAAAGATGTTATCATTAAAGATATTTGTTTGCTTCATGAGGGTGTAAAGCCAATTTCTAGTTCCATGTATACCTTGGAACCTGGCACCCATTGCAATCTAAGTATTTTGTCAGTGAAGTCGACAACCATAACTATCATCAATAAATAAATATTAGACTACATCACATACATTGATCTGACTTCGAGGTAAGTAGCTTATGCACTTGTGTTACGGATATCAAAAACAGCAGTGGTATTACACATATATATTTAAATATTGGATATTAACACCCAGCCACATAACAAACACAAGTATTCATCACACGAATGTTTGTCCTGGTTGGGGGTGGGGATCGAACCCACAACTCTTGGCGCATAGGGTAGGGTCACTACCAAATGCGCCATCGATCGAGCCAGTCAAAACAATTATGTGAATACCGTGGCTCCCATTTTTAGTGTTTAGTGAGATACTACTTACGACACTCGTTAACAGGCACGCAAATATTGGAATCGTTTTTTATAGAATCCTTCTTTGCACGTGCATCTGGGCACATAATTCTTAGCGGCAGCGAGACAAGGTTCAGCGCTAGAAGCGTTGAAAGAATACACTTACCTCCAGATACACTTGTCAATGATGAGGACGACGATGACGAGAAAGAACATGAAGATGAAGAACTACTGTTGCTTAACAACAAAGTATCTATTTATGATTTCTAATACCAATTAGTATACATAGTAGTGTTTTCAACTTACCTTTCTCGCATTTCGATTTGGGTATACACTCTTCCTTTGCATTCCTCAAATAGCCATCTTTACAGATGCATCCTCTTTCTGGTTTCTGCCTAGGACATTCATATACCCTGCCGATAGCCTCACAAGTTTGGGGTGGACAATTAACCTTTTTATCTGTTTCCACTTCATTTGGTCCACATATGATTTGGAGACCAGGACCTGTTAATGAAATGTTGACAAAACAAGGGTAATTATGATAATAAATAATTATCCGATGACGTCACATACATTGATCTGACTCCGAGTTAAGTAACTCAAGCACTTGTGTTATGGATATCAGAATCAACAACCCAGACACAGAACAAATACAAGTATTCATCACACGAATGTTTGTCCTGGTGGGGATCGAACCCACAACTCTTGGCGCATGGAGCAGGGTCACTACCGAATGCGCCATCGAGCCAGTCAAATTTAAGATTTATTAATATTAAAACATGCTCTGAATTTTCGGTAAAGAGTAGATCAATAAATAAGTAAAATAATTTCATTGATAAGAGATTTTTATTGCACACCATAACAAAGAAACTAAGACTACGTTAGTAACTATTAATTTTATCGAAATTAAATTCTTATAGCAGTAGCAACAGTGCCAACTGAAGAAACACATATTTTAGAAAGTTTTGAAAACATATTTTATTGTTATTACATAAGCTATAGTATCTACATAAGAAGACTTGAGAGACTATTTTCTAAACTTCAGTGGTAGGTAACACTGGCTTCACCGGCGTAGTGTACTTCCTTGGCCTGAATTTGCCTAAAATCAAAAATCTTCTTGATCAGGATCTTGATAAAACAGTATATCTATTTAAGTATTAGATTACTTAGATGAATAATTTAATGAAGTACGATGTGAAAATCAAAATGGTATTGTGCAACAAAGTGACCCTTTCGGCAATAACATCTCTGCGAGATAGCTTTGTGATGCTAATAAAGCTGTGATCAAAGAAGCTAATCAGCGTGAGCGCGTCAAAGATGCGTATGTATTAATATAGATAATGGTTGGCGATTCGAAGTATCGGAAAACAGAAGCATACTAACTTGGAGGACATTCTTCGCTAGGAATACAAACATCGCTGGCGTTCCTCAGATAGTTATCTTTACAGATACAACCAGGTTCTGGCTCTATCATAGCGCACAAGTAGTTTATAAGACCAGTAGCTGCTTCACAGCTCTGCGGGGGACAGGATATCTTTCTATCCGTGTAAACTTCATTGTCGCCGCATTCAGGTATAGGACCTAAAATATTATAAAAAAAATGGTCAAAAACATCCCCGTCAATAAAACACTATAACAGAACATTGATTTAACTTGCGACTTTTATTAGTTTTTATTTCAATAACTATTACTGGTACTTAAAAGTAATTTGGTTTTATTGTACCTTCATAAATAAATGAAAATTTTCAACCAAGAGTACCTATTCAAGATGAAGCAGATTCGTATATTGTGATATTATAATGATAGTGTAATGTATTGTACTCAGATTTTTTAAATTACAAAAAGTTACGAGGTGTTCATTTTATTATATTATATTAATTTTACAACCATATTTTTAGTTTATACTAAACCTGAAAACTGTTTGTACAGAACCGTTACGATAGAATTGATTGCAAAATTGTTATACCATGTTATATTTTGACCAAATAAATATAACAAACATAACATAACATCACGCCCATTTTCACCAAATAATATTTATAAAAACTTAAATAAAGTAACACCCTACTGAAAACTGTTTGGCATAATGCGCTTCACTTGTCCAAGGTCACAAAGTCGTTGGGTCCCTTTAGTAGTATTTCTAATATGAGCGAGCGCTGTAGACTGACCATGCGGTAGCTGCCGCGCGAGGTCAACGTAGTAACACAAACAGCTTGTAATTTTGTAATTTTTTGAGTTCTGATAATTTATTTGAACTGATTCTTTAAAATAAAATATTTACCCGTGTTTCGCATATAAAACATGATCCAAAAATCGTGGATCGCTAAATCCTCGATCGTGGTCTAAGCGGACCCCGTCTAAGCACGGGACATAACGCCAGGAAGATGTTGTTTCGGTTTTCGTATATACTAAAAATAACCTTGTACATTGTGTATTTCCACAAGGTTCTTGAAAATCATCGGCACTGTAAGGCTATTTATTCATAACATGTGTACATAAAACATTTTCTAAATTCTTACCAGGACACTTCTCACTGGGTATGCAAACGTTGTTGTTGTCTCTAAGATAGCCATCTATGCAATTGCATCCAGCCTTTTTTTCGGCTGGAAGACAGCTATATGAAGTATAAATACTTGCGCAGCTTTGTGGGGGACAAATAATTTTGTCGTCAGACCATACTTCGTTTTCTGGACATGACTTTTCTGGTTCAGGAGCTGAAATTAATAAAAGCTATTGAGCAATGAAATCAGCTGTACCAAAGAAAATCTCATCGAAGATGTAATTTTAATGACTGGCGATTAATAAATCACTGATATTACAATAGGCAACTAACAGTCAGGTATTAATTAATCCCCTAAGTTATTAAAAACTTAGTTCGTACAATTTTATCCAGATTTTTAAACATTGGTATGAAAGTCAAAGTCAAAATAATCTTTATTCATATAGGTTTGAAATAAACACTTAAAAATACCCACTTATTAGCCCCATGTTGATCTGGGACAAAAAAAAAGGAATGTGTCAACTGTGGTTCTTGCCTAGCATGTCGTAAAAGGCGACTAATGGTTTACGGGCTTTTGGGTATGTGACTGAGTAGGCGACGAGCTAGCCACTTGTCACTCCTTTTTCACAGCTTTCCATCAAGCCCAGCCCACCGTCTTATGTTGGTCTGGGACTTAAAAAGAATATGCCACCTGTGGTTCTTGCCTAGCATGTCGTAAAAGGCGACTAATGGTATTTCGGATTTTGGGTGTGTGCTTGTGTAGGCGACAGGTTAGTCGCTTGTCACTGCTTTTTTACAATTTTCCATCAAACCCAGCCCGGCTTTATTTTCGGCTGAATGTGGTTGAAGGGGCATGCTGCCTCTTTGACTCTACCTACCCCTTCGGGGATTATGGGCGTGATGTTATGTATGTATGTATGTATGCACTTATAAATCGTCAATCAGAATATAAACCAACAATATAAATCTACCACCAGTTCGTAATGTTGCTTCTACCGAGAAGAATACACATATAGCACACAGTAGCCTCTTGAAATATAAAGTGAATAATAATGAGACAAGCTGTACAACTGTAAAAGAGTAACTACTGAGTTTCTTGCCGGTTTCTTCTCGGTAACACATATGTTATGTTATGCACATATGTTATGTCATGTGTTACCGAGAAGAAACCGGCAAGAAACTCAGTAGTTACTCTTTTACAGTTGTACAGATCATATTTAACCTTGAACCATGTCATGAAGTCAGCTTGTCTCATTATTATTCACTTTATATTTCAAGAGGCTACTGTGTGCTATGTGGCATCTTCTATTTTTTCGGGAGTAGCCGATACCTTTTATTTTTTATCAGCCTTTTTCTAATTTATTTTCTTTCCTACATATTTTCGTTTTATGTAAATACATTTTCGGTATTAATATTTATTCAGAAATCAGACTATTACAAAATTTATTTAAGTATTAAAATCGAACGAATTCAATCGTCTTTCAATACCACCTCGAGTAACACAGCGTTCAGACACCTTGCTTCGTAAATGCAATACAGATTCTTTAATAAATAATAATAAATAAATAAATAACTTAACGTAACTTCTAAAAAAGTAGTTGGTTTGTACTAGATTAAGACATTCACTAAACTTTCATATCTAATTGATGTAAAAATACCTACATACATACATAACATCACGCCCATAATCCCCGAAGGGGTAGGTAGAGTCAAAGGGGCAGCATGCCCCTTCAACAACATTCTGCCAAAAATAAAGCCGGGCTGGGTTAGATGGAAAATTGTGAAAAAGCAGTGACAAGTGGCTAACTCTTCGCCTACTCAGTCACATACCCAAAAGCCCGTAAACCATTAGTCGCCTTTTACGACATGCTAGGCAAGAACCACAGTTGGCACATTCTTTTTTTCTGTCCCAGATCAACATGGGCATAGTCCCAGACCAACATGGGACTAATGTTAAAATGACAAGTATTAAATTCCAATGTTACATATTGTTTTGACTTTATTAAATTGTTGCCTGTGACATGATGCCACAGTCCACTGAATTCACACAAATTATTTTATTCTAAATGAATTGGATTACCTGGTGGACACTCGATTCTAGGCACGCAAATACCACTTGCGTTCCTCAGATGACCGATAACGCAATTACATCCAACGACGGGGTCCTTAGGCAAGCATGCGTACGATTTGTTAAAACTGTCGCAGGTCTGTGGCGGGCAGATAATCGCATTAGGTGATGCTACTTCGTTAGGCCCTTTGCATTGTGGGAGCTCAGGAGCTGTTAAAACATAAAAGTGTGCACAGTTAGTAAGACATACGTAACGTTCTTATTATGAAGATGCATATTCGGAAAACATACATGTTATACGTCCGCAATATCCGAAGGTGTATATATACATATAACTGGGTTGGATTAAAAGGAAAAGACTTAAATTCACATCAGAAAAATGCACAAAATTACAAAACCTTAAATAAAGTTACACCCTAACTAACAACTGTATGGCATGTGAGCTTTTTTGTCACAGTGTTACAAGGTTGTTTAGTCCCGTTAGTATTATTTTTAATTAGCGCAAGCGCTGTACGGTGACCACAAAAGGCTTGTACTGAGTGAGTTTTTTAAGATACCATTATATTTTCTTTTTATACTGATTCTTTAAATTAAAATATTTGACCTGGTATTCGTATATATAAAATATAATCTTGGATACCTTTGTACACTGATACCCTCTTTAAGATAATATATGCTATAGAGAAATAATATCTTTACTTTTAAGATTTTATTTGTCAGAAATCAAGTATAACTGGATTTATATCTGTGTAGCGTACTGTGGGGAACATATCCTTCTTTCTCATATGCCTTTACATTTAGGCCGTATCGGAGATTTCTGTCTCAGCCCAAAGAAAAAAAACAACTGTGCACTTCATTAAACTTGTACTAAATATTTGCGAGTGTTCGCGTATCATTTGTCGTCGACATACATACGAGATACGATACACACAACCCAACATTTTATAGCTATTTGTCGCTAATTTTTCACAATTTTGCACCTAACTTAACCTTATTTTATTTGTGGTTATAGGAGCTAACAACCGCCAAACAAGCCACACAACTTCTTGGATTGCACCATGAAGTTGTGGGCAGTTAGCTATGTTATATATTCTATACATACCATCAACACCTTGTGGTAATTATAGTATGTATGGAATATATAATGTACGTTTATGGTTAATGTTATATCTATAGCCTATAGCCTTCATCGATAAATAGACTATCTAAAACTGAAAGATTTTTTCAAATCGAACCAGTAGTTCCTGAGATTAGCGCGTTTAAGCAAACAAACAAACTCTTCAGCTTTATAATATAGTAAGTATATAGATACGAAGGTGTTGTAACTTCCTTCTTTACTGTTTTATGAATTTGATGTAAGTAGGTTATGGTTGGTTATAAGTAACATTTGAGTTAGATGGATTATTAGTTACAGCTTTGACTACATAAGTGTACAAGTGTCATAGTAGGTATATAATCAAATTCTATGGACACATAATATCTGGATTACGTTCTAGCCTAAGTTTACGTAACCTCTGTATTCTAATCTATTAAAGCCGAAGAGTTTATTTGCTTGTTTGCTATTGTAACATTAACCATAGACACGGGTAAAACCGCGGCGCGGGCACAGCTAGTTTTGTGATAATCGTATCCATCATATTGTGTAGAATGACATGTAGTATGGTAGTATGTATGAGATAAGTATGTAACTTACGAGGTTGGCATTCCTCCTCAGGTATACAATTGTTGTTGACGTCCCTCAGGTGTCTGTATCTGCATGTACAGCCAGGTGTTATTTGTATGCTTGGTGTGTAGTTGCAGGAAACGTTTACATAACGGGTTGCACAAATGTCTGATGGGCAGGGTGACAAAATATCCCTATATTCTTCATTGTACCCACATGATATGTCGGAGGGAGCTGAATAAACATAAAATTAGAATGAAGACTTACTTAACCATATAATTTGGAAATCTAAATATCGTGTAAGCATAATCATTAACTTATAAACAATGAAAACATTTTTCTTTTCAAATTAGGTCCGATGCTCCACTTAGTTATTGTTTAGCAATACCGAGATGTGCTACCGTGACGTAAGGGACCAGGACCAGTTACTAAGATGCTCCTGTTATAGTTTAATAGACTACCAAACACCAATATGGTCTATCACCTCAACCCTTACTCAAGGAGTTATCATCATGATATATAAGCAGCATCAATATGCAATAGTGTTTAAATATTCATACTTCCTCATCATCTTCCTAGCGTTCTATTATGCTTAATCGGGGTCCACTTAGACCACGATCCAGGATTTGGCGAATTTGATAATTAAATTGAAACGACTACCGATCTTGCTTCGTAACCTTTAGGTATAGGAATCGGACAATTTGAATAAAGGTTACACATCCATAGTTGTTTGAATGTGCAGTACTCCTAATGTTTTCCCTTACCGCCTGGTATAAAATCGTACATGGATTTTGAAAAATCTAGCAGTATGTGTTTCTGTTTTAAATATCACTTCGCGCATGTTAGACGCGTATACTTACCATTCAACAACCACCGCCCCAGTTTTGATGCTGCTTACATTCAGGATATTATTTGATCGGCTATTAAATTGTATTGTATTAACTTACGGCACTCATGTTCCGGAGCGCAAGGTCCATCCGTATTTTGCCGTATAAGGCCCCGATCACAGAAGCACTTGGAGAATGGCGCGCAAGGTCCCAGGACACTATAAATTTTCCGATTGTCACAGGTCTTCTCGCATTGAACGGTGTTATTTACGAAATGTTCCCCCGAAGGACACTGGGTAGCTGAAAATGTCAGAATTATTAGACACATCTACTCAGACTGGGTGTCATATGATAAAGAGAGTGAGCTCTGTAGGAGGCAGGTACGTAAGGCAAGTTTAGAAGTAGAGCCCTCTAAACATGTACTTAATTCAATCATATTTAATACCATACGAGCTAAGACTTTCTATCTTATTTTGAAAAAGTTACACTTTTTAAGTTTAGTCACTTTAATTATAAAGCTATCTTCTACAGGGCAACAATAATTTGAACGCATTTCTCTCAATTTAATCAATCAAATTGCATTTCATTTAAATTTCAAGCATTTTATTGTTTAATGACATTTGACTCTGCCTACCCCTTCGGGGATTTACGGGCGTGGTGACTTAGGTGTCGGAGAAGCATCGTTTTCGTCAATGTCGTTGATAGTAACTACGGGCTTAGTGAGCGTCATCAGGGTAAAATGCGAGCACCAAACACAATGATCACCGATTTGTACAATTTTTATTCAGCTTCACCAATAATTTTAGAAATAAAACTAAAAATCAAGACTGAGCAGCGAGTTCAGGGCACCGATCTTACTTTTACAGCTAAATTTACTGATCCAACTCGTTCTCCAAAATATATCCCGCCAAAAATAATTCGCAATCCGCAAGTGAAGATGGCGCCTTGACCTCGCTCGAGACGCGCGCTCTGCTCTGATTGGTCATTACGTTAGTCACAATATTTTTAAATTATAAAAAAATGTAACAAAGGAATTAAATTACATAAAGCCAAAGAGGCTAAAATAATTAACATGTAAACAAACAATATTAGGCATTATGGATGAAAACGACAATCAACTCGACTCATAGCTTTCTTCGACCTAAATGTATGTACTTATGTATGTTATTCTATAATCATAATACCCTACTGACAAAATTTTGAAATAAGATTATATTCAAAAATAACTACGCCGTTGCGACACCATCTCAACGATCAAGAACAATGTCGACTTCTTTTGACTTATTATTTACTTTATATTTGAATAGGCTACTCTGTGTTACTTGGCATCTTTCAATTCTTCGGGAACAGTAGCCGATGCCGTTTATTTTATATTAGCCTTTTGTCAGGGTTGAAGCTTTAGCGTGCCGAATGTTATTGCAATCCGTTATGCAGTTAAGGCGTGAAAACGTAGGACACAGACATAAATATAAAATTACTTTCGAGTTGGTAATTATAATATGGATTATCTTCATGAACTCGCTATGCATATTTGTATTTTTCGTGTTTGCATTTTTTGTTTACTTCTTTCTAACGATTCGCTGCGTTTTACACGGTTTGAATTGTTATAATATGGAGTTATTGTATAAAAAAGTGTGTTTGTATGTATTTTATTAATATTTAGGTTTTATGTATTCGTATTTTTGATGAATTGGTTATCCAGAATACACAACACGTAGCCAAGCTTAGGTACGTTGTTTAAAATTTCAGAAATACATTCATCAAAGTATTGAACAAAGTACGCGTGGTATCCGCCTATGTTTTTATCTTATCATTCCTACATATGGTCGTCCATTGTGTAGGTATCCATTTTCGGTATTAATATTTATTCAAAAAAAAGAAAATTAAGATCAGACAATAATAATAAAGATATAATAATAAAGATAATAATAATAAAGATCAGACACTTTCTAATTGTATGTACTTATTAAAATCGACGAATGTAGGTATTCATCTCCCAATAATTTTAATACCACCTGGATTAACACATAGTTCAGACACCGCGCTTCATGTATGAAATTAAGTTTCTTTGTTAGTTTTGTTTACAAATAAGTGAGTGCAGTGCTCGAAAGCAGGTCTTTCTCATTCTTAAATGGTAAGATGAGTATACGACAAAGCACAGGCCGGGGCAAGTGTATGGCACGCTATGCATTTCATCCGCACTGCGAGCAGTCGCGCCTCGTACATGGCCACTGTTGTTCCTGTTTTATCTTATAAAACTACTTACGACACTTGTCCTCCGCAACGCAAGGCCCATCCTTGCTAAGACGGACGAAGCCCCGGTTGCATACACATTTGGAATAAGACGGACAACGCCCAATAGCCTTAAACGTTTTACGATTATCGCAAGTCTTCTCGCAGATATTTTTATTTTTTACGTAGTGTTCATTTTTTGGACAGATGAATACTGAAAAAAGCGTTGGTTTGTACTATATTAAGTCATTAACTAAACTTTCATATTTAATTAATGTTAAAATTAAAAATATTAAATTTCAATGTTACTAATTCGACATTATTAAATAGTTACCCGTGTCATGATGCCACAGACAACAAAATGTACACGATATCATTACAGTCCTTGTAGCGTTTTGAAAGTTGTTAAAGACTCTAAATTCAAAAAAGTCTTTACACGAGTTTATGTAGGCTTTAAGAAGGCACATATAATGTAAATCGTAAGATTCACATTCGTTTTAAAGGAGTGAAAGTATAGCTCATTTGACGTAAAAATATGTACGGAACACCTCGTCAAAATTCACTAGTTTCGGAAATAATAAACAGTTTAACTACTTTTTGAAAATTACCTAAATTCAAAATACTGTATGGATGAATTTTTTTTTTCAGTTTACTGGATAAATTATTCATAAAATAAAAACATAAAACGTCATACGGTACTTCAAATTTTAGAGCGAAAAGTCTGTCAATTATTTCCGAAACTAGTGAATTTCGACTAGGTGTTCCGTACTAATTTTTACGTCAAATTGGCTATATTTTCACTCGCTTAAAACAATGACACCTTAGAATAGGTGTCACCCCGTATTTATACGTGTATGTATACTACGTGCTTGCAGTATAGATCTTTCAATTATTAGCGGCATAGACCATCTCTCAGATTAAATTTTCACTGACACCGATAATTTTAATCGACAATCATTTGGAAGTCAATTACAATTATCGGATGATGATATATGATGATACATAGTAGATACAGAAAAGCTTACGTGGGGGACATTTTTCCATTGGTATGCATATTCCGCTAGAGTTCCTCAAATGATCATCGATACATTGACACCCAGGTTTTGGTATTCGGGAGTCAGGTGTGCACGAGTACAAAATATGTCGACTCTGACAAATCTCTGGAGGACACCCGTATTTCTCATTTGTCCATTCCTCGTTGTATCCACATTTAGACGGTTTAGGAGCTAGACAGAGTAAATACATATATAGATAGGTCTTTCATACGATTAGCAAAAGATTAATCTCCGATTTTATCATATTTGTTATGGTGCTCACGACGAAATTATCTCATACACTTAATTCTCTTATTGGATACTACAATCAAAACAAAAAATTGAAAATAAATTGAATATTATTATTTTTCTAGTTGTTTAAATTTATACGGATGACTCAAATTTTCTTATCTTCCACTTATTCGTAAATCGTGCTTTTAAAATGTTTTAAACTTCATTATCGACATCAGAGGCTTGAGCCACTGCTTCTACATACTTCCATAACCATATTCATAAGGCGTTTTTATTATTCGTCAAATTTTAGTTTTAATTGTCCTAAAATTATGAATTTTTACGTTCAATTCGGTATTATACACAATTATATTAAGACATAGTTTCCAATTTCCATACAACTATTCAATCTAGAGAAGCATTGTGATTTGGCACCTCATAAAATTTCCATCGCTTGAATTTTTAATCAAAACATTTTTTTTTTTTTGCAATCTTCTTTTATGCCAGAATCCCAACCTTTTTTCTTTTGCGCGTATTATATATCTACTTGATATTTATACGTATTTTGAAAGACAATGTACTCACGGCACTGGTCTTCCGAGACGCAAGGGCCAGTGGCATCATCATTCAGCCGCATAAGGTCTCCACTGCACATACATTTTGAAGAAGGGGCACAAGCGCCCGCCATGTCGATATAGTCCCTATTAGCGCACGTCTTCTCGCAAGCATTACTGTTTGTCACATAATGCTCTCCTTTAGCGCATGTGGGTGCTAAAACAGATAGGCAGGTCTTCCTTAGGGACCTAGGTAGACCTAATCTTAGGATACGAAATTAAAGACTGCCAATATGAATCCCGCTAATGACCACGATCGCTTGTACTTGAATCCTTGATATTGATTATAACGTATTGCATGTCTATCCACTGTTTATTATTTCAAATGTTATGAGTTAAGGGCCTTTTATCTAGCAATTGGCTAGCCAATTATCTAGTAATTGGCTTTTGAACAATTTGCTTAATAATATATTATCACTGGTGGCCACATGTTGGTAATTAAAATCATTGAGTCTCCATTTTCGTCTAAATTTTAACTGTCGTAGCCTCAATTCGCACAACTATAGAAGAAAAAGTTTGGCTTAAAATCAATACAAATTCTTTGGACGAATTTCTTTTGTCTCGAATCTCATTTTCACAACATCATTCTTCTACACATATCTTGGTATAATACGTTTCTTAAATTTCTGCTTACGTGTTTTTACTTGAAGGGCTTATATGCAAATTCTAATAAAAAAACACAGACAACTTACGACACCGATCCACTGTCACACAAGGGCCAGTAGCGTCATCATTAATTCTAACGAAGCCTTGCTTGCAAACGCATCCAGAGAACGGCTTGCACCGGCCAGCCTGGACGTTCCGATTGGCGCAGGTTAGTCGACAAGCAGAATCGTTCCATACGTATCGTTCGTTTTTCAAACAAAGAACTGTAATGATCAGAAAATGTATTATACACCTTTACCTACACCATAACAACCTTTCTGGATGAAATATTGTAATATTATTTTCAGAAAGCGCGAGTTACACGTATATGAGATGTATTTCACAAAACCGGTGAAGTCTTGTCGTAGTAAATTACCAAGTCCAAAGTGTCAAAGTGTCCGAAGCAGTTCCACAACACGAATGTGTAGTCAATATTTTAACTTAGGTTCGTAAACCAGACCTACTGAATACCACAACGCACGTTCATTGAGACAGAACGCTGACTGCACGATTAAATATTTTTCCTTATATTTTAATAATAATATCCTCCTAACCAATTACGGTTACACGGCCAATCTCAACGAGCACTAGCCAGGTACGCAGGAGATGTTTAGTGCACCGGAGTCTGCGCAAACACAGGTGCACTTTCTGTTCCTTCACTCTCAAAGTCCGGTGAGACGGTAACCCGACATGAACAGAAAGAGTTTAAGCGCAGGACTAAGGGCTTAACGAGACACGGGGGTGATTAATCCGCCAATTTCCTGACTCCAGGCTGATACTGAGTTATTTCAATATCGAAATACACAGCCACAATTTTTTGGTCCAACCCGGGAAATAAACCTGGGATCTCTTCGGTCCTTAGGCGGCGCATGCTACCTCTAGACCAACGACGAAGTCCCTTAGATTTAATTAAGAGTGATTAAGATCATATGGCATGATAGATGTACCTAACAGAAGTCTGTCTTTCTATATTGTATGTTAACTAACAGTTCTCAACAACATTTAATGTTGAATACGGTGCTGAACAAACGCTAAAACGTTAAGTGTATAAATCATCTTAACAAAAACACGATACCTACTCCTTCACATGTTGACGTCACAAAATGGGCATCTCTGCTACCTTGCAACTGAATAAATGTTTATCTTTGTAAACCACACATTGTTTAATTAGCCGTATCGAATGTAATTTAACCTAACCATTTCTTTGCATAGAGACCGATAAATACAAGTGTTAATAACATTTCATTTGAATAAGTAGATGCGTTGTTTTTGGGAGAAACGTTTTAATATGTATTCATTCTTTGATTAAAATCAATTGAAAATGGCATCCCTCCAATTTTTCAGTCGTTGATAAAAGCCGATTTTCTCAGTAAACGTTCCGTTTGTCTCACAGGTTTGTACTAATTTAAACTTTTATTTTAATGAAGGAAAATGAAGTAAGTAGGTACCTAATGAACTTAGTTAAAAAGGGTTTCTACAAAATAACATCATTGTTTTTTTTTCGCGTAAAATATCTATATGATAATGGTTTCCTACAATGTTACATTTTCTTTATTGTTTTTTTAGATACACCCAATTTAGTTAAACAGAAAATTCCTTAAACAGTTTGGTAATTTACCAATAAATTGTAAAGTTTCAAACAAATAAATATGACACAGGTTCATGGCTGCACATAATCATACCGAGTACTTATTTACACTTTTATTGTTATAAAAACTATATATTTTCTCGACATGTGACTAAAATCGTGTACAATAAACCTGTTTACACTTATAGTGGACATAATACTTAATCGGTGTCGTATCGTTGTCTTAAAAAACAAACATACGTGCAGCAAAACTATACGCAATGTTACATCGTTATCGATCTTCCAGTAACTATCTTTAAAATAGTCTCACGGGAGTAATTAGCGGAGCTATGAGGTAAACGAGCAAACACTAGCTTGACATTACAACTATTGTATAAATAGTATGTAGATAAATTATGGTGCGACGAATCAAACATTTCGTGTCGTTTAGTATCTCACATAAATGTATGAACTGTATATAGGTAATACAATACGTCACAAGCTGACTACGGCCTTTTATCATATAGGTAAGCACACACATATGCACAGTATCTCACATAATATGTATGATCTATAGACAATACAATTCTCCATAAACTGACTACTTCTCTATCTCTTATCAAAATAGGTACGCACATACGTAAAACATAGTCTGTACCTATATTTTCAACGATTTAATATTTTAAATTATAGTTTGATAACGATGACTCAAAATGAAATTATTCACTTCAAGTAGGTAGGTAAGTAATAAATGAGTCATAATTGGAAACTGTCCAAACGAATTTTATAAATTTATATCTCAAGATCTTGATACAATTATTCCTTAAGTAGTTTATAGTTAAGATAAAAAAAATATTAATCACATTCCTAATTTCTCGGAAATAAACGCATCGAATTATCAATCTCTTTTATTAGTCGTAACCCATTAATACATTTATGCTGAACATTTTTAAAAGTGTTAAGTAGCCGAAAATTTATCTTAGGTAGTTATAAATTTATATACTTAATCTTACTAGGTTTGAAGGTAGGCTTCGGTCGTACCGGCGACGTCGCCAGCGCAGACGCAACCAGAACACACAAAATCCACCACAGTGGCATCGCCATGGTTGCAGATGCACAATGAGTTTTATCACACAACTACCGCTTTTATAACATTGTCGCCTAGCTAATTAAACAAAAATAAAAAAAAACACCCAGCTGTTGTCTTAGCAATCGCATTGATATGAACCAGCTGTTACAATTGTACGGATATTAATTAATTGCTAATTACTGATTATGGAATTTAATAGGATCTCAATTATGTCAAAAGTTTGAGAGTTTTTATGGGTAATGTGATTTTTGTAGGTTGTGTTTGAGTGTAGATATATATTCTTTTATAGGTATAGAGTTTCTTATTAAGCAAATTTTATACGCCAGTCGACATATAGCTTCTTAAGAATTTTTATGACAATTAACAATTTCCATATTTATGAATTATTCTTGTCGGTTTGTACATTTGCCACAAAGTTAATTCGTCACAAAAAAATGCATGTGTAAATTCGTCATAATTCTATTTTTGTGCAGTAAATTTACCGCACACGTCTTTAGAATTGTGGCGAATTTACAATACCGTGTAGGTATTGTGAATTCTTGTGACGAATTAACTTAACCATCAACATATTCTGGTAAGTCCCGCCCCTAGTAGGGACCGGCATTGAACCATGATGTAGATTTAGCGAGTCTAGTCATTGGATTGTTGCCACTACCATTTAATCTTCCGAACCCTTAGAGGATCATCACATAAATTGCACATAAATTATTCATTTTATAAAAAAATAGTCAATAGCCCTCGACGTATTAAGATGACCTTTATAAAGAACAATATTGCAACGAAAATAAAGAGTTAACATTATTATTTTAAATATACCTATTTCTTAGACCAAAATATTATTTATTTATACAACTACTAATGCACACAATACATTCATTTGTTCAATAAATATGTTATCGTGTGATTAAATTTTTATTTTTAAACGGAAACTTTATAAGTTCGTAAAAGGCGACTAATGGTATATCGGGTTTTGGGTGTGTGATTGTGTAGGCGACAGGTTAGCCGCTTGTCACTGCTTTTTCACAATTTTCTATCTAACCCAGCCCAGCTTTATTTATGGCTGAATGTGGTTGAAAGGGGATGCAGCCCCTTTAGCTCTGCCTACCTGCGTGATGTTATTTATGTAACTTTATAAGTTATTTATCTTCTTCCTAGCGTAACTACCATTTAATCTTCCGAACCCTTAGAGGATCCAAAAAAAATTTACAACCATTCATAGTCAATGTCAAAGTCAAAGTCAAAATACTCTTTAATTATATACCTAGGTCTAAAACAAACACTTATAAATCGTCAATTCAACAAGAAAATCAACTAATAATATGAAGATGAAACCGGTACCAAACTCGGTAGTTACTCTTTTCAACAACATCTTTTGCAAAGGTGCATAGATCATATTTGCCTTTGAAACATATCATGAAGTCGGCTTGTCGGTCTTAGTTAATTAACTATGAATGTTTGTTGTCAAATTTGAGCATTTTTCTCGCGGTACTTAAATTAGTAGTTAAAATACCTACTAGGATTTGTGAGATCTGTATGTATCTCCAGCTGAAATCAAAGACACGTATCGCATGCCATAGGCACTCCAATAGAAATCGGTCTGCGTAATGATGTATATATAAGCGCTTATGATGTTTATGAATTATAATGCGTATGCGTCATACATGATCTCAAATGAGGGACGTCCCCTATTACCCACCGTCCCATATTACTAGCCGACTGCGAGGACTTATAAGAGTATAGTTCAATTCAACTTTTTTGTTATACTTTGTAAAACCTGTGTTTCGATAGCGGCTCTGATGATTTTAATGTTTTCACTTTTATATAATAGTTGTTATATTTGTTAGTTTGCAAATAGTAGTGATAATAGATGGTCCGTCGGTCACCTTTCTGCTTTTATGTTACCGTTTACTTAAACAGTACATTTTTTTCTCATTATATCAATATGGGTATATGGAATGACCACTTTAAAGTTGCTGACATTTAGTCCTAAAAATTGTAAAACGAATATACAGAGTGACTTGGAATAGGAGTCATTGTTTTAAGGGAGTGAAAATATATATAGCCCATTTAACGTAAAAATATGTACGGAACACCTAGTCGACATTCGCTAGTTTTGAAAATAAAGTGTGATTGATTTGATTTTAGTTGATAGCCGCCTCCGCAATAGTATATTGGATACAAGAGCCTACAGAGGCCCTACTCTTGAAACAGACCACTACCTGGTAGTATGCCGGTTTGCTGGGCTTTTCAAGAAGTGGAGGCACTGGCGAGTGCGTACTCCATGCGGAGGCACTGAAAGGATAAGGAATGAAAAACTGGAAGATGAAAGTGTAAGGAGTGTGTATGTAGGATTAGTCAATGAAAGACTTGCGAATGCGAGTCTTTCTGGCTTAGATGTTGATGATTGCTGGAACATTTTGAAAGAGAGCATGGTGGACAGTGCAAAAGAGGCATGTGGATGCGCAAGGAGACGTAGAACAATGAAAGGTGACGCATGGTGGGATGAGGAGGTCAAAGCCTCCGTAGCGAGAAAGAAGAAGGCCTGGCTCGATTATGTCTCATCTTTGCAAATGGATGAAAGTATGCTTGAGATGAAGAAAGAAATATACCGTTATTGCAAGAGTGAAACCAAAGCTTTAGTGAAAGAGAAGCGTGAAAGAGTAGCTATGAATGAAGAAAGGAGACTGACGAATAGTTTCGAGGCTAATTCCAAGCTCTTTTGGAGGGAGGTTAAGAGGTCTCGGGGATATTCGTCGGCATCCGGAATGAGTAAGATTAAATCTAAAGCTGGTGACATTCTTGCAAACCCGAACGAGGTGTTAGAACGGTGGAGTGAATATTTTGGAGAAATGTATGAGTATGTCTCTGATGTTGGCACTGAGAGTGAGGCTATGTCTGATTCTGTGGTGCCAGCGTCTGATGAAGACATCACTATGAATGAGATTGAATGGTCGATACGAAGTCTGAAAAGTGGAAAGGCCGCGGGAATAGACAAGGTATCTGCGGAGATGATCAAGCTAGGTGGCGCTAGCGTCCAGGACGCTTTCTGGTTCTTGTGCAATCTATGCTGGAGAAACGGAAAGGTCCCAATGGACTGGAGACGGGCAGTTATCGTGCCTCTGTACAAGGGTGCTGGGTCACGTATGGACTGTGCCAGCCATAGAGCCATCAGTTTGATCAGCTTAGCAGCAAAGGTGTATGGCAAGATTATTGAGAGGAGAATGAGGGTGAAATCTGATGGAATGTTGTGGGAGGCACAGGGAGGTTTCCGGAATGGTAGAGGATGCACGGATCAAGTTTTCTCTCTTCGCAACATCGTGGAGAAGCATCTGGCCAAAAGTCAGAGGGTTTTTTGCGGTTTTGTGGATATGGAGAAGGCCTTTGACAGGGTTGTACGAAAGGACCTTTGGGACATATTGCCGAGATATGGGATTGATGGAGCATTGCTTCGTGCTGCGCAGTCCACCTATGTGGGATGTACGGCATGCGTGCAAGTGGAGGGCAGCCTGTCACCCTGGTTTGACGTCAATATTGGTGTCAGACAAGGATGCGTGCTGTCTGCTCTGCTGTTTATCCTATATCTCGACCATTGTCTCCAGAGGATTAGATCTATGAATGTTGGAGTGCGTATGGGTGACCTGGTTGTGAACTGCCTGCTTTACGCGGACGATGCCGTACTTCTAGCAGAGTCGGCATCGGATCTGCAGCAACTAGTCACAACATTGAAAGATGATTGCAAGGAGAGAGGCTTACATTTGAATGCGAAGAAAACAAAGATTATGGTGTTTGAAAGAGATGAAACCAGAACGGATACAAGGATAACGGTTGACGATGTAGTGCTGGAACAGGTGAATGAAATTGTATATCTAGGATCTGCATTTAGTAGAGATGGAAGGTACTCCGCTGATATAGAAAGAAGAGTGAATGCAGGGAATAGGGTGAATGGAGCGTTAGGAAAACTTTTAGGCAGCAAAATCTTAAGCCAGAAGGCCCAGCTCGCCATACACAATGCGGTGCTGATTCCTACGCTAACATATGGAAGCGAGAGTTGGGTATGGCAGAAAGAGCATGAAAGTAGAATAAACGCGGTCGAGATGCGTGCGCTGCGGAAAATCTGCGGTGTATCGCTCACAGACTGCGTTCGGAATGATGATGTAAGAAAGAGAGTTGGTCTGAAGGACAGCGTCGGAGTCAAGGTAAGAAGAGGCATGCTCCGGTGGTTCGGACATGTGGAAAGAATGGATGACGAAAGATTGACTAAACAGATATACAATGCGAATGTGGAAGGATGTAGGAGCCGCGGAAGGCCCAGGCTCACCTACCACGACCAGATTGGTCGTGTATTAAAAGAAGGTGATGTTAGGAGTCATAAAAATCGTAGAGCTTGTATGAAAAGGATTATGAATGTTGAAGAGGCGAGTGAGGTGTGTAAGGATCGTGCCATATGGCGTTCGGTTCTCTCTGCCTACCCCGCTAGGGAAGTGGCGTGAAGTTTAGTTAGTTAGTTAGTTAGGATATCGGCCCTGAGAAAAATCTGTTACAGCCTGTTACAGCTTAAAAATAGCCCGCGCCCTTTGCGTCTAAGTCTAAACCACTACGCCATGTAATAAACAGTCGTTGCTCAGATTACAATAATTACGTTTACCAAATTAACCACACAAGAAACCCAACTCAAAGGGTCCATGAAACTTTCGATTCCTACGCTCAAACAGAAGACAAGCTAAATATTTAACGAGTGGCCCGTATTGTTCAGTCCTTCAGAAAGGCCACGGGTCAGAGCTTCTAAAAGGTACACTTAAAAGCTCTTTATGGCCGAAGATGTTGCAATGCGATGTTACGAGCGAGTTCCGACCCCTAAAACCGCTTTAAATAATTAACTACAGCTCTTCAATAAAACACAGTGTCTTATGTTGCACCTGGTCTAAAAGCGCCTTGATGGAGTCCGCGGTGAAAGCGGAGTGTTTACTGGCGGGACCGAGCGGGAAGCGAAAAATGGTTTTTGGAACTCTTTGTGTCACCTTTATGAAGTCTCGGTGAAGGATCTATCAGTAAAAGTAACGAAAATTCGGGCAACTATATGTCTTCGTTTTCTGTCTAAAATAAACTTCAGGGTCGTATAGTCTTGGTATACTTACAGGTGATTTAAATTCCTCAGACTTACATTAATGTCATAGCTCCAGACCAAACATTTATTCTTAGACTATGGATACTAGGTGACATAAACCTACAACATTTGTAAAAACATCAATGTCTCGAGTACAAATGTCCACGTTCATCTCACGAAACAGCTGCCCCTAGTGGAACTCGAAACCGCCGCCATTAGTTTCGTGGCCAGGGTCTTTGACCACTCGATCAACCGGCCTAGATAACATTCGTAACAAAAAAATACATTATTCGATCTCAAATACATAAAGCTTACAATCGTATCAAGCAATGTGCAATAAGAAATTGTTTATTTACATTGCGTTACAATTAAAACATCTGCACATAAATTATTAATTTTATAAAAAATTGTCAATAGCCTGCGACGTATTAAGAAGACCTATATAAAGAACAATATTGCAACGAAAATAAAAAGTTTACATTATTATTTTAGGTATACCGATTTCTTAGACCAAAATATTATTTATTTATACAACTACCAACGCACACAATACATTCAATTGTTCAATAAATATGTTATCGTGCGATTAAATTTTTATTTTTAAACGGAAACTTTATAAGTTCGTAAAAGGCGACTAAAGGTATATCGGGTTTTGGGTGTGTGATTATGTAGGCGACAGGTTAGCCGCTTGTCACTGCTTTTTCACAATTTTCTATCTAACCCAGCCCAGCTTTATTTATGGCTGAATGTGGTTTAAAGGGGATGCTGCCCCTTTGACTCTGCCTACCCCTTCGGGGATTATGGGCGTGATGTTATGTATGTATGTATGTATGTATGTATGTAACTTTATAAGTTATTTATCTTCTTCCTAGCGTTATATCCCGTGCTTAGTCGGGCCGCTTAGAACATGATCCAGGACTTAGCGAATCCATGATAATTAGGTACATTAACATGACTGCCAATCTGACCTTCGTAGCCTTCAGATAGGGGAACCAGACTGTTTGGATCATGGTTACAGATCCATAGATGGTGGAATGTGCAGGTTTCATCACGATGTTTTCTATCACTGCCGAGCTAGCTAGTGGAATAAATACGTACCTACATAGATTTAAAAAACCGGCCAAGTGCGAGTCGGACTCGTGCACGAAGGGTTCCGTACCATTATGTTTGCAACATTAGACCCTAAGCGAATAAATATTCTATGAATATTTCAAGTGTCTACCTGTTGCCGTTATTACCTAATATGGAGCAAAAAACGACACTAAAATTACATTTGTTATATGGGAGCCCCCCTTGAATATTTATTTTAATTTAATTAATGATTTATTTTTAATTGAATAGACAACCAAATATTCTGTAAATATTTTAAGCGTCTACCTGTTGCCGTAATTAATATCGAGCAAGAAACGGCAAAAAAATCATGTTTGTTGGATGGGAGCCCCACTTAAATAATAATTTTATTCCGTTTTTAGTACTTGTTATTATAGGAGCAACAGAAATACATCATACATTGTAAACAATTTAACTGTCTAGCTGTCGGTTCATGAGATACAGCCTGGTGGCGAACGGACGGGCGGACATACAGCCAGAGAGCGGAGTCTTAGTAATAGGGTCCCGTTTTTACCCTTTGGGTATGAAACCCTAAAAATAAAGAAATACATGCCCGGGTTTGAACCCACACCCCTCGTTTAAGAGGCACGTGACCTTACCATTGACCTACCACAGCTCATTTATTTAGGTATGCAAATATTCATCAAAATATTTATTTGTGCAATACATTTATTCAAAAAGCATTTATCTCTTTTGGTCTTATTTTTTTGCTTTCTCAATAAAGATTATAGTCCCATGTTGGTCTGGGACTTAGCCCATGTTGATCTGGAACAAAAAAAAAGAATGTGCCAACATTGTGTGTGGTTCTTGCCTAGCATGTCGTAAAAGGCGACTAATGGTATATCGGGTTTTGGGTGTGTGATTGTATAGGCGACATGTTAGCCGCTTGTCACTGCTTTTTCACAATTTTTCATCTAACCCAGCCCGGCTTTATTGATGGCTGAATGTGGTTGAAGGGGCATGCTGCCCCTTTGACTCTGCCTACCCCTACGGGGATTATAGGCGCGATGTTTAATTAGTTAGTTTACAATAAAGAAATTTTAGTTTACAATAAAGTTTTGCCAAAAATCTTTATAATCCATTCATCTTCTTCCTAGCGTTATCTCCTGTGCTTGGTCGGTTCGCTTGGTTAGCCATGATCCAGGATTTAGCGAGTCTGGATAATATTGCATTCAAGCGACTGCCTCTTTGACCATGCAACCTTTAAATAAATATCCGACGACATCACATACATTGATCTGACTCCGAGGTAAGTAGCTTAAGCACTTGTGTTACGGATATCAGAAACAACAGTGGTATTGCAAATCTATACTTAAATATTGGACATAACACCCAGACACAGAAGAAACACGAGTATTCATCATAGGAATATTTGTCCTGGGTGGGGATCGAACCCACAAATCTTGGCGCATGGGGCAGGATCACTACCGAATGCGCCATCGAGCTTCTCATAAAATACCTTTAGGTACCTTTAGATAAGGGAACAGACAAATCGGATCATAGTTACAATCCAGTAAGTTATTTTGGATGTGTAGGTTTCATCACAACGTTTTCCCTCACCATCGTATAAATCCGCATCAAGATTTGAAAAATCCCGAAGTACGGGCCCGAGTGTGAAACAGCACCCCTCAGGTATACCTACTCACTACTGAGCTACCACCGCAACAAAATCCTATATTAATCTACAAGCACTAAACTTATTATTTATTCCACTATCGGAATGGTGCATTTCATTATCAGGAATCGAATCCTAACTTACTTTAATCCAAATGACATAGTATTTAGTATATCTGTTAAGTACTGCGCAGGAATCGAACTCGCATAGTATTTAGTATATCTGTTAAGTACTGCGCAGGAATCGAACTCGCGTTCCTTTGGATACGAGGAATATCCACCACGCCAATCGGGATATATCAGTTACATTTATTTATCGCCGTTTGACAACGGAAGCCAATTCCTTGAATGTTTGTTTATCAATTTTCTGATAAATTGAACTTAAATAATGCTAATTAAGCCATTTAAAGATAAATTAAATGATTTCAATTGTAATTTTATACGATTTTCCCAATTTCACGATATTTGTGGACTGAATTTTATATTTATAATGTGAATGCAAAAATAAAGTTTTATTATAAACGTAAAATAATATTGTGTGTCTGCATTAATAAACAAATAATGCAGTCATGCAAATAAAGCGAAATTAATATTTTGCATTGGAATGTATATTTCAGTGCATTTTAATTTAAACGAGGGATCACCGAGACTTATGGTAAAAGTTTAATGAATAGCATTGTTAACTAGGGACACATCCCGCCTTCGCCTGCTTCATATACACAATACTATATTTGGGTTTGGTTGGCTTTTCAATTCTAATACTTATTACATAATTATCATTCTTAGACGTGTCTAACACGAAAAACACGAGTTGTTTTATATCTCCTACATCTCCTAGCGCTGCGCACCGTGCTTAGACGGGCCCGCTTAGACCATGACCCAGGATTTACCAAGTCTGGTAAATCCTGGGTCATGGCACATTGAAGCGAGTGCTAGTCTGACCTTAGTTACCCTTAGATAATGGACCAGACAGAAATGGATCATGGTAACATACACATAACATATTTATTTGAATGTAAAAATTGATACAAATCCTTATTTACATCGATTGAAAAATCGACCGTATTTGAACCAGAAATCCTCGCATTTGAGGCGCAGGTTCCTTATCATTGAGATACCATCGCCCCTCATATAGCCTATGTTACTCAGTAAGTTTACCTTTCTATTGGTGACAGAAGTTTGAAATCGGTTTAAGTGTGAAAGCGTGACATACAAACTCACATTCGCATTTGTAATATTAGTTAGAATTCAGAACTACCCACCACGTTAAGTTACTCTGAACCTCGTGTAATGTTAACGTAAAAAATACCTATGTACCTACTCGCAGACTGTTATAGAATTTCGCGTCTCCCGACGTTTCTGTAATTTTTTACGATATAACACTCACAAGGGGCCTCACAAAGAGATATTAAATTTAAAAATGCAGGCAACAAGATTGCTCGCCTTGCCGAAAATATTCGAGAGCCTTTGAAAGGGGTTGAGCAAGGTTCAAGTTAAGCATTCAAAAACACTGGGTACGAGTGTAAATACTTTGACAAAACCTTTTTGTGCAACGACAGTTAATTAATTTTGCGAAAATTAACATAATGAAGTATGTACTTTGTGTTTCTACCCGTGTGGATTTCGACATGCTACAGAAACTATCTAACGTCCCGGGAGTTCTATCTATTTCGTGATAAAAGAAGCCGTAGTAGGTGAGTCTATGTCCTGTCTTAGCGTTCCAACTTTGGCGTACCTAACTTCATGACAATATATGTGTATATATACCTAGTGCTTACACATATATTTTTTTATATTGGTTAAGCGACGATAACAATAGTTTATTTTTATCAAATTCAAAACGGACGAAGTTGCGGACAACAGCTAAGATTGAAACTAATAACATCTTAATATCAGAAATTTATTAGTTAGGCAGTCTCCCGATAATATTTTATATTAAAATGTTATAGGGAAAGTATTTATATAGTAGTATAGTTTATAACACGTAGCGCACCTAAATTGAGATCGGTTGTAGCTAATTGCGTTCTGTGAGCACAGCTGGAATGCGCAGCGTTAGCTGAATCATGTAAGACAATAAGCATTGTTTTTTAATTTAATTCTATTGTTTAATAATTGAAATCAGACAATTTACTTATAAAGCAGTTTATAGTTTTTTTATTTGTGCAAATTCATGAAAATTTTGGTTTTCTAAGTCCAAACCATTTTTCTTAATAAATTTATGATGAACTTAAAGTGAATTCTTATGTTAAATGAATTGTTTTTAGTAAAAGTAGCAATTCTTGTGTTTAGTAGATAATAATTAAAAAAAGAAAACTGATATAAACATATTATTTATTCTCAAAATCGGTGTAGAGCTATAAATACTGGTTCTCAGGCCAGGCACTGGTCACTACTATTTCATGAAAATAAAAAATAAAAATACGAACTATGCAGTGTTTTGGCAGTGATAAACCATATTATATTTTACATTATCGGTGATGCAACAAGAAAGGAAAAAAAAAACTAAATAAATAGCCCCAAAACTAAGCGAAAATTTGAAACATGGCCCTAAACGCTTTTGATTAGCTAAACAATTAAATGTGAGCCTCGCTAATATATCAGTCGTCACACTGTTTCTTAGGTAATGGGCATTTCCGCCTTGGTATGCAAATATCTGTTCCATTCCTGAAGTAGTTCTTCCTGCAGGAGCAACGGGGCTGGCAGTTGAGCACAAGAGTGTTGCACACGACTGGTTTCTTGTAAGCTGCTTCACAGTATTCGCTTTGGCATTCTGATGGACACGAGTTCCATACCTCATTCGGCCGAGTGCATTTGACTGGTGCTGAAAAAAAAACAATGAATAAATTATTACCTATTGGAATTTAAATCTGTCATGCTTTAGAAAAAATTCTAAATAACTGTGGTTAAACAAGCATTTTTTTTATAATTTCTTTTAAAAACATTAAATTTTTTGCTAGTTCTGTGAAAAATTTCGTTCCAAATACGAATGGAACAAATAAAATATGCTATCTATTAATTTTTCTTAGTTAATCACTAAGAAAAATTACACTAACAATATTTTGACGTTTTAATACATGTTTTGAATATCTTGTACATCTTCAGGACTTTTGTGCTCCATTTCATACAATCAAATAAAATAATTAACCAGTCCCATCAAAATGACATGCAATTATGTAAAATAATCACAAAGTAATATTTTATGACTAGAAATAATACTTATGGGCAATAGGGTTTTTGACCAATAGAACTTCAGTCCGTTTGTGACTAAGGAAACACGGCCGAATCGTCCAAGTGTAAGTACTCATGTACTATATAAAAGTGTAAAATCGTAGAATATTATATGGCTCTATACTTACGACAGTCGGAAGACACGATGCACTTCTTCTCTTCCCGGTTATTCAACTTATGGTTGAGTTTACAGACGCATCCAGATAGGCAAGGCGCGAACGGATATGTTTCGCAGACGATGATGCCACGGTTGTCGTCAACCGGACAATAGTCAGTGGGACAACTGCTCTTGCAGTTAGCGAAGAAGGCGTTTGGCTTGCAAGGATCCCCTCCTGGAAGGTGAAATGGGTTGTGTTATAATAACGTAAAGTAGCGAGCGACGGTAGTATTGGGTACCACAGTAGGCAAGGTACTAATAATATATCTTACATACATATTAAGAGCGGTGGTAGCTCAGTGGTGCGGACACGCACCCCATTTCCAAGGGGTGAAGGTCAGGGTTACATAAACTACTAAAATCATATAACCTTTGTCATTTGCTTTTTTATAGTCGGATAAGGATATTTTTACTAGAATGACATACATACATGCATAACATCATGCCCATAATCCCCGAAGGGATAGGCAGAGTCAAAAGGGCAGCAGGCCCCTTTAACCACATTCAATCTAAAATACTACTACGTACTAGAATGAAATTTTGCAAAAATATTTTTATAATACAAGTAATACAAACGCTCTACGCGTATAGTCTATAAAATACTCGGTCAGATTTTATATTGCATCGAAGTAATCTTAACTTTGTGTCCTAAAACAAATCGTTGAATGTGTCATATCACGATCATGAAGTGAATCTCGCATTATTGGTTAACTGTCATTATAATTAAATAATGTAGATAATACAGATTACTTTTTTTTTTGTCCCGTCTGACCTTTTCTTAGAAAGATAATATTAAATTAATCCTTTGCAAACTTCGTTGCAGGTATTTTTTTTAAACTACTAACTAGATTTTTTCGCAAAAAATCTGTGCCACTAGCTTTTTTGATATTTTTTTATGTATCTACGATCTGGAGCAGTAGTCTTAAAAAAATTTTATACTTTATTAAACGCAGCTATATCTACGATGTCTTTATGAAATGATACATCTAGTATAACACAATGGATATAAATTGCTTGCGCGATTTTGAAGAAACACTTCACAAAAGGGTGTCTTAAACATTGAGCTACCATCGGCTAAGAGGTTTCTTAGTAATGTCTATTATCTTAAATAGTTAAATAAAATTAAATAAGTTTTCCGAATTACCTGGACATTGGTCAACCTTGATACACGTCCCGTTGTAGTCTGACAGGATATACCCTGGAGCACACTCGCAGCCAGGGTAGCAGGGTGTTGGGCAAAACTGGGCCTCAGGTTTCGCACAGGTCGAGGGTACGCAGGGGACTGGGCAACGCCTGATCACTGCATTGGGGTCGCCATTGCAACCGGTTTCTGTGAAAAAAAGATATATTGAAACCGGTTTTTCTGTTTTATTAAATATTACGTCTTATACATTTAAACTGTTTTCTGTGCAGATAGATAGCTAGTTAACTGAATAAGTAACTAATAGAAAATCTTAGGAATATATGTAAAAAGAAAGTCCCAGATCAACATATCAATAAAATAATAATAAATATCAGACTACATCTCATACTTACATTGATCTGACTCCGAGGTAAGTAGCTTAAGCACTTGTGTTACGGATATCAGAAACAACAGTGGTATTACAACTATACCTATACTTAAAGGACCATCATGAAATAAAACTAACTTAATAAAAATTAACATTTATATGTCAGTACATAAATACATTTCCACTTAACTATGTAAGTACAGTTACTTAAATGGATAAGTGTAAATTTATTTAAGTTCTAAGCAACATAGCTGATATGATCACAGTGATCTATACATTCAAACTCTCTGTCTCACTAGGTATGTATGTATATGTATAATCAAACTATACAGAAAATGTCTTTTGGTTTTTTGCTTACGCATAAAGAATATACATCAACAATATAAAGATCAATATTTAAATGTTTACAATACAAGATCAAATATAAAACACTAATTTACATGATTCATTGCGGTTGCGGTAAATCTTAAGAAAAAACCAATCATCATCACATGATGACGTAAATATATGTGATAGTGAATATTACGTTAAAATTGTTAATATAACAATACAACCGTCACATTGGTTGTATAGTTATATTACATAATACTTTGCATTTCATTAAGTCTCTTACCAATTCAACTAGGTAACTAAGTTAATAGTTAGCTTAAAGCAGGACTCTCAACTAGGGATTTCATTTGGGCATAGGGACTGATTTTAGAGATTTATATTATGTAATCTCAAAGAATCGAGAGTTTTTAAGATGCACTAAAAATCACCAAATGAATATATTAACTTGTATATTAGTTATGGTATTCAAGGTAGACATTGAAAACCTTGTCCCGTCTTAAACAAACGTCTTCTGTCAAAAAGGTTTGAAGCGCTTTTCTCCTGTTTGTACTTTTCATTTAATTCAACAAACATTAAGAGCGTTTCAAATACTTTTTTTGAGAACATTTTTAAACGGTTGTATTTTTTTAAAACTACATAACGCATTCGTCTTCATATCCTAGTCTCTGAACACAAGACCAATTATCATACCTTATATTTATACTTACTAGGGCATTCATCAATGGGGATACACTTCCCTCCCTTCTCGGAGAGTATAAACCCGTTCTCGCAGCAAGGTTTCTTAAGGTCCGTCTGCGGTGGACAGTTAGGGGGGTTGGGCACTGCGCACGTCGGTGTGCACTCTGATGAACAGGTTTGTGGTGGGATTGCTAAAAAAAATAGCTTACTATGACACAAAGGTATTTTAATACTTGTAATCCCCCGGCTAGGCAGTCGAAGTCGCAACACGCTTCTTTAACCACTATCAACTAACAATATTTGTTTTTTTTTTGGAAAGGCAAGAAAAAAACTTGCTTCATTATTTTTAAGTGGCAGACTAACATTGAAAATTATGTAAGCTTTATATACAGGGATCAAGACAAACAAAATCACGAAACCTTCACTAAAACTATCGTGAAACTATTGCACACAAACGCTAAGACCATACCATAGATCATAGATCATAGATGCCACTGCATGAATACATTTCCGTATCATACAATCCATCATCTAAAATTTCGTGCTTTGATATCGTAGTACAGCGATACGCTAGCTTACTGCAAAATAACACTAACCAATAGTAGTTAAAAGTGAAAATAATTAAGCTTTAATAAACTATAAAGTACCTCCGCCACATGTGCTTAAGGACTCGAAAATAATGTGCCAACTGATGGATTGAGTGAAAGATGATATGAGTGAAATGGGAGTGGACAGCTTGATGACGGCTGACCGGGACGTATGGAAAGACATGCTGCGCCGACCCCAGATGAACTGGGAGAAGGGCAAGAGGATGATGATGAGTTTCTTGCCAAGCATATCCTAAAAGGCGACTTTGCTATACGTCTATATCTCTATTCTAATATTATAAAGAGGAAAGATTTGTATTTTTGTATGTGTGTATGTTTGTTATGAATAAACTCAAAAACTATTGTGCCGATTTCAAAAATTCATTCACCATTGGAAAGCTACATTATCCGGAAGTAACATAGGCTATATTTTATCCCCATATTCTCAAGGGAATGGGAACTACGCGGGTGAAACCGTGGGTCCCTGCTTGTATTGTATATTTGGGTACTAGAAATAAGCGACGAGGTTGCCATCGGTCACTACTTTTCAACTCATTACAGACTCAATTTACGACTCAATTTTATTTTTGTCAAAATGTGTTTCACTTGCTTATTTATGTAAAAATTAATAATAAATAAATAACTAAACATCAGATTACATCACATACATTGGTCTGTCTCCGAGATAGTGAGTAGCTTACGCACTTGTGTTACGGATATCAGAATCAGTGGTATTACAAGTATATACTTAAATATTGGATATTAACACCCAGACACAGAACAAACACAAATATTAATCACACGAATGTTCGTCCTGGGCGGGAATCGAACCCACAACTCTTAGCGCATGGGGCAGGGTTACTACCGAATGCGTCATCGAGCCAGTCAAAAAATTTTAGTAAAATGTGTATGTAAGTACTCACGACAATCAGCTGCTGGAATACAGATTCCGCTACTGTTTCTATAGTAGTTCTCCTGACAAACACACTTTGGCTGACAGTTCAGAAGCAAAGTGTTGCAGACCGCCTTCGGGTCATTGACATTCTCGCATTGTTCTGCTAAGCAGTCCGAAGGACAGGAATCCCATACTTCGTTAGGTCTAGTACATTCCACTGGTGCTGAAATAACAATTGAAATTGTTCAAAATATGCAAATTGCTCAATATCGAAGTAATTCGAAATAGCCAGGAGCCTAAAATGCTTATTATGCAAAATAAATAAATTTAAATTCCTAAAACAATGCCGACCCTGAATAAGAGATAATAAAGATGTATGTATACACCAAATGTAGAATGATAACTAACCATACGAAGCGCTGGATAACATGGAAATGTCACAGAACCTAGTGAATATTATATACAAGCTAGTCCAAAGAAAGAGATGAAAGAAGAATATTACTCTACCTAAAATATATTACAATAACGTAACCCTGACTCCCTAACTGTATTTCAAAAGCCAACGTCTTCTCATTCTATAGAATTATAAAGACTTACGGCAATCTGAAGCTAGTATACATCTGTCGTCATCGTTGCTCTTCCTCAGGTGGTTTATTTTGCAGGCGCACCCAGGTGGACACGGGCGCCCAGGCTTGCAAGCATACACAATTCCGCTATCATCTTTAGGACAGTACTGGTTCGGACAACGGAACCCACAGTCCACGTATGTGCCATTTGGACCGCACGGATCTCCGCCTGTGTTAAGAATTTTATTAATCCTAATCATTCCTGAATAGATGGTTAAGATTTTGATGTAGAAAAATATATTTTACCTAAATATTTTTTAGGTAAAATATATATTTATGAAAGTGATTAAATGTTCACAACAATTAAATCAAACGGGATGAGGTGGAATATAATAGTATGAAAGGGAAGCTAAAACTGAAAGGGAAAAAATAAAATAAAAAATGGTTTAATCGTAGGCTCTATTTAAGACATATCTAGCAATCATTGCATAGGCATCTACAGTTAAGAACGAAAGTTTAAATTTTATTACTGAAAATTTCTATAAATTTAGTTAATGTTTATGCAAAGGCTATAAGTAGATCGTCTTCAAGAGATACAGCTGAAGAAGAAACATATTATTTTCTATTCATTTGCAGACCTTATGCAGTCAAGAAGTTTTGGTCAAGAACGAATACACATCTAATTATTACAAAATGGTAAAACAAATACCTGGGCAATTTTCAGGCAATATACACTTCCCGCCCTTTTCGGAGAAGATGTACCCTGATTCGCAAACGCAACCAACTGGGTCGGGTTTCTTGTCGCACGTGGAGGCTTGTGGCGAATCGCAGGTGGCAGGGCACGACCAGGGATTAGCCATGATTCTGGCGTGAGGGTCACCGTTGCAGCTCTCGTTTTCTACAATTTTATTTGTAATTATGACTATCACCTTCTTAGCCTTATATCCAGTGCTCAGTCCATGACCATGATCATTGATTTAGCTAGTTTGGTTATTACATTGAAGTGACTACCCATTTAACATTCATAACCAATCAAATGGACATCCTTATTAAATTGCCGTTTATGGTAAACGCAAAAGGGAAGCATTTTAACCCGTTGCGTAAACGGTACTTCGGTAAATTTCTATAGGATATTTTCATAAATTTTAATTCAGGCTTAAAATTCGACGTAACGATAACCGAGTTATTTGCTTTTATATCGGAATCCTTGATAACTATCACATACAGCTACTTACTATGACAAGATCTAATCAATGTGATTCGGTCGTTTAAAGTCTAAGATCGTAACAATCGATGTAAACTAAAAACCACAGACCACAAAAATACTCCGTGATAAAACCATACTCGTTAAATTTAGAATCCTACAAAACAGACTCCAAACAGAAATGGTACGCCATACTAAGAATATACGATACACAGTTACCTGCGCAAATAGGCAATCATATAATCTCTACTTACGTGGACACTCTTCTATCTTTATACATTTCCCTTCAGCCGATAACACATAGCCGGCTTGACATTCGCAGCCGTCTACGTTGGTGGTGGCTGGAGAGGAGGCTGGGCAGTTCGGAGGGTTGGGCACCGCGCACGTTGGTCTGCATTCAGCTGGGACGGAGCACTGACGAGCTAAAACAAAGTGGTTTTCAAAATTAGTAACGATTTTAAATTGATTATTTCGCAATTCAATATCACGAAACTTTCAGACAATATCTAGACAATTAGAAAAAAAACAAAAAAGGCATCGGAACAGAACACAGAACTGAAAAGTGGAAATAAATCCCGCGCCGCGCCTCTCGGATGTAAGAGCTTATTTGAATTTACCAGCGAAACAAGTTTTTTTATGGTCCAGTAAATTTGATAGAAAGTAAAGCACGGTTTAGTTAACTGACGTTTGTTTTATTGCTTCTGCGTTTGCGTTGGAGTGGGGTGCCGATCGGAATAGTATTTCGAATGTTTACGATTGGACGACTTAAATATATGCGTGAAGAACAAACAAATGCATCGATTTTGTGAAATATATTTGTGAGGAAACTAAATAAGATTCTATTTAGTTTGGAAAAGGACGAGAGTTTGTTCTGATATACATACGTTAAATAAATATGATGCCACAGATTTAAATCTTCCATCGAAATTATTAAAAAAACATAATATATTATAAATTATAAAATATAGGTAGTCCCATGTTGGCCTGGGACTTGGCCCATGTTGATCTGGGACAAAAAAAATGGGCCAACTGTGGTTCTTGCGTAAAAGGCGACTAATGGTTTACGGGCTTTTGGGTACGTGACTGCGTAGGCGACGAGCTAGCCACTCATCCCTCCTTTTTCAAAGCTTTCCATCCAACCAAGCCCACTGTCCACTACTATCTACACAATCACATACCCAAAACCCCATATACCTTTGTTCCTGTAAATCCTTTTTTGGTCTTAATATAGTACCCATACTCACGGCATTCCGAAAGCTTGATGCATATATCCGACTCGTTCCTGTAGTAACCCTTCTTGCAAGTGCATTGAGGGGGCTTGGGGTAGTCCAAGTCGCAGGGCTGCGGGTTGGCGGCGTCCTCGCACCGATCGCGGATGCAGTTCGGGGGTGTCGGGTTCCATTCTTCGTTGGGTCTCGTGCAAGTCACAGGAGCTAAAAAATATAAATCAGCACTAGGATTGTAAAGCCCTTAACTAAACATGTTATAAATACTTGGTAACTAACAACACAATGACAAATATATACATCTACGTGTATCAAAGTATAATATAATAAATACGCAAATTTGACTTCATAAAGAAACCCAAAAACTATGTTGTTTGCTTTTGTTCACAAATATCTAGATATATTATCAAAGAGATGTAATTATGTATTTATACGTATTAGTACTCACGGCACTCAGAAGCTTTGATACATTCTGTGTCGTTCACGCTCTTTCGTTTGTAGCCGGCGGAGCACGCGCACCCGGGAGGGCAGGGGTAGGGCGGGTCGCACGCTATGATGGCGCGGCTGTCGTCCACTGGACAGTAGTCAGTTGGGCAGCCGGCGTTGCAGTACACGAATGTCTGGTTGGCCGGGCAAGTTATACCTGCCAAAATCGATAAACATAAATAGTGTTGCAAATAAGTTGTAGGTACAAAGGTCAACATAGGTCCAGCACAAGTTTTAAGCTTTCACAGCTCAGCTGTATATCAATATAATTATTATGTACCTATGTTTAAGACCTTATTATAGTTGTTTCTTTAAAAATAAATAAATTAATATGTTTCACGCTAAATGTTAATAATTGGAAGAGAATGTTGTTTTTATTCCGCAATTATCGACTATTTAATATCAATAGCCACTCATACTTTATTATTGTTAATTAATAAACGTGCATGGTCTTAATGAAGCAGCCACAGTGCAATTTTACTCGTTACAAACTCCAAAGCAAAATTGCCAGGAAACTATATTTACAGCATTAACATTAAATGCATTAATGGCTTGCGCTCGATCCTAGCCCGGAATTAGATTTATACTAGACAAAGACTTGCCGTTTTCGAGGAAGCCATGTTGCTTCTAAATAATCTTTAGTTTCTTGTGTAACTACATAATGTAATTAATAATAATTTAACGTAGCAAGTGCTTCCATCATTGTATTCGTACCGTTATTTTCCGTTGGTAATAGGGGTATGTTTCGATCATGAATTAAACAAATCATCTATCGGATTCGGTCATTGAACTGAAACGACTACCGTAATGCTACATGCATGGCCGCCTGCCATCTTCGCCAGACGACATACCGACCCACTAAAAACTCCCCAGTGTACCCTCTTCCGTCGTGCAAGCGATACGGGATGGTGTTGTTGCGACCACACAACAATACCACCATCATCATAGTCAAGATTAAAGCTCCAATAATTGTTAACAGATGACGTTAATAGAAACACGCAGAAACGCCATACATTCCTGCATCGCGCTGACGAAGTTATTCTCGTCAGTAAGTAGATATACACACCTAGCTCGGCGAAAGTACTTCCAGTTTAATTGCGAGCGCGTATGTTCGCCCAGTGTATACATTTACCGCACTGCTGTGGCGGACGGCAACGCCTAAACTGACCTTCTGCTGGACTGGGACGTCTTGGTAGACCTGGATATTTCTCACGGCCCACCGATCCCTTCCCGCTAATCTCACTTGAGGGGTAGGTCACCTGCTATCCTTTGTCTGAGCCGGCTTTACATTGGAAGCCTGCTAATTGCCTGATTATACAAGCTAGCTAGTTACCGTACGTTTATAGCAGGTACTAATACTACCCAATATCAAATGTTTTATTTATGAAAAAGTCATAACTCACCGCATTCCATAACTGGCACGCAAATATCAGAAGCATTCCTGTAGTACCCTTGCTTGCACAGACACTGCGGGTCGCTCTGGTATATACACGGTTGCGGGCTCAGCACGTCGTCGCAGCTCTCGCGGATGCAGTCGGGGGGGCTCGGGTTCCATTCCTCGTTGGGCCTGGTGCATTGTACTGGCGCTGGAATGAAGTTTATGTTGGAAGTAAGAATAACGTTACCTAATAGTAAGTTCATTTCAGTATAGTGTGGTGTTTGAATTGGATTTTGGATACATTATATTATGATAGACCACAGGTTATATAGCCAAAGGCTACTATTTGAATTTCACCTGAGTTAAAATTATGATTCACGTTGATAGTTTTAAATTAAATGTAACCTTAATTCCCTATTGACTCGTGTAAGATAATTAATGCATGGAAATATTATTTTTATTTCTTCCTTTTTTACTATCAGAGGCCAAGACTCACTTTGGGTCGCTGCGCCAATTTACTAAGTTAGTTCTTCATTTTTTCATCTTCCAAATCACTAAACGTAAACGCATAAGCACTTACGACAATCCGAAGGCTTGATGCAGATCTTTTCCTCCGAACTCTTCCTTCTGTACCCTGACTGACAAACGCACCCCGGCGGGCAAGGATAGGCAATGGAGCACGCGATTATCGCGCGAAAGTCCGTCGTTGGACAGTAAGTCGTCGGGCATTCGACCCCGCAGGCTGCGAAGGTTTCATTGGCAGGACATGTTATACCTGCACAAAATATTATATAAGGTCACTTACGACAATCGGAAGGCTTGACGCAGGCCTTTTCCTCTCGGCTCTTTCTTCTGTACCCGGCCTGACAGATGCACCCGGGTGGGCATGGGTAAGCAATAGAGCATGCAAACTTAGCGCGAGAGTCTGTCGATGGACAGTAGACCGTTGGGCATTCGATACCGCAGGCTGAGAAGGTTTCATTGGCAGGACATGTTATACCTGCATAAAATTTACTTCTTTAGACCTTCACATCGATTTTCTAGCTACATATAAGGCTCGCATGCATATGCTGTTGATACTACGTAACGGATAGACATACTTTAAAAATACCCATGATCCGAGTAATTAAAAAAAATCACAAGTTTTAAAAAGCCCTCGACGGTTTTTAAAAAAGGATAATATAATTAAAAACCCCTGACTTTTTTATTGCATATGTAACCCTTCCAATTGTTTTTACTTAACCTGCGCTCTCCCACTGTTGGGCAACGGGCTCAAAGGGAAAAGAAAGCGTGACAATTTATTTAGCCATCTACGTCCAAGATTAACAGAAACTGGCAACTGATCGAGTATACAATAGAAAACCTTCCAAAATAGAATTTTACTTACCACATTCTGTGGCAGGGACACAAATATTGGAATCGTTCCTGTAGAACCCTTCCTGGCACACGCACTGTGGTGTGTTGTTCGGGTACGGTCTGTTGCATGGCTGTGGGTTAGATAGATCCCTGCATTTGTCGGTGATGCAGTCAGGAGGACTAGGATTCCATACTTCGTTAGGCCTCGTGCAGTTTACTGCAGCTGAAACAGGTAAGATAAGCTGTTTGCAATTACTTGTCACCATGTTGATAAAATATAATTTTAAAGTAACCTACCTGCCTTAAAGGTTTGGTCGTTGTAATACATAAGTTCAGTAGTTAAATATAGTTCCGGCTAAAATACCAACTACGGCAAAGCATCAAGAGTCAATTATGCCATGATTACTTACGGCACTCAGAAGCCTTTATGCACTCGGGTTCATTTTGGCTCTTCTTCTTGTAACCAGATGCGCAGACGCAGCCTGGTAGGCACGGGTACGGCGGGGAACAAGCGATTACTCCCAAACCATCATTCACTGGACAATAGTCCGTTGGACACCCAGCTTTGCAGTAAACATATATCTCGTTCTTTCCGCACGCGACGGCTAAAAAGTATTTACAATAAGTTTAGGCCACTCTCCAACAAATTGAGAAATAATTTATAAAATATATTCATCTTTTGAGTTATCGAAAAAAAGAAGTAATATGAACAAAACTTATAGATAAATCTGTGAAAATATTTACTCTTAAGTACCCTGAAATATTGTATTAAATATTTTACTTCATCTGCAAAGGCGTAGCAACAGCCATTTTTTATTTCTCATTCAAATAACACACGAATCTCCCAAGTAAACTTACGTGGACAATCCTTCCACTGTATGCACTTGCCCTCATGCAACACATAGCCTGGGTTGCACTCGCAGCCGCGAGCCAGACACATCTTACTGCAGATCCCACCCTGGCTAGGTCGATCACACGTCGCGGGGCAGGCAGACGGACAATCTTTGAGAGTGGAGTTCTTGTCACAAGTGTAGTTATATCCAGCTGGAATTTGAAGTTGTATGTATCATTATGTCGATGCTGCATCTTGAATTTGGAACACAAACTACTTACTAGATTTTCGTATCTTAAAATTTTACTGACTTTTTTTTGTAAATGTAAATCACTTTATCTACTACTGGAATTTCCACGTACACCTTTTAGCTACTTTGTGAGATAGTCCTAATAGATGTTATCATTAAAGATGTTTATTTGCTTCGTCAGGGTGTAAAGCCAATTTCTAGTTCCATGTATACCTTGCTATATAACCTGGCACCCATTTAAATCTAAGAATTTTGTCAGTGAAGTCGACAACCATGAATATCATCAATAACAAATTAATATCAGACTACATCACATACATTGATTTAACTTCGAAGTAAATAGCTTATGCACTTGTGTTACGGATATCAAAAACAGCAGTGGTATTACACATATATATTTAAATATTGGATATTAACACCCAGCCACAGAACAAACACAAGTATTCATCACACGAATGTTTGTCCTGGTTGGGGGTGGGGATCGAACCCACAACTCCTGGCGCATAGGGTAGGGTCACTACCAAACGCGCCATCGAGCCAGTCAAAATAATGATGTGAATAACGTGGCTCCCATTTTTAGTATTTAGTGAGATACTACTTACGACACTCGTTAACAGGCACGCAAATATTGGAATCGTTTTTATAGAATCCTTCTTTGCACGTGCATCTGGGCAGTAATTTCCTAGCGGCAGCGAGACAAGGTTTTGGGTTGACGGCGTCTTCACAGCGCTCTGCTAGGCAAGCTGAAGGAGTTGGATTCCAGGCTTCGTTTGGCCTGGTACAATTAACAGGAGCTGAAAAGTGAAAATAATTTGATTTAGGAGCACCAGCATGTAATAATGTCAGCTAATAGACGCCAACCAAATGACAAAATAGCTTCGTTTGTACTAAATAACATTCGTCCCATGAATATCGAGACCCAATTTAAAACTTTTCATTAGGTACCTAATTGTTTGGAATTTAATTGTAAACCTACTTGTCCGGGGTTTGTATCTATACAACATTGCAGCCAACATTGGCGAACATAGCGATATTATAACGTATACAAATCTCTCTAGTGCTTATAAGTTCAACCAAAGCTTAAATTGTGGTTAAACGAACAGTCTCACATAGTTAAAAAAAATATAGTTAGTTAAAAATATAATTAGAAAAATAAAAAAATATATATATAAGATATAAGACAAAAGTAAAAAAATTGCATCAGCATCTACTATTATAGATACTAAAATTACTACACGAAAGATTAAAGATGATATCAATTTCCATTAGGATAACTATGATTTGGTTATAGTCTTAATACGTACGGCAAGTAGCAGCATCAATGCAGATAGGTTCTTCGTAGCTCTTTCTCAGGAAGCCTTGTTGGCAGATGCATCCCGACGAGCAAGGGAAGGGTGGATCGCAGACGAGGATACCCTGAACATCGTTCACGGGGCAGTAGTGAAGGGGACATTCCAGCTTACAGCGGGTAAACGTCTCGTTTGCTGGGCAAGATGGCTCTGTAGAAAACATTATTAAACTTGAAACGGTTCTTAGACTTTTGACTAAAGGCGTATGCAGTGACGTTGCTTCAAACTTTGGTGATTAAAATTAAGACTTCTTTCTTAAGTGATTAGACGTTATCGCTAAATGTCTACCAATAAGACACTGATGAAATTCCTGTTTTTGATAGATAGCAAATGTACGTTAAAACGAGAGATGAAAGAAAAGCTACTTGAAAATTTCGTGTTTTGAAAAGTAAGTGTATCATTAATTTAATTTTGAATTTAAATAATAAAATATGTGTTAAGTGTATTTTTTTATTTATACATCGTTAAAACTGTATTAAAACTTCTGTATTAAAACCAAAACCTAAACTGAACTCTCAACTTTAGAACAAATAATGAGATAAAAAATCTAACACGTAGGTTTCATTCGTGTCTGATATTTTAGTGTTTGTTCATTGGTTTATTTACACATATTATAAAAAATATTGTGTAACATACATACCTACTATAATTATAACTTTTATGGAATATTTTTTATTATGTGTAAAAAAATTACAGTAATCACTGTTTATGATATCTAATACCAATTAGTATACATAATAGTGTTTGCAACTTACCTTTCTCGCATTTAGATTTGGGTATACACTCTTCCTTCGCATTCCTCAAATAGCCATCTTTACAGATGCATCCTCTTTCTGGTTTCTGCTCAGGACATTCATATACCCTGCCGATAGCCTCACAAGTTTGGGGTGGACAATCAACCTTTTTATCAGTTTCCACTTCATTCGGTCCACATATGATTTGGAGACCAGGACCTGTTAATGAAATGTTGACAAAACAAGGGGTAATTATAATAATAAATAAATATTAAAGTGGTTTGTAGTTCCAAATAGCTAGTATTACTCTTTTTCTGTTGTTGTAACTTCTTAATGCTAGTACATAATGTAATTTATCTATGAGAGTGATATAATTAAGAAAGTTATAATATGTTATTTGTGAACCTGTTCCTTGAAATAAATTTATTTTTTATTATTATTAATATTCGACGACGTCACATATATTGATCTGACTCCGAGCTAAGTAGCTAAAGCTCTTGTGTTACGGATATCAGAATCAACAGTGGTATTACAAATATATACTTAAATATTAGATATTAACACCAAGACACAGAACAAACACAAGTATTTATCACACGAATATTTGTACTGGGTGGGGATCGAACCCACAACTCTTGGCGCATGAGGCAGGGTCACTACCGAATGCGCCATCGAGCCAGTAAAATTTAATATTTATTAATATTAAACATGCTCTAAATTTTCGGTAAAGAGTAGGTCAATAAATAAGTAAAATAATTCCATTGACAAGAGTATTTTTATTGTACACCATAACAAAGAAACTATGACACTACGTTAGTAACTAAGATATTAATTTTATCGAAATTAAATTCTTAATAGAAGTAGCAACAGTGCCAACTGAAGAATAACATAGTTTAGAAAAATTTTAAAACATCTTTTAGTTTAATTACATAAACTATAGTATCTACCCCCTTTCGGCAATTACATCTCTGCGAGATAGCTATGTGATGCTAATAAAGCTGTGATCAAAGAAGCTAATCAGCGTGAACGCGCCAAAGATCTTAAATGAAGCTCTGTGAAGAAATGGCGTCATACAAGTTGTTGCATTGCAGGTGCATTGTATCTTACAAATCTCTTACACATATCTTTCGTACACATTCCTTACATGCGTATCTTGTATAGAAAACGTCAATGTATTGTAAAAGAGACTTTATCGCATTAGAGCCTTGCTTTGGAGAGTCAGCGGTGTGTTGGACTCGAACTGACTAAACCTCTAGGTGGTCTCTATCATCGCAGTACCGGAGGAGCACTTCATAGTTTACCACTTTAACCTTAAAGCCTACTTCCCCTAGACTCTACCTACCTCTTTAGGCATTACAAACGTAATAGTACGTATGTATTTATTTAGATATTGTTTGGCGATTCGAAGTATCGGAGAACAGAAGCATACTAACTTGGGGGACATTCTTCGCTAGGAATACAAACATCGCTGGCGTTCCTCAGATAGTTATCTTTACAGATACAGCCAGGTCCTGGCTCTATCGGAGCGCACGAGTAGTATATAAGACCAGAAGCTGCTTCACAGCTCTGCGGGGGACAGGATATCTTTCTATCCGTGTAAACTTCATTGTCGCCGCATTCAGGTATAGGACCTAAAATATTATTAAATGGTCAAAGGCATATCCATCAATAAAACATTATAACAGAACATTGATTTAACTTGCGACTTTTTATTTGTTTTTATTCCAATAAATTTTACTTGGTACTTAAAAGTAATTTGGTCTTATTGTACCTACGTAAATAAATGAAAATTTTCAACCAAGGGAGGTAACACAAAAGCATGTAATTTAGTAAATTGTTGAATTCTCGATAATTTTTTTGAACTGATTGTTTCTTAGGGTTACGAAGGTCCTAACCTTCTGCCAGATCGACAGTAGCTTCAATGTAATCACCAGACTCGCTAAATCCTGGTCTAAGCGGACCCCGTCTATGCACGGGACATAACGTAAGGATGAAGATGTTTTCTCGTATATACTAAAAATAACCTTGTACATTGTGTATTTCAACAAGGTTCTTGAAAATCATTGGCACTGTCAAGGCTATCAATTTATAACATAACATAACATAGTTATGTAAGTCGCCTTTTACGACATGCTAGGCAAAAAATAAAGTTGGCACATTGAGTTGGCAGAATGTGCTTATTTATCAATTCATGCCATTTCTTTAATGGAAAAATTGGTACTTTGTGTAAAGAAACGCAGATGAGGAATGTAAAGGAACAATGGAGATTCTGTATTTAGTTTTCTAAAACAATCCCTTACATAAAACATTTGTCTCACGTTGGTTTGGGACATAAAAATAATGCAGCAACTTTGTTCCTTGTCTAGCATGTCGTATATCGGGTTTTGGATCTGTGATTGTAAAGGCGACGAGCTAACCACTTGTCACTACTTTTTCACAATGTTCCATCTAACTCAGTCCAGTTTTATTTTTAGCTGAATGTGGTTAAAGGGGCTTGTCCTTTTGACTCTGACTACGCCTTTGGGGATTACGGGCGTGATGTTGTGTTCATAAAACAGTTTCTAAATACTTACCGGGACACTTCTCACTGGGTATGCAAACGCCGTTATTGTCTCTAAGATAGCCATCTATGCAATTGCATCCAGCCTTTTTTTCGGCTAGAAGACAGCTATATGAAGTATAAATACTTGCGCAGCTTTGTGGGGGACAAATAATTTTGTCGTCAGACCATACTTCGTTTTCTGGACATGACTTTTCTGGTTCAGGAGCTGAAATTAATAAAAGCTACTATGCAATGAAATCAGTTGTACCAAAGAAAACGTCATCGAAGATCGAAAACGCGGGGCGCTGCTTTCAGAATATAAACCAACAATATGAATCTACCACAGGTTTGTCATGCCACCATGTATATCACATTCCAATTTAGGTTTTATGTATTCGTATTTTTACTAATAAATTAGTCAATTAAACGATTATACGTAGCCAAGTTTAGGTACGTTGCTAACTTTCAGAAATACAATCATCAAAGTATTTATTAAAGTAGATAAAGGTAGATAAAGACATAGGCATCCGCCTATGTCTTTATCTACCTTTATCTTATCTTTCCTACATATTTTCGTTTTTTGTGACTCTATTTTCGGTATTAATTTATACAGAGATCAGACAATTCAAAATGTTAAAAGAAATTAAATACCACCTCAAGTAACACATAGTTCAGACACCGTGTCTCATGAATGAAATTCAGATTCTTTGTTAGTTTTGTTTCAAATAAGTGAGTGCAGTACTCGAAAGCAGGTCTTTCTCATTCATAAAAAAACTCAAATGGTAAGATCAGTATACGACAAAGCACAGGCCGGGGCAAGGGCAAGCACGCCAAACATTTCATCCGCACTCCGAGCTATCGCGCCTCGTACATGGCCACTATTGTACCTGTTTTATCTTATAAAACTACTTACGGCACTTGTCCTCCGCAACGCAAGGCCCATCTTTGGTAAGACGGATGAAGCCCCGCTTGCATAGACATTTGGAATAAGGCGGGCAAGGCCCAATAGCATTAAAAGTATCACGATTATCGCAAGTCCTCTCGCAGATATTTGTATTTCTTACGTAGCGTTCATTTTCTGGACAGGTAACATCTGAAAAAAGAGTTGGTTTGTACTAGATTAAGACATTAACTAAACTATCATATTTTATTACTGTTAAAATGGCAAGTATTAAATTCCAATTTTGACTTTATTAAATAGTTGCCTGTGATGATGCCACGGTCTACTGAATTCACACAAATTATTTTATTCTAAATGAATTGTATTACCTGGTGGACAGTCGTTGCTAGGCACGCAAATACCACTTGCGTTCCTCAGATGACCGATAACGCAATTACATCCAACGACGGGGTCCTTAGGCAAGCATGCGTACGATTTGTTAAAACTGTCGCAGGTCTGTGGCGGGCAGATAATCGCATTAGGTGATGCTACTTCGTTAGGCCCTTTGCATTGTGGGAGCTCAGGAGCTGTTAAAACATAAAAGTGTGCACAGTTAGTAATACATACGTAACGTTCTTATTATGAAGATGCATATTCGGAAAACATACATGTTATACGTCCGCAATATCCGAAGGTGTATATATACATATAACTAGGTTGGATTAAACGGAAAAGACTTAAATTCACATCAGAAAAATGCACAAAATTACAAAACCTTAAATAAAGTTACACCCTAACTAACAACTGTATGGCATGTGAGTTTTTTGTCACAGAGTTACAAGGTTGTTTAGTCCCGTTAATATTATTTTTAATTAGCGCAAGCGCTGTACGGTGACCATAATCTAGCCTGTACTTGAGTTTTTGAGATACCGTTATAATTTTTTTTTACTGATTCTTTTAAATTAAAATCTTTGACCTGTTTTTTGTATATACTAAACATAATCTTGTATACCTTTGTTCACTGAGACTCTCTTTAAGATAACGGAGATATTATTTACTTGCTATGTGGAAATAGTATCTTTTTTTAAGATTTTATTTGTAACAAATCAAGTATACCCTGATTTATATCTGTGTAGCGTACTGTGGGGAACATATCCTTCTTTCTCATATGCCTTTACATTCAGGCAGTATCGGAGATTCGTGTCTCAACAACTGTGCACTTCACCGAACTTGCTTGTATTAAATTATCATTTGTCGACGACATACATACGAGATACGATACACACAACCCAACATTTTATAGCTATTTGTCGCAACTTTTTCACAATTTTGCACCTAACCGAACCGAATTTTATTTAGTTCTCTTTATGTGGTTACAGGAGCTAACAACTACCAAACCAAGCCACACAACCTCTTGGATTGCTCCATGAAGTTGTGTGCTATGTTGTATATTCCATACATATTATCAACACCTTGCAGTAATCAAGGTATTTATGGAATATATAATGTACGTTTATAGTTAATGATATATCTATAGCCTTCCTCGATAAATGGGCTATCTTATCCTGAAAGATTTTTTCAAATCGAACCAGTAGTTCCTAAAATTAGCGCGTTCAAGCAAACAAACAAACTTTTCAGGTTTATGATAATAGTATAGAAGTATAGATACGAGGTGCAATAACTTCTTTCCTTAATGTTTTATGAATTTGATGTAAGTAGGTTATGGTCGGTTATAAGTAACATTTGAGTTAGATGGATTATTAGTTACAGCTTTGATTACGTTAATGCACAAGTGTCATAGTAGCTATATAATCAAATTCTATGGACACATAATATCTGGATTACGTTCTAGCCTAAGTTTACGTAACCTCTGTATTCTAATCTATTAAAGCTGAAGAGTTTATTTGTTTGTTTGCTATTGTAACATTAATCATAGACACGGGTAAAACCGCGGCGCGGGCACAGCTAGTTTTGTATTAATCGTATCCATCATATTGTGTAGAATGACATGTAGTATGGTAGTATGTATGAGATAAGTATGTAACTTACGAGGTTGGCATTCCTCCTCAGGTATACAATTGTTGTTGACGTCCCTCAGGTGTCTGTATCTGCATGTACAGCCAGGTGTTATTTGTATACCTGGTGTGTAGTTGCAGGAAACGTTTACGTAACGGGTTGCACAAATGTCTGGTGGGCAGGGTGACAAAATCGCCCGATATTCTTCATTGTACCCACATGATATGTCGGAGGGAGCTGAATAAACATAAAATTTGAATGAAGACTTACTTACTTACTTAACGATATAATTTGGAAACCAAAATATCGTGTAAGCATAATCATTAACTTATAAACAATGAAAACATTTTTCTTTTCAAATTAGGTCCGATGCTCCACTTAGTTATTGTTCAGCAATACCGAGATGTGCTGTGACGTACGTGATGCTCAGATGCTCCTGTTATAGTTGAATAGACTACCAAATACCAATTTGGTCTATCACCTCAACCCTTACTCAAGAAGTTATCATCATGATATATAAACTGCATCAACATGCAGAAGTGTTTAGTTATTCACACTGCTTCATCATCTTCCTAGCGTTTTATTCTGCTTAATCGGGGTCCACTTAGACCACGATCCAGGATTTGGCGAATTTGATAATTACATTGAAACGACTACCAATCTTGCTTCGTAACCCATAGGTGTAGGAATCGGACAATTTTGATAATGGTTACACATCCATAGTTATTTAAAGTGGTATAAAACCGTACATAGATTTTGAAAAATACAGCAGTACGTGTTTCTGTTTCAAAAATCACCTCGCGCATGTTAGGCGCGTATCCTTACCATTCAACAACCACCGCCCCAGTTTTGATGCTGCTTACATTCAGGATATTATTTACTATTAATTGTATTGACTTACGGCACTCATGTTCCGGAGCGCAAGGTCCATCCTTATTCAGCCGTATAAGGCCCCGCTCACAGAAGCACTTGGAGAATGGCGCGCAAGGTCCCAGGACACTATAAATTTTCCGATTGTCACAGGTCTTCTCGCATTGAACGGTGTTATTTACGAAATATTCCCCCGAAGGACACTGGGTAGCTGAAAATGTCAGAATTTTTATACATCTTACTCAGACTGGGTATCATATTATAAAGAGACTGAGCTCTGTAAGAGGCAAGTAAGTAAGGCAAGTTTAGAAGTAGAGGCCCTCTAAACATGTACCTACTTAATTCAATACCTACAATACGAGCAAAGACTTTCTAGCTCATTTTCAAAAAGTTACTCTTTTTAAGATTAGGCACTAAGTAATTAAGTACCTGTAAAGCTATTTTCTACAGGGAAACAATAATTTAATGTGAATTTAATATGTAACCTTGTCTAATTAACACCCGCGTGACGTCACCCGCAATATTCGCTGGTCAGTTATGCGAACGATTTTGAGTGTTCGATACGTCACGATTACGTCACCAATATGGCGGCCAGGCGCATTAGCAATCTGCGGGAATTATAGTGAGCGTCATCTGGGTAAAATGTGAGCACTAAACACAATGATCACCGATTTGTACTATTTTTATTCAGCTTCACAATAAAATTTAGAAATTAAACTAACAAACAAGACTGATCACCGAGTTCAGGGCACCGATCTTACTTTTACAGCCAAAATTACTGATCCAACTCGATCTGCCATTTTCCAAAGTTTATCCCGCCAAATACAATTCGCAATCCGCAAGTGAAGATGGCGCCTCGACCTCGCTCGAGACGCGCGCTCTGCTCTGATTTGTCATTACGTTAGTCACAATATTTTTAATATAAAAAAAATTAACAAAGGAATTAAATTATATAAAGCCTAAAAAAGGCTAAAGTAATTAACATGTAAATAAACTATTAAGCATTATGCATGAAAACAATCACCTCGACTCATAGCTTCCTCCGACATATATTTATGTACCTATGTTATTCTATTATCATAATACCCTACTGATAAAATTTTTAAATAGGATTATTTTCAAAAATAATTACGCCGTTGCGACATCATCTCAACCATCAAGAACAATGTCGACCTCATTTGGTTTCTTATTTACTCAATATTTGAAGAATCTACTGTGTGCTAAGTGGCATCTTCCAATTCTTCGGGAGTAGTAGCCGATGCCGTTAATTTTTTATTAGCCTTTTATCAGGGTTGAAGCTTTAGAGTGCCGAATGTTATTGCAATCGAATATGCAGTTAAGGCGTGAAAACGTAGCACACAGACAAAAATATAGAATTACTTTCGAGTTAGTAATTATAATATGGATTATCTTCATGAACTCGCTATGCATATTTGTATTTTCCGTGTTTACATTTTTTGTTTACTTCTTTCTAACAATTCGCTGCGTTTTGACACGGTTTGAATTGTCATATTATGGAGTTATTTTATATAAAAAAAGTGTGTATTTTATCAATGTTTAAGTTTTATGTTTTCGTATTTTTCAATAATTGATTATCCAGAATACACAACACGTAGCCAACCTAAGTAAGTTGTTTAAACATTCAGAAATACATTCATCAAAGTACATATTTCACAAAGTACCTACGCGTTGCATCAGCCTGCGTCTTTATTATATCTTATAGTGCCTACATATGATCGTCCATTGTGTATTCATTTTCGGTATTAATATTTATTCAAAGATCAGGCAATTTTAAATTGTATTATTAAAATCGAGCGAATGTAGGTAATTGTCTCCTAATAATTTTAATACCACCTCGACACATAGTTCAGACACCGCGCTTCATGAATGGAATTTAGATACTTTGTTAGTTATGTTTACAAATAAGTAAGTGCAGTGCTCGAAAGCAGGTCTTTCTCATTCATAAACAAACTCATAGGTATGGTAAGATCAGTATATGACAAAGCACAAGCCGGAGCAAGTGTATGGCACGCTATGCGTTTCATCCGCACTGCGAGCTGTCTCACCTCGTACATGGCCACTGTTGTACCTGTTTTGTCTTATAAAACTACTTACGACAGTTGTCCTCCGTAACGCAAGGCCTGTTGCATACACATTTGGAATAAGACGGGCAAGGCCCAATAGCATTAAACGTTTTACGATTATTGCAACTCTTCTCGCAGATATTTTAATTTTTTTACGTAATGTTAATTTTTTGAACAGGTAAATACTGAAAAAGGAGTTGGTTTATACTATATTAAGACATTAACTAAACTTTCATAATTAATTTGTGTTAAAATAACAGATATTAAATTCCAATGTTATTGTTTCGACATTATTAAATAATTACCCGTGACATGATGCCACAGTCCACAAAATTCACACGAAATCGGACAATTATTTCCGAAACTAGTGAATTTCGACTTGGTGTTCCGTACATTTTTTACGTCAAATGGGCTATATTTTCAGTCGCTTAAAACAATGACACCTTAGAATAGGTGTCACCCCGTATTTATACGTGTATGTATACTACGTGCTTGCAGTATACATCTTTCAATTATCAGCGGCATAGTCAATCTCTCAGATAAAATTTTCACTGACACCGAATTAAAAAAATCGAGTAACCCGGACGGTTTGAATCGAAAATCATTTGGAAGTCAATTACAATTATCGGATGATATATAAGACGAAACATAGTAGATACAGGAGGGACATTGTTCTATTGGTATGCATATTCCACTAAAGAATCGATACATTGACACCCAGATTTTGATATTCAGGAGTCAGGTGTGCACGAGTATAAAATATGTCGACTCTGACAGGACACTCGTATTTCTCATTTGTCCATTCCTCGTTGTAGTATCCATATTTAGACGGTTTATGAGCTAGTCAGAATAAATACATAAATAGATGAGTTGTATGTCTTTAATTCATTGTATCATATTTGTTATGGTACTCACGACGAAATGATCACATAGACTCAATTCGCTTATTGGTTACTACAATCTAAACAGAGAATTGAAAATAAATAAAATATTAGATATTATTTTTCTAGTTGTTTAAATTATACGAATGTCTCAAATTCTCATATCTTTCACTTATTCGTAAATCGATTACCTGTTGGTGCTTTCAAAATGTTGATAACTTCATTATCGACATCAGCTTGAACCATTGCTTATTAGCAAATTCAATTCTACTTCCATAACCCTATTCATTTGGCATTTTTATTATTTACCAAATTTTATGAATTTTATTATGAATTTTTACGTTTAATTCGGTATTATACTTACACAATTATTTTAAGTCATAGTTTCCCATTGCCATACAACTATACAATCTAGAGAAGCATTGTGATTTGGCACCTCATAAAATGTCCATCGCTTGTATTTTTAATCAAAACATTTTTTTTGTTTTGCAATCATCTTTTATGCCAGAATCCCTACCTTTTTTTCCTTTTGCGTGCATCATTTAATTAATTGACATTTATACATATTTTAAAAGATAATGTACTCACGGCACTGGTCTACCGAGACGCAAGGGCCGGTGGCATCATCATTCAGCCGCACAAGGTCTCCACTGCACACGCATTTTGAAGAAGGGGCACAAGCGCACGCTCTGTCGATATAGTCCCTATTAGCGCACGTCTTCTCGCAAGCACTACTGTTTGTCACATAATGCTCTCCTTTGGCGCATGTGGGTGCTAAAACAGACAAGCAGTTCATCCTTAGGGACCTGGGTAGACCTAGTCTTAGAATACGAAATTAAAGACTGCGAATATAAATCCCGCAAATGACCATGATCGCTTGTACTTGAATCCAAGATATTGATAATAACGTAATGCATGTCTATCCATTGCTTAATATTTCAAATGGTATGAGATAATTGGCTCACTGGTGGCCACACGTTGGTTTTTGAAGTACCTTATTGAATCTCTTTTCGTCTGAAAGTTAACTGTCGCCTCAATTCGCTCAACTATAGAAAAAAAAATTGGTTGAATTTCAATACAAATTCTTTGGACGAATTTCTTTTGTCAATCTCATTTTCACAACATCATTCTTCTACACGTATCTTGGTATAATAATACGTTTCTTAAATTTCTGCTTACGTGTTTTAACTTGAAGGGCTTATATGCAAATTCTAATAAAAAAAAACACAGATAACTTACGACACCGATCCTCTGTCACACATGGGCCAGTAGCGTCATCATTAAGTCTAACGTAGCCTTGCTTGCAAACGCATCCAGAGAACGGCTTGCACCGGCCAGACTGGACGTTCCGATTGGCGCAGGTTAGTCGACAAGCAGAATCGTTCCTTACGTATCGTTCGTTTTTCAAACAAAGAACTGTAATGATCAGAAAATTTATTATACACCTTTACCTACATCTTAACAACCTTTCTGGATGAAATGTTGTAAGTAAGTTGTAGTAATTGAGTTACACGTTTATGAGATGCATTTTACAAAACCGGTAGAGTCTTGTTGTAGTAAATTACCGAGTCCAAAGTGTCCGAAGCAGTTCCACAACACGAATAAGTAGTCAATATTTTAAATTTAGTTCTTAAACCAGTCCTACTGATTACCGCAACGCACGTTCATTGAGACAGAACGCTGAGTGCACGATAAAATATTTTTCCTTATATTTTAATAATAATATCCTTCCAACCCAGCTCACTGTCCCATGTTGGTCTGGGACTTAAAAAGAATATGCCAACTGTGGTTCTTGCCTAGCATGTCGTAAAAGGCGACTGGTAAGTATATCGAGTTTTGGGTGTGTGATTGTGTAGGCGACAGGTTAGCCGCTTGTCACTGCTTTTTCACAATTTTCCATCTAACCTAGCCCGGCTTTATTTTTGACTGAATGTGGTTAAAGGGACAGGCCTCTTTGACTTTGCCTACCCCTTCGGGGATTATGGGCGTGATGTTATGTATGTATGTATATCCTCCTAACCGAATTCGGTTACGGCGGCCAATCTCAACGAGCACTAGCCAGGTACACAGGAGATGTTTTAGTGCACCGGAGTCTGCGCAAACACAGGTGCACTCTCTGTTTCTTCACTCTCAAAGTCCGGTGATACGGTAACCCGACATGACCAGAAAGAGTTTTAGCGCAGGACTAAGGGCTTAACGAGGCACGAAGGTGATTAAACCGCCAATTTCCTAACTCCAGGTTGATACTGAGTTATTTCAATATTGAAATACACAGCCACAATTTTTTGGTCCAACCCGGGAATTAAACCGGGGATCATTCCGGTCCTTAAGCGGCACATGCTACCTCTAGACCAACGACGCAGTCCCCTTAGATTTAATTAAGAGTGATTAACAAAATATGGCATGATAGATGTACCTAACAGAAGTCTGTCTTTCTATATTGTATGTTAACTAACAGTTCTCAACAACATTTAATGTTGAATACGGTGCTGAACAAACGCTAAAACGTTAAGTGTATAAATCATCTTAACAAAAACACGATACCTACTCCTTCACATGTTGACGTCACAAAATGGGCATCTCTGCTACCTTGCAACTGAATAAATGTTTATCTTTGTAAACCACACATTGTTTAATTAGCCGTATCGAATGTAATTTAACCTAACCATTTCTTTGCATAGAGATCGATAAATACAAGTGTTAATAACATTTCATTTGAATAAGTAGATGCGTTGTTTCTGGGAGAAACGTTTTATTGTGTATTCATTCTTTAATCAAAATCAATTGAAAATGGCATCCCTCCAATTTTTCAGCCGTTGATAAAAGCGGATTTTCTCAGTAAACGTTCCGTTTGCCTCACAGGTTCTATATTTTAATGTAGGAAAATGAAGTAAGTACCTAATTAACTTAGTTAAAAAGGGTTTCTACAGAATAACATCGTTGTTTTTTTAATTCTGGTAGAATACCTATATGATAATGGTTTCCTACAATGTTATATTTTCTTTATTGTTTATATAGTTACACCCAATTTAGTTAAACGGAAAAATCCCTTAAACAGTTTGGTAAATTACCAATAAATTGTAAAGTATCAAGCAAATAAATATGACACATTAGGTACATGGCTGCCATAATCACACAGAGTATTTACACTTTTACTACCATAAAAACAATATATTTTCTCGACACGTGACTAAAATCGTGTCCAATAAACCAGTTTACTCGCATAGTGTACAGTATACTTAATCGGAGTCTTACAAAACACAAATATACGTGCATCAAAACTATACGCAACGCTCAATAGTTATCAATCTTCCAGTATCCACCTTCAAAATAGTCTCACGGGAGTAATTAGCGGAGCTATGAGGTAAATGATCAAACACTAGCTTGACATTACAACTATTGTATAAATAGTATGTAGATAAATTATGGTGCGACGATTCAAACGTTTCGTCTCGTTTAGTATCTTACATAAATGTAGGAACTGTATATAGGTAATTATAATACGTCACAACCTGACTACGGCCTTTTATCATATAGGTAAGCACACACATATGCACAGTATGTATAATATGTATGATCTATAGACAATACAATTCTCCATAAACTGACTACTTCTCTATCTCTTATCATAATAGGTACGCACATATGTAAAACATAGTCTGTACCTATATTTTCAACGATTTAATATTTTAAGATATAGTTTGATAACGAAGACACAAAATGAAATTGATCACTTTATGGTAGTAAATGAGACATAATTAGAAACGGACCACACGAATTTTATAAATTTATATCTCAAGATCTTGATACAATTATTCCTTAAGTAGTTTATGATTAAGATAAAAAAAATATTTATTACATTCCTAATTTCTCAGAAATAAACGCATCGAATTATCTATCTTTTCTATAGGTCATTAATACATTAATGCTGGAAATTTATAAAAGTGGAAAGTAGCCGAAAATTTATCTTACTTTTAGGTTCCGGTTTGATGGTAGGCTTCGGTCGTACCGGCGACGTCGCCAGCGCAGACGCAACCAGAACAAACAAAATACACCACATTGGCATCGCCATGGTTGCAGATGCACAATGAGTTTTTTCACACAACTACCGCTTTTATAACATCGTCGCTTAGCTAATTAAACAAAAATAACATGTGAAACAAAAATATAAAAAAAAAACACCCAGGCTGTTGTGTTTTTGTCTTAGCAATCGCATTGATATGAACCAGCTGTTCCAATTGTACGGATATTAAATAATTGTTAATTACTCAGAATACTGTTAATTTGTCATGTGAACGAGTAGGTTTTTCAGAATTTAATGTGATTATGGAATTTAATAGGATTTCAATTATGTCAAAAGTTTGAGAGTTTTTTATGGGTACCTAATGTGATTTTTGTTGGTTGTGTTTTAGCATAGATTATTAAGTTTGAGTGTGGATATTATATACTCTTATATAGAGTTTTTTATTAAGCTAATTTTATACGCCAGTTGAAATATAGCTTCTGAAGAATGTTTATGACAATTTAACAATTTTCATATTTATGAATTATGCTCGTCGACTGATCGAATATAATATTTTATTGTAGTGTAGTCTCCTCTTTCCAGAAATTCAATATGTATTTTGCTTTTCTGACAACGTTTTGCATTCCATAAAAATTAAATTAACCATCAACATATTCTGGTAAGTCCCGTCCCTAGTAGGGATCAGCTTGAACCATGATGTAGATTTAGCAAGTCAAGTCATTGGATTGTTGCCACTACCATTTAATCTTCCTAACCCATAGGCCTTAGAGGAACCAAAAAAATTTTACAACCAACCAATCATAGTCAAAGTCAAAGTCAAAGTCAAAGTCGAAGTCGAAGTCGAAGTCGAAGTCGAAGTCGAAGTTGAAGTCGAAGTCGAAGTCAAAGTCGAAGTCAATTTAAATACCTAGGTTTGAAACAAATACTTATTAATTGCCAATTCAACAAGAAAACCAACTAAAATACTACTCACAAAATTATCAAAGTATGGCATACGAGGATCAGCTTTTGAATTGATAAAATCATATTTAAGTGACAGAACACAATGTGTCGAGTTAACAAAGTATTGCACTAAATTAAAAACCGTTTTAGCATATAGATCTTCTTACGCTAATAATAATTTTGGTGTACCACAAGGTAGTATCCTGGGACCTTTGCTTTTCTTGCGCTGCATAAACGACTTGCCAAAACATGTATCGCAGGAGTGTATTTTATTTGCAGATGATACAACTCTTGTGATTGAAAGTAAAGATGTGACCACATATAACGATGATGTAAATAGGATATTGTCCCAGGCTACATTATGGCTCAAATCGAATAATTTAAAATTAAATACGGAAAAAACGAAATACATACAGTTTCGAACGATTAAAGGTACTCCACACCCCTTAAATATTACTGTTGATGGTGACCGCATAGAGGAAGTTCAACTAATTAAATTCCTAGGCATAAATATTGATTGTCACTGTAATTGGAAGGCACACATTAATATTGTAAGTACTAAAGTCAATCAATTTGTATATGCCTAAAGAAAAGTTAGTAAGGTAGTCTCTATAAAAGCTGCACTTACAGCTTATAATGGATACGTTGATTCCGTGCTACGATATGGCATAATTTTATGGGGAAATTCTGTAGACATCCATAACATATTTATTATACAAAAGCGATGAATACAGGCCATAATTTGGTATTAAAAAAACGGATTCATGTCGTCCATTCTTTCAAAAATATAATATTCTTCCAATTCCTTGTTTGTACATTTATGAAATAAGTTTTTTCGTATTTAAACATAAATCTCTTTTCTTAGACAAAAGAGATGTCACGAGTAGAAATATTCGTTCTCAATATGCATGCCAACTACATAAACCGTTTGTAAAACTGTCTGTAGTAGAAATGCTTTTATCATGTGCATAGATATTTACAACAGATTACCAATTCGCTTTAAAAATAACAATTTAAGTTTATATGAATTTAAGAAACTAATGAAAATGTGGTTATTAAGTAATTGTTTTTATAGCCTCAATGACTTTAAACAACATACAATCAGACAAATCTGACAAATTGTTGTGTTCTATGTTATATTTTTATTTTTTTGTTTTTATCTCTATAAACTGTGTATACACCTGTAAAGGTAGGATTTGGCGATCTACATAAAAAGCAACTTCTACTGTTAACTATGTACCCAAATTTATACACAATAAAGTTCATTTCATTTCATTTCATTTCATTTCATGGAATATGTAATATGGAATTAAAATAAGATTTAAATATGAATCTACCACCGGTTCGGAATGTTGCTTCTACCGAGAAGAAACCGGTAACAAACTCTGTAGTTACTCTTTTCAACAACATATTTTTCGAAGGTATATGTGTATATATGAAGTCGGCTTGTCAGTCATAGTTATTTAACTATTGACATGTCAAATTTGAGCATTTTTTCCGCGGTGCTTAAATTAGTAGTTAAAATACCTACTAGGATTTGAAAGATCTGTATGTGTATCTCAAGCTGACATCAAAGACACGTTTCTCATGCCATAGGCTCTTCAATAGAAATCGGTCTGCGTAATTATGTGCTATAACCGCTTATGATGTTCATGAATTACAATGCGTCATACATGACCTCAAATGAGGGACGTCCCCTATTACCCACCGTCCCATATTATTACTAGCCGACTACGAGGATTTATACGAGTATAGTTCAATTCAACTTTTTTGTTATACTTTGTAAAACCTGTGTTTCGGTAGCGGCTCTGATGATTTTAATGTTTTCACTTTTATATTATATTTGTTAGTTTGCAGATAGTAGTGATAATAGATGGTCCGTCGGTCACCTTTCTGCTTTTTTGTTCACCGTTTACTTAAACAGTGCAATTTATACAGGTTTACTTGGAATAGGTGTCATTGTTTTATGGGAGTGAAAATATAGCCCATTTGACGTAAAAATATATGTACAGAACACCTAGACGAAATTCACTAGTTTCGAAAATAATTGTCTAAAGCTTTACCGCTAAGAAAATACACTCAGCGATCAAAATTATCATATGGTTGGCGGATATCGGCCCTGAGAAAAATCTGTTACCTTGATAATATTTTCTCGCAGCTTAGAAATAGCCCGCGCCCTTTGCGTCTAAGTCTAAACCACTAAGCCATGTAATAAACAGTCGTTGCTCAGATTACAATAATTACGTTTACCAAATTAACCACACAAGAAACCCAACTCAAAGTGTCAATGAAACTTTCGATTCCTACGCTCAAACAGAAGACAAGCTAAATATTTAACGAGTGGCCCGTATTGTTCAGTCCTTCAGAAAGGCCACGGGTCAGAGCTTCTAAAAGGTACACTTAAAAGCTCTTTATGGCCGAAGATATTGCAATGCGATGTTACGAGCGAGTTCCGACGCCTAAAACCGCTTTAAATAATTAACTACAGCTCTTCAATAAAACACAGTGTCTTATGTTGCACCTGGTCTAAAAGCGCCTTGATGGAGTCCGCGGTGAAAGCGGAGTGTTTACTGGCGGGACCGAGCGGGAAGCGAAAAATGGTTTTTGGAACTCTTTGTGTCACCTTTATGAAGTCTCGGTGAAGGATCTATCAGTAAAAGTAACGAAAATTCGGGCAACTATATGTCTTCGTTTTCTGTCTAAAATAAACTTCAGGGTCGTATAGTCTTGGTATACTTACAGGTGATTTAAATTCCTCAGACTTACATTAATGTCATAGCTCCAGACCAAACATTTATTCTTAGACTATGGATACTAGGTGACATAAACCTACAACATTTGTAAAAACGTCAATGTCTCGAGTACAAATGTCCACGTTCATCTCACGAAACAGCTGCTCCTAGTGGAACTCGAAACCGCCGCCATTAGTTTCGTGGCCAGGGTCTTTGACCACTCGACCAACCGGCCTAGATAACATTCGTAAGAAAAATATACATTATTCGATCTCAAATACATAAAGCTTACAATCGTATCAAGCAATGTGCAATAAGAAATTGTTTATTTACATTGCGTTACAATTAAAACATCTGCACATAAATTATTCATTTTATTAAAGAATAGTCAATAGCCCGCGACGTATTAAGAATGCCTTTCTACAGAACAATATTGCAACGAAAATAAAGAGTTAACATTATTATTTTAGGTATATTTCTTGGACCAAAATATTATTTATTTATACAACTACTAACGGACACAATACATTCAATTGTTCAAAAAACATGTTATCGTGCGGTTAAATTTTTATTTTTAAACGGTATTTTTATAAGTTATTGATCTTCTTCCTAGCATTATATCCCGTGCTTAGTCGGGTCCGCTTAGAACACGATCCAGGCCTTAGCGAATCAATAATAAATAGGTACATTACCGTGACTGCCAATCTGACCTTCGTAGCCTTCAGATAAGGGAACCAGACTGTCTGGATCATGGTTACAGATCCATAGATGGTGGAATGTGCAGGTTTCATTACGATGTTTTCTCTCACTGCTGAGTTAGTGGTATAAATACGTACCTACATAGATTTAAAAAACCAGCCAAGTGCGAGTTGGACTCGTGCACGAAGGGTTTCGTACCTATCTTTGTAACATTAGACCCCAAGCGAATAAATATTCTGTAAATATTTCAAGCGTCTTGTTGCCGTCATTATGTCCGTTCAAAAAACGTCACGTTTGTTGTATGGGAGCCCCCTTAAATAATTATTTTAGTCTGTTTTTAGTATTTGTTATTATATGAGCAACACAAATACATCATACATTGTAAAAATTTTGACTGTCTAGCTGTCGGTTCATGAGATACAGACAGACGGACAGAGGGACAGACGGACAGACGGACGGTCGGACAGACGGACGGACAGACGGACAGATAGAGAGCGGAGTCTTAGTAATATGTCCCGTTTTTACCCTTTGGGCACGGAACACTAAAAATCCAGAGATACGTGCTCGGGTTTGAACCCGCACCCCTCGGTTAATAATCTTACCACCGCTCATTTATTTATACAAATATTTATCAAAATATTAATTTATGCAACTACATACTTAAGAATAAAATACATTTAATCAATAAGCATTATCTCTTTAAGTCTATTTTTTTGCTTTCTCAATAAAGAAATTAACCGTAAATATTTTACCAAAGATCTTTATAATCCATTCTTCTTCTTCCTAGCGTTATCTCCCGTGCTTGGTCAGTCCGCTTAGAGTTTAAACCATGATCCAGGATTTAGCGAGTCTGGACAATATTGCATTCGACTGCCTAATTGACCATTGCAACCTTTAGATAAGGGAACAGACAAATCTTAACATAGTTACACATCCAGTAAGTTATTTTGGATGTGTAGGTTTCATCACAACGTTTTCCCTCACCATCATATAAATCCGCATCAGGATTTGAAAACTCCCGAAGTACGGGCCCGAGTGTGAAACAGCACCCCTCAGGTATACCTACTCACTACTGAGCTACCACCGCAAAAAAATCCTATATTAATCTACAAGCACTAAACTTACAATTTATTCCACTATCGGAATCGTGCATTCCATTAGCGGGAATCTAATCCTAACTTACTCCAAATTATATAAGTAGTAGTTAGTACATCTGTTAAGTAACGTGCAGGAATCGATACCCCTTTGGATCCGACAATCGGCTATTAGTTAAATTTATTTATCGTCGTTTGATAACGGAAGCCAATTACTTTAATGTTTGTTTATCAATTTTCTGGTAAATTGAACTTTAAATAATGCTAATTAACCAATTTAAAGATAAATGATTTCATTTGTAACTTTATACGATTTTCCCGATTTCACGATATTGGTGGACTGAATTTTTTATTTATAATGTGAATGCAAAAAAAATAATTATAAACGTAAAATAATATTGTGTACATTTATAAACAAATAATGCAGTCATGCAAATAAAGCGAAATTAATATTTGGCACTTGAATGTATATTTCAGTGCATTTTAATTTAAACGAGGGATCACCGAGACTTAAGTCTTAAGTTAAGGTAAAAGTTTAATGAATAGCATTGTTAACTAGGGACAAATCCCGGCTTCGCTTGCTTTATTTACACAATACTATATTTAGGTTTGGTGAGTTTTTCAATTCTAATACTTATTACATAATTATCATTCTTAGACGTGTCTAACAATCAACAATGCCGGAATCTTCACGTTGTCTTTAAACACGAAGTTATTTTATATCTCCTACATCGCTTAGACCATGACTCTGGATTTCCCAAGTCTGGTTATTACACTGAAGCGAGTGCTAGTCTGACATTAGTTACCCTTAGATAACGGACCAGACAGAAATGGATCATGGTAACATATACATAACATTTTCATTTAAATGTAAAAATTTATTGCGCTGTTTTAATCGCTGTCTAGCAAATGATACACATCCTTATTTATATCGATTGAAAAATCGTCCGTATTTTAACCAGAAGTCATCGCATTTGAGGCGCGTGTTTCTTACCATTGAGCTACCATCGCCCCTCTTAAAGCTTCTGTTACTCAGTGAACCAAACTGACTCAAACTACAAACTTACATTCGCATTTATTTGTAATATTAGTTAAAATTCAGAACTACCCACCACGTTAAATTACTCTGAATCTCGTGTCATGTTATCGTAAAAAATACGTAGGTACCTACTCGCAGACTGTTATAGAATTTCGCGTCTCCCGACGTTTCTGTAATTTTTCACGATGTAACACTCACAAGGGGCCTCACAAAGAGATATTAAATTTAAAAATGCAGGGAACGAGATTGCTCGCCTTGCCGAAAATATTCGAGAGCCTTTGAAAGGGGTTGAGCAAGGTTCAAGTTACGCATTCAAAAACACTGGGTACGAGTATAAATACTTTGACAAAACCTTTTTATGCAACGAGTTAATTAATTTTGCAAGGAGAATTTACTTAATTAAGTACGTATGTACTAACTTTCTACCCGTGTGGAAATTCAACATGCTACAGAAACTATCTAACGTCCCGGGAGTTCTATCTATTTCGTGATAAAAGTAGCCGCAGAAGGTGAAAAGTGAAGGTGAAGGTCCTGTCTTAGCGTTCCAACTTTGGCGTACCGATCTTCATGACAATATATGTGCTTACACATATTTTTTTTATATTGGTAAACCGACGATAACAATAGTTTATTTTTATTAAATTCAAAGCGGACGAAGTTGCAGTAATAGCTAAAATTGAAACGTATAAAATCTTACTATCATAAATTTATTAGTTAGATAGTCTCCCTATAATATTTCATTGCGAACAACCTGTTTGTTTTTATTAAGCAGCAGTGGTCTGTTTATTAAAGTGAGTTTTTTTTTTATTAATATCAGTAACAAAAAGCATAATTAACCGGCACGTAGTATTGTTGTGTACACGTGTTGTTATAAAAAACCCAGTTAGGGATTGTTTATATTTTTACATCTCTTTAATTTCAAAAAGTTATTTTGATTTAATAAGCTAAATTGTATTTTGTAAAATGTTATGGGAAAAAAGATTTTGTAATAAATAATTAACACGCCGTAGGAAATAATAATAAAAAATTAATTTATTCCACAAAAATATTAACAATCTAATTTATAAAATTATATTACACATCTTTTCACAGTGGAATGGATATTTAAAAATTTACAAATTAATTATTTATACAAAGGAATTATAAGAATAGGTAACATTTTTTCATATCTAGCCAATATAAAATAAATAGATACAAAGTTTAAAAGACGTATCAAATTTTTTATAAATCTTTTGGCACAATTCAGATTATATTTCGAAAAATCAGAAATTAAAAATGAGCATTCTTATTTTATTATGATAAGTACAAAATTCATTTATAACTGTATCCTTAACATACATTTAACAATAACTGGCACAAAATTCGTATAAAAACAGAAAATGAAAGGTATTAAGGCTTGATTACACGTAGTCGTATATAGCGATACGATTATGTAGACATCCATATATTATTTATCATTATGTAAACAAAAACATATTTACACAACGAAACTAAATCTTATTATGCTTAAACATAAAAGCTGAAAACATCTACAAAAATATACAACTTTAAAAAGATTTTTCACATGTAAAGTTTGCTACACACGTCTAAGTGTAAGAAGCCCTAAGACTGGCAAGTTATCACATTAAAAAAAAATAGATTTTATAAGTAATTTGAAAGGATACATTTGAAAATAACGTCACAAGTCCGAGTAGAAAAGAAAGAAAGAATTGAAAAGCCTATTTTTTTTATACAAAAACATTTTGTACCTGTATTCAGACCTCAGGTACCTATAATATACACTACCGTGTAATGCCTCGGTTATTTACACATTCATAAGTTATTATGCACAATTTGTTCATTAATACAAAAGACTAGCCATCGCTAAGTAAGTGCATACACATTTACGTACAAAAATATTAAAAAAAATTCGTTATTCACATCAACTATCTAGGTTGAAGATTTTCAGTCGTAGATATCTCACATCTTACTTAAAATATATTAACATTCGTTGAACACAAAACTATTATGCTAACTACTCAACACGTATTAGATTTGGACGGACTTGGATCACGTTTAGTCTCTTATTATTCACCTCTTAAAAACACTATTATTAACACAATTTCATTCCATCACCACCTTCATTCCCATTGTTTATAAATTGTCTACTCTCACTTTGTCAATTGTGACGCATTACACAAAATATATGCAGACAGACGGCTGGTACATTTGTGATATCGATTTATTATTAGCGAAACAAACGTATTCACATTTAAACTAACGCAAAAAATTACGTACAAACGCGTCTAAGTGTAGAATCTCTCTCTCAGGCTCAGTATTAACCCATCCATCTGTCCATATTATATTTTATGTTAGCTAGCACAAGTTATGTATTTACTTCTTTACTACAATAAGAACGTACGAAAATATATTAAATATACGAAATACGTTACTAAATTGAGATTTTAAAGGTAAAATAAATAGCACAACTTTATGCTAGCGCCGGCACAGACTACGTAGGTCTACTCCATTGGTACACTTGAGTGTCACTATAGTTCAGTCGTTGTTTCCACCGGGGACTGGTCGTAGGCGAAACCCGTGAAGTTTCTTTTCCCGAACGTGACGTTATCGTTGTCAGAGGCCCTGCAAAATACAACGAAAATATAAAATACAATACGAGATTCAAATTTTTTAGGTAACTGATAATTATTATTGGTGAATCATCATTCGATCAATAATAGATGACATAACGATTAAGTAATGAGATAATTGAATAGTAAAATAAAAATAAAAATAAAATAAAATAAAAATATCTTAATTTCTCAAATAGTAATGAATAGATTAAATTAATACAGCTCAGATAATATGTTTTTAAAAACCATTATCTCGTCACTGTAAGATATTTGACCAAACACTTCAATTAAGTTTTTATTAAGAGTATGTCTTTTCATAATAATAAAGGATTTAAATTGACTAAACTAATATGAACAAATCAATTAAATAAAAAAAAAATTAGCAAACAATTATACGAGATTACACTAAGATGAGATTATATTTATTTTATATATTTAACATAGATCGCTTAATCCCCTAGTCTCGAGACAGGATATAGAATATTAATTAATTTTTATATCCGTAATAAGCCATTTGTCAGTAAAGTTCGAAATTTTTGGCCTTACGGTGTTCTCATGGTGTCATAACTATAAAATTACAAAACTACCTTCTAAAATTTTATGCAGTCGGACATAAAATTAAATTTTGATAGCTCGTTAAGGTATTATAGTAAAATGGGAGGCATACGGCCGTCATTATGCGTTTTAGCACCTCGAATTAAGAGCGGTATTTGCACAAAGCCCAAGATGTAATACCCATTAGACCTAAAATAGCAAAAATAACGGAGCAAAATGCCGGGTTAAAATAAACAGATGTGAACCTACTGCGCCTTAATAACGCGGCACTAATTAAATAGTGTTCATAATAAATGCGACTCAGATGTAGGTACGTTAACATTATTCAAATATTGGTTTGAATAAACGATGTTTAGTCGGTTGAATGGAACTTTTCATGCTGCTCGTATTTTGAAACAACCGAGAGGTTTAATGAAAAGTAAGCTAAATAAGTAAGTAAGGTATATATACATATATATTTAGTGTGAGAAACTCAATTCGCGGTCAGATTAAGATAATAAATATTATGCAATATATTTAAGTATCTAAATGTTTCTTCAAATTTTTTTTAACTCTTATAAAATAACCTCGTTAAAGAAGCACAAAGATGACAAAGACGATGGAATCTCTGTTTGCGGGATTTTTTATCCTTCAGAATAAATAAGCTTTTAAATTATCAAAATTCATACAAGAGATTTACTCGCTTAAAAATAACGGACGTAAGCAATGAAAAGATTATCGCTTACTGCGGCGGACTTTTTTACGCAGACACAAATGTGAATTTCATTTCATTTTACATCTGCGCGCTGTGTAAGCGTGCCGATTTTATAAATAAATAACATTATCTCACCTCTGCAGTCCCGGTATCTCATCATACGCCATAATGGGCTGCGAAGTTTTCTTCTTGTGATTGTTCCCGCCGTTTATCTTCCTTCCCAGGGTCGCCGCAAGCAGTCCTCCACCTACATTGTTGTTGTTGACGCGCGGAAGCGTGCCCAGCGCGTTGTTGAGCGCGTGCGTGTTGGGCACGCGTCTGTTGAGCGTCTGCGTGTTGCGCGCGATGGTCGAGTTGTTGGCGATCATGTCAAACTGGCTGTTGTTGAGTGTGCCGCCGTTCTCGTTCACGCTTGAGGCGCGCGCTGTTGTCGCTGTTTCGGATAGAGTTGGACTCCGCTCTCCTTAAATATTATAAAGAGGTAAAATTTGTGAGTTTTTGAGGTTGTAGGGGGAAATCTGTAAATCAACTAATCCGACTTGGAATTTTCTTTTAACAGTAGAAAGCAAAATCATTTGTGAGTGTCATAGGCTATATTTGTCCCCATATTCCCACAGTATAAGGAGCTAGATGGGTGAAACGGAGGGGTGCTGCTAGTATAAAATTTACTCTTCGTAGCTTTATTTACCCGTGCTTAGGCGGGGTCTACTTAGACCATGATCCAGGATTTATCGAGTTTGCTAATTACACTGAAGCAACTGCCTATCTGACCTTCGTAACCATTAGATAGGGGAATCAGTTGACCCGTGCCTGTGTTAGAATTTGCTCTTAATATGAATGAAAATGAGGTCTTATGATAAAGTGTAATTTTGCGGTATTGTACTATTACAGGCGATATGGACATTGTTTTTGTTAATATTGATTCATTATTTTAATAACAGGAACTTCATGAATATGCTTACCGTTGTCTTTGGATAAGTACTGCACGCTATGAATGTTGAAGGCGTGATTATTTGGGCTGAAGTCTAGCTGCAAGTCTGCATCGTCTACCGCCATATTGAGCACCTGGAAATCAATCTGAACATGCAAAACTGAACATGTATAACTTGCCTCCCTCCCGGGAGAATATATATGTGATGTACTAGTAATTTGTCAGTATAATTTAACATGCTTTGGATTTTAGGATGGCGCTAGTGTAGTGGTGACGGACCCTTTTGGTATTACTATAATGCATTTATGCATACTGAATGCATAAATGCATTATATTAGTGCCTTTATTGCTATTTGTGTATTATTACCGCAAAGAAATCACAAATGCGGCTATTATTGTAAAGTATCACGTAACTAGCGCCATCTGCAACCAGCTTTCGGAATTATACTCAAGAACGTATTCTGAAACGATGCGGTTGTTGTTTAGAAATAAAGCGATTGTATAATTTTTACTTTACACTTATAATTTGCAAGCCAGTTTGTGCACTATCCTTTTGACTTCGTAATTATATATGCAACGAGCGAGCCACATATTACTACTTTATTACAATTTTCCATTTTACCCAACTCAATTTTATGTGTGACAACTTCTGGTTAAGGGAGCTTTGAAACAACTTGGACTCTGCCTACCCCTTCGAGCCTTACAGGCTGATGATGAAGATAACAACGTATCGTTTTAGAAAACGGACTTAAGGCTGTCTAGGTCTTATCGTACCTGTGTCTCGTATCTAGGGGCCGGTTCGTCCTCGCTGGACTCGTAGCCCGAGGGCGGGCGCGGCGGCGGCATGCTCATGCTAAGGGTGCCGTACTGCTGGATCGCTTGCTCTTTGTGTTTCTTGTATCTAGTCGAAAGAGATAAAGTTGTATATGAAATACATAACAATACACAATTGTTCTTAGTTCGTTTCACTTTATAAATTACGTTACTCGGAAAATCCGTGTAAAGACTGCAAGAATGAAAAGTAAGAAGAAACCTTAGCGCACACGTATACGTCGTATTCATAATACTAAATCTGAAGGTAGACATGTCGAACAACCAGCGTTGCAGAATGACTAGACAATGGCCAAATTAAAAGATCTATGTGAGCGCAGTTATTTATTTAGATAAAAAAGACCGGTTGTTAATACCAAAAAAGGATCTGCAAGAGATAGATCAATCCTCGTTTCCACCCCAAGCATTTGAAAAAGCGATAAATTTACAAGGATTCGGATATCTTGAGCTACGTAACTGCTAATAATAAAACCCACCTGTTCCAAGAAGCGCAAATGTAAATGGTGGCCGCAGTCGCAGCGACCAGCACAAGCGCCGCGAGCGCTATGAGCGCCGCCGGCAGCGCGGTGGCGAGCGGCGCCGCCGCCACGTGCACGGGCCGCCGCGTCTGCTCCGTCGCGGTGAGCGGCGCGCGCACTTGACTGACGGACGACTGAATGCTGGCAGCTACTGCTTCGTGGACGCCGTTTTCGATTGCTCTGGTGAATAAAATGTTTTATCATATAACGAAATAAAAAAATATTAATAAGCGAAAATGGATCGCGTTGTGAAAGTTAAAAATTTAATTGTTTTTAATGATGTATTTTATTTATAGTCGTAATTTTTTTTTAGCAGTTTTCGCTTTTAATTTCTTCCTTAATTTTTCTGCAACTTGCTCTTAACCTTAATCTTACATACATACGCCAAAATTCCATAATTGAGGAGTAAGCCAAAAGCACGCTATAGGTTTATACATTAAAAGACTTTTATTTGTTTTGTAGCAAGGATCAAGCTTCCCGTATAATCGTCACAAATGACACCACGTTATTGTGTAGGAGCATATTAAAAATAAACCATTGAAGTAATGAGAACACTTACTTCTTCACCGACGACGAATCCCTAGTGAGTATCTTCCCAGTATTCGGATCAATCAGATACAACCACACATCGGTACCCTTAGTATCACTCTCCAAAGTCCCATTCACTCCTAGATAGTGTCTATGGGTCAACTTCTCTAGACCTGCGACGAGGCCGCTCTTCTTCTCTATGGCTGTGAGCACGCTGCGCGCGCGACGGAACATCGAGTCTGTGTTTACACTAGACACTTCTACGACGAGTTGATTTTCCTTTTGAAGGAGATTTATCTGTGGAGAGAAGTATTTGAATGAGTACTGGAATCTTAGTGTTGTCGAATAATCTATATCAATGAAAATAAATCGTCGAAATGTATACACGCGCATAACTCTAGAACGACTACACCGAACTGGATAATCTTTTATGTGTTTGCAATTGTCAGGACCAGGTTTCGTCAACGGGATCGGGAAATTTGCATGAAAACATTTTAAATACCTAATTATAGTATGCATGTACGTAGTTTATAAGTTAGAGAACCAAGAACGGGATTATAACTCATATGTTAACGGGATTTTGAATAAATTTTAAAATGTACGCGGTTGAACTCGGGGCATGTCGCTATTTTTAAAATGTTCAAATGCAATTAGTTTAACAAAACTATGACGCCGTGAGCTCGAACCCCATACATTTTACATCATTGAACATAAAGTTTTCACAGTAAAAGAAATGAGAATTAAATTAAATTAACTACACTATCCAATGTCTTATTTCGTAAACACCCGCGCATAGTCGCGATACAATGTAAAAATACTTTACAGCACACTCACCACGACTGAAACCCTCGCAATCTTATAATCCTGTGGTGAGCTAGGATTGTCCCTCGCCGTCACGCTGAACATGAACGGGAGTATGTCCTGCGGAACATTCTCGAAAGTCTTCACGTTGCTGATCACGCCCGTATCCGCGTTCAGAGCGAAGTACTCCTCGACAGAGCTCGGCCAAGAGTGCTTGTGGTATTGGACCTTGCCATAGTCGCTGCTATCCTTGTCTTTAGCCTATAAAAAAAACATTTTGTATGGCGGCAAATTGTTTAGGTTCTCTTATTAAAAATGGAAGAAATCTCCCTAAACTGTTAGTACAATTAATATATGACTAAAAGTTTCTAAACACTGCTATAATGCTATTATTATTTTGTGGGAGCAATTAATTTATTTTCCAGTTCCAATTTTTTTTTTAAGTGGGTGATTAGTGATAGCACCTCAGACCGTTAACGAAATCATGAGATAAATGAAATTCTCTAAATAAACATTTCACAATAGGCTTTTGTTGTATAAATGGGAAAACAATAGATTCTTGGTGTTATTATTGTTATGATTATAATAAAAATATTTATATATTATGGGCATTAGCGCGTGGTTTCGTTCAAGTTAATGTAAGTTTAACCAATCGGTATGTTATGCCGGACGAAATCACGACATATGAGATGAGAACGAATATTAGTACCGAATCCAGAATGAGGAAGAGTTAAGGGGTCACTATCAACTCAAATCCAATGACGTCTTAATATAATGACAAGCTTCAAGCGCCCAACTAGTAACAGAAAATAACACCAGATAGACGGCTGACATTCCTTTTTCCACTCACCTCAACTTGCAGCACATTGGTATCCAACAGCATATCTTTGGTAACAATCGCGAAGTACTTCTCCATTGCCCCAGCTATGCTCGACTGTTCTTTGAACACGAAGACAGGCGGGTTGTCATTAACATCCGTTACGTGGACTTTGATCACGGCCTTACTACTCTCCGGATTGATGAGGCCTTGGATGGACTCGAGTTGAACTTCTAGAGAATACTCGCTAAGAGTCTCGTAGTCTAGGGAGCTGTTGAGGTAGATCGCGCAGTCTCTTTCTTCAGTAAGTTTGACGTAGAAGACGCCTGGAAAAAGATTTAGAATTTAGTATTATCGATGGGCTGGGTAGCGTATTAGATTATGTAAACGATCTTTGATTGCAAGGTTTTATATTAATACCACAGTCCAAACAGGAGAGTACTAGTACTGGAGAGTGCATATTAGGGCGCAACATGTACCTGTGCAATTAATATCTAGGTCAATAAATTCATTGTGTCCGATAGAGGAACGTTGCCGCCGGGTCAGCAATTACAACACTTGAGATAGAGAAATATGGAAGAATTTCGCGTGCTCAAAATGAATAACACAGGTCAAAAGTACTTTAGAATTCCATTAGCGAACTTTCCAGACTCGAATGGGTAAACTCTTGCACTTCACTGTTTCCCAATGAGCTACAACCAACAATATCCATGACTATGACGTCATCACTACATTGATAAGTTTTAACTCACCTTTCTGCGAAGACTCCGTCAGGCGGCACTTGAGCGGGATGTCAGGAGAATGTTCTCGCTTGTTCAGCAGCGGCAGCACCCGCACCAGCGTGCCGTTGGGCGAGTTCTCCGCCACGTGCTCGGTATAGACGGTGTCCGCGAACCCGAGACCGACCTGGAATAGTAACTAAATTTTCGAAACTGTTATAATAAAGCCGGGAAACTTCAGTCGTTCGAGCCCGGCTATAGGCGAGAATTTACATTGAAATAGCCATATATGTTCCAAGCGTTAGTTATTTTTTTTATTTGTACAAGGAATAGAGAAGTTGATAGGATCAGTAAATTATAATTATTTTTAATAATAGTTGATGATGTATTTCATAGGGTTTGAGCAAAATCTTTAAAAGAGAAGTATTTGATAACTCCCGTTTAACTAGTTAAACAATTAAAAGCAATTGTGTGCACAAAAAGGCTTAGTATGGGTATGTGACAGTGTGGGCGACGAGCCAGCGACTTGTTCCTATTTTTTTTTATTTTTTCATCTTACGCAGCTCAGTATTTTTAGACTAAAAGTTGTTAAAAGGGGCTTGCTGCACCTTTGAGGGCTAAGCAAAAGTCCCTTAAAGATGCAGCCTACGCAGAGAGGTTAGAGGCGTGCCCCCATCGGGGATTTTGAGCGTGATGATGATAAGTAACTTTGATATATAAATTAAATTAATTCTTTTTTCAAATGTCAACATCTCTATTCCCAAATATCATTCGTTTAAAAAGTTTTCTATTATTATTACTTCATTAAATTTACACATATTAGAAACTTCATTACCAATAGCCGAATTCATAGTTTATAAGCATTTTTTAATTAAGAAAAGAAAGTATGAAGAAATTCCATAGGAAACCATGTTGTTGTTAGATTTTAAAGCCGTATAATTATTTCAACAAAAGACCACAGTTTACCATTAGATTATAATATTTTTTTTGATTTATTTGATTATTTTAAGGCAAAGGTAATATTTTACATGATACTTACGTCTGGAGGGACGGTGGCGGAGTGACTGACGTACACGGTTAGGCTGGCGACTGAAGACATGACCGGTTCTCCTTGATCGTAGCCTTGAACTTCCACCTGAGGGACAAGTGCTCATAATTAATATACGTCTCTTTCATGGAGGTACTAAAAGCCATTTCAGGGACAAATACGAATGGGAAAAGCTAAGAGGTTTAGCATGTCTAGCTTCTACAATATTAAAACTACTCTCCTACAAAAACGTTATCAGATAACTATTTTGCGTTTTTTGCAAACTGCAACTTGCAAATCTTGCAACAAAATGCGACTTGCAAATCCAGATTCTGGATTTGTAAGTCATTCTCAATGTCATAATAAGAATTTGAATCAGATGTGGATCTAGAAATGACAAGGAGGGAAGTCAAAGAACTTAACTTATCAATACTAACCGTATATTCACTATCCGTCTCCTTCCTTAAATCGTCCCTGACCCGCACGGCGCCCGTATCAGGCTCCACGTGGAAGTACTTAGACGCTTTGCCTCTCCCGACCAACTTGTATCGCACTCGGTTGTTGGGTGTCGTCGCGTCGGCATCTACTGCGGACACTGTCTGGACTAGGGTGCCTATTGGCGATGAATCCTCGATTGTGATGGGCCGGACTACGGACGTGAAGATTGGTGCGTTGTCGTTTTTGTCCTGGAATTTTGGAAGTTTACTGTGAGTATATGCAAGCAGTGTAAGATTCGTAAGACGTTATATAAGTAACGATTACGAATTATGGATTGAAATGTTCATGCTTTACCCTGGAACACGGCACGTCACTTTATTTTTTAAGGTACGTTTTTTACGGTGAAATTAACTTATTTCGTAGTCCTACGTTAAATTTTTATGCTTTTTTATTTTAAAATTGTGGTTCCATGCACGGAAATGTATGTTTACTAACAAATATAACTAAACTACCTAGTCGGAGTGAATTGCTCGTAAAAAATAATAATTGAATGTAATACACGAGACTTGATTTTAGTCAAACCATTGGTGGAAACCATTGGTGGTGCTTAAAAAACTAGTTCATCAAACAAAGATAATAGGCTATACTCACATCAACCAGTATTTCCACAGTGGTCGTAGACTGCGGTCCTTCGCTATTGTTCTCCTCGGTACCCACGATGATCTCGTGGCGAGCCATGGTCTCCCGGTCGAGAGGCCTGATGGTCCTGATCATGCCCGACTTGCGATCAATAGAGAATAAGTCTGTGTCGCCCATCATTATGGTGTAAGTTATCTCTGGCATCGTGTCTGGGTCTTCCGCCTGGAAGTAAAAAAATATTTTGTCAAAATATGCTTTATAGTAAATTATTGCCAACTTGTACATTTTATATACATATGTCAAAACTTCGACTATTAAATGTCACATTTTTGCACTCGTAGCGTGTCGTTATCATATTAGCATTACTTCCCGTTCTTAATCCGCGTCCACTAAGAACTGTATTATATTAAGAGACTTTTGTAATCCGGCCTTACGAAATGAGTACCAGACTTATTGGATCATGGTTAAATATGTTCTCCTCCTAACCGATATCGGTCACGGCGGCCAATCTCAACGAGGATTAGCCAACTACGCAGAAGTTATTATAGTGCATAAGTGTATGCGCAAACACAGGTGCACTCTCTATTCCTTCACTCTCACAGTCCGGTGAGACGGCAATTTGACATTACCGGAGAGAAGTCAGGCGCAGGACCAACAGGTTAACGTGCTTAAGCTGCGGTTAACAGAAGTGATTAAGCTGCCAACTTCCTGACTCCGGGCTGTTACTGAGTAATTTAAATATTGAAATATACCTAGCCACAAATTTTTGGCCCGACCCGGAATTTGAACCCGGGACCTCTTGGTTCTAAGGCGGCGCATGCTACCACTAGACCAACGAGGCAGTCAGTTTAATGTAGCAAAATCACTAAATCTAAAATACGGTCATACAAATTTACAAATATTTGATTCGGTGGATACCCGTTGACGCCCTTCAGATACAGAATCATAATAGTAGGTAAACATGCAATTATACCAAGATCAAATGGTTGGCAAATAGCAGCGTCATACTCACATGAACCTTAACGACAGGGTAGTTAGGTGCATTTTCTGGCACATGTACGGAGTACAGCGGCTGGAGGAACAGCGGCACTTCGTCGGGCTGGTCTTGCACGCGCACCGACACCGACGCGGTGCCCAAACGCCGGTCGATCGCGCCGTCCGTCGCCGTCACCACGAACGCGTAGTCCTGTAACAACAGTTCGTTGAAACATATCGAATGTAAGTATACCGCTACCACGAACTTCGTAGTCCTATGAAGTAAGAAGACTGGTCGTTTAGACAAGAATGTAATCTTTCGTGTGTCTGGCTTTATTACAAACCGCGAGCTTAGGGATTAATTGGCACAATGGTGTATTCGTCAGTGGGTAACTGACTCTTATGCGCCAAGAGGTTTGGGTTAAATCCCCATCCAGGACTAACATTCGTATGATGAATGCTTGTAATTTTTCTGTAACTCGTTGTTAATATTTAATACCATTGTTGATTCTGATATCCATATAAACATTTTTTTTTTTTCAGAAATAACCTTAACGTTGTTTAACACATCAAAGATAATTCACCAGCCTTCTAATAAAAAGGGTACTACAACAAACACATAACATCACTCCCGTAATCCCTGAAGGGGTAGGCAGAGTCATAGGGACAGCAGTCCCTTTAACCACATTCAGCCAAAAATAAAACTAGGCTGGGTTAGATGGAAAATGAAAAAGTAGTGATAAGTCTGGAAAAAATTATTTATTTATTTATTTATTATTCTTTTTAAGTCCCAGACCAACACGGGACAAAAGGATAAAGAGGGTACTCTTCTGTTAATTACTGGATTTAAAATTAGTCTACATAATATAACTACGGACAGTGTAATATACTAATATTCTTCACCTTAGTTTGCTCGTAATCCAGCTTAGTATTGGTGCTGATCAACCCAGTCGCGTTGTCGATGCTGAACGGCAAGTGCGACGGAATGTTGTAGCTGACGAGAGCGTTCACTCCCTCGTCGATGTCCGTCGCGTGGACGTAGCCAACAAACTCTCCGGCCAGACCTGGGGATTAGAATCATTACAAATCGACTATCTCAAAAATTGTGTACAATCGTTAGGTTGGAATTCGACCTATTTGAATACCACGCGGACTTTCGTCTCTTCATCATGCGTACTGTGGGCTATAAATTTTCCGGAATGTTAATAATCTAACTAAGTAATCGAATTTATATTATTATAATTAATAATAAGTAATTTCATCCAAATAGCTTCAATAGTTTTGCCGCTAAAGGGTAACACATAGATAGACAGTTTTACTTTCGCATTTAGAATATTAGTAAGGATCTTTTTATTTTAAATAAAACTTATAATATCCCCATAGAATTATATCCAAAGCCCACCGTGAAAAACTAAATTCTATGTCGTAACGGTTTGACCATATTGAGATACTTCAGTGTAGAAAACATTTTGTTCTTACCTTCTTTGACATGGAACTCATAAGAGTCTTCATCAAACTTGGGATTGTTATCGTTGATGTCGGTTACTTTGATGTTCACTGTCGCAGTGCTCGCCAACTTGCCAGGGTCTTCAGCTTTTACCGTCTGTAATTTTAACCATCAATTAAATATCGACAAATGTCTTGATACAGTGGTAAAACTGCATTTGGACACGACACCAAACACCTTGATTCAGCTTTTAAAAATGTTCAAAGAAAAAACATGATCATCAGTACCTTAGTATCAATATATCTATTATTAATATTATTAGTAGTCCAAACAATTGATTGCGGTCACATAAAATAGCTGGTTTGTAGACACATTTGATCTTTATTCCTAAGACTTTACAGGTGTATTTTAAGTTTGGGACTAGTAAATTGGTGTGCAAACGTAACCAATAATAAAAAATAATAATAATAATAATAAATCATTTATTTGCCATAAAAATTACAAACATAAACATAAAACTAGCGAACACTGCACTAAGCTAGGCTTGTATCGCAGAGTCCAGACTACGATTACCAATTGTAATAATTTAGAACACAACTCAAGCAAACTAGAAAATATAAATTTTTTGGCAATTATAGGTATTTTTAACAATAATAAAACAACTAAAAACTATCTTCGCCATTAGGAACACAAAAAGTAAACGAAAAAGAAAACAAAATTAATAGTAGTTCCAGATGGGCAATAAGTGTGTGTGTGTGTGTGTGTGTGTGTGTGTGTGTGTTTGTGTGTGTGTGTGTGTGTGTGTGTGTGTGTGTGTGTGTGTGTGTGTGTGTGTGTGTGTGTGTGTGTGTGTGTGAGTGTGTGAGTGTGTGAGTGTGTGAGTGTGTGTGTGTGTGTGTGTGTGTGTGTATGTGTGTGTGTGTGTGTGTGTGTGTGTGTGTGTGTGTGTGTGTGTGTGTGTGTGTGTATGTGTGTGTGTCTGTGAGTGTTTTATGTGTAATTGCTATGATGTATTACAAAAACGATGTACATAAATAAATTTCTGTAAATTAGTATGTACTTACCAACTGATATCTCGTGAGGACTTCTCTATCGAGCCGTCTGATAACAGTAATTATTCCTGTCGTAGAGCCGATAGCAAACTGGCGAAGGTCATTGCCGGATACTATTGAATACGTTACTGGTTCATTCTCTGGGTCTTTGGCCTGCAAGAAAATTTGTCATGGTGAGTATGGATAAAAACTCAGCACATTGTAAAACATATTATGTGAGATAAACTGATAAATCAGTATCAAGATGCTGCATTTCATTCATTAACTGAGCATACGAAAGTCTCAAACTCAAAACGCTGATGACGGAGGTTTTTAAGGTAATTGATCCGGTGGCTCTTATGGAACTGGCGTGGTGATTTGGATAACATTACATTTTAGTTATATTGAAATCTTTGAATAGTCTACTAAATAGATCGGCAAAGTAGTAGTATTTAACCCTACTGCAATTACTGCTGCGTTTATTCGATAAACGAGTGGGTGAATGAAAACACTCCTGTTATTTAAGTCGTGTTACAAATATCCACACGCGATGACTTGCTATTAAATTGACAGGTTGTACATGTTCGCCACCATTAGTAGTATAAAAAAATACTAAAAGCCCTTACCGTAACTGTGGTAACAGTAGAATTAATAGCAGCTCCTTCAGACACCGGGGCGTAGTACTCCCGGGAGGAGAACTGTGGTGGCCTAGTGTTGGGTCCCGGTGCTACAGACAGCTCCACGATGCCTTGAGAACTGAGCCCTTTGGCATCAGTCGCCCGTACTGTGACGCTGTATTGTTCGCCAGCTTGAAGTCGACCGGTGCTCGCTGGAAAATTACATTCTAATTATTCCCTATGCACTATGGTATTTATACAAAAAAGTCTCCGTTTCTGTATCTTTTAAACAGCGTAAGTACCTAATGTTGATGCGGTTTCACTAATGGATATATAGATTTAAAAGTGTTATTTCAATGACCTAGCAATTGGTGGTTCTCTAGCTTCTTGGTTGGATCCCCAGTTTAATTTCAAGTAATTGAGATTTATTTTTAATTAAGGGCATATAATTTTGTGTGATCTTCTAGCTATTAGTTGTCTGATAAAAACTTTGTCTGTTTTACACATATAGTTATTTATTCAACAATTAAAATAAAACTGTTAGCTTTGTGAAGTGCATGTCAAATTAAGAAATAGAGTTTAAAACACAAAAATAATATGGATATCCAAATAAATATTATCTGTAATTGCCTTTAAGCCTTAGCCTTATACTAAATTGTACTATTAAGTGTTAAGGTGATGTGTAAATAAATGGTGATAGAAAATTATCACCATTTTAGTAACTGAAAGGTCAACAAACTACACACTCTGTGCTACAAATCAATCATACTCGGTGCGTAAAAATAAAAACAAGTGAATAAAACACACGTGTCCACACATTTGTAAAGGTTAAGAAGACATTAATAGTGCATAGGATGTAAGTGTAATTTCACACTTAAGTGAATTTACTTATCAATGATTTTCAGCAGGGCTTTGCTGAAACTATAAGCTGCGGAATCTACAAACACTTTATATATCAATAAAAAAAAATTAAGTAAGGTAGCCTTCATCACCAAGCCATAAAAAAAAAATACATAGTCGAACTAGCTTTTATAGTATATCTAATATATATGTTAAAATATTCAATTAATAGGCTGTATCTTTAAAACTGCTACTGCGAACAACAGATATACGAGCCATTTCCGTTCTATAAGTATTAAAGCAAAAATCTTCTCTTTAAAACTACTTCTATGATCAATAAATATGCTGGCTATTTCAGATTCAAAAAAAAAATTCAAATAATTCGACCAAAAATTTTCTCTCAATACTACTATGATCAACAATGTCAATGCATGTATAGTGGTTAGTGCTACTTACATATAACTCCAGTGTTAGGGTCAATAGTGAACTTGTTGCCACCGTTGTTAGACACGTGATAGATGCTGTACGTTATACGTGCGTTCTCACCCTCGTCGATGTCCGTCGCCTCCACCTGACAATACGAATCAGCATGTTTTAAATGTTTTTAGTACAAGCCAAGGTAGATTTTTAAATATTTAGAGGGAAGTGTTGAGTTTCGAACTGACACCCCCTTGCATCTTTATCACAGGACTACCATCAAAGGGTAACCTTACATTTGTCCTTACAAATTCAAGAAGGGTTACACTGGTCCCTAACACATTTACAGATTGCTATCTGCCATATAAATAGTTGGCTAGTTAGACAAAATGTTGTAATCTAACAGATAAGTGCCTCATATAATAAATAAATTAATTAATTAATTCTCTAGATTGACACACCGTTACCGTAGTTCCAAACTAAGTTTGTTCTTGTGCTATGGATACTTGGTGAATGGACAGACTTAAATACGTTTATAAACATTATTTGCTATCAGGGATTATGAGTATGCAGTAAAATCAGCTCACTGAGTCTCGAATCTAGCTCGGATATAAAACTGGTACACTACTATTTAGTTAGTAACTCTGGTGTTGCAAATATCCATAGGCTTACCACCAATTTGGCTGTTTGCCTATTCTATTGCCTTTAGTATAAAAAAAAGTAATGCATACAGATGACCCAAACATTTTTGTATTTTTTTTTATTTCTGTCACCTTATGAACAGCAGTAGGTTCTAAGCTGGCTGGCACGATGATGGGCTGCGTCTTGGGGATGATGGGCGCGTTGTCGTTCTGGTCCAGCAGCTGCACGGCCAGGGAGAATGGCGCAGACGCCGCGCCGCCATTGGCCTCACGAGCCACCACCTAGAAGTACATGAGGGTGAATATATAATACAACTTACAATTGTGTAATGTCGTATTCAATCAACCCAATAATCGAAAAAATCAATTGAGTTCTAAATGTTGCATGACAGGCTTTATTAGTTTTGTAGATCGTTTTAAGTCAGCTACATGCTGCATTAATGGTGAAATAAAATGTCGTTAATATATGTAGTAACACATGACAATATAAAACAAATGACGTTGAAATTAAAAGTGTAGGTTCGACATAAGGGATTGCAATCCAGCAATGCATCTGGACCCAGCACAATTAAAGTTTTGTGGTTGTTCTGTCTGTTCTACAAAAAATGCCGATGAATTGCAACCTTAGTCGACATAGTTGCTGGAAAAACTAATTTTATTAAAAATTACCTGAAATCTAAATTTGCCCGGGTTCGGAGGGTCGCGATCTAAATTCTCATCGCTGACCACGAGGTAGCCGTCCTGGTCGATGTCGAAAAAGTTCGTCGTTAGCTCGAACGTGTAGTTCGGCACTGGATCGCCTGGTCCCTGGAATAAAATAAACATAGAAATCATTAAAACTTTTATGTCAATCATCATCTTCCTACCGTTATGTCCCGAGTTTAGACGGGGTCCGCTGAGACCATGATTCAGGATTTAGCGTTAAAATTGTTTTGTCAATAGTTGCGGATTTTATCGATAAGTCATTTAATCTCTTACATATAAAAGCTGCTTAGAACGATATTTTTAACAAAGGGCTATAACAACATCAAATGACATAGTTAGTCATCTTATTGTTAAAATATGTAACATTTACTAACAATATCATTATTACTGTTCCAATTCTTTAAAGTATACAAAAAAACATTACCAAGTCTTTTTTATAACTTCAAAAATATCAATTCTTTGTTAGAAGGGTGACCACCGTTAATAAAAGGATTAGCCTTTTTGATAACAATCGTACTAAGTGCCTGTTAATGACAAACTTACCAAATCAGGGTCCGACACGCTAAGTCTGATCGGCATGTGCTTAGCGTCTAATATCTTGGTGCCTTTAGGCGAGTTCTCCTCGACCTGACCTTCGTCTGATGTCGCTTCCACCACCGGCGGACTGGCGTCCACCGGCCGCACAGTAATGGTCAGCTTTGCTGTAGTGAACCGTTTAGCTTCGGTTACTTCTTCCGCCTGAAATAATACAAAAAAATAAGTTAAAATTATAAATAACAAAGACACGGAGGAACTTTCGGATATATATTTATTCTATTAAAAATGTCTTTGGTGATCGTCTTTAATTATGTCGATATTAATGCGCGTATATTTCTTAAGCACTTAAATTATAAAAATCTGGGAAATATTTACTGAAATTAACAAAAGAAAATTGGTTGGGCCCATTTCCTAAAGAAATCTGACTATTTAACTAACTAACTAAATTCCACGCCACTTCCCTAGCGGGGTAGGCATCTGACTATTTAAATCACATAAAATTCCACAACATAATAATAGGAGAATGAGGAATCTGCCTCGACTGATGGGTCTATGGACACCCATGGTACGACTACTAGGGTGGTAGAAGCGCTATGGGTTTAGTAGTTAAACCTGGGCCGCTTCCATATATGTCAGAGGATTCTTCAACTGAAGAGGTCGAGACAGTGCTTTACACATACCCCGCATCCAAGGGCTAAAAACCTTACCTTGATAACCAGCTGGAACTTCTTTGCTATTGTTGTGTCGACGGGAGTCAGCTGCCTCACCGCTCCGCTGTTAGGGTCTATCGCGAAGTACGTGGCCCAGGAGTCAGGTTCCCCGCTGTCTATGGTGTAGCGGATCTTCGCGTCCAAAGTGTCCATGTCTACCGCTTGGATCTTTTCGGGCTCGATCGCCAAGTGGCCGGCCAGAACTCCGCTATTTACCTAAAATAGATAAAACCAAAGATATTATTTAATGCTTCATAGGTATAACGTGTGCAGTTATGTAATTCACAATTAATAAGTTCGCGCCCTGGACCATTAATATACATTAAACAGCACAACTACCGACATATCAACCGTAAAAATGGAACTAAACCTTTATGGCTCTCAAATTTTTTAGCAAAATTCTTAATATTCTTGGAGTCTGATACAGAGTCCACGAAGAACTTTAAATACACTATGTAATACTAGAATAACTGTTCACTTATTTCTCTACCAGAAGATAATCTACATCAACACATCCCAAACTACGGATAAGGTACTCACATAACTAGAATACTCCGGATTGAAACAAGCCCCTTCGTGTAAGGTGCACCCTTTGTAGATAAAGGACGGGTCCTGGTCGTCGTCGTCTTGAATGTTCACCGTCAGCGTGGTGGTGCTAGACAGTCGCCTTTTGGTGTCTCGCGCACGATCCTGGAAGTACACAACGGAGTATTTGACACATCATACTTTGACCACAAGCGCTGTTAGGGATAATTGCCAGATGTGATGAAGGAAAAATCGAATAATATTGTAGGTGATCTTCATAGGGATTACGGATTACGTTTGTGAATTCGTTGTCAACATGCTCGCCACTTGTTACTAGGTATCACAACTTCAATCTAACCCTGATCAGTTTTGTTTTTGGCTCAGGTTGTTAAAGGAATACTCCTTAGACTTTTCCTACTCCTTATGGGGTTACGAAAGTCATATGTTTGTCGAATTAATGAATTGCAATCTATTGGTGACGATTTAAGTGATTAGTTAAGAGTGAGAAGAGATCCGAAATCACTTGGTATTGGGTCGTGCCTTCATAGTTCAGTCCAAAGACCAATAAAGCTCCTTAAAGCATTAAAAAAATTACATACATACATGAAATCACGGCTTTGATCCCCGAAGGGGTAGGCAGAGTCAAAGGGGCAATAAGACTCTTTGACCACTTGATTCAGTCGAATTGAGAACCTCCTCCTTTTTTTTGAAGTCGGTTAAATAGATATACAATGCGAAAGTGGAAGGATGTAGGAGCCGCGGAAGGGAACCACGACTAGATTGGTCGTGTATTAACAGAAGGGGATGTTAGGAGTCATAAAAACCGTAGAGCTTGTATGAAAAGGATTATGAATGTTGAAGAGGCGAGTGAGGTGTGTAAGGATCGTGCCATATGGCGTTCGGTTCTCTCTGCCTACCCCGCTAGGGAAGTGGCGTGAAGTTTAGTTAGTTAGTTAAATAGAACTGGGCTGGGTTAGATGAAAACTTGTGAAAAATTTGTGACAAGCAAGTGGCTAGTTCTTCGCCTACCAAACAAATAAGTTGGGTTAATACTTACAGAAGCAACAATAGTGACTAGATACTGCTGCGTGCGCTCGTAATCCAAAGTCCTGTTGACTGTCACTTGTCCCTGATGCGGGATGGGTATCGCGAAGTACCCGTAACCATCCACTGTGTTGGTGTGTTCGAAGGTCTGGTTGTCGCCCGGTATGATGAAGTACTCGGCCAGGCCGTTGACCCCGGCATCGATGTCCGTCGCTTTGATGCCGTCGAATACCATCGTGCCAATCGGCACCAGCTGAAATATGACATTGATTGTTAAGATCTATAATTGCGGTAAGATTGTGTAACTTGAAAGGGTTAAAAAAGGCTCCAGCCACTTATGTCAGAGATTTGAGTGGAATAGACATTTGTCGCAGTTTAATTTGGTGGTTGCAAAAGGCAACTTAAAGTGTCTGTAGCACGGAGTATTCAACTTTCGGTTGCCCATCTAAGTTTCGACCGCAACAAAGTTGCTTGACTTTTTGATTTGAGGCAACGATTTGAGTTGTAGCGTTTTAACTTTTTGATTTGAGGTAAATTGTAGCGGTAGAGCGTCTTTCCTTAAACGTATGATTGAGACGTTTTTTGGTCTATTGGTTATCGGACCATCAAACTTGAATTAGAAATTCTGAATAAACAACCGGTTTTGGTCTCACTTATCTCTTAAACTGGATGATACACGTAACTCTTAACACTGCTTAATAACACACATTTTTGAACAATATCCTGCTTTGCCTTACCTCTGATATGCTGGTCTCGTACGGCAGCCCCTGGAAAACCGGCGCATTGTCATTGATGTCGGACACCCTCACTATCACCGGTATCGTTCGCCGCTTCTTCGTGGCTTTCACTTGGCACACCAACTGTCGACAAGATACATGATAAGGGCTGTTAATAGTACTAATATTTTAGTATTTTCTAATGGATATAATCATATAATGTCTAACAAATTCCTAATTAGTAAACATCATTTGCTATTGAGCGAAGATTGTTTGGTTTGGTTTCGATAATCGTCAGGTGATATTTTGTCAGTGATAATTCACTGATATATATGGAAATTTATCGCGGACATTATCTGTAGGTTAAAAGTTCAATGACAGTTGCAGTTTGCCAGAGGCAGCAGACTACCAGCAAAAACTTAGGTCAGTCGCACTTTCACTATAATAATGTCTCAATTTTGTCGAGGCATTGTTATTGTATCCTTTCTCCATCCAAAAAGTAAAGAAATTTTAAGCAAAAGATCATTGGAGTGTTTAAAAGCTACATGGCCCAGTGTTTAAAAAAAAATAATCACGTGCATAAACTGTGAAAACGTGTTAAATTCTATCGTCAAAAATATCAATATTAACAAAACTTATCGTTAGTCAATTCTCGGTCTCTAACTTCATAGTTGCTGTAAAATCGCTTGCCGCTTTGAAGGGAACTTGACAGCCCTACTGGTTGGCGAAAACATTAATTAAGCGTACTGCTTCGATGTCAATTAACATTGATATGCAGATACGCCCCCGGCGTCGATAGAGCCACTATCGGTTGATAAAATGGCTAAGAAAAAGTTGTCGGTAAATAAATGCGAGTAGATGAACGGAATGTTTGATAGATAATTACTTTAAAGTGGCTTTTAGCGCTGCGTAATTAGGTTCGGAAAAGGCGAGTGATTAGAGGGCAATACATATATTGTAAACACTAATGAGGCTTTTATGTTGAAGAGTTTTTTCTACACAACGCATTAAAAAAATTTAAGCTAAAGTTTCTGAACTTATTGCGATTGGACATGATATTATTATGCTAGAGTATATATTTTCTTTACGATATAAGAAAATCAATAAAGATTGCTAGGCAAGAAATGATTGCGCCAAAAAAAAAAATGTTCCTGCCTATAACTATTCCCATGTTGATTTAAATACATCAAATGACATGGATAGTTGTACTATAATATTAAGTAACAACTTTTTATTGATTTTTTTTTCATTGAGACACCCCAAGAATAAAAACAACTCTTTACATGAGTTTTTAATGTCAAATCACAATATTTAATACTTCACACTAAAGCCCCTTATCTATGCGACTTGATGATATGACAGTCACTAAAAAAGGTTGAGAAACTACGCAGTAATTAGGCCTGCAGCTCACGTCAATTAACTTTGATACGGCGATACGCCCTGGGCGTGTTGATAGAGGTTCGCAGGTGGGGAAACAGATTTATGATTACGAGATGACAGCTAACACAATTTGCGTATCTAACTGCGGTGGAATATAAACGACAGATAAAAGCAGATAAGATGTAAAGCGTAACGTTGTATAACAGATATTTTGCCGGTTTCATAACTTCCTGTAGTAAGAGTATGCGCTGATGAGACATTTTCTTCCCGACCGTACAGTATCATTTCTCCGTCCATCGTTATTATAAACCGATAGCCCTATTTTTACTGCTTTCAAGTCCCGATCCAGACAAAGCATCAAATAATTTTTGTTGGAACTTGTATTTCGTAAAAATTTGCATTATTTAATAAACAAAATTATTTGTAATTAGGCCAAAATGTAAAGGATCAAATGTCTAATTTTTTGGCCGTAAACAACTTCAAATCATGTCAAACTCGTTGCAAGCAACACACAAGGAATTGCTTTGTGCTTGTGAAAGTAGCACAAACAAACACAAAAAATCCTTCAAACTACTTTTAACACAAGTGGCTCTTAATGATTTGACAGGCGCAAATTGGAATATTCCTTTTAGAGAGCATGTAATCTGTATCGATCATTTGGTATAACAAGTATTGCTAATCAGCTAATACATTTGCAACCGACACCAACGCGAGCAACTAGTATGCAGTATACTCAGTTGCTTAGAATATATCGCAGTATAATTATAATGTAAATACAAATTATTATGTACTAGCTGTGCCCGCGGTTTCACTCGCGTTTATGGTTAATGTTATATAGCCTATATAATAGCCCTTCCTCGATAAATGGGCTATCTAACACTGAAAGAATTTTTCAAATAGGACCAGTAGTTCCTGAGATTAGCGCGTTCAAGCAAACAAACAAACTCTTCTCATCATCTTCCTAGCGTTATGTCCCGTGCTTAGACGGGGTCCGCTTAGACCATGATCCAGGATTTAGCGAGTCTGGTAATGACATTGAAGCGACTGCCGATCTGACCTTCGTAACCCTAAGATAGGGGAACCAGACAATTTTTGGATCATGGTTACAAATTCAAAGTTGTTTGAATTTGCAGGTTTCATCACGATGTTTTCCCTCACCGTCGAGCTAGTGGTATAAATATGTACATAGATTTTTAAAATCTAGAGGTAAATGCCCGGGTTTGAACCCGCACTCCTCGGTTAAGAGGCGCGTGTCCTTACCATTGAGCTACCACCGCTCTAACAAACAAACTCTTCTGCTTTATAATATTAGTATAGATATGCAGCAGGAGACTAACTAACCCATTTCTCCGTATTTTGAGAGGGCAGTTGTTCCACAGGGGTTCTTGTATTTAGATCCTATATTCCAAGATAATAAACCTATTACAGATACGGTTTTTCCGACACGTCACGAACATTATTCTTTTATCTTTAATAGAACCACCTGAAAAAGTTTTGAGCTGTTAGCAAATGAGAACTGAAAGATATTAAATTTATTTTTGACTCTTAGATATCGACTTCACTACCGGGACCAGTTGTGAATCGTGGATATTACAAAATATACATGAACTTTGTTTAGAAATACATGACTACATCATCAGGTCCGTTAGCTAGCAGTAGTACAATTGCGCGTATTACCTGAAACACCATATGCGACAGATTATCAGCATCTCTGTCCAGAGGCTGTAGCAGTTGCAGCCGCTTTCCATCCAGCTGGAACAGCGTGGGTCCCTTCGGGAACACCGTGGACAGCACCACATCGACGTCCGGCTCGCCCACGATCGGCAGCTCGGCCGGCACCGTGCTTTGGTTTACTTCTGTCGAAGGAAATAGTTATAGGGTTAAACTTCTTCCAACAGCGATCCAGTCTAGATAGTATAAAACAAACTAACTAACTAAACTTCACGCCACTTCCCTAGCGGGGTAGGCAGAGAGAACCGAATCCATATGGAACGATCTTTACACACCTCACCCGCCTCTTTAACATTCATGATTCTTTTCATACAAGCTCTACGGTTTTTGAATAGTATAAGATACGTCATAAGATGGACCTTCACCCGATTTTCAACCGAATAAAAAATATATTTTATCAAATAATATAAATTTCCGAACGTAATTAAATTACGTTGCCAAAAAAAAGCCCTCTACTAAGATATTTCCATAAAAAAAAAAACCATAGACCAAACCCGAATCTGGCTGACTCGTGCACTGTGAGTTCCGTATAAACGAATCCATCAGAAGAATGATAACACGTACCTACCTATCTATAAATTTACGATTTTCGGTAGCCGTAACTTACGCTATATCATATAGCTTCTAGATCAAAAAGTTACCCTGGAGGTTTTTATTCCCTTTCCTAACATATGCACAAGTGCGATACAACGAGCTAACTTAAAAAATTATACAGTGGAGTGCAGTAAGTAAGAGGGGTTATAAATGCATTAGTACAAATGCGAGAACCTAATATTTACTGGTAGCTTCCTCATTAACTAAGTTTAATGTAGCTTCAATGGTTGTAATATCTCGTTTCATGAGCACAGTCATTGATATATCGAAGATATCTCTTTACAGTAGCTATTTACTACCTTGTAATGAGTATTAATTTATGCTTTTACCGTAAGCAACATTGGGAAATTCTGATCGTGCCATTAAATTCAATTCTCATAAATTTTGCCATCGGAATCGTGTAATATTTAAACGGCTCCGTTGGTGTAATGGTTACAGACTTAGCATCGAAAGCAGGGGACCTGGTTTCGGCCCCGCACTGAAAAGTCGTTGTTCATGAAAAAGTTTTTAGTTCCTTCGTTGACTCTGATTTCTTTAATACGAGTGCTTAGGCTACTTGGAATCAGATCAGTATATGTTACACATAGTCAAATATTTATTTATATGTAAACCCACTAAAGTTGTCATTAAAAGCGATTAGATTTTCTTGTTAAAAGAATAAAGTAAACTATATACATAAATAGTTTTGTTTTACTCTCAATATTATCAATAGCCATGTTTTTATATTATGAGAAAGTGAAGAAACATCTTAGACTATACATACACACCTTACTATTGTGCAAATATTTTTTGCAAATGCAACAGGTTCTACACCTTTGTCCAAAGACTTAAGACCTACGATACTAGGACAAACGGTATCAAGAACAGCTATTTACAATAGACGCCATACAAACTACTATTCTACGAAGGCTAATAAAACGTACAATACAGCCGATCAACAGTTATAAACCGAGATAAATCTAAGGGAACAGTGACACTCCAATTACCAAAGCCATCTACTAAATCCTGGGCCTTAGGCTATAAACACATGGGTCTAATTAATGAACCCCTGGGCAACTAATCATATAGTGTCAAACTGTCGGCTAGTACTAAGAGTTTACTCCTACTGAATAATGAGTCTCACAATGTGGCAATTTGTACAATATTTAGAAAGGCGTGGAATTTGTTTTTCTCATAGCTATTATATTATCACAAAAGATAGGACTTTAACTATGCAAGATGCACTTAATACCACTCTCCAAATTTTTTTCCAGGCCTTAGGTATCGTTAATATATCACATTTACGACAAAAAAGAGTAGGTAAAATTTTCACTATACAATTTTTATTTATTTAGAACAACCAACAAAACATTCACTTGTTACATGATTAAATTTACACACGCATATTTAAAAAAAATAAGTGTCTGTCTTAATTAGAGGCTGTGAAATGCAATGCATGCATCTTGTACGAAATAATTACCAGGTTCTTTATCTATACTAATATTATAAAGAGGAAAGATTTGTATTTCTGTATTTTTGTTTGTGTGTATGTTTGTAATGAATAAACTCAAAAACTACTATGCCGATTCCGAAAATTCTTTCACCATTGGAAAGCTACATTATCCGGAAGTAACATGGCTATATTTTATCCCCATATTCCTACAGGAACGGGAACTATGCGGGTGAAACCGGAGGGCGCTGCTAGTTTTATCGAACGTAGAACACAAGTTTCCGTGTAATGCAATGAATGAAACAGGAAGGGTAACGCGCGGGTGCAGGGGGTGTGCGAAAAGGAACTGCTGCTTACGTAGTAACTATTCATTATCTGTGCCGCAGGCGCAGCAGTATCTACAAACGTAGGTTTTTTAAAGATACCTTTGTGATGACAACTCAATATTATATTGTAAAGAGTAATTTTACGTTTACTTTTTTTTTACTCGTTAAAGTGAAAAAAAGTACATACATTTTAATTTGACACATACATTCATTTCATCACATATTGCAACAACTAATCAACATTTATTATGTTTATAAATGTTGACTATTATTATTTATTTAATACTTTAAACGACTTTTGTGTATATGTATTTATAAAATTGTAAAACATATATGATTTGAGAAAAGAGTTTCACGTATGTAACTTCAAATGTACAACGGCGGAATAGTGCACGTTTATTGCACTCCCAATTCATACAGCTAATTTTAGCGCAAAAGTGAAGCAAATCACCTAACATGTAGAAGACCATTGGAGCATAAAAAAGCATTAATGTCTGCAAATGCAACTCGTTCCATCTACCGGTCTTCAATTAATCTGGTTTATGATAGACAATATCCTGTTACATGATATTCCCAAGATGGAGAACTCGTAATTAAAAGAGGCATCAGATTTTGATCATTTATCTCGGTTATATATGGGAGCAATCACAATGACATTAATCTCTTCCAGTCTTTACAAAACGTGTATTATAATATAATAAATCGTGTATAATAAATAGTCGCCGTTTTGTATACATATGAATGTGACCAATACATAAAATACTCTCAATTCCATTACTTACCTATTCTGAGAACTGGAATATTACTTATTTAAAAAAAAAACAAAACACACCAGAAATTTCTGTACTTGGTAATAAAACTGTACGTAATTTATACTTTTTAGTAAAAAAAAATACTTACGACTCCCCCGGCTTTCTTCAATATCTACTATGATGCTGGACTGTCCTGTTTCCACTTCACATGGACCTGAAACAATAAAATAACGTAACTTTTATTACCCTTCGCTTTAATTACAAAAAACATCTCATAAACCTTTTACAATCCTACATTTACAGTAAATCATTTCAACAACAAAAAAGTCATAATATAATACATTACCTACTACTTCCAAGCAAGCATTCTAAGAATTCCTTTATAATGCATCGGTATTACGAAGGGATTCCTGCACTGATATCTCGCTCCTAACAAATATTTTCTAGAGGCAATATAACTGAGGTAATCACGTACTAACAGCCCGACTCCCATCATCAGGTGTGAAAAGCAAGTTACAAGTACTTAAATACTTGTCAAATCATAAAAAAAACATCTCACACAAAAAGTCACGCGGTAACAGCTTTCGTACACATTCACATGTCAATCGGGGATGAATGGTTTTCGTGGACCTCTCGTAAAGCTCGCGACTCCAATAATCGTTCAAACGTGACAGTCGCGTTAACTTCAGAAATATTAGCTTTGCTGCAGGAAGCCATAAAAAGAAACATTAAATTGTAAAAGCATTGCTAAGGCTCCGCGAAATAAATAACAGTAAGACATGTCTTGATCTACACAAACTGTTCTTCGTGCAATACATCAGGGACTGTACATCAAAAGGGTTTGCACAATAAATGAAAATACTGAGTGAGCTCATACATCAAGCTTAATTTGAGTCGAATGCCATTTTTTTGCAAATAAATCAGTTAATAAACTACTGTCTACTCAGATGTCACGTTATGACTTTGCTAAGCCGGTAAATAGTTATGTGTAAAACTAGACAGACAAAAATACACTTAGAGCTTAATCAACTTGACCTACAGAAGATATATTGTTTAATTTGCAGCATTGGCACACTTATATGACGCGTAGTAAAATATTGTGATCGCCTTGAATTTCTTCTAAAGAGTTAGTGCCTAGCCTTAAACCCAGGGTTTAAATTTCACCAAGGCCAAATGTTTGTGTGATGATCATGGTTGTAGTACATGAATAGTAGATTTAAGTATGTATGTATATCCGTTACCTAGTATCTACAGCACAATCATTAATGCTTAGACTGGTGCTAGAGATAGAAAATTCGTATATGTATAATAATTTTATTTGCTAATAAAAATTACAACTTTCAACATATACGTACACAGTGAGGAAGCATGCAGTCTACTACTCTACTGTAATCATCTGCACTGTGGCGGCGATTTGTAACGAATACATCGAATGCAACCGCGGAAGCTTGAACGAGACCGAAATAGGATCGTGTCGAGCTAACAAACGGCGATAAATAACAGAATCGGCAGGTGCACTGCGAAATTTCGCGTAGCTTCGTTAGGCTGTGTACCTAATTATTACCTCGACGGCTGTGACAGGCTTTGGACCAGTGGTTGCCAACCTTTTTGTACCCGAGAACCACATTTTATCATTGTTTTATTGTTGTGTTAGGGACATATTTGGCAAAACATATATCGTGCCACTGTAAAAAATAATCTTGAATAATTTAATAGTAGTAAAAAAATAATCTTTGGCCGACGAAACGTTAGGAATGCACCAGTGGTTTGCAAGACCATTGGTTAGAATCCAATGCATACCAACCTGAGTTGGTTATCGCCCTGCTTAATTGTTCGAGTTTAGGCTTTTCACAATCGAGATTGGGTTGGGCAAGTCATCTTGTCAGAGATCGCGTTTAATTATACAAGTTGGATTTAGCAACTTCATTATTTAACTTGATTGGTATGGTTTTGTTCATTCCTTAAGCGTTTCATTTGTTCACTATGAATTTGTGTAATTGAACCCGTATTAACATGATGTGAAAACTAACTAACTTACTTTTCATATTGATCAAATGAAGTAGGTGTCCGTTATTATAAACAAAATATTATTGTTTTATATTTCTGATATTTACGCATCCGTCCATTTATTTTATTGATACTGTTAGAAATTCCATATAATGTTTCTAACATTATCCTAAACACAAAAAAAAAAAATTTGCGTATAAAATATTAGATGCAAAAGCCACCTTAAATTACCTCACCTTTTAATCGATTAAACTATGAAACTACTTTATTGTCGTGCGAGGAAAATGTCTTCAACCAGAAATATAATTTCAGAAACGAGAAACATATGTAAGTATAGGAAATAGTCGATGAATTGAAAAATTATCTACTCGCAAAAAATTCTAAAACTAAACTACAACAAGAATGTGAGAAGTATATTTAATAAATCTTTTCATACTCAACAACTAAATCTACATAATGTCCTCCTAACCGATATCGGTCACGGCGGCCAATCTCAACAAGGATTAGCCATCTGCGCAGGAGATATTAAAATGCACAAGTGTGTGCGCAAACACAGGTGCACTCTCTGTTCCTTCACTCTCATAGTCCGGTAAGACGGCAATTCGACATGACCGGACAGTGGTCAGGCGCAGGACCAAGTAAGCGTGGCACGTGGCATTCCGAGGCACGGGGGTGATTAAAGCGCCAACTTCCTGACTCCGGACTGTTACTGAGTAATTTCAATATTGAAATACCCAGCCCTAAATTTTGGCCGACCCGGGAATTGAACCCGGGACCTCTTTGCCTTTAGGCGATGCATACTACCACTAGACCAACGAGGTAGTCATCGATCTACATACAAAGTATCACAATTACACATAGAATCAGCGTTCGTTACAACTCGCTCTGAATTCTACAACTCATGAAATCGTTTCTCAAGAAAACTATTCTATTCATATGTCTGCCTATAATCCCTTTGCTCTTGCCAAATTCGTAATTCCTGTTCCATGCGCCAATTTGCGTAAAATATGTAAGCTTCCTTGTGTTAAATAAGTTGTCAACTAGTGGTCAGCTGACCGACTTTTGGTATAGCAATGACATCTACTATCAAGTGTCTGGACAGTTGTGTTGCACCGGCTTGACTAAATGGCCCCAGTTATATGTTGATTTGTATGTCTGTCATTATTTATCTCTAAAATATATACCGTCGATATGAGAACCTCCTCCGTTATTTGAAGTCGGTTGAAAACGGTTATACGAAACTATGACATACTCAATTATGTTCATCGATTTTTTTTATACCTCGACTGACTAAAGGTAAGACAGTCAAAAATTTGTAGGTAAATAATTATTGACATCCACTACCATTTTTCAAGTCACATTTAATCACTTGGATAGGTGTTTATTTGGAAGGAAGAATTACGTTTTAAATCTTAGTAGGTACCAGTTTTTTGCAATTTTCCATCTAACCCAGCCCAGTTTTATTGTTAGCTGAATTTGGTCAAAGGGGACTGCTGCTCCTTTGACTCTGCCGACCCCTTTGGGGATTACTGGCGTGATGTTACAAAAAAAATCCAGTACCAAAATAAGAGTAATTTATTCATGACCCTCTATTGCGTAATCAAAATGATCCTAAAGTTATAAAAAAAACTATTTTACATCATATTTGTTGTTTTCTACGTCACAATCAAGTATTCAATTCCTTCACCTACAATATATCCCTACAAGTAAATTTTTCACTTCGGACGACTTAAACTACATAAATCATATAAAGCAATGTCGGATTAACATTATCGCTTCTGCAATAAATATATTGCGAATTATTGCTTCTTAATAAGCACCTTTGCCAACGATATAATATCTGCAATTAAAATCAAGCACGTAAGTTGTGGGCATCGGATCCAATAAGAAATTAAACCTAACAAGATTAACCAGAGTAGTCATAAATGTGGCGGTAAAACCAGTCTATGGATATTCCTAGGAGTTATGTGGTAAACTTATTTCGAAAATTATGTTCTGAGAGATATATCTGTGTACGTATAACAGACATAAATCGCAATTAGTGATTTACCTAACTTAAACATAGCAGTGCTTGTTTAATTCCAGTGGAAAAATATTTCTGTTATATTAATACCTACATATTTTAATACGTAGATGTGTAATTTAGGTATGATGTGTATATTCATTCGTATTCGTATCGGCTTATCCATAATTCGTACGAGATATAGACAAGCCGTTTAATCAGGTGGTTTAGGAGTCTGAGGTTGGAAAGCAAAATTTGCGTGCAAATGTGTGTAATGAACATTATGCTTATTTGCACATGAGTTTTGGAATAAAGTATGGAAGTATTTCTATTCATTATATAGTGCACGCATATGTTCATTATATATGTTTCGAGCAAGGCATTTTGTGTAATAGATTAATCTGCGTTGCTAGTAGCTACAAATTATTTATTTTATTTTAGATCCCATGAAGTTTCTCATCGGATTGGCAATAAAAAATAACGAGTCACAGCTTTAGTTTTTATAGAGCTCCAGAATTTCCTACGAATCACACCAAAAATGGAATAACCAATACTCACATAATCAGCCAGATTCCATCAAAATGGGTGCGCCTGAGAATCGTTCAATTAACAACTCATTTGTCAGTGACGTAGACATTCACATAAAGACTCTAAGCCTTAAACGTACGCGTTAATTAGTACACTTGTACTCGATAAGTGCATTATATTTCACCTTAGCCCAAAATGGTATAAGCCGGTTAGTCTACCAACAAACCATATAAGTATGAAGTGTTCTAATTAGAAAGCACTAAGTTCGTTTTGACAGATATATAGAATACTTTGTAGGCATTAAATCCCAGTTACTTAATTAGTGTAAATTAACTATAAGTTACAGACCAATAATGTCTTTTTACTTACAAGCTTGATCGAATATCTAACGTAATGCAATAAAATACAAATTTACGAGTGTGTACATTTATGTTTAGCAATACAACATTGCGCATAAAAAACAAATGGTTTATTTGTGCTAGAGTTTCAACACCTTGGCTTTTTCCTAGGTCCATTATAGTTTTGATTATTATGGATTAAGGCATTGCTGTTACAATCTCAGTAACACATTTTGTGTAAATAAACATTATGTATATTTTATAGTTACAAATTAATTTAAGTTAAAAAAATATATGTTTTTCAGGGTTGAGATAGTTGCTAATCACTCCGAATATTTCATCCAAGGTCTACAAAAAAATAACAGCTTTCCTTTGTATTCAAATTTGTTTAGAAAGTATGCTACATTCGATTTCAGAATGCAATTTTTTCCTTAATACAAATCTCGAATTGTAGCCTGGCCGGTCTAACAAGTGTAGATAAACTGATCGGATTGTAATTCTTTGCCTCGTTCATGTTTTGTTAACATCCCAAAACTACGTACATATGCACTCAAGGCTAACTCTAAGATATTGGGAACTAGAATCACTCAAGTCAAGAATCGAATGATATTATATGACAAATTAACCATTACTAATATTAAGAGCATTTGTCTAAATCACTTAAATGGTTGTTGATTATTTTGTAAGCTAATGTCAAACGTTAAATATACAATATAGGCTTCTTATCCCGAAAACAGTTGCTAGTATCTCTTTAGCACGCAGCTAATACTGCCATTCTTATTATAATGCAATAAAATCACTCAGAAGTTCAGTTCAATCGGGCAACAATTACATTGAATGATTGGCGAAGACGATATATTCAAAAGAGTGCCACAACATACTTTATTTAAACTTTTTTACAATCAAACAGACCGAATGGATTCTGCTTAGAAATGTAGTCATCTCAGCAATTCAAATTACAACCCGCCCTGAATTAAACAATCAATTGGAAGATCGTTATCGGAACTTTCACTGACATCATCACAATTTAACCGAACGATACAACCGTTGTTATGTTTGTTCGAACGGTGAACAAATAAACCATTATACTCGGAACAATTCTCAAACATTACCATTGAATAGGAATGAATGAGCCACGTCATTATTGTCCGGTTGCAAACCAATTTCTATTAGAAAATAATTCAGTCTGCAGGATTTTGCGTAAGGTGTTTACTATGCATTTATTGAAACTGAGAAACGATTGCCTTTAGGGAATCTAAATACACAGAAAGGCAGCTAATCTGGTTTAACTAAATATCGCCTAGCACATTCTCGAGAGATTAGTATTGGCAACAATTACATAATTTATTGTGAGATATTGGGATTTGCTTTTAAACTGGCTTTAGACCGCGGCGTCGCCTACATGCAATGCAATAATGTCTGGCAGAAACGATTAGATTAAATATTTAAAGAAATAATTATTCAGACTAATTTTCTAGCTCCAAACCCTCCAAATTGAGTATGTAACCATAATATGGTTAATGATAAGTAATGTATTAAAACATCCATCTCTCGAGTTCAAACTTACCAAGTTCAATCAAATATTTATTGGACCAAAGGTCTTTTTCAACCAGGTCCTTAATTAACAAGACGATAGAAGCGACATTTTGAATGTTTTGTATAATATATTACATATATAAACAAGTTAATATTCGTTGTTCATACAAAAATCCTGGATCATGGTCTATGCGGACCCTGTCTAAAAACGGGACATAACGCTAGAAAGAAGAAGAAGATTCGTTTGTTCATACCAGGTGTCGTCCATGCAGTGTGCAGGAGGCAAAACAGTAAAAGCCATATTGATTGTCCATGCTGCATAAGCGCGCTCCTCCGCGTCATCTCACTGTAACAAAAATAAAGGAGTTTTTACTAAACAATCTTACGTGGTCTATTACAATAATAAATGTCAAAGATTTTAAAAACAGAACAACTCGTCATTTTCATTAAATAGTTTTTTCTTATACAGGCAGTTCATCTAATGGAAAATGCTATAGGATGAGGAGTATCGTCGATACCCTATAGTTAAGAAATTTGTATAATGGCTATGGATAACAATTATTATCATCGATTACACTATCGATATGCTATCAATAGCCATGTGATGCATCGTTAAGTAATTGTTCCATTTCCATATTACTTGCTATTTAAGGAGGTAACATTCCATAAAGTTTAAATGTATGCATTGTCTTATACCAGTGTATATTACGTCATGCATACTTGCATACACGTACATTATACTGATATAGATACGTTACTCGAATTTGTATGCAGGTTTCTAATCGAATTTGGACATTGTACATTGTTCAACAGTATGTTAGAATATTGTCCTGCGTAGGGAAAATCAAAGCTATGCAATGATCTGATATGCAACTTAAATATGCAGAAACATGCCGACGCAAAATCACCTTAACTAGCCTTATTTATTGACTTGCGATAATATCAAGTCTATTCGGGAAACCAAAAACATGATAGTAAATCCCATATCAGTTCACAAATTACTCGTATTTTCGAATCGCCTGAACGGGGAAAATGAATCGTCATTAATTGAGTTCGATTGGAATTTGTTTCAAACAAACGTTTTAACTCTTTAGATATTGCCGCGATACAAAACCAGGTCGGCTTTTAACAAATCTACAATCCTGTTTGTAAATAAATAACCACATTAGGATTGGAAACAAATCCACTTACACAGTAAATGTTTCCAAGCGATAGAAAACCTACAACAACGCGCTTACTTAAGTAGACGGTCGGAAATGGACAAATAAAGAACACAGATATCCACAACAACCTCAAACTCACTTTTTTTAATGTTTTTAATAAATAGAGTAAACGTCAACGTTGTTGTTAGCTTATCAAAATTGTTATTATAAATGCGAAAATAACCTAAACTTTTCCGATTATCATGAATACACCGCGTGAAATAAGGTCTGTTAACATATGTATTTCATATATATTCTAACAGACCTGATTTCACGCGGGCGGTACTGCAGGATAAAGCTGGTACATAGGTATATGTATTATATTTTAACAGCATTAAATATATGGACAATTAACCAATAAATAAATAAATAAATAAATAAATTCCAATTACATCACAAACATTGATCTGACTCCAAGGTAAGTAGCTTAAGCACTTGTGTTACTGATATCAGAATCAACAGTGGTATTACAAATATATACTTAAATATTGGATATTAACACCCAGACACAGAACAAACACAAGTATTCATCATACGAATGTTTGTCCTGGGTGGGAATCGAACCCACACCTCTTGGCGCATAGGGCAGGGTCACTACCGAATGCGCCATCGAGCCAGTCAAACCAATAAACGTTGTCTTTTAAATAATAACCTACAACAATTATTTAAGGCTATTTAACTGGACAAGATAAATACCCTTGTATCCATAAATGACTACGACATTTTAGCCACCTAAATTGAAATCGTCACCACACGGAAGATCAAATTAATTCCCGTACACATTCGTCTCTTATCTAGTTTATACTTCGTATAGCGAGTACACTCCTAGGACCGGTTAAAAGTCGTCCGCGTAACTCATAGCAAAAACTAGTCGGAGTGAATTAACCATCGACATTATCTCGACTAACTCTAGTAAATCATAGGAAAACGTTGGCTAAAAGAACCCTCCCTTCGTTGGAACATTGAGTGGGAGGGGTCGCTAATAAATTAAACAGTGCAACGTGACGATATAGCGACGTCTAACGAGGTAGGTGATCATCAGATTACACTCCGTTAGACTACTCCGTTAGATTAATACGTCACGCCTTGCATTTGCATCGCAAAGGGTTCGCTGTATGCATGGTTGCGTTGCGTACCACATAGCGATACAACGTGAATGTTTTATAAACAACTTGTGTATGGCCGCGCCCATACTTGTTTGTTAACATCCCAGAATTTGATTTCTATCAAAAATATATTTATTTGTGTAAGCTTCAATAAACGAGGATTGTACCAATGGCGTTCGGTTCTCTGTGCCTACCCCGCTAGGGAAGTGGCGTGAAATTTAGTTTAGATAGTTTAGCTTAAAAAAAAGCATTTACAAATCTTCAGTTAATAAACAATATGCTAACATACCCCGACATTCGAATAGTTCTATAGCGATAATTATTTATTTATGCTGTAGCTGTATTACATTAGGTATCAGGTGTCAAAATGCAAAACTAGTGCAGAAAACTTATGGACCACATTTTACAAATATAAAGTTTACGGCACTACATTAAATGACAATTAAATATTATTAACATCGCAATATTATCGATATTAAATATTCTCTATAACTAAAAAAATATATCAACACAAGCCAATTTTCTTGGAAAATAAATAAAATTACGTAATAAGAATTGATAGAAACCCAAAGCAGTTGCGACATAATTTCAGCACAAGTCGAAATAGCTAAATATCAGATTTCAACAATAGTCTGTCCTTGATTACAATAGGTAATCCGCTAACAGAATTACGACCACTGGGACACACCGCATCGGACGGCCTTAATCCTATTACTATGACCATTTATCTCATAAAGTAGAAAGTATACTAGTTGCCGACTGCAGATTTGAAATGTTAATACGTTTTTCTGACATTCAAATCGAAGTAGCACTATTCAATATAAGTTTATAAGCAAAAGTAATAAAATGATTATATTCATCATATTGTACGCCCAAATATTACTAAATACAATATACATTTTCTCTGAAAAAAAATTAAAATAAAAGTAATACAAAAGAAAAATAAATATCTCCCTATTCATCGTCTATTTAACAAAAACAAGTATGAACGTTCCCAGCAGAGTGTTAAAGAATCCCTAATAGTCAATGCCCAATATGTAATCATAAATCAAGCATTAAGACAGCTATTAAGTTATTGTCCAAGAGACGAGCAGTAAAAGTTCTTTACTATGTATCGGAATACTAGCTAGCGATGTGCGTCATTTTAATAGTTTATTGCAGCGTCGAACCACGTTTTTACATATTTAACGAGCAATGCAACACAGATCGAGTACCATTGCAACGTTCAGTTGTATCTTTATGGAGCCTGGAGGCGACTTAAAGAAGTAATCTGCATAAATGAGCGCATTTTGTCGAGTCGCGATCTTAACAATAATTATATGGGTGTGCATTCGTAGGGCTCTGTTACCGAGAATGATTTTGTTACTACGGATGATGGTGATTCATTTTTGAGTGATGTATAACGATGTGGCCGTTTAACACTTTATGTTGATAACTTTCCTTTTTTGGTCGATATTACTGTTGTGGATTGTAAAAAAATAATGTTTTAGGTTTCAAGAAGAAGTGCTATTTATATAAATAATATTCATAGAATAACTCTAGTTATTTTGACTAGTTATGAAGATAAGATAAAGAGAAATGCTACAATAAAGTAACTAAGTTACAGGAATTCGTTGACAAAAAAATTGTATGCTTCTCCTCTAGCTTAGAACAACATGAGAAGCAGCTCAACATAGTAATCTAGGATTTTTTTTTACTCAAAAAGCACAATTACATATACGTACAGATACCAGTAGTTTAAAAAAACAAGTGGTTTTTTCGATTGTTTACAGTTTTAGTTTCGTTATCAACACGGCACTCCACGCCCGTACAGCGTTAACGTAGAAAACGTACCGGGCTTAATACTTAATGTTGAACATTGTACAAATACGGAACATTGAGCGTGCGGCCATCAGCAATTTGCACACAGCGTTATAATCACAAGGGAGTACCGGACAGGCGTGGAAAACTATAATTTTCGTCAGGAATTCGTATTGTGATAGCGCTGCGGCTGCCCATCGCCATTGTTTAACGGAGTGCACTCCCGCGCACGTTCCGACTCAATACAATGCCGCAGAACACCAACGAATGTTAGCAAGCTCTTCCTGTGAAATGCATTGAGATTAGATAAGGAATTTAGAAACCTTAGAGTGCCTATTACTGTACAATGCCTATTTGTAGTTAAAATTAGTAATTATATTACAAAGGTAAATGGAATTACTTGCGTTAAAAATGGACTTACAAATACTAAAGTCGTACACCGTTTAGATTTAAAAGCATGTTTATACATATATGTTAGGTGTAGGTATACTTAACAAAGATGTATGATAATAACAACAAATAATAGGTAGTATTTCTAATAGTATTCCTTATAAGTTTATGTTGAAAAGAGTATAGTTAGTTTAGATTTCCTCTTATTAGGTGGTTAACTTTCGACGAAATCTTGATAACAATGCAGACAAGATCTCATAAATACAAATGATATCGTTTTATACGGTGTTGTTACTAAGAAATATGTTTCTTAATATCATAATTGCAGTAACGACTAAGGTAAGGTAATAAATATAAGTATGGCGAATAAAAGCAAATACCAATTATCTCGTTAAATTTACAAAACAATACCTTAATCTCGTATTTCATCCAGATTAAATCTCGTCTAGCAACATGGCTATATAAATTGGATAGAATGTGGTATTTTAACACTTAAATCTGGTTTTCAGAAACTATAACGACGTGAAAAAAATATTATATTTAGTGTAATCTAATATGACTATTACCTTGAACTGTTTCCTTTCATTGCTTAATAAACAAATTTTAGTGATCATCGATTAAATACATTTTATCTCATTCGAAATGTTATTTTAACATTTATATGTGTACCCCCATAAACAAGATAACCCTTAAATTCGAATACAGTGCATGATATTTTTAACCGTACTACTTACCGCTTAAATATATAGTCCCTTAGAAATAACATATAAGCCCGCTATACATACAAACCCGAACAAAAGGCGAAGTCTTAGTAATAAAATCCCGTTGGTGGGTACTTTGTGTAGAGACCCTAATAAACGCCTGACTTCTCAAAGTCCTATTCAATGCAACATTACCACTTCAATAGCAACAGAAAACAGGAAACGATAGGTCAAAGCTATCTCACCGATACCGATGCAAATATCGTAAAGAAAACCATCGATTGTTCGATGTATCGATTTCGGTCACGAAAATATCGAGTTTTTTTTTTTAATTTCGCATTATCATCGGTGCATTCATTATGAATGTGATGGTACAACAATCCAAGAACAAGTTTGAATTGCACTTTAGAGACTGGACCAAATATCAAGTAGAAGAAAGGTTCCCGAGCCCTTTATTCGAACTTACTAATGTCAAACTTCTTTATCCTTTATTTATTGTACATACATACATAACATCACGCCCATAATCCCCGAAGGGGTAGGCAAAGTCAAAGGGGCAGCAGGCCCCTTTAACCACATTAAGCCAAAAACAAAACGGGTTAGATCGAAAATTTAGAAAAAGTAGTGACAAGTGGCTAGCTCGTCGCATACGCAATCACATACTCAAAACCCCATATACCATTAATCGCCTTTTACGACATGTTAGGCAAGAAACACAGTTGGCACTTTCTTTTCAAGTCCAACATGGGACATTAGAAATGATAATTCAACATAATTCTCTGAAAATTTATTGTACTTTTATTTAAAAGCCATACACCTACTTCGAATTATTACACCGTTGATGCATTTATATCAGGTATATCAACAGGTAAATTGCTTCAATATAATATTGTATTTAAAAAAAGATGAACAAAAGGTTTTCCTTAAATTCTACGCGCCATTATCTGATCAACATTACCAATTTAAATAACAGAAATCCGAGACCGATAGGGCAGAGCTATCTCACAGATCATTCCGTCCGTTTCCGCATCCTCCTCCCGATTTAGTTTGCTAACGGCGGTGATAGCTGCGCGCGCACTTCTCATGATCGATGGTTTATTGTAATGGCCACACGCGCGAATCTATTTGCAAGATGCGTGCAACGGAATTAATGCAGGCTCATTTTTCCATTGGCACCTTGAGATAAAATTTATAAAGTTTAACGAATTGTCTTGTCTAATGAACAAAGAGGTTATTTTTACGTCTGGATTGAACGTAAAGTACAATGAGTTCAGTCTTTTACTAATTGAATAAGACTTTGTGGTCAGCCATTTGTTATGTGAATTGATGTTGGAGTTTAGTGATTTACTTGAAATTGTCACCATGCAAGCATTCGTCTCAAATAGAGTATTTTTAGGTCACAATTAAACGAATGATTATGATACATTTATTAAATATATTTTGCAATTAAGGCTTAAGGCTTAGGATATTTAAATTGTAGAATTGCTTTATAAATTGAATATTTTTTTGTTAAAAATAAGTCAATAGAAAGAATGAATTTCTCCATTAGATTATTTGAATAATTCCAAATTGTTCAAAATGTGCTAGAAATTATTAAAAAAAAATATTTCAAAATTTTTCGCAAGCTTGTTTTAATAAAGACATCGAAAGTTGAAATGCCGAACTGAAAACAAGTCCCCGCAGCCTGGCATTTAGCTTTATCTCGAATACGATCTAATTAAATTACTCGAACAACGCCCTACGTATACCGAACGTTGGGCCAACATCGGACCTTTTCAAAATTAGTTCATGCGCCAGATTAAAGTTTCTTGATCCTTCGCGAGAGACAGGTGTAAGACAGCAATATGTCGTGGCAATTCAAAATAGTCCTAACGAGAACATGTTAGAGTTCATTTTCATTCAGCTCCTCGCTGGCATGATTTAAGTTCCCTTTTATTAGCCTCCCGTGCAATTTCGTCACAAGTTTCAACGTTGTACACGAGTGTGTCTATTTCTCAACAAAAAGTGGCAACAATTTTGCTAGCAAAAAGGGTTTTAAATATTAAGACTTTAGCAGTATAGACTGGGAAATACGATACCTGTGAAATAGCTTTATTTAAGACTTATCTTTAGAGATGCAATATATTTCGCTTTTACAAGTAATTGTGAATTGTTTTATTAGAAAGAACAGATTTTATTTAAGAAAGTGATTACAACAGTTTTAATGGATTGGCCAAATATGTACCAAATAGATAAATAGAAAGATGCTTAAAACGGAACGCAAAAACAATTTAAATTTCGAATGCAAATGAAGATATTCGTAGCAAAAATAGTGAGTCAATAATAACAAAAGAAGACTACTTTTTGCCATTAACTTCCACCTCTAGATTATTAAAAAGGTAATTTTATATGTAAAGACGTCAATAAAGTTACGAAGGAGCAAAAGCCACCCAGTAGAAAGGACACTAATAAATATCGAGAGGCTAGACGTAAGGTTAGGTTATCTACGCTTGTAGCGAGGTATCTATCAAGCGATCTCCGCGGTGACTCGAATTTTCTGATGCTATCATCAAACGCGACATGCTGCATAGTTTGACGGGAACAAACCATAGACCACCATTTAAGGACAGTGGTTTGTGTAATGTCTTTCCTTGTGTCTTCATTGATAATATTTATTATTATGATCGAAGATAAAGTACTAATAACAAAGCTATGGGAAACAAATTACATCACCGCTTATATAATATTAAGATCGAAACATTACGGTTTTCATTCTAATCGCTTTAAAAAATATAAAGAAAATTAGCATGACCTGTGACATTAAAACTAAAATACTACTGGAATTTTGCTGTAATGAAATGGAATGAAAAACCTAATACTGAACAATAACAATATGTTAACATAAGATTAAATAATAATGATAAACCAGTCTAATTTCCCACAAACGTTAGTCTAACGATGAGTAACCAAACGATTGAACAAGCAAGCAAATAAAATAGTTTAAGAAATCGCAATCATCAAAAACAATTGGTGAATCACATTCTCGCCTCCACTGTTACGTGAAATAATGAATTTATCGCCATCTGCTCGGACGTGAAAGTGTTTACATAAAGCGGGTACCGAGCTCATCTCCGATTTGCATGATTGCGCAACTCTTCATCTATAAGACCAAAAGGTCAGTGCATTAGTCGTGAGCTATCATACTTGAGGATGCAGGTCTTCATACAATAGCGATATTGCAAGAATGCTCACCAAGTCATCGCTTAGAGCGAGCTTATGGTCAAATCACCTGTTATTACACTGATCACACGGACTAGTAAAAAAAGAAGGACTCCGCGCCATTACGTTAAAGCTCCGCAAGTGCTCCAACTTTACACGCAACTTACGTCATATACTGACATAAGCGCTTCAAATGACAGATGTCCGATATCTGACATCCGTATGAATCACACTCACACATGCATAAACGTGGCTTTACGCTGTAGTATGACAGTGCGGAATCCTTCTTTTTTTCTAGTCCGTGTCTGATCATTACTTTTTGCGACCCGTCACGCGACTGTATGAAGTTCAAGAGCCTTACGGTATAACAGTAGGTACCTTTATACATATTTAAAGGCATGTATTATTATGTATGTTATACTGCGAACCTAAAGTTTCATCAGAATTCTTCTAGTAGTTTTTTATGCAAATATCAGCCAGCCTTATAAACCTTTATTTGTCTAATATTAGTATTTACTAAAATTATACAGGTGCGCACTATTAAGCGTAGAAAATAGTATAGTATAGTCTGGTGATGAGATAATGGATCATGTGAGATCTTTCATCACCAAAAAAAACAAAAAGAAATAAAAAAACATAACATTATAATTAATATAATAATAACATAATTACACTCTAATCGTAACATACAAAAGTGCCGTACCATCTTCTAATAACGAATATCTCACTTAATCACTTTATATATTTATGCTCCAAACATAATAAATTGACACAAAGACCCATAATAACGTCCACAGTCTTAATAAATTGTGATATATTTAGTTTTAACACAATTCAGCCCGCTCAAAGTAATAATTTTGAGATTCTCGAGTGTGAACGCGATCGCCATTTCTCAAATGCTCAATTTGCATACAAATTGTTTTATTATGCTCTTAATCTTTTACGATTGCAACAACAAATACGTATGTATAATACATCTCTATTTGGGGATTACGCATTTAACAAAATAGCATTAATTTACGCATTCCCTCGATTTCTAATTTGTATCAGTGGATATTAAATACCTATTCATGAAATGTACCTAATATTCATGTCGATCCGCAATTTATCTTACAAAATGTCAGAAACGAGCTACCAGTACCTATAATACATACTAATTCAGTCGCAATACTTTATGAACAAGTCTTTGAAATAACCGCTTTCGATCAACTACAATACTTTATGGATATTAGATACAATATTGATATTGTTAATAACATTGCTTAAAATTAATATGTATAAGATTACACGTACATTATACCTACTTTGCCAAATAGAGCATATATCTGGTAACATGCAAATATCGACGAAAGCAACGTATCTAAAATACGAAGCAGATAATAAACTAAACTGTCCCTAGATTCCAGATTAACCATGAAATCGATAAATTATAAATATTGGATAACGTAATGCAGTGAACATAACAGTATCTTACGATAATGTCACAACTACTTTAGACGATAGAAATGTCATTGTCACCCGTTATTGCAATCTAAATGCACAAGCAAAGTGCAAAGGGATCGGTGTTGTTGATGTAGTGAAATAGTGACTTCATTTTATGCAAATTATGGGCAGAGTGGGTATGATCATTAGGGGAATGAAATAACTGCGATAACGTAATTATTAGTGCAATAAGTTACATGGCGAGGCCTGGGTATGTCCATACGTCGTCGCCAAGTGTAGCACCTCGGAACGTGCTGAGATGCGATCGGCACGCGAACAAGATGTTATCGACATCGTATCGACGTGACATCGCCACTGGTACACTTAAATCGAACCAGCTACTGGTTTTGATTTCGTTTCGTTTCTATTTGTACGTGAGCACGTCGCACTTCGGCACGGAAAGCTACTAGAAAAATATGAAATTTCACGAATGCAGCATTAAAGAAAAAATATTTTACTGCCCGATCAAGGCTTTGATAAAAACTGTCAAGTCTTTAATTCTCGTACCTTATGACCTAGGACAGGGTATGCGATGAAGAGATCTTACCAGGAAATGTTACTGTTAAATTGCATAAAATACTACATTAGGGAATGTTAAATATTATTCAACTTACGTTGGTAACAATAAAATGCTAATATGGCAGTTAATACGAGTTACCTGAGCTAATCATCCATTAAATTAAACAACAAATCTTGTTTGCAGCTTTACGGAGGATTTGCATGCCTACTTTATGGATATCCGATAAACATCTGTCAGAGCTCGGAAGATAACTTCAGAAATACGGTTATAAATCGTGACACTAAATGCTATTGTCTTAAAGGTCATTTTTCTTTAGGACTCGTAAAGAGATGTTAAAAGTTCTCTTGCAAAGTCGTACGCTAAACGATGCAATTGTCAATGAAGTGTTTAAATAATGACTCGAGCATCATAAATAGGTAATGGTCCCTTAAGCTCAAAGGATAATCTTAGATTTATGGAACGGGAAGCAATGTGACATAAAATCTAGTGAATTTATGGTCCCGTCGCTTATCTCGGAAAAGGTGAGTTATAGGATTCATTCACGAAGATAATTTAAAGATCACAGTTAATAGTTGATAAATTATCGCAATAGTCGTAGTGTTTATCGCGAAAGTATCAATAGTTAACATTCATAACCTACTGACGTGAATGAGTAGATAAGGTATTGTGTCTTAATTATACTTATACGTTATAAAGGAAACTTATTTATGAAGTGTAATCAAATCCGATTGAGCAGACTAATATATTTTTCTACTTCTTATTTCTAGTAGGAAAAAAAATTGAGAAGTTGTAAAACTCTAGATCGTCCTATAACTCGTACAAATAAAATATACAAGTATAATAATTCAACTGCAAAGGTAAATAATAGCAATTCGTAACTAAAAGTATTTGACATACATAACAATACGCCCATAATCCCTAAAGGGGTAGACATAGTTAAAGGGGTAGCAGGGCCCCTAAACCCCATTTAGTCAAAAAAAACTAGACTCGGTTAGATGGAAAATTGTAAAAAGGTAGTGACAAGTGGCTTGTAAAGTAGCTAGTGCAAAGTAGCTTGTTGCTTACACAATCACATACCCAAAACCCGATATACCATTAGTCGCCATTTACGACTTAATAGGCAAGAAACACAGTTGGCACCTTCTTTTTATGTCCCAGTAGTCCCATGTCTGTACCCAGAACAAAATACTTTTGTTCCTTACAACTGCGTATTTTTTTTTTACAAGCTAACCATATTTTTTAAAGACGAAAATAGTACATATTTTCGTCACACGACCGGCTAGCCTATTTAGACTAACAAAGGATAGGTTGCCGATTGCCATATAATATTACCGAATTATTTTCAATATCTGCATTTCGCAGAAATGTACACATTCCGGAGAACAACGTGTGAACCTTGAATCGGCGTCAGACTCGCAAACATGCATAATTGTCAACTGAAGAACATTTGCAATTCGCGATTGTCCGGAGAGCGAGACGGCCGATACAAATGCGGACATTTCCCAGGCCGCTGCTCGCGTTCTCGCCCCATAAGGAAGCAATCCATTAACATTATACCCGCAACTACGTATTCTACGTACAATCTGACCAAATGTAAAGCGGTGCGATTAAACACCTTTAATTCCACAGGATAGGAGCTTTTACATTGACGACGTTGTAAAATGCGAGGCTTTTATACGGGAACGCGGTGAGCAGGGTTAGGGTTGACTTTTGTCCGGAACTTTCCAGATTTATCCTTGTCTAAAGTTTCAATAGTTAAAAAAAAATCCGGGCATATCCGGTTTAAAAAAAAATCCGGGCATATTCTGTGACAGACCAATGCCTGCTTAAAAAAATATGTAACTTTTGTAAGTTTAAATCCTTCTTGGATAATTTCAGCAATAGCAGCCCTGTAGTCTAAGATACAACTTAGTAAGATGTATCCGCAGCGTGGGGAATCTAAGCTAAGGATGTGCTCATCATTTGCGCCTGCTTTGTAACCACGTTTAAAGAAAGACTTGTTGGCGCAGCTTCGATTGTATAGAATGGGACTTTGAAAATAAAGTTTACACACATCCTTCAAAAATCGTTAATTTATTAGCAAATATAATTAATACACGTATTATATAAAATGAATAAATTGTAATAGTTTTGGCCTGAAGCCGTAATCAAAATAATAATAATTAACAAACATCTACCAATAAGTGTATACTTAATATTACATCAGAAAATCTTAACGCGTGTATTTTCACGCCTTTTTATGATTTAACACTATAGCATGACCAGATTTGTACATGTTCAATAATTAACGCTATATTTAAACACATTTAAAGTCAATTAATCAAACACGACCATCAGTTTTCGATCAATCAAGCTCATTTAGTAAGATTTTCTAATGTCAATGAACATGCTTGGCTGACCGAAATTAATTAACGTCTGTCAGTTAGCATTGCAGACGTTATTCGCAATACAAGTGTTTGCTATTAGACTTCTAATTAACTACTATCAAATCTTTATATCTAATTATTTTATGTTTTTGCATCAACGCAAATATTGTTGTAATGACGATACAAATTATAATATCTGAGCTTTATACTCTATCTTCAGAACAATATGGATGCACTGAGGACGAGAATTCTTTAATATGTTTTTTTTTTCTTAACCGGTTTCGGTCATTGCAACCACTTTTTGACTCTATATTCGCCAGCCCTTTCGTATGCTGGTATGTAATAATTTTATGACTCAAAGTCAAAGTCAAAGTCAAAATATTCTTTATTTATATAGGTTTCAAAGAAACACTTATAAATCGTCAAAAGCAGTTGAAAGAGATATGATTCTACCACCGGTTCGGAATGTTGCATCTACCGAGAAGAATCCGGCAAGAAACTCGGTAGTTACTTTTTTCAACAACAGTATTAACAAAGTTATAAGAATCATATTTAACTTTGAACCATGTTTCAAAGTGGGCCTGGTGTGAAATAAGATAATAAAAATTTATAATAACTAAGAAAAAATAAAAATATGACCCGACCAGAGCAGACCAGTCCCCAAAGGCGGCACCTGTTCCCAAGCATGACGTATGTGTCAGCCATCGCTTCACTCAACCATATTTTAGGGAATGTAACGACCCGCCACATAGCGCCACCACCCCAGCGACATTTTAGTGAGCATGACTACTCGGGTTGGTCAGAGAAAAATGGAAAATTTAAAATAATAATAACAAGCCAACTAAAGAACACAGCTCAAAGCTTTTTAGTCAATGTCATATAATAAAAATTCATTGAATTATTACATAAAATTGTGATGTCATGATTAATTTCATAAAATAGGCGAATTTAATTTATACATAGATAGTTAAAACTATTATTAGTGACTAATTAATCACTCGTAGACCATCGGTTTTTGTCATTTAAGAAATCTTCAACTTTATAATAACCTTTATGCATAAGATTTTTTTTTATGTATATCTTAAACTTGTGCATAGGTCGGTTTATAACCTCTTGTGGCAGCAGATTGAACATTTTTATACTTTGACCAACAAAAGAATTACTAACCCTACTTAGTCTGAGATTTGGGATAGCTAGCTTATGCTTGTTTCTAGTATTAATGCTATGACTATCCGATTTTTTGGGAAGAGAATGCAAGTTTTTATACACATACATTAAACAATCGAGAATGTATTGGGACGCCACAGTGAGAATGTTGATTTTCTGAAATAACTCTTTTAAGGAGTCGCGGGGTCCAAGTCGGTATATAGCCCTAATTGCCCTCTTTTGTAATACAAAAATAGTTTGGATATCCGCTGCGGATCCCCATAAAAGTAAGCCATAGGACATGATACTATGAAAGTAGCTGAAATAAACTAATCTAGCCGTTTCGATGTCAGTGAGATTTCTTATCTTCCTAACTGCATAGGCAGCTGAGCTTAGTCTTCTTGCCAGAGTGGAAATCTGGGGAGACCATTGTAATTTTGAGTCTAAAGTGATGCCAAGAAATGTTGTTTGATTAGTGACATCAATAGACTCATTGTTCATTGTAACTGTACTATCAACTTGCCTAACATTTGGCATTGAGAACTTTACACATTTAGTTTTCTTTGAATTGAGTAATAAATTGTTGGTTGAGAACCAATATAGGACTTGATCAAGAGCATTATTTACGTCGTCAAAATTATTTTGATGTCTGTCGATTTTAAAAATCAGGGATGTGTCATCAGCAAATAACACGATCTCGCACAAGTCCCTAGTAAAGAAGGGGAGGTCATTAATATAAATTAAAAAGAGCAAGGGTCCCAATATCGAACCTTGGGGTACTCCCATTAGTAAAGGTACGCCTATGGAGGTTGTACCATTGACATGTACTTTTTGAATTCTGTCAGATAAAAATGACATTATTAAACTGAGTGAATTGTCCGAGAGACCATAATGTCGTAGTTTCATCAATAAGGTTTGATGATCAACACAATCAAACGCTTTTGACAAATCGCAAAAGACACCTATTGCATCCTGCTTTTTCTCCCATGCATCAAAGACATGTTTCATAAGAGCGACACCCGCATCAGTAGTGGATCTGCCTTTAGTAAAACCGAACTGATTACTGTGCAATAAATTATTAATTTTGAAGTGACTAACTATTTGATTAAGAATGACTTTTTCAAAAATCTTACTTAGCGCTGGCAATATTGAAATGGGCCTAAAATTCGATGGATCACTTTTGTCACCTGATTTAAAAAGAGGGATAATTTTACTGATCTTCATCAAAGAAGGAAAGCTGCCCTCATCAACGCATTTATTAAAAATAATCGATAGAAGAGGGGCAATAGAGTGTATAATATTTTTTAAAATATCTATTGATAGTCCCCATAAGTCCTCAGTTTTTTTCATACTTATTTCACTAAAAGTTTTCACAATCGTTTGAGACCTAATGTGATGAAACTTAAGTTGGTTGGTACACTCTTTCACATGTGTTTTAAGAAGAGATTGGGCAAGCTGTGAGCTAGCCGGCAGTTTACTAGTTGTTGTGACTGGAATATTCGAGAAGAATGTTTCAAAAGCGTTGGCCACTTCTGAATCAGACTTAAGTATATTGTTATCTATTTTAAGTGAGAGCTTGTTATCATGTATTTTATTTTTACAAGTCTCTGTATTAATGATATTCCAGGTAGCTTTACTCTTATCGGTCGCTTTGGCTATTTTTCTTTTAATGAAATTCGCTTTTGCGACTGCACACACTTTTTTAAACAATTTAGAGTAATTTCTGACGTAATCTATAATTAAAGGGTTGCTAGAAAAAGTTTTTATATCATATAATTCATACAATCTCCGTCTACTTTTGTATATACCTGTTGTTGCCCAGTCACTAAATTTGAAGTTCTGGCTATGGATTTTAATGGTTTTTTTTGTAAATATACCATTAAATTCCTTTTCAATGGTTTGAAATAATTCATTATATAAGTGGTCAACGCCACTATCTGGCTTAAAGCTCATTAAGGACGTCTTATTATGGATATTTGTCTTAAACTTTTCGATACGACTTTGAGTAATAGGCCTACAGACAATACTCATCGGAGCGGGGGCACACTGACGTTCGAAACTAGCCAGCTGACCGCTATGGTCAGAGTTTATAAAGTTAATTATGGATTTTTTAGTTACACTACAATTGCTAAATATGTTATCTATACATGTAGCTGAGGTGGGAGTAATACGAGTAGGTTCATTATATAGTTCGAATAAATTGAATGAATTAAAAAGACTGATGAACCTAGTAGAACTTTGTGAATTGTCCAAAATATTTATGTTATAATCTCCACATACAACTACCTTCTTATTTGAAGTAGAGATTTTTCTCAAGACCTCTTCCATAGTAGACTCAAATAAAAAATAGTCCGCGGATGGAGGTTTGTAGACACAGACTATAATATAGTTTTCAACCTCAGCACAAGCAAGCTCAATAACTCTTTCTAATGAGAGTGCCACAATATCTTTGCGCTCCCTAAATTTCAATGTTCTATGTAGCAGAATAAGCGACCCCCCTCTAATAGCAGAAGTCCTTGTGAAAGAACTACCAATATTAAAATTATCAATACTAACTAATAACTCATGCTGTTTCAACCAATGCTCGGTGAGACATAGCACATGGACATCACTAACATTTAAAAACAATTCTAATTCCAGTTCTTTGCCAGAAAGACCCTGTATATTTTGGTGTATTATGTTAAATGTTTTGGATCTTTCCTTTGTTCTTAAAGAGCTAGAGTTATCCTCTATTGTCTTGAACTTAAATTTAAATTATTTGGAACGAGTTCCAAGGTCCTAAAAATAAAATCAATATTAAAAGCTATCAAAGTAGCTAATTTCATTTTATTTTTTCTTGGCAAATAAAAATCATTGCCAGTCGAAATAAACTTATTATCAATAAATTTATTTGTGTCAAAAAACACAAAATTATCATTATGCCTAGATGTCAAATTGTATAGCAAAGTATTCAATATATGAATACTGTTATTTTGTTTTTGCGAATAGTGCAATGAATATGGGAATGCACATAGGATAATTTTCTTTATCCTAAGTCCCGAAAGTAATGAAAATCCCTCTAATATGTTCTTTTTGGAAGTATTTATACCATTACCCATTAGTAAAATAATAACCGAGTTTTCATTTAAGTTGCAGTTGACTACTCTCTTACAAATATGAGTGAAAGGTGCGTCAGGCATGCAGTGATTTATTACATTGTAATTTAGTTTTTTACTTAACATGGAACCAAAATCAACTCCTATTTTGTCTGAGAAAACTAATACATTATCTGTTTTTTTATTAACCAGGGATAATGTTGATTTAGCCAAACTATTGTCTGATATCAATAAAGTTGGTTTATCAATAAGATGCTGTTCAGAAGGACCAGCACTATCCTTACAGCTACATAGGTTAACCAGACTGCTTGTAGCCAGGATATGTTGCCTGATTTGGGCTTGAGCAGATTTGTACTTATCTGTCATACGCTCCAAAGAACTATGCAACTGTGTTATATCCAATTGCAATTCTTTTATGTCATTTTCATGTTTGGACCTACTCTCATCTAGTTTTTTACTATATAATTCTAAACTATCCAGTAAATCAATTCGTTGCTTTCTTAAAAGAACATTTTTGTGGAAACATTTTTGGCGTTTAACTAATTTCTCAGTTTTTTTTATAAAGTTATTAATTTTAATATACTTTCTAAGCTTTCTTTTACTGTTAAAATTAGCCAAATTATTATTGCAACCTGAAGTCAAATCAGCATTTAGCGTGGTAGTTGAGAATATATGTCCGGAGGGTGACCCGATCAATTCTTCATAGAGGCTTTGTGTGTGTACAGTATCCTGGCTTCGTATGTCCTCTTCGTATTGTTGGATGGTTTTGTTTGCATCCCGCAGATCTACCTCGAGCTCTTGGACTCTCCCCAGTGTTCGCTCGTAAGTTTCACTGCATTGGTCAAAGTTTTTGACCAATTCAAGTAGTTGGTCACGTTGATCAAGGGTATCCTCAAGACGTGCATGCAGCTCAGCAAGTTCTGACTTCAGCTGTGAGTTGTGGTTGATAATTTTGAGAGACTCCTCTTCATTCTCATCTCGTTCACGCAGGAGTTGGCAGTTTTCCTTTCTTAACCCCGCAATTTCTTCTAGGGCTCGTTTCAGTTTCTGTTCCATTTCCTGAGCAGTAGCCTTGCGAGTCTTGGAGTATGCCATGCTGCCACTCGTGCCTGAAATTTGAGAAAAAAGAGAAAAAGCAAATGTATATAAAAAAACAAGATTTATCTGCAACCTAAGAGGGTAGCTAAAGGCTTTCTGAAACTATCAGTCAAATTGATTTATTTAGACTAATAGTGGCATAAAAATTGTGGTTTTGTAACTAGAACATAAACTAATATTTATTTGATTGAGATAGTTACAATTTGTAGTATAATATTAAAATATAAAATTGGGAGGGTGGATAAAAAAAAAATTAATTATTCATTAAATTGTTGTACTTCTTGTGCATTTGCTTATCTCTTACAAATAAAAATATATTTATTGTTTGTTGAATGCTAACAGCAGTCGTAGTCAAATGCTAATTTAATGTGTAGATCTATAGTACTTTTAAACAATCCAAATAAACTTTAACTTAATAACCTATGTGGTGGATTGAAGTTAGTAAATATATTTACAAATAATATGCATTACTTTTTAATAGGCATACTTATGTCAGATAGTGTTACATTAATGTAGTTATTAAAATAAACAATACTTCCCCGGTTTAATTCCGTCGTTGATTCAAATTTCTTCGTTCACTTTGACAGCCGGCCGGCGAACACGGAATGTTTGATTTATTTAAGTTTTATATACAACACAGTCTTGCAAACGTTAATCCTGGTTATTTATATAAATATGTATCGAATTAAACTCAGTTTTGGTGTACTTTAACAATAAATACAATTTAAATTCATTAAATAATTAACACCTGGCGAATTGACGTATGTCACCTAGGGATGCCAGAGAGAAAAAAAAGTGACTGATAAATCTATGACGGTAAAAAAATTGTGTTTTAATAAAGTAAAGTGAATTTTACCGCACATTAATGGGCGACCAGCCGACGATTAAACGAGCTTTAATAGTTAACTGGTAGTGCTTAAATGTAAGTACAAGATGACTGCAACAAAGTGTGAGCCGGGTCCTGGCGAATGCAAGTCGCGATTATCTTTCTGCATGCACAGTACTGCGCGTGTGCACTCCTAGACTGGCAGGCTACGTCCAGGAGCCGAGTCCTGTTAGTCAACTCATTACTAAACTGGTAGCTAAACTGATACTCCAAGTATGTTCTAGGTTAACTGCAATTTTAGCTCCTTGATCTGTAATTTGCAGGAATTGAAGTCAATGCAAAATAGTAGGTATTATCATCCACCGTCACCAATCGTTTTTTTAGATCACTCAAAAATGACTCAGGGCACTTATGCTTGATTGCCGGCACTGACTCAATATTACAAACGAATGTCAGAAATCGGTCATGGAGAGACCTATCTCCAGCAATGGACGAATACAGACCGAAGACAATTCATAACTTTTAGAACTTAATATAAACTTAACATAAACTTAACTCATAGAAACGAAAGGACAATCTGTAGGAACCTAACCACCTGTCAAGTATCTAGTAGTCAATCATATATACGCTCTTAAACATGTATTGAATCAACGCAACAGTTATTGTTGGAGAACTTTTAAAAGTTAATGAAAAAAAAGTGTATAAAAATTCAAGGATTCTAATAATGTCTGGCAACTCAGGGCGTATGACTTTCAGCAGTCAATTATTACCTGACCGTCGGCAGTATCGTAATTATGCTCTAGTTAGAAGAATGCAGTCCTGCTAACTCCGGATAAGCACGTAATGTTAGAACCAACAAAACCCTTTATAGATATACCAGCATAAGCTAGTTCAGTCGTGGAACTAAAATGTTAATCAGTTACCAATGCCTTCGAAACGGTTACTGAGAATTTTAAATGAATTCACCCGCGCGTATAGACCATCTTAATTGGCTAGATATACGAATTAATACCGCCTATCGATGCCCTGTGGATTTGAACACTGTTTTTTGAAATCGTATTATTCCAAGCTGTGTATGGTCCGGTATTCTCAAACATAATACGGGTTGTGGGATTATCGCCACCTAAGTTGAATTCAACGAGAAGAATTATGCTAATATTATTATCTTAACTCCTTTAATATTATAATGTAGGTACATGTTAATAGGAATATGGAAATAATGGCAATTTCAGGTTAGTCGCGTTCAACTTGCACATTTATCGGTGAGAAAAAGAGACGGAAATTTTAAGGCAACCCTAATTAAAATGTTCACGGTATACTTACAAGTTCAAGACATGATATGCGTATATTTACAAAATATTTGATTTAAATTATATTTTAAAGGGGAGTGCGGGTTCAAACCCGGCCATGTACCTCTGCATTTTTACGTATTTTTAGCAGTTTTACGGTGAGGGAAAACATCGTTATGAAACCTGCAAATTCAAACAACTTGGGATTTGTAACCATAATCCAAAAATTGTCTGGTTCCCCTAATTAGGGTTACGAATGTCAGATCAGCAGTCGCTTAATCTGAGTATGGAGGTTTAATTTTTATCATTCTAAAGTCGAAAACTATATAGGTAGTCTATATAATATAAAGAGGAAAGATTAGTATTTTTGTATTTTTGTGTATGTGTATGTTTGTATTGAATAAACTCAAAAACTACTGGACCGATTTGGAATATTCTTTCACCAATAGAATGCTTCTTTATCAAGGAGTAACATAGGCTATATTTTATCCTCATATTCCCACGGGAACGGGTACTACGCGGGTGAAACCGCGGGGCGCTGCTAGGTATAAACGCTACGAAATATATGAAAGCAGGGCTACATAAAGGTAGTACATAAAGGTTTAGTAGTAACTTCCTTATCCATCGTAAGTCAAAACGCTAACGACGCCTAGCCTCCGACAACAGGTGTTCATTCCGCTTTTATCACAAATTAATACATCCTGCAAAAGATATTAATCAACACGCCATGCGAGTAATATTGCATCATTAAACGTATCGCATAATATACGATAAGTCAGCGCAAGTTCTCAGTTTTACAGATACCGAAGCGCGATATTAACAACCTTTGATATCAAATAGACATGCTACTTTCAAACGTCGTTTGAAGGCAATCGGCATTTCATATAAATGAACGAGTACTTCCTCTATCATAAGTTTAAGGCGGTCACAATGAAACGTTGAAATAATGACCGAATTTCTCACGCATAATATGTCAAATAGAAAAAATAGTAACTTGCATACCTCGTTTTGCATCATGCGGGTAATGTTGCAAATCTTAGGCTTTCTACTGATAGCTTTTAAAAAAAACAAAGACTCCTTTACAGCAGATAGTATAGACTTCTGCTGATCTTTCGCTTGCCCTATCTAGATCTTCTGAAGTCGATACATTTTAAAAAAAGTTCTATCAGTTTTGTAAGACTTTTAAAACGATAATTCGTTTGTTTTACTATACAATTTTTATGGCGTATTTAACAACATAAAGATATTAAGCTGACACTTACGCTTTTTACACAAAACACATAATTTTAATTTGAAAGCTAATTATGCTCCCAACAATATAATCCGGTCCACAAATATACTGCACTAATTCCAAACCTGTTGAATTTCGGACGTAAATCTTAACTATACCCATAAAGTGGGTTTCCTCCCATAAAACACAACATTACGTGACTACAACTTAATGATCACTAAATTCGTGGTGTTAATTAGTTTTGAAGGCAATTAACATGCGCATAGCATTAACATAATAATTATGCAATTTTTATCATTCGATCGAATGTAATAGTTTTTAAGTACTGTTATGCAAGCGGGTCTAATGTGCTAATTTTGTGATAAAAAATGAAATGTTTCAACAAGTCGTTTTATTGCTTGCGTGTATTAAATATACATATGACGTCTACAGATGTGTGCATTAACATATCATTCAAATTAAATTGATGGAAGTAAGCAGTCAAAAAGCTGACTTTTGACCTCGGTTTTAAGTTTTTGTGGCTGGTTATACTTACCCCACATCAATTATAAATTAATAATTATAATCAATTATTGGATATTCGTGTAGTTATGTAATAAAATTTTACTTTGAAAACAGCAATCAATAACAAAAACAGAATATAAAGCTGTGCAAATAAATTTAACACGATATTTAAAAAAGTAGCTAGCCACATGTCACATGTCAGTTTTCACAATTTTCTATCTATGCCAGCCCAGATTTATTTTTGTCTGAATGTGATTAAAGACTTGCTGCTCCTTTGACTCTGACTATCCCTTCTGGGATTACGGGCGTGATGTTATATATGTACTTATGTATTTAAAAGACGGAGGACATATGAAAACTCATGAAAAACTTATTTTAATACACAACAACTTACTTGTGACCACGGACCTACCACTAGGTTTTGCCTTACTTAGATATTATTACACAACACATTTAAAACTATACATAAAGCGACGTGTACCGTAATACTCAAACGTTTTTTGCTAGTTTCAACTAAAGTAATTAAATATTTGCACATTTAACTTGTAACTTAATGATAAGATCTGTCTAATTTGCACCATTACAGAATACCGATTCAGTGAACTTACTTCATAATAAGTATTTTAAGTTACGACACTTTACTATCTAAGGGTACAAATTGAAACTTTGATCATCAAGATAAGGATCTAGTTTAGGTGGTTTAGGACATCTAACTCCGAGATATGCCTGGAAAGGAAACAGGTAACATATGATTACTGAGGATATATATAATTAAAATAAATAAATCTCGAAGTATCTGACCTCACGATATCAGAATCAGATAGTAGAAATCTTTACTTGACAAACAATGCGGCAGTTTGCATATTTCATGTATAATCTGATTACGATTTCTGCAATAGGATTATTAAATAATAAAACAATCCCAGCGGAATTTATTTTCATGATTATGTACTGTGCACTGCACATATTATATAAGAAAAACGAAGACATTTAAAAACCTAGTATGATTCTACTGAAAGTAATAAGGAATCTTTCTAATGACCATAATGACACGCGGTTAAAGAATTTTTGCGAAATTCGCCAATCTTTGCCAACGTTTGCCGACAAATACTGAATCTCTGCGTCAAAAGGCCGTCGCTCACACCCGCTTATCTATAAAGCAAAGTAAGCTGAGTGACTACTGTTTCGAAAATGATACATAAAATTTCCATGTCAACCCTCACCATAAATCAAGCATGTGAAATTATACTTTTAATTGCAAACATTAAGTAGTTAGCCAAGTATGATAAAGTTATGTCATCCAAAAACTAGCAACATCAATCGTGCCTTTGTCAAAATAAGTATGCCAGTTGACCATTGAGTTGAGTTGTCAACTACCCTTCACAAAGGCCTAGATCACTTTCGCAAACCAAACGTTTACACGCTAACAAGAGATTCAATTTCACTATTGGCACAACGAAAAGGGGTCAACATATACATACTATATGTTATAACTGGTGAAAAACCGTTACATACATATTGAATTAGGGATGGCGAAATCTAACTTTGAAGAATCGATATATTAGAAAATTCTACAGATTAATAATTCGACTATTTTAATCGATTTCTAACTATGATCAAGTCAGAGTGGAATGGAAATAAGAATTTTGTATTAGTAGGATACGACTTCAAAGCATAGGCAATACGAATACGATAGGAAAGCATCTTATAATATGTGCTGTGTAAGTGAAACAAAATATAAAATCATTTATATGAACTCCAACTTCTGGTTCGATCTTTTTGTGATTCGATGCTTCAAGCTCCAGGCGAATCGATTTAAAGCTCGATCTCTTTTGAGTAGCATCGCCGCCCCTATACCGATTGACCGCGATTGCGTATCGAGATACATAAATTTGAATGATGCAAGCACGCCGCAAATCCGCAAATGCAACATTAAGGTTTAGAAAGCATGTTGTAAATTGGCAGACGACACTGGTCGAAAGCGACCAAGTGGAACCAGTTCCGATTTCAATACAAGCTGCTAACATGGTGGTATTATTAGCTAGTTCTATCGCGCGTAAGGTGAGGGAAGTCGGTGTTTGATATTGTATAACGCACCTATACTTTGTTAATACATACCTGCTGGGTATTTCACAGCTAAATAGGTACCTATGCAAATTAAGGAGTACACAACTTTCATATGGTGCGGAAATCAGGAGAAAAATAATGTTAGCAACATCATTGTTTACATACATTACTCGTAGTTATAAAACCTATTAATATATATAAAACACAAAAACATCTAAAAATACTTTATGAACGTACATAGGCGTGTTTATGAAGTTATTTCAAAGCTAAAAGGTCATAAAAGATGTGTGTATGTATGTTTAAAAGCTAATCTTTAATTATATAAAGGATTTCAAAGTAAGGTTCTCAATTCAAGAACTAACAGCTAGAACTGTATTAAAAGTAACTTATGATAAAGTTTATAATGATATCTAATTTCGTATGAACGGAAATGGTGAACCACGTAAAATATGGATGAATTAAACTAATTCCAATAGCTAGCAAGACAAAACAGTGATTAGCCTCAATATTAACAGATAACCATAGACCTACCTAATGTATCCAATCTACTTCGCATACAGTAACAATCGGGTCAATATGCATAATATTATAATAATACCCATGTTTCCGATACTCTTAAGTCTTTTCCAACTTAATTTATCGACATTATGATCATTTATGACATCGCAGCCAGATGTCTCGTGAGAGTCTTATAAATATTAATAGACGCATATAATTTTAAATAGACTTTAAGAAATTTATATGATAAATCTGTAATACGAAACATAAGGAATATGAATTATGCAACAACGATAATTGTAAAGACAATATTCATCAAGCGAGCAAAATAAGAGGAGCAGTGTGGCATGTCAGAGTTATCGATAATCTCGCCTTCTCAATGGGCAATTTATTGTCCCACTATGTCGTGGTATGCAACTATACGGGTCGGTTTTAAATCCTGTGCGATGCTATCGTATTTAACCATACCCTTGGAATAGAATTCAAAGAATTACACTCACCTGAACGAGAGGCTGGTTAGTTAATCATGCACAGTAAGAATAAATGTGCGATTAAAATGAATATGCTATTTTAAAATCGCCGAATGAAACAGGCTTCAGATAATAACGGGTCGTGTTGTGTAATGGGTATGCGAATCGGATCTACAAGCTAGTTGTTATAAGCGGTAGAACAACAATACAGATATAATGACTTCATTATGAGACAACTACCTCATTATGGTGATTTCGTTACCGCACCTAGCAATTGTCATTAGTCAATAGTTTGTTTAGATTACGATTAATGTAGTTTGATATATACTTCAAATGGTTAGTATAAGAGGTTCTATTAGTAGTTATGGGTAAGACTTTGACCTACAGACTACACAGGTCAATAATATTTTTTTAAGCAGAATCAACACACATTTTTATAGTCAAATAACTACATAAAAAATGTGACGTGATGGATTTTTTTTTCTATCAGAATTGTATTAACTGGTACTGATTAGTTGAAAAAGTGATGAATTTCGGCACCAAACAAGAAGTGTAATTTTGTTGACCAGTGTTATTGTTATAAAATTATTTTACTAATAATTTATAGATAAAATTCACTTTTCAGTAAATTTAAAACGTGTAGTTAGATAATAATGACCGATTGAAATGGCAAAGTATTATATTAATAATGTCTTAAAATAATCAAGCTAGATATATCTCAATTCCTTTGCTTATATAAAGATAAGTATCCAATAAATTAACACTTTTATAGCGGATGTACATTAACGCGTCTAATTCACACTCAAAGGCAATAAAATTATTCCCTTGTTTACCTATCAAGACTACACTGAGACAGTTATAACGATAACCGTTTTAGAAACATCGTTACATTTTATCGCAATCGTTAATTAACTCTGGTCATGAACCTTCTATTTGCGTAACCGACAACGCAATGGGCGCCCACACTTGAGGAGCATGAAAAATAGTTGGACATCTGATTGAAAGATCGATATCAGGTCGGCTCGTGGCGAGTAAATTGTTTGTTATTTTCTGTTAATTGTTTTCCGTGTTTGCCCCATGATTTATGTCGGGCGGTTGTTACAGAGCTCACCGCACGCATCTCGCTTCTAAATGGGTTGCCAGGTTAAACGTATTACATAGTGCGCTTATTTACACTATACACCTATCAAGAATTACACGTTACGAAAGCCTAACATCACAAACGATTGTCTTGCACTCGCTTCGCACATAAGAAAATATTGTATATATTATAATACTTTACAAAATGTTACATGGGAAGCAATGATAATGTAGAATTAATGTTTTAAACAAAAAAAGATTTTCAATAAACCGATGCTTAGTTTTAACGTGAAAATAAATCATAAATAAATTCAGGTGTGTTTATTTTTTATGCATACATTGAACAAAGCATTAGTAATAAATACTAATTTCATTTACTAAATCACGTATAAAGATACTACTTAATAACTTTTTTTTCCTATTTTTTGGTAATTCTTAGTCCATTGCTTGGCAACACTGCCTCACAAACCAGATACCCTCTCATGAATAACTTCAAAAGTAATTACCAACGAGATGCAATCTAGACGTTGTCGTGCAAATAAGTAATGGTATTGTCCGTCTTCCGTCATTAATTGTCGATGGCTTCATTAGCAGATAAGCCTGCTATTTGCTCCCACTATTTGAGCAAGCTTTCTATAGGAAGCAAGAATGTAAGTGCTAACACTTTTGACCCTAATATCGATAGTGCGGCGTCGAATTTGGACAACACTATTAGCACTTTGCGCGCGAAAGCGGTAAGGCGTGTAATTTTTTAATTTGTTTTTAGTTTTAAGATTCACGTATATGGTATGATTGTGTGCCGAAACCGTTGGTCGCTTTTTCGATACCGTTCACACCTTCGAAATTTGCATTCTCTGGAACATGATTTTTAATAAATAAATATACTAAGCATCATCAAAAAAATCTCCGTTAGGGTTAGTTAAAACACGTTTACGCTTTTTGTTTGGGTAATGAACGAATAGAGAAATCCTATCGCATGTTTAACGATAACGGATAAATAACTGTCAATTGGTTACGTATTTTCTTCTTCACACTTGGAAGTAGGAAGGATCCGGTACCGTACGGAAATCAAACACCTGTTAAAACTTCGTGTTAATGGTCCATCAAAGTTGAAAGTGGCATTTATCCAGGTAAAACTACCCACACGATAAGTCTTAAAAGTAAGTTTAAAGATAAAGGTATACATCATTCAGTCAGTTATACCTTTCAACGTTTTATTTTTTTGCTTTGCTAAACATTAAAAAATAAATCTCCAAGTATTTTTTAATTTAGAAGTCGTGACCTCAAAATTCAGAGGCGGTAATTCGTCAAAAATTAATGCATAATTTGTAACTTTTGTTCCCCATTACTAGAAATCCCTATCCGTTCTCCACTAAAATGTTGCTAGCAATAAATTTATTGCCAGCAAGATGGCAGATCAAATGGAGGAAGTTGGCGCAACTAATTTCAACAATTCGCATGGCTAACGACATAAACTTATGGTACGGATAAAGTGCCTTCACAGAGCAACCAGCACGACCCTCAATAATGAGGGAAGAGTTGGGGATTTAGGATCTTAGGTGATAACATAACGGGATCTTCGTATTACATTACGTGTGCGGTTTGATTTTAAATTGAAGATGATATCTATTTGTGTCACACAACTAAACTGTAATATTATTTCTATAGAAGCTATTGATTATATTAAAAAACTAAATATGTTTTTTCTAAAAACATCCTACTAATATTATAAATGCAAAAGTTTGTATGTATGGATGGATATTTGTTACTCTTTCACAAAAAAACTACTGAATGGATTTTAGTGAAACTTTAGAATAATACAGCTCATACACCCGAATAACATATAGGCTATGTTTCATCGATGTACCACGCGAGCGAAGTCGCGGACAGAAGCTAGTTTTTAAATATCTGCATTTGCATCAAGTTAACGCTCGGAATGGTAACGAGTTTATTAGGAAAGTAAAGTGAAAATCAAACTGATACTCAAATTGCCCGTTATTTGTTAAGCGAAATACTGTGGTATTTGTCTGGCTAGATCTTGACTGACAAGTGTCTAGGACGGCTAAAACGTCTCATGTTAATTGTACCTACGAGCGATAATGCGGTTGTGATGGAAGATTGTGTAACCCCATGTTTTCCCGTGGTTTCCCTAGAATATACCTGACTGGCTCGATGGTGCAGTCGGTAATGACCATGCCCCATGCGCTAAAAGTTGTGGGTTCGATCCCCACCCAGGACAAACATTCATCTGATGAATACTTGTGTTTATTCTGTGTCTGGACATCCAATATATTTAAGTATATATTTGTAATACCACTGTTGATTCTGATATCCGTAACACGTGCTTAAGCTACTTACGTCGAAGTCAGATCAATTTTTGTGTAGTCGTCGGATATTAATTACTATTGTTTATTATAAATAAATAAAAAAATATATAAACTGAGAAATTAGATAAGAACACAATTATTAGGGTCATCAAATGGGCTGAAAAAGATAAATTGCCGAGAACCAAACAGATATTCTATCATTGAGAAAGAAAACTCAGTCGAGGGAGAATGTTGTTGACCCGTTAATTCATGAATCAAATGATATTATAATCCTGTGTGATTCATCTATTATAACATAAAAGTCTCCTAAATAAACGCATATGTTTAATGATTCATTGACCGCAAATTAGGAGGAATATCAATTTGATCGGCTTCAATTTTATTAGTAATCGAATGAGGATGTTTTGATACGCCATTTCACTGATTCACTCTAATTATTAATCTAATCTAGAGGACCAGCTTTTGCGTCTTCATTACGCACAGTACAAGACGGACAAAAAGTTGGTAGCCATGATTAATCTCATAACAAAACTAATCATAGCATGAAGGTGCTAGGCGCGTCAAATATTTAGCATGATACACATATAATTACTTTGAAGCACCTGTTTGGCGCCCAAGGGGCTATTGAGAGTAACCGTCTATTAACTTTTTTGTAATAAGGGCGATCAGAACAGCTTCCAGTACCTACTGCCGAGACGTCTTAACAGTGAAATTTGATGATTAATTTTAACTTATTGTTATTGAAGTACAGATAAGGGAAGTAAATTTGTAGTATGCTTGATTTATTTTTTAAATTGGAAACATGATATTTACATACACTAGTAAAATCTTGTGCTTGAAATAAAAGAACGTTAAACTTTTGAAACCAAAAAGTTGAAAACTTGTGTTAGCAATAAAAAATATATATTTATTAATTTTTTTACTCAGAATGTCTTACGATAGAAGTAGTCGTAAGATCCAACATAAAATAAAATAAAAATAATAATGGTCTGAAAGAATATAGATTCATAGATTACCGCTGAAAGTGATTGTTTAAATAAATAATTCCGTGAACTAGGTCTATTTATTATATATTTATTATAATTTTCCAACCAACCCAACTCGAATTTGACTAAATGTGATATAAAGAGCTCATTTCCACTTGGACTCTGCCTACCCCTTCGGGGATTGCAGACGTTGATCTGTTTTTTTAGTCATATTTTAACCCTCCTTTTTGCGCCCACATTTCTAACAAACAACAAACGCACAACATAATGTTAACGGGCGTAATTGGCGAGGACGCACAATGAATTCGTAACAATAGAACTGCTATAAGACAACTAGTTGCTGGTACTATCGTAATTAGTGGACAAACGCGAGCTTCTACGAATAAATTACACAATTAGCGAGGGTTATTTTGAGCGTGCGAAAGAATCGCCTGAGATATCGATCGGGGTGTAATTGATGGGAATAACGAGAATTATGAGAGCGGGTTAGCTTTTAAATGCCAGGAACTCTGATTTCTTTCAAAGAGATTTAAGCCTATTTTAAAATAAAGCATTAGTAGCTTTAGTTGTATTATTTCTAGCAAGTTTGTGTTTATCGATCTCATTCATTATATTTCCATTTTAGAAAAAAAATCTGAAGTTGTAAAAGTTTTACCTTCGACCACATGAGCATAAACATAAATGAATATAACGTAGTGCTGATTTTCGACTTTTTTGTGTATTTTAAATCAGGAAGTAGCTCAGTCTGTCTGTTATTATGTTTTAACACCTTTCACTCCTACCAGCTTTTTATAGGATGGAAAAACGTACTAAACATCAAAAAATTTAATTCAAAAATGCGCATAGGTTACATTTATCCCCAATAAAAAATAGATCTCATGAATCGCACGATAATCTTCATAAGAGTCCAAATCCCTCACGGGCGGAGCTTCGGAACTACGAGTAAAAGCCAGTCATCAATAAATCGAATAACGCGAATCGATGTCAAAGCATCGACGAACCGCGCGTGTATGCTATATACACTTATAAACTTTTTAACCGTCCCGTGAGAAAGTGTGATGCGGCCTCGCGCACGCAACTGCTAACGAGCCGAGGCCGTACCTTGTCTCAACACGCAGACATTTTTTGAATACAATAATGATATTATAATAATTCTCCCATAACGCTTGTCTTAGTTTGCCATTCAGCAAGATTGGGCAAGATCAGTTCGTCACTTGCAACCTGATACAGTTTGTGTTGCGTAGGCGAGAGATGGTTAATGTCAATTCTTCGCTTAATATTCAGGTGTTCAATGTTGAAACTATCCACGCACCTTGCTCTGGACACATAGAATCTTTTTTAATTTTCATTACTTCAACTTTATAATTGAAGGCTTAGCTGATAGATGGACTATAACGTGGATAAACATGGCCGCAATTTACCCTATGCGCCGCAGGAGACCAGGCGGGCGCTGTGCAGGTTTGCGGCAGGTATGCCTTAATTGGGGCTAACGGGCAATAGATCGGGGTACGTTGTCGACACTGTGGCCAAGACCAGATCAGAAGCGCCAATTGCGTTCCAGTGCCTATTCGGTGTATTCGGTTTTTGAAATACGATACGATTCTGTAAAGTTAGGCATAATGGCAGTAGTGAGAAGTTAGTTGTTTTAGTTAAAGACAGGTCTAATATTCCCCTTACCGTATCGTCACAAATCACTTACATATCTCCAGAAAAGATGGCTAATTGTTATATTGAAAAATGTCAAATCTAGATTTAAGCCGATTTGTTTTTAATACATTTTTAATTCGTTGCTGTATTAAGTTAGTTCTTGATAAAAAAAAAATATGTATGATTTATAGTTTTATCAAACAATGTAAGTATTTAAAAAAGCAGTAACTCTCCTAATAAAGTACTGTGCCAAAAACTTTTTTTTTTTTCAGTAGATGTAATATGATACAAACATCTATTGATTTCATATTAACCTAAAGTTAATGTGTAAAAACTGATAAATTGGGGTCTCATAAGTTACAAAACAAACATAACAATAAATCCAAACACGGCAAGGCAATAACATAAGCCATTTGGGACACTAAAACCGCTATGGCGTGGAATATATGTGTCCACCTTAAAAGTCAACAGAAGCTTCAAACGCATTAACATAATAGCATAAAATATTAGCTGGGTAATCTGATATACATAAACAGGCCTAAGGCAATATTTAACTAAAACTATGCAGATTTTAGTGGTTGACAATGGTAATGATTATTGTTTAATGGACAATAATTCATGGGGGCACATGAAAATTAATTTATTAGCGCATTCTGATTGAGAAAAAGGTATCAACTTGCATGTCTTTGTGATTGCAAGTAGAAAGTTATGAATCACAATGACTCGACAATAGGAGTATTTGCAGGCTTACAGGTTTATTTCGACAGTTACTTTCGTTTTGTAACATAACAAAAGTAAAATAACATAACATAACTTATGTTAAATAGATAGACACAAATTCTTATGAGTCAATGTCCGCATGGCGTATATTCGTAAGTGCATCCGATGCCACAGTCATTACGTACTTATATTTATTGATTCATCGACATCTTTAATAGCATTGGAAAAGTTGTCTGGTACATCGAATAATTAGATTAGGATAAACCTGTCAGTGATACTTATATAGGAAATCTATAGAACCAGGATGTAAAAAACAGGACTTAACATATGACAACACCGCACGACAATGTATGAGGCAATTGTCTACTTTGAAACTCTTCCAAACCCGAGTGAGTGGGTAATGTGTTGACAGACCCGAATTCCAAGTACATGACAAAAGCAGAAATTCTTCCAAGGAAATAAAAATGATAATGCAAGCAATGTTGAGCAAGAGTTTCATTAACACCTGAAGACTGGTATAACAACAATTCTGAGAAAAGAATGATGGACATTCCCATATAATTTGTCAATAAAACGCCTCCACGCAAATATTATAAAAGAGTTGAATAATATGCTGAGATCATTCTTGGAACTTAAATGAACGATTATAAAGCATTACGTTGACTCCGCATCGACAATAAATGATAGTTATTATAGACCATTGAATGCCGCCAATATCGATTTTAGGAAATCAAATTATGTTTTAGCTGTTTTGTTTCGCTTAGTGGCTGGTTTTCCTTAATATAAAAGTATGTATCACAGTTATATATTATGAAAATCTACTATTGCTATTAATCAATATTGCTATGTACAAAGCTATGATAATAAATTGAATAGAAGGTATACAAGAAATTTTTCACAATGCCCAGTTTGCTATTCATGTATATTGAGAAACTTTTTTACTTTGTATATTATTATTGATCCGATCTAGTTGTGATCCTTTGTATATTTTTTTGTTCGCTTTTACATTAACAACTAAATCTATAGCCCGCGTTTTTTTTCGCAAAGACCAATCTAGGAGGTCAAGTTGTGGGTAACCACAATTCCACTCGCTTTTATTGCTCGTTCGTAAATCAGCATTAAATGATACCACCGCAGACCACATAGCGTCATATAGTGACCTAAAAAGCAATCGAAATGAAGTAGTCGTGATATTTTTTCTTTCCAAAGTGCTGAAAGATAATTTATTCACGCTCTACAAACTAGATTATAAAAAGGTTTACGCGCATGCAAAAGCTTTTTTATTCGATTACATTAGTACTCGAATAAATTTAATACGATTACGTTTACTCGCGAGAAGGACATTCAAATGTCTCGTTGCATTTTGCGTAACGAAGGTTGAAGAAAGTCGTCGTAAAGGTTATCTGCGAAAGTGGAATTATAGAAACCAGACAATTTGAACTTCGAGCTTGAACATGAATAAGATGGAATGAACTGTCTGCAAATATGTATAAGGAAGACTATAATTGCGACCGATTTAAACTTTCAACATCTTTCGCAACTAAATTGCTTCGTGTGAAATAATGATTTGATTTGAAAAGATGATACTGTAAGAAATAATTTTGAAGTAACGCACAGAATAGTCCTTGAATATAAACACATAGTGGGAATAAACATTCACAAAAGAACAATTGAAAATAACAAATTACCACAAAAAACACGGTAAGTCACGAAATCTGGCAATTATATCTCGACTGACATTCCTTTAGCCTAAAATAGCCATTCTTCTAGGTTTGACAAAGTAGTCGCCGTATTTGGTTGAATACGGAGCATAAATCTTTATAATATTCAGGGTTGTCAATCAGTTCTGACGGTTGTAGGTGTGACAGCGGGGTAAGGTTGGCGATACTTTGGTAAACAATTTATGCATTATTTACCTAAACCAATTGTGTAAATTATCTACCTTAAGTTTAGTTTCGCAGGTGTAAATCACATATAGTCACGCTATTTAATATATTAACAAACGATGTAGCAACTTGTGGCTTATGATAGTGCTCACTTCAGCATTAGCAATAAACCTGGAAGTGGAAGTGAAAAAAAATATATACTATAATCGGTTCTCAAATAAAAGTTCTTATCCATTCTACATACTAGATGGCGGTTGCTTACCAAGAATTTTACAACAGAATTAACAAAGTTTTCAAAACTGACTTAAACAATTACATTGAGCTAAACATGAAGCTTCATGTTTCAATAAAACCCCAGTTGCTTAAAAAAGTAATTTTATTTTAATTATTTTTTACATTGCTCGATAACTCTTGTTCTCTGTTTGGTTGAAAGCAAAGGACAATACTTTACTCCAGCCAACCCTGAAGACAATAAAGACAGTGTTAGACACCTCGACGCTGAGTTCGGTATACCCAGCCGGAATGCGGGCCAGGCGGGCTGTGACGAAACGGAAAGGCCGCAGCCCGCTGGGTTTATGGGCAACTTTGTAATAAAGCTGATCAAACATGATATTTGTCTATTTAATTCTATTTGCATAATGGGGTAAGCGATGTAAAGTAATAGCCTATAACTGTCATAAAAGTCCATAGTCATATTTCATTGGTTGCTAAAATTGTCGAGATTGGTATTAATATAAACGATGTTTTATCAATTGTTAATCAAATCAAAGTATTGCTGACGTCGAAACCGCAGTAGTTAGGTTCGGCGTACGTATGCCGCAGGAGACCCTAATCGTTTTCCTCTTAGTTCACATGTAAGCTTGATTTAAGATGATTCCACGAAAAACGTTCAGAAACTATAACTGTGTTTTCCGCGAAACACAAGTCCACACAAAACAAATTAAGATTTTTTAAAGGTTTGCAAAAGTCGTTAATTTTGATTTTAATAGTGCCTTTTTACAGTGTTAAGGACTAAATAAGATAAATACGAAATAGCTAAAAGTAACCAGACTTTATCTATGTTTGAATAAAGGCATAAATAAAGAATAATACTATCCAGATGAAAAATTAGGCGAAGTACAAAAGTATTGCCACCATATATTAAGAACGAGATAAGCTGTCTTTGTTCCATTTTATTCAATCGCACCGAGTCGGGTTGAAATACATGCGGCTGTGTGATAATGATCACAAAAAATATCAAACTACCTGATGCGAGTCTAAAAATTTTAGATCAACATTAAACCTCGCTAGACTGCGCACCTTCGATACTATCGCAGAAGCAATAAAAACTGATTTGTCTAAAACCTTCTTTTTTTATCTTATCTGCATCTGGAGCCAGCAATGTACGTGTATATTTCCTATATATTTCCATCAAATGCGAAATATTCACGTTTACAATTATGGTTATGGTTACTTTCCTTTAATAAGAGCCTCCAATCAAAATGGGAATTAAATTCATATTAAAACCTAAGCTATATCTACTGACTATATCAGTCTCTGCACAGCTGTTTTTGACAGCAACTAAATGTGTTATCGAATTGAAAGATTTAGTTGAGACGAGCTATAACAGAACTTCATAATTATTATAAATTTTAATATTATAGATTAAAAAAATGTGAAATGAAGTGTCTTTAATGATTCTAGTTGCTCTTTTAAATTCTAAAAGCTTTTAAGTGACGTCCAAACTGATGATGATGATGAGCCACAAATAAAAAGATCTAACGAAGATCCATTACTTTTGTAATATTCAATCAAAGTCCTTGTTCCTTTTAAAATTGTATGATTGAATTTGCCAACAATGTCTTGTACTAGAAAGTAGTTAGCCGTTATGACTAGAGCAAACTTGCTAATTAATAGGAAACTCTAAAAGCAATTTAGGTAATGTCCAGAGTAGATTGTGTGTCGGATATGACAGTTGCAATGACTGCTTTCAACATCAACCAGTAGTTAGTGGCACAGCTGACATAAATAATTATAGCATTTACTAAGTAAACTTCAACTATCCCATAAACAACTTTAAGAACAATATTATTAAATTTGACAAATTATGAGTTCAATAAATAAAAGAGAAAAGCTTTGGCAATGTTATTAGACACTAAACACCATCTTTAGCTCTATTTCGTTAAATTAAGTAAATTTAATAAAAAACAATAATATGACGGTGTTCATCTGGACGTTTTGCGTTAGTGTGAAATCACTTTATTAATTCAGCAATAAATACCGGACATTTTAAACTTTCTTAATTTCACACATTTTTCTATCTATAGCAAAAATAAAACAATTGTGTCATCAGCATTGATGTTGTCCTTATTATTTGAAATAACTACCGCATAACAGTTTTGCTGTACTAAATCGCCTACACTGTACATCATAGATTTTGCACCAGTTACAAAGTTGAACTCCCACGCAACGTTGCAACTAATAAATACATTATAACACGATTGTATCTAACCGAACGAAATTCGCGAACGTAACACTAGCTATAAATCAGGCCCCAGGGACGAGCCCTGCGCAACACCAATATGTAAATGCAAACTAAACATATTTTAATCCCGATCGCGCGCCACCCGTTGCGCCGGCGCAGCCAGCCCACCTACGGCCGGCAGGTGCGTGCGTTTCCTTTTCACATAACCGTAACATTTTTTACTATTAATACTGTGTTTGAGTTACAAATGATCATCTTATATTATTTATAAACGCAGTCTATTGGGACTTTTACGCAGGATTTGTGGGGGTTTAACGATATTAATTATAAGATAAGTAAGACTAATTAATATAATAGCGGTCGGCATTTTAAATGTAAATAATGTTCATGGTTATGATTCTGTTTACTGAAAGTTTCCTTTCATATTGTATTACTTTGATATCGAATATTAGCATTCAATGAATTTGTGGATGTTTATTCTAACAATGTAGGGAATACATACATTTATTTTTATTTGGAATCCTCTTGCTTTCTGTATGTCACATTGCGCACCTACCACATTGTTAAATATCCCTCCATGTATCGATTCAACCAAGCAACACACTTCTATAACTGTAATCTTCGCTCTTGCCCCACGCTACGAATGTGTTAAGTGAATTGAGCTTTCATCGACATTCGTAGAACAATACCACAGACAATACTATGAGTATTTGTTTACAATTACGGTGATCGTTTGACGCGGTTGGACTAATGCCATTTACGTTAAGATTATAATGCACTAAAATATTAATGAATGTTTTTTGGTTTTGGTTGTCGATTTAATTTCTAAGTGCTGTTGTAACTTAAAGATAGTATTGATAATAACACAATAGATTGCGTTGCAAGCTTGAAACACGAGCGCGTAAATGGCTAATATATTTATATTAGGTTTGGTTTAAATTGTTTTTAAGTAAATATGTATACTAATCCGTGAATGAATATAAAGGAGTAGGAAGAAACGAAGCGGCGGAAGCCGTTTTGGATGGAAATGCAACTGTTGCACGTCGTTATCTTATTATCAGTTCTGCAAACTTACCTAACATTTCCTTTTCAACTGATTTCAACTAACGATTTCTTCGCGTGTTATATTGAAATTAACAGATAAACAGTGCCAAATCACACGAGTATAAACGTTGCGAAATTAATCACGATGTTCAGAAGTGTATACTTGCCCAACACGGCCCAATATTTGCACAAAAGGTTGTTTAGCAAATTGTCAGACCACTTATCTTAATTACGAAATTGCACCACGATATCTTATTTCGCCAATCAGTATTGGTGGGCGTCAGTCGTATTCGATCAGATTCGCTGTTCGACCGATCTGATGGATCGAATTACGATTTTAATCAAATTAGTGAAGCTAGGTAGCCATTGTCAGTTTAATTTCATAAATAAATGGCTTGCCGCAATTCTTAAAGCCCGATTTTTAAAAGATTTTGCATGTCCCATAGTAACGTATCTCATCCTCTTGCCCTTCTTCCAGTTCATCTGGGGTCGGCGCAGCATGTCTTCTTCTTCCATACGTCCCGGTCAGCCGTCATCAAGCTATCTACTTCCATTTTACTCATATCATCTTTCACACAATCCATCCATCTCTTAGTAACGTATGTCGTCATATTATTTCTAGGTTTAATTAGGCAAGTGATCATAAACATTTAAGATTATATTCTGATCTAAATATTTAAAATGTTAAAAACCAACAAACAAATAATAAAATGAAACGAATAAGAATATCATTATCATATATTAATTAATAAAATAGATGGTGACAATTTAACATCCGTATTGAATTATTTGGACTGTTTTGGGTCCTTATAGTCCAAACTTCGTAAACATAATGTCAATAGTCTAAACATATGCTACTGTTCCGATATAATTATTGCAGTATAAGTGATGGATTCTAAAAATACCACAGATACTTATCTACTTCCAACTATGTAAACACTGATTAAAATTTATAACTAATACAGATTTATGAGTCCGCTTGTCTTGTCAATGGGAGCTATGACATCGCCGATGCACTACTAAATATTAATAACATTCATCGGAGTGCGACTTTAATTGACTGTTGGTTTGATGTACTGCCTTTTTCATCAATTCATTTCCCGCACATTGAATTCATTCTAAGCATATTTCCTTTCAATGGATGCGCTGATTCAGAAAAGAAAAAATAAACAAAAACACTGTTCGCCGTACAATGACGGTTAGTAAATTAATTGACTTAAATCCAGCTTTAACAATAGCTGAATTATGTCACTATTTCCAGCGTTGTGAAGTAATATGATGTACGCCCGTACGTTGATTGGAAAAATCTAGATGTAGGTAAATTTTGGTCAAACGCTTCGGCCTTAACGCCTTGCATATGGAGCTTTGCCATTAAGCTACCAACGTTTCCTCATCATTTTTTCTATCTTCTGTTAGTACAAATAATAGTGTCATCTGTCAAATAATAGTGTTTCATGGCTGTCCGCTACAGTTTAGACTGGGTTTAAATGTTGTCTCATCTTTCTTTTTGTACGAAGATCGTAAACGTCATGAAGAATGAACATTATTTTTTAAACCCTCTTTACACTCTCGTTACTCACACTATTTTTACAAAACAAAATATTTAACGCCGTAAACCCGCTCGAGTCTGGAAGACAAGTTGTCGTTAATAGTCACGATAATGGTTTCACTTACGAAGGGCCCGGCCAGTAATAAAACAGGAGTTTTATGACATAAGGCTGCGTATCGGTACCACTATCGATGGGATATCGATAGTCTTGACTGCCTCGTTGGTCTAGTGGTAGCATGCGCCGCCTAAGAACCAAGAGGCTTCAATTCCCGGGTCGGGCCAAAATTTGTGGCTGGATATTTCAATATTGAAATTACTCAGTAACAGTCTACGTAGAAATATTTTCGGAGGTCGATAGGTTCTTATGACCACTACTTGTAATAATGGTAATGCTAACGATACCCAGTATCGATATCGAGTGACCTAGTCTAGAGAGGCCACAAAACCAAAGGCTCGAGTCCCGTTATGGTTAAATGTTGGTGTGATGAACATGGTTATTTGTACTTATTTCATGGATATATATAAATGTATGTAAATATGTCTATCAGTGGCTTGTCGGCAGTTTAGTCACATACATAACTTATATACAGAGTTTGGAGCGAGAAAAAGGTGTAAAAGAAGCGCTGACTGAACTGATAGCATTTTTAACCGACTTTTCTCAATTAGACTGAATTTTTAAACCTAACTACAATAAAGATAGCACTAACTCTCCGGGTGATATATAACTATTTTATTATATGAATGTTTCGACTTGTTTTCGAGATCAAACTTATCGATAATTCAGCAACACTACTTAAAGATTGATCTTGACTGAACAGATTTGCGTGTAAACAATTGGTCGGAGTTGCTAAGCCATTTGCATTATAAGGAACCTTGTAGCAAGGAATAAAAGCCTTCATAATGGCCTTCATATAAGTATAATATATAATAATAAGAATAATATATACAGACAGATCCCACACTATAATAATTTATTTATAGCCTTAGTGATAAATCAGCGCACAGCCAAAAATAATAAGATAAGGAAACTGAACATTGGAAATTTGGTTTATTTTACAATGTAACTATCCCTTTGAAAGTATTTTTGGAAATTTGCACTTTGATAGAGAAAATGATAACTTATTTTTCGAGCAATGCCGTCTGTTGTGTTAATTTAATTAGCGCAATCGAAAAGAGTATCTATTCATAAATTTAAATTATTATATAACTACTAGATTTAGTGTAAAATCGTACATTAAAAATAGTCTGCGGCTTAAAAATAATTTGCCAACTGTGTTTCTTGCCTAGCCTAACCCTATGGTAAATGGGTTTTGGGTATGTGATTGTGTAGGCGACAAGCTAGCCACTTGTCACCACTTTTTCACAATTTTCATTGCTGTCCTCTACCTACCCCTTCGGGGATTATTGGCGTGATGTTATGTATGTATGTAAAAATATACTTTTTCAGTTTAAAGGGTGTATGTATATTAGTTACAGATTAATGGTTCATTGATTTTACTACTGTTCTAAGCACGATAGTGACTCTGTCAGTTATTATGTTATCACGATTAAACCATTAAACTGAATATGGCATGGAGAAACATGCACCCTAAGTAAGGACACAGGTATATTTTGTCCCAGAATGTTAAGTAAGGATGAGATGTGGACTCACGAACAAATTAACTCTTTTAGGTTGAGCCATGAGTTGACCTACGGTTCATCTTATATTATCCTATGTGATATTGCATGAAATTTCTTTATAGCAAGATAGCCTTTGTTCAAACAGGCCACGGTTTCAGATTCCCGTATAGACGCAAATAGTCACCGATGAAACATGTATAATGTATATATCAGTCTGAAATCAAAGTAATTGTGTTTAAGCAGTTTTCTTGAACTGAGTCTGAAATCAATCTAAGTCTTTAAACGGGCTTATACCATATATGACTATCTGATAGATTTGGATACCTTTTTGTATTAAGTATATACCCCAATTATAAAAGAAAACTATCTAGTATTAATACTAGATAACTTTATTAAAATAAACTGCAGATTTTAAAATCTGTACACTGAAGAAAACATATGCACTATTCCGAAACACGGAACCATCAATAAGTCTTCATGGTAAATGAACAACATGGGTTGTCACTGCTACCTTAAACCAGAACTCATAGTTTACACGAGTACGGATATCCGGACAGTTATTCACTCAAGAAGACCTACTAAGACTGGTTTCATCGGTGCTCGTTAACTGTGAACGTTGAAGCATTTATGCGCTTACGCAAGATTACTGACCACAAAAAACTGACATCCACAAGATAACTTAACGAGGAATCTTCTAACTGTGCAGTTAGTTATTTCAATTGCAGAAAAATGTTATAAGGGCTGCACTGTGAAACGGTAATGTTTTTATTTATCGCTGCAACTGCGACCTCTAAGCCCATATTGTGAACTTACTGGTTTCTTGAAATGAACAACCACTACGTGCACAAAATGTTCAGGATGCAGATTTTCCTAAGTAAAGTTCGTAGATGAGTATATCAAAAAAAATTTGCAATTTTTTGATTTGCACAAATCCATACAGTATCTGAACTTACTCAACAAATAGATATTTATTTAACGGTGAAGTTTGATGTGATGTAGCTATTAAAATAGGGATTTTGATACCGTTTACATTTATTTTGTAATATCAATTCCGTTAATCTTATTGATTTAGAAATATATTGAGTCTACGATTTTAAATTTTACAAACCCTGCTTAATAGTGACATCATAAACTGTCAAGCCCATACAAAATCAATGAAGTGGTTGCGTTTTGACAACTTTTAAATTGAATTGCTCGTCAACGTCCTTATTATTTGATTTGATTAGTTAATTTCGCATACATGGCGCCAAAAACCATATCCCCTGCGATTTCTAAGCAAACCAAATCGTATTTTACGCACCTACATCAAATTATTAGCGTGTATTAGTGTATCTTTACGTATAATCTTGTTTTCACTGACACCCACGATATCTCAAGCGCTACATCAAACGAAATGAATTACAAATGGAAACATTTAAAGCCGTGTTTCGTAAAGCCCGATTTGAGGAGTCCTCAATTGAGTGCCGTCGCTTAATTTGTTTTAAGTAAAACGTGACGTCGTAGATAAAAAGCTGTCTCGTTATGGTGAGTGTACGAGTACTTTATTACTGTGCCGTCCTACCTTGGAATAAGGCTGTGAATATACACGTGTTTAATGACTTAATAATTTGAAGGGTATAAGTGCTATTTAATTTTATAAGCGTAAAGGCCTTCTCTTTTTCTATTTGTAAAAATAAAACTTGTAAACCTAGCAAGGGTAACCTTCGATGCAAAGTTTCGTTTATAATAAACTTTCAAAACTATAAATCAATGTGTCTGAAGCATAAAAGTCACGGAAATTGCTGAATGTAAATATATTTTTAAACAGCCTGATTACTATAGGTGCTTAACATTTATTGAAGTTATTTTAAACAGCAAAAATATAAATATGATTTACTGGAATTCGTTATTGAGGTTGATGCTAATAATGTTAATTTAGTTAAACATATATATTCTGTATAAAAAGTAATGAATACATATAACAGGTTCACTCGGGTTGTTTCTGTAAAATAAGGCTTATCTGACGTTTAGTTCCATGTATTATTGTAATTTGATACAAGAAAACTGACATGTTTTTTTGCCACATAATAATATGTGACATGTGTATTCATTCTGTGACAATAAAGCATGTCATTTTTCTTCTACTAAATTACAATAATGAATGGAATTAGACGTCAATGTATTTTTAATATATAATATTTTTAAATTAACCTAACCCCATTAAAGTAATGATATACACTATACATTCATTTGCGCTTTAATAAAACATCACCGCTATGTGTGTCACAGCCCTAATTATCTAGCGAAACTAGTATTTTTTCTGTTTTAACATAAATCAACGTTATAATGTAACAGCTATTAAACTTAGCTAAGTGTGCGTGGCAAATCGCAAAACGATGTGTCGACCAGACCACTTATTAGCGTTATGTAAAAACTGTGTGGTACTTGTCCAATGTCCATCTTGGTGTGGGACTTAAAAATAATGTACAGACTGCGTTTCTTGCCTAGCATGTCATAAACGGCGACAAATGGTACCATGGGTAGAGGATTTAGTAGACGTGCTAGCAAGTTGTAACTACTTTTTAACCGACTTCAAAAAAAAGGAGGAGGTTCTCAATTCGACTGAATTTTTTTTTTTTTTTTTTTTATTTTTTTTTTATTTTTATTTTTTTTTTATTTTTTTTTTTTTTTGTATGTATGTTACTCGATATCTCTGACAATTGTTAACCGATTTCCAAAATTTTTTTTTTAATCGAAAGGGTTTACTCCCGAGTTGGTCCCATTGCCACCAAGTCAGGATCTGATGAAGGGATCCCAGGAAAATCGAGGGCAACCCTCAAACTTTATAGGCACGTACAATGTGTTTTAGACATTTTCTAAGATTGTTCAAGTATTTACGCATGGTACTTATCATCTTATGTTGGTGAGCTGATGATGGAAGGTACAAATCCTTAACGATTAGGAATTAGTTTATGATTCTTTAAATATTGATATCTTCGAGAATTGTAAGACGATTTTTAGAGTTCTTTTTTTTATTCAAAAGGGTATATCCTGGAGTTGGTTCTATTGGTACCACATCTGGATCTGATGAAGGAATCTTAGGCAAATCGAGGGAAACCCTTAAGTATTATAGGCGCGTACAATCTATTTTAGTTATTTTCTAAAACAATTCAAGTATTTACGTCTGGTTTTTATAATCTTATGTTGCTGAGCTGATGATGGAAGGTGTAACTCCTTAACGATTAGGAGTTCGTGGATAATTCTTTCAATATTATAGGGCCCTATTGAGTGTTATTCTCGAGATAGTCTTAATTTCACCAAGTCTTGGTCTAGTGGTGGGATTCCATGAAAACGAGGGCCACTCTTAAATTTTAACGACATGTTAAGTGTTTTATTTATTTTTTCTAAAACGATTCCAGTATTTGCGTCTCGTAGGTACTCATCATGTTATGTTGCTTAGCTGATGATGAAAGGTATAACTCTTTGAAGATTAGTAGTTTTAAGTAATTCTTTAAACATTAAAGGCTCGTTATACCTTTTCGTCTTTAGTCTCATAAGACCGGCACTGTCTTTATAGGAGCTCGTTTTGATTTGGTCTACCTACCTATTAATAAATTTCACTAAAAAGTAACAAATAAGTTAAATTTTAACAAAAATAAAAACCGACTTCAAAAAACCCCGCAAAAAATGTTTATAAAAAAACACAAGTAAAAACTGCCTTAATAGCTATTTAAATGTCTAAACATTAAAAAGTATAAAATAAATTCTTTCGACTGCTTCGATGAAAGTATTAATCTTTAACACGTATTTAAATATTTACAATAATCAGTTAGTTTTGGAGTCGGTGCCAGCCAAACTAAAAAAAAAGTAGACACTTAATAACAAATTACCTTACTAATAACAATATGAAACAAATTAGTTAAAATATGAGTATATTAACTTACTATTGATTTTTATATATTCAAAACCTATTTTACCACCCTTCACCAAGAAACAAATAATTGCAAATTCCGAAATGATGATATAATTACGCGGGCTGGCACCGACTCCAAAACTAACTGATTATTGTAAATATTTAAATACGTGTTAAAGATTAATACTTTCATCGAAGCAGTCGAAAGAATTTATTTTATACTTTTTAGTGTTTAGACATTTAAATAGCTATTAAGGCAGTTTTTACTTGTGTTTTTTTATAAACATTTTTTGCGGGGTTTTTTGAAGTCGGTTTTTATTTTTGTTAAAATTTTTCACTATAGGGAATATGCTTTACTTTCTTTTATTTATTTGTTTAAGTCTACTATAAAGCAGGTAATCAAATCTGGAAGATTTTTTTTTGTAATATGAATATTGACCAAGCGGCTTGTGACTTCAAATTTCACGGGCGCCATACAACGTGCATAACAAAAACCGTTTTCGTGAGATGGATAGATATATTTGTTCAAAAACTGTTATATCTCGCTGATCTTTTTATAAACCTTGGTTCTGTTTTCACTCTCAGTATTTATTTTTTATACACTTTACGATGAATGCGTTAATAGACTAAAATATTTTCCATGAATATTTCCTATTCTCTATTAACTCAACTCGGCCGCTTTTGGCTAAAATTGGTCAAAAAAGCTTTTGCGAATTGCGACTCAGCCTCTGCCTACTCTTCAGGAATTTCTGGCGTGATTGTATATAAATGAAGTAAAGTGTATATAAATATTCCAAGAAGCTGACTGCTTCATGTACTCAGCCTACCCCTTCGGAAATTGCAGATTGATAATATGTATGGATGTATGTATTTATATGCGGTACTTACGCAGCGATTGCGATTCCGATGTGTTCGCATTACTCAAATTATCTGTTCCAGTTGGCCATCTGTAACAAAAAATAGAATATGTTAGCCATTAGAAGCTGATTGGACAATCGACTCGGCCGCAAACTAGTCTGTGTGGTTCGAAGAATTTTAAACGTATAAATTCTAGCTAGAATTCGAAGCGTTAAATTGCATTTGAATTCCGATATAATTCGCATTCATTTAAAAGAGACGTCCATGTAATCGTATAATAATGAATCTTAAAACAAATATTAGCAAGAAATATATAACTATTACACTATAAATATAAAAAAATTGCAGGTAATACTAAAATACACAATAAATTAATTGATTATTATCTTTTGAATGTTAATTCTATATCCTCCCTTCTGATTATATTATTAATAAAACTACTTATTTGCGAGTTACTATTTTTACAATATAAAATGCATCTTAGTTTTTACATACTTCATAGCTACATAACATTGTGAAAGCCACTTATAATATTAAACGATTTATGAGAACTGGGAACGAGATACTGCAATATGACCTTAAAAGTGCCCTGGTGGCATCGTCGTAATCTCTCTCGAGGTTTCGAGGTCAACACCGCATATGAAATTGTATGCGTAAAAGAATTAAGTTGTAAATCCAATAACGCATTTCTAATATCCGCGTAATTTTCTCATAGAAAATTATTATGTAGCTAAGAGGAAGGGGTTATCTTCTACCCATACATATTTATTAAGTGCGTAACGGTCTGTGATGTGAACAAAATCTTAGCGTAAGTGCTCTGCACACTCAACGTGCAATGAAAAACAATGATTGCAAAGTCGATTCAACCATTATATATGCAATTTTCAACTTTGTGCCATTGACTTAAGTGTAAAACTGCTATTTTCTTTTAAAATACAAAAAGTTGCAACGTCTTTATCAAGCACTCAATTATTCACGTACTTCCATATAAAAAAATCAGCATGCGCTTTTTGTATATACCTCCGGTGTCGACGCACGCAAGATGGGATCGCTTCCTCAACGGCGAAGCATGCACCGATCCTTGAGGTCAGCTCCCAACATTGTTTGACTACAATGCCGATTGTTAGAAAGAATCGCCAAGACAATAGAGCTGAGTCGACAATTAGCATTGCCAATTAAATATTTGTTCAACTGGTATTGTTTGTTTCGGTTCGCAAAACAAATAAAACAGATGCACCGATGCAACGCGGCAATTGATCACGCCTTATACGGAGTCAAATTGCGGTGCAATCACAGTTCGGATAATTAGTGGGTGCATTCAATTCGGATTTACAGCGTCTCCTTTTAGGAGCGATGTCTCATGTGTATTTGCGCATAAAGGATGGTCGGCTGGGGAAATCTTGGATTGATTTTCGTCATTTACTACATATGAATGGCATTAATATGACTCTGGTAATGGTATACTCGGGGACTGCGGTAGGTAGGAACAACGTTCAAGTACTAAAAAGTACTGTAGATCTTTGGATTTTTTTGGCAATCGATGCAAAAGACGTTCGAAACTCAAATAAGATACGGTCTTGAACTGAATCAGTGACCAAAATTTATAAAAATCGTTTTAGGTTTGCGACTTTGTACTTTAAAAATCTTTAGCTTAACCCGATGGCAATACTACCATTAAAGCACAAAGTCGCAACTCTAAGACGATATTTATTAAATTTTGGTCACTACGTAGTACTACATTAAATTCTACGCACGTTAAAGCCCTGAAAATCAGTTCTAATAACTCAAAACTGATAATGTGACCTAGTGCACTTATGATTCGAAAGGCTCTCCGGCTCCCGTTGTTCTGCATCAACCTTACTTGTACTATTAATCTTTCAGAAAACCATTTCGCAAGCAATCATAAAAAAAAATACAATCGAACTTAACCTAAAGCGAAATTCTTAAAATACTGAAAGTTTTCGATATCGAAACAAGAGACCATGATTAACGCTCTTGTCATATAAATCGCCGCTTTTATATTTTCACCGCTCAAAAGTACATTGCAACATTCATTTTGGCTGCAAATTAGCGGTCCTTATGCAATGGAATAAAGCGAAGTAAAATAGCACCCCTTGCATAAGTGATGTCAACTGACCGCCTGTGTATGCGTGGGCGCAGTTAGAGATGTAAAATGTACGTCGGTAATAAAATGATATCGACGTATTGACGACAACAATGGATGCTGATGGATCGATGGATGATAGATAATTTCTATATAATATAAAGGTAGTTGAATACAGCGATGCTTTTTCAAAAAACAAATTTATATCACTATTAATATTGCAGTGTTGCCAACAGTTATACTAGCTTTCCACCAGATTCAACTTTTAAAACCACCAGAAAACCACTAAAAAAAAATTTAAAATTACTGAAAATCGCTAAATTTTCCACTAAAAAAAAAAAAATTGGTTTTACGAAATTAAATAAATATATAGGTTATTAATTTACTTTAATAATACGTTATAAAAATTAACAATCTGCTAATCAACATACCATTTGTAGGTAAATTAACATTAGTAGGTAAATCAACATACAAGTTATTCAACAACAGCAGCTACGTATGTATTCTAAATTAATTCGTCTTCAGACGAATCATTTTTGTCTGCACCATCATCGTTGGTATCAGATTGATATGATTCTTTGGTGCCGATTTGTTTTACAACGCTTACTGGTAGTTCATAATTATTGCAGCATTTTCCTTCCAACCTCAAACCACAGCGTACTCTTAATATAGCAGTTAAAAGTTTTAATTTCATTCGATTCCGCTGCTTATTTTTTATTAAATTCATACTGCTAAATAGTCTCTCAACATCGGCATTGGAATGAGGCAGTATTAGAAGAGTAATCGCAAAAGTCGCTAATTCCTCAAACCTCGATTCTCCTTGAGCGTCTTTGAAATGCAATACTTCATTCCAACTCGGGAAGTACTGTTTTAAAACATTCAATTTTAAATTTCCACGAGTGGATAATGGTAATAAAATTTCTTTGGAATTAGATTTAATTTTGACAAAATCAGAAGCCATTTCTCTATTTCTATTAATAATAATGTATTGACTAATTTTAATTGTAGATTTCGATTTCTCAGCTAGCTACGTGCAAATAATTTTCCCAGCAATTTCTTTGAAGAGCCAAAGGTAAAAGAGATTTTTATTAGTAAAAAATTCACAACCGCTATCTGGTTGACAAATTTACAAAAAAAATGGAAAAAACATTAAGCGCCACCTTTAAATTAGCTAGACAGACATACATAAGTATGTCAACAGAGACGACGAAATCAGTGATACTATCATATGCAATAATATGTCACTACCGGGCTTCCGTAATTTTTAGTAATTGAAATTGAATTCTACTAAACCACTAGAAAAATCCACCAGCCACTAAAAGCAATATTTCGCCACTAAATAGGATGTTAAAACCACCAGTTTTAGTGGAAAATCCACTAAGTTGGCAACACTGTAATATTGATTGAACTAAATGGATCTAAATGGATCTTGAACTATCAGGATCCATATAGGTTGGTTATTTTTTTTTTTTTACAGTTAACTTTTGCTTAAGTGGGTAAAGCACAGTATATATAAGCTGCACTTTACTCGTGAAAGAATAAAGTTTTTTTAAATCAGGCATCTAATTTGCAAACCTATAATACATCTTAGGTATTTTATCTAGAGATATCGATGTAAATTAAGTCGAGGTTTTTGACCACGAAACTTTTTTCAGACATCGATACATCGAACCATCGATGTTTTCTCTCAGACGTCTGCATCCCTAGGCGCAGTGTGGGTGTGGGAACCGGTCGAGACATGAGTCACGGGCCGAATTGGAAGTAGATCGGACAATTTCTTCTTTCCAGCTGTCTCTAATTAGGCAAATGGCTTAATTCAATTTGGAATAGAGAGTGACGCGACGTCTATATTTGTCTGTGATCATTTTGAAGTCTATTTACATGTATGGTTATTTAAAAATAACGAAAAATTGTGACTTGTCCTAACTAACTAAGATAAATAAGAAAACGAATCGTTGGATTGTAACTCTTTAAAATGTTGACTACTTGAAACATTTTGCACTTGCATCGTCAAGTATATAACAGACTAGGATTTCATAAAACCTCCAGAAAAAAATACGTTTGACTTATTTACAGGTATTAAACATATATAACGAAGAAAATTGTATTTAAATCAGTATGACTGATTAGCTGCCACAAATACCTTAGTAAAACGAGGTAAAAACTTGATTTGTTCTAAGAATCTGCAGCTTCTAAGAATTGCAACAATCACTCCAATCTTTCAACATCAATGTAACTGTATACGAAATCGATTTATGTATCTATGTGCCGAAGTCGTGTAGGGGACGAATCATAGAACAAAAAAACACAATAAAGCACTTCTCATTATTACCACAATAGCGCTCTTGTTAGCCCCAATCGAGATCTTTACACGTTCAAGAATAAAGATGAAATTCGCTTGAATAGAAACTTATAAAGTTTATAATGCTTTCGCCACCGCGTAGGCGATGGGAGTAACTTAGCCCAAATCGGTCAAACATACACGAACAGGTTGAAGAAACACGCTGCATTGCATATAATATAACATTAGAATGTACAGAGAAATCTTATAGTACTGTCCACTTATGCCGGAATGAATTAATCGGTACAACCTTAGGTCACGATGAATAATCAGCTCGCAAACTGTATTGAATTGACGTTTATGAATTTTGAGACACTGGTAATGACAATACTGTTCCACGAACCACGACCGATAGATTTAAGTTAACGGCAGAAACACGAATCGAAAACCAACCTACAAAAGACTATAAAAATAATAAATAACCACTAACCTGATAGAATGGTCTTGGATGCTGTAACTGATACTTCCAGTGTAAGTAACAACTAGAGTTACTTTGAATGATGAGATTGTAGTCTGAATTATTTTATCAATATTAACCCTATTTGCAACTTTACTACATGATAATAATATTTAATTATATCCCTATATAATGTAAATACATATAACTAACGCCGCAAACACGTGTAGTGAATACTTTGTATGGAATTGTTTAATACCTACTAATTTTAATTTCAAACAAATAAGTAAGAACATAAGTGGGTTAACCCTTATACGTGTCACTTATGTGTACCAAGCTTAATACATCTATTTATCTCATAGATTATGCCAAAAGACGGAAATGAGACCTTAGAAAAGACTGTGTAAAACACATATGCCTATATGCGTTAAACAATCTCTAATTTACTATATAAATATTTCCCTATCATGCATGTCAGTCAAGAGTTACACATTGCTATAGATACATCTTTAGATATGTAGTTTCAAGACAGCCAAGACTCCAGTGTCAATAAACGTGCCAACTTTGACCTATTGACGTCACGCTATGCATTCTAAAACGCGCTGACGTAGTTATTCTCACCGTTAACAACAAATAGATGGGCTAATGGATCTTTGGCCTCCGAACACACGACTTATCCCATATGAAATACTTCCACTTGTATTACGAACGAACATGTATGTTTTTGCAATACGGATTGTTCACAAATACATTTACAATACACTTAACTAAGCCATAATATCAATTGCAATCTTTGCTGCCGTTTAGGCATGACCTCAAAAGCCCCATTGTCTAACCAGTGTCAAATATTTTAACGTGACAAAAGGCACATTACTCACAATATTCGGTTTCTTCTCACGTTGTTTTGTATTTTTGTTTCTGCGACTCGTGTTATGCAAGCCACTTCAACTAGCTGACTGCATTGTTTTTGTATTACAAAATTGTTGCTAAATACTCTATTTCGGGTGCACGTAAACAAAGCGCCTATTTTAGAATGTAAAGTCGTGATTTATTTACAGTCACAGATCAAAAAAATTTAGGTACGTGATCGACAATTCTTATTCCGCTTTAAGCTTGCTTGATGTCGTTTATTTGTGATCTTGCGTAGACTAATCGTGACGTTTAGTAGATTTTTTTTTTTATTGGATAGATAGAATGGCCTATAACAATTTACATTTTTAAACACTATTCGATATCCAAGACTTTTTTCTCACATTTATTATGGGACAAGACGTCTTATAACAATATGAAACAGATTCCGTATAAAACAAGACAAGTTAAGTGCCAAAAACGAAATATGTATATCTTCGGAAATTTATATTCAGATATGTACGAGATTTTTGGACGGTGGTAGATCAATATGTGAGACACGCGCCACATTGTAAAAAGTGATTAAAACCTCAAGATTAAGGCAACTAGGATCATAATCCAAGAGGGACTCGACTATGTATAAAACTAAACGCTCAAATAACAATGAAATGTATCTGAATTTTCTATTTTGGCCATGAAAACAAACTTCTAAAGTATGAATAATAGAAGCTTGGATGCAATGGCAGGAGCAAGATATCAATATTACGATTACTACTAGAACACGATCCCATTAAACTGGGCGACAGTTAAATTATACTCTTTGCACCTTTTAACGGTCATCGTAAAATTCATCGTGAGTCAGAAACGCCTTGAAGGTGAACGTCCGAATTTTATGGATTGCTTGAGAATTACGACAATCTAATTTGAATCCTTAAGACTACTGATCGTAAGTCTAGGCTATTAAGAAACAAATGCGTTAAGAATTTGGTGTAAAGCAGATAACAGATCTTTCTTGTAATATTTTTTGACAGTTTATTTGTAACGCGTTGTTTAATGCCCGTAGGCTTCAGTGACTGCTTACCAATAGGCCAGTCGTATATTTGTTTCCTGCCTACAATGGTATAAAAAATATTTTTTATTCATACTTAAAGGTACTCGATTACGCTTGTTATGTATTTCATATCTATACTTACTAAAGAGTTTGTTTGCTGAAGAGTTTGTTTGTTTGTTTGCTTGAACGCGCTAATCTCAGGAACTAGCCCATTTATCGAAGTAGACTATAGGTTTATAACATTTGTCATTTACCATAAACGCGGTAAAACCGCAGGCACAACTAGTTGTAGATAAAAAAAATTATGTTGAAGTCACGGGAAATAGTCACTATATCATAGAAGATTAACATAACGATATTATAGATAGATTCGTTAAATGCATCAAATAACAGAGCATGCAACGGTATGTATGGTGACTTCATACATACTGTGAATACGGCATTTCTATCAACCACTGATTAAGACAATAAGCTTAAATGAATCTTTACTTTATAGCTTAAAATGCTATAAAGTAAAGATATAATTTAAAAAAAAAACAGTATTATGTAACCAGTATATTGTAGATGCTATAGAAATAATAAACATTTTCAATCAACTTTTCAATTATGGAAAACGGAATTTACAAACAGTCTACATACATACATCCACAAGAGACTGAAATGCCTGTTTTGTTAACAAGGATATGTACTAATATAGCTATCTACACTTATGTAGTATGTACTCAGTTGTTTAAATCATTACCCGGCAGGACTGCCTAGCAGAAAAACGTAGTGAACGTAGCAATAATAAAATAAATAAAGCTGAAATATAACGACACTTAAACAATCGTAAATCTGGTCACTCGATCAGGAAGACGATTGTAATTCTTGGAATAGGAGAACTTAGAATTGTATTCTGACCTGGCACCGCCATAATATCAAAGACTAAGAAACAATTACTTTAATGTACCTTTAGGGACTATAACAAGTTCATCAGGTCGTAAAAGAACAGTTTTACAGCTAAACTCGAGCCCAGTTTGCCGTCATTATGGATATGAACAGTTACATGCTTTAGAACAAGTTTTGTGTAGAATTACAATTCTACAGTATACCTAAGCAAACGCATTGGTTCTGTAAAATTTAACATTTAAGATGGGCATTCAATTAACTCACACAGTATTTTGGCCATGGATGAGAATTTGTGCATTGTTCAAAGGTGGAAAAGCCAGGTCTCAAGCTGGTCGCCATGTACTTATAGGCTACATAAGCAGGCTCAACCAAGAAAGTACCACTCTCTTTCAAAAGATCGCTGTAAAACAGCAGTCTGTATGTTTCACACGGGAGTGAGAGTCCAGGATACACGAAAATACCACCAAATAGATTCTAAGATGATTTGCCAGTTTTATATCTTGGTCATCAGAATATCATATATACTAACTATTAGTTTATAAAGATATAGAGTAAATTAGAAATCTGGTACGCACGGGCGCGGTCACATTAGTCTGATGTTATATCTGAATTTACACTTAAAGCACGTACTAGACCATATTTTTCATTGATAATAAAAGTTTGAAACTTCATGTTTCCTTGTCAGTTAATAAAACATTAATTTCTACTTTAATATCTCACGTTGTAATAAAAACTTAAATTGGATTCTGTATGTCTGTAACCCAGTGACATTTCCTTCAAAGGAATTTTATCAAGCCGTTCTCTTGTTCCTTCGGTTTAACGACTGTCGAATGATTTTTAACAAGGCGTGGTGTTCAAGGATTTGTTTAACATTCTACACGTTCTTAACGGGATGGAGTTCGATTTGACACTAATAATATTCGATGTGATTGTTCGGTTCAAAATGCTATTAATAAAACATACTTGTGAACTTTATGACTAAATAAGTATTTACATGAGAAGTCAGGATTGGTCTTGGAGTAGTAGTTAAGAATATCGATCGAGATATATAGAAAATTGTTGAACCGCCAGGGAATTTGCATGAAGATAATGGTAAGAACCATAAGGCGTGTATTAAAAGAATTTCGAATGTCAAAGAAACGAGTGAGGTGTGTAAGAACCGTGTCTTATAGCGCTCGGTTCTGCCTACCCCGCTAGGGAAATGGCGTGAAAATAGTATGTATAATGGTAAATCTTCGATATCCCGTTCTCTTCCGCATCTTTATCATATATACCAATGCCACAAATAGCTGTCAGTAAAATTTAACGACTCTAATTATGACACGTCAATTTACTCCAACATTGAAAGGTGGCAACGTTATTAATTAATTCTCGTAATAAACCAACTGTGAAATTAGTTTGCCACAATCGAATTAAAAGTGTTCAATTAAACTTTTGCCATTCACTAGCGTAATGTTTAATGTTACCTCCAGACTGACATTTATGTTTATTAGTAACCTGTTATATGATTGGCGTTAAAACAAAATTTAGATAGACGTTTTTATCTATATTTTATATTTTAAGAAACTTTTACATGAGTTAGATTAGAAACTCCACTCTTTCGTGTGATTAATTGAATTAAAATTACATTAATATTTACTTTGTTGATTAGGTTCAAATATCTAGTAAATAATTTCTTGGAGGTGAAAATCTATTTACGAGTACACGGAAATATAGCAAATAGATATTACATATTTTTAACTAGTTACAGTTCAGTTTGCTTAAAATACAGTTTTCGGGGTTCAACATTATATATTAAGTTTTTTCCGGTATAATGAGTAGACTTTCTTATGATTCGAAAATATTAGCAACTTCGAAATTAATGATAGCGCGTGAAAAAAACAGTTTTAAACTTTTGGAATCTGAAGGATTGACTGTTTATTTAAAACCCAATTTTTTGTCAACACGATTTCACCGTTTGGCCTATCAAAAAGAAACAACACCGCAAATAAAGTGACAAAGGAATCGACTTTATATAACAGCAATAAACGTGATTGCGGTAAAATGTGAATCTCCCACGTTGCCTCAACTCACAACCGATGGCATTTCAAAGTAATAGACAGTGTCTAGCTATTCGCATCCGCATACAATTTAACTTAGGAATACAGCTTAATTTGCGGCGAGACTTTAAAGAAATTGTTATGCAAATAAATAATGTTGGCAAGGTGATTTTGTACGTATTACAACATTCTACGCTTTGTAGTGGAAGCATTCTTGTCTCTGAATATGGGAAGAGGAATTTATGGCGTTAATATCTATCAGTAAACGTGAAGTCTCCGAAGTTTCGCTAGACTTGGATAGACTTTTGAATACGTAGTATTAGTGAGTGAGTTGCAATTTTTACATAGTTTGGCCAATCACATCCTCCCATATGCTATGATCGGATAGTTTAACAAAAACATATCACTATGTATAATATTTAATTGCCTTTTTATGGTACCATACTTAGACTGTGCCAATGTCTGAACAGAACACTATCCAAGCAATGTGTTATTAAACTATTTTATATTTGTGCGATTTACACCTGGTTCTCTACAGGTACTATACCTGTAGAGAACCAGGTGTAAAACTGACTCATCCTTGGCAAGCTTCTCAGTTTTTCAGATAAACCAGGATGGATCATCCACAGTGCCTGCAATGGAAACTCTATTTGGTATGAAAGCCAGAGGTTTTTTAACGCTTTTAGAAAAAGGGCCCGGAAATACCATACTTAAAAATTTACCTCCCTGATTATTATATATGTACATATAACTATATAAACCCCTCCTATAACAGAAACTCCTGGTATATACAGCTACTAATGGACGAGTGTCTTTCATTTCTTAAACGAAACATTGGTACACTTTTTGTAGTTCGAATATATACATATAACTGGTTTCGATGCCTTTTATTGATAACATAGAACATAACATCGAGACGTCTTTAATTAAAGGATTGTAAGTCACCATCTCAGTCCATTCTTTGCAAACATAAACTGCCTTAGGCCATTGATAACCTTAAACAAGTAAAGGTTAGAACGAGTGAATGAACTTTGTAATATTCAGTCTTCGGACGATTAATTAACGAATTCATACATATATTTTAAATTGGATCTTGTAACACAAATAACTCATTCATTAAAATACGCCTCTATTTGCCGTGAGCACTTTTCTAGATCGTCGAATAACGTCAGGGGTTTGCGTTCCAACCATAACTTTATTAGAAGAAAGATACATCTGTTTTATTATTAATTTATTATTGTTAATATTAATAAACCAAGTACGGCTTAAATCCAAGGCCCAAGAAAGCCGATCAATTTGATCGTGACATGCATTTTACAACGAGGTATTCACCACAATTTTAACCACAATTTTCCACCTAACCCAGCCAGTTTTGTTTCTGGCTGAATGTGGTTAAAAGGGCCTGCTGCCTCTTTGTGCCTACCATTTCGGGGATTATGGACGTGATGTTTTGTTTATGTTATGTATTTTATTCGTAATATTGTGCATAAAAAACTAAATACAGTACAACCTTGACCCTGTGGTATAACATTCCATTAACCAAGTAAAAAATCTCAATTCGATCCACCGAACAGCACTCTATAATGGTGAACCATTAGAACCTAAATCACTTTTACGGTATCTAAGTCACAAATAGTCTATTATTGAAGACGAATCGCAACATTGTACCCATAACTAAGTCGATACTTTCCACTTAGATGACCGGCGCATGATTCACGAATAGGGTTCGGCCGTAAACCGTATTTCTAACCGAAACCGATGTTCTATGAAGGTTTCGGTTTCGTCTCAGTTTTCACATAAATTAGAATCGAAATAGCATTTTAAAATGGTTTTCAGAAGTTACGTTAAGGAAATTTTATAAGGATTCGAAATACGTGAGATCGTTTTCACAGTCTTCATAGAAGTAGTAAAACCCAATGCAATAAACTTTGCCTGTATCCTGTATTTAACTATGGAGGTTTATTCGAATGGAATGGTTTTATTTATAAGGATGCATCGATGTATTGATAGAAAGAATTTCACCATTTTTTCCATCTAACCCAGCCCAGTTTTATATTTGGCTGAATGTAGTGGGCTTGCTGCCCCTTTGATTTTGCCTACGCCTTCGGGGATTACGGGCGTGGTGTTATGTGTGTATGTAGAAAGAATGTCTTATTTGATAGCATTTTGAATTTGCATATACATATGTAATTACGTATAATTAAATAGATTTATGGTCAAAAATAATTAAAAATTTAAACCTTTAATTATTTTTAACATAAACCTTTTTGAATCACAAATTCACATTCGAATCTATAACAAGTTGGAATATAAAAATAACTCATTTGACAATACAATTAATATTTTTTATTCGCTTGCAAACACATCTCTAGATTTCTGTTTATTTTATCAAACGAATTTGCTGTAAAAGTTGTTTTGCGCCAAAACCGAAAGTATGTCGAGACACTACTCGCAAGCCTTAGAGTTCAAACCTCCACCAGTCAAGGTCTCGGAGGATCCGTTATCGGAACAGCAACGTCACGAGGGGGCGTCACAGCTCCCCGGCTGTTTTGATGCACGTCTCTGTGAGTTTCCATTGCCGAAGATGATGGTTTAGCTCTTCTTTTGTTTATGGTTATGTTTACACAAACATCTTTACGGAACAAAGCTTTGGCAAAAGAAAGTTGGGGAAATATTCAAATTTGGAATACTCTCTCGCATTTGTTTCATAATTTTCTTTTTTTTTTTCTTTTAAAGCATTTAATAGTAATGCAATATTCAAAATTCTAATAAAGCATTGAACGTCGTGCTCATCTTGGAATGATGATACTTTGCATGTCGATCCTATTATGTAGTACAGGAAAATACTCTGTCGTGTAACGGAAATATTCATCTAAAAGCTTTCATTTTGGTAATAATAAGTACGAATTGCAAAATATAGAAGAGATGTTTTAATTAAATTTTGCAACGGTACATGAAATTAAAACTGGTCTGTCAAGTATTGCCATAGGAAATTATTCCTTAAGTTAACACTACTTATTACTTAGAATATTAAGTCCTATATCTTTCAGTTTTATCTTTTAATCGCTATAAAGTTGACTTGTCTGTTAAATAATCAAAACTTGAAATTAAACCTGTTGCATAGAGTTGGGAGAATACAAAGTTTTGGAACCAGTACGAATAAAATATATACAAATGGAGTTGTCGTGCAAGTCAATTAAATAAAGCAGGTAGTGATTACGATTGAATATTTTGACAATTACAATCCAATCACGTGAATATTTTATAGGTAAAATAAACGTACCAAATCTGGCAGTACAACTTCTAATGAAGTACATAAATAGATAAATAAATTATAAAATACACTGAATATTATTCTAGTAATACTTTAGTCAATCGTAAAATATAATTAAGTAATCTTTCGATACAACGCGAGTGGAACCACGGACAAAAGCTAGCTAATATAGCTGTTTCAAACTAAAGTACAAGCATACTACAGATCTCTGGTTGATTCAGAAATAGTTATCAAAAGAACCGTAATCTAGGACTGCATAGCAATAAAATGTGTCCTATATGATAACACTATAAGGCTCAAACCTAATTCTTTCACGATACTACGTACAGGGAAGTCTTTGAAACAATTATTTCAAACAATGCCTCGGGCACTCAATCCTTCGCGATTCTTGCTGGTTTAATGCATTCATTACACTTACCGCTTATTGATATATTGTCGATAATGATCCTTTGGAGGATGAGTCCATTATTATCGTTGGTGATGATACTCCACATTGGTTAGGTATGGCACAATCTGTTATAATGTGCTGTACACTATAATGACTTTGTATCTAATTAATGTACAAGAATAACTATCTTAAGCACCATCATTTGGATTCACATGCCCCCAAGAAATCATGTTTATATTTTAATTATATTTTTATTCTTAACAGTTCCTTTACAACAAATCACTTATGGTAATAATTTTAAGTTAGTCTATTTGAATAGCTTTCCATTTCTGAATCTTCCATTAGAATGTTCCAAAATTACCCTACTCAATCATTCAGGTACGCTCGCAATGAATAATTCCTAATTTAGAATTTCGCCGCCGCAACACTTGACCTTCCGCATCCATTCTAGTTGTCTGCTTTCGACTAATGGCCCTAGCCATTAGTTTGTAAGCCGTTGAATAAAAACAAAAATCTGAGCACTATCTACTAAAAATATGCATCCTATATTAGCTAATGTACACGTGTCCTTATTATCTACCGCGGTGTAGACCTATGACCGTTAGCAGCCGATAAGACAGCAAGCCGTTCTGAAGGCAACAATTTTTATCAACATAGCATTCGCTTGCTATCAGCCCTGTCAGACCAACGTGCACAAATGGAAACGGGCTCCGGCGACTCACGAAGTTTTACTTATTATCCCGGACCGGAGGGCCGTTGATTGTTTCGTGATTAGGGTATCGAGACGTTCTTTTAATGAATTGAGGACAATTAAGGAAGTGGATTGCGTGATTGGCTAAGATAAATTGCCGACGTAGGGGAAATTGTGGACGGTTGACAGTAATTAAGTTTTGATAAGCTCGTAAAAGAAAACGAATGTAATAGTCAAACTGAAGATTTGTTGTCATTGTCGATATGACCATATTACCTTACAGAGAGCGAATAAGTAAGTGACAAATACTGTCGGTTACTTAGCACATTCTATTCATGTTAACAGTGCGCAAAATACAAACTTACATAAGTGGTTTAAGTAGCGCAGCATTCAATATCCTCTGGAAGATGGTTAAAGGCATTACTTTGGTCATCTTAAGTCCGTGAGAAAGGAACCAATTATCACTAAACCACCAATTGGCACTCTAGCTAGAAATTGTAATCGAACAAGCTGAGTATTGGTATTGGTTAATTAATCAGATACATTACAATAGTATCTAAAAAGCATTCAATCTAATTTCAGCTTGATAATAGTAATACTTAAAAGTAAGTAAGTCTTACGACCGCAACAAATCGTCATGTCCTCAAAAACGTCGGAACACCGAGACCCCACAGTCGATTTCGTTTACGAGCCAAATAGAGGTAGTTTAGATTCGATAGCCTTTTGCGTATGAATACAGACGATAATGACTTGAGATTAAGATCTATTTCGAATGAAATCGTAAGTAGGAGACTGACTGGCTGCAGCCTTTTTCGGTCACGCAAATAGATTGTTGGCTGTAGGTGAAATATATTAAATGGTGATGCAGCTTAGTTATTCTGTCGCTGTCATCGAACTGTATCGGTGCACCGCATTTAGCCCGTACAAGTTTAATGAACTTTGTGTCAAAACAATTTCGTTACAGTTTTGAGATTTAGAGGCAAGTATTAAGACAACTACATTGTTTAACCTGCGATTTAATTTTGTTTTCAGCCGAAACACATTATATGAGCACAAGCGTAAAGATTACTACTGCTTTTTCTTTACTCTATTATCCAATTTTTTCTGAATGATGGAATTTATATGTTTACATTTTCTTTGTCAAAGAAACGCTTGATTAATTCTCAAGCGATGCACTCGCCAGCGAATATTATTCAATTCTTATTTATAAAAAGTCTTATGTAATAATTTGTCAAACACAAACCTCATCAGCGGACCCGATGTTTTAATGACTACCTACAGTTTTAAATTAGAGAATAAATTAAACCTACTTTGCACATCTTCGGACAGTAGAGGCTTAAGAAGTTATACTTTTCTATTATACTTCATAGCCGATTATAAAGATTGTTGTTTGGAACACCAAGCGATCTTATTTGTCGACTCAAACGCAGACTTAATTTCTGTCATTCGCAAAACGGCTTTGAATGAATGGGTAGCGACACCTAGGCTGGCCGGACAATTTCTCGAGGCATGCCACGAGGTCAAATCGTTTTAGTTTTGGCCAGACACGAAACGGTAATGTCACCGGTTGCGAAAGTCACGCGCCTTGTTCTAAATCACATTTGTGAGTAAAAACGACGAATGTTTCGATTGACAGTGACGAAACGAAGCGGGTTTTTGCGATTTTGTTTCCTAAAATTCGGAGTTGGTTAGCCGCAACTGGGTCAAAGTGCATGCAGAAAGTCTTTGGTAACGATTAATGATAAAGTGAAAGGATCAGCCTTGAGTCCCTTGGTGTCAAAGGGCAAGTGGAGCAATTCTCATTTGAGATTAGTTTTCGGGGATATTTGATAAACGTTTTAAACTTCAAAACGCTTCGTCGGAGAAGCCTACGTGCTTATTGGAAATAACGTGACTAGTTCCAATTTTATATAACGTGAGCCAAAGTTACATAAACTGCTTTAACACAGGCACAGTTGCTTTAAGGTCCTATTTAGTTTAGTTTTGCTATTAACTAATAGCGTTATTAATGGTAGTTACATTTGACTATCAAGTTTATCAAATAGGTAGAAATAAACAAAAGAATCTTTACAAAAAACGCGTCATGCAGGATATCTCGCACGATGTTTCTAAACTGCATTCCTGATTCAAATTCAAATTCCTAATCCAATATTTTTTATCTCAGTTTTAGTGAAGACAAACGGGAGACTTATTGGAAAGTCCGATGAATGGGCAGCCAGACATCTGTTCGGGTGACATCACTCGAACTAATCATGGAGACGATCGACTTTCGACTTCACGCTTTCGTGATCGATGGCAACACGTGCTTCTACGGCTCTTCCCTATTTGGCGAACCGTTTGTCCCCCGTCTTTTGTGATGGACGATGTTTTCTTTCCGCATTTCCTTTCGTTTCTTTTGAATTATATTGCGCAAAATATTGAAAATACAAACATGTCGTGAGTCGAGTACAAGGAGCTGGAACCAAGACGAAAAAATGTTATAATTATATATAAATAATAAATAAAAGGTTAGTTTTCTATTAAATCTGACGTTTCAATACTGCAAAATGGATGTCACATGTTTTATAAGGCAAATAAAGAAAATATGCAATTACTATATAATATGAATAGGTCACATTTGTATCAACAATACTGAACGTTACAACCCATATTGTTTATGTTGCATGGCTTACTTTATATTAATAGGCTTTTTAAACACGTGCAATGGTAACCCGATATATACTTGTTCCAATCAAAATCAGTATGGGTAGTATAGATATATTGGCAAAAGTCGTGAATATGTTGCGTAAAGATTGAAACAAAACAACGATAAGTACAACAGTCTAACTCTAAATTGAAAGTATCAGACAAATCGATTTGGATAAGTGGAAATGACCCATATTCGCTTTACTGTTAAAACATTGGAAAGATAAAACGTATAATAACATTTATGCAACATTGTCTACCAGCAATGGTGTATGTTTACTGACTTTGTGACGTAAGTGAATTTAAGTTATGCTGAATACGACCTTATCTTCATTACATAAAGTTTACATGTTAGTCAATATGTAATTCCATTAATGATACATTACACGATACCTTTGAAGAAATAACAACCTTGGATCTGTTGCCAAGGTTCATGAACCCAATTATACGTATAATAAACCATTATAAAGAAGGTCAAAATGTACTAATTGATTGAAACGTACCTATTGATGCATCTACACATATGTAAAAAGCAAGGTAATACTAATCTATGCAATAGTTATTTAGCAATTGACCATTATCTTTAATTAAGCCAACTCTAATACGAAATTACAAATACGAGAAACTTAATTACAAATAGTGCGTATCAAAATTTTAATAGTCGATTTGTTGGCAAGTAACAACAAAGCGGTGATTATTGAGTCTGAAAATAGATAATTATTATTTCCTTTACGACACACTTTTATATAACTCGTAACTACATACATATACTATAATTATATTCTTTGAATAAACATTGAAGAGGTTTCGTATCTTCTTTACAGCATTTATCCCGTTTCTAAGCAAGTTCCGCATTGACCATGAACCTAGATTTAACGACTTTGGCTATTGCATCTGAATGCACGTTGCCTCTCCAAGTTTCTCTTCACAATCGAGTTGGTACCTAATACAAACCACTACTTAGATTTTATGAATGTAAGTGCTGGAGAACATCCCTTGTACGCGATGCGCCAATCCGTACCTACTAAACCACCGTCTGTCAATCTGAAGTAACATAAATATTGTTCTATTTAAACAACATTGCCAACAACCTCAACCAACAAGTTTCAACAATGTCATTCTAGTCTCGGCCAAATTTTTGTCATCTCGAATAACGAAACCAGTGTTTCAACTTTCATCAAAGTCAATAAAAACTAACCGTAATAGAAACTGAGAAAAAACAAACTCTGTTGGTATTTTCTTCACGTGCCAGAATTTCAATATCGGAATAAGGCGTAGACAACCAGATCGGTTGAGTTGCGACAGAGCCAGCCCAACATGCTAAACGGCTGTCATGCAAAAGTGAAAACGCATTAAGACAACTTGCAACTGGAAATAAAATAAAGAAAATGCTACAAGTAATGCACTGCTCGAGGCGATTAGCGTATCTATTGGATTTGCATAGATTTATCTATTACAAGTTGGAAGGAAGGATAATTCATAAATAGAGAGAAAAATGCTAGGTTACTGTATTTGTAATGGTTTATTGAGAACCTCCTCCTTTTTTTTTTGAAGTCGGTTAAAAAATCATGACACATTAATAAATCGTAAAAAATTGTCTGTAGTATCCTGTCCTCCGGTTTACTTTCTACGATTCAGTAACACTCATACCGTGTAATTCAATACCAGCAGTATATAACATAATTTCTCTCCCTACAGAAAATAATTGACTTAACCCTCAATACCAAATATATCGCCCGTTGGCAAATAAGACCGCTTACCTTCGACAAAACACAAAACGTAGTAGCCAACTAATGAAAACGTTAAATGTAAATCTATCTAACACGAAACAGATATACGGTTGAGTAATTAGACGCCGGGATATACAGACTTGTAAATAAATCCTTCATTAGCCATAGTAACTGGATTGTTAACTTTAGATAGATGCAATTCAACGTAAATTACAATAAATAGAGAAAGCTGTAACAATTTATAGTGTACCATTATAAGGAAGCGAATATATTAATCTTAACTAGAAGTGTTTTGTATTGGTGCATCTGTTTAGTTATTTCCCCTTCACGTCAAAATCTTTCAAGAGAAGTTAACTACTTTAAGCCAAGAATAAAAGTGAGTTAGAACTAATGGAACATTTTGAAAAACAAGTAACAATGGGCTAGCTTGTCGTCTTTACAATCATTACACTATTAATCGCTTCAAGCACCTAGCTATACAAGGAACGCATTTTTTAATGACATCACGCCCGTAGTCTCCGAGGGGTAGGCAGAGTCGAATGGGGCATATAGGTGTCTTTTAATCAAATTCAGCCAAAAACAAAACTGGGCTGGTTTAGATGGAAAATTGTAAAAAAGTGGTGCCAAGCGGCTAGCTCGTCGACTGTAAAATCACATACCCCTTTGGGTACAATACACCATTAGTCGCCTTTTACGACATGCTACGCAAGGAACACAGTTGGCACATTCTTTTTTAGTCCTAAACCAACATGAGACTTAATGGACAAGGATAGGATATACCAATATGGTATAAAAAGAAAGCATACAGCTATAAACATTTTCACAAATGTTCCATGGGTCAGGTATACAAATGGTAGCTCAACAAACGAGGTCAACCATCAACACCGGACTAACATCTTCATTTACAAGATTGCGCATCAGGTAAACATCGGAGAACGGTCAAGTCATCACATTCAAATTGCCCTGTGCTTTCCGTTTCAATTTCCATCAAGGCGGGTTCGCGCTAATGTAGTTGTGGGCTAACGCAGGTTTTACTTAAGGTAACCTTATCGATAAAACTGCTGGCAGTGAGACTTCCGCAGTAAAGAAACTGATTTTAATTTATTTGTCAGCGACTTGGAAATACTTGAGTTGGCGTAAACGTCGTCATTGATTTACCTATAGACACTTTTAATGGGTTTAAAGCGGTAAAGGATAAAGGAATATTTAATGTTTGTACGTTCGATACTCATAGGACTGTAGGAGCATTATAATTCATGTGATGTGATTTGATAATTATTATAAAATTTAAACAGCAGTCCATGTCTTAATTTATGATTTTATATTATTTTTATTATTCTATAATTTACTCGTTACCGTAACGATTATCTGCTAATTATCATGTAATTAGAATTAATTAATTGTGCTGTTTTACTGATAATTATATTTATATTCTACGATAATTATTATGTACTTTAAGTACATATGTAGGTATGTATTATTATCTAGATAAATTTTAAGCCTTATGTGCTTATCGCCGTTCACGTGACTTCATTTAATACATATTTTTTTTACATACAGTCATTAAAACTGAATTAATTGCTTTTAATTTAACGCGTTTATGGAGCGATTATGTCGTATTATACATGTGAACAATTTTTATATAAAAGAGTAACCAGCGCGTCTCTTGCCGTTTTTACGGTAGAATTAAAGCTTCCTCCGAATCGGTGGTATTAACTGTTTACAAAAAAAAAACCATATAAATGTATATTATTTTGTTTTCAAACCTGTTCCATTACCAGAAAGTGACATGTTATAAAATCCACGTTTCATTTCACAATACAGCGCACTAACTACAGGATCCTCCTAGTGTTTGGTTAAGACAATTCCACGGAGCAATATAAAGCGAATAATAATCGTTTGTAAAGCTTGTCAGCGTGGACCTACTATAAAATAACCGCAACAGCGTTCACGACAGTTACGAAAATTAAAACTAGAAATCTGCATAATAGCCTTTTGTAATAGATGTTTGTTGATAAAAATATTTCAATACCTTTCAGTGCCGATAACAAACTGGGATTGGTAATATTAATTAATGTATATTGTTTAGCTTCAATTGTAAATATAAATAATGTTAGTGCTAGGATATCTCAAGTAATTAATGTGTCATTCATTGGCTTATAATATGAAATAGGTAGGTACACAAATACGAATAGATTATGTTTAATCCTTAAAACTTGATATGAAAATATCACTATTAGAGATAGTGTCGTTTTAAACCTAACGTATAGGATAAATGCGATTGAAGATAAGTGTTTTTTTTTAATGTAAATTAAGTAGTATTAAAATACTCCTTCACGTCCTAAATTCTCAAATGATCTTTTTGAAACTTTGCGTATTAGGAAAACAGAAAAAAGAATATATGTCCCTTTAAAAAAAATCGTGAATGCGTGAAATAACTAGATGTTTATGTTAAAATATAGTAAGTGACGACCAAATAGGTACATAATAAAAATGTATTATACAATAAAAATCATAACATTCAAACACCTTTGGTGCTTATACGTACTATTTATTAGTTACACACTCGTGCGTTCACGTAAGTAGTAAAGAAACATTTTAACATCACATACCGCTACTTAACGTTACAAATGGGACTTCAAATACATACACAGTAAATCCACATCTAATTACGCTTTTAGACAAATGGCCGTGTACTAAAACGATAATAGTCTGAGATGCGCATGCGCTTGGGCAACGCGGACCAAGTAGGGTTCCCGTTCGGATCGGAATCTTGAATAGCTATTTAATTAATATTATATTTTAGCCCAACGTATATTATTTGGTCTTACTTTATACGATTTTGAAGTGGAAATTCGGAATGAAGGGCAAACTTTTTTTAACTATACTATAGAGTAAGGATAAACCATTATTAAAAGATTTTATAATATATTAACTAAATTACAAACGTGACGGTAACATTTGGAAAACCAATGTAACGTATTGAATTGTATTAATTTCTAAAGTCCTTACAATTAAATCTTTATGTATACTCGTAAGTGCGTAAAAAATATTATTATATTATTTGTAATATAAGTAGATCTATATAATGAACCATGTATATTACTGTATTAAAAAATATCCATCTCTTTCATCCTAACACATTTTTCACTTACTCCTTTTTAGCTCATTAATCAACATCCCTAAGATGTTAAAGATTTTTAAATTGTTGAACCGATCTGTGACTACTTGTTTGAAATACAACTTTCATTTGAAATAGAAATCTGAACAAATATTTCATACTTTTGTCCCATTAATTATTTGAAATAACAATTTAAAAACTAATTTTCATGCCGCGCCAACCCTAATATCGCCACCCGCTGAGCATACCATCGCCACTAACTTACTTCCATTATCTACTACAGGATTTTATGATACTTCCTATATTCCCCATCAAGTGCAGTAATCGTTACAGCTATGTAAAATCATGTAGAACAAATAATAGAAACGGACACTAGTAATTTACGATAAACTAATAAGACCTGCGCAAGCGCATCTATTGTTCAAGCGGGAAATTTGTTGTTTAATTTACAATTTACTGCATTTGTGAAATTTTATGCCATTCGTAAATAAATAAAAGCTGACATTTATTATTTATACATAGATTAAAGTTAGAAACTACGTTTATCTAATAACTAGCAGCGCCCCGCGGTTTCACCCGCGTACCTCCCGTTCCCGTGGGAATACAGGGATAAAATATAACCTATGTTACTCGCTGATTAAGTAGCTTTCTATTGGTGAAATAATTTTCAAATAGGTCCAGTAGTTACGGAGCATATTCAATACAAACAAACAATCATATCATTCCTCTTTATAATAGTAGTATGATTATATCTTTTACAGGTTACACAAATATGCGTAAAGTAAACAAGCGTATTTGTTTACTTTACGCATATTTGTGGTATAAAAATCTGCTCAAATGATTGTTAATACACGTTTTTGGGGGCACAGAAAAGCTAAAAAGAAACTTTCATCCAAAAAGGCTGTTCCAGGTGTGCAGAAAAAAATTTAATAGACGCAAGCAAAACCGCAGAAAAGCTAGTCTTGAATATGGCATCGATATCTACAATTGTGCTAGATTAGACCAGAAATAGATACTTCATGAATAATCGTAAACCTATTTAGCAGCAGACTTGTCGAATGAATACAAAGGATGCCTGCACACTCTACGGAATGTGTTCAATACACACACAATACGTATTGTTCATAAAGATACTATGGTAATAACACTACAAAGTATTGTACAATGGTTTTAAATGAGCTACCTAGGAACCAGACGATATCCAAACAGGGTGACTCGAACACACCATAAATCATATAGTCTCGGCAACTGGAAACGACTGAGATGCATATTCAATAGCCCGCATTTAGGATTATGAATAAAAACCGGGCAAGTGCGAGTCGGGCATGCGCACGACTGGTTCTGCACCACTGGTTCTGCACCACTGTTATAATAATATTTACTTATACTTTTAAAAAATAGACCTTGTAGGTATGCTTTCTATTATTACCAACATTACCTATACTGATTAATCAGATCTGCCTACTTTTATTGAATGACAGTAAAAGTTAACCTAGAAGATTAGTTAAAACAATTACAAAATTTGCACCTATTAACCAGGGATTAAGTTGTTACGTATCGTCGACTTTACATTAATGACATTCATCCAATAGTAAACGTGACCATGTAGTTGATTATAGTTGATGGTAATTAGAATCGAAACGGGATCATGATCATCAGGTAACTGATTTTAAGAGAAAAATAATACAGTTTAAAACATTTGAGAACGGAACCCTGAAAATAGGCGTAGGCATACTCTGTTACCATTTACGGATAACGCATTAGTGGTTACAGGGTTTTATTACGAAAACCCGGCCGCTGAGATGGGTGGGAAGCAAGCCAACCACAGATTCACACTTACTACGCCCTAACGGTTACAATAGGTAATTTGAAAAGGGGTTTAACAATTAAGTATTGTAGTCACGTTTAATATAGAATGTCAATGTTACAAGTTTCTGAAAACAACCTTTCAGTGTTGCACAAGTGTGGTGTTTATTTTGTTCTATTTAAAAAGGTTTTCTTTACATAATTTTAAAATAAAAAAGATAATTACACCTGTTCTTGACAATAAGCCATTACATAACGTTCAAAATTGAATCAATTCCTTTCCTGAACAAATAAGATAGATATTCAATGTTAGAATAAAGAAAGACCTTTGAATTTTTCTACTTGTACAAATTTCAAATTTGCCAATTTGTCAACAAAATATGAGATTTAATTAATTCAATCTCAACAAATACTTTGTAATATTGTTTCAATATTTATTGAGGTTTGTTTGTTTATATTGCCTTATCTGTTTCGAAATGAGGATCGTGTAGATTGAGTCCTTGTGTTTCATAGTATCTCAACTAAGATATACCTACTTCGTTCGTCCAATCAATTTATCAATTAAAGAGATATCTGCTCGTTTTACTGCAGATAGTCCATTAACAATATGCAAATTAAACCATACATTAGCATATTACAAAATGAACATATATATTGTAATGTTCATATTGAATATATAAACGACTTTTTAATGGCAATAATTTAACTAATTAACCACAAAAATATTATAGAACTAATTGAATAATTAATATTATTCAGATAAACTATTATGTTATGCTTATACATATAACTCACTCTTATGAATTTACTATATAAATGAGGCATATATTACTGTTATGTAGGTGGTGTAAGTATCTTAGTGGACTGGGACCAGTCATTACAAGGAGATGCGTTAGTTCAAACCCAAACTGACATTGCTAACCTATGAGTAATTTATATAGTCAATCTCTAAGAACCCCATGGCGACCATTGATATAAATGTAGATTTTATTCATAATGAGATGTATGCATGTGTTTTCATGCATATAATACAAATATTTCAATTTAACAGCGGCGGAACGCCGAAATCGAACTAGCCATTCTCGAAAGTTAAGTGAAAGTAAATAAATTTGATTAATTCTTAGCGACATTACACAATGTTATTGGTTGCTTAGTCGTCCTAAACCGTACTCAGTATTTCAACTAACTTGAAGTCATTTCCCTGGCTTTCAGTATTTGTTAATATAATATTTGCCGGTTCCCAGTAAAACGATCTAATAAAACCAGACGGATAGGGCTCTTTGCTAACATTCGAATGAACTATCTGACCTTAAAATCCAGATAATAGAACACTTAAAAGACCCCTTCGTTACCCTTAACAAGTTTATCGTAGAATGTCCGACTGTGCCATTTTCACAGCATACAAACGTCTGACTAAGAGACAGCTAAGATAATATAATACTAGATGATGATACGAGAAAATAACTAACAAGATAGAAATATAAACACACAACGCTGACTAAGAGCTTTGATTAATAAAGCGTTTTTATTAAAGTTAACTTAAGTTTCCCAATGATATAGCGTGAAAGTAGTTTTGTTTAGTTTAAACGTAAATATTCTACGTTAAGTAAAATAAAGATAGAATAGGCATATGAAGTTTCAATCCAACAAGAGTAAAACCTTTTTAGTGTGGAAAAAAAGGTTGTATATTTAACAGGTTATTTCTAATTTTTTAGGTTACCATTTAGACTGGTATTTTTGACTGACAGTACCTTGTAAGCATTGGATATTTATCAAAACGTTTCATCCCTATAATATAACATGTATAACAAATTATATTAGAAATAAATTATAATATTATTAAAAAATCTATTCTATTATTCTAATTCTATTTATTAAATGGAAATTTTCGAATATCCAATTAGCTAAATATGTGCAACGAAGTGAGAAAGAGGCAACAAGCACTATCACACACTTGTAAGGACGGACAGACAAACGCTTATCAATGCAAATGCAGTCCCCTTCAAAAACAACCGTGAGAATAGTCTACGCCTACAGCGTACCGCAAATACTAGAATAAGCCAGCAATAAATAATCAACGTTATTTAGCCGAAGAGTATTGTGGGTCTGCTGTTCCCAATGCCAGACAAACGACGTCATAAAGCATGTTGATTGCCTCAGAAACGTCAATAAATATTGGCTAAGTGAAAAAGGGGATTGGTCGAAACGTTATTTGGTTAGTTTGTCTAGCCATTGAATTAATTCTTACGCCTTCCAGAGTTCCTAGCGGACTTGTTTACGAGGTTCATACATCAGAGGACAAAACCGGAGGATTTATTCTCTTAATAGCCGTATATGCGACGAGAGGACTGTGATATCTTGAATGCGATTATCTCGAATCGGGTTTGTGCTCGGGTAATAGGTGGCACAGGGAAACTATACATCAATTTGTCAATGTAACTCGATTAGACTACGAATAGTGCATTAGTCGGTTCCTTTTTGGTGATCTCCAATGAATATCGATTTATCAAAGCAAACGAGATTGGTTACATTCAGCCAAACTTTGCATGCAATATTAAAACTTTGCATGCTAATATGAATAATTTAGTAATTTCGAGCATCCAAAAATATACCTTTATATTTTATAGAGAAATATGTGTGTATTCAACGAAATTTTTTTAATCATCAGTGCTTTTGATAAAAAAAAATGAACAGTGTATTCATTTTACTAATAGTGTATATCATAATTAATACCACAAGTTTATTTCAATCTGATTAGAATCGTGATTACACCTCACACATCGCTATATAATAATATACTACAAATCTTATATAAATATTAAAAAGCTTATCTGATTTGTCTAATATACTAGACGATGAAATCGTGATTGAGATCGGTTGTTACCTATTCATTTGATGAGCATCAGCAAATTTTTCATATTTCCACGATCAAAAACAAAACTTCAAACTTGCACCCGCCCTGCAACGATATTAATCAGCCGATGATATGCCAACTACCCTATAATTTTATTTATGAGCATCCGACACAGCTTGATATAGCGTTGAGTCACTTTCACCGGACTCTGCCGGAAAACCCGCTATGAATATTGTCCCATCATGATACCAGCAGTCTTTGATATCTGGTATTAAGTGGTCGGACCAATAATACCAGAGCTCCACAGGAGGTATCATTTATCAATTTGTCAATCTTTACAGATTGGCTAACGCCAGGAACACGAATGTTCGGAAGTTTGCAACTGCAGTGAGGAGGGCTCTATCAGGATAACACATTTATTACAAAAACTTATGTAAAAACAAATTGTTAAAACTTAAGGAGGGCAGAGTTTTTTTTTTGTTTCTTATCTTGATGTCAAAACTAATAGATCGCACATTAGAAACTGTAACCCATTTTATACAATTTAAACAATTTAGACGCCAAATAAAGATATTAAAAAGATTTAGGTCGAGAAAAATATAGCGGTATGTTCAAAATTTAATTTTTTTAGGTACAACCTTTAAGCGGTTTGCTTGCCATTGAAAATTCATTGTCTTATCGGCGTCATTTATAATAATTTGGTTATAGCTAACAATATCCTATTAAGAATTCGATGGCATTTTATCGTACAGGTTAAGATTCTTAAACTATGGCGGAATAAACTTATAATTGAACTTTATTAACTTAACTTAATGAAATTCTGAGATGGATGCAAAAATAATTTCTATAAATAACATAACAAGCGTGATGTTTAGACAGTAGCTAATTATCAATTCACCGGCCTTGTCGGAAAATAACCTTATCTATCATACCTGACACTTATTGATAACGCCACTGATACAATACCAGTATGAGGTCATATTTATCAATTCGTCAATCTGCACCAAGAATGCAAAGACAGAACATTTATCAGGGCCGATCTGAAATGGCAGAAACGCAAAATCCCGGCATGTTTCGAAACGGTATTAATTAACAGGAACTGCTAGACTGGTATGTGGAGTGAGGCACAATTACGTCGGCGTCGGGAACAGGAAAACGTCGGGAGCCACCTGTCCCTCCGAGTACATAACGAAGTGCAATTTATAGACCGCCGGTGAGGAGTGGGCGTGCGTTTAGGGCCGTTTAGCTGCACTTTCAGCGGAAGCTAAGGCTGCGGCTGACTGATAAGAAAAGAACTACTCTGACTAACGGAAAACTTATTTTACTAGTGTTATAAATATGAACTGACTGCCTCGTTGGTCTAGTTGCGCTGCTAAGAATGCGTTGCTTAAGAACCAAGAGGATCCGACCCGGGTTCAAATCCCGGGTCGGACCAAAATTTGTGGCTGGGTATTCCAATATTGATATTAATCAGTAACAGCCCGGAGTCAGGAAGTTGGCGGTTTAATCACCTTACGCCGGACCCCTCTCCGGTCATGTCGAATCGACGTATGAGAGTGAAGGAATAGAGAGTGCACCTGTGTTTGCGCACACACTTATGCACTATAATATCTCCTGTGCACATGGCTAATCCTCGTTGAGATTGGCCGCCGTGACCGATATCGGTTAGGGGGACATTAACTATGATCTCACGACTGATTTGTCACATGTCTGGGACTTAAAGAATATGCCAATTGTGTTCCTTGCTAGTATGTCCCTAGAAGTCGACAATTACAATTTTCCATCTAACCTAACTCGATTTTTGGCTAAATCTGGTTTAAGGAGCTCATTGGTCCTCGGACTCTGCCTACCCCTTCTGGATTGCAGGCGTGATGTATGTATGAACTGATAATAAATAGAACTGTAAGAATTGATATGAGGTTTTACGTTTGTCGCACGCTCAAGTATATGTGAGTACTAACAGAATAATAACATTGTAGATCAGTTTTTATTGTCCCCGTAAGATATTTGTTTTTAAACTAATACTCAAATGCACATCATCTTTTGAAGAAGAAATTATACGAATATCTCTCTGTTCACGTATATTCGAAGAGGTTACTTATAAGACGAGAATATATTTACCAGTTGCCAGCCCTACAACTGAAAAGGATAGAAATGGCAAAGTGGCGACAGCAATAAAATTCATTGGTGTTGACAATGCAAATAGTAGCAGAATAATTCCAACATATAAATTAACAATTACGACGCCCTCGGCGGCAACGGCGGGGTTTGCCTAATACGAAGTCCTGATTCGGTGACAAGGTACATGTTGTGTCCTACTTCGAGAATTAAGATTACCGTAGGAATTGGCGTGGCGAATGCGAACTCGCAATTATATGCAGACGGCTGTACTTAGCTATTGAAATATCAGAATACTTGAAGTTGTAGAACGGTTTTCGAAAACTTGTACGGAATGTACAACAAATTATATTATTTACCCTTCGAATCAAAATTGGAGCCTGAATCTGTGTGCTTGTAAAAATTTTTTTTCTCGGAAATGATTTTTCTTTTCTCGGAAATGAAGCGTTTTCTTAGAGAGTAAAGCAACTAATAGAGACTCATCCATAACTTAAAACTTTGGCTAGAAGAAACGAAAAATAAAAGATAGATAGATATTCTTTACTGTACGAAAAACAAATACAAAAATTTGCATACAGACAAATACAGTACAACATTATTCATATTATCAATGATCTTTGTTTTAATATTGACTCAAATAAATACGTATGAATTCCCGTCACTATAATAGTCGTTAGTAAATTTCATCTAATGTGGCCGGCATACATAGTCGCCAAAGGAATTTGAAAGGGAATACATAAGGCAATAATATTAACGTTATTTAAGTCATTGTAAAAAACAACAACAGCAATTCCAATAGCGACATACTGAGCAAAAATGAATGAGCAAGCAATTTTGTTCAAACGTCAACTTATAATATTAATTCAGCTAAGTAATATAAATGAATTACAAAACATCGTTATCGTTTTCTGTAATATAATTACGGAACTAATAGTAATAAAATTACGCCTTTCATAATAACAACACCAAATGCATATTGCATATCAATACCGCGTAACATGAAACTTGAAAGTAATAGCGCATTATCTACAGATATACAGAGAAAGGCCACAGAAACGGAAAATCGAATCGCAAATTGATTCATTAGATATTTGATTAGGTCCGAACGCTAGATATTCCTTCTCGATATGCAAAATAGGACACGATATCTTTCAGTGGATAAGCGGTGTATTTACATTGACACTCAGTGTATCTTAGTATTAGATAATGTATAGAGCCATGGTAATTGACTGCGCGCAAATCTTTCCACTATAAGTTTTTTACATAATGTTACGTGCGTTTTGTAACTATACCGCGAGGAAGAAGCCTTGAGCGTGCCAAGGTTCACGAAACGTGCTTTTTGGTTTGCGAATGAAACACTTTTTGCTAATTCTTCAAACCAAATGTATCAATACAATTCCGTACTTACGGAAACACTATGTCAAAAGTTATTTCTTATAAAATCAATGTGTTATTTGTTCCAGACAAGAAATAATCTTGGTATTCTTCGTAGTTTTGAAATTATACTTCTTAAGTAATTAAGTATTCTATGTAACAATAAGCAGTTTTACAACTAAACTGTTAAAATTTTTAGATAGTAAAAATCTGGATAAACTTTGGGTCATTCATTATTTCAATTGTAAGCCAATATTGTAATTTCAGGCAATCTTTAATAAATACCCAGGCCAATTGACGATTTGTTAATCTGATAGTCTCGGGTGTCTTTAAAGCGCCAAGGTAGATTAATCTCAAAGATATATTTTATCGCCATTTATCATGGAATAAACTACCTTCTTGACTTTCCACTGAACTTCAATTACTTAATCCTCTAGTCAACCCGATAATGCATATTATGCGAATATAGAATGAAGTTTAACGGTCGCCTACATTCATAGGAGTCTCAGTCCAACCGTTTCCCCTAAAAGGGCTGGCAACACTAGCCGGCCTAAAACCATCGACCCACTTGTTAAAGTTATTTAAAGTCATGCTCGGGTGTAAGCCGTGTGAATCATCCAGAGGAGCATGTAGATACAGCGATTAACATACGGGTCCCGCTAAATGCAAATACCAAACTGAATATGCAATTATAATACGCGTAGAGAAATGACGATCGGAGTGCGCTACATGCCATAGTTAGACAATTTAGCACAAGCTCCACAGCTTCTATTAACGAGTTTAGACTTTAATGTTTGAGTTATATGATTTAAATTAGAACGTTCTGCTAAATAGATCGGAATTATATGCAAATATCCTACACAATTGTTTATAATAAATAAAACTAACAAGCAGGTGATGAGGATGATTAAAATGGAGTCGCTTAATGAGGTGTCATGCACTGAAGTTTGTGTCCAAAGTGGATTAGGTGACCTTATTAACCTATGTACTGAACCCAGGTGAATAGTGTTGCTTAAAGCTTAATTTTCACATTAAGTTAATATATTGTTTCTTTAGATTATAGAGAAGTCAACGAGTCAAAAATTCAAAATTCAAAATGTCTATATTTATGTAGGCCTCAAAAAAGCACTTATAAATAGCCATTTTTTTTTAAATCTGTAGAGCAATGTGAATCTACCACCGGTTCGGAATGCTGATTCTACCGAAAATAAACCGGCAAGAAACTCGGTAGTTACTCTTTTCAGCGTCAAAATATACATAAGTAATTTACACATTTTTTGAAGTTCTTAACCAAATCATACAATCAATGACTGTGCGAGATGACATAATATCATTACAATAAAAGTCATTAATAAAGATAAAGATTAAACAAACGCCATTCTGTTATCTTAGATACTATCCATCCATATCCATCGCTTTTTAGTTCTTCTTACCGCCTTACCAGAAATACACGTTTTAACTTTTTATTACTTATCTATGCCAATCACCGACCACCTATCAAAGTTTGCCATAAAAAAGAAAATAAATTGGGTAAAAGCAATAAGTCGTCAGGTGCATTTCTTATAAATTAATGGAGCGTGTTTGTCCAATTAGATTCGATCGAGCTCACTGATTCGAAAAACTAGTAAATGGTGAAGTTTCAATTTTACTACCATTTGGGTTATTAAAAAGTGATTTAATTGCCCGCTGGCAGTCGCCATTGCTTATCAAATTGACTGTTGCCAAGATTAGATAAACTGTACATTTGAACTACGTACCAAAGATTTATCTGCTATCTTCAACGAGACAGGGCGGGAAAGTAGCCTACTTTTAATGCTAATATTGTACTACAAGCAACAGATAACAAACATTTTATTTAACAAGGAGAAAGACGCTTGAAACCAATCCCAGGTAGGTTTGAAATATAAATATAAATATTTTTACTCAAGCAGGCTTTACAAAAGCCTTTATACATCGTCATTGTACGATAGAATGATTTGACTATCCAAATTCTATATTTAGTTACGCCAAGCGTCCAAAAGATAAGCAACAGTTACTGCGGCGCAATGAGATGTACGTACATACGCTTTTTCTTACATTTGATTCCATTATAACGCCTTTATCTCTTTTTAAATTTTTGTGTATTTGACTATTTATAAGATCTTTCTTGAATTTTATATAAAATTTTGAATTTGAATTTAGAAGCAATGAATATCCTGAGTGCGTAATGGACAGCTCGCATCACAATATAATTAAGTAGATGCATATTTCTTACAGAATAGGCTGGATTGTTATTTGATTGTTTCCAGATAGTATCGCAGTTCGACAGCTACTTTGCGTTGTAAATATGATTGTGATCTTAATGTCCAAATTGACATTGGCTTCAGAAGTTAATCAGACATTTTGACACGACACAAAAAGTTAAGTAAGAAATTTGGTATTAAGACACCTTTTTTGCAAAAGACAATTGCACCAATCTAGACTTGTAGTAAAGTAATAAACTCAGATTGCCTAATTCTTACTTGATTTGAAAGTAAGCATTTTTAAAACTGTATCTAGGTAAGTTGTAAAAACTTTCAAAAATGTTTAGTGCTTAAAACTAGATCTCTTCTATCTAAAATTGTTTGTCAATAACCAAATGCAGCATGCCTGATAGTAATAATATACAGTAGTGGCAGTAACGCCAGGGTTATGATAAAAGCATTATTAGAAATTTCACTCTTCGAGCAAAATGTAGCTTACGGTTAAATATAAATAATAAATAAATTCTCCAGACTGACACACCAATTCTCAAGTTCCAAACACAGGTAATAAGCTCGTCTTATGGATACTAGGTGAACGAATAGACATACTTACGTTTACAAATGTCCAATTCATCACACGAAACATTTGTCTCCAGCAGGATTCGAATCCTCGACCTGACCACTCGACCAGCGGGCTTGTCATATTTCTACTCTTCTTAGATCGTCTGTGAGAGAATGGCGCTGACGGTTCCAGGCGCTTCATTCATATTGTTAGCAGCTCTCGAAAAAACATCGATTAACGTTCAGTTAATCGGTAATTTTATTTGAAATCAGTGCGCCAACGTTACGAAACCCAGGAACCAACGGAGGCGTAAACTCGTCTCGTAAATAAAAACCAAGAGCATTGTAAGCTGTTTACTCGTTTACGCCAATTCAACTTCAACGGGTTCGCCCACCGACGCAACCCGAAGACATTGTAACCGACTACTGAGTTACTGATTGTATAAGTTTTGTTACTGAGCGAAAGTCACAAAAATCGCCTGTGTGAATGTTTATTATATTGCAACCCATTCATAATCTTCTTAGCTTAATCGGGATTCGCCTCGACCATCCTGGATAACCTGGATTTAAAAAGTCTTGCTATTGCATTAAAGCGACTGCCTATCTGACTTTGGGAACCGTTAAGTATGGGAACCAGAGAAATCGGGTCATGTTGCACATCCATAGTTAAAGATAATGTATTCCGTCACCACCGATGAGCGTGTGATATAAGTATGTACGATGGTAGCTCAAGGGTAGGAACCCTTGAGTTACCACCGCTTTAACCCTATTTTTCAAACTTGAAAGCGATTGTTTATTACAATTAGCTTGACTAGCTCGATGGCGCATTCGGTAGTGACCCTGCCCCATGCGCTAAAAGTTGTGGGTTCGATTCCCACCCCGGACAAACATTCGTATGATGAATACTTGTGTTTGTTCTGTGTCTGGGTGTTAATATCCAATATTTAAGTATATATTTGTAATACCACTGTTGATTCTGATATCCGTAACACAAGTGCTTAAGCTACTTCAGTCAGACCTCGGAGTCAGATCAATGTATGTGATGTAGTCGGATATTTATTTATTTATTATTATTATTTATTAGCTCCCGTTAAAGGCCCATGTTGCAAATACACCGTAATTTCCTTTTTGACAGACCAACACCAAGTTATACGCTGCTGTTTTACTTCATATCTATGTATATCAAATCTGCAAATCACAACTGTACTACTTTAAGCTCGACGATAGCAAACGTGATAGATTGCATTGTAAGATTCAATGTTCAACGCAATAATAAGGGCTAGTACAATATCAACGATCATATTGTTGTTGTTATTGTGATATACCCAGCACCGTTAAACACGAGTCCTAATTCATGTAGTGTTGCAAATTGTCACTCCGGTCTATGCTCTCTATTCGAGAGATTAACAAAATGTGTCGCAACTTCTAAGGTTATTATGTAGAACCGTACATCGGCCATATGTAGGGACATATGTTTAATAAGCTAGTCAGAAACCCTACATTGCATGGGTGACATTAGAACACGCGAATTTTGTGCAGATGATCAAACTTACTGCCAGATGTTATGTGCATTAGGAAGATCATACACCTTCGAAGCCCATGCGGGAAAATAACTTGAAAGCACAATTACCGGCTTAACCTCTGCGAATATTCCCAAGTAAAACAATTACCGCCGCCGTGTCACCTTACACTTACATCGTTATTCAAGAACTAACGGTGGGCGCCGGCGCAGTAGCGAAACGTGAGCGATAATTTAACGATAGACCCTTCCTAGCGGTACCGGACAATCGGGATCGCTTTTCTATCGTTATCGAAATAGCCACGATTGGAATTTAGCGGGGTATCGCCGGCAATCTATGCGGCGCATCTGTGTCGAGATAGAGTAATAAACTGGCTGGGATATGAAGTTTATGAGGCATGAGGTTAGTTCGGACTTTAGAATGATGTTGTCAAGGGCCGTTGTTCATGGCATCGTTTACTTTAAAGCCATTAGCCAGCTTTAGCTGTTCTTGGCGAGATAAAGAAACATGGCGGCTCTCTTTTCTTAAAGCTTATGTCAGGAAAGAAGTACGAAGTATTCTAACGGTCAATTGCGAATATTGTTATTATATCGTTTAAAGAGCTACAAAATTGACTTTTGTTTATTTAGGACAACATTAATTTGTAAAAAGAATATATTGCCCAATTTTGCTTCCAAAAAATATAATTTGATGAAGTAACTGTTAAAAAGGCAACCGAGTGAACAAAATGTGTTAATAATCTTGTATATTTAAGGTACAACGCGTTTAATACTACATTTAACATTCGACTAGAATCTCATTAGTCTGGAATCATGTTACTTGCAATACCATATAGTATATGAATGGGCAAAACCTCCACCGTGTCACCGTGTCATATAACAGCTTCAATCAAATCGTAAATTATCAATTGACATTACATGATATGTTCCCCATCAAAACTGTGCGAGCAAAAACTCACTCATTCAGAAAGCAAAATATAGTAAGAGAACACGTGTCTCGTACCTTTTACGGTACATGGAGTCACGGGCCGTTTGGACGTACCCAACGAACAGGTTGTGCCAAATTTGGGGCGGCAATACTCGTCCGGCGAGTACGTAAGTGGTATTAATTAAAAAAAATCCGTCAGGATTCGAAGAAAAAGCGGCGAACGAATATCGGTCGCGGCATGGCATGTCAATCACCGTTGCACCGCGTAAAAAGACTGGAGTTGATAACTGGTAACTGGTTGATATAGTGTCGTATTATTAGCGGATACGTGGCAGCCGTAATGCTGGCATAATTCGTTTTTAACCGACTTCAAAAAAAAGGAGGAGGTTCTCAATTCGACTGAATTTTTTTTTTTTTTTTTTTTTTTTTTTTTTTGTATGTATGTTACTCGATATCTCTGACAATTGTTAACCGATTTCCAAAATTTTTTTTTAATCGAAAGGGTTTACTCCCGAATTGGTCCCATTGCCACCAAGTCAGGATCTGATGAAGGGATCCCAGGAAAATCGAGGGCAACCCTCAAACTTTATAGGCACGTACAATGTGTTTTAGACATTTTCTAACATTGTTCAAGTATTTACGCATGGTACTTATTATCTTATGTTGGTGAGCTGATGATGGAAGGTACAACTCCTTAACGATTAGGAATTCGTTTATGATTCTTTAAATGTTGATATCTTCGAGAATTGTAAGACCATTTTTAGGGTTCTTTTTTTTATTCAAAAGGGTATATCCTGGAGTTGGTCCTATTGGTACCACATCTGGATCTGATGAAGGAATCTTAGGCAAATCGAGGGAAACCCTCAAGTATTATAGGCGCGTACAATCTATTTTAGTTATTTTCTAAAACAGTTCAAGTATTTACGTCTGGTATTCATAATCTCATGTTGCTGAGCTGATGATGGAAGATGTAACTCCTTAACGATTAGGAGTTCATGGATAATTCTTTCAATATTATAGGGCCATATTGAGTGTTATTCTCGAGATAGTCTCAATTTCACCAAGTCTTGGTCTAGTGATGGGATTCCATGAAAACGAGGGCCACTCTTAAACGACATGTTAGGTGTTTTATTTATTGTTTCTAAAACGAGTCCAGTATCTGTGTCTCGTACTCATCATGTTATGTTGCTTAGCTGATGATGAAAGGTATAACTCTTTGAAGATTAGTAGTTTTAAGTAATTCTTTAAACATAAAAGGCTCGTTATACCTTTTCGTCTTTAGTTTCATAAGACCGGCACTGTCTCATTAAAGCAGCTCGTTTTGATTTGGTCTACCTACCTATTAATAAATTTCACTAAAAAGTAACAAATAAGTTAAATTTTAACAAAAATAAAAACCGACTTCAAAAAACCCCGCAAAAAATGTTTATAAAAAAACACAAGTAAAAACTGCTTTGATAGCTATTTAAATGTCTAAACACTAAAAAGTATAAAATAAATTCTTTCGACTGCTTCGATGAAAGTATTAATCTTTAACACGTATTTAAATATTTACAATAATCAGTTAGTTTTGGAGTCGGTGCCAGCCAAACTAAAAAAAAAAGTAGACACTTAATAACAAATTACCTTACTAATAACAATATGAAACAAATTAGTTAAAATATGAGTATATTAACTTACTATTGATTTTGTATATTCAAAACCTATTTTACCACCCTTCACCAAGAAACAAATAATTGCAAATTCCGAAATGATGATATAATTACGCGGGCTGGCACCGACTCCAAAACTAACTGATTATTGTAAATATTTAAATACGTGTTAAAGATTCATACTTTCATCGAAGCAGTCGAAAGAATTTATTTTATACTTTTTAGTGTTTAGACATTTAAATAGCTATCAAAGCAGTTTTTACTTGTGTTTTTTTATAAACATTTTTTGCGGGGTTATTTGAAGTCGGTTTTTATTAAACATTTCAAATCACAGGCTTGTCCAAAATTGTTATGTTGTGAAATATAAATTACTTTCAATGTTTAATTCAATATGCATTTATTTTTTGATATAGGCTTCACGAAAACACATATAAATCTTCAAGTTAACAAAATTCTTATAGCAACATCAATCTATCAATTTAAGCAATCCGAAATAAAATTGAATTAAGTATACAAATCAAAGCCAGTAACCTACCTATTGGCTCATAAAGTACCCATACCTATACCAAATTCCATTTGAATTTCGATTTCGAAAAGTAATGAGAATACAAATATCGATGACAATGCAACTTATTAATTCAAAACAGAATAAACAGTAGTACAGTAGCAATCAATTAATACCGGTGAAAGAAACTTATTGTCATGTCCAATCGTTATTCAGGGTTGTGTAACGCACCCGAATTGGGCATAGACACTTTATGCATTATCTGAACGCACTTATCAAGCGATTACGTAAATTCGATTGGTTGCAACCAATCGACACCAATTAAATTGGATTTTTCGCTATAATTAAGTTCATGTGTAATTATAGATTGGTATCAAAAAATCAACACTACTGCATTGTATTGGCTGTAAGCAAAAAGTATATAGGCTTTAAGTGGCATTTGTAGTTTTATTGAACTTATAATGTAAGAGCCGTAATTAAAATGTTATATGTTATGTAACGGCACGGTATTTTTAATTGCATTATAGCTACTGTTGTTAATACAAATTCTTTTTACATGAATAGTATTATTAAAATTCTCTTTTATTTATAATCATAAAACTGATTACATTTCTCCTATTTAAAGTACACGCCACGAAAATACATAAACAGTATATCACACAGATTAAGCGTGAAAGACTTCAATCCCAAAATCAATATAATCTTTTCGCCTTTAGAAGGTAAACACAAAACAAACGTATTTTCGCTGCTATATCAATAAGAAGGTTAACACCCCACTACGGGTCAAAGTAATACCGACTTTACAACAACATCGAAAGTTATCCAGTTTTCATATATTCCTCAAGGCATTATCTACCGCTACGCGGTCTAAAGGGCAACTCCCATTCATATTCCTACAACGATCCTAACACATTGGTACCGACAAACAGGTATACGACCAGATAGACGTATAAATATGCACTATCACAGCCGATATCTTCATAAACACTAGAGTAGACACTAACGGTTCTTCGTGAACACTCAGTGCCATTTAGATACCGGAATAGGCGAAATATGCATCGGGAGTATTTGCACAATGTAGGAGCATGGCAGTCTAATTCACGATGTATTTAGTTATGTCAAGCTTAAAAAAAGTATTTTTCAATCGTCGATTTATATGGCAACTTATTACTTGCAGTTTTGTAATTCATTCACTAGAACTTATCGAGCGGCCAATGAGGTGGTATTGTTCTCATATTCAACAAGACGGAACGTTAGCTCCTTTAGCTAATTACCTAAAGACTTTGCGAGTAGTATGAACGTCTGCTATAAGATAATAAATATATTAATATATTTATACAAGGGCAGGGGAGAAACAATTGTACGAACTGTTTGACGGTAAGAAGTCATTGTATAGTTTAGAACTTCCTTACTGCTTAGTTATATTACATTGCAGAACAACTATGTCCGCACTTCTATGGCATGAAGAGTTCCTCTTTACTCAGTTCATTCGTTTTCATCTCAAAACATCTGGAAGATTCGATAACATGCAAATCTATGACAGCAACTGTCAAACATAAGTTTTTTTCTTAGAACAAACGTCATTTCAATCCTGCAAACAAGAATGTATAGTATGTTATTAAAGAGCAACCACGGTAGTCCACTAATTCGCAACTTTCATAGTCGGCAATAAAACACAATTCACCATGGGCTATCGCAGAGCGATGCAAGTACTGTCTTGTACTGTCATTTTATTATCTGTGCCGTAATACCATCAAGCAATCTAAAGGTCATTAACCATGTCATAATTAAAACTGGTAGACGAATCGTAAAGCTGATGGGACGAAACTATAACGGTTGATCCAATCAACAGTGGAGTAGCGGTAGATAGAGCGATTTTACGGCCAAGACAAACGAACTGAAAAAGGTTCTTGCGCAATACTTAATGTTAAATTATACAATACGCTTGTGTAAAAAGAAGACCATGGTTTTTTGTTTAGCATTAGACTTAACTGGGCCAGTAAACGATTTTAACTCATATTCAATAGTAGATTTTTCTATCTATGTCCATTCGCGTGGTATGTGGTGTATTATAGAAACGCTATTATAATTGCAATATGAATATTCTTTCCGGGACAAAGGAATCCTTTCTTAAGATTTGAAATGCTGGTGTACCTACACCAAACAGGGGTAAACAAACAATTATAAATGTTAGTGATTATTGTATAGTATGCATTTACCTGTTGCGTTCAGAAGGCAGGGCCTTTTTGCTTTCCTTACATACTAAAAAGTTTATGTCGTGAGTAAATTTTCAAACGTCTAACCAACCAGTAATATCTTATGTAAACAACGGCCATCTTGTGAAATTACTTGAGACCTACTTTTCTTTACTATTTTGTCTCCCATCTTAGACTGTGGCGTAATTCCTATTGTCTATTGCGATTTTTAATAGCTCTTCAGTTGTTACTAAAATTGCTTTAATCGTCATTTAATACGTCGAAATAAGCATGCGAGTACTAAGTCAAATGTTCAAGCTAATTCATTCTGAATCGAATACAAACAGCAATGCCTTATCCACCCTTCAAAGATAATATGTTATTCCTAGCATGTATTAACAAATTGTAATCGGCTACAACCAGTTATAACCGGTTGAAGTTATAACCGCACTTCAACTTTCCACTGTAACATGCTCCTAGGAAATGACCCTTCATTGAAATCCAACACTATTGTACAAACAATGAGAAACACCATTACTTATGTATACGAACATATAATATGTTCTTAATAAAGGGGAAAGGACTTCCTCCGAGCTAGGTGTTACTTAACAAACCGTATCCTCGCTGCGACACTGTGACTTACGCAAACATTGCAAAAATGAGTTAATTTAATTTATTGTCCTTTACTTTAATGTACCCCTTTACTTGGTGCAATAATGTATCTTTTGTAGTACACATACGTATACGTACAGATAATGTACACTCAGCGGCACGGAATCTTGCACGAAATCAAGCTCTTTTCGCTCGCCGCCAATAATAAGTGTTTGTAACGAATGTTTCTTTTTGAGGTAGGTCAACCTCATCGAAAACTTTATTAGAGACAACAACAAACCCCTGAAAACAATGAGAAAAGCACATTGGATCCTATAACATTATTTTTTAAGTGATAAAAATATTATGAATTCTAGTCACATGGAAAAATTTACGAGGTCAAGTTTCTGTGCCGGTGAGTGTATTATAAGCTGCTCATGTGGTCTAAAGCTTAGAGTATCATACTTTTTTAAAAATAAAGTTTTAAAAGCATCTATCATCATCTCAGTAAACATTTTCAGATTTTTTTTTACACAAGTGACAGTGTCGCACCGAGTGTGCGAGACTCTTGCCTTAGTTTGTTATTTAGATACTTGAGATTAGCTTTCAGCTAATTGTAGAATGTAATGTCATGACGTCAATCTTGACATACTTTTTGGAACTAAAATGTTGACTATCATGTGGCGTTATTACAAGCAAACAAACAGTATGACCGCTAAAGTATTTCTTAATTCACATGACATCACGACGGAAGGAATGGAAAACATTAAACATGTAAGGAATACAGATAAATATATGGTACGAGCCAACCTCGGAACAGTCTGAAGATGTAGAGTGGCAGTGAAAGAATTGATGACGGCGGTGCTGACAGAGACAAAAGGTACGGGAGTACAGTCGGCGATGAAAGTCAATGGTGTAGGTTGGTCGCATGCATGTAATATACGTGCGACTAAAGTACACCATTCGCATAATCATAATGTATGCGAATGTTTAGCACATTTTATATTTTTAAAATTGCTCTAAGGGTAGAATAATATTAGGCATGATAGTATTTCCAAAATATTTTTATCCCTAATATTACAAACTTTTCTATTCACATAAACAGGCAAAATCAAAAATATAGGACACAAAAATATTCAATGTAAACTAAATAATGTTGATACCAAGACTGACAAGAGAAGAACTGTCCGGAAGTTCATGCGCGTAGACTTTCAGGACTATAGATAAATGTTCGTAGATGTTAAATTTAATCATCAATCTATTAGTCATATGTCTATATGTGTTCTAAATTATAGCTAATTCAACTGTTAAAGCGTGATCGAGTAACAAATACACAACCATAAAAACTGTTTTGGATATATAATATTAGTTTGGGTTAATACTACAAGCTAGGATTTTCATAAAACACATAAATATTATGCCGCCGACTGTACAAATTGCGACGTGCTCTTGGAATAACACACATTATTACATGTATCTAAATACCAGAATACGTTAGATTTCATAATGTAATAAGCCTTGGGAATGAGGATGCTAATCTAGCAACAACACAAAGCTAGCAGATAGAAGAGCTCTCACGAAAACATTAAACATTTAATACTATTTTGCATAACCTATTTTCCTAAGACTTACGGTATTTGAATACAGTCTCTTAATAGATTGTTGGGCTGATAGAATATGTAACGGAACAAAAGTCAGTAAGCATGAGACACTGAAAGTATGATAAACTAGAATTTCCCCCGGCACCGCCTGAATGCGAATTCCGCCTGCTGCAGATTCGATCGCGCAACCAACTTTATTTTTCCTTATGGTTAAAGTATAAAAAACTACTAGAAACCTTTTTTGCTGTCTTGAATACACATAAACATTTCCAGAAATCTTTACCAAAGTCATAGGCTTGCTATGAAAATTGTCTCAAAAATTGTCCATAAACTAACTAACTAAACTTCACGCCACGTCCCTAGCGGAGAAAATGTTTCAGTTCGAATTATTTTAAGTAAAAACAGGCCACTGACTTACTTACTACAAGAAAATATAAATACATACGTTTACATTTTCTCTGCGATTTTTTTGATAAAGACCATAAAGGCTAAGTAAACTTGCTTATAACTTGCTTCAATCATCATCTTCATAGTGTTATGTCCCGTGTTTAGACGGGATCCGCTTAGACCATGATCTAGGATTTAGCGACTCTGGTAATAACATTGAAGCGACTGCCAATCTGACCTTCGTAAGCCTAAGATAGGGGAACCAGACAACTTTTGGATCATGGTTACAGATCCAAAGTTGTTTGAATTTGCAGGTTTCATCACGATATTTTCCTTCACCGTCGAGCTAGTGGTATAATTACGTACATAGACTTGAAAAATCCAGAGGTACGTGCCCGGGTTTGAACCCGCACTCCTCGGTTAAGAGGCGCGTGTCCCTACCATTGAGCTACCACCGCTATAACTTTCTTAGATCTACATACAAAATAACTAAAATATTCACTGCGGAACTTATAATTAAAGCATTCCATCCGATCCAACGCCCAAACCTTTCATAGTTGCAGAGCTAGATCTCGATTCAATAATATAATTGAAGGCAGCGATATCCGTTTCAATTTTCAATTACCTAACGACAGCCCACCCATATAGACGATCAATTTCTAGACTGAATTTATCGATCCAATTACAAAATCCCTTTGCTTCTTGCTCAAATCAGCCGTGTAACAAAGGCATTATCACTTCGAAAGGGGGCACCGGACTTGTAAGTACCGTTACCTTAACCTAACCGAAGGTTGCTAGAATACACCCTATTGATATAATTTCATTGAGGTTTATAGAAATGGCTGAATCACGGAATGATATAGATTCAGCTGTCAAGGTTTAACAACCTTATTTTATTACTATTTGCAAATATATGTGACGTATGTACTTGTGGTATGTAACTAGATATACTAGTTATTATATATTGACGATACTGTGACATTTATGATAACTGAGTCACAATTGAGTTATTAATCATAGTGTATTTTTTTTATTAATCCACGCACTTTGTTATTTCTAAATCGTAGTTCGCTTCTACAATGATCCTAACCAAGTATAGTTATTACATTTAAGCGACCTACATAAGAATATCGTAAGAGACAGAAGGCGATAAAGATCGGATCGTACTCAATTTACGCTATTCTATTAATGTTTGTATCACTTTAAGATCAATGTCAGATCGCTTTAACATCAATGAAAATAGTTAACTGTAAGTAAATCCTCTAATTTTCAACGGGTTAAAGCTTGAAAGAAAAACATATGACAATTTATTCTACTCGCAAAAGTTGCATCATAAGAAAAAGTCTACTGAATTACTCAATTTGATGGGTACAAACAAAAGAAAATCTTAACGCCGGTTAAATTGTGACCGCTTTATTACACGCATCAAGAGTTATTACAGTAATTCGCTTCGGTAAAAACAGCGGCAGGTGTAAACATTGACGATAAAAAGTACTAGAGATTCGTGTTAAGGTTACAAAAGAGTATTATGTATAGTAAAGCCTAGCGGTTTTAGCAACGTCTCCGCGTTGCTGTAATTCCTTCATAGGCATCAGCAGAAATGGAGATTTCTGCTTTTTCTACGAAGAATTTTTGAAAATCGGAGCAGTCATTTCAAAAACTACAAACTATGTAGAAACCGTTTCTTAAATGAAATCATATATTTTTATTATGTCTACAGCGAAATGATACTTATGCGCTTGGGAGTAAATAGTTTTCGTATAACACGGCATACTTGCATATAAATGCTTGCATATTTACAATTTTACAAAATCGATCATGAATTTAAATTCAGAGTTAAAGTTAACTCCTGTTCTCTTAACTAGCTCTGGTCTAGAAGTACCTATCATTGTAAAATACCTTATTAGCTGCTAACGACTGTAGCCCCGGAAGATATAATGCTAATTCGGCGTAACTTGTGGAATTCCGTGTGCTCAAACATTTGGTAGTCAATGAGCCAATTTATTTTGTTAAAACAGAACAACTTCAGATACAACAGAAGAAGAAAATTCCTCAACATAAATTCGATTAACTGTACCATTTTGAATTTGTAAATACGAGCTGCTTAGAATGGAATGTCGGGTGATTATCATAGCAACAGGACTACTGTAGTTGATACAACGTTGATTGGCATTACAAAGCATGTAACGACGACCAACCAATGACCAGGGCAAATAAGACATTGATTGATTATCGGGAGGATTGATTTACCACACAACTTTGTATCCGGGATTCGGTTGAGATCAACGGAAAACATAGTTGAACTAATTTCGAAATTCATGCGGACAATTTGTATGGACCTATTAGTGACTTGAAACTGCTATGTTTTATTAATAACAATAATCAGAAATACTAGTTGACATGGCAGAACTACCTCGCAAAGAGGTTTTATTACTTTTATAAAAAAATTGGATCTCAAGACTTGGATTGTAGACATATCCCGTTCCTTGTGGTATATAATTGCGGTTTCGGTGTACCTGCACAATAATATTCATGTAAGCAGAAGTACTACCTTTCAACGCCTAGAGCTTCAAAGGCAATCAAACCGAATCCAATATAAGTCCAGAGCAATCACAATAGATGAACAGCAGGCGGTTTTATGGGGCAATAACTGAAATTTAAGATCTTTCTAGTGAGCCTGTGTCTATTGTTAACGGTATTGCTGGAAACGCCAATGAAGGTGTCAGTTCATATTAACATTTACGCCCGTTTTGAAGCTTATATTCTAACGCCAAAACGGCACACGCAAGTCTGAACATAAATAGTACAGTTGAGATAGTATATATTAAAGAGCTTAAAAAAATGCTTCGCGAAACTAGATCTTAGGCGAATTTTAAGCATAACAATTACTTGTGTCTAATCGAGCTGTGTCTAAAATACTGATAACAATTTACTATACGATCTAAAGATTTTAGAAGTTTAGAACAAAAAAAGTAGTTAATATCGATCGTGATAGTAATCACATTTTTTCCATTAAAAAATCTTCAAAAAAAGCACAACTACTGCGAATAATCGTTTGATAAAACGGTATTTGTTCCCAGATGCTTTTTTGTCCACATAACACCTTCAGCATTCAAACGTCATACGCCATCACACACAAAACGACTCGACTCAATGCATGGCAACTCAGCGCTAATGCGTTAGTTTTTTGTTTGTACAAATTACACACGTTCACTTTCGAAGCATTAGTCGGTCAATCACGCACATGTTATTATGAAACACCGCACATATTATCCGAATCAAGCAAATGGTTTATGTTAAATGTCAATGAACATGTATATGTCAATTTTGAGGTACCGTTTCTCGCGTGACGCGAACTACGATCCCGGCTTTTGTGAAGCATGTAAGCATGTTTAGACACGTATACTTTGAGTTAGTGGATTTAAATGTTCATTACGTGTATTGTAATTTGTATGGAACATATATGCATGATATACCGACTTGATGAATCAGTTTGTTAGCGTTTCAAACGGTTAACATCAATATTAATCACATTCGTAATGCGCTTCATGTATTTTTTGTGCAACTCGACCTATGCCTTTTAAGTAGAAGTAGCTGAATAGGTCTTTAGAATTAGTTAAATCTTAGTGCTCAGATAAATCGATTTTAATCTTACACAGCTGTTCAACCCTATGATTTTTTTTGTTGGGTCTAGATTACATCACAACCACCATTCAGGTAATAACCCTTGCCACAAATCAAACCTGTTAATGGCACAATAAAAGGAATATATAAACTAGAAAAAAGAAAACCAGTTGCATTGAACATTTTGGTCAACATAATCTACTTTCTTCAACTTCAACTTTAAAAAGGTACAATTTTCAACATTCTGAATAACTCACGTATTCCATGGATTTACACACAATATTACAAGTAAACCCTCTAATTCTGGCTGTTCAAACGGTAAACAAAGACCAACGGTATCGGAAAACACGCAAGTGTTAACTCCACTTCATATTAGTAATTCAAAAGGCGTAATCTCTGGCCGTAACCAATTTGTACAGTACACAAGCAGTAGACTTTGGTACAAGCTGTATTGTTAACAAGACGCCTGGAGGCCTTGTAACACCTACAGGTATTGAGGTATTGGAAGAAATGGACTTAAGACACTTCGACAAGATTGCGGTTAGCGGTCATTCGCTTATTTCGAGTCTATAACATCTATGTCGTCCATGACAGAAGCGTGCCTAGATTATATAGCTATGACTTAAGTCATATTGCTATGCACATACGATTTGTTTACTATGCTGTGGATGTAAATATAGTGATGATAACAGTGTATTTAGATGCACAAATACGGTGGTAATTCAAAACGAATCGTTTAAAATTTAATATTATTAGCCAAATTGCTTTATTGTTATGCCTTTAGTGTTTATTTTCTCACCGGTAACTTGTCTCACACAAATCTATCGCCGCAAAACCTGCACCTGTGACGAACATATCAATGTTTCCGTAGAAACAGAAATTACAATAACACGTTTGTACGTGCAACAATCCAACGCGGATACGGCATGATATGTTAGTTCTTTGACTTGTTTCTACTATAAATCAGACGGTTGACTTATTATAAATATGTACCACAATGCGGCTGTTTTAAATTGGACGCTTATGACAGCAAATAGCACCAATAAACAACCTGTTACATTGTGAGCATTAAATCGCGGCTGCCAATCGTGTCGCAACGAACGACAAAGGTGCGTCCAGATTGTAAGTTTGATCGAACGTTTCGAAACTGGGCGAAGATCTTTGCCGCGCAACATGACCATTCTGCATTCCGTGCGCACGCAGTGATTTACAATCACCTTATCATTTCACTGTTGCTTTGAATGGCAATGTGAACGAACTGCGCTACAAGATCTGACCTAACACTTTGATATTTACAGAGTTTATCTATCCTTGGTTTATGCTGATCTTTACAGGGTTAGCTAAACATAAATCGTTAAAAGCTCTTTGAAATTTACTAACAATAAGACCGTATTTAGTAGATGCTTAGATTACTTTAACCTACACATGCCCTTAGAGGGAATGTAGTTCAGCTAAATCATCGTCAAGGCGTTTCGCGTCTAAATAATTTAATGTCTTATTTCGTGAGCAAAGCAAAGAAGCGTGGGCTGTAGACTAATTCCCCTTTGGAGTCCGCTACAAGCGGCACACCCTCCGTTTCGGAACGGCATTCATCCATACAGCGTGTCGATTAAATGCCAGAATAAACCCATTATGTGCTTATGCCACGAACGTGTATCTACATAACATTTGCATTGTAAACTTACCTAAAAGTAGTTTGCCGGCTAACCTCATAATCGCACAGCCATGTTTGGATCTGGAAAAAGAAATAAAAACGTAAGCATCGCGTAAAAGGTAAACTAGCGAAGTTAAATGCGTTCTAGTTGAGGAGAAATACTTTCCATTTACATAAATTTAACGATACCGATGAATTATGACCCTTTTGGAAAAAACCTGACATGATTGAGCAAAAGGGAATTTTACAACCGCAATATAGATAACATTTGTCGTAAACCACGGGATATGAGAAATATGAAGGACTGTGAGAATAACACACTGATGATAAGAATTATTCGAACCAATAACAGCGTAGGAAATAAATCACTCCATTTAATTTTGAGACGAGTGTTATATTGCCTTTGAAGTTATTTTCGTATCAAGTAACTTTTCACACCAGTGTCCTCGCGTAGTAAATCCATGTTCTATGTGCAAATAAACCATTGATGTCAGGAAATCGTCAATCGTTTTTACTTTTTAACCGACTTCAAAAAAAAGGAGGAGGTTCTCAATTCGACTGAATTTTTTTTTTTTTTTTTGTATGTATGTTACTCGATATCTCTGAGAATTGTTAACCGATTTCCAAAATTTTTTTTTTAATCGAAAGGGTTTACTCCCGAATTGGTCCCATTGACTCCAAAACTAACTGATTATTGTAAATATTTAAATACGTGTTAAAGATTAATACTTTCATCGAAGCAGTCGAAAGAATTTATTTTATACTTTTTATTGTTTAGACATTTAAATAGCTATTAAGGCAGTTTTTACTTGTGTTTTTTATAAACATTATTTGCGGGGTTTTTTGAAGTCGGTTTTTATTTTTGTTAATTACTTTTATATTTTAATCTATTACGTTACTAAGAAAATATTTACTTACACATTTCTATAATTGCGAATTAACTTTTAATTGATATTACATAAGTAGCCTTTTCAACAAGCAAATTACCTCGATGAAGCTGGTCTATAGAAACTATAACCTCTAGGCACATCTCGTGTTGTTGTATAAGAAGAAGGAAGCTCTGAATAACGTAACCAAACAAATTCCGACAAAATAATATTGTACATATAAACGTGTGACAAAATAATTGCAAAATAGCAGTCATACATCAAGACGAAGGAACACAGTCGTGCATTCGTGATCACAATTACGCGGTAACGTGAAACATTCACACACAACCATAGAATGTGGAACACCATGAACACTATTGTTTTAACAGTTTTGATATTGCACCATCATAAAATGGTAATTCTATATCTCAAACTCGGTGGTGCAAAATTTTACAAATATAGTTCAAGAAACAGATATGTTTAGGGGAGTGCGTAGTGTCTTCGGCACATACTTATGAACGAAAGTAAGGTTGCAAAGCACGCATAACACACTTTTGAAGTTGACGGTTTATAATAAAAAAGGAAATTTATTAACATCTGATTCATAAGTGTAAGTGTGTGGTAATTTATTCCGTTACCCTTTAAAATATGATTTGTCCTTTATTTGTTTATCAAAAAATATATTGTTAAATACGGAAAGGCAACAACACATATGATCAACGGAACAGAACCTTAAGTTCTTTCAGCTATTTAGTCAGAAACTGCTCACAGTTCTGAAAAACGGCCAAATTTTGATTCCTTAGTGTTGGCAAATCTAAATGTCTATCAACCATTGTCACAAAAAAGGCAAATATTTTTAGTCTTACAAATATGGTATTGGTATCCACTTTTATGAATCAGTCACATAAATAACACTGTCTTAAGCTAAAATGACATAACAACAACAATACCCCAGGATTTGAAACCTGGAAGGGAATTATTCTCCCTTGATGTATGTCTACCGTGATTCAAGTTCGTGCCTACGTTATTTCACTAAATAATGGCTCTCTTAAGAACGACATTACACTAATTTCATGTCTGAGCAATTTAGATAGTTCTGTTATAACTTCATTTGGAAAGCTTATTGTAATATTTCATAGTGATATAAATATTACAGAGATGCCAACTACATCGTTTACTTGTCTTAGTCTAATCCTGTCTTCATTGAAATTACATAATTTGTATGTATATACTTTAAAGATATGTATTATTTCTTATTTCAAACATGTGGCTTATGTATAGCCGACATAACTATGGCATATGACCATAATATGATCTAAGGATTAAAGAAAAAAGTGGTTGAATTTGTGCTACATAGAATTTCGACAACAAAAGATCGGCTCAAGTGACGCGGAAGCGTAAAAACTTACCAGCGAAACTATTAAAGGCAGCAACAGGTTTAAAAAATATTGGCAGTTAAAATTAATACTTAATTAGGGTCTTCTGAGAACATGCGGATATCCAAACGGCGAAAAAAAGACCATTAGCAACTCTTAAAGCGACCGACACGCAAATATTCATCTTGCGCTAACACGGTTCACAAGTTGTGTGTAATTAATATTTGTACTCCGTTCTGGTTTCTGGAGGTCAGACTCGTCAGTCAAAAGTAACGCATCACGCAAAATTAAACTGTAATGACATGCAATATATTAATGCTCGTTTGACCGTCCTGTGCATTCGTTGAGGTGACTGATGACCGCTCACCGGACTTTCAAGTTATATCACATAACACGTTTATGAGAAATGGAAATCTAGATGATGTATGTTTAACGCCGGATCTTCCTCTTTAATTATTTTTTCCAACATAACGCTTAAAACTATTTTTCTATAAAAGGTAAACTGTCGTTTTCAAATGTGTGGCCCTAGCGTAAAATGTTACCTTGATTTCATTTTAATACAAAGTATGATCAAATTCCACAAACCTAATTCGGAGAAATGAACACATAACCAGGATTCAGACTTCCTGGTTCAGTATCTGTGTATGACTCTGATGGATTCTAAATTAGTTTCCACTTGACTACAGACGCAATTAAGTTAGTATCTTTAATGCATTCTTCCAGAGTGACCTAACACGATAGATACATGAGAAAATAAAAACAATGATATCACACATAATCCGGCATGATGTTTTACCAGCAAAAACACTTTCCGATGAAGTAATAAATACAGATCTGATAGAGATTCCTTAATAAGAACTAATTGTTCTTAACAATGCTATCGGAACGAACTTATAATTAAAGGAGAGCCTTATTGCGTGGACTTAAAGTTCAACTAATCCATTGTTGTCCTACAAAGTTTATTTTCATACAATGAACCCAAGGCTCACATTGTATAAGCAATTCTTGAAACTTTTTACTGTTCATTTTCACAAGCCTTTAATTGCAATTTACCTTATTCAGAAACGAAATACGTTTTGCTCAACTAAGCTCCTACAAATCATTAACAAACATTTCGTGAAGTTGGATCTAGGTTTTGTGTCAGTTTTTATTCAAAAAGGGTTACATCAGATAATGTCGAACGATAGACTGAGACATTTGTTCATTAAATCAGCCAAAATAGAATTACACAAAAATACTTATTTTTATAGAGCAGACATAAATATTGTTCAAGCCTAGACTACACCGTAGCTACATTTTAACAAGCATTTTGACAATGTCACGCCACTGGACAGCGGATAAATTGGTGATACATACTTATATTTAATTATGACGTCATAGGTAGTTCAGTTACTAAGGATGTATTTGACAATGGTTGAACATTAGATATGTGACGTCAAACAAGTGGGCCTTGTAATGTCGTGGTAAAGTCAGAACCGAATGCATTGTAGCTACTTTGTACGTTCAGGTCAGATTTAATACGCTCAAATTAATACGATCTTCAACAATACGTTTTTAGGGCATCGTATTCTCACCCAGCTCGCTATCAATAGCTAAACTAGAACGGTTTATTCCTATCAAGTCGTTTCATTTACTCTGCAAACGCGGCGTTTGAAATTTAACATTAAGCCGCGGATAATAAAATATAATTTTGACTGCTTCTAAAAGGTGATACGATGTTTTTACGTCTCCTATAACTTGCGGTCGAGTTACCTAAGCGCTATGCCGCATAATAGTGTGAGTTGCGACAAAAGTGAGAAAGGTCTCGCGGAATTAAAGAAACATAACACCTTTTAGGCGGTTTGTGTGACGCCATTGAGTCATATCAGATTTAACCGCAGCCAGTATGTTTGCATTGATACTTCGATCTTATTTAGGGCGATTACATCGTGTGATTCGTCGTTCATATACAGGATTTGTAAGGTTATATTACAAGTAATAGGTATATTAACATACATGTAAAACAAAAATCTGACTACAGAACGAAATCTTTATAAATACTTTTAATTAGCTATCTGCTATTGTTATATGTTTCATGTACATAGAATTATGTATCGAGCCTGGCCTTATCACCAAAAGTTTAACATTATATACTAGCCGCTAGCCATGCCTCCCTTTGACATAATTAACAATCTAGAATGCTTCTTATATGGTTTAATTTTTGGTGTAAGTACAATAAAAAGTACGACTGGATACATTTACTACTTAGATTTCTGGCATTTAGTAAAATCTTACAAAACAAATTAAAACGTATGTTCTTACATTTAAGAACTAATATAGCGTGTACACCTCGGAGATTCTAAATTACTACAATACATCAACTTTTAATCGCAAACTTATACGGGCCACATAAAACAAAATTCAAGAAAACATTTAGTGGCCGTTAGGAAACTTCATTTAGCCACAATAGCAAAACATTTTAATTGCGTCTCGCAATCTCCTAAACGGGCATCTCGATAAGCCTCCAGGCTAAAAATACGAAAATATCGTAATAACAGTTATCCGTACACGCGTGCCGCAATACGTAACTGCCTGGAAATTGCTTCAAATTAATGCCTCGATCATCCCAACCGGGTGTAATTAACAACGAAAATGGCTAACAACTAATTCGAGGAGGAAACGGCCCATTCGAAGCAAAAAGAACATTAAAATATAATAAATGTCGTCGAAAATCAACATCGCCTTATCTAATTATTCATGTCTAATCGTGGGTGGACTAGTTAATATTGCTAAACATGTGGACTTTTCGAAACGAATACGAGAATCGATAACTGATTTTACGATCGCAGAGTTCAAAGGCTCCGGAAAGTGGTAATGGAAGATATTTAAGGCCGTATTGCCCCGTAACCAAATATTGCGTCTATTATAGTTAAAGTTAATACTCGTAATGGAATAACAAACGCTTTAATTGTGTATACGAGCCATCCTACGTTACTAGCTCAGGGATCGCGCGTTGAAGTCTTATGTGAGCAGGTTGTAAGTACTACAAAACGTTACAAAGGACGTTACAAACATACCAGCACGCTCGCAATCCCTGATAGGGTAGACACCATTCAAGCAGCAATAACCTTCTTTATCACAATTATCCAAAAAAAATTTAACAATACGTTATTAATTTTTAACCAATCACAAAATTTAAGTTTTAACCAATTAAGAGGTTGATATTGTTACCCAAGTAGTTACTAACTATGTAGTTACTAACTATGTACTTAATAATACTTTTTTTCTGTTAAAATTAACTATTTATAAGTGCTTTTTTGAAGCCTATATAAATAAAGAGATGTTGAATTTTAATTTGAAATTGAATTTAAGTTTAAGTTCACTAATTCTTTAATATATCCATAAAAATTGTCTCTTAAAGCCTGTCCAACAGCCATTATAATATACCACAATGTTATTTGATCCAAGAAATAAAAAACGACCGATCTCCACCTGTTCCATTGAGTTTATTAACCCATAAACAAAACATTATGGTAAAAAATACTAACGATGTAATAAATAATAACTTCTATCGAACAGGCCATAAAATCAATCAATAGGCAGATTTATGGTGGATAAGAACACTAAACGGATAATGAATAAACAATCATCAAGTTAGCAGAGTTCATTTAAACTTCCTTGGGTTCATTTATAGACGTATTTTTGAGACGTCCATATATACAGTTAATTAAAAAGATACATATTTTCAAAATTATTAAGTAACATAAACATTATATTAAATAATTTTTCCTTCTTTACAAAAATAATCCTCCATAAAAGTAAATAATAAGAGTTTTCCATATTTGAAGTAGCCCCATTTTTATGAATAACTTAATTTAAATAATAATTATTATTATACTTTGTATTTATAATGTTTAGGTACGATATTGTATATTATATTGTATTGTTACTACAATTAAAAATAAACACTTCACAGCACATGTACCTTCACCTTAAAATTATTCGCTATATGTACATATATGCTAACTCGAGGAATTCAGACGACTCGCCAAGAATTGTAAATTAAGCCCACCGCAACGCTAATAGTATTGATTTACCATTAATACATAAATAAAAACAACACTGCGTACTATTGTATGCAAAACGTTAGTCTACAAACAAATAAATTTCAATAAAACTCAATGCACTGTAAAAGAAGTAGCCAAATCACAATGTGACTATTGAACACTGGATGTATTTTCCCTATACATATCATTGCATGTGATCTCCAGAGGGGGCACTAGTAAGCTCATTCAACCATTAAAGTCAAATATATGGTAGGGACACGCGCCTCTTTACCGAGGAGTGCGGGTTCAAACCCGGGCAAGTACCTCTGGATTTTTCAAGGTACGTATTTATACCACTAGCTCGACGGTGAAGGAAACATCGTGATGAAACCTGCAAATTCAAACAACTTTGGATTTGTAACCATGATCCAAAAAAAATTCTGGTTCCCCTATCTTAGGGTTACGAAGGTCAGATCGGCAGTCGCTTCAATGTAATTACCAAACCTGGACCATGGTCTAAGCGGGCCCCGTCTAAACACGGGGCATAACGCAAGGAAGATAATGATAAAAATTGAGTTAGGTGAAATGGAAAATTGACAAACAGTGCTAACAAATGAATGAGGCTACACAATCACAATCTCAACACCCAATTTATTTAGTCACCTTTAACGACATGCTAGTCAAAGAACACATTGTGCACATTATTTTCAAGTCCCAAACCAACACTCAACGCATTTTCCTTTATTAACACGCGAACGTGTGACGAAAGCCGACGTATAGTCCGGAATCATTACCCTTTGTATCAATAAAACATCAAGTGTGCCGAACCGTTATGCGCACAAAAAGCCGTAGTGGGTCAATGGCACAGCGCAAGATCAGGCGCGCGCGCACGGCGGCGCGTCTCGCGCATGCGCTGAGATTTTTTCCTCTTGGTAATTGGCTGCGAAATGGATACGGGTATTTTGGGGTTAAGCGTTATGGAACTATATTTTTTGATAGTACTGAAAAATATTAAAAACAAAGTGAAAATATAACATTAATATTTTCTCCAATAAAAAAAGAGGAAAAAGAATAGCTTTTTAAAAGGCTAATCAGGATATATCTACACTTTAAGGTAAATATTCGATTATATGAATTGAAGCATGGCTATACTTACATTTCTAAAGTTAAGCCGCCAGTAAATCTTCTTCTATGTCAACATCTTGAGATTGATATCATGTTAAAGAAATCGTCCGTAATATTCGAAAAAAAATACTACTGCCATTAGGAAACATATACATTTCTGTACGATATTCAATAGATACACTATATTATATAGATTATGCAGTTTGTCTATAAAATACACAAAGCTGGGCCCCAATTATGACTGGAATAGAAACAAAAAACCGCTTAATTTATATCACTCGTGTACGTAATACAAATAGCTAGTTGAAACTTACGACTACAATTGCAATTGTGAGTGGAATAAATTGGATGATCCATTTGCATAGTACATTAAGCAGCTATTTAATACCATTGAGGCGAATGGACTCCATACAATACAACTATTTACATGTAAAAATGTCAATTACTTCGTCCTCAGTAACGGCATTTAAAACTTTTGTTAACATTTATAGGAAATTACTAACAATAGTTTTGTTAACGCTGCATTAAATGCACAATAGGTTTTATGGGAATATTTTTATTAAAAATAATTGATTACAACAGGTAATAAAATATTAATGATTAACTTACGATGCACTTGTTGTAATTGTTTGAACAATAGATATTTTTATACACTTTCTATGTGACCTTAGTACTATAACTTCTCCTTTTGTGTGTCGTTTTCTAATGTAATATTACTTATTGCTGTAAACACACCAACATCTGCCTAGCGTTATGTCCCGTGTTTAGACGGGGTCCGCTTAGACTATGATCTAGGATTTAGCGAGTCTGGTAATTACATTGAAGCGACTGGCGATCTGACCTTCGTAACCCTAAGATAGGGGAACCAGACATTTTTTGGATAATGGCTACAAATCCAAAGTTGTATGAATATGCAGGTTTCATCGTACGTACGTTATAAATACGTACATAGACTTGAAAAATCCAGAGGTACGTGCCCGGATTTGAACCGGCACTCCTTGGTTAAAAGGTGCGTGTCCTTACCATCGAGCTACATCCATGTTATAACAAGAAAATTAATATTGAATATGGTTATTTTATTTATTAAAACTTAATTACCGTAGTACGCGTAGCTCTCAATGTTTGTGTTCTAATCAATAATACCATTCCCGTTTAAAATCAACCTTAATTTCAGTTTGGTAAATTTTATTTCCTTCTCTGTCTTTTAAAAGTTTCCGAAAAAATAATCTATTATATCTTAATATCTTAATCTAGCAATCAAACAGAAGATCTGTAAACGTAGCACAATGTCATTTCAAAAGCAAAACGCATTTTGGACCGCTAACCAGTCGGAATGAATAACCAATTACATTCCAAAACACTTGCAATCGTAATAGTTTAACCAGTATTAGTAAATGTTCGGACCCAAACCCTCATCCGTCACTGTCAACCCGAATACACGACAATTCTTCATACCACAAATTACGTTTATTTAACAAATGACCAAGCACCATAAACAATACAGTTTCCTCACTCCCGAGAGTAATAAATAACAAATTTATTTGCAACAAATCCGTCATAGTGTTTTGTTCCCGCTCACGCGTCCGGTGAAACGAAACGGGGCCGCTCAGGGCCCAACCGGTATTGAAGGGCTGAGCCTACATAAACTGCTGGCTTCGATATGGTGTTGCCACTATATCGAATAGCTGCTAAAGCTTAAAGATTCACGAGAATACGCAGAAGGGATTTTGAGAAATCTGTCGTTTAAAAGACATCAGAATGGATTAAGCATATTTTTTGGCCAGCTAGTCATGTAAACAAGTAAATGATCAATCGACCACTGATTCTCAATTCAGAATGAAAACAAAACTGCGCTAAGTAAATAATGTAGAAACTAAGTCATGTTTTTTTGTTAGTATCACATACAACATCTGTTTATGTTACATCAACGTTGATAACATGTGTAAGTGTTGATTGCAGGACTTGCAATTTGAATTGAAATTTCTGGTGAGAATAAATTCATCAATATTGAATAAATGGATGTTGCACATAATTAATAAGCTAAATAAATCTAACGCGTACCGGAGAAGGAATTTATTTATAATCAAGCGTAAAAGGTGGTTCAATAGTAAATAATAAGCAATAATTTGAATTTAATGCAGAACATAATACAACAATCAAGAAGGGAACCATAATAGTAAATTTAACAGTAATGGACGAAATGAAAGGACCAACCCACGCAAACAATGTTAAGAAGATCTACGTACAAACTGGATGTAAAATTTAAATTATACCTGAAGTAAAACCTAATGCAAAAGATATATCATCTGTCAACACGGTACATCAAAATAAGCAAGACAAAGTATGATGAACGTACAAGCAAATTTATAATTTCAATGACAAGCCTACAGATACGGTTATTTTAAAGTCGTTGAGGTTGTTGCGTAAAAATTGCATCAAAGATTTTTTTTTTAAATAAATACGACATTAGTTTGTTGCACAATAGTAATTATAATTATACATTGAACTTTGGACAAGGAAAAGAAACGACATTGTTTTTCTCTACGACACTTGTTCTCGAATGAGTAATAGAATACCGGTACCCGTACCGGTAGGCAGCGTTACTAAGTACAATTAACACCTATGACGTCACGGTCCCGCAAGTTACAGTAAACATTCAGCAACGAGATTCTACTTCACAAGCAACGACACCCGTATCTCCGGATTCTCTGTCCCACCGATCACGATAGCGGTAAAGTGCATAAGAAACAATAAGTCAGAGCCGATATCGACAACAAATCGTTCCTAACTTGCACCATTGCATTGATACTGTTAGCTGCCCGCTGGGTGGCCGCGCGCACGACATCCCCGAACGAGTCACGATGATTGATCACTACCTGCCGGACACTGCTAGCCGCATGTTGGTCCACGTCGCTTTCCGTCCAAAGACTAAGATCTTAGATCATTTTAATTGTGTCACGGTTGGAATTCAAAGGGAATTTGAGCTTTCATTGTAATTTTAAAGTCTTGAGGAGGCTTAGTTATTAAGTCCAGAATTCAAATTCAGAAATCCGTAATCCAGATATTTGCCGGGAACGCACGATCCCGTAAATAACAGTATACCACAAGACGACGAAGATCAGCAACACAGAAGTAAGATCTATCAATCCTTAAATTCTTGATGATGATAAGATATGATTGAACAAGTATCAATGCTAATTGGACTTTTCAGTAAAATAGCTGTAAGAAAAAAGTGGTTCAAGTGTTTCGATTGAACACTTGAACCACTTTTTAAGCCATCGAAGAAAAAAAATAAGACAATAAATGCATGCTGAACGGTAGAAAGACTTTCTAAACCACGAAATGCGTAGTTTTGGAGACAATTTATGAAATAACAGTAGCTATTTAGACATTAAATTTATCGCAATGAATTCAATATCAATTTATAAGTTTCGTATTAAGTAAACAAGTTTGTCAATTGTAAAATAATTTATTGACAAATCATTAATAAGATCAAGCCTACAGATTTGTTTTTGCTGAGTGCCTACCGTAATCTACTCCAGTTATGATAACTAATTTCAACATTATAAATTCCATCATACCTGTTACTGGATTCCTAAGAAAATCACGTCAGATCAATGCAAAAACCAACCGCACCCACTAAGTGTAGCCCTTGGGCGATACGTATAACTAGACTATAAAAACTCGATCTGCTAGCTTTAATCGCTTCCGCGAAGCCCGCAGTTGCTGAAGCTGAAAATTAAGTAATAAATAATTATATCTACAACATAATTCAAAGAATCTCAATGAAATTTCACACGCGAGAAAAGGTCCCGTTCATTTCAATATACAACGATTCGATACAACCGAATGCTCATGAAAACGACGCACAAATGTCTTGTACTGCCTCGAAAATAATGGCAAATAGCGACTAACATAACGGTATCGATACCATTATAACTCCACGACAAGTCACGTCTAAATCCAACGTATATTTCGGTTCAATTAAATAATCATTTCCAATCATCGGGCATGTACTCGATGCACGAACCACGAAATTCGCTCATAGTCGTGCTTCTACCGGAATCCGATCGTATTTCGACGACAATGGCACGATGACACCGCTGATCGAATTACGCCAGAAATATCGAATGAAAGTGACGAGTAAAAAGTAGAGTAGCATAAAACGTGGGTACTTGCCACACAGGCAATTTAAATGCTCACGACTGTCTGTCTAGATGACTATAATTTAGATTGACGGTTCCTGAAGCGAGTTCATCTTGATTTTAGATGACAGAAACCATTTATTTTAAGTCGCAACATCAGATGACTATACTATTTCTCTCTAATTAATAATCTTTGCATGTAAATGTGTTTTAAAAGATAGTAGTTTAATTTTATACGAACCTGAATACAAACGTACTTTTCGAATCAATTCCGTTCTCATTCGTTCGCGATATCCACTTAAACACAACAGTTAAATAAAAGACAATCTAAAACATCGGTGCTTAAAATAAAACAATGGCTGCCTAAAACTACATAGCGCGTTGAAGATAGCGTACTCATACATGTCAAACATGATCGAGAATTGAAATCCCAACAATAACATAACCGTAACATTTATAACAATAAATCAACTTCGCGATAACGCGACAAAAGATGGTTGAATAAAAAATTTCATCACGATAGTCTTTCGTGTCAATGATCGATTTCATATGCGATGTATCGATATGTCGACAATACGCGAGTGCAGCGATCCATTATGGTGTCTGGTGCTTGCGCTCAAGTCGGTAGCAAAAGCCGATTGTACAAAGAGTCTTTTGTGTAACGTAATTCCTCCAGTCATGATTTAAGCCGTTCATTAGATATCTTCAATTCGCGCTAGCTATTGCGTGACGTATGGAGAAGTAACTTCCTTTAGAATTTGAATCGTCGTAATAAAATAAATAATTTACATTGATCGTAATTTAATAACGGTTGTGAGGATGCATATAATTTCGTATTAACTGACTGATTACAGAAATTAACTTTGATTAGCAAAGTTTTTGAAACTAGTCGACTTGCTGAAACGTATGTACCTACTTACAATGGTTTATGTGAATCAATATGAATAGAGTAGATACGTATATTAATTAAATATATTTTTTTTTTGTACAATTACCTACTTTGATTCCTAAGGTAATTGTACACTTTCAATTTAAATTTCCATATTCTTCATTTTAAAACCAGTATTAATGCTTCATGTTACGAAATTTGATTAATAGTTGGTAAAAATCCCTGACACATCTTTAGTCACCAAAATTACACAACAGTTTCAATAAAACAACCGTGCAAAGTAATTTTTCATAGCTTCCGAGCTACTGACAGCAATTACAATTCATAATAAATGATGTGCAATTTTGAGTAATGGCTTTTTAAAAGTGTTCGATTCTATATCAAATAGTTTTTTCCTAAATTTAAACAACGATGTTATTGCCCTTTTATATTTTTCGGTCTTGACCTGTGAGTATGTTGATCTAACGCTTAAAAATAAAGTCCGCAAAGAACTGTTTAAAGCCTGCCGTAAAATATGACTATGGTGTATCGGGTAATGGGTTTGGGATTGTGTAGGCATCATCTAACCCGACTTAATTTTGGTTTGGCTAAGTGTGGTTAGGGAAGTTTACTGCACCTTGTACTTAGCCCATCTAAGTTTTTAAATACGATGTATTTTTTACATACAAATATAACCACATATGTTCCATGTTGGTCTGGGACTTAAAAAGAAAAAATAAGTCGTAAAAGGCGTCTAACGGTATATGGGGTTTTAGGTATGTAATTGTGTAGGTGACGAGCTAGCCACTTGTCACTACTTTGTCACAATTTTCCATCTAAAACTCAGCCCAGTTTTATTTTTGGCTGAATATGGTCAAAGGGGCCTGCTGCTCTTTTCACTCAGCCTACCCCTTCGGGGATTATGGACGTTATGTTTTGTTTGTTATGTGAAATTAAAGTTTATTTATTGCCAGAATAACAATTATATTACAGGTAAGACTGTCCTCCACACTAGGCATTGCTCGTCCTACCTGCATAGGAAAATCAATGCATTAGACATTGATGAGCCCATCTTCCTAGGTTACAAATATAACCATCAAGTAGAAGGTGGTCAAACTGCAGCCAGATTCTCAAACGTTATCAGAATAAAGTCCATGCCATAAGATCAGGTTTAATCATAGATCCTACTGAATTTCAATTCAAGCCGTCTAAGCTTTTATGCGTATCAATGGATTATAGAGTAGCTTATCCACCGGTTCCACCTTCCAACACAATCGAAAATACATTATGTATACAATCGCACCCTGTACCAGCCTATAGATTTACCAATTCGTGATACCATCATCTGCACTTATCGCTCGAAATAAATACCGATAGACCGACCGTACAAGGACTAGGAAGGAACATCTCATTCGATACGAAGGTATTTAACCCCGATGTCGAGAATTCGATTCGAGCACGTTCTCAGAATCGATTTCCGTTAAGTCTCGCGTCCACCCACAGTCCCGTTCATAGCGAAAATAGCGAGTAGAATATTACCATACGTCGAGACATGGACGTAAAGTAAATTAGCATGGCTTGATAGCGTCAGTTAGTGCACCTACGGCTGAATCACTCGTAGCGGTATTCCGAGGAATTAAATCAAAGGCGGTCTTGATTGAATTAATCGATTCCGCCTTAGTGATATACTGTGATTTTGAATTTGAACTCCAATAATATCAAACATTGAAAATAAAAGTTTGAAGAACATAGCTTACGACACCAAACACAAAATTTTGATTCGCAACTTTTTAAGACCTTCAAATAAAATTGATTGTATTCAATCTAGTTTCTATACAGCAAACAAATACTACTCCGTTTCGAACTTTCAAGAATTATTAATTAAGAACATTATATTGATTTATTATTCATATGAGCTCACGAACGAAATTATAAACCTGGCAGCAAAATGAATAGACATTAAACCTTTAACAGTATTCATGATACCATTACGAATTACCACATTACGTTCTAATATGATAGAATTATGCTGCCGAGCAATCTACCAAAAAGGTCAGGGGCTATAAAACCTTTCTAGTGAACCTATTTCCATGTTTCCCAGCACCTACTTAGTCCTAAGAGCGAGCCGCGTTCAACCATTAGCATAACTAGAGAAGCGCGAGCGCAGGTGAGCGCCTAACGGAACATCGCACGCGCATATCGAAGACGCATCTTTTACTAAGTCGCATTTCAAAAACAACTTTACTACTGTCGATTTAGAAACTGTTTTTGATCAGCCTAATAAGGCCTGAAGTCGTTTTAATAATTTATACTTGTGACTTTACTAAGTTGGGGACAGCGGGTTGTGTGTCAAACAGATTAGCGCATCACAATAAATTGTATGTTTATAGCCCTTTGATGCATCTGGAAAGGTAAAAAGTTCGCGGCAGCTTTTGCTAGGGTGATTTATTTAATAGATATACCTAAAATGAAAGGTACAAACAAGACGAATGGTCAGCGATTCCCGATCGCGTATCATACGCTTACTCTTATTGGATTTATGTGTGCTATACATGATTGTTAGAATGTCCATTATCTTCGATCACAGTTTTATCCATAAATAGACTAAATAATGCTGCAATGGATAAATATATTATATTTTAGATCTAAACATTGTTGCCCATTGTTAATCTATGCGGATGTTGCGAATGTCACCTTTTTTTGAAACTCTTCAAACAAATTAAGTTCTGATACTATTGTATCCATTTATATAGCTCAAACTCTAAAACTATCTCTATTTATATACTACTTTCATAGTACTGGAATTTAAACTACCTAAAACTTCTCTCCTATCAATTCTGGATTTCCTCCGACCCTATTAATTTAACTGAATAGTTCCGACATATCCAAACAAAATGCTACAAATAGAAAAAAAAAGATCAAAAACATTAGTAGTAGACCGTGTTTTTTTAATGCAAACATCGTAAGACACCTCGTTAAACCAAGCATTTTTCCAATGGCTGGCGCTGAAGTAAGAGTGACTGCATACTGCTAACATAACGTTAAGTAATACATGATAATGTTGGTTCTGAAAGCAAAACTTGTAGTCTCGAAAGCGAATGTTGCAATGGTTCGTTTCTTAGCAAAGTATTCAAAATGGTTTCCTTCGAACCATTAAACGGCTTTGATTGTGCCGATAACAAGCTTACGGGACTTAGAAGCTTAAAGTATAAATTTGACATGCCGTTAGGTCTAGTTGTTAGAAGTCCTGCGAAATCAAAAGCATGTTCAAATCCTGTTAATGATAATTTGATGCACATTATTTTTTGTTATTTAATGTCTAATATTACCTATACCTATTTACGGATGAGCTGGGCTAGACTAAAGTAAAAACTCTAGTTAGATGATCTTTGAAAATTCACGTCGTGTAACTAGGGTTGTCAGATCGAAAAATCTTTAAAATATCTAGATAACATTTAATAATGTCGATTTCGGGGCTGTTGTCTGGTGTAATGAAAATTTATGAGTAAAAATTTAAAACTTTATTTTAAAATAAATAGGATTAAATTAAAATTAACATTATTTTATTACTTACGTTTTGTTTGCCACAAGTATTTGGCATTGCTTCTTACCGACTCCACCAGTGTGGTTATTTTCGGAGTATCGAGGAAAGATAGAAAGCTTGAGTCGCCCGAAGCCCTAGCACCGCGTCTGCCTATTCAAATATTATTATAGTAGTAGTATATTTGTCGGGAGTCTGGACATCACATGTTGGGAGTATCCAGACGATTACCGACCATCTGGCAACCCTACTTGTAACTAGTACAAGCTTAATTTGCTTAACTAAAATAGTGTTCTAATTAGACAATTTAATTATGTACTATTTTAGTATTGTTTAACATAAAAACCAAATACACGTGGTTCATAAATTCTTGCAAGATGGCAAAACACATACAATATGACTCCCTTTGACAAAACATGGTCAGCTATTTCCACGCGTGATCGCATATCTCGGCGTCTGCATAACGTACATTAACGCTTTCGGACAAGAAATCTCGTGTCACGAGTAAGCAATTTTGAAAACGCGACCATCATCGAGGTTACAAGATTTGCGGTGTGCACATCCGTGTGTTTGTAACGCAATAATCGTTATGCTTTGATTCGACGTTGCGTAGCGTATGCCGAGCCAATATGCTGGCCCTAATCTTGTCTGCAATATTGGAATTGTAAAGGCTTGCGGAGTGTGGAACTAAAGGATTCTCTGTGTTGAGAAATGTCTTGTCAGTAAGTTAACTCGTGTTGCGTATTTTGAATTATGAAGGACTTTAATAACTTCAATCGATTGTTTTTAATGCAGAAAACATAATAACATATTTCCTTGGTATTTATGTAATAGGCCCTATTTTGAAATATGTCTGAACTTACGATACAGCTATTAAGTATTTTGTATCCACTTTTGTAGACAAATTAAAACCTTTAAGATAACTAAGTACAAAAAACGAAAACTTTACTACAAATAAAACTAATATAACATTTTATATGAAACCATCCAGAGGGGAAGTTTTATTGTCAGTTGTCTGTTTTTTAGACGATATTATTAAGCTGTATATTATAATCGTTCGTTTGTTTTGTTAGATGACAAATCAAGGTTTAACTTCATATTGATATCTAATAAACCACACGCAATAACATTTAACTGTCCCGGCAAACAACATACCAATTTTGACATCAAAAGCCAGTTTGCAATAAAAATCCTCTATCTCCAGATGAAATAAAACATTTAGTACCAACCACTGACAGTTAATAAAATCCAGTAGTGTATGTAAAATAATTTCCCTAAAATATGTATGTTTTTAACGAGACAACGCGGAAATTTACTATGCAGCTGAGCGTACGAGCAAATTGCATTGGTTGCATAACTGCGCTTCACCAATTTACATCGGTGCTCATCTTTACAATTTCTCTCGGGTAAGCAAATTCACCATTAATTTTCCTTGGCTTTTGATACTAAGCACACTGGTGCTCTGAAGGTATAATTAATAGGGTACATACGTCACCCAGTCCGGTATCGGTACACCTATCGCTATGTAGCACTTGACAGCGAATGGGCGTGCATTAGTTACGATGGGAGGTGCAAGTTACGAACTGCGTATGAGAAGTCTGATGATTTCTTATATAAAATCCGGCTAAGTGTGAACAGGTGTCACGTCTTATTGAAGTAAAAAAAACTACTAGAACCACCTGAGCTATTTTATAAACAATTTTTTTGTTTGACGGAATTGCGAATGAATGCAAATTCTATCTGCTCGTTTAAAGTGCTTTATTGTTCTATCTCAAAAGAAGTGATCAATCATAATTACCTTTTACATTAGTTGGGTGAGACAAAATGAATATTCATTACCTTATAAATTACATTTTTTTAGACCCAAATAATTGGGTCCAAAAAAATTAGGTTATGGATAAAATACATCGTTTTTATATGATATAGTTGCAAATTGTATGTAGACAGACACGACATAGTTTATACAGAACCTCAGGACTCACGTCCTGTTAACATTTACTCGATCTTTTAACTAGAGGGCACGGTATGTGTGTTCAGCAAACACAGACTTAATTATTCAGGCTCACGTATGTCACTTCCCTGCCTGCCCAGCACTTCAAACTGGACCCAGCAATACAAACAGTGCTGCTAGGCGGTTGAACACACGACGCTAAACCAGCTTCAAGAAGTATTCTTCAAACAGATATCACATTTCAATATTGATACCCATGAGAATACTAATAAAAGCAGCGTTGATGTTCGAATTGAAAACGACCCATTTACATTTATAGATTAGTAATAGTATCTACCTATTAAAAGCTTTAAAAATATGATAATCCACTCATTTATAGGCTAACTAAGTGCATAAATCACAGATAGGTGTATTCCGAATCGAACAAGAGATGCTGATGAATTTCAAATAAGTTAATTAGCGAGTTTGTGGGAAGTTAGTCACAGATGTTTTATCAATTAATGTTGTTTTTATGGGGGATTACTCCATGCCTCTTTCAAGTAATTAAACAATATCGATTTTATCATTGCTTACAAGTACCTAGTTAGATTTAACGTTTCAAACAGTACCATTGAAGACGTTAAAGGTTTTAAATGTATTTAAAACTAGTTTTTATTTTAGTAATATGTCCCGCTTTAATATAACGATACTGTACATAACAAAACTAAAATAAGAACGAGATAGTAAAACCTAGATTTAAAATGTTCTTTTTTGGATTGTCAAAACTCACTGCGACAATGTTTAATGCTCATTACGGTTGACTATGACAAAAAAAAAGGCTTTTAAAATTTGGATGGATGTTTGTTGTTTTTTTTTCACATAACTACACCAATTGTAATGAAACTTTACAATAATATAGCTTAATGCGCCAGATATATACAGACTACAAGTAAGCTATATCAATACATAATTACACGACATTTTTAATAATTAAATTTCTGTTAAAAAGTGGAGGCAGGCTATTCATAAATCTAAACGTGGCTCCTATCGCTTGCACCAGGTCTGCGCAGACGGTACCGTATGGAAGCAAAGGGATAATTTATAGGATAGTAACGGCAATGGGCGCGGAAAATCCTGTTTCGCTAGCTGTCGTCGGTGTTATTACATTTTAAACTATTGTTTTGAGCGCCTCTCTGAATGATAAAACGATTTCTTACTTGCATTCGACTTTATGGTGCGTATGAATGGTAATTGCTTTATAGAAGTGCTAATGCAGTTGTTGAGGTTGATTGCCATTTACAATTGTGTGTTATCTTCTATGTTTTTTACTTATTTAGTTAGTGCATTGCAGTAATCGGAGTGCAATTTTTGACATGCACGCTTTAAATCAAGGACGATTTTGATTACCCGTTGAACGGGTTTGCATTAGGGTTTTATGAACGAGTTAGTGAAAAAGCCGAACGATTTGTCTTTCCCATACGAAAGGGGTTTTGGAACCCTTTGAAACTCCTTAAAACCCCTTGAAAGGGTTTTATTCTGATTACGACTGATAACCCGAACGAAACCCTTTCAAGGAAAAACCCCTTGAAAGGATTTTGTTCTGGTTACCACATGTAACCCGAACAAAATCCTTTGAATGGGTAACCCCTTTAAATATCTTAGTATAATGAACGAGTTACGCTCTGTTATTAGGCAAAAACCCCTTCGAAAGGGTTACTCTTTTGTAGGGTTAAGTCCGTGACCGCGTAAGCCGATCGAATGAATTAACTCTTAACCAGGGTTGTGACGTCCCTGCTTTAAATCAGGCTACGTTGATCCAATTATCCATACATCCTACGCATCGTCGCCGCGTCGTGTTAAAACATGTCTTATAGAATTTTTTTTTTTGTTTATGAGCTTTTTTGGTATAATTTGATAAGAAAAGAAGACTTTCAAGTTAAATAAAATAAAGTTGGATAGTATTTTAAAGGCAATATTTTTGAAATGTAAATAGTTGCTTATCTCAATATACATCTTATGATCTTTATACATAGTATGTGCGTAGAGAAACACGTCTTAAATAAGTGCATAGTACGACGGGTACAGGGACAAAGTACACGCACAGTGTCATACAAATTTGAGCTCTATTTCATTATAAAAGCGTTTCAAGTCTACATGTCTGTACGCAACTGACAGGGGAAGTCTAAGGTTGATTTACACCTCCCAACGAAAACGTGTAACGCACTCGGCTTTGAGACTAACGGCGCATTGTGGCAAATTAATTACAGTATGGTATCTCCAATAGATTTCTGTCTTCTCTATAAGATACATGACGTATCTAGAATGAATATAAATACGATAAGTCTTTTATTCAAAAGTTCCATGTACGAATACACTTCTGGACGTAACTATTTTTTTTGCAATATGTAGAAGTTTTTTTGTATTTTAGCGAGGGCTTTCACATCGATTAATAAATAGAGAACTTTAATGAACATACATGAGATTTCAAGAATAGTTTTCTTTTACATGAGCTCGTTAGATTTTTCTACAAAGCTCATGTCTGAATTAGATATGAATAAGCAATAAAATAAGAGGTGCTTCTTTAGTTCATATTATTAATATACAAAAAAAAAATATGACACGTAATTTATTTCAAGAGCACAGTTGACCAGGTCTGAATGCAATAGCGAATTTCTTTTGATTACAATCGCTTGAGTAGGCTGTACGATCAATATACGCTGTTTCATTACTGTCATCATCTCTAAGTTGTGCTAACGGCCAACTAAGTTGATATGTTGAATAACAGGATGATTTATTAAACCTTCCTTCAGTGTTGCAAGCAATTACTGCTTAATGGGAGAGGGAAGTCGCTATTTATTGATTTGATCGTTACATTTTACGGAGTACTATAGTAATGAGTTGAATGATCATAAACTTAAGCACTTAATGGATAAGTTGGGTAAATATTAATGATTAGTGAAAGTCTGGGCGGGCACCAACAGTAAACATTTGTCACAACAATGCATTATTGGCAACAATACTAATGATAGGATTGCAATTGTCAAGTATCGGTTTCTAACATTCCTTTATTGAAATATTGGTACCTGTATAACCATATTTATATCATACTAGCTGTTTCCCGCGCCTTCGCCCGCGTAGACTAATATTTCTGTATCCTACAGACATTGTGAATTTTTCCGGGATAAAAAGTAGCCTATATGTTATTCCAGACTCTATCTCTGTGCCAAATTTAATCCATATCCGTTCAGCAGTTTTTGCGTGAAAAATAACAAACATACACACACTTACAAACTTTCGCCTTTATAATATAAGTGTGATTAATGGATAAACTTAAGCAAAGCAAAATTTAATACCACTATAATGATTTTTGTCTACATTCAAACATCAAAATCATGAAATTTGTTTCCATATAACAATATAGTCAGTCAAATGCTCGAATAGGTAAATTTTATTACCAGTGAAAATTTAATTTTCTTAATGGAAATATATTTCAAAGTGTACCTGTACTCTAAGCTAGAGATCTTTACGTTAAGAAGGGATTTGAGTGGCGTGGCAAATGACGGGTCCATTAGTGATACGAATCAGTGAAATAACTAATTCTCGTTGTTTCTTATCTTTGACAACTCGCCTCAGTATGCAGACACGTACGTAACCATATTATTGTAAGGGCTTTCGTAGGGAAATGTTTTGATATGCATGTCATGTTATTGTAGAAGTTCTTGTACTGTCTTGTTCAAATTTATTAATGGTGAAATACTTCACTTGCCACTAGGTTTTCACATTTTCCATCTAACTCAGCCCATTGTCCATGTTGATCTGGGACTTAAACAGAATATGCTAACTGTAATTCTTGCCTAGCATATCGTAGAACGACTAATTGTGTATCGGGTTTTGACTATGTAATTGTGTGGGCGACCGGCTAGCCATTTGTCACTACTTTTTTCCAATGTTCCATTTAACCCAGCCCAGTTTTGGTTTTGGCTGAATGTGGTTAAAGGGGCCTGCTGAGTCTGCCTAATCCTGCCATAATCCCTATGGGCGTGATGTTATGTATGTATGTGTAATACTTGGCTAAGAGAATCATAATGCCGCTTAGATAGGCTCTTATACCAAGGCATCAGAAGTTTGGTGGGTTCACGTGTGTTTAAAAGGAAGAGATATCATATAATCCCGATAAGCGGGCCAACAAGAATACTTATATCATCCAACGTAAATAAATACATTTAATATGTAAACTAAGGGCTATTACAGTCATCCTTCAAAGTGTATCCGCCATAAATTAATCATAATTCACAGATAGAATTACAAATACAGTAACTAATCGTGGGCAGTATTGAATACGTAGTAATTTTGGCGTTGATCACAAGACCGTAAATCAGCTGACTTAATTTTAACACGTCCCGCTTTTAACGTTACCAATCTATTCATGAATTTACTTGCCGGGAATTATTATTTACACGACCCCCGTTTATTGCTAGACACTCATTCACGGAAGAATCTACCTAGGGGACAATTCTCCAGCCATGGAACGCTTGAGGCGATTACTCAGACACTAAACAATATTGGACGTAAATGTCGAACATTTGAACCGCGGCGTGATCAGTTTTACTGCTCTGTAAATAATGTAAATTCAATTCGAATACAGTAAAACAATCGACTATTATAACGAAATTGGTACTAGGTTCATAGTTATCGTACTATATTTGGTAAATAGATATGGGAAAGCGATCCGAATACCTTTCGGCGTCGCCGTGAATGGGCCGTTTATGATGACTGGGATATTTGTTCTCTAGCGTTTGCGTAAAACATGTCATCATTCTCATACTTTTGCTATAATCATAACTAGTTTGGAACACCTGAATTAGAAACTTGAGTGGAAGATTAGGGTACTAGAGAGAAACTAGAGTTTACGTCTCAGATTACACAAGCGTCAATGTGAGAGACTAAAATTGTGCTGTTCCGTGACGCCCGTCAGGGCAAATATACGCGATTACATATACCATTGCATACGCTTCTAGATTTAACATAACTATCAATATGTAGTCATTACTCTGCATCTATAACGCAAACCTAACGATTTGCACTTACCTATACCAATATAAAGGATTGTTTTAAGCTAATGTAGCATTAGTTCACTATCAGAGACAAATTGCAGTCTGTTGGCAAGATCTACAGACCACCTGGATGACCAACTTATCTAAGATACCTGGATAACTATCATCCATTACTTAGTATGTCCAGCTACATAGTAATATTGTATGTCCAGCGCATATGTCAAGGTTGATGAGCAAGCAGCGTTTCCATGCATGTGCATATAGTATATTAGAACAGCGAAAGATCTCATCTGATATTTTTGTGGGATAAATGCATGTGTGTTTCTTAATAAAGACATCCCTCAAGCTGGCTGATCAATATAAAAACTACGCAATTGGGCACGAAATCACCATGTTATTTACAGTACATTGGCAAGCAATTATAGCTCGCAGTAGTCGCCTGGCGTTATTGTAACCACAAAGCGGCTTAATCTCGGGATCTTCTTAGAAACTGTGTCGCCTCAGGCGGCGTGTCTTTTAGTAAATCACACGCTCCCTGTATCTAAAGTAGGGTTGGCACGATCGAGTATAAATCTGCTAAGATAAACTTGTACTTCGAATGTATTGCGAACATGAAATAATATGGGCTGTGATGGTTATCTGTAAAGGTTTTGCACTTTATAAGGTGGTTTGAAGATAGGCTTTTTGGTATATCGGAAACAATTGCTGTTATGGTGAGGAAACAAAGGGAAGGATTCACAGTGTACGTGAAGAGATTTGCTGATTAAGGGAAACGCCATGTTGGGCAAAGGAAAATTATTACAAGTTCTGTAGTAATGGGACTGGGTTCCGCGAGACTCGCCACTTTTGACTTGACTACAACAACATTGAGGGAAATATGATTTAGACAATTTTTGTTTTTGTTACAACGTGGTTGGATCATCGCTAGGGCAAACCTGGTAAGAGATTTTTAACCGCCAATCCGTCTTTGCGTGCTTATACAAAATATTGATTAAATTAAATAATTAAAAGTCAACTTAACATGATTTCTGTAGCAAGGATGCCAGATTTAAACTTTTTCATAAGTTTGATCACAACACAAGTCACTATGTCGTCGTCCATTAAGTATTTTAAACATAAAGTAGGTTACTTTAACATAGCATATTAAAGAATATCAGTCGACAAGCTCTTACTATGCAACATCGTTGGCAAAAGAGCCCAGACATACTCGTTGCGCAAGGAGCGGTGAGCTTAAACGAAACTGTAATTAAACACTTTAAGTAATACACTCTGAATGCATGTGCCTGTGGTGTCTTTATGTCTGCGGTGAATATTTGGCATTGAATTTATTGCAGACCTTTCACTTCAAGACTTGCATCGATAAGCTAACAAGCATAATTAATTATCAAATTGTTTGATTTCTAGCCTACACCGTTAAATTTACGAGTATCCGATTGCGGAATAACGCAGTAATTCAAAATAATATTATATCCTTTTAATATGTAACACCAACAGAGTTGAAATTAATTAGGTAATGCAAAAAATCGACTGAACCAAGACAGTCATGCTTTAAGTTATTCAATCACGATTTAACAATTAACCGGTATAATCTAAAATCGGTACGCATATAAATATTGATTTAACTTGAAACATAATAATTCTTGGATAATATTAATTCTATTATTTAAAGTCAATGTGGACGAAGGTGCGGATTGAAATAATAATTAAAATGTCTAGATCAATCTAAATATATCACTTATCTCACGATGTTCTTTTTTTATTACAAGAGATGAAGCTACATGAATAACTAAAAGCAATATAATAGTTAGTCAGACAGGTCATTAGCTATAAAACTAAATTGGCATTGACAGGATTAAATTACAGTTACTACAACTTCACTATGCATACAGGTTTGTTTCCCATAGGCCAGAAAAACGACTGCTCGGCCACCTTTCTTAAATTATCAATATCAACACTCGTATCAATACCCTTCAAAGGTTCGACTACCGAGTCAGCCCTACGAACAGCTTGAACGTTGTTGTTACACTCCCGTATTTGCCCTGAGCGAGACACTTATTTACATCGAAGTGAACCTACCACTACTTACCAACTTATTGTAGCCTAGAAAGTCTGCAGTTTGTTCTGTCCTTTTCTTTTACCGTAAACTTTCTGGTTATTTGTATCTGGGCTTGGTTATTGTTTTATCGGCAGATAGTTGATAAAAACACCGTTAGAGTGTAGCACTGTTGGTAATATTACAAGTTTAGAATCAGGCTTAGAGGAGATGCTTGATAAGCTATTATATTTTACATAAATCTAAAATGAAACTTTAAAAATTAAAGAAAGATAGAGGTTTAAAATGAATCCATAAATTAAACGTAGTAGACGGGGTCAAAAGCACAGTGTAAAATTGTGTGACGAGTAAGATCTTAAACATAGTGACGTCACATGTAGTGATGAAGGGACTAAAAACCCGAACGTCTAAAAATAAACACAGATTTAAATTGTAAATACCACATACCGAGTTCCATAACTAGTTCACCAATATTTAAAGAAACAATAAGCCATTCGAACACTATTGTGACCCACCCCTAAGTCCACTCAAACAAATACATTTTGTATCCAGCACTATCGCACTTCCGTCTGCTAAGCGACACAAAGGCTATAAATAAATAATGTATCAAGCATGCATAATACACTCACATAAAATGTAGGTCCATTAACGTTATGACAAGCGTCCATACTATGAATACGTGTTACATTCTTCACCGAATGTCATGTCCATTTTCTTTAAGCAATCGGTGCAGATTTCGAAAATGACATTTATGATTTAATTTAACTAATAATAGTACATGCTCCTATTATGAAAGGACAGATTTAGTTCTTGGAGGGAGATAAGTAGTAAATAACCCAGATAAGAAAGCTTTGCGCCAACTTACGCAGCTTAGGTACGCATTTAAATTGAATTTGATATTATCCCTAATCCTTGTGGGTAATAATGTTTTGTAATTAATATCAGATTGGCCAATGTAAATAAAACTGATAACTCCAATAGATATAACGATGATCATCTAGTTGCAAAACCCAGAATAGTTGGCAAACTGTTCCTGAATTGAGATTATTGAGAGAATTTAGAGTACGTACGTATCAAATTAATACATAACATTAAAAATAGTTAATGTGTACTAATTTTTGATGAAAGATTCTCAGAGATATATTCTGAATTAAGAGATTTAAAATACAGGTTGACTTTCGTGCAGTGTTCAAAAAATAATAATGAGACATGCAAACGTATCCTACTTTCGTATTCCTAGCTACAACGATGTTTTATATAATTTAAGACATTTGCCGAAGAAGTTTTTATATAAATTGAACTAAAAAATGGGTTGTGAGGTCAGATTTTGCCTTACAGTTATACTCACTATTAATCTTATACTACATCCTGGTTATGAACTACCTCATTTAAATATTCATGTTTCACGGAAGGCTTCGCCTCGTTTAATCAAAAATTCGTTAAATAATGTATAATAATGAATAATAAAAATGTTCTAATTGGATTCTGAACGTGAGAACGTGACGATAATTCCATTTTGCGATCATTAATCAACTAACCCGACAAACACGATGCTATGACAGACCTCCAAAACAACTGCAACCGTCCATTCTACCCATTATCACTTTGAAACATTCACTCCGAAGACAGGTTTACTCCGCAAAAGCGCAAAACAAAAACACAATGGTAACCTCACGAACACGTCTGAATAACAACAATATTATGGTAACCTTTGCGCCTTACTTAGGAACCAATTACCATCACAGAGGCCGCTATTACCGAAGTAGAAAGTGAGTCCCACTTTTCGAGACACCGCCACAATAGCTTGAATGGCAGTGCGGAATATCCTTCCTCGTCTTTACACATGTCATGCTGTGCGTCAGCATTACATAACGCAAACATAACAGGATTGGCAGATAGAACTTTATTGCGTTAACTTCTATCAACAACACTGCAGAGTAATTTCAAACTTCTAGTATAATAAAGACGAGGTATAATATAAAAATCCGAAGTATGTGTTTTTACAAATTTGAATGAAAACTCCTCGCATGAGACGCTTGTAGCCTTACACATTGGGCTTTTTGTTTAATTTCAATCGCTAAGAGACTCTCTAGGCGATTGTGCGTGTGGGACTGGGCGAAACTTTACTGTCATTCGCTCTACTGGGTCATAGCGCACGAAAGTGTATACCACTTTCCGGCCTGTGTTGTAAATGTAAACTAGGCTTTACGCCACCCGTTAGGTGTAGATAAGAGATAATAATTTTGTCAGGCGAAACATGTACAATACCTATGCGTATGAGCCAAACTGTAAGGTTAGTAAATTATTTCCCAGAAAGCCCGCAAGCTTAAACGCTCTGAATGGTTTTACAGAGCGTAGCAGATAAAGTACGAAATATTGGTAGTTGCCAATTCACCGGAAAATTTACAACTGATTATTATTGTACTTCACGCCGCGCCGTTAACAGAGGCATTATCGGTAAGCATTTATAGTTATCAAATTCCAATGAACAAATACAAACATAAGCAAGAAATTTGAAATTGAGGCAAAATTCTCGAATAGCAATATAAGTTAAAGCAATTCACATTCCTTAAATCTTTTAGCATACGATACATTTACAATGCATATTGCTCTGGTCTTAACTGCACTGTGCTATGCTCACTCAGGATATATTCGAAATACAGTTATTCTAAGTCGCATCTCACGAGATAGTGAATTTGTTAAACCAACTATAACTAGAAATGGCTGTATGCCGAATATGCTGTGTGAATTATGACTTGTGAATCATGTGTAAGCTGTAGTAAATAAATAACTTACATCATCAATTTTAATATTATTAAGTGATATCAAAGAAACCGCCATTGTTTTGCTAAACCGACAAAACATTACAAACAACCGAAGCAATTTAAGGATAATAACATGATTTCAGTATAAGTTACGCAATAATTGTATAGGTACCATACTTCCACTCACGACTGTTAACGATTCAAACTTTAAGTGTGGCCAATTCGCCACGCTACTTAACGTTTATGATCTCAAATAACACGCCGTATCTTTATCGAAATCGTCCGGAACAATAGTTACGATAGCCATTATTTACAAATTAGCAATGCGTCTTAACATGAAACCAAACGCCTAATACAAAATTCTGTAGACACGCTAACTTACTACACTTAAGCGAGGTCTATCTCATCTCTGTCATTATTATTCATGTATTTGAAAGCATTGAAAAGCTTATTTGATTGGTTGACGTTGATTCTTAATCCCACTGGTAGTCAGCAGCAGTCATTTTTAAACGCGCAACAAGAAGCACTGATTCTATAAACATTTCACAACCGCATGATGGCAATGAATCATCCGGGTACAATACATTATCCATAGTGGCAACTGGCAACGTTAAAAAATATTTGTTAGAAGATACCGAAAGTAAGAGTATTTAGTTTGACAGCTGGGCGGCCATCTTGGATTTGTGTCAGAGGTCATGCGCGCGCAAGTTTCACCATAGGCAGACGAGTGATTTCGCGCGGGATCGAAGTGCCGCAACTGCCTTAATTGGACAATAATTTGGATCGCGACTGTTGTCGATGACATTTCGCTGTGCGCGCAACTTTGTAACGAAACGGCTAGAATAACATTAACATATTGTTAAAGACGTAAGGTGCTTAATGTAAAGCACTTTTGCTCGCGCTCCGAGCGCTGTTTATTTAATGCGATATCTTCCGTGAGAACATGGGCACTTGATGCGCTTCTGCGATTAGCAAAGTCTCTTTTTAAAATAATGCCATGGGAAATGTAAGTATTTATTTCTCTGAGCTAGTTTCGGATTTAACGAGACCATACATACGACAACATACTTTTATGACCAATTTGAGATAAACTAGACAACTGTTACTTACGGCTGCTACAACTTAGTTGCGCAAGCGGCTTTTAAAATAATAATGGCAAAATAATTGTGATGTTATTAAAAATGCGTTAATTTTTTCTTAAAAGATTAAAATCTTACAGACAGATATTAATTAAGAGAACTTCTAAGTCTAAAGTAGAACATACAATTAATTATAACGTTCCTTTTCTTGTGTTAAATGTATAGTCAAGGTCTCAAATCCTCGTACAAGCAATTCGATATGCATGATAAAGTTGTTCTGTCTGATTCACGCCCTAAATATGTTTGAACATGACGGTTTGTGGAGAGGAAATGCACTCGGTTCACGGGCACTGACCCCACAAACCGTGGCACCGTGAAACGGGCTTCATTCACAACACTTTACATCGTGTTGGACATTGTTATCTAAGATTGACGCTACATTAGTATCTCTAATGATATCTGTGTTTAGATTTGTCGCTTCGGCGCTGAGGAAAATGGTGTGAGGTAAGCCGTGAGGTGTGATGGAATCTGCACAATTTTCTGCGGTTTAGTATGTTATTTACATCCTTATAGTAGTGGTTATGTAACTACTTCGATTCCTTGATAGTAATCATAATCTGATCCCACGACTCTACAACAATTCTCTCTACTTACTATTACTTTTACTACTATGGTTGTAAATGTTAACTTTATATTCTTCTAATAGTTTTAATTTTAAATGTTATATATGTACGTACATGACTATTAAAATAAACGTAAACCTACGGTTACCATTGTCCGGGTAAAATTTACAGTTCTCAAGGGATGTGTAAAAAATTAGTATACACTTTTACGCGAGTAAAGGCGGGTCGAACGATTTGCAATCAATTGCACAAAAGTTACAAATTGTTAGTCACTTAACAGCCAAACCTATATTAATATGATATATTATACATATACAAGATTAAATATATGTATAAGAGTGAGAAATGGGCTATTAAAGCCACGACACCAATGCTCCTTCATAAGAAACGCTACGAGAAACTCAATAGTCCAAGCTTATATTACTGTTGATACTTAGTACGTACTCGTATGTAACAGTGCATGACCGGAAATGGGAAAATAGGTCATCATCATATAAAGTTCAAAAATCTCTAACGAACGATTGCCTTTCAGAGATAAAACTAATATTGCCTCTTGATGGAAAACTACCGAACAAATCTTAACAAAACACATATTGTTCTGAAGGTTTATAGACTGGTCTGTGAGAGATCGTAGACCAAACGGACGTAAACTAGTAAGAAATAAATGCCTGCCAACTTTTACGATCTTGTACTACTACTAGACTTCATGCTATCCCGTTCCAAGCCATTCTCGTATTGCCTTACTTCATTTGCTGTCACTTTTACGCAGTGAGCGTGCGTACAGAATCCATTAACAATCCGCGAGACACGAACGACGGGTGCTTTGTGGATTGGACTATAGATATGTTTACATTTGTAAGCGATTTTTTTTTTCTAAAGTCGACAAGCAAGTACACGGCCAGCCTACTACGTCTAGGGGTCATCATATTATTATAGAACTCCGATGTTCGAAACTTAATTTTAATTGATTGATTACAATTAATCTTTGTTCGGGCTCTATAGTCTAATCATTATAAATACATACATCAAAGACAGATAATTTAAAACGACACGACGTTATCTGCGGCGCGTGGTATGCATGCCAACGTGTGTGTGCGCGTGCGATGAATGCAAGTGTCCGCGATTACTATGGCTAGGCATGTGCGGTGTGATATCGATATTGCATCTCCGTATCGATATCATTACACTAGCTTAAATATTATTATTTCCACATGATATGTAACTTAGGATAAGGATAGACGAAACAGCAAAAAGCATAGAAGCACCTAAAAAGTATTTCATATACATCGTAAATCTGAAAGTGTAGTATTTCATTGCAATTTAAACTACGTTATACGTAATTAATAATGTCATGTGAAAGACAGCAACTTTGAAGTGGTTACTCTGCTTTTGTTGAAGTAGGTACTCAGCATTTGTAGTTTTTAAATAAAAGTCGAGTCGAAATCGATATTTCTGTCAAGATTCACGGTAACATCCCTAAATATAGTGCGTGGTTTACTAGTAAAGTCTGGGTCGTTTGATGTGGTTCGATTGAGTTTTTGTACTGGTCACCGACCGAGTGACAGTTCAGAAGCCGGAGCTTTCTTGATGCATCACCTTACTTAGATGGTCTATATTTTGTTTAATTGTTTATTTTGTCCTTCCACGAGCATCTAAGATATTAAGTACTAATTAAAGTTAAAAGGAACTATGAACGATTAGTCTATCATTTTATTTTAATAAGGATAAATACTATTAAAAAAAATATTAAGCGCAATATATTTATACAAAAATCAGCCCTCCATTGCATTTCTATAATAAGTAGATACACTTAACGGTTTATAAAATCCAACATCCATTAATAGACACATCTTTGACGACAGTCAACACTAAAATATGTCAAAATTTATATTTTACTATGTGCCATTTACAGGGCATAGTAAAATCATATGCAAGATAAACAGCCTCGTAAACCATCACCTCAAACTAATTTAAGAGCAATCCAACGTTGTAACTTACTTTCCTCATCTGCAACTGTAAATAAGCGCCGAGAATTCAGCTATCAATTATTACTGTTTACACTGACCATTAATATTTCAATTAGTCCACATAATTCACTTCATAAGCTGCAGTTTTTCCCTACAGCATTGACATAGAAGTTACGCAAAATTATCTCTCACGATAAAACGCGAAATTGTTTCGCATAAACTACAATTTGAGGGGTTCACAAAACTTGAACAAGTAAGATGTCTTTTACGATTGCGCTCCGTGGAAGATGCGTTAGATCTTGTCTGATAGACTGGATAGGGTTGCGATAGCAATTTAATGTAACAAATTTAAGTTAGTGCTTACTATTATGTGCTGCAGTTATTCGAAGTAATTTTAACCCTTCCGTGCCGGGTCAGAGGTATAGCGAACTGAATGAGAGTGTAGTAAAATTGTATAAGGTTTACTTCATCTAAGCATAATTTAATTCAATCAACAAATGTATTGCGCTTTGAGTTAGCGAAACTATGCAGCACACACATGACTGAGAAATTAAGTTTATTATCAGCGCGATATTGATCAGTTTAACTTTCCTTAAGTACATTAATGTAATACATCTTAGTTACAGAGTTTTATGAATATATTCAAATTCAACGGGTTACCAAAAGCTTGTAGCGTGTAACTTAACACTGATTTTTTCTGCTACATCATTGCTTATACTAGATCAACAGCCTGAAATTTAACAAATATCAATATTAGTCAAAAGTGGATAACTACAAACAAGTACTTTACTTAGAGTTTACTTTGAAAGACATTAGAAATAGAATAGTCCGATAGATGACAGAATCGTGACTTTATGGGTAATTGTAAGGGTCTTTTATAGGATGCGCAATGGCAATAACTGGATGGTGCATCCCTAGAACAGCTTGTCGACAGCAAAACATTATGGCTTTCAATAGCCAAGATTTATGATGTGAATAACATGATGCTAAAGTATGTCGAGTGTCGATTAAGTTGACCTATTTGGACGCGTAATTAGGAAACGTCGGAATAGTTAAGTCCAATACAATACTACAGATTTCAAATAAGTTATTGAGCTGGTAATAATTCAACAGGTATTGTACAGTTTCTATGAAGTTGTGATGAAATCAATTTCTTACTGAAGTGTAAAATACCTTTTGAAAACATTAGGTATTGTAATATCGTAATAATAATAAATTATTCATACTAGAATACCGATTGTCTCCGAGATATTGGATGAATTGAATACTTAAATATCCTTAAACATTTCTGATTCAAGAAGTAATGACCGTGTTCATCATACTCGTATTTTCACTTAGCGGGATTCGAATCTGCGGCCTTTAGTATGATGGCCAGAGTCGCTGACCTTAAAACTAGCGGATCGACAATTAAAGTTATTAGACTTACCCAATTCTTCAACCAAATTAAAACAACTGATGACCTAATGACAGATGACGATGGATCAAGTGCACTTTCAACTTACCTGAAATGAAAAAAAAAAACATTAGAATAAAATATCATTTCGTTACTAAGTTTCATACAAATAATCGCAACAAATTCACAAACCGGGCTAAACGCCTCACGAGGCCAACTTAGCTAACAGTTTCATTCCCACTATATTTTAAACGGAAACATTTGAATATTCACAGAACATTCACGAAGTAGGGTAAAAGCGCCAATAACAGGACGGCTCCTTTGTCTCAGATAAAGGTGCTATTACTGAACCACGGGTAGGCGGAAGCGATAAAACTGCCTGCCATGAGGCGATCAGATTATTGGCGTCAACCGCATCGAGATATTGGCACAGAATAGGGCGAAACTGGCATTCGGAATAATCGGAACGATCTACAACAGAGACGTGTTTCTGCGTTTTTCATTGGATCCTCTCTTAAATGGTAAATAATGAGGCGCTCTTAAAGGTAGCCGCTCGGGGGTGAAGCGATCCGTTTGTTACTCACAGATAATAAACTCTAGAGCTATATGTGAACTTTATTTACTTGGAGAAACGTACGCGGTAAGTTTCTTCGTGACAAATTGATTTTCAAGTTAATAAGTTATTTATTCCTATTTTGACCTGATTTCTAAAGATTTTAATCTATCAGTTTGCACACATAGTATAAGTAATGTATTTTATATAGTGTTCAAAAATATATTTCAAAATTATAATGTATGTTCTGTGTATTATAAATATAAACACAAAATATACATTTTCACACGTGAATTTATAATTTTATGATCGAGCAATGTCAGTTAAGACAGAAAACCAGCAAGAGTACATTGTAAGCATCGTTGAAACTATAAATATTATTTTATAGTTTCAACGATGCTTATATTTATGTGTAAACAAAACAATGGGATGGAAAATAGGCACACAATTCAATCTTCCTAAGTTCCTGCCGAGTGTCTTAAAAGTACCAACTAATTCTATATTATTGGTGTATTCGTAGGTAGACAATGATCATCTATAACAAATTTTAACCTTTTTCGGCTGATGGACAACACTAGGCAATAAAGTAAATCGTGTTTTGTAAACTATCATTAATAGGTTTTATGTTCTGCCTTTAGAAAAAAACTGTAGTTTTAATTTATTTATTTATATATGTGATCATAAATCTCGTTATGTTATTATTTATTATGCTTTTGCAAGCAAAACATTGTTTCTCCAATTAATTAATATGGTATTTTTACAACAGGATTACCTAAAACAACCAAAACCATGACTTGACTCAGAATAAACACGAATTGTTTAAACTTTATAAGCACCTTACAACGCTACCGTTAGCAAGGAGTAATGCCTAGTTTCTGAGATTTTATAAACTTTATCTATTCGACAACGTATCGCTGTAATTTGTCGAACGACATTTAAAAGACCAATCACGTCAAGCTATGGACGTTTCTTGTCGGCATCTTCCTTGGAAGAATCTTCATTCCAGATGCAAAAAATAAACGTTAGGATTTTTTACTTTTGACGATTTATACGACTTTGACTTTGCCGATCATTGTTAGTCTTTTTAATTTTGTACAGAATAATAGTTGCTTAGATTAATAATGAGCCTTTCGGGAATGCAAAAGCCTAATAAAACCAAACTTAAGTGTAATCAAAGGAATGCCAGCGATTACTTAAGCTACAAATACTTTCTTCGAGCGAAACTTCAGTTCAACTACTTAATAAATTATAAACACACGCCGATACAGGCAAATAACAGGCGTACGCATAGAAAATGACATACCATTTTCATGCTTACGAAAGGCCCGATCGAAACGATAATTTTGATGGAACAACGTGTCATTAAGCTTACGCAACAATGTTGGCTAGTTTAATAATATCTCTATTAGATACATCACTTGATATACAGGCCTTTCCTATGCAGTCACTACTTTACAAATCTGTTTCGTGCTGTTGTTTTGAAAGTTACTACCGGGAACAAACTGTTGGGTCATTATGGTTTTATTAGCCGTCGTTTATATAATACAAAACGTATTAATGATGATATTGAACAATATATTTAGAAAAACACCCAAACACATCAAGCAATAGCTTATATAATGGATAAATTAAGCGAAACTTGGAATTTAGCAACCACACGTACAAACCTTTGCGGGCATTCCATATGAAGGTCAAAGACACTTACTTTAAGGAACATTTTTGAACAAACTTGCATAAAAAGGACAGCTGTAGCAAGGGTGGCCAGGGAATAAAAATAAAAATAAAATATTGCTTCATAAATGCTACTTTCAAACCAGTTCGATTTCGTTATCTCCTGTATCGCAAGGTTATTTAAAGGATTCGACAATCACAAAGACACTACAATACATCAAGATAAATATAATATTCGGCTATTTATTAGTGTTTCACATTTAAAAAGCACTGCACACGTTTGTGCTGTATAATATAAAAACTGACAATACAGTTTACTATAAATCAATCGGTGGAAAGTGAATGGCATCATTGCGACTACGATATCTTTAAAGTGTTCTTTTTAAAAAAAAAATATCTATCCGTCGACATTATTTTATTGTGTCCTTGGATAAAATTTGTATCGCCGAGGCCACGGACGAAAGATATATTTATATCTGTATTCATCGTTCGATAGTTGCCACTCGTATTCTTGATTCGCTTCGTGGGGTAAAGTGAGTTTCCATATTAGGGAAATAGTCAGTACTGCACAAACTGATGTCGAATGGACACGCGTGTCATTGCTATCATTCCTTTGATTGGGTTAGGCCTAACTGCACGACCATAAACGAAGTAAATTGATATATATATTAAAGCAAGTACATATGTAGGCGGACGTTGTCCGTCCATATTGAATTAAGTTTATTATTTAATAACTTCATTATTCGTTATTAAAGATGACTGTCGTTTATATTCAAACCTTGGCATCTTTACTGAGTAATTTAAGTAGGAACACGACTTTTGCGCTTGCAGATGCAGTGTAGCCTCGGATGAGATTATGTTATCTTTTGCTTCAGATAGAGACATTAAAGTTAGTTAAAGTGTAAACATAAATGTGTCAAATATTCTTACGTAACCAACGGCTTTCAGATTTCATGAAGTATTTAAAACGCGTGAATTCGATCTCGGTACCTTGCTATACCTACATTTGGTAATGAATATGGCTGTTCATCTCGCAATTGGTGTTATACTTCCAGTTTTAATAGCACAGGTGCTTTAGGTTTTGGAATTTGTTTAATGCGATGTTGTCTGACATTTTTTTTTTAAACTAGATTTATCTTTTTGTCATAAGTAAACCGTTATCATACAATAAACATCTATCTACCAAACTAGAAGTCTCGAGCACTCCGTTAAATGATTTTGACATGTCATGGCACCTAAAAGCGCATAGAAGTCAGTCGAACACATTATTACCACAAGTCTAGACACGGTAGACACCGTGTTCATTCAAATTAGCTCTAAAGCGACACCCCATAATTTTTGCTCTAACTGGCCAGACCAGGAAGAAATGTAAAACAAATGGTTCACCATTATCGCGAACGGCCAATTTGCATGCAAGCCGCATTCGACTTGGCACATGTACATTTTAATATTTCCTCCTTGAACCGGCTACTGCATGTCAAAAGAAATTTAGCAACGTCCTCGAAGAAAGAGGTGAGTGATTCACCAAAACGTAACTTACTAACATTTAGCAATTATACATGTTTATGTACATAACGGAACACTTCATGTGATATTTTAGAAATTCGTTATGGAAGCAATAGTTTCTGTTTCAAAGTTAATCACAGATGATTCCGTATTAATGAATTCTATGATGTAACAATGGTCTAATAAAATTTAGGTATGGTACAAAAACGCCTAAATATCGACCCAATATAATATGTAAATTATTATTCAATCATAACACTTACTACCAATTTTATTAAAATCAACAGAATAATTTGTTTCATAGATTAGGGTAATTGACGGCAACTCAATAAACAAAACGAGAATTTTGCCATAAATGCTTGAAACATTTTAATAACATTTTTTACCCTTGGCCTGCAACCAGTTTAACTTCTGTTAAGGTTTTTAAGTCACATTGAACACTGAAATATCAAATGAAATTTTACCGAGAACACTTTATAAATTTTGTTATTAATTTTACAATAAATAATAACGGAGATGAAAGGAAGTCGGCTCGTCAGTGATTTACAACCAAATGTTGTGACACTTCCACACTACTTTCTAGACTTTCACCTTTATTTCGATGATTCCCAATTCGTCATTGTTGACGTCCAAATAGCAATTAATTGTTAAAAGGTTGGGTACAATCACGAAGACGATTAATTTCTTAACGCCCGTTCACGATTTCTCTCGAATGGTACGTAATTTGAGATGGTTTTGCATGCGACTATGCGTCCGACACAACCGTAAACTTGGTGACTGTCAATTATTCTGACACAAACAGGTTCTGTCAAAAACTGTTCGTGGTGTATTCATGCGCATAATCTAGATGCGTTATCGAAAGTGCTAGTTCATTGGGAAGAATTTAATACTAACACTTGCTCTCCTAAATTAAAAACAACATCACTTTTATACTAAGAAAAATAATTGGTCCCGCTGGATGCATGACACCTTGGTGACAGACCAAAATCTGTGGGGGGAGACGCGGGCTAAAATTACTTAGTTAAATATACTTTATGAAAAAAAAATTCAATATGTGGATTGGCAATAAAATTTCCTATAAAAAATTTATTCCTTCATTATTTTTTATGCCCCATTCACAAACAAACTGCGAAGAAATGTCCATTGTTTTCGTATATTTCTAAAAACTACAGTTAAACTATACAGTTAGACATCTAGAAGTGTTTTACTTGTTATTATCGTCTGACTGTACAAGGCAGGTGTGCTGAATACTTATCACCTTTACAAAACATAAATGGAATATCATTAAAACTGTTGACACAAAAAACTGGCTTCGTGTAAACATGCGGTCTATACGTCATTGCTTTTACACATATTGAATTTGCTTTCTCATAAGCAAATAGTAAATTAGCGGATATTCGCACGTAGGGCAGTCAATAGATATAAATGGGACGCCCGGATTTGTCCCATATTATCGTGAAAAGCATGTAAAAGATGATAATATTTAAAGAAGATAATAATTCTATGAAATTTTTTTTTTTTACCTAGCGCTAAACCACTGCGCTTCTAATAAGTCGAATGCCATCTAAAATATTCTGACCTTTTTTTCTCTACGGGATTACTTTTAGAAACAATTTCATTAAGTAATTCGTTTCATTATTTAAACATTCAGTTCTGGTTGCTAATTTTAATCTAATAAGAAAAAGATTCGCAGTCATATTAAGTAATCTTAATGCAAAAAAACAATAAGTAATTGTCGCACCGTAAACTTGCAAATTGAAATCATACACATTACCAAAGCGTATTGTTTCAAAAATGATCACACCAGTTTGCCAAGATCGGGACACGTCCCGGCCCGCGAAAATACGACGGCCCTAACCTAACGAAGTTCTAACCACTATTTAGCTGTAACGTTCCGTTATACGCAACTCGTGGGAGATTTAAACAAAGGCATTGCTTCCATTCAAATGTTCAAACCAGTCCATTCTATTAGCATGGCTGTATTTCAATGAGTTTACTAGCGGTTTCATCGGTAGTTTAAATTTAAAATGATGAGATTAGCCACCCTGCGTTATCGTGCTTCCTTCGTACTGCGAACGCGATAAAACGTAGGACGAAAATGAAAACAATCCTTTCTCTAATTTAGTCTTTAAATAAAGGTTGAAGTGTTACGGATAAATTTATTAGGTATGATTGCCAGACTAGGGCTCTGGTCATAGTTGCTTACATCCTTTTTACCCTATTGATGATTTTCAAAGTAGTGTTAGAATACTGTAATAAAATTAGCTTCTTAATAAGCAAAATTCACGACTAAGCCACAGGAGGCAACTTTTTGTTGTAAACACCGGAAGCAAGCAAAAGAAATGTCACATGCTAATTAATTCAAAATGATCACACCTTATTTATCTTTAACAACAACAGAATTAATAGGAGGCACACCTTAAGATTGTATTTTTTTAGCAAAGATTAGATAGAATAGACTGATTTATGAATGCAGAAACTTCGCTCATGGTTATAGCTTTCTTAATGTTCCAAAAAAGGCATGTTAAACAGAATACAGTCAACTACAAATCTTTATATAAAAAAATTAAATAATTTAAAAATCAATGGTTTTTTTCACTCTTATCTCTAGAGCAAGAACACTTATAAAAAACTCGTATGAAATTTTTATTTCTATTGACTGTACACCTAATCAGCATGCTTATCAACAGCATCTGCCATTCATGATCATTAACGGTTTCTTTTATAGTTCTTCACGCTCCATCTCAAAGATAAACATACTTGACCTGTAAATCGAACGACGTGTTAAGAGATAACAAAGAAAAAATCGAAAGTGATCGTAATTGAAAAGTATCGTGTTACCAATACGAAGATTCAGAGCGACGAAAAAAAAAACAGAAATGGACGCAAAGACTGGGCGATCTATGGCCTATTGTTCAGTGACACCAAGATGTATGGGACGGGCATCGCGTGCTTATAATGTACCGACGTGGGAGAAATGAAAATATGGAACATGTGAACCATAGTACAGACGGCAATAACCATAGAATGAAGCGGTCCGACTTAATGTCTCTGCAGACATTTGAACGCTTCTAATTGGACTTTAATAAAAAATACATAGAAAATGTAATTGTAATCAGCGGGTAGAAACTAGTTTTTTTATCCCGGAGAGCTAATTGTACAGAGTCTTATGACTATAAGTAAAGGAATATGTCTTGATTATAAAGAAGACAAATCAGATATTCTAGACATTGAATTAATTATATTAATCTTATCACTGTTCAATAAAGATTTAAGATGTAGTCAAGGTATTCAGTCACGGTATTTGGATTGAGTTTAACAGTAATGTAGCCGCTGAACCACATATGTGTAGACTACGCACATTACTCCGTCTAAAATTACCCACTAGACATACGTCGCTAATTAGACGCCTATCCCGTTCGTCTCTTGAATCCAAAGCGTCCAGCAAACCGCTATTATACGCAGGAAGCATTTTAACCGTTGCGTAATTATTTACTTTATCTATCAAAGCAAATGGTAATCTCGCCTTTTAACTGTACATAAAACTGGCCGTAAAGTCCGCTCTTGGACGACAACTTTCAAAAGCCTTGAGAGCCAATTTAGAATTTAAAAACTGAACAGAAACATACCTACGCGTAAAGTTATTAGACATGCCAATTCTCGGTATTTGCGAGGCCAATCTAGATACACAAATGATGGCGACTCCTAATGCTACATCAAAATACTCCCTGGAGCCACTAATGGCCATAACCGTCAACGATCGCAAACAAATGGGACGAGATAAAGCGAGACAAAAAGTTTCGTCGTAGAAACAGGTTTGGCTGCGGCTGGGTGCATTGTAACGCGAGGATTCAGCCCACATCCGGAGTAGCCAGGTGACGCACGTATCAGATGCTACTATTATCTCAGGTGCGAGTCTTTTTCCTTTAATGTTCATTTCGCATGACCGTACAAAATGCATAAGGCTTGTGGCAATGTACATTCACTAAAATAATTGCACTTTGAGCACTTACTTACCTAATCAATTTTGTCTTGCTATTCATCATAAACCTATTGTTGCTATCAAAAAAGAAACAATAGATAAAATGACTACAGAAATTGAAGTCAAATTATGTGCTAGTAATATTTTATGACGCGGACAATTTAATTGAATCCAAACCACAAACAACCAAAAAAGGGTCCAGAACATAAAACGATAGCAATCGATCGGTCCACCCCGATTGAGATATCAGTCGGATAATAAGGATCGAAACAAAGTCGTCCAAATTCCCACGCTCACTTCACCTTGTTTTTTATTCGACCAAAAAATTCCATGGTGCCCCATCGCCGGGAGCCATCTTGAGCCGTCTGCGCAATAATGATAGGGATCTAGGCAATTACGCTCTTATTAAATAATACGTCGCCCACAAGGGTGCGGTGCTGTGAAAGTGAGCACAGCTAGATGATGTCATCAAAGACAGAAACACGGTTAGAAAATACAGGTGGACCCAACTCATTAGTATGCCCTGATTGAATCGGAAATAACCAATTAGTCAACCGAATAAAAGTCGGATTAATGGAGTGGAAACTGCGAGATGATGGCAAATATTGCGTAAATAATAATGTGATTTATGTCAAAACTGTGACAGCTTCGGCTTTGATATGGAAATGAGGAGAGGACGTATCCCCACCGGATATATAATGAAGAGCCTGCATTGTATCAGCAGTTTCACAAGCTGGTAAACTAAAGCCGTTGATTACAATTTCTAAATCTACAGACCGCAGAATATTGTGATTTATCGAATATGCAAATAAAAGGGATATCGAAACTAGGTAAAACGGTTACACAAAATCCCACTTTCCACAATAACACTTAAGTACTATCGTCTACTTTATGCTACTTAGATTTAAACATTTAGAAAGAAGGGAATGAGGAATATTGAAAAATTCTGAAGATACAAATATTAATTTCCAAGTGAGTAGAACTTGCGAATAAGCTTTAAAAAAAAGTTTACTTTAACATTATGTACATACTTAATGTTAAAGTAGTCACTTTTGTATAAGAAAGATTGAAACTTAACATCTATTTTCAAACACGACTGGTTTGTTTGGTAAAATACATTTTTGGCAAGATTTCAACCGTGTCAGTTTGTTTTAATAGTCTTTGTTTGGTTTTCTACTACCCGATTTTTGACTAGCCTAGATTATAGTAATCGTTTATCAAAATAAATAAGTAAAACCTTATTTTCACTCCCCAGACCAACAAAGATTTTACAAGAGCAGACCAGCGGTTCGTTATTAGGTACATCTTTTTAACAATCCTGGTCATCATTGCTGCAAGATAACTGATTACACCCGGCAAAGAAACCGGAAGCGAATTGCAGACTTGTTTTACTAACAGATCGATTATTCGCTCCAACGCCTCTTACGATCGAACTTCGTCCAGATCTACTAGCGGTAAACCATTATTTAGCAAACTGAACTATTACTAATGCAAGGTGCATTGACTGATTGTATATTTTAAATGCATTGTTAAGTTGCATGTGTTGTGAAAGAAGGTGATAAACGGCGTTCCGACAAAGGCACTATAATTATTTCAACCACATTTAAAATAAAACCTAAGAATTCTTAACTAAGAGCACCCTGGAAAGATAAAGACATTTTATTGGACAATTATGTCAAAACAATCTGATGGATATTGCATACGGACAAGAATTTGGAAATTACGTCAGTACTACGTCGTTCATTGCTAAGATGAGATATTAAGTTTACCTAAGATTAATTTAGAACACTTATTCAAAAATACTCTATAGGTAATTGAAATACATTTTTCGCATCATAAAATTCTAAGTAATTCTTATTAAACAGTTACAACCGGCTACAAACCGTCTAGTTTATTTACTAGCCCTTCATTTTACTGAACACTTTTTTCTCCTACAATAAAGTAATAAAATAAAGGCGCCCACACAATGGATCGCCTCAACAATTAAAAAAGAAAAAGCCAACATGGCTGGGCTCTCCGTGTTCAAGTTGGTTTTGTAGTGCGTTTAACAAACAAAAGACGAGCGCGGGATTCGAGGCTGGGGGACGACACGGTGCGCGGGCGCAGTCAAAGATGCCGCGGGATAGAGCTTATTGTGGCGAGACGGGACGTGAACAGGTGATTCGATTGTTATTGTTGTGTAAAAAATGATCGATAGAGTTCTGAATCTTTTTTTTTAAGTCTCAGGTAGGAAGGTCAGGAGGAAATCCGTCTGCAGCCCTGCAATATAAAGAAATGACGATCGTGTTGTAACAAAGATTTGAAAGGATTAAAATCGTTACCTAAATCATTTCGTCGTTGGGGAAATCCCTCAAATATTGAAGAGATTCTGAAACATCAGCGTTTTGAAATTTTTACATATTATCGGAAATCTTATTAGCGCCCTATCAAAGCAAATTGGTCTCTAGCCTCTGGTCAACTTTACAAAGTTTGATATTATAGTAATAATATCTCAAACACATTGACCAATAGAAATATCAACAAGTTTGCAAGACTTTATCGTGAGAAAGTGTAGTCCTTGTGATTGGTATACTCACTCCATTTAAATCTGAGCAACCTATCCTACAAGCCGCAACGAGTTCTACTTCATTTTGACTATGAAATTGCAACTGCACTAATCGAATACTTTAAGGTTGATCTGAAATATGCCCAGCTTATATGACTAAGATAACTTGCAAAACGCTATCTTGGAAACTGTGTAGTCACAAAATGTTTTCTTTCAAACTAACCAACGCGAAATTAAATTGCAATTATGCATGCATAATAAATACTTGCCCAATAGTTAGCCGTTACCTGCCTACTAACAACGACGAAGTTATGCCCTGGGAGTCATTTAAATCAACACGTCTAAGTGGCTTAGGCAACTTAATTTAACAACGCATGTTAACACACCGTTTGTTGATGTTGGTATTTCTATTTACAACCCAGAATATTATAGAAGCCGTATGTACTTGTATTAGAGTTGGTGATGAGGATATATCGAGATACCGATGATATCGATAGCGCATTATCCGGTTCGTACAAAATAAACCGCACGATATAATATTATGTAAATAGGTTTAAATCGTTGCATTTTATTGTTTTTGAATTTAATAATTTGTTAACGTTTTAGTAATCTTTATCAATGAGGATTAAGTTTATATTTTATATGTGATATCTATTTATGGAAATAACCGATTTACATATTTAGGACCAAAATCTGGTACCAATTTCCAAGGTCCATAAGACGTACTGAATATAAATAAATCCTAGATGATTAATGAAATCATCGAAAATATTGGCCGTCGGCACCGATTGTATCGTGCAGCTTGTATCAATATTAATATCGATATTGTTACCGTTATCGATATTAAACACCTAGCGTCCCTAATCACAATCGTTGAAACCTCTGCGCTATTATTGGATCTGTGGCTGGCCCGATCGAATCGGTCAAGGAATCGCCCAGTAGACTGTGAAGCGGACCGGTGTCGTCATTGTACAGTTAATCAGTAAAAAGTCAATTAAACCATCTTACCATTGTCTCTTCGGAATCGATTTCAGAATTCGATGTGACGTGTTCATTCGGACAAATTAGAGGTTCTTGACATTACAAGTCAAGATTAACTGTCAGTTGTAGTTTCTTATAGGTTATTCAACCGGTAAAGATGGATTGGATGGCGTCTGTATTACGTTCAATAATTTCGAAATCGTACCTAACTCGTACGTACATAACTCACATTGGTGAATTGGTTTGGAATCGGCCGAATCGAGTTTTTACAATAACCTTACTAAACTTCACGCCACTTCCCTAGCGGGGTAGGCAGAGAGCACCGAACAAACAACCTATTTGCTTTCAATAGTACCTGAACGATTTGTAGAACCGCCAGTAAAGTACGTACAAGTACTTACATTGTGAAATAAAGTATAAGGTGATGTCACAGTACGCTTGACAGCAAAAAAAAACCATATTCGCTGTTGAATATCTATAGGAGCAAGGTTTTATAAGCAGTAGCTTCATGTTGTTTTACGACTTTTTCAAACTTAATGTATACGCGAAAAAAGGTGACATGATTTCAACATTAAAAGTATGTAGTACTTATACGAAAACAACTTCATAAAACAGTACCCACTTGAATATAAAGTTACAAACCCAGGTCTACACATGTTTATACTTAAACATAAACTTGTATTTAACTAAAAGTGTTTATGGAAAGACGTATCATTTAAGACACGCGTCCCAAACAATTTATAGAGTAAGTCCGTATTAATTTACTATAATTAAGTCCAGTTATCTATAGAGAGGTGACACGAACTATAGTGTAATTAAAAGGCCTAATGCAGTGTGGGCGGAACGCGATAATTAAGGCACAAAAATGCCATTAAGTAAGGCCCCAAGAGAATTCCCACAGGCGATTAAGTTTGTTTTTGAGACAATCAAGAATGGAGATAACAAGAAAATAAATGCCTTAACAGTTACTATGCCCCGTGAGTTATGCATTCATGAAAAAACATACATACATAAAATCACGCCCATAATCCCCCAAGGGGTAGGCAGAGTCGAAGGGGCAGCAAGCCCTTCAACTACATTCAGCCAAAAATAAAGCCGGGCTGGGTTAGATGGAAAATTGTGAAAATGCAGTGACAAGCGGCTAACCTGTCGCCTACACAATCACACACCCAAAACCCGATATACCATTAGTCGCCTTTCATGGCATGGCAAAAACCACAGCCGGCACATTCTTTTTAAGTCCCAGATTTTTAAGTCCAAAACCAACATAGGACAGTGGGCTGAGTTGGATTCATGAAAATGCATACATTTTAGGCTCGCATCTGCGAGTCATACGGGCCCTGACATTATTGCTTTAGTGGCATTGCCGCGCGGCTCTACCCGTGTGCCCTATAGAATCCATTAGGTTTTACGGGGTTAAAAGTAAAGGGTACCTACCTGCTTTCTCAGGGTACAAACGCATGCCCAATTTCATCGCAATCTGTTAGGTAGTTTAAGGCGTGAAGACGTAACAGACATACAAAGTTAATTTCACATTTATAATAACCACCTCAAAAAATAAGTACGGCTATGAGCATGCCATGTAACTTAAACTTCAAAACTATTTTAAATATTCAATTTCAATTGGAATCAGAATTAAGCTAGTCACAATATTGTGGACATACTTAATTAATAAAAAAAACCACTTAGATTTGCTTCCTAAAAAAAATTCAAAAGAATCCTAAATGATAAAAACGTTGACGGTTCCTTTTCATTCCAATAATAAGAACAACTATTTTCGAAGTTAATCATTTTTTGTGATTCAAATCTTGACATTTAGATGATTGTACAATTATTCTTGATTAGTATTCAAGTTTATTAGAAATATCTCAAGTCAGATGATATTTTAATTCGTCGAAAATTAATCAAGTCGTTGTAGTTTTTTAACAAGTTGCGTCAAGTATTCATCGTATGCTTTGAACAGATGTTCAATCAAAAAACTTTAGAAGGAAAGCCAGCATTTTTATTTAATGCGATTAAATAATAAGTTTTTATCAGATTTCATGTAATGAACTACACAAGGGACTGCAGTATTTACAGGATAATAAATCGACATACTTTATTAGTAGGGAGTATACCAATTACACAGTAAAAATAGTAGAAAAATAGGTATGGCCAAAAAATCCTACTAATATTAAAAACGCGAAAGTTTGTGAGGATGTATGGATGTTTGTTACTCTTTCACGCAAAAACTACTGAATGGATTTTAATTAAACTTTACAATAATATAGCATAGATACATCCGAATAACATTTAAGGTATTTTATCGATGTAACTCGCGAGCCAAGCCGCGGGCAGAAGCTAGTAAAGAATAAAGATTCTGTCGAATTCGGAATTTCTTGCATTTAAAAAAGAAAGCATCGCTTGGACACATGAGTATTTCTGTTATAAAATCACAAATGTAAAAAAATATGATCAATGTAGGTAGTTTTCCATTAGACGGTTAACCATAGATCCTTATCATACTCTGCGCGCATTTGTTACAAACATTCCCGCGTTTCTTTTGTCTTCAGTTGAATCTCAAACGAATGATGGCGCCCGTTCGAAAGCACTTATAAAAAGAACTATCGCAACAATACGATCTGTCGACTTGAAGTTACAATTCACCTTCAATGCAAATCGGATACGATTCATTTGTCAATACGTCGCCGGGGAATGCAGGTGTGTAACGATTTGTGACATGGACAAGGACATACGAGCTTGCTCACGTTTGATCAGAAAAAAGCACGCCAAACGTGTACAGACACATTTACCGCATCCTGTTGGTTAGACAAGCCCACTATGTAAGGGGAACAGTATTGAAAACTAGACCACAGCATATTAGTACTACTCTGTGTAAGAATTGCTATTCTTGTCTTGCTAAACAGTGCTGTTTAATTTACTGACAGGTCGATTAGGATCTCGTTGATGATCGAAAGATGTATTAAAATACCAACAACACTTATTTTAATATTAATTAAGGATAAGGATATTATTTATACATATTCTAATATGTATATTAGATATATACGAATTTACATAATTTTTTATTATATGTTCCCGAAAATTCCAGAACATATATAAGTAGATCATTTTTAGCTTTAATCGTTAGGGCAACTTGTTATGAGTATTGTTTACTTAGTTCAAAATAGGCTTTTTCAATGTACATCGGGGACAAACATAAAAGAATTAGAGAAAACAAATATAACTTTGAATAAATCTTTTTGAGGCAAACCAATAGTAAATTAAAGGTAATTCTGCACCACGCCAAATGAACTACAAATTGATAGTATGTAACTTTTTCGCTGACATTCATAGCACTGTGTAACTGCTAAGCTGTTGTCTCATTTACTGTCGCTATAATTGCTTTAACTAGCCATTATACACCTTCATATAGCCACCAACATAGCTCGTTTGCAATTTCATTTGCGTGTTTGCTGTAAATTAAGCTTCGCCGAGACAGACAGGATCTTCTTTTTTGCAAACATTTTCTATGATCCTTTTACGGCTTCAGTTGAGTTCAAACACCAGTGGCTCAGGAATCGGGATCCTTTTGTAGTTTATAGTGAGATTCTTAGTCCAGAATGCTTTCATTTATGGATTGCATATGCCATTATGATACCAGCATAATGAGCTTAATACCATATTTTTATATTAATGGAATGCTTCTTATATGTATCAACCCAACGATTCAATTAAAGCAATATATCGATCTCCATTTCCAGCCATGTCGATGACACTTGTTAATCGGAGAATATATCTGTCGTCGTAAATATATATTCATTTATAAGTGGCGATTTCTATGCCTCTTATTTATTTACAAACAAATACGTAACCAAAAACATATTATTATAGTATCACTTTATTTTAACTTCCAATATTATAAATAGGTCCCATGTTGGTCTGGGACTTGGCCCATGTTGATCTGGGACAAAAAAAAAAGAATGTGCCAACTGTGGTTCTTGCCTAGCATGTCGTAAAAGGCGACTAACGGTTTACGGGCTTTTGGGTATGTGTCTAAAGTAGGCGACGAGCTAGCCACTTGTCACTCCTTTTTCACAGCTTTCCATCCAACCCAGCCCACTGTCCCGTGTTGGTCTGGGACTTAAAAAGAATATGCCAACTGTGGTTCTTCCCTAGCATGTCGTAAAAGGCGACTAATGGTATATCGGGTTTTGGGTGTGTGATTGTGTAGGCGACCGGTTAGCCACTTGTCACTCACTGCTTTGTCACAATTTTTTATCTAACCCAGCCCGGCTTTATTTATGGCTGAATGTGGTTGAAGGGCATGCTGCCCCTTTGACTCTGCCTACCCCTTCGGGGATTATAGGCGTGATGTTAAGTTAAGTTAAGTTATATTATAAATATTTTGTTTAGGTATCAAAAACCAGTTTCTCTGAACGTCTACAGTCTAGCAGAAAGGAGCTAAACGCATCATTTTCTTAACCGGTTGCATCATTAAGATGCAGAATGACCGCCCATAGATTCCTTTAGCCTCACAACGTGTCAAAACATACCTGGAACACAGATAACCTATCGGTCTATGCCTCTGGCATTCCACCTAACTTACATTAAATCATATCAAGGCAACCCGGTGTTTATGAATAAAATTGTCATTAAATAAATATCACTAGCTTCCTACTAACACTGGGTCCTGTAATGATGGGAAATTATTATGGTGAGAGGAAATTATTAATTAACTTCTGCACGGACCAATTGCGCGTGCGCTTTGATGGTGCCCATAAAACAATCCTGTAGATCATCATATGATTAAAATTGTAGCGTGTAATAACGACATCAGGGGATAAGGTTATCTGTGTTAATTAATGACACGAGTTGAGTAGGGTTACATATGAATATATTAAAATATTAAGTATCGTTGATAGAGACGATTCTTTTGCGTAATATTACATGATATTTGATGAAAGCCTATTAAATTCATAACCCAGGATATTACATAAGGATTTTTATGAAGAGATGTTAAATATAATAAAGATAATGACTACATACGTTTAGCGATTAAAATAATTAATATAATATTACCTATATTATATTAATATTACCTATATTATATTAATTACGGAAAACATGCTAATAAAAAGATTCATAATATAATATTTCTGTATTATTATTATGTTGGACATTATTAATAAGTGGTTAAACTGGTACCTAGTAAAAGTAAATTACTTAATATATGTACTTTATCGCACATAAATGTATTACTCATTTTTAATTTAAATTATGAATGTCATCTACGATGTACCCAAATATCTAAATTTAAAATTTAAATTTAGAATAATCTAGAAGGAGTTCTAATGTATGTACAATAGAAGTCTTCGGTTCGTCGCCCTTACAAAATGTTCGTATGTTTTATTCTGGCTAGCAACAGACATGTCAACCGAGCGTAATATAAAAAACCAAAATAAAATATTGAGGTAAAAGTCCGTCCTCACACCAGTTAATGTCCTCGCTCGATGTTGAGGCCAACAACTATCTAGCCTTTGTCTACGCATTCCTATTGTCGGTACCAAGATAGAGCAACTCGTTCCGTTCTCGATTGCAAAACGAGTTTAAGAAGCCGGCTCACACCTGACATTGAAGTACACCTCAGAACTGTCAGCTTTTGACAGAGCAGGCGCCGAAAATATCGCAGGTGGTAAATGGTGCGTGTACGGTCAATCTCACATAAATGTTTTCCCATAACCTCCTAAGGTTTCATCTGAGAAGCAAGCAGGTTTGAAATCATTAAAATTAATGATTAGACTTGAAGATGTAAGTTACGAAGAATGCCAATAAGTTGAATGACGAAACAGGGAAATAAGATAAATTTTAATTTACACAGCTTTTTTTATTTTGACTCAGTATACTGACAGTATACAGCTCTTTTCCGCTTGAAGTTGTTAATGTTTTTAAATCCAAATTAAAGACTGATGGCATGTACATAATTTGGTATTGACTAAACGTTATTCAAACTGTGCTTAAACTTTACCCTTCGTTATTGTAGTATGGCCAATGAAGTTATTAAAAAAAGAAAATTGATCAAGATGAGCGTTTAGGTACGACCGGTATTATAAATGCGATAGTTAGTCTGTCTGTTGAATTTTTACATATATAACCCACTTACTAAATTATGGAAAATGCATAATTTTGAACCCTAAAATAGATGGAAGCAGGTAGATAACTAGTAACTATCTCAGAAAAAATAAAAACCGACTTCAAAACAACCCCGCAAGAAATGTTGCTGAAAAAAAACACAAATAAGAAACGTGCCTAAATAGCTATTTAAATATCTTAACACTAAAAAGTATAAAATAAATTCTTCCGACTGCTTAGATTAAAGTATTAAACTTTAACACGTATTTAAATATTTACAATAATCAGTTAGTTCTGGAGTCATCCACTAATTCCTAGTCGTTGTACCTTTCATCATCAGCACACCAACATAATAAGTACCATACGTAAATACTTACTTAAAAATTCTTAGAAAATGTCTAAAACACATTGTACGTGCCTATAAAATTTGAGGGTATCCCTCGATTTTCCTGAGACCCCTTCATCAGATCCTAACTTGGTGGCAATGGGAGCATCACGGGAGTATACCTTTTTGAATAAAAAAGTAATTTTGAAAATCGGTTAACAATTCTCAGAGATATCGAGTAACATACGTACAAAAAAAAAAACAGTCGAATTGAGAACCTCCTCCTTTTTTTTAAGTCGCTTAAGAATATGTATAAATAGTTTTGGGGGGACTGTGTACAGCGGAACCACGAGAAAAGCTAGTTTTAGATAAATTAAACACTAACAAGAACAGAATCAACGTTAGTCAAGTAATCATAGTAATCATCACCCATTTGAAGTTTAATCGTAAAAGGCTAGACTGGCCGACTTAATCATAATACCAAATGGGGATCGCCAATTGATCATAGCTCGACCGGGTGATAATACTCGGTATTTTATGAAAAATTACATCAAACTATAACAATTGGAGCGTTAATAGATTAAATTACTGTTTGAGTTTATTGTTATCAAAGTGTACGTAATACAATCGCATTAGCTCCCATACAATGAAAAGTGGTCTAGTAAATATAGCAAATGTACCGACCACACCCAGTTACCGAGAGAAAAGATTACAAGCGAACAAAACCTTGCATACAACTTAATCTGAATTTATTACATGGGTTCCGCATTTCGTAAGACAAAGGTACATTTTATAACAGCGGTCACTTAGCCAATAATATTGGTTTCACAAACTGTCCCGCGACTGCCACCAACTTAGAATATTTCGATTATGACCCTATAAGTCGAAAATAAACCTCTGAACTGGCCGTTGGCTTTAAAAGGGTTAAGTTGGTTCCTTACGTCAACGTTACAGCATATCTAATAACTTAGTTTCAGTCACGACGGACTAAATTGCGGTAAAAGCTAAATCATTATCACTTCTGTTTCAGACATGGTTGTAATGATGGGAAATTCTTCAGTTTAAATTGTGCTGGCTGTTGATGTGTGTAGTGACGTTTGAAGAGGCAATATTACAAAATAGATGATTAGCCGATTTCCACAACTGGAACACTTTCAAATTTAGCCATAGACGGAACAAACTATAGAGTAGTAATATCATCATCATCATCGGCCTAACGTCGTTCACTGCTGGACATAGCAATATGGTTAAGTTTATTTGAGATTAATTTTCAAGTAGAAAGAAGGGGTAGGCTCATGACTTGTTATATTAATATTAAAAATACACATACCAAAGCTAAGTATTACAATAATTTTATATCAACACTAACAATTGTCTGCGGCTAAGTTAACTCCAATTAATCCAAAATTATCATACTCGAGTCTGTATGACAATATCTACTGCCATTGTTACCGATCGATCAAACAGACGCTTGATAGAATTGTTTATATTAATGGACATAATATTGAATAGTAATAATATATTAATCATATCGCATAGCAAGCAAGCTGCCTCTAGCTCCATGTCAGCTTAACTGTACGCTAAATACTAGATTTATGGCATACAATCGAGATCAAAAGTCATGTCAAGTTGGATAAAGCACACTCAGCCTAAAGTTAAATCCATAATTCGTACCAAAGGCTACGGAGGTAGAGGTCGGAACCTTTGTTACATGGTTTTGAATATGACGAATAACTCCTTATAAGATAAATACGAATGGGCTTAAACAATTATTAGTTAGTTAGAATGGTGTAAGTATAGTAAACATTTCACTCGTGAATCAAACGTTATTTACTTACAGTGGAGAATATATCAAACTAGCTTCTGCCCGCGACTTTGCTCGCGTGGTGCATCGAGGTAACATAGCTTATGTGTTATTCTAAATATAAACTATACTATTGTAAAGCAATCCATGCAATATTTTTTTCGTGAAAGAGTATCAAACATCCACACAAGCATTCATCTATACAAACTTTGGCATTTATAATATTAATAAGATTTTCAGTCATTTGTCCCATGTTGGTCTGGGACTTGGCCCATGTTGATCTGGGACAAAAAAAAAAGAATGTGCCAACTGTGGTTCTTGCCTAGCATGTCGTAAGAGGCGACTAATGGTTTACGGGCTTTTGGGTATGTGACTGAGTAGGCGACGAGCTAGCCACTTGTCACTCCTTTTTCACAGCTTTCCATCCAACCCAGCCCACTGTCCCATGTTGGTCTGGGACTTAAAAAGAATATGCCAACTGTAGTTCTTGCCTAGCATGTCGTAAAAGGCGACTAATGGTATATCGGGTTTTGGGTGTGTGATTGTGTAGGCGACAGGTTAGCCGCTTGCTTTTTCACAATTTTCCATCTGTCCCAGCCCGGCTTTATTTTTGGCTGAATGTGGTTGAAGGGGCTTGCTGCCCCTTCGACTCTGCCTACCCTTTCGGGGATCCTGGGCGTGATGTTATGTTGTTGTTCAGTCATTTAATATGAAATTATGCCTTGAAATATGTACAAGTAAAATGTCAGAATTATTTAATACGGTGATTATCCTCAGTAAGTATTATCCAATCACCGCAACTGCTAGTTCCATCTTCATCTCAATTGGTAAGTCTCACGCAGACTCATTTGTTGCTGTATATTAACAATTATGCAACCATATTTAATATATACTATTATTTCTGCAAAACGGTTTCGAATTTTCACGACGCTACTACTTAGGTTATATTCTAACTGTTACAAGATAAACGCTTCCATTGAGTGACATTTAACAAACCTCTTAAGGAATGTCGTAATAAAACGCGCAGTGTACGTTGCATCGTGATTTTAAACTAATTATCTAATTTGTCATCCTCCATTCGCTACGAATACCCGTATACATAAGAATAGTGTAACGTTTTATAATTTGAACTTTACGTCCTTGAGATAAGGGGCTATGTAAGGCGGTATGTGTGCCGACATAGACGAAATTCCCAGAGTTGTCACTTTGGATAAATTAGACCCTTCGCCCTAGTTACTAAAGACACGAGCTTTTATGATTGCATTCATAACAGGTTTAAGTACACGTAGTTAAGTTAATGCCTGCATAAACAATCCGAATGATCATAACCAATCACTCGAAACTTAAATGGCAATACAATCAATCCAAGGTCTTTTTAGAGATATTTGTTGCAGGTAGTTTAATTAATCTTAAACAAAGAATACCACTTAAACTCTCTCCTAAAATTGAGGTCGAGACTAAACTGATTTTATTTCTTTTCTTAACATTAACCGCCTGGTCGCGAATTCGTTCGTACGCGTGAAACAGTCTTATTAAAGCATTTCACTACTATAAATGGACTGTATAATACTATTTCATTATTAGACTTATAATTTCCGAGAGTAACGTGTTAAAAAAAAAACTTTGCAATATTTAGTTTATAAATAATATTTGAGTAAGAATTACTTTACCTTAACATAGCACGCGGATGACGTGGCAAATGCCTGTTATTCATAGAATCAATGGAATGCCAAAACAACTTACCGTTTTTTTTATATGATGACTAGTCCCTGTACGTACCTACGCATCAAAACAGATTACACACACTTCTTTGATGAGCTGGTCGAGGTCATGTTAACTGCAGAACTGTTACTTAATGACGTCACGACACAATTCTACGAACTCAACGGCAGGTCAATTTAAGAGGTCAATTACGCAGCAATTAGAAATTACTTCCCTGTTGTTACAAACAGGAGAATAGAATTATAAAATAAAAATTCTTTCTTCACCACTAATCACCGCTTTATTCCTCTAAGCTTTTAGCGCGCTCTTGAACCAATCCTCAAACTGCCCCATTAGAATACCAGAATAGAAAAAGTACCGTTTAGAGTGCTACAAGGTTCTTACCCGGTACCCGTACGTAGTCAAGCTATCTAAACTATCTCAGTAATGATAGACATATGTAGAAAATAGCCGTGCCTTCACGTTGCCGTTGTTAAGATTTTTGCTCGACAAATCACCTTTATCACCACGGAGTAAGGCTCTAGATAACTTTTATACCGGCGTTTCGAAACCCATATAAGCCACTTTTTTTGCTGGGCGTTTCGATACTATCTTTTGCTCGGTGACTCAAATGGGTATAAGTGAGCCCTTACCACAGTACATTTTGAGTTGAAAGGACAATCATAGCTTGCTTCAATAATGAATACTCAATATTTTTGTAATCGCGATACTAAGTATCGACATTTTGAACATATTGAGTCTTCATTACCTACTTTTGTGCTGACTCCATAATTTATTTAACAGTATACCATATCAAATATGTAAAAAGATATGCATATAATCAACATACAAAATGAATATTTTTTGCATGGGATGACCCGTTTTTACATTTGTAAGCGCTTTGTAAGGAGCTAGTGTGTCATAAAGGATTTTCTAGTGTGCTCAGTGTTAATGCATACTAATCTAGTGAGGATAGAGACAGGAATCAGTTTATTGTAAATGGCGCAAACCGCGGGAAAAGTACTACAAAAGTTTTAAAGACTTTTATCTAACTATAATATATCGTCACTAAACTTAAGCTACTATATGAATAAATCTGCATCACATAAAAAGCAGAACTCTTGCAGTCGCAATAATAAATAATAAATACCTGTAAAATCTCGAGGTATTACAAATTATACATTTTTATACTAGAGAGAGTAATATTGAATGACGATGAGTTTTAAATAATAAAAGAGTATATTATGATAATAAATGTTAATTTCCTACTTTCGTATTTATACATTGCAAGTTAAAGACGTAAAATCGCTAATATAGGTACTAATTTTCGGATTGTAATAACACGTAGAATCTAGAAAAACAATCGGTTGTATTTTCAAAGCGAATGTAAATTCTCAAAATCGTACAAATAAAATGTTTGGATGTGTAAGAACAAATCACAGAACGCGTGTCCAATCATAATGTCGGTTACGAATTAATAATCACCTACAATGTTTTGTATCACGAACTGTTTGAATTGGATATAGTGCAAGGGCAGAAATAGTATTGAAAAAAAACGACCTTAACTGTCAGATGTAGAAAGGAGTGCGTGTGAATAGATTAGTGGCTAATTAGCTATGTAATTTGTAACAATAAAACATAATTAGGCAGTGTTAACGACTGTTGCTTTTCAAACTTGATGCCATTAATTAGAAAAGGTAATAGTTAGCTCTAGTAATAACTGGTACGAGACTTGAGCAAATTGCTTTCATCTTACTATTCCAAATATAAGCATCTCGTAATAAAAAAAAAACGATTTAATGGGACTGAAAATTAAGACAACATTTTTAAAATTACACAATGAAGTTCAATAATTGTTTAAAATTCCTGTAGAATAACGTATGAGCGAAAATACTTCAGCTAGTATTACAAATATGGTATAACAAGTACAGGTTATATTAAAAACCCATTTCAACTCCACATTCAAGTAAACTGGTATCTACGTCTATAAAGACAATCCACCTCGCTTTTTAAGTTTTGTAACGATGAGATTACCTTAAATAACGATGACATTACCCGAAGTCGGGTCTTCTTTTTTAGTATAGCTTGAAACGTGTTGTGAAAGATGCATATTACTTTTAAAATACCTTTTATTCATAACAACTTAATAAATTTAATTAGTATTTTACTACTAGTATAAGGGAAACGAGGTAACTCTATCAGGGTTTTATAAATTTAAATTGCCGTTGACAAGCTCCACAATTATATCCTCAAAAACTCATATATATTTATATATTGCTTTATAAAGCATTTTTGCTATATCGGAAGATGACCGGACCAGTTTTACCGGTTTCTGAAAAAGTTTCGATTACTTAATTATCTTAACCTTTTTATTTCTGACATAATCAAATATATTTCCATTTGAAATGAAACCAAATATTGTAGTTAAGCTGCCAGATACACTCCTAAGAGACTGTTATGAAGTTTATCAAAAAGCGGTAAGCCCGTCCCTTAGCTGTATAACTTACACAAATGTCAAATCGCAATTTAAAACACGCATTTGCTTACCTACCACAACGATGACATCACGCTCTCATCTTAATTTTTAAGCAAAAAACCACTCGCAACCAGTTGCAAGATGCAGTCTGACTTTAAATAAGGTCGAGCAGGCCCGGTGTTCACGACGCGAACTTTACTATTGTAACTGTCTGTGGCCGAATTTATTGCGAGGTTGCATTGCACTGGTACTTGTTCAGAGGCGGGTGTCATGTGCACGCCTAAAGGTTTCGCGTTTTGTATTGAAATGTCAAGATGAGCTAGCTGTTGCAACGGCTAACAAAAGTGGCGGAATGTTTGAGCCTTAGTAAATTGATGCGGATTCGAATGTTGAAGGATATACGTGCTTATAGCGAGACAGGTGGATAATAGACATTAATTAAGATACTTAATAGGTAGTGTGTTATGTCAAGTGACTATGGAAGTTGAAATTTAACTGATATAAAGAATATTTAGAGTAAGATTTCGTCATAGCTATGAGAAGTCACAAAACTATGCACCAAAAAAGCCTTGCTAGGGATTGTCTTATTATTAGCAGTATTTCTTTTTGATTTTTAGAAAATTTGCCTTCTTGTTAAAAGATAAAAGACGTATTATCTACGTTAACTATACTAGTGTTTATTACTCCTGAAAACATATTACGTACAAAAGGTGCAACTGCTGATTACACAATACGTAGCTTCACTTGTTCTATTCAAAAACATTCAGTCATTTCGAACATCTACAAATAAGGTTAAGTATGTTTGAACCGCTATCTATTTGCATAATTATGTACTTTCGTGTTTACTAGTAATTACATGAAGGCGAGTTACAGTCTGGTAAAACGATTTTTTCCATTTAATTAATCAAAATTTTGTAACACGTTATGTATCAGCCAGTTCGAATAATTCACATAAATTATGGTACCTATAACATGATCACTTTCTTGAAATGCTTACAAAATACATATATGAAATTTATCCCCTTAACTGATCATACATAATTACAAGAGCTGATGCCACGAATCAATCGACATTTTTTTATTCTTATTGTCAAAAACAAAATGGACGACTGTAACGTCACGATCCGTTATACTGCAATCTGTTTTCAAAGATTAATGTTTTAATAAAACATTAATTAAAAAATAATTAAAAAGTAATGAATGTCCATGTACATATTTCTTTAAGCTAGCTACCCTAATTGCCAAGAAGAGAACTGAACTAAAGAACTGAACTCTCGTTTACGAGGTAGGTTTACAGCCTACAGTGATCTGACATAGTTATTTCCTGTCACATTAAAGTCTTAATTGCGTCTTAATCATACACTTGCACAGTAATAATTCACCTCTTGTAAAACTAAATTACTCTACACGTCTTCAGGATGTCGTTACAGTAATAAAAAGGGTTTTACAACGCAATATAATTTTCAAGAAATATAAAGTGGCTGCTATTTTATACAGTTTATTATCATTCTTTCATAAAGTGTGGTGAAACATCATGACGGTTAACATGGGCGTACGCAGCCTTTCGTCCAGGGGGAGCAAAACAATATGTTTTTGGTCCAGGGAGGGGCAATACGATATTGTTTTGGTTCGGGGAAGGGGGCCGCAATACAATATTGTGGATAGGTGACGTCATGGTCGTACGTTGACCCATTACGTACGACCATGATGGTTAACCTTATTGAAGTTTTCAAGATGTCACCTGAGCAAGACTGCTAAGTGTCTTTAGATATTTCTTAAGAAAGGTATATCTATCTATATAAAGCTTGCGAGAGATATATAAATTTTGGTCATCCTTGGCTATTTAAGGAGTGTACTGCTTCTTACATTCTGTTTCATTACATGCATACCACACCACATATAACCGCACACAGGTTAACTATCTTCCCATTTTAACCTGGGTCTAAGCCGATTGAAAGTCAATGGAAGCTAAGCAACTCTCAATGCGATTAGGACGTTTTTAACGCTAGGAATGCTTTAAACACTGTTCCCTCCGAAGGAAAACAATTTGATGTGTGTGACTGTCAAGGGCCTCCGAATCGGAGCCCCACTCTGGACATAATGGGACTCTGGACTCTGGACATAATAACTAAACTCTCGGCGTGATTTAGTCTTAGAGGTAAGTTAATATTCGAGGTTCAACAATTGAAGGGCATTGTGATTTTCCCAACAGCACATAATAACGTGCCTCTAAAAGAAAATATTTAAGCTACCAGTTATTTTATAAACTCCTGCATTGTTAGTGAAGAATAAGCGTAAAAGGCATAAGAAAACAAAACGACGGCCCCGACTAAAATATTCATTACGAAATACAAATAAATTGGCGAATAAAATATAATTGTACAAAAAGAAGAATTAAAGTAACGGCCGATTTGACGTTGGCAGACCGAAAAATAACATTCAAAACACAATAATAAGCTAAATAAAATTTCATGCTTGATAGATCAAATTAAATGCATTTTGTACGCAACAAAATTCGTAGAATCCGTAGTAAAATTGTTAACAATAGTAATGTAAGTTCAATAACAAAGGTGTCATGGTCGATTATTTTCTTGTTGGTATTAAAAACTGGCGTTTTTAAAACTGATGTAAGCAAGTGAATGTCAACAGAATGACATGACATGACATGACTTAAGTCATGATGACTTACATCATCGCCTATGATATTTTTTGCACATTATAATTTTGCTACATTGGGTACATTTCGTTCGTTTTTAGACTTCTTTACTATCAAGATTATTCAATGGGTTTTTGCACTTAAATAACTTACGAAGGTAAATAGAAACAAGTTTTTAAGTCTATGACGCATCAATTAATGTACAGACCACGATACAACGCAAGAAAATATGGTGCAATACTTACCTATCTATGAGTACCTTTTCTTACATTTCATGCTGTTAAACTAATCGAATACAAACCTTTTTTCTGCCTCACGACACCGCAAATCTAGAAGCGGCATCTTTCAGTTCTTCAGTGTCGGCATCGATTAAAGTCACCAGGATGTTTAAGAGGTACATACGTAAATACATTTCCAATATTTACAATACATTTGCAACTAGAAAATCATGAACCGCATACAAAATTACGGTATGCGTTTAACTGCAGTCAAACGGGTAAACTTCGCCGGTATGTTAGTAAAACATGTAAATGTATGAAGTATGCTGAATTTAATTACGTGCTACTAATACTATCTAATCAAATTAATTAGCATATGTATTCGCATGTACCGCCGTAACTAGTAAACTAGCAAGAATCATGAATGGAATATGTAGTAAGAGTATGTAATATTTATATCCTTAGATAATCACAAAGGATTTATTACTTATCGATGTCATTTTATACATCAAGACTTTTCAATGAGAAGTATTTGCTGTGTTTTATTAGTCTGTGATATTGGGTTATTTAAAGTGTCAGTAAAGTTAAAATTATATTTTCACTGAAATACCAATCGCTTTTTTTTTTATATGTTCGTTTCTTTTCTGTCTTAATCAATTCAATACTACATTTTGTAATGAAATCTTTGTCCTTTATAATTACCAAAATGATCGGAGTTATTTAAGAAATATAAATTTTTCAAGAATATCAATAATTACGTCCTTGATTCAATTCAGTGATAACCCAATCTACTGAACAAATCGCTAACTAACATTGACTGGAATTCCAAATACTGAATGTTTTCATTCATCAGACTTTGAAAAGATAAGCCTCTGCTATTGGACCAGTTGAATTGTTCCATGTGAATAGAAGAACTGAATATGTAGGTTGTATTATGTACTTTGTTTGCACAATTGCCTACATTTATCAGACTTCTCGTGAGAATGTGACTTCATGGTTAATGGATCTGTTGTCAACTGCGCGGAGACAATAGTAGTTTGTCGGGAAATCTATCACTTATTTTGGAAAAACCCATAAAATTCTAATCAGATGTAGATTTTATTTACATATAAAAACTGAGTTTCTTGTAGAAATTCTTAACATGGAAAAAATAAGTTTACCAGTTTAATGAACTCTAAGGTGAATCTTCGGCTTTGAGATTTCTTCGAGATTCCGTTTGGCATATTTAATCCAAATTCTAGTGTCTATGTGTGATGATAAAATAATGTTGTATTTACATGATAAAACGAGCACGAACGAACGAACCTATTTAGAAAATAAAGGGGTAAGGTGAAGATCGAACATTTTATATCTAGCAATAGGTAGATATAATATGGACCGCGAATTATGATAACTATAAAACATCGCTTCAAGATGCCTACACAGAGAACAAAAACTACATCAAAACATCGTATACCGAAAGTTTTGATTGATTCTTTACAAACGTCAAAAACGTAAACAAAAAATGCATATCAACAAGTAACAATACAATTAATTGTCTAATAACATATTGCGGACAATAGATTGATGATGCTAAATTCTAAACCCGAACACAATCCATAATGGCGGTGACCTCATCGATTCAAGGTATGTACTTCTGAATTTAATCAAAACGTGATGAAATCACGTTTAATGTAGCTTACCTAATTCTCTATAAATGCATCTGATCTACTCGTGTCAAGAATTAGCAAAATGAGTGACGTCACGTTTAGAAACAGTGCTGGCAAATCGAGATATTCAATTCAACTCAAGTTGTCGTGATACTTTCGAACCGGTGTTTAAAATGCTGAAATTGCAAAATAATGTTTTGCTGGCGTTGAAGTCTTATAATACAAAATTGTATTATTATTATGACGTTAAGTGTGTGATTCTACTCTGGTATTACATATTTAGCTTACGATAAGAACTATGTTATAGGTCTTTATCGATTATGGAAAATGGTTATTGTTTATGTCGATAGAATTACTTAGAGTGAAATTACAAACCATTGTTGTTTCTTAGTCGTAAATATTTCAAATGGATTTAATAAAACTAAATTACTTTCGTCATAATTATGTTGTTTAGAATGCGGAAATTGAATACATTACTTTAGATTTACGGCAAGTCTATGAAGGCTGACAAATTATCACCCGTAAAGGTCTTCACATCATTTACAGTGACAGGATAAGTGCATCCTGGCATCCTATCAATAGGTGCGTCGATTTTTTCCCTGCCAATGCGATATCCTGAACGTCTCAGGAATGTCCTGGCCCTATATTCATTGCAAATTCAAACTAGAACGACACATCAGAAGAATTTCTTCTGACGACTTTTTCTAACACGTTATGAATAATTTTATACTTGAGGAAATATAAGTATGATAGGTATCGTAGACATGAATGGCCATTCTTCGGCGAGCAATTCGCATCGAAGGTGTTTTTATACTGGACAATGGAGACGTTGTAGTTGATTCTCTGGTGGACGAACACTACGCAGTTTTTTGGTGTGCAAAAAATCGACTCGTTTGAAACGATTTGTTACGAAGTCAGATACTTGGTAATAATTGTTTAAAGATAGATTAGTTACGGTATTCAACATACGAAATAATGCGGTTATTTTATTCGGCACATGTTAACATGGTGTTTTTTTTGTTTTATGTAATCTATAAATTATTTTAAACTTAGAAATCGCTCAATACTTAAATGGTAAATGTGTCATCAACATTTTTGACATTTATTGTTTCTGTGCTCAATGAGGCACTTGTGATGCACAGACTTAACTCTATGGTATGATGATTCTATACGCAGCACATTAAAGTGGATAATTTTTGAAACGATTCTTATCCTAGGTTTATTTTTAATTACTTAGTTGGAACTTAAAGTCATAGTTAAAAATATCTTGGTAAGAGTAATGTACAAATAACGTCTACCTAACTGAATGAGTTACATTATGTGCCGCTTCATCGCAGATGATCACACGGACCACATGATTCATCTATCATGATCAACGCTCAAAAACTGTCAACATCTCAATCGTCCAAAGGCGATTGTTATAAGTATATATACTTGTAAATAAACATGCGTTATTCTTAAAACAAATTCATAGGTTTGGTGGTACTTGGTAACTTTTGGCACGACTATGGCAAAACGAAATGCAATGATTTTAGTTTACTTACTGTAAATCTGTGTTTTTCAATATTTTTTAATAGGCGATACCCTTTACAAATTAAAAAAAAATCGCCCTTGTACCATAGACAGAAAAAACTTTCTTATTGAAAGTACGTAGAACTTTGCCGTTTTCCTTTTGCTGGCGACCCCCTAAATAAGGTTTTGCGACTCGCCTGGTGGTCGCGACCCACAGGTTTAAAAACACTGCTGTAAATGTAGCACCTGAACTACATATCCGATTTGCATGAATAAGATGACAATTTATTCGTTATTGTGGTTCGATTAACAGTATTTATTGAATTTAAGTTTTAGTTTTTATTTCACGATATTAAGTAAGCCTTAAATACCTATATTTTGCTAAAACTTCGACTAGCTTTACTTCAATTGATTTCTTTTTCAGCGTTCTGGAACCAAGGATGAATCATGGATTGTGATTTAATATGTTGAAATTTTGTGTTAGTACAATGTTATGATATGGATACTTACATCTGTCAACGAGATCCATAATTTGGGGATCTTGTAGGAATCATATTCGAAATAAATGTCATGTTCGTATTCTGGTTCTATAGATAGATTGATAAAAATGTGTCGACATTTATTAAATGCAGTTGTTTTTTTATCGTTTTAGTTAAGTAGTGGTAGAACCAAACTCAAATCATCACGTAGGTATTAAGTTACTTAGATATCCAAACAAAACTTAATTTTAATAATATCAGCTTCCCAGAACAAATTTTAAGCAATAAATTTTAATTTTAAGCTACATTGCCTTCAACAACTGCTTTTAAACATTAAAATATTGAACAATTTCATGCATGGGCGGACACGTTTTTGCTCGGTGCCTAGTTCTACTTAGGTCATTTACCTGAAATTTAAAGGCTTAATGTTCGATTAGCATTCAGTTTTGACGAGAGCTAAACGAAAATCAACATCATAACGTAATTTCGTCGGAATAGTTAAACGTACCTACCTACTGGTCAAGACCATATTGATGGCTCATCCAAGCAACTAGGAAGTTATCTCATAATTGTTCGTGTTCTATGAAATTATGAAATAACTTGGATAAGATAGATAATAAAGATATCTTGGGCTTCGTAAGGATCTACACCAGTGGTTTCCAAAGTCGACCAAAACCAACTATCAAACATTCCAAATTCGTCAACCTATTAAATTGTCATGAATTACAATGAGTAGCCGACACGTTTCGTCAATAGCCGCTGATGGTCTGGATTTTGCACCTTTTATCTGTTATCTATTACATTTTTATATGTTATCTTGCGACTCACCAGTGGGTCGCGACCCATAGTTTGAGAAATGCAATTTTTTGAGTGTTGTTAATGTGTTGTTGAATTTTTTGAGTTTGTGAGAATTTGCGTGTTACCTACCTTACTCTAGGTACACAATTTTTTTTTTATTTCATCTTAGTACACGATTTTTCTATGGAAATCAGGTAATGGAAAACAAATGAATGATACCGACGTGTTCTTGAAAGATGCGCGAAAAACTTTAATTATTATATTTTAATTAATCTATATGTACTAATGTTATAAAGAAGAAAGATTTGTATTTTTGTATTTTTGTGTTTGTGTATGTTTGTAATGAATAAACTCAAACACTACTGCCTCGATTTCAAAAACTCTTTCACCATTGGAAAGCTACATTATCCTGAAGTAACATAGGCTATATTTGATCCCCATATTCCCACGGGAACGGGAACTACCAATATGAAAGAGTAGGTAAGTAATACTTATCTGATCTCAGTTACAGTGGCGGATTTAGTTTAGAGTTGTCAACAGGATTTAGGTCATGTCTATTTACTATTTTAAATTCGTTAGTAATAGGTTGTAGGTAAACTTCTAAGTAAATATTACTTAACAACCTCGTAGGTAAGTCATGTAAATTACCTACTTTTTTTCGCGGCTACCCGCGATCATAGGTTAAATGTGAACGAAATTATGCAGTTGTCAATATTGCTTATGATTATTGAAATGTAGCTGTACAAATAGGTTCATAAAGAATGTCAACGTTCGTAATTCCAATTCACAGACTTTGCAATAAACCTGTTTACGTATACAAAAGCCAGATTTTCCGTAGCGTACTTTTAAAATAAATTGCCGCGGATATTGGATAGCAGGCAGGTACTTACAACAAATAGAGTAGCCAAGCGGATCACCTGCCTACTGGTTCGGGTATGGACGGAGGCTGCGTCGGCGTCCCCCTTGGAATGCGACACCTGTGACCACAAACACACTCACAGTACGAACACAACGGATCCACAAGCCAAGTTTACTCCACACTGTTCTCGCACTTCACTTGAAAACTAGCGTTTACTTGTTCCTTGTCACAATCGGAATGTTATTGCGGACAAAGTTTCGCGCGATCGGAAACAGAACAAAAGTCGAGCGACCGGCCGCCACTGCGGAGAACGGCAAACTCCGACTGAGTAAGTGGGGGACGCGAGCGGACCAATCAGGGCGCGATAGTAGCGCCACCACACCTGTCGACACTCTCTGGGCAACTCCGCCACAACCAAAAGCATGGCAATGGCGAAACGCCCGAGCGAATAGTTCGATAGTCGAGTCAACATTCAATTCCACAATTACGCAATGCATCACGGTAAAGTTTACCGGGCGCGGGCAGGAAGAAAATGTCGACGAGAATTACGCTTAACAAAGCGCTTCTAATTGAAATTCTTTGTAAGTTGGGTGCGTTATGTACTTACTTCACATCACCCGTAACTTTTCTATAGAATTTACGAGTTACTTACCCCACGTATCTAACAGCTAAGTTGTTTTGTAATTTACAGCAACTCGTGCCGGCTTACTACGGATAATCGAAACTTGAGCTATGTGAAGTAAAATCTCACTTGTTTAATGTATGGTATACGTATTTAATTAAATAAACCAGCTTTGACCCCTAGCTCCGTATGTGTTTACAAAGTTAAGTATAATTTGGGTAAAGGCAATAATTTTAAGTACCTTCTCATGAATTTTCGTAACACAGAACAGAAAAAACTATTTTCCGTACTATGTAGAGATGTAAAAATGTATGTCAGCCTAGGTACCAACACATTTTCGCGTTTTTCTATCTCATTTCATAGTACCAATAATTGTGTTCATGTTTTCTAGGCTTTTGTTTCATAATCATAGTTTGGTGATTATGCAAGCAATGATGACCCTGATTCGAAGTATTACAGTATTAGGTATCTTATTCCAACTTAGATTTTTAATTATAGAATGATGTGGTATGCAGTAAAATGGACTGTTTACACTTAAAATGCGCTAAAGATATAATTCGTATTGAAACAAATAAATATCAAATATAAATATCAGACAACTTAGGATGCTTCTCATTGTAAAATGTTTGAGATCACAAACTAGGTAAGTATTTAAAACATAATATGGTAGCAAAAAAGTTTTTTAAATCTGACAGATTCACGAAAAAATACGTTCGGATATTTGGTTTGAAATAAAAGGAGATAAATAAAAATGCTTAACATAATAATTAAGAGATACCTGAGTACATGTTATACATTTCTTTTAATAATCTTCATTTATCTACAAGAATCGTTTGATATATTTTTTTAAAATTATATAATTGTTAGGGTTTTCTCTCACATTTCTACAGCAATTATATGTATTAAATTTATACATTACAATTTAACATAATATGTACTACATTGACGCCATTAGTTCGATGCCAGATATTTTTGATATACAATTGCAGCCATATCATATTCTTCGTAATGGTGCATTTTTTTTTAAACACTTTACTGAAGTGGCCTTTAACATCATTATTTTGAATGTTCTTAGATAATTTATTCATATAATTTATACACATACTAATTACCTACATATATATGTAGGTAATTAGTATGTGTATTTAAAATGACTGTATTAACGAATGAGGATGAAATAACTATTTAACTGTTAAATAAATTGAACTAGGTACCTACCAACGCCTTTGGGGATTATGGGCGTGATGTTATGTATGTATGCATGTATAAATTAAAGTATTTTTTTGTCTAATATCGAAATACCTAGTTAATAAGGTCTGACCTTGTTAATTAATCGAAAATTTTGAAATCTTTTATGTTTAGTTAGCTAACTATTAGGCTGTTCGGATTCATATATTTTCAAGGTTTACTTGATAACTATATATAGACATCATTCTTACAATTCATGAGCGGTGAAAACACTTAATTTTACATAGATAGAGTTGGCAACTAAAGTAGCTGAACAGAACCTTTATTACTAAGGACATAAAAACAAATCATATGTTCCGCTACTCATGTATCTAACCGCACCAATAAATTACAATAGAAGTCAATAAAACAACTACTACATAAATTCAAATTATTTAATTCATTGTTACGACGTGCCGTTATGAATAAAATCTTTATTGTGTTCCATATTGTATTGCTTTAGTTGGTAATAGAGAAAAACTTAAATTATAACATTATAGAAAATATTGCATTTCTACGTAATTACAGGTGTATGGCACATACTATTATACAAAATATACAGGATTATAGACTATATTTAATTAATCTAATATCACTTTATTTAATGATATAATTGGTAATGGAGCTGCGCAAATGCCACGGCGAAGAGCACTAGGGGATGTCCAAGTATACCTGGAAATAATAATATATTTTATTGTACAGAATAAAAAAAAGAACAAAGAAGAATTGATTTAAATGATTTCCTTAGAAAAAACAGACAGTTTTCTAGCTTTACAGGGTAGTTTTTCAGTTCAAAAAGTATCTCAAGCTTAACAATCCTTGAAAGACGAGGAAGTGCAATATATAAAAACGACTAGTATTTATTCTTTTTGAGCCTTCAAATACTGTTTAGATATGTGCAAAATAATAAGTTGATCCGGTATTTCGTGACAGGCAAGCATTATGAGCAGGGACGTCACAACCCCGGTTAAGAAAGAGTTAATTCGTTTGATAGGCTTACCCAGTGACGGTCTTACCCCTACAGAAGTGTAACCCTTTCAAGGGTTTCGCCTAATAACAGAGCGTAAGAGTTAACTCTTTTATTATGGGGTTACCCCTTCAAATGTCCGAATGTTTTGTTCGGGTTACAAGTGGTAAACAGAACAAAACCAGGGGTTTATCCTTGAAAGGGTTTCATTTGGGTTATCAGTCATAAACAAAACAAAACCCTTTCAACGGGTTTTTCCAAGGGGTTTAAAAGGTTTTAAAACCACTTTTGTAAGGGTAAGGCAAATCGATCGGCTTTTTCACTATCTCGTTTATTTTCAAGTGGTTTCAAAGGGTTTTAGGTAAAGGATTTCAAAACGCCTTCCGTATGGGTAAGACCAATAGATTGGCTTTTTCACTAACTTGTTTATAAAACCCTAATGAAAACCGGTTCAACGGGTAACTAGAATCGTCCCTGATTGTGTGTACTATGAACTTTGTATTTATAATAATTTTACGGAGAATATAATACTAATGAAATTACGGTCTTGCAGCTTTTATAAAGGGTCTTTTAGTCATTTTGATCTTTTAGTCAATTGATCCCTAAAGTCTTATTAAAAGCAAACTAGGAGTATAAATTTCCCAGTTTATTTATACTTGCTATTCATACTTACGTTGATTAGACTGCCTCTACGTCTGTATTACAATTCGGTATCTCATACTGACTCTATTAGGCACTTCAAGAATGACTAGATAATAATACTTATAGCTAAACTTAAGTTATAAGTCATTATCCCACCCACTATTACAATTTACAAATTAGTAAGGTACAGAATCATATTTGAGAAGAAGATGTGTGGGCCCTTTTATTTCAATTTGAATTTATTATAAACAGTTCGGATAGAAATTGGATCCGGTCTCTTAGTCGTTCGGTAGGGGGTTCGAATTTTCCTAATAGTAATTGCCCATCTGGAAATAGTGATCAACGGTTGTTATGATGTTTTGATGACATGATTTTACAAATGGCTACATTTACTCAGCATGTGAGCTATCCCAATTGACTGTTATTTTACTTTATTGGACAAACCAATTACTTACACACTGAGCTTGAAGCATCTTCTTGCATTGGAGCTTGATATTTATCTGTTATTTCTAAGAACTGATAAATAGCTTTGAATCCGGTCCCATCTAATCTGTCGTTCGACCTGAACGTCACTTTGAAGAAGTTCCTTTCTGATTCAACGTGAAATTCTTTTCTTTGTCCACAATATCTACCAAATTTACTATCTTCAGTCATGGAGTTTGAGAATTCGACATAATCACTAGCAGATACGGCTTCACACCTGAAACAGAATACATTAATGCGTTATAATAACTAACATGTCAGCGCTTTTACACTGTAAACCAATACATTTCTATAAGCCTCCTATTTAACACTTACGCAATTTTAGGGCTTTAGATGTGAGTATGTACTCATTATAGCAGTGTTATACATGTTTAGTTTTTGACCCTTATATACCGTTTGAAATTAAAGTACACTTTTTATACTTAATGTTATATAATAAAATCAATAAAACCACGAAGGATCTATCAGAACATATAAAACGATTATTTAAATATTTCGTCATAATTTACTGAACAAGTAGATATATCTAGCAGGTAAAGACCTAGGGAAAGCCAGACAATAATAACTTATTTCATAAAAATAATCCTTAGCCATAGATCAAGATACGGTGAATTTAGTACTTTAAACTTGGGTCTTTTTTAATTCGAACTAACTGAAAATTAAATGATAGCAGCTAAAACATGTTTAACTTCAACGACCATTTTGTTTTCTACTTCACTTATGCACATATATCCCAGGAAAGGTTGATTTATTTTTTCTTACAAGACTATACTTACGGCGACACTCCTTCTACTTCGAAGCTAGTGAAGTGTAGGTGGACTTTCTCGGTCTCTCCGCCGTGGAAGAAATATGTACACTCCGTGTCACGTGGGTACGGGCCCGGAGAGTTGGGCGATGCGAAGGTACCGTTGCGCGATTCACTACTATTATACACAAAAGCGCAAGGGAACTCTTTCAGCTGTCTCCCTGTAGTAATTCCAAAATCTGAAACGAAAACAATAGAACATTAGACATATTTGACAGAAACTGGCCACTTTATTAAACGCAAGGAGTGCAGATTTGATCTTTGCGCCGGGAAGAATATTTGTAGATAAAATAGGTTCTGGTCTCAGCTGTAGCTATGTAGCTTAGTTGAATCACATTTTTGTGATCAGATGTGCTTACGCTACTTGTTTTGGTAAATTTGAGAACATAGAAAATGATGAACAATCTTAATAGTGTAACTTAGAATTCAATTTCGGTAACATTTTCGATGATAAATAGGTAGAGATAGGTTTAGTATTTATTTATTTATTAGTATTAGTAACCTCAAAAATATTATCAAAAAGATAAGAAACTCTTTTCCATACTTACTTTCTACAAATGAATAAGATATCTTAAATCCTCTGGCATATCTCGAGGACTGTGTCCCCCGGAACTCCAGCATCAGCTTCGGCCCGTTCGACATAATCGGCTTCGGAAGGTTGATTCCACAGAACATGTCCACTTTCTCCAGACGTCCATCGACGTAGATGAATGCTTGCAACGAGTCCACGTTGGAGCAACTGGAAAAAGAGAATATTTGTTTTAATATTATAAAATAGGTACAATAATACTCTACTTAGATCGGCAGATCTAAATTAGTCCAAATATTTAGTGATCGTCAAACAGCTACATAGGTATAAACATGTATGGGTAGACCAATGGCTGATATCTTATTTATTTCATAGGTGTTAAATTAGATATTTATCTAATAAGGACTTTCAGACCTGAATCGGGGGCCTTAATTTGTCTTTCTAGATGTATATAATGAAACATAATACAACTTATATGTATATGTTTCAAAACCCATACACAAAAAAAACACTAAATTTATGTAACATAAGTAGCGAGAACGATATTATTTATAATACTAGATGAAAACCCGGCTTCGCTCGGGTAAAATGTAATAATTCACATGTAGGTAGATATTTCTGTAGTTATCGGTTCTCAAGGAATATTATAGGCAAAGCAAGGCATTATTATCGATACTATTGCTTATGCCCAACTATCGATAGTCTATCGATAGACTATCGATAGTGAACTATCGAGCGGCAACACTATTTATCATCCTTTCATGCATCGATTCATCATTATTCATTTATTATTAAGGGCATCGTTCATTGTGTTTAATAAATATAGTAGATTAAAACTGCAAAAGTTCTTACGAAAATAATTTTAATTTTAAATCAACTTTCAAAATAAACTAACTAAATTAACAAAACAAATAGCTTTTATGGTTTATTTTCTGTAAACCTCTCTGTTTTAAGCACTCAGGCTTTTTCTTAACTTTGGTAGGTAGGTTTGGTTTATAACTTGGCTTACTATTATTTAAAAAAAAAGATCTTTTCTCTCTGTTATACAAAATGGCTAAATCAATAATGATGTTGAGAAACCAAGTAAAACCATTGCAATTTTTCAATGAGTACTCATCCGAGAAGTTGGCAAAGGTACTTATTATGAAAATCATAAATATTCTCTATTTCCACAGGTTAATTATCACTTATCGAGCCACCCTGGGAAAATGTTTCTATATACAACATTTTTTCACATCCATTTTATGAAATACTTACGATTTTCGGCATGATATCCATTAAGTTATTATATCCATTTAGCTATTATGATATATATTTAGTGATTTACTTTGTATATCCATCATCTTCCTAGCGTTATGTCCCGTTCTTAGACGGGGTCCGTTAGACCATGATCCAGGATTTAGCGAGTCTGGTAATTACATTGAAGCGACTGCCGATCTGACCTTCGTAACCCTAAGATAGGGGAACCAGACAATTTTTGGATCATGGTTACAAATTCAAAGTTGTTTGAATTTGCAGGTTTCATCACGATGTTTTCCCTCACCGTCGAGCTAGTGGTATAAATATGTACATAGATTTGAAAAATCAAGAGGTACATGCCCGGGTTTGAACCCGCACTCCTCGGTTAAGAGGCGCGTGTCCTTACCATTGAGCTACCACCGCTCCTTACTTGTATATCCATACAAAGTAAATCACTATGCAAAACTAAATGGATACTGAAACATGTAGAATAACATTCGAAAAGAACTTCAACTTAAAAAATTTTAGGGTTAAGGACAGTATTATTTATTTAATGTTATGGCAATTGGCCAATCTCAGGTTTTAAGAAAAAACACTTAACCAGAGTACCTACGTTAATAGCTAAAACGGAACGTATGTACTCAAAATGTCATCCGGTGTGAGTGACGTTTATGAATATGGCGACTGCGATTTGTCTGTCAGCACCATTAGAATTTAACAAAATACTCGACAAACCGAATTTTGCGGATATATGTTGCCGACTCGAAATTTTTATTTTTTTATGTTTTATTATTCAAGTAAGGTTTCGATCGAGTCTACCGTACCCCTGCACGAAATTATTAATATAGATAATAAATTAACTTTATTCGATACACACAAAATAAATACAAGCAACAGGAAAAAAAAAAACACAGAAATACACAAATGTGCTTCAAAACGGCGCCCGCTCAGCTCCGTCGTGAGCTACCTGATAATAAGGCAGACCAGGACGCTGGTTTTCAGCGGGTACCTAGTCTGCTCCGCTCACCCGCTCCCATCCACAGTACCTATCAAGCTAGACGAGGAAGAGACAATTAATCGTACGCAGTGACTGGTTTGTACCAAATTTGAATCCTAATGCAAAAGTCTTATCTATAGATAATAGCGATCTTTAGAAAAGTAACTGTAGGTAGATTGTATTGAAAAGGATTAGCCAATTCAATTAATTTGATCAAGTCTTTTTGTATTTATGGCATAGGATGACTAAATTTTGCATTGTCATTTTTTCCTTAGCACCCGCAGAGTGCATTGAAATATTCAAATAAAATTATAATAGTACATACCAGTACATACATACATAACATCACGCCAATAATCCTCGAAGGGGTAGGCAGAGTCAAAGAGGCAGCAGGCCCCTTCACATTCAGCCAAAAACAAAATTGAGCTGGACTGGTTAGATAGAAAAAGTGAAAAAGTAGTGACAAGTGGCTAGCTTGTCGCCTACACAATCACATACCCAAAACCAGATATACCAATAGTCGTCTTTTACGACATGCTAAGCAAGAACCACAGTTGGCACATTCTTTTTTAGTCCCCGACCAACATGGGACAAACAAATTATAGTAGTAGATAGTTAGATAAGACTTACTCGGAAGATCCATCCGCAGATTTGTGTAAGTAGAAGTCTTGAAATACTAATCTAACTCTTTCTTTCCCTCTCCCGAAGAACTCGTAGTGACAATGTGTGTTTGGCGGGTACGGTGAAGGATAGTGGGGCGAAGTGAGTGTGCCGTGTTTGGTGCCGTCGCTGCTAAACTCCTGATGACAAGATGAAGCTGAAAAGAGGCAAAACATCATGATAAGACAATTTCATAAATACCAACTAATACTAGGTATTATCATTTCACTAGACAAAGGTCTAGAGAAATGAAAATACCTACCCGATTCTATGCAAAGTGGAAAGCGACTTTGTAAAGAATCGGGTAAAAACCATCAAAATAAATATCGAACAACATCGCATAGGTATATCCGATTCCAAGTTATTAGTTCAATCATTTGTGTTACCTAAATGAGAATCACAGTTGATTACATTGAACGCCGGACACAGTACAAAAAAGGGGTTATTCCAGAAATCCCCTAAAAAGTATACACCATACGAATGTTTGTCATGAGTGGGTCGAAGCCACAGCTCTTGAAGCATAGGTCAGGGTCACTCCGAATACGCCATCGAACCAGTTAAAATAAAATGAAAATAATTTATGATAAGATATTTATCGGTCGCGTTGTTTGATACGTACCAATTATTGAATGCTTTTAATAGATATAAGAAGCAAAAATATCAACACTTTAAATATGCGGCTTTAAATGCGCGGCAAACTTGGGCCTCTTTGTACTGAATAAAACGCAGCAATGTGAACAATTGATTTTATTTTATGTTTATTGTACATATTTGTAGGTAACTGAGTATTAAATAATTACAATTTCATAATAAATTGTCTTGCTTCCACGATAAATTATCAAGACCTTTTTATAATATTATACGCAATATTTGATAGACTATTTAAGATTTATATAAACTTATTATTTGAGCTATGTATCATGAATATAATTCATTACTTACATTTTAAATGTAATGTTTAGAATTTAACTGTAATCAAAAGAAAATAATGTGATTACTCTTGACTATCCGAACGCAAGTTTGATACACGCTGACATTGACGTCGCCGCTGCGAAGTTCTACGCGCACCTAGGTACTGCGCATGCGCGAAATGTCATTGGTCAATAGAGGTGCATCGTAGTCACAAGATATCAATATTAGTTTTTTTTTAAAGAAAATTGTAGAAGAGTTTATTATGTGTTTTACTAAGTGTAATATAATTTCTAGTACTAACGATTTAAAGGCTTCTAGTAATTTTACTTTTTGCATTGAATTATATAATAATGCAGCTACTCAAAAACGGTTTTAATATATCCTACTAAAGGTAAAGATCCCGTTTATTTAAACCTGTTACAGACGTTTGAATGCTTTTGAGACTTTGTTTTTTCTGTAATTGTTAAAAGTAACATTTACTTACCACGACTCCATTCTCAGTTTAAACAGACCAACAAAGTGGCCAAATGTCCAAACTCAGATCGTGCAATATTTTGTGCACTTCATGTATTCTTTATTTATTTAAGTAGCCTTTAGTGTAAGAAATCGGAGATTGACTTGAACAGTAAAATCAAGCTTCTTTTCATAAATTTAACTTATTATCATAGAACGTGGTATACCTATAATTAATTATACTGACCCCTCTCTAAAAATGTCACTGTCAATAAATAACCACACTCTTTCGACACTATTCAAGTCATAACATTGTCAACTCAAATCATGATTCCACACTGATTACAATATTTATTACCTTTAAAACTTAAGTTTTAATTTTTTTGTGTCTTTTGTAGTGTAGTAGTGTAATAACTTACTTACTTGAGCATAATATGAAACAGGATTGTGTGATAAAAGTGTTCAAAGTGTAACAGTGTAATAATACCATGACGGAAGTAACACCTTTTTTCGTGGATCGCGCCAAAGGAGGCCGAGCTTCCTGCAAAGGCTGTAAAGGAAACTGCCCTAGCGGTGAGTTGCGGCTTGCTAAAGTTGTCCCAAGCCCCTACGGAGAGGGCCAGACCATGAAATCATGGCACCACGTCGACTGTTTGATGAATATCTTACTGAAACAACGACCCACAACAAAACGCATAGATTCCATAGACGACATCGACAATTGGCACACATTAACTAAGGATGATCAAGAATTTCTTTTAAAAAAAATCAATGAAATGGAAAAACTCTATGCGGAGAAAAATGCTGGCAAATACACAGCCAAAGTTTTGAAAAATGAATCTCAGAAAACATCCAGCACATCAGCTGTTACTAGTCCAGGAAATGTGAAGAATGGGGCAAAGGAAGTTAAAGAAGAAGTAAAGACAGATGATAATAAATTTTCAACCTTTTTTACATTGTGTAAGAAAATATCTAGAGTTGATGCATACACAGAAAAAACAGCTACAGTTAATAACTTTTTCAGAAATGGCACAGATGGCAACTCGTTCAAAGGTGATCTGGAATTGTGGTGCAAATTATTACTGCCACAAGTGACAAAGAGAGTTTATAATTTAAAAAGTAAACAACTCGTCAAATTATTCTCCAGAATATTTAACACGGACCATGATGACATGCTAACACATTTAGAACAAGGTGACGTTGCTCAGACCGTTCAGTATTACTTTTCAAAATCTAAAAGTGTCCAGCCAGCCAAGGAAAGTACTTTGACAATACATGACATAGAGGACTTCTTGGAGGACCTCTCCAAATTGACTAGAGAAGAAGAACAAATATATCACTTTAAAAAAATAGTCAAGAAATGTACTTCAGATGACATATTAATGTTGATACGTCTTATCAAAGGCGACTTGCGAATAAACGCTGGTCCAAAACATATATTAGAAGGAGTACATCCTGATGCTTACAATGTATTCCAAACATCACGGGATTTGAACATGGTTTTAGATAGGGTCTTATCAAATAGCAGTGGAGTTAAACATAAAGATGCAGCTCAAAGCAGCGTACACGCTAAACTTGTTATAATGACGCCAGTGCTGCCAATGTTAGCTGAAGCGTGTAAATCAGTTGAAATGGCTATGAAGAAGTGCCCAAATGGTATGTTCTCGGAGATTAAGTACGACGGAGAGAGAGTCCAAGTACACAAAAAAGGTAATGAGTTCAGATACTTCTCTAGAGCATTGAAGCCGGTGATGCCTCACAAAGTCAGCCATTTTAAAGACTATTTGCCTAAAGCCTTTCCTAAAGGAACTGATTTGATACTGGATGCAGAAGTTTTAATGGTGGATGTTAAGACTGGTAAACCATTACCGTTTGGTACGCTGGGCATTCATAAACAGTCAGCGTTCAAAGATGCCCAAGTGTGTTTGTTTGTGTTCGATTGCCTGTATTATAATGGAAAAGTGTTGATAGATATTCCTATTAAAAAGAGAAGGCAAATCCTTCTTGATATTATGGTGGAAGTGAAGAATCATGTTATGTTTTCTGAGCAGCAGTTGATCCAGAAACCAGCTGACTTGGCAAAAATGATTGCAGAGGTAACTATCATTATTTTCTAAATCATAACAGATATGTATTTATATGATAAAAAAGAAAAAATTAAGCTCTTTCATTTTCTACTTTATTTTTAATTTTCATGACATAAAATTGAAAAACATTCAAGGAAATGAATGTAAAAATAGAAAATTAAGAATTTATGATTTTTTTTACATTTGTCACTGTAAGAAGCTAAAGACTTCACTTTCCCATATTATGTTACTGGACTACTTTTACTGCTTATAGGCTACTTTTTTTATGCAGCATAGGTATTCATATGTCCAACTGAATACACACACTGTACAAAACTATTCATTAATTGAAACTATTCATGATTAATCCAAATAAATATCTCTATTGTACATTCTGATTTATAAAATATCTTGAAATAAATTCCAGGTTCTACAATTAGGCTTGGAAGGTCTTGTCCTAAAGGACTTGGAGTCAACTTATGAGCCAGGCAAGAGACACTGGCTGAAAGTAAAAAAGGACTACTTGTTTGATGGAGCGATGGCTGACACAGCAGATCTTGTTGTACTAGGCGCTTGGTTTGGTATATATATATATGTTTGTTTTTTTTAAATTGTCCTAACGATCATGGATTTAGCAAGCTTGATTATATTAAGTTAAACAATATATTATCTCTGTATACAGATTTTAAAATAGCAGAGTACAAGTAAAAAACAATTAATATCTATGAGCATAATTATTATTTAAGTCTGGGACTTAAAAAGAATGTGCCAACTGTGTTCCTTGCAAGCATGTCGTAAAGGGGACTAATGGTATATATATATAGGTTTTGGGTGTGTGATTATGTAGGCGATGAGGTAGCTAGTTGTCACAACTTTTTCACAATTTTCCATCTAACCAAGCCCAGTTTTATTTTTTGACTGAATGTGGTTAAGGGGCCTAGCTGCCCCTTTGACTATGTCTACCCGTTCGGGTATTAAGGGCGTCATGATATGTATGTATGTATTTATGTAATTGACCATAACCAATTCAGCTATATGCGAACATTATTAATCAATTTCATTGTAAATGTTATTGAGATTACAACTTTATCATATCCTTATCCTTATGACATTGCTTATAACTACACATTGTAATGAATAATATGTATTGATATTTTCAGGTACGGGTAAAAAAGGTGGCATGATGTCTGTCTTCCTGATGGGTTGTCTGGACACTCGGAGGAACCGATGGGTGACGGTCACGAAGGTTCACACAGGGCATGATGACAACACCCTAGAAAGGCTACAAAAAGAATTAGCGCCGCTAATGTTAAAAATTTCACAAGACCACAACAAAGTACCGTCATGGTTAGATTGTAATAAGGGAATGGTACCAGATTTCGTGGCTTCGGATCCGAAAAAGCAACCTGTTTGGGAGATCACAGGTTTTTATCCATTTTGGAATCTAATTACATAGTTAGATGACAAGTTAATATTTTTGGGATTTGGATTATGGAGATAAATGCCTAAATAGATACGATTTTTATGACCAACTTAAGACAATTTTCACTTATCATAATAGGGATGTTGACTGGCAAGTCAATTGAGATACTTTTTAAGAGCTGTCAAAACGAAACCATTTCATAGATTTTGTATGGGCTTGTCAACATGTGACGTCACTAGTTCGTATAGTCAACTGACTTCATATTAAGCAGTTTTTGTAAAATAAAAAATCTTAGACTCAATATAATTCAAAATCAATAAGGCTTAACAACATACTACGATACTTTCTTTTTCAGAATTGATATTTCAAAATTAAATATAAATGGTGTCAACATCCCAATTAATGGTCATCACACAAATATTTTTTCCTAGTAGTCTTTAATTGGTAATGTTGTCGCCAGGTTCTGTTATCACTGGACCAAACAGCTTCTTAATAATGGGTCTAATGTGAAATAATGATGTTAACATGTAAATCGTGTAAATATCGCTTTTATTCAACCACTATAAGTATCTTCTTTAACCAGGTACTGAATTAACCAAGGCGAACCTGCATACAGCTGACGGGATATCAGTGCGGTTCCCGAGAGTGACGCGAATAAGAGACGACAAGGATTGGGAAACCGCCACCAGCTTGGAAGAGCTAAAGCAACTGTATAAAACCTCTAAGGAGAAAACAGATGTGTCTCTCCTGAACAAACTGGCAGCTACTGCTTCCGAGTCCTACGAGCCAGCAAAAAAGAAAATTAAAGAGAGCCCTAAGAATAAAATAGACAGCTTTCTTAAAAGAGACGAGTCGCCCAATGTGAAGAAAGTCAAGCGAGAATTAAACAGTTCCAATTCAACTGATTCGAAAAGTGAGGGTAGTTGTAATACTAGCCTTGACGAAGTAGACAATAAAGATAATGTCAAGTATGAACTTTTACCTGAAACGCCTTTGCCTGATGCTTTTATGGATAAGAGATTAGGCTTCTATCCGGATTTTGTCAGTTTTCCGGAAAATGAGAGGCGGCATTTCGAACGACATTGGATAGCCTATGGAGGAACAATCGTCAAATCATTGAAATCAAGAGACGTGGATTATTTGGTTCACAATGACGATGTCATAAGATTAAATTATATGCAGAAATTGAAAAGGAAAATGTCTGAAAATGTAAGGCATGTTAATAAGAATTGGCTAATCAAATGCATCAATGAAGTTCGACTTTGTGATCCTACAAAATATCCAGTTTATATAGAACCGTGAGAATGAATTTGATCATGATTTGTTTAAGAAGCAGTTGTCTTCAATCAACTTCAAAAAAAGAAGAGGTTCTCAATTCGACCGTATATATATATTTTTACTTTTATATTGTTATAATTATGTACTGAAAATATTTTAACACTTAAATGTTTGCTTTATTGCATTTGTATTAATGAGGGTTTTTAGAATTAAAACATCAGATAGATGGCGTAACTATGACGTATGGTCTTGTCACCCTCCTCATTGGTAAGTTTTCAGAACGAACTGACATGCTGTCAACAAAGAGCCAATAGAGACAGTCATAAGGCCACGAGACTACCTCGTGCCATCTAATGGTTTTTGTATTTTTGAAAACCCCCTTTGAACAAACGCTGCTATGAGTAACAATTGTGAATTTTCTTTTAAAACCGAGTGATTCGATTCCCTATTTAGGAACAATATAATGTTATTGTGTTAAAAAAATGTTACCCAAAAATCATTTTCTTTTCTTTCTTCGTCTATGTAAACACATTTTAAATATTGCATACAAATATTGGGTACTAGCGGTGCCCCGTGGTTTTACCTGCGGTTTACACGCTTACAAAGAAGCTTTCCATTGCAAACAAACAATAAATTCTTTTCTCTTTATAATATTACTAGCGACCCGCCCCGGCTTCGCATGGAGAGCATAAAACAATACGAAATTATATATATAAAATTTTCTTTTGAATCACTATATTAAGAGATCTAAGCTAGCAGACAAAAGCGGCGACTTTGTTTTACTAGTTGCAACTTATAGTTCAAAAGCTGGTGACCTTATTATTTTGAAAACCACTTCTGTTGTAAAAAAGTAGTTTCAAACCTAACTTAAAATAAGTATAAAAACAGTTCAAGTTAAATAAAACCGTTGAAAAATTATAAATTCATAAGAGCAACAGTGGAATTACAATTAATATAGACTAATATATTAAATATCAGCATCCAGATAGAACAAACACAAATATTCACCACTTAATTGTCCTGTGTGAGAATCTAACCCGCATGGAACAAGGTCACTACTGAATACGCCAACGAGCCAGCCAAAAAATAAAACCAGTTATTTACAATTTCTTTTCCCTTAAGTACCTACCTTATTGTCTGAGGTACCCGACCTAAAACACCTAGTCACTATTATATTGAATGGGGCACGAAGTTTGTTCCGACACTTTGCCGTATCCCTTAGATAGGCGCTCGATGTTTTTTCGCTTCGGAACGAGTGCTTAGGGGCTCTCGCCACGTAGGCTGAATATCTACTACTACCCTGTTAGCTAAAATCACTAACTGGGGAAGGCGTAACTCCCAGACGTTAAATTTTTTTATGGACTCCAATAAGTTTGTACAATTTTCGTATCGCACTTTTATTATAGTTAAGTAAGCATATTTTGTAGATACCTGAAGTTATTTTAGCGTCAACTTAGAGTTTTCTTAGTAAGTACTCAGGAGCGATATCTGCAACCACCCTTTTGGCTTAGCCGTAGTCGAGTAATTATCTTTAAACTTTAATGACAGAACTTGAAGCCGTTTTTGAAGGTTTATCGGCGTTATCTTCTTTTGTAAACGTTTTAAGACGGTAACGATCTTTTTGTACCTACTTTCGTAGAATATGCAGGTACTGGACCTACAAACTTTTAATCAATTCAAAATTGTTCCCATTGTTGGCAATGTTGGAATACATTGCTTTTAAAATTTGTACCCGATTACGGCAAAATCAAAATGTGGGGTTATGATTTTGAACAGTCTATGAGTATATAGGTAGGCACGTTTGTTTAAATTTACATAGGTTATTAGATGAGTATCTTGCACCGAAAACTTAGAAAAAAATTAAGTCGATTTTTAAGTCGTAAATTGTAAATTAAAGTTTAGTTTTTTTTTAGACCTCGAGTTTTTATGGTAGGTTTTGTCTTTAAGATTATATCCTACCAAGGTTTGAGGTCCTAGAGAGTTCCTCCTTCTTCCTCTCCCTAAATGATTCATATACCTAATTATAAATTCTTTCAAACATTTATTACTTATGTATCAACTTTAAATGTTTTACCCTCTTCAAATAGCCAATAATAATAATAAATTGGTTGCATCTAAATAAGGCAATTCTCATCCCTATAACCATTGCCATAAACGTCTTCCACGTAGTTTGCCAAGTCGGAAAACGTAGAGCAAGCATAAGAATAACGTTAACAGAAATTTCGAACAAATGGCGCATGAGCTTTAACGAGCGGATTTAACTTCAATTTCATATGGGCTTACGTCAGAGAATTCCCGCATTTAAACCGAAGCGAACTTAAATGTTCAAAAGATCTAGCTAAGACAAGAGGCTAGTGAATTTTAATTTCAACCCGAGTCTACCTCGTATAGTAGGTAGGTAATCTACGGCCTAATTAGCAGCGCTCTTGGAATGCAATTCGTGAAGCAATGCAGTTCAGTAAGCCATTCCGAATGGAATCAGGATTAGCCCGTTAAACATCTTGCTATGCTCCGAAAGAGGCTTTTAATATTACAGCTGGTGTTATTAATAGTTTGTATGACTTCCTTACTTTTGTTAAGGATATTTTTAGGGGAGCCCCTCAATAACTTCCCAGTCGCCTCCGGAGGCAACTGGGAATTTTGATTCCCCATTGCCTCCGGTGGCAATTCTTGTGGGAGCAAGTGGGAATATTCACGTTATCTAATATTGCCACGTTGTTCTATGTGACAGAATACCATACAGAATCATTTTATATTGTACGTAGGTAGTACCTACAGCAGATTACATCCGAAGAAAGTAGGTAAGTAAGTACATTATGTAAGAGACTGTAATTATTATCCATATAAATTTAGGGTTTTCAATGGCTAGTTGACTATCATATTATTATATCTGCCTACCTAGCTCAATGTTCATAGCCTTGTCTGTTGGTGCCTTTCAGGAGTTTTCTTACAGGTTCCAAAATAGGCACGTAAAATTAAAAGGCATCGCTGATGTGCACTTCGCCCACATCTAGATAAATCCTCCACCTACACTGATGGTACTTGGTAGTATACTAGCTATAACTATAGTATACAATAAATGTTAATATATTTTTGCGTACCGGTGGCCCAGACCACCAAAGTGCCAACGCGAGTCATAACCGCCGAAACTCGGCGGAGCGCAGATCGTGTGTTGCGTTTTAAATTTTCAACAGCATCGCTCTACGGCTCAAGTACGCCCCCGCTTTAGTGTGCAAAAACTAATTAATTATTTACACACGCGGCCCCACTTCCCTCACTCGAGCCGAGATGTGCCTCCAGAATTATACACCTGTATGTGACCCGCCTATTATAATAAAGCTAACGCCTACAAACATTATAAGTACAGAAAGCGGAATAAAACTCTAGATAAGATAGCGCCTAGTTCTGAGACCATTTACCCGATACGGTTGAATTTAAAATTTAAAATACCGCTTATAGTGAAGATTAACTCCATTCGTTGAAATAGGTTAGTTGGGCGGGCTTATTATATGTTACGCTTATTTTAGGTAGATACCTATATGAAAAACTGCGCCACTTAACTATACTGAAATAAAAATGTTATAGCGTTACAAATAAAAGTGTTTACCTTGACTGTATAGTAATATGTAATGTATTTTAATAGTAAATGAAAGCTTTTACAAAATCGACTGTAGTACCTACCTACAGTCGGTAGCTGAAGTAATAAGTACAAGGTACCTACCTACTAGTGTTGCCGCTCGATAGGCCAATATCGATTGTCTATCGATAGACAATCGATTCTGAAAACAATCGATCGTAGGTATAGATAGATGATTTGGCCGTTAAACTATCGATTGCAAAACTATCGATTTTTCGGCCACACAGTACCTACTTTATATTGCAATAGCTTACGTATGATTAGTTCAAGAGGTGCAATACTTATCTTATATGCAATGTTCTGACTTAGGTATTCCGTGTTAACGTAGCCACGTAATTATGTTAATTCACAAAATTCTACCTCTTCTGTATCTTAAGCGGGAACGGAACGGAGTCCTGTTTGGAATCGGAAGTAGTTTAACCTAAATGCATGCAAAAATTATGACTCCATCTCTCAAGTTTCCTGACATCACGTTCCGCATTTGAAAACACCAAGAATTTTCGGATGGCCACGAATTCACGACAGAGATGGATTCAGGGAGAGGGCTAAATGACTCAGACCCAAAAGTATATCTATCTATCTATAACCTGCTTTCATAGTAATACAAAGCACATAAAGTACTAGACTAGTGAATAATCTACTACAATCAAAGCCGAAATAAACAATAAATTTGCATTCGTACATTTTGCTTAGTTTTATAGTCAGGCCGTCAAGAGTGTAGGTGGGATCCAACGCTCTAAGGCTTGTGACGTTAAAATTGTAAGTAGATATCGGTTAATGTGTTACCAAATACTAGGTTATTTTCAATACATACGAAAGCTATACCTACTAAGGAAATAATTTTAAGGATTTTAAAAAATTAACAAAGAATTTTTAAATCATAGGTACAAGTTCTAAAATCCTTTAAATTAGTTCCTTAGAATAATGGGTTGAAAGTAGGTTTCTTATAAATTAAAAATAACCTAGTACTTATATGATCTGTTGGCAGAAGTTCTAGTTGTATGTTTACTTACCTACAGACTTCCTTGCTAGTCTTGTTTTGTTGATTATATCTAAATGCTAATTGTGAATGATCTACCTAAGAGACATTTTTACTGTCTCATATATAATTCAATGAATAGGTTTAAATTTAATTTAATCATAAGTACCTATAGATTTGCATTGACCTAGATTACTGGATGCTCTAAGGCTCTCAGAATAATGGAAGAGAGCAAATAAATTGTAATTTAAGGACCAAACGCCAATGCAATTTGGTAAATAACAACGCTTTCCATTAGTTTGTTCTAGTTCCATAAAATTTAGTGCACTATTATTTTTTTCTGTTTTTTTTTTATGTCTACAATATACGAACTGTTATTTTGACGTTAAATTAAAATAACGATGATATCTAACGACTGCGCATCCCGAAAGATAGCAGCTTGGAACAACGAGGGAATAAAATTGTTTTATCGTCTTTCCCTTAATTAGGGATCGCTGTTAATATTGCCAGTTATTGCAATGGAGAGTGTAAATTCTCAATTAATATTCTTCATATACTTATTACTTAATGTTTCGATACTTTTTCAACTGATCTATCTGTGAATTTGTTCCATTTAGACTTTTTAAATATTAATCTAGATAAACTTATTCATCATAGTTATTCATCATATTATCATATCACCATATTATGGAAAAAAACAATTAAAATATTTTTTTCGAAGTGATTATTTTGCATATTTATGATTGAGAAGGTATCATAAATATTCATATAATATAATATTCAAAATGAGCATATTAACAGCGATCCCTAATTAAGGGAAATACGAAAAAACAATTTCTATCAATGTCATCATAATTATCTCGTTGAATAACTGCAAAGCTGTATTAGGTAAGTAAGTTAATTAAGTAGTTCTACGCACTTTCTTATTTAAAATATTTTTCTAATGCGAGGTTGCCTGGGCGTTAGTGGACCCAGGGGGTGGACTGAGGCCCAAAGGTATATATATCTTTATTTTATATCTGTAGTACTTACATTCTTGTTCAATCTTTTTAAATACGCCGAAAATTTTCGCGACCTTGGGCCATAGACATAAAAAAGTTTCATTATGTAAGTTTATAGAACTTTAGCTTTTTCTTTTTTCAGGCACCCCTCCAGCATGACTTCGCGTCCCCCAGATTGAAAAAAGACCCACAGATTGAAAAACACTGCTAAAGTATGTACTACTACATAAAGTACCTACAAAGTCTTACATATCTTACTTACCCAAACCAAAATCCTTGATCCGCCACTGCCTCTGAGTATGTTTGAGTTCTAAGTCGGCCCGACTGGCTCGATGGTATTCAGTAGTAGCCCCATGCCTCAAGAGTTGTGTGTTTAACATACCTTTAAAGTTTTATTTTAAAGGTGCGCCCTTCAATAAGATGTTGGTTATATATGCAAGTTAAATCGGTTTAGCTCTTTACAAGTAAGAATGCAATGAAATTTTACGGATCAAGAAACAGGATACAATAAGACCTTTCTATATCGTGGGTGTTTCAATATTCATTGAAACAGTAAAGGGTACAATGATCCTTGCATTTGTAAGAAAAATCTTGCCATTTATATTTAAGAACAAATTCTGTCTGTCTGAACTGAACAATCTGAATAAATAAAATATCCACCGAGTGGCACGACACTGACGTAGGGTCTTGTCACAACAATGATTGGTTCGTTTTCGGAAGCGATTGACATTTATTCTACATTGTGCAATCTCGAAATGAAAAACAAATCGCTGGTAATGATAATAGGTGATACAACCCAGCATCACCTAGTGATTCGCCTGGAGTATAGTGGTGATGCAAAGATTATCTGCGCGCCGCTAGCGGCGAAATTTAGAAGTTGACGTTAATAAATTTAGACATAATCAGATGGATCACGATTTTATGCAGAAACCTGTTGCTAATACTTACGGAGATTCGGGAATAAGTTTTCCTAATAATTATTCTCCAGAACGCATTCGATTTGTGTATCCTGCAGACGCTTTAATTACATCGACTATTGACAATATAATTATTGTCTTCGCCAGCAAGAAACCATATAAATCTGATTGATATTTAATTAATAAACTTTTCCGTGACGTAAATTGTATCGAAAACTGTTAGTGTCGTTATTAGACAGCTTCACAATTTTGACACCTAAGGCGCTAGTTAGAATCTTTGATCTTTGATCGCCAATAGAGACACGTAGATTGACCTAGCTACTCGATAATAATCAATATAAGTAAAAACTTGTCGTAAGCTCATTACCAATAGAATATATAAATAACTAACTAACTAACTAAACATCACGCCACTTCCCTAGCGGGGTAGGCAGAGAGAACCGAACGTCATATGGCACGATCCTTACACACCTCACTCGCCTCTTTAACATTCATAATCCTTTTCATACAAGCTCTACGATTTTTATGACTCCTAACATCACCTTCTTTTAATACACGACCAATCTGGTCGTGGTAGGTGAGCCTGGGCCTTCCGCGGCTCCTACATCCTTCCACATTCGCATTGTAAGTATATCTGTTTAGTCAATCTTTCGTCATCCACTCTTTCCACATGTCCGAACCACCGGAGCATGCCTCTTCTTACCTAGACTCCGACGCTGTCCTTCAGACCAACTCTCTTTCTTACATTATCATTCCGAACGCAGTCTGTGAGCGATACACCGCAGATTTTCCGCAGCGCACGCATCTCGACCGCGTTTATTCTACTTTCATGCTCTTTCTGCCATACCCAACTCTCGCTTCCATATGTTAGCGTAGGAATCAGCACCGCATTGTGTATGGCGAGCTGGGCCTTCTGGCTTAAGATTTTGCTGCCTAAAAGTTTTCCTAACGCTCCATTCACCCTATTCCCTGCTATTCCCCCTATAATATATAAATCAGTACCTACCTATTTATATTTTCTTTTAAGGTACATAAATATATTGAATAATTTGCCGAAATATTTTTCGTTTTAAGAACACCAGGTGGCATCAGGCACTTTGATTCTAAAAGCAGGCCATAATTTTCGCCTCCTTGTGGGTTGTTTGATTCTAATAAGAATATATGCGCATACGTACAGTGCCTCAAAGCTTTACTACAAGGGTTAAAAGCTATGCCGCCGCAGAGTGGTTGCATCGTAAAGCAGATTTTAAACATACTCTTAGTTTAAAATGCATCCTAGCCTCATAGCGGCTTTCGCCCGAAGCTTCATACCTTTATGCCTTAAACATAAAAACTGGTATATACAGCATTATACATTACTATACAGCGTATAGTTTAGTTAAGTGCACAAGTCTGTTCAGATTAGGAGTTTTACGTATTTTTTATCATGTAGATAGTACAACTATTTATCCACAAGCCTATCTATCACATTATAAAATGTCTATCACAGGTTCGCACACAAATAATATAAGACACATTTTTTTTCTAAATATAACTCACGAACCTACCAATAGAATCGTGAGCTATTGTCCAGAAAAATAACATCGCACCCTTGAAGCTTTAAAATAACTTTGTGAATGGAAATGGTCCGTATAAGTTCGGAAATGTCTAGTACGTTGACAGGTAACAATGCCGGGAACACAATAAACGTTGTAACAGCCTTGTTCATTAAATATTGAATATCAATTCCGCTGATCTAACACCGAATTGGTAAACGGGCTCGCCTCCTTACTAATCTATGGATCTCTGAAGGCCGTATCAATTAATGTGCCCAAATTATACTACGTCGCCCGAAGAATAGCTTTATATATTCCCTATTCGCCGATTTGCTATTGAAATGAAAATTCTATTAAGTTCGGAACAGAAATTTCGGCGTTATTGCTGGGGGCGGCATTGCGAAGGCAAATATCCCAAGACCGTCGTATCAAATATTTATAAGAGGCACAGTTTTGCGACTCGCGTTGTGCCTGAGTTTTTAAATTGCCGCCATCTATAGGGGGTAATAGTAACTATCAAATGGAAGATACCGCTTTAGATCGCGTCCGTTTCACAATTGAAAAAGAAATGTTAGTCTGGGAGCAGTGGATAGAGATAAAATCTATTTAGATAACGTTTATTTGAACGCAGTTTGGTACCTTCACTCTTTTAGGTTGCTCGTTGAGTATCTACATTATCTATCTGTTTGATTTTGATATACTTCTTCTTTTATTTTGATAAGAAACAATAAAGTAATGACGGATCTTTATACCTTTTATTGCTAAGTTAGGTATATACCTATATTATTTTAATGTTCTTAAAACTTTTGCAATTTTTTTCAGTTTTAATGGTTTTTTTCTCACATTAGACTTAATACGTAATGATCATAGCTGATTTTCTATCTATTGTTAACTTATTGGTATACCACCAAAATCCGGTATCCTGAAAAAATATATTACGTATTCTTTAAATAGGAATGTGTTGCCCACACGGTAAGCCGGTTTACACTTTGCTCGTGGTATTTATAGGAAAATAAACTAAGTTTCCAACTTAACGTGCACCCCGCCTAAGTTTTTCAATTGCCGCCATATAGAATACAAGAAAGATCAGAGAAATGTCGTGGAATGGTGCCATTTAAAAAAAAAGATTATTTTACAATTCAATAAGAAAAAATATAAGTATGTAATAGTTTTTTGTAAAGTAAACGGGTAGGTTATATAAAATACAAGTAGGATGGAGATGTTGTTTGACCTGCTATAAAGTGATTTATTCTTACCTAATATATATAGGTATTTTAGGTATATACATATGTAGTTATTCTAAACAACACTTTGTGTAGTTTGTAAAGTACCTATGTGAAACTATACTAAGAAGCAAATACAATAAATGTCTTGATAAAATAAAAGGAGAAACTGTATTTTTTCTGTATGATATTAAATTTTAAACATACACAAATGTCTAGTATTTTGTGTATCACATAATTAGACGTTTGATGGTATTAAGGAACCACATGTGCTTAAATGCACTAGACACGTCTGGCGAAAATATAAAAAAAAAACAAAATCTTACCAAGTTTTAAAGACACTTTTCACGTCTTCTTTAAAATTCCATAGAGGAAAGCGGCGACGACGAAAAATTTCCCAGAAGGAAACTTGTCAAAACTCGTTAAAATCCAAACTGAACTCCGCAAAAAGGAATCAACTACAAAATTAAAGTTGTTAGCGTCCGGATACCGAAGTTCGCCGACAATGCTGGGCCGCGGTGATATATAATAATTTGGCTTTACAGCTTTATTCAGCGGGCTAACTAACTTCAAAAACTCGTCCATAGTGATAGACGAACTAGCGCGATGGTGCGGGTAATCCAATTTGTAAGTTGCGCGGTGAGCGGCGCGGCGGCGTAGTAATTAACTGCAGCGCAGGGGCCCCGGCGCCGCCCATGAATAACTGAGCCCGGCGCGGGCGACGGCCGTGTAAACGCACCGAAAGCTGTCAGTGGTTTAGGCAGTGGTCACATGAGGACACGGGTTTTTCGTACTAGGTACAATTTTTTGTAACAGGTATAGTATTTTCAATACTAGGTAGTACTTTAACATATTAGTATATTTGATATTTAGAAAGGTAAGGATTAAGGCATCTGCTGCCTCAGTATATTACTGATGCACTAAGAAGCTGAAAATCACATTACTGGCTCGTTTTGTTCATAGTGATAGACGAGCTAGCACGATGGCGCGAGTGATCCAATGTGTAAGTTGCGCGGTGAGCAGCGGCGTAGTAATTAACTGCAGCGCGGGGACGCCGGCGCCGCCCATGAATAAATGAGCCCGGCGCAGGCGACGGCCATGTAAACGCACCGAACGCAGTTGCTATACTAGGCAGTATTTATAGGTATACATATATTAAGGCATATTTGTGATGATTTAATATGTTCCAATCAACACAGAGGCTCTGATAGACGAATTATGAAACAGTACTCTACTTAAAGCAGCGGTCACATCAGGCACACGTATTTTTCGTACTAGGGGTACCTAGTACGAAAAATACGTGTGCCTACGTATGGTATGTTACAACTTTTCGTAACAGGTATTATATCTTTCAATACTAAGTTACTACCTACTATCTATTCAACATATTAGATTAATGTTTATTTGATGTCCCGTGTTGGTCTGGGACTGAAAAAGGCATTGCCAACTGTGTTCCTTGTCGTAAAAGACGAATAAAAGTATATCGGCTTTAGGACGGGCGTGATGATGTATGTATGTTATTTGATGTTTTAAAAGATCTTTGGAACTTAAGGGGTCTTTAAGAAAGACGGAGGCTAAGACAGGTTTGTGATGCCTCTTTACGTTAACGATCACCGCAGGAGTCCATAAGTATACCATTGTTTAGCTACAGAAACCTAATGATAGTTTAACAGCGTTTACATGATTTTCAGATTAAAATAGCTTAGCATTGATAAATCAAAAATATTAGGTACGAGTGTGCACTAGTGATGTCGTCAGTACCTTGGGAGTCACCGTAGCATTGCATAATGCTGATATCATGAGAAGTACAATCTAGGTTCTTCCTAATAATATAAATCTATGTTTTTTACATAACAACGTTCGTTATTCCAATATAACGTGAAAACAGGTATTTATTGCACCTTGTGTACCTATTACCTAGTACCTGTTACGGAAATACTCTGAAACAGCTGTGCAATTGTCCGCGTTGGCCACAAAGCCCGCGTCCTTTCCGCCATTTCCGAAAAACAGATTTGAATTCCCAGCAATGAGCGAAATAGCTATCTCTGTTGCAGAGACGTTACATATTTAATCAGACTATCACACTAACGAATTTAGTTTTACAGCGGTTTTTTGTATTAGTATAAGTCTAGAACACAGTGCTTCTTCATTTTTGAAACTGACTAGGCCAGGGATGTATCTCGATGGGAAAGGATATACTTACAATTAGGGATTTTAACCATTTGCGTAACTACGTATTTACACAACTGGTTCAATGGCGAAGAAGGACACTATGTGAGAACCTGTACATTCAAAGTACCTATCTACCTACTATTTTTTTTCACAGTTGGTAAACATTGTTATAATAAACAATCTATAAGACTCTTTTATCAAAATCGGGAAATTTGTTGAGGCACTCAGATGGAACATACTTTTACTTAAATACCAACATACCTACTGCTACTATTTAATCTAAAGGATACATGTGCTTTAATTAAAAACCTCACTACCACTTCAGTTATAAAATTTTTTGATCGATCACACATAAAAGCGAGTTTACTTACTCACGTTACTATAGATTAGCAAATAATCCAGCTGCTCATTATTATAAAGTTATCCAATACTGTTAATGTATTAGGTCATTAGTCATTATTATCGAAGATTAGAAGCTCAAGACATCACATCGACGCGGCACTGAATGCATCATACAAGCGAATTTGATTGATCACCTGAAACTGCAACTAGCTAAGTCAGCGTTTCCTAACCTTTGACGACGGATCCTTAATACATTAATAATCGGGTAGATGGCACCACAAATAAATACTATGTACCTACGGTAGATTCCGTTTACTAAGCTTTTAAAAAAAGTTATAGTCCAGTTCTATAAAAATGTTCCTGGATTTTTATTTATTGACTCATTATATACTCGTCATGGACCTTTCAAATTCAAATTCTTTATTGCAAGTCACACGATAAAAAATAGAAAAATAAATCTTTTAAAAAATGTTGCAACAACAACTAGCCGTTAATAAGTCAATGGCTCCAAAATATTTTCAGATCATTTGAATCAAATAATTAGTCCTTCAGAAGTCCGGAAACCCTAGGTTGTGAACCCCTGAGGTTGGTAATTAAATCGAAATCATGGTATCGGCCATCGAGTTATCTTCGTATTCTTGGAACAAGGAACGATCTTGTTCGAAGGTATTGCGTTTCGTGATACGTGATAATACGTGTAATAAACACGGCCTAAATCGTAGTATCATGTGTTTTACCAAATTGATTATAAACAATGTGAATTTGAACCGCTCTTCATTAAGATTGTACATTTGGTAGAAAACGTTATATAAATTACTCCTTAAAGCTATTAAAATTATTTGCAACCTAAGTCGGTTCTGATATTATAACGTAGCTTTCAAATGATAAACATTCCGTATATCAAAATAATTAGTTATTTATCCTCTCAATTATACTATCTGTATTTCTAGTTAAGTCTACAAAGCTAGCCAATGTTCATCCCTGTCAGCAACAATAGCAGTTTTCGTTATTTCTCGAGCGGGCACTGATGGATCGGCCTTGGCTCGAGTCAACAATAGCCTCTTAATCAGTCGGCCATACGGCTCTGTTTATTTAATACCGGTCTAGTCAATATCTGTTCGAGATCCAAGTTCGGGAGGTCCAATGGGATATCTAATTATACTTTTTATCAGAGTCGAAGGGAATGTCGGCTTCATTGATCGGATATGTAGGTTAATGACGCTTACCAACGGGCTCACGCCTATGACAAAGATCTTTAAGATGGTGAAAATTTGTCGAAATCGGAAAGGTCCCATGTTGGTCTGGGACTTAAAAATTGTTACCGTCTGTGATCATTGGCTAGCGTGTTGTAAAAGGCGAATAATATTATATTGGGATTTGGGTGTGTGTTTGTGTAGGTGACGAGGTAGCCACTTGTCACTGCTTTCTCACAGTTTTCCATCTAACCTGCCCCAATTTTTTTTTTGGCTGAATGAGGTCGAAGGGACTAACTGTGCCTTTGACTCTGTCTACCCCTTCGGCGATTACGGGCGTGACGATATGTACTTATGTATGTAAGTCTTAGTAGATTCATCTGACATCACTACTACATGGCATACCTACAACGTATTCAATACATTTTGCTTAGTTTCTTTTTGACTGTATTTTATTAGAAAATGCATCGAAAAGATAATGTCAACGGCTATTTGATATTTGCTTAGATTGCAGTAACATTACACTATTCTTGCAACTAAGGATGGTCCAATTCAAAGTTACCTATATTGTTTCGTGAAACGCTATATGTTGGCCTCAACTTTGCATCGCAAGTATTTAAATAATTGATCTTTTTAAGTGAGGCTACTTTTTACGGAACTAATAATTACATAATTCTTTTAATAAGATAATTTCAGAAAATAAATTATGTAAACGAAATAAAATGAAACAATTAGGTATGACTCTGATTAAATCTTCTAAGATTCAAACAAAGCTGATATACTTAGATTTATATTATGTTTCAATAAAAAAAATCTTTATTTTAGAAAAGCATTAATCGAGTTAATGTGTAATATAATTAGAGCAAGGTTTCATTTTTCCAATGCTTCCAACGCTCAAAAAAAAAAATAATGAAGATGAACGAAAACACTTTTATCCTTCTATTGTTTTACCTTAGACCTTGCCGCTCGGTATTAATTAAATCAAAGCTTGCCTATCTTATTTTCCAATACTCTTGTTTTCCTCAATTCCCAGCTAATTGTTAAAATAAATTGAATAAATTTTCTTCTTCAAAGATAAAACGCTATTTGCCGCTTTCTTGGCTAGATTTTATAATGACTTTAGGATTATGAAAATATTTTTATGAACAGCCGAACGAAATTCATTGCATTCTTCGACAGACACGATATGAAGTTCAGAATAGGTAATGAAATTGTTACTGAAACAGCTTTTTATAATTATATGTAATGTTAAATATTTTTTTGAAATTCACAATATAAGATTTAAATTACATAACTACTATGTATCACAATAAAAAAAAATAAAGATGCTTTCGATGTCCAAGTCCAAGGCATAGTAAGCATCTTTATTTTTTTTTATTGTGTAAAATAGTAGCAAGTGGTTAGTTCGCCCATACAATCACAAACCCAATATTATGTGCCATAAATTGCCTTTTATAACATGCTGGGTAAGGAGCACAGTTTGTACCTATATTATTTTTAATTTCCAAATTCACATGGGACTAGTAAGTAGTAGTAGACAAGACAATTCATAAGGCTTGAAAAACTCTCATACAGGTTAAGAGACTGTTTTTCATTAATTAACAGTTCTAAGATAGCTGGAAATGGAATTTCACCCGCCAAATGTATTATTAAGAGACCGTCTGGAAAATAGATGGAATGGAAAACCGTCCCTGTCATCTCTCACGTCGTTAGGAAATGCTAATGAAGTGATGTTTCTCTTTGTTTCCTTCCATTCAGACGGCAAGAATTTCAATCTAAAAGTATTATAGCAGTTACGGGCTCTGTTCAATCTACTTTTTCCATTTCTATTTAAAATAATTGGATTGTATTTAGATATTGCACCAAATGTCGTTAAAATATCATAAGCTGGAGGAATTTAAAAGTAGATACTGCTTTTGGCAATATATCAAATTCACTGTCGTCAAATAGAATTTCAATGTTACAAAGGGAAAATTGTTTAAAAAACCTGCATACATACATAACATCACGCCCATAATCCTCGAAGGGGTAGGCAGAGTCAAAGGGGCAGCAGGCTCCTATAACCACATTACCTATAACCACACAGAAAAAGTAGTGACGAGTGGCTAGATTGTCACTACTTTTTCACCATCACCGCAATCCAAAAGTGCAGGCAGAGTCGAAGGTCTAAAACTAATTTCAATAAGATCAATGAATTGGCAAAAAATAAAGTCTAAATTGGTATTTCAAAGCGCCCTGCGGTTTCAACCGCGTATTTCTCATTCCCGTGGGAATACGGAGATAAAATATAGCCTATGTTACTCGCTAATAAAGTAGCTTTCCATTGGTGAAAGAATTTCAAATAGGTCTAGTAGTTTCAGAGCCCATTGCAATGCAAACAAACATTAAAATTTTTCCTTTTTATAATATTTGTATAGTATAGATAACATTATATATTTAGTTTTTATAATCAAATTTTGAATAAATTGACTTCATAAATAAATTCTCCAGACTGCCACACCAATTCCCTAGTTCCAAACTAATCTTATGCTCGTGCTATGGATACTATGGTGAATGGTAGGTGGACGGATAGACATACCTACTTAAATAAGTTTAGTATACTTCAGTACCTACCTTTTGGTGATTTTGGGTATAATAACATGTACATTTATCTTCGTGCCTTGTTTGAATTCACAGTAATTAAATTTGAATTAGAGAACACTATTTACATGTGTATAAAACTAATATAATATTTTCGACTACTCGTTTACTTTATTTAGGTCGAACATATCTAATAAGACTAAATTGCTTTACAGTGTATACACTAAAACTACATATTAGAAGTAGGTACATAATATATTAAAACTTGTCTCGACTAAATAAATAGAAATATGCCTCGCTCGAATATTTCATATGGCACGGTATGAAAGCGGTAGTGTTTATTGCGAGTCGAGGTAATAAGAAGACTGTTGTATCAACAAGCACAATGAATTAAATAGCAGTGAAGACTATCTTTCTGGATTTTTTACCGACTGATTGTACGCGAGGCCTAATGTGTTTGCCTTTTTCTTACTTATTTAGGTTTGGAAATACGGCGCCGACCCTTAATAGTCAGGGAACAGGGTAGGTAGTTGAAGATGAAATTGTAATATCAGACGTTTGGGCAGAATTTTTGAAAGCATTCTCAATATAATCCACTGGCTATAGCCCTGCGAGCGAGATATAGGTATTAGAATAGATCATATTCCTAGTCCAGTATTAGTTATTTTTAGTATCTAAAATTAACCTAGAAGGCTATTCCTCGTATGTATGTTACTTTTGAATTAAATCCTGTGTTAATGCTTTATTTTCTATGTAATATTGTGTGTATGTGTATGCTAGATTTTTAGGAATGCGAAATTCGGTATAAATATTGAATTCTATGACCTAATGTACATATGTGTTTTGTAATTTGTAGCGTTGGTGCCGTCGATTTGAAAGTAACTAACACTCTCCACTGTCCTCAAGTTCACTGGATACCAATAGTATTTATATCTGCAGTACCTAACAAGACTACAGATAAACGTAACGTAAAACTTTTAGATCCACGTAAATTGTTATACGGTGCAACGCTGTGGCTGTAGAATCGATCCAGCGAAGGTAATTCAGATGCAAGCAGCGTGGCCAGCACCGGCTGAGATCAAACACGGATGTTCGTGCTGCCAAATTTATGGGTGGCTAGACGGAGACGCTGGGTCTGATTCTGTAATAGGGTCGGGGCGATTCTGCTTCGCTATTTGCCTGTTAACTGGCCGAGAATAGATTTAGTAATGCAGTGTTTGCCGTGAATTTGGAGTGGTATTTGTTTTACATATAGTATAGTAGTTACATTGCTTTTGAGTCACATACCAACACCAAACCTCAAGGATGATAAACTCCTTGTATTGTTTTAAGAGCCCGTTGAAGAATAACGAACATTTCTATAATCTATCTATCTATTACTACATTTTTCATCTTGTGTCATGAAAGAACACACTCGCTGTTAGCTAACAGTCCTCGTTTAGAGTTTTTCCTATAACACACTGACAATACGTTGTCTTAGTGCGTCTACAAAGTCACAACTTTTCTTGTTATTCCCTGTTGCACTATCCAATTATTTGTCGCCGTTTTCAATTTTATCGTGAACTATTTTATGAGCTCAACTGCATTTCAAATCGAAACGTGGGAAGCGGGTTTGGATTCCACCTGCTGTAGCGTCTGACTGCAGAGTTATATCCTGTTTTATCCGTAGATATTCCTCTTGAGTTTTTCTTTTGAACGATGAAATTTATTTATCTAAGTGCTGCAAGTAGTTTTTTTTTCTTAATTTCGTTTCTTCATCTCTGTGTAAACTCGTCTAGCCGTAATACGATAGAGGAAAAACAGGTTTTAGAATCTAGATGAATACAAATGTTAAGTTAAGAAATCACAATACTAACTTCGACTTCGATTTTTTATTTTATTTTCTAGTTTAAATGTTATTTGAAATAAAGTGGAAAATGAGACGGCCTTTTGGATTTATTTGTATCTTGTTGATTTCACAAAGCTTTTGTTATCAGGGACCCGGTATGCCAGCCTCGGTCTGGATAAAGGAACAACAAAACAAAAACGAATGTAAATCATAGTGAATACTTGCTCTCAGTCAAGTGTCAAGTGGAGTATTTTAGGGACAGTCCTATAATTATATGGCTGTTGCTGAGTCTCCAGTCTGTTTAGTATAACTGATACAACGCTTGGCATAAAAGTTTAATACGTACATTGTTCGTCGACAGAGCGGTAAATGTAGACATTGTAGTGAATCGTCTTTAGACAAAGGTAGATTATCTCTAGAAAGCTTGATCTAAAAACTGTCTGGTTCCCTATCTTAGGGATACGAAGGCAGACCGGCAGTCGCTTTAATGTAATTACCGACTCGTTAAGTTCTGGATCATAGTCTAAGCGGACCCCGTTTAGCACGGGACATAACGCTAGGAAGATGATGAGCGTAATCTCTAGAAAAGTAAGTAAACGCGCTCAAAAATGATTGTATATGCAGCAGACGTAAACTAAATTTTGGCACTGGCAAGGAACCTGGCAATTTTGGAATCTAAACTTAAAGGGTAATATTATTAATATATATACTGAATCAATCTAACTAAAAAGTTAAGGATAAATTTTATCTCATATTTGTGTTCCTGTGGGAAAATATTCCTCCATTACTTAATCCTTCAGTCTACTACATATGAGGCCACGGGCAGAAACTATATACTAACACTATAATTCTAAAGGTAAGTTTATAGACCAGGTTCCGCATATGATTCAGATGCACGGCCAACCAAGATCAACTGCCGAGAAATATTGCTTGGTGCAAACCCTTTATTGCTAGACTCGAGCGAGCTTTATTGCTTATAACTTGTTCTGATTAAGCCCGGCATGTTATGACTGCGCAAATGTTTGTGGCCTAGTAATAAACCTGCCAGAACTCTGTAAGTTTGTCTTGAGATGGATATTTAAAGAGAAATCTCTTGGCTGAATTGTCAGCGTACAAGTTGGAAAGCAGACTTTATGAGTGATATAAAGTTGTGGTACAAACTAGTAAGAAGGGATTCCTACGTTTTTTTTATCATTAATCTTGATGTAGTTGAGCTGATTTTGTTTCCGTAGATTTCACTTGGGATTGTCAAATGAACAGAAAATCGTTGAGTACATATGTATTTGAGCAATAAAATATATCCGTAAACTAACATTTACAAAAGAACCAAATAAAAATTCCAACTTGACATCAATTAAGAACTTTTTTATAACATAACAATAAAAAAAAAAACAAAAATACGGTTCACTTGATAAAGCGTTGATACAGTCACGTGAATGTGTTAAAATTGGCTCACTGCATAAAACAAACGGGCTAATAGGCGTCACGCACACAATTCAACAAAATCCAATTTCCCGCGCGCATCCACACAGATTCCACAATTGGCCCAAATGAGGTTGGGCGCGCAACTTGGCCAAGTTTCGGCGAAGTTCCCCACTACACGGCTCGGCCGCGCGACAATTTAGCTAGGCGAGTTGGCAAACTGTGGTTTTTGCCACGCCGCGCTCCTGAACATTGCGGGATTAGATTGTATAATAGTGGTGCTAAGTTGTTCTTACTGAGAGTTGCTTTTATTTTATGAAACAAGGAGAAAAAATACAGCATATATATAGCTTTTATCCGGGTACCGAAAAAAAACTCAAATACATATTAGCGACAACTGTAAAGAATAAAACCCTTATGACTTTCAGGAATATTTCAGGAATATTAAAAAAGAGCAGTCATCATCCTCTTGCCCTTCTCCCAGTTCATCTGGGGTCGGCGCAGCATGTAAAAAAGAGCAGTAACTGCTATTTATTGCATGCTAAATAAATGACCAATCAACAAAGCAAAGTCCTCCACTACACGGCTCGGCCGCGCGACAATTCAGTCAGGCGAGTTGGCAAACTGCGGTTTTTGCCACACCGCGCTCCTGGCGTTGCGGGCTTAGCTTATATATTATGAGCAGTGCTGTTGAGAGTTAAGCCACCGTCAGTTTATGGAAGTAAAATTGCGTTAAAGTACTTAATGATCTAACATAATCATAGCTAGACTACAAAAAGAACAAGAATATATTAAAAAGATATTGATTGATACTACAAAGAAAACCGGGTTTACTCGGCTGTGCAAACTATATAGTTTTTGTTGTTATCTCAAAACGCTGACAGTAAATTTTATTTGGGTTTAGGAGGAGAAAATATTGTTTTATAAATCGATCGTCAAACATGTGCATCACAAAATTTTTAACTATTAGTCATTCTATGGATGTTTCAATAATACACTTTCTGGAAGTTAGTAGTTCAACTATTTTGGTGTAAGGCAACTGTGATATGCCATGCTGCCGTCTTGTGGCCACTTCGTGCTTTGGCATTAATAATGCAGAGTTCAGAAACACCGAACTCTGTTGGAACTATCCGCAGAATTAAAGAAGAAGGATAAAACGGAAAAATCCTAAATTGGGATTGGAGACAATCTTAGTTTGTGTTGTTCTTTGGTAAGCAAACATCGTGCAGAAAGTTTGAAATACTTAAAAACAAAGACTATTTCTAAAAGTATGTTGTTTCGAAATTGTCGCTGTTGACTGTTTCTTTGTTTGTAAAGCTGGAAAATCTACTTAACCGGTGCAACAACTAGCGTAGGGACAAGTATATTTACGTGTAATGAAAATGTTTATTAAAAATTCTAACGCAATTCTTGAAACATCCTATTGGTAAATATCATTCAAGGTATTTCGAAGAGTCGGAAAGTGGTTTTCAATTGGATATCGTTTGTGGACGGATCAGGGACGATCGTAAAATTAATAATATTAAGCGAAACATTGCCACCCAAAAGGGTGAACTTAGGTATAGGAAAATATAAATTCTAGTATTTCAATGCTTTTAGAGTTATTTCCCATATGTAAAGCAATATTTGGCAGCCACTTCTCACTATAAGATTTATAAGCTCGAGAGTTTCAAACTGGGAGTACCTACCTCATTTGCCATTCAAGAGCTTGTAAAAGTCTAAAGAAACTGAATCAACAAACAGAGGCGAACTTCCAGAAAACTGAGTATACCTAAGGAGCTTAGCCAGTAACTTCCATCCGTTTATTCCATCCAACATATATCACTACGCTTATCTTATGTATAAATATACAATTGGTTTGGTTCCCCTAGGGTTACGAACGTCAGGAAAACGCTTGAATGTAACCAGACTCGCTAAATCCTTGATCGTGGTCTAAGCGAACCCCGACTAAGTATTTGTTGTATTATGTATTTATTTTTCCATGCAATGAAATCTTTAATTGTGGTAGCTCATTGCATCAGATGTTTTGACACATTTCGACACACTGATTCATGAAACTATCGTACAATGACGTGTTTGGTGACCATTGTGTTAAGGCGCGCCATGGCGCAATCTTGCGTTAACTCAAAGACGCGTTTGAGGTGAGTCACTCACGTCTACTTTCACTGCTCCATGGTGGGTAAAACCATAGATTTAGAATTTTTTGACTACTCAAAAATCTATGGGTAAAACACATAATTAGGTTGGAAAAAAATTGCAACATGAAATTACCGCACTAGTAGTTTCGGCTATGAACTAGAGATGTTAATCAGCACCGCCTTCTCATTAGTACCTTCCATAGCCGGGTTTGGGTCTTTGACGCCTTAAGGCTTACCGCGAAGAGCAATGCTGTAAATTGTTTCCTATTCATTCAGTCTCAAAATTACGGATATTTAGTACTATTTTGTCTCTGAATAGTTGTAAGTTAGTTGAGAGACATGTTAAGTTTCAATATCAGATCCGATTTTGTCATTATTTAAAAGTGTACCTATATTAAAGAATTGGGGCAAAAAACATTAGAAATACTAAGAGATGATCAGTAGAGCGAAAATAAGTTTGATACAAATAATACCTCAATAAATTACGGATAATTTTATATCTGATCTAAGTGATTTCGTTAATAAAGTACAGAAAGAACATTTGATTTTTTTTTGACTATAAAAAAATTCAGGCTTTAATTTTGTAGTGTCTTCCTATTTCTAATGGTAGGCTCGTTCCTATTATCTTCTGAGAAACCGAAATCTGAAGTCCCTGACTAGTGCCGCCAAGTCGCGGTAACAATTAGTAAATTTCCGCTAGCTGAAGTCGCAGGCAAATTGTGTTTAGTTATGCAGATCGCGAGAGAGACTTTTAAGAGAAATTCCCGGCGTTCCGTCATTTCTGACGGCGGAACGAGACTAATTGCCCTCAGCGCTCGTAATTTATTTAATTAGCGGTAGAAAAAGGAAAATGCGACAATACAATGTTTTATGCGTTAGAATTTATCGTAGCCCCAGTTCTTAAATAAGGCGATCCCTAATTCGGGGACTGTGGGAAACAACGGACTGTTAATAATCTTACGAACTGACTCCGAGTACAGTCAATTAGGTTGGAATTTATTTTTAAGGTCGTTTGATTTTATAAGTTCCGACTTAAGCCTATTGAACTTTAGACGCATTTTGCTTTAGCGACGCATTAGAGACAAGCCGTGGCCGCGTTTATACGTAGCGTGATTATATAGCCTACAGTCTTCTTCGATAAATGGATAACTTTTCAATCCGGACCAGTAGTTTCTGAGATTAGCGCGTAACTAAACAAAGAAACTATGATTTATGTATTAGTAATACAGACAACTCATCCAATGTTAAAAAGTGTAAAGTGTTGAATTTGAATTTGCATTTAATGATAAACGGCAGTCTATAGGCGCTTTCGACTGACTTGCACGTAATCTATGATCCTTAGAGTAGGGACCTCTGATACTATTAGTTATCGAGCGAAATACAGCACCCTAGAGAGCCGCTAGTTTACGTCTCGGTTTTATCTAATAGGGTCAACCTGATTGAGCCGGTCGGTTTTGCCGAAACCTATCAACTTCAAATCAAATTCAAAAATCGTTTTTTACACAATGTTTGCTTTCTTCTGCTAAATAAGAGTTGCAAAATGTGAACCACCGCTAGTTACATTGTGAGAGACTGGTGCCTGATGTAGGTTTAGAAAACCGGTATTACAGGTCACCAGTGCCTATGTGGCCTCAGTAGCTTGAAAATATACAAATATTAGGTATTATTGCACAATGAAACGCATAAGGTATTTGTTTACAAGCTTGAAAAATAGTCCGGGTCTAACTATTTATCATAGTTCTTTCAAACAAATACAGTTCCTTCCGAATTTATGTTTACTAAAAATAAAAAAGTTGTTCTCTTATAGTCGGCGATATTTTTCTATCTTTACAAGCGCTTAAATCTTGTATTCTGATTTATCTATCGTTGGATTTTTGAAATAGAAGTAGTTTATACCATTTGATCGGCAGAGGAGGATAATATCGTAAGGAAACCTACGTATTTATAAAAAATATTAAGGTACAATTTCAACATTAAGGGAAGTGCCGATAGAAAAATCAGTGGTTCCTGACCAGTTGTCCGCAGGATATCAATGATCTGAATGACCTTAAATTTAATTCCTAACAGATATGCTCAGATCTAAGTAATAAAGCTTTTATTATTAATAGCTTAGAATTATAATATGTGGTCCATGTCATTGATGTGGAATTAAAATAGTACCTGGTTATTAAAAGGTTGGGAACCTCTGAACTAAAATAAACAAGCTCGCTAGCACTGATGAGATCTTTCACATCTCCAGTCGCGTCTTTGTTTTGACCGACAAAAACGATATCCAAGATAAGGGAAGTCAACAGAACAATATGGTGGAGCCTGACCTCTATATTGTTATGTGTTAATAGCACCCGGCCTCTGTACCCTGGAGTCTAAAGGTTACGTACACCTGTCGTTTACCACAGAAGCTGTATAATTATTATATAAATAGTTTATAGGAAACATTTCTTAAAATGGCACAGGTGACGTACTTGTGATATATTTTTAATGTAAAGTGTGAGAGCATGCTTTGATTAAAAAAAAAAAAAAAGTGAATTGATATTATTTTAAGAAGTGACTAGTTTTGACTGTTCACAAAAAGTAAGTCAGTTTATTAAGCTGCCTATCATCCTTGAGGAGTTCGTTATATTTCACATCGAATGATAAAGATGAATTTTATGTGAAAATAAAAAGTTACATCAAAATGATATCAAAATAAAACTTGCAATTATGTGACAGACTGCGAAAAACAAAATTTATTTAACTGTTACTAACACTGTCTAAAAGTAGATATTTTTTTAAAATTAATAACTGCATACAGTAATTAACTTGATACCAGGGTTAAAAACGTCCTTATTACAGCATTATTGTTTGTTAATTATATCCAGTACTTACATGACTGAGCAATTGCTACGACAGGTGTTAATTCAATTAAAAGGTAACAATGGAACAAATATTTCGATCTCCGACATAATGTGGTCGCTGAATATACAGTAGGTACCTGAATTTTATCATATTATTTTATCACAATCAAAATACTCTCAATTTTCCATGTAACCTAACTTAATCTATCATATAACCACAATCAGGGCAAATCGTGAAAGTATGCCCACGACGCCGGCTACAGGGACGCCCGGCGTCTGATTCCTGGACGGAGTAGTTGAGACATGCTGGATGGCTTAGCATGTCTCGATGTGCGCGCGTGCTCGGTGCTGTGTATCCGACGACTGACGACCGTGGACTGCACAGCATCGACCACTGCCGCGCGAGATGAGCCGCGCAGCGCGGCACACGCACAACAGAGGAGCTGCAGTATAGTCTCGCCAGTGGGGGTACCGGCTCCTCCGGAACTGCGCCGCTGGAGGCTGCCTTGGGGTTTGGTCGGTTCGAGTCTGACACACCGCTCTCTGAATCCCCGGGTTCAGAGAGTGACGGCTCGTGAGACGGCAAGTAAAAAAAAAAAGCTTCTTAAAAAAGCTCCTTGGACTCCGCTAATCTAATATATGTGCATGTACAATGAAAATATCCTGATAATCATAAATGTTCTTCATATACTACTACTTAAGGCGATAGACAATCGCTTGCCCTTCTTTAAAAGTATCTTTATGTAGATCCTACTTCTATAGCACTACTACCACCAAACTAAAGTTCTAGATCACACACAGGTACTTCTAGTTCTATGATTTGCTATTTCAAAAATAAATTGTTATATCGTATTAAATGTATAATATGCAGTTACTAACATTTTCCCTGGCTATTAACTAATGGGCTTACGTTATCTGATAATATATTAGCCCATTTAGGTTAGGATTGCTAAAACTAAACGCGATTACATCTGTTTATTGCCGTGGTACTGAACAGTGTTTTCCAAACTTCCATCAGGGACCACTATTCTTTATTGTTTCCGTCAGTATTTTTGAACCTTTTGGTTTCATGGCATAATCGTCCGTAATATTTTTTGAATAATAAGTGGGTCCCTTATTTTTCCAAAATTTGATGCAACTACTCACACATATCCGTAATTTAAACTACTAATACGACTAATTATATAGTGAATCACGTTCAAAAAATACTATTTTTATGCACCGTGCGTTTACAAATAAACACAACGTAAAAATCAGCTTTAGAAGTTTAAAACGCAAAACAGTTGCATCACTCGCAGACAAAATTTCACCCTATGCGGACCATCGATGGTCTGCGGACCAAAGGTTGACTACTACTGTCCCAGATATAACAAACTAAAACAAATGCGCCTCTCCCACTGGGAGCAAAATCTCTAATAGAGATTTGTACTGTTTAAAAGGATATTTTTCAAGTGCTCGAATCCATTTCGTGATTAAAGTAACATTTATCAGAGAGAATAATTAAATAAGGATTGCCTTTTGTTCTTTTGCTATTTTCGTAGATGGCCGGTGCTAACCGTCCTGGGGGCAGTACAACCTTTTCCTCTATTGCTAATTGATATTGTACAATTTCTGCTTTAGAAATGTTTTTGTAAACTTGCTACAAAAGGTAAAGCAATAGCTTTTTGTGTACAACCGAAGTAGAATTTATTTATTATTCACCATTATAAAATTGAACTGAAATTGTTCCTTTTATCGCTATAGTTGCTTCTTTGGCTTAATGACAAATTTGTAAATTAATTAATTAGTAACTTACAAATTTGTCATTAAGCCAAAGAATATCTATATACTATTGGATCAACCTCAATAGGTTGATACCTAGCATCATCTTCCTAGCGTTATGTCCCGTGCTTACGGGGTCCGCTTAGACCATGATCCATGATTTAGCGACTCTGGTAATAACATTGCAGCCACTGCCGATCTGACCTTCGTAACCCTAAAATAGGGGAACCAGACAATATTTGGATCATGGTTACAAATACAAAGTTGTCTGAATTTGCAGGTTTCATAACGATGTTTTCCTTCACCGTCGAGCTAGTGGTATAAATACCTACATAGACTTGAAATATCCAGAGGTACGTGCTCGGGTTTGAACTCACACTCCTCGGTTAAGAGGTGCGATTTAAACTCGAAGTATTTATAAATTGTTTGTATACATAATAAAAATTATTAATACAAAAGATTAATTTAAGTACTCTTAAAAGAAACGATAGTAAAGTTACGGAGACGGATATTTTACTAATATCTGCGAATATCCGTCAACTCACTAGCATTTAACAGTCCAAATCAATTTTCATGATTACGCACGCGTTTTCATTGTTCCTCCAAAGTCACAACACCTAATGCCCAACACAGATTTAAGTCCATTATGTCTCGAAAATTAGGGTCTTTATAAAGCAATAAAAGACGCCAAAAGCCGTTAAACTTAATACAGTTGCACGTGACTCGCAACTTTGACGGAGTTTGGCGTTAAACAAGATGTTGCGGAGATTTTTCCCATTTCTTGGCGCAAGACTGGAGTTTATTTCTTGTTAGCTACCTTTGGTGACGTCATCCAGTTAAACTTATGTTTCATATCTGAGACCGACTAAGTAAGTAGATACATATAAAGTTTATTAGGGGTTTGTGAAAAGCTTCTTTTTAATTTACAATAATTCACTAATTTCTATTTATAAAGGAACAGATCGATCAATCACCAAGGCTTTTTCCATATCAAAGTCAAAGTCAAAGTGAAAGTCAAAATCAAAACTCTTTAACTATATAGGTTTGAAACAAACACTTATAAATCGTCAATTCAAGAAAATCAACTAATTATATGAATCTACCACCGGTTCGGAATGTTGCTTCTATCGAGATGAAACCGGCAAAAAAACTTGAAACTCGTTACTCTATCATGAATTTGGTACAAGGTAGTACTTATTAAATATCAAATAGTAAATTATGTTACCTTTTCGTGCAAAGCAAAATTTGTATTACAGCAATAAACGTGTACATATAATTAGTTTGAATCACTTAGTTTTGAACGTTATCGTATATTTACTGCAGTGTGTATGAGAAAGAGAAACTGAGGATCGGATATTTCGGATTCCGTATATCAGCAGATTTATCAGGCAAAGATTTATCCCATGTTTGTCTGGGAATTAAAAAGAATGTGCCAATTGCCCTTGCCTAGCATGTCGTAAAAGGTGACTAATGCTATATCGGGATTTGGGTGTGTGATTGTGTGGGCGACAAACTAGCCACTTGTCACCACATTTTCACAATTTTCCAGCTCAGTTTAAAATTTTGCTGAATGTAGTTAAATTAACTTGCTGTCCCTTTGACTCTGTCTACCCCTTCGGGGATTATGGGCGTAATGTTATGTTCAAAGATATTCGACCAGAATTTGGCGTACAATACAATAATTGTAGTATTGTTTCAGGTAAACACTATTATTGATTAACGATACGAATATAAACAAAAATATATATTCGTTTAAACATAAACCTTGTTCCCCTATTTTTAATAACACGGGCCATGAGATAGTGGCCATATATTATTTCGGGCGTCCTGTGCAAAATTGTTGGACATAATATTTACGTGCAGTCTGCATATAAGTGTCCAATTTTGCAGTCAGGTGTTATGCAGTCACCTTTTACATGATTTTGTGAGTGGAATCTTTAACGCAACGTGATATTTAGTACTTCCACTTTAATTATTAAAATGTCCGTCAGCGTATATTAAAACGCAGTACATCAACAGAAATAGCTGATCATATTTGGTTTTTATGTAATATTTTCAGGCGTTTTTGATTCGGCGGTCGATTTCCTTTTCTTGCCTGGGTGCTTAGCCAAATGCGCGCCAGCGATTCCATATCAAACTTCGCTATCGCTCGTATCGCGCCACAAACAACTTAGTGCGGAACTCGGAGTTAGTTTCCGATTTGTCTACCCGAATTAAAGTCTGTGGCGCTGTACGAGCGATAGGGAAGTTCGTTAAGGAATCGCTGGCGCGCATTTGGCTAGGCACCCTGTTCGCGAAAGAACTGCCTGGCTGGAAAATATCAGGGGAAGCCTTTGCCCAACAGCGGGACAGCGCAGGCTAAAAAAATATATGATATTTTAGCTACTAGTACTAGCTAGCCAGTTAAAGTGCTGTGAAGTAATGAAGATATGAAATGATTAGCACACTTTTTCTTTTGGGACATATCATTCAATAAAATTTGTGGCATACAAAATTTTCGTTAGACCCGATGGCGTATTAAACCTGTTGCTGCTTCCACGTACCTAATCTTAGAACCAACATAACAATAAGCCTTCGTGATATTATTAAAACGGATTAATATACTACTCGATATTGTCACAAAACTCAAAAATCGGGCTTTTTATTGTTTTTGTAAAAAAATATAGGTAAATATTTTAACAATAGTAGGCATATTATCTATGTTAATATTATAAAGAGAAAAGATTTGATTGTTTGTTTGTTTCATCAAATAGGCTCTGAAACTACTCTAACAGATAGTAACATAGGCTATATTTTATCCCCATATTCCCACGGGAACGAGAACTAAGTGGGTGAAACCGCGGGACGCTGCTATATTTAGTAAAGTAGTTAGTTCATTAACGTCGATCATACTTCATACTGCTTCCTGAAAAATTGCCATTTTAATTAAAATCTGTTACAATCATTTTGTTGACATTTCCTTTGCAGTTTATTTCTCGAAATTTAACGACAAAATTAACGAATACTCTTTATATTTCTGTTTGAAATTAAACAGGGTAAATATTTAAAGTTTCATATAAATTTCCTGTAATAGATATTTACTATCATCATTATCCTCTGGCATGTTCCATTTTTGATCAGATTCTGATTGTATCATGATCCTGGAATTAGATAAACTGGTTATTAAAGGACATGTGATCATTTAACCTAATTAACCTTGCACAGGGAAATTAAATATAGGATTATGTTTACACATCCATAATTAACACTACTTCATTCGTGGTTATCTTCTCGTACCAGTTAGTTAAGCTCATTTCAAAAAGAATAATAAATAAATATCCGACAACATTGCATACATTAATCTAACTCCGAGCTAAATTAATGTATGCAATGTTGTAATTCAAACACTGGTGATATCATAAATCAACATTGGTATTTACAAATATTATGATTACAAAATAGATACTTAAATATCAGATATTATTAACTCAATATTCATCACGCGAATGTTTGTCCTTAGTGGGGATTAAACCCATAAAAGGGTCCTAACAGGGTCACTATCGAAAGCACTTTCGAGCTAGTCAACAATAAAATAATAATACTCGCAAATAAACCCGTGAATTAATAAACCGGTAGTTAAAAATCTGCCCCATCATTTAGGCATAAAACAAATACATTCCGATTGGACCGGGACGGGTCCACCCTCTCAGAGAAAACCCGGCGTAAAGTAGCGGCTTTTAAGGGTTTCGATCGGTGACTAAGAGTACCAGAGGGCCAAATACTGAGGATTTGCAGCGCGATGACGAAGGACATAAAAGATACCTTACCGTCACGGCGGGATAAATCCTCAATTAGGTAAACCGCCAAAGGCTTGGCAACGTCAGAGTGACATGCATGGGCGTACGCACGGGGCAAGGCAAGGAACTCGTGTGCCAGGGTCTATTTACAATAAGAACCTATCAATTATATTGTATTGCCCGACCAAAAGTTGCATACGCTCATAGTGACACTCCGTATGTTGAAAGCGCATCTATAGTCTATAGTCGCTGCTTACCATCAGACTGGCTGTACACTTTGCCTCACTTGTGGTAAAAATAGATAATTTACATCTCTTACTAACGTCGTTTGCCATTCCTGGACGGGGAAAAGAAACTAGTTAAGTCTTCAGAAACTAGTTTAGCTGAAACTTGGAAAAAAATATATAAAACCATCTTTCTCTTGGAAAAATCGCACTTTCTTAAGAGTTGCACTAAGAAAACTTCTGCGATTTCTACATCAAAGTCAATAGTATTAAAATAAAGTAGTTTCCTTTCGTTTAGAAACCATTTTTATTCAATTTCAACGAGTGAAAAGTGGGTCAAATCCGAGATGCTCTCAGGCAACCCTATTCCTAACACCATCTGCCGCCTAGCAGAATTGCATTTGAGTTAGCCGACCTTTGAGATAACTAAGAATTTTTCCAACAATCTTTTACTGCGGAGCGAAGTGAATAGAAAATCTAACTAATCTGTTATTTTTTATATCGGACGTTTGGTTTGCAGCAAAACTACAGAGATTGTTGACTTGGACAGACTAGCTAATACCAAATATACCAATTTTTCAAATAATTAGATATACCATGAATTTTGTAGCCCAAGGTTTTATTTTTTTTCTTTCATGTCAATAGATAAATCTACGGTCGATGCTAATGATAATAATGCATTGTCATCAGAATTACGTAAGTTTTCCTTTCGCAATCAGACGCAACAAGGTGTCGAAAAGAAGATGTTGAAACTTTGAAACTGCACTCTTCTAACATGTAAACGGTGAAAGTTCACAAAAAGATAGTAGTCCATGTCTCGGTCTGTATGTCAAAATTAATTTGGCATCTTCAGGAATAAACAAATATCCATACATACCTACATTATACTGTCATAAACATTAGCGTTAAATTTTTATTTTTTATTTTTATTTATCCATTTAAATCCCACTGCTGGGCAAAGGCCTCCCCCTGTAACCGCCGCTCCTCTCTGCACTGTGCCACTTCTTCCCACTTTGGCAAGAAATTTGCGAGATCATCCCGCCATCTACGCCTTGGACGGCCGCGTCTTCGGTGTCCATCATGTGGAATCCAGTTCGTGACTATTTTCGCCCACCGGTCCGGCTCCAAGCGACATACATGGCCCGCCCAACTCCACTTTAACTTTGCGGTTACAGCTCCAACATGTTGGAGCGTTAATAAGTTCTAAAAATAAGATAACCTAAAACGAACTAAAAGTTCTAGGTCGGCCTTAAAACCCACACAACCAATAATGCTTTAATCAATTTCTTTTTCCACAAAGAAACGCATACGCCTCGGGGTTACCTAGTTCTGTTCAAAGGCTTTGTTTTAAACAACTATACAATGCGAGTTGGTTCATTATACCGCAGGAGGTATAGCAGTGCATTGTTACTTTTGCCGTACGAGTAAACTGTGTTCATGGCTTTGTGCTACTTTGACATTTAAAGCCGTGAACTAAACAAATACCGATATCTAAATTAACGGGATATCTTAGAGGGTAATTTCACGTTTTAATTATTTTATAGAAAACAAAGCAGGTATGATGCTCTGTTTGATCTAAATGTTATATTATACTGAAGTTTTAGAACTATTTTGGTCTATGTTTCACGTTTTGTCTGAAGGACAGCGTCGGAGTCAAGGTAAGTAATGTGGGTAATGTGGAAAGAATGGATGACGAAAGTTTGACTAAACAGATACAATGCGAATGTGGAAGGATGTAGGAGCCGCGGAAGGCCCAGGCTCACCTACCACGACCAGATTGGTCGTGTATTAAAAGAAGGTGATGTTAGGAGTCATAAAAATCGTAGAGCTTGTATGTAATGTTGAAGATGCGAGTGAGGTGTGTAAGGATCGTGCCATATGGCGTTCGGTTCTCTCTGCCTACCCCACTAGGGAAGTGGCGTGAAGTTTAGTTAGTTAGTTATGTTTCACGTTTTAATTGACATTTGTAATGAATATTAGCTATTATTACTATGTGAATCAAACAATATTTTATATTACATCTAGTCATTAGTTTCAAATAATTTGAAGTTTAATATGAGTGTAAAGATACATTTAATATGTTAGCTAAACTGTGAGCACATGGTTATAATCCAGTTTAAAATATGTATAGTAAAACATTTTGAAACGTTGTAGCTGTTAAACAATATGTCCTCCAAATAAAAAAAAATGAGATTTTAGAACCGGTGTGTCCTATTCAGACTAGGTTTAAATCTTATTTGTGCTAAGGCTGCATATCTTTATCTCTTCCATGTGTATCTCCAGTATACCTCTCCACAATCTCTCCTTATGCAAACTGATAATTTACAGCGGCTACGCGGAGCGATCTTGTACATTCATCGTGTGCCACTGGCCATTTGTCAGCGACGAACAACGAACAACAATGTACGGAGTGTAACCAGCGGTGAGCGATAGCCGTTGAGCACTCGCCAAGTCTCCGTGTCAACCTCCTTAGCTTATCCTGGGCTATTCATAAGTAGCTAGGCTATAGGCTAGTATGATAGTGTCCAAACTAAGTTCTTACCATGCAATTTTTTGGACCGTAGAAATAATTTTCATTGTTCATTGAAAAGGGTTTATTTTTTTCATGGCTTTGATAAAGAGTTATTTTATCAATGTTAGAATCAGTTATTGTTAATATGAGTGCGATAGACGGTAACAATAATTTAACAATATCCACTGTCTTATCATTGATTTTTATTATCATCCTAGCTGACACGACGCACTTCGTAACGCCCCGTTCTCGGATTTTCAATCCCAATTTTTTTTTATACCTTAACCTTTACCTAATAACAACAAACATAACTACCAAATAATTAGCGAAAACGGTACAGCTATTCTCGAGATTTGCGCTTAGCAACATATTCAGCGATTCATTTTATATTATACATAGATCATGATTGTGTAGGTGACGAGCTAGCCACTTGTCAATTTTCAAAACTTTAATTATGTATCAGAAGCCAATTTTATTTTTAATTAACCGTGGTTTAATGAGCAATAAGCTCGTTATTTCGTATTACAGCCGTGATGCTAAATGTATATGTATATATGTATATTTGGAACGTGAAACTGGTAGTTCAAAATTTCGTGCATTGACTATGTGCCAGTAGCCATTGGCCATTTGTCAGCGAGCGATAACGATGTATGGGCTGTAAGCAGCGGAAATGATTGCAGCAGATAACCTGCCAAGTCTGTGGATCAGTTAACATTGATTTTGCATACGGGAGAATGGGCATAAACAATATTTAATTTAATGATACATGCACATTCCTCTACAATTCCGCCTAAAATCTCCGAAAGGGTCGGCAGAGAGCGGTAAGCTACTTGAGCCATACTAAGACAAAAATAGAATTGAGTCAGGATAGATAGAAAATTGTAATAAAATAGTGTTAAGTGGCTAGCCCGTCGGCTACATAATTATAAACCCAACACGGAACACCAAACATATTATAGTCGCCTTTTAACATGCTATGCGAGGAACACTATAGATAAATTAAACATTTGATTCTGAGTATAATCTTATTGCAATAGTTTAAAAAAGACATGCTCGTAGTTTAAGAGGAAGAAGAAACTCAGATAAAAATATGTCATTAGAAAACTAAAGATGAATCATTGTCTTTGATAAATAGATCGATGTTAATTACATTATTCACTTTTAAACGAAGTAGATGGCGCTAAAACAACGCATTAAACATTCAGTTGGTCTTATTAGTTCCGGATATCACTCTCAGACGATCTTTAAATTAAATTGCGATAATTACTGATATATTTCGATTTCTGAGACGGGTAAACATAAACTTGAATTTTATGCTTGAGCTGCCAAAGTAATGCCATAAATGATGATGTAGCTTAACTTTAGTTTCTGTGGAATTTAGTCTGACCCAGAAAATGTACCTACCTATACTGACAAATGGAAAACTCGAGAAAATTAATTTTTTTCGTCTCCACACTGAAATACCTACATAGATTAGATAATTTTGTACATTGTATTCTAAAAGAAAGAAATGTTTTCCAGTAAAAAACAAATTTCCTTAGAAAATGATTGACGCTCGAGCGCCGAGACCAATCATTTATATAAGCAAACTCCATATCATTACAATAAAGAATAACCATATTAAATACGAAATTTATTTCTGTAATATTAAAAAGGTACCTCACTATGCTGATATAAAATTGCATTGTATCTTCCAAACCCGAAGAACTACATCTACACTGATCTGGTTGCCGTATATGAATCAACTTTTCCAGTGCGCCAGAGGTACTCTGCAGCTATTATTCATGTTCCCCACGGTACGCAATGTACGTGAATGCGGGATTACGTACAAACGCCTCTCGCGTAATGGACGGGAGGCATTCTGCAATAATCTGCGCAGAGTTTTCGCATTAATTAGCAGTCTACTCTGTCCGGGTCGCATTGACGTTTGACGACTCATAATTGCACTCGGTGTCCTGCTGTGATCTGAAACACACTTCATTTTGTGGGCCTAATTAAATCATCTACTTTAAAAAAAAATTGAGCAATGTCTTAACTATAATTGCACTCTGTGTCCCACACACACACTTGTGTGCCTAAATTAACTTGCAAGTCTAATTTGCAACAATATCTCATGTTGATCTGGGACTTAAAAAGAAGCTACCGACTGTATTTTGTTGGCATGAATGATAATGGCATCGTAAAAAAAGACTATTGGGGTAATTGCTAAAAGTGGTTACAGGTATTTGTAATGTTCCATAAATTCTACTTACTTGGAGATTACCGGCATGTATGTACTTATGCTGCCATTACCTTTATATACATACATAATATGTATATTAATCTAGCTATATTATGTAGTGGTTACAAATTCATTAATTATTAAGCATATATATATTTATACCACGGATTCTAAGAACATATCCATATCTTAATTGAGAATGTCTGAATAAGTTCCTCATAAACGGTAGGTATGTAGGTACCGTACATTTTCTGATATATTTGCCTGACATTATTGCACGATAACAATCCCATTTATTTATAGCTATTAGCGCCCCACGGTTTCACCCGCATAGTTTCCGTTCCTGTAGGATTATGGGGATAAAATATATCCCTTGTTACTTCTGGATGTAACTTTGCAATGGTGAAAGAATTTTTGAAATCGGCACAGTAGTTTTTGAGTTTATTTATTACAAACATACACACACATAAAAATACAAAAATACTAATCTTTTCTCTTATAAAAATTTCAAAGATAGGTACCTACATATAATATTAGTATAGATTCAAGTCGTGCGCACTTGAATCTTGAATTGGTTTGTGTTTTTGTTTAAATAAATAATTGTGGAGCAAAAAATACACATATATTTCACCTATGCGGTATATACGAAAAATCTTATAAATTATTACTAGAAATGACCGCAATACTCGGCAATGAATAACATTTATGAATTTCAAATGAACCACGGAGACTTGCTGAGAGGACAGCTCTAAGGAAATCTTTATAAATCAGATTATTTTCCAGACATTTTGACTAAAAGATGGAGATTGTTGGCCACAAGCGTTGTTTTTAAGCAAAATAAATCGTTTAAAGACTTTTTGCTTTGATATTTGTTCGAGTGAGATTTCTTTCATCTTTACATAGCCAGCAATTGTTATTTTATTTGTAAGATTTTCTTAATTACACAAATGTATATTTGTTTAGAATAAAGCGTAGCATTCGAAGAAGAAATCCTAATTCCAGTTGTTGTTTAAATTACTTTTTTCTTTATCATAAATGGTCTAACATAATTGAAATCAGAGCCTTGAATGTGGCTTATTTGACTGATTGATTTCAAACTGATTTCAAACCTCGAAAATACCCGGGAGTTATTTTGGTATTATTAATGGCTTTATGATATCGACTATACTTTTTATGACTGAGATTAAAATAATCAAGCAGGTATTATCAATACAATCTTAAGGTTGAAGTAAATAAGAAGTAATTTGACAAAATTATATTTTAATGCATTGTTAACTATCATTCGCATAATAACAATCAGTTCTAAAAGTATGCAAATTCAATGTACTAAATATACAACAACGTGTGTACATACTTATACATGAAACGCGCCCATTCCATGTTAACCTCCATGAAAAAGGTAGCAGACCCAAGTCAAGTATGGTCGTTAGGGCCGCTATAAAATAATGCAAAATCTGCTATTCAGTCCTAAATATCCAATTTTCGAGTGGAGTACGACCAACGTCATAATTAACAAAGGTCTGGGCCACCAGCCCATGCATAACTAAAAGCCTGCGACCCAAAACGCGACCTCCCTAAACTATGGGCTTTTGCACAACGGCTGACCTAGATTCTTACTGGAAATGTCAATACTTCGATCTTTCTAAATATTTAAGAACATTCTTTATTTCTCTTTCCTAGAGTTATATGGCGTTCGTATTGAAAGCTTCGAATACGAACAAGATTCATTAAAGCTTGCTTTAATGCTAGATTTAGGGAATCTTGTTATTATACTGATGTGAATGCCATGTTTCCTCATGATGTAATCTTTCATAGCCGAACTAAATCAAAACAAATCAAATCAAATATTTATTTCCGTATGATTACGACTTACAATCCGTATTTAAATTTTTGGGCTCATGAGGATTTCAAACAGAATTTTCTCATTCTTACTCAATGAGCTACCAGGTGTTCATATCACAAGATACTATTTTCCTATCGTTATCTCGTGTTCAGTCGGGTTCAAATTAAACCATGCCGGATTTAGCGGTCTGGTTATTATTACCTGCCTGTCTGACTTTCGTAAGCCTAGATAGAAACTCAGACTAATTGTATCATGGTTACATATACATAGTTATTTGAATGACTGCCTCGTTGGTCTAGTGGCAGCATGCGCCGCCTAAGAACAAAAAGGTCCCGGGTTCAAATCCCGGGTCGGGCCAAAAAATTGCGGCTGGGTATTTCGATATTGAAATTATTAACAGCCCGGAGCCAGGGGTTGGAGGTTTAATCACCCCGTCCCTCGGAAAGCACGTTAAGCCGTTGGTCCTGCGCCTGACCTGACCAGGTCATGTCGAATTGCCGTCTCTCCGGACTATGAGAGTGAAGGAATAGAGAGTGCACATGGGCTTGTGCACACACTTGTGCACTATAGTATATCCTGCGCAGTTGGCTAATCCTTGTTAAGATTGGCCGCCGTGACTGACATTGGTTTGGAGGACATTATTATTATTTGAATGGACAGGTTATTTCACGACATTTTATGATTTCAAAAATCCATAGATACGTGTTGAAACCAACACTCTCCGCATGGAAGCTAATGTCCTTACCATTGAGTTACTACCGCTCTATAAAGACATTTCTATTTCTATTATATACTACATAAATCCTGCGCAGGTGTGCTATCACAATGGCACATCCAGTAAACATTGTCATCGCTAACTTCAATGCGGAGACAAGGTGGGATTTGTGGTTTGCGGGCGAGTAACACGAAGTTACAAATAGTTTCTCATGTAAACTGTCGTCTGAGTAGCCTCTTGTGCCCCGCACTATTTATTGGTTGACATACTATTATGAATAACATACTTGTTACTTTATAATACCGTAACGCTAATATGTGGGTAACATGTACCGTGTTTGTCTTTCATTTTAGCTTAAGAAAAACTTGAAGTCTTGGTTGGAGACTTGGTCTTGTGTTGCGTATAGAACTTTTGCGCGTAAGTCTACAGATTTGTTACTTCGTTGCTTTTGTTATATTCGAATTTATATGTTACTAATATTATAAACGCGTAAGTTTGTAAATGGATGAATAGTTACTCTCTCACGCAAAAAGTACTGCATGGATTTTAATGAAACTTTACAGTAGTATAGCTTATATTAGAATAACACACTGGCTATGTTTTATCGATGTATCATGCGAGCAACGCTGTGGGCAGAAGCTAGTCAGAAATAAAACAATCGTGTATATAGGGGATTAAGAAATATTTTCACAATGTTTTTCCTCATCGTTGAGTAAATGGTATAAATTCGTATTTTTTATAATTTACTCACAGCTCAATCCAGATTTATGTGCTTACCCGTTGAAGCCATAAGTCAATATAGTGAGCACAGCTTTTAATAATGAAGTATTTGAAATGAAATGAAATGAAATGACATTTACGGGCTTTTGGGTATGTGACTCAGTGGGCGACGAGCTAGCCACTTGTCACTTCTTTTTCACAGCTTTCCATCCAACCCAGCCCACTGTCCCATGTTGGTCTGGGACTTAAAAAGAATATGCCAACTGTAGTTCTTGCCTAGCATGTCGTAAAAGTCGACTAATGGTATATCGGGTTTTGGGTGTGTGATTGTGTAGGCGACAGGTTAGCCGCTTGTCACTGCTTTTTCACAATTTTCCATCTGTCCCAGCCCAGTTTTATTTTTGGATGAATGTGGTTGAAGGGGCTTGCTGCCCCTTCGACTCTGCCTACCCCTTCGGGGATCGTGGGCGTGATGTTATGTGATGATCAGATCAATGTAAGTGATGCAGTCTTGATATATATTTTTTTTATCTTAGCTGAAAGACTAGAGTCCAATCATGTACATTGTACTGAATAGCAATACGACAAAATGTTTTAATTTAATGTCTCAAAGAGCCGTAATTACAAAGTAGTAAATAATAATGAATATAATCAAGATTACAGTGACGGGGACGAAATTACTAATTCATGTCCCCCCATCGGTGTCGTTAATGGTTACTCAGGGGAAATAAAAGGGCACTGATTATTAAAAACTTGTGATGAAGAGGTGCTATATAAATCCTTATAATGTAGTAATATTTTATGTTACTTTTAATTATTATGACACAAATCTAGTTAGGTACTTAATGTAAAAGCATGCATTGCTTGAAATTTTAGGTTGAAATCAAGTTCTTGGGGTCTCATGTTGTTTTGGTTCTTAATAAAAAAGGTAACAATTATCCTGTTCCTGGTCAAGCATCTCGTAAAAGGCGACTGGTGGTGTATTGGGTTCTAAATTTGTGATTGGGTAGGCGCCGTTTTCCATCTAACCCAGCTAGATTTTATTTTTGGTTGAATGTGAATTAGGGAGCTTATCGCTATCTGGATACTGCCTTGCCCTTCGGGAATTGTTGGCGTGTTGGTATGTATGTACGTAACTTAGTATTATAGTAAAATACCTCTTTATTTTATTCTGTTTTCCGTTGTTGATAGCCGTATAAAGTCTGTCAAAAGTGTTACAAAAAGAACTTGTTTTGATAGTACGAAGAACTATAAAATAGATCAAATCAAATTATGGTAACAAATAACTTACCCTCCAATGCCACCCTAAATGAAATGTGTCGATTAGCTAATCACCTTAGTAAGGGGAGAAGAGGCAAAATATCTTTTGAGATTTCGCACTAAGTTTTCGGGAAAATCTTGTTTGTTTTGATCCAAGTTATTATAGAGTCTGTAGGTTCTTTGCGGAAACTTCTGAAACTCATTAGGTGAGCATTAGGTTAAAAGATTAATATTTCAGCACGCGAAATATTTAATGTAATGACTGTGTCCCAGCGTTATGTCTTAGCAAAGATATTAAATATTTACTGAAATACAGTGATAATATATCCTTTTACCGTAACGCTCAGTTGATGTAGGTGGGTATATTAATACGTTCTATCTATTATTTAACGGAAAAATGGTTTGCAAAATGAGTGATATTATTTCGTGTGTTTAAAGCTCTGTCAAGTGATGGAGACAAAAATTAATTGAAACATATCGATTGAGATCATTGAATTTCAGGCGACTCGTCGACATTTCTTTTGGATCCTGATATTGTTTAGGAGCAGCTGATAGGCTAAGAGTTGACTGCACAGAATCCATTAATAATAAAAAAAACATATCCAACATACTAGACTGCTGTGTTTTATTAATGAAACTCCTAAATACACGTTACATCAGATCTTAGCCGATACTATATTAAAAAAAAATACTAGTGACAAAAGCTACGAGTCTAGGTGAATATTTTGCACTTTCATTTAAACAGCTCCATTTACAGTGTATTTATTTGCTTTACTCCAAGACACTATAGTGAAAACAGATTGTTGACAACAACTCTAAAGTCGACTTTACATCGAGTGAGACACAGTTATAAATAGCTTGCATAAAGTATTGTAAACTGTTGTCTCCCGACCTCTGCGCCGAGGCGCTATTTATTGGTACTCTTACGCCGAGCCAAAGTCGCCCAACTTCCCCACTTTGTTTTCTAAGGCAATAAGTCTTTGCGATGGAATAGAAAACTGCTGAAGGGAAAGTTGCTTGATTAGTGTACAGATATTTTATCCAACAACAAAGAGGGCGATATATCTGTTGCCAGTTACTTCCTTGTGGTCGAAAATAAACAACTCTCATATGTAAGTAGTTTTGATGCGTACGCCGTACGGTCTGTCAATTTGCGTGTTATTCGGAACTCTTATTTTTTTATGTCTGACTCAGAAAAGTTGTAAAGTTGAAAGTAATTAAATAGCCTTTTACACCTAAATATCTATATTTAATATTTATTAATGATTTTTTTCTATAATTTAAATACTAAATAAAACTAGTACTTAATAAAGTAAAGTCTACTTTTACTTTGTATCTGCTACTTTGATTGAATTACGCGCTGCCACTAGGATGTTAGTGGATGGCACGCCAGGGACTTGTGAGCCACCCGATCTGTTTGAGTTTACACAAACAGAGTACTCTCTCGTCCTAAATAGTTGGACGTGTGCAGCGGCACAGGTAGGCAACTTATGCAAGATTTCTATCTAAATTGGTTAGATTTCGCAGATAAAACAAATCCTACCAAAAAAAAATTCATGTAAAATGTTGCCAAGACAAGACCATTATATTTTGTCAGGTAAACCAAAATATGGATATCTGCTTAGAAGTCTGGTAAATTAACATTCCTTTTAAGATTTTGTAAACTTGACGACTTACAAGTTTTTTTTTGACGCATATATAAATAAAGACATTGCGGGTTTGAAGAAGGGAAAGTTGCAGGGCGATCTTATAAAACTCAAACTCTTTATCGGAAGTCCCGCAGTTAGTACAACAGAGAAACCCTACTTACTACATGTTTGTATATGTTTTCCTCTGTATGACGTTTGGCCGAAAGACGAAAAGTAACATATTAGATCTGGATTCCCTGGGCTTGAGTCTAGTGCACAGCCTAGCCTTCTGAGCTACGCTCTTGTTGTGAGATCTAGGCATGACCCTACAACTACACTATAACGGTAGCATGAAGCCATTCTATCCTTGTCTAGAAAAGATAGAATGAAAGAGACCTTAACACTCAAGAGTGCGATAGTGTATCAGTAGGGTTGTATTTCAAAACCGACAGTGCGTGTAAAAAGTGCGTTAAGAGCTCGTATTGTAGTTTAGTTGTGTTTAAGTGTCCATTACCTCTTTTTGTTGCTCTAATATTGAAAGTTTTCTTTTACGACCGCCCGTTATTCGACAGAGCTGGGATGGAAGTTTTTATGCTGAGAATAATTGAGATCTGAAAGTTTGAGATCTGACAGTTGAACTGAGAATAATTAAGATCTGACAGTTCTGTTTGATTTCATATTTGTAATTGAATTATTGTGAGGACATTAAACACATTATTTAAGAAAAAATATAATGGTTTACAGGCTTTTGGGTATGTGACTGAGTAGGCGACAAGCTAGCCACTTGTCACTCCTTTTTTCACAACTTCCCACCCAACCCAGCCCACTGTCCCATGTTGGTCTGAGACTTAAAAAGAATATGCCAACTGTGGTTCTTGTCTAGCATGTCGTAAAGGGCGATGGGTGTGTGATTGTGTAGGCGACAGGTTAGCCGCTTGTCACTGATTTTTCACAATTTTCCATCAAACCCAGCCCGGCTTTATTTTTTGGCTGAATGTGGTTGAAGGGGCATGCTGCCCTTTTCACTCTGCCTACCCCTTCGGGGATTATGGGCGTGATGTTATGTATGTATGTATGTATTTAAGAAAAAAGATTTTTTAAGATTGGTTCCATTTTACTAAGTTATGAGGAGTCAGGAGAAATTTATATGGATAATGGATTATTGTGAAAAACTGGTGACAAGAGGCTCGTCGTCTGCGCATTACAAACTCAACACTAAATACACTATTAGTCGCCATGCTAGGAACACAGCTGGCACAATCATTTGAATTTTTCGTTTTATTCTTTACAAACTTATTTTTATGTTTGCAGTGTGTTATCAAATTAGCTCCTCTACAACCGCATGTAAACCGGTTGAAATACGTAACGAGGAGTGTGCGGTAAGTGCGGAATTTCCTATTACCCGGTAAAATGCGTTTTTGGCAAACTCCCGGGTAGAGAATGTTTGCTAAATAACATTAATGCTGCATGCTACGAATGTTTGCAGTAAGCAAAGTGGGTTGCGAGCAAATGAAAAGATTCTCATTACAAGAAGCTCTGAAGATCGGAAAACTAGTTTAAGATGAGGTACAGAAAACTTAGCAAACCTTTTTAGCCGAATCCTTATGAGGGATTTTAAGTTGAAGATAGGATTAATTTTGAGCTTAATTGTCGTACTATGAAGCAAAAGTTCGTGTTATATTATTGGTCATGTATGGCATACTTCCAGTCTCTTTTTTCATCATCCAAAACTACTGAAGCTTACTATATAAATTCTTAAGATAAAGTTTAAACAAATGGTAGAGTTTTTCCTTTTACAAGTTTTCTAGAAAATGGCTAGAAACGTATCTTTAAATAAGCAATATTTGTTAATTGCAGTCAAAATAAGGAAATCTGCTGCATGAACTACCTTAAAATAGTTTTCGTATTTGGATTTCGCATTTCATTGTATTTCGTAGGACCATGCAGAAATTTATTACAAAAAATAGATACAAACATAAAAACAAACAATACAATTCAACTTTATTTTAAAGTTACATTCAGACTATTTGGATACTATATTCGAATAGTATCCTAATCTGAAAATGTATTTTCTGTTCACTTTACTTCTATTGGGCAGGGTACCAAATGAAATTAGGATAATTAATTTATATGTCTGTAGCTTCTTTTCACCTTTTCAATTTACGTTAGCCTTATTCGGGGAAAGAGCGAAAACAGTTTTGGATAGAAATTAGTAGCTAAAAATATATTTAATCAATCGGAAACTCGAAGCAAGTTATTTCGGGATTCAATTAGGTGGGCGACCTCGGATTTAAGACTTTTTAGCTTCATCTATTCTGTTGGAGTCATTTCAATTTGTGCGGAAGCCTTTGTTGAGAAAGGTGGATCCGAAATGGATATGGCTTCCTGCCTCAACAGGGTCAATGGTTATGGTTCAAACTCGAATGAATACGTCAGGTATGTTGTACATTTCAGGTAAAGCACTTCTTTACACACACAGATAACATCACGCCCATAATCCCCGAAGGGTAGGCAGAGTCAAAGGGGCAGCATGCCCTTCAACCACATTCAGCCGAAAATAAAGCCGGGCTGGGTTAGTTGGAAAATTGTGAAAAAGCAGTGACAAGCGGCTAACCTGTCGCCTACTCAGTCACATACCCAAAAGCCCTTAAACCATTAGTCGCCTTTTACGACATGCTAGGCAAGAACCACAGTTAGTACATTCTTTTTTTTTGTCCCAGATCAACATGGGACAGTGGGCTGGGTTGGATGGAAAGTTGTGAAAAAGGAGTGACAAGTATCTAGTCTACGGGTCTATTCTAGACAAGTCCCAGACCAACATGGGACTATTTAAATCATAATATATCACTTAAATAAGCCCCTCTTTTTTTATTTTCTCTGCCTACCCCTTCGGGGATAACGGGCGTGATAATATGTATGTATATAAATAAACAGTGGGGAAATATAACTGAGGGTGTGTAGCCAAGATCCAATTTGCATGACTCCACCCTTAGATTTTCAAACATTTAAATAGCAGTCACTTCATTGAGATCAGACTTGCTAAATCTTTGTCCGAACTGACCCCGATTAGGAAAGGCATTTAGTGCTGAGCAGAAGTTGATGTTCATTGACCGAAATTTCCCCATGATTCCTTTGTAATTTTCATGTTTTCACCAAACCTTACTCAAATCTATTCTTGCTCAAAAGTGGTTAAAGATTGCCTCCCCTTTGGGACATTGGCTTGATAATACTATCATTACATATCTTTGTAATACGATACTATCTGTACGTACATATTCTATATAGGCACTGTTTACTATATACTTGTCACTAGCTTTTCACAAATTTCTATCTTAGTTTTATTTTTAGCTGAATGTGGTTAAAGGGGCTTGCTGCTCTTTGATTCTGCCTACTCCTTCGGGGATTACGAGCGTGATATTATGGATATATATGGATGTATGTACTATATACTAATAACGATCCAACTACATCACATACATTGAACTGGCTCCGAGGTAAGTAGCTTAAGCACTTGCGTTACGGATATCAGAAACAACAGTGGTTACAAATATCTACTTAAATAATGCATATTAACACCCAGAAGCAGAAAAAACACAAGTATTCATCATATGAATGTTTGTCCTAGGTGGGGACCGAACCTACAACTCTTGGCGCATGGGGTCACTACCGAATGAGCCACCGAGGCTGTCAATCATCAAGTATATTAGTATTGGATCAAGTTAAATAAAAATGTAACAAAATGTCCGGGATTTTCGCTGCAATCGTCATCACAGCACTCCTCATTGTCTGTCCTGGCTCATTCAGTAAGCAAATTAATGCATTAAAGCGGCACAATCTGAATGCCTCACAAAGGCTGCAGTGCGCCTGTCGGTGTTCACTGTTGATGCTATCAAAACGCCCGGCTTGTAACTTGGTTAATTAAAATCTTTATGGACAATGGTTTTTAATAAGAACCTGATATTGTCAGATTTCTACGATTGTAACAAGGTCTTAACATTGTAGATCTATATAAAAACTATTAGAATATTAAGAAGACGATTTTCTATAGCGTGCAAAAAACAGATGTGGAAATCTAACTTTATTATGAATTTAAAAACACTTATGGTAGTGTTTCATTCGCCGTATGGCAGTAATATCATCAACAAACCCAGTACCCAACATATAATTAGTCGCGATTATAATATTTTAGGCCAGAATTATATTGGCGGTTTTTTTTCGAGTCTCAGACCAACATTGAACGGCTACAGCAGTTTCACCTCGAATATTTTGTTTGTACTGGACCCTTGGTACGAATTCGACACGGAACTAACCGCATTTTTCATTTCAACGCACATATGATATAACGCCTGTTGCGTCAGCCATGTGTTCATCAATATTACATCATGCATCAGCCAATATTAATTCCACCCCGTTAGCAATCCCTCCTACCTACCTGCCTTATCGTAATAACCCTGATCATCATCTTCCTAGCGTTATGTCCCGTGTTTAGACGGGGTCCGCTTAGACCATGATCCAGGATTTAGCGAGTCTGGTAATTACATTGAAGCGACTGCCGATCTGACCTTCGTAACCCTAAGATAGGGGAACCAGACAATTTTTGGACCATGGTTACAAATCCAAAGTTGTTTGAATTTGCAGGTTTCATCACGATGTTTTACTTCACCGTCGAGCTAGTGGCATAAATACGTACATAGACTTGAAAAATCCAGAGGTACATGTCCGGGTTTGAACCCGCACTCCCGTTTAAGAGGCGCATGTCCTTACCATTGAGCTACCACCGCTCCATCGTAATAACCCTGATACCCTTGTTAAAAAAAAACGTCAATGAAAATTATGTATCATTAAATGTGCAGATATTCTTAACATTCTTATATCTCATTTTTGTGATTATGGAGGTGAAAATCTAAGCGCTTGTCACTACTTACCGCTATTTGTTAAATAAACTAACATTTTTTTTAGTTATAAGTGGTTACACTTAAGCATATTAAGCACATTTGCTTATTATTCTTTGGACTTTGCCTCCCTACGGGAATTGCGATTATAATTATGTAATTATAATCGCAATTCCCGTACGTGATATTATGTATGTACATAATATCACGTATGCATTGTAATATCAAAGTCCAGCTTTTACTTTTTATAACCTAGGAACTTTGTATATCAGAGTGCGAAGAGCGTTTGCGTAGATTGCAAGACCTGGAAAGTTTGAGAGCTAAATTTGCATTTCAGGTAATCAGGGGCGTTGGGGTCTCTAAGATACTGAATAGTTAATAGTTCTGTAATGTTGCAATAGCCGAGTAAGCCCGTCTTGCATACGAAGGTAGCTTGAGCTGGTTTCGCTTGCTTTTACAAGGCTACCGATTGCATTGTTATGAAAAGAAGACTGAGGCTAAGTTCAGATGGTCGCACAAGGACGCGCGTTCATCCTTACGCGCATAAAGAACTTCTAAGTAAATTCACCAGACCGTTTACATGAACGCGCGTCAACGTACAACCATCTGAACTTAGCTTTATTCTTTCGAAAATATTTTAAACTTCGAACTTTCTAAATATAGAAATATTGAAAATGCGAATTACGCATTCAAGCATTGATTAATTATGGTTACCATAAAAATATATATTCAGATTAGCTTTGTCTTCAAAGATATCCTGTATTCGTGAATAATAAAATATAACAAAGGCCTACTTGCATTTTCATCGTGCTTAATTGGGAAATATGTTGAGAACAAAAACTTCTAAGAGAATTAACTAAACTTGACTAAGTACTTTAAACTATTTACACACTTAGATGACCAGTTTGATTACAAATAAAAATAAATTATAGACCACTAGAGATCACTCAAAGCAACCTATCTGCGCGGAACTGACGTCTCTCACAGCGAATAAACAGCCTTAGGGTTTCATAAACGTTGCGTAGAAACTATTCTGTTTTTAGTTAAACCTCGGGTCAGAAGTCTAACAAACGGGCACAAACATCCTTAGAAGTATCACTTTGTTAACTTTCTAACATCTGTAAGCAACAACTCCACATATTTTGTTAGCATTAGCGTTACGACTGGCTGAAAGTAAATAGCTGTATTTTCTTAGTGCTAGGAACACAGTAATGAAACTAAGGTGGATAAGTAGCAGCCTATATAAACATTCTTGGTTTAGTCACGAAAAACCTACCTGTAGAGTAACCTACAACAAGGTATTAAACATATTATATTTCTATAATATTAAGATGACCCGGCGTATTTCGTAACGCCCCGTTCTCGGATTTTCAATACCCATTTTTTTTAATTTACCGCGCAACTTTTAAAATTTTTTGACACTGACTTACATATGAAGTAACAGTATTAAGATATTTTATGTTGACATACGCATAAAAGTTTACTAGAATACCATCAAGCGTATTCCAATAGCTATGTTAGGTAAACATAATTACATATGAACGGATATTGCAAGTTAAATAATCGCTTGTAAAACTCGACTATCAGCGATATGGACATACACTGCACCGAGTGGAATCTATATTCCTCTCTGTTACCCATTCCGTTGTAGAAGCATGTTTACACTCCTAACAAAATGTTTACATTATTGTCGTAAATACCTATCTAACTTTACGTTTCGGGCCCCGTTTCCGTTGTGTAATTACTGGCTTCATGAAAATTACGTCGCCGGTCTCTTTGAAATAATAATGTGCCAACAAGCCGGTTGATGTCGTTTTGGGCTTTTCTGTCCACTATTTTAATATTCTCTTTCATATCGCTGAACTAACAGGAATGTGCTTGACGTGAGGACAAAGCAACCGTCCAGAAAATTAATAACTGGAGCGGTGCGGTGGGCCGCGTGATGTTTTTGATCCTATTTCCAATTCGTGTTTTTGTATGTGTGATATTATGAGATCGTTGAGGTGTGTTTAATATTTAGTAGCGTAGTCTGATGATGAACGAATCATTATAAATGCGTTTGTAGCTCTTGTCTGCTTGTGTACAACGTGTTCATGCCTAAACTGGTTATCCGATTACGAATAACTTGTCAATTTATTTGAATTGTACATACATAACCCATCATCTCCGAAAGGGTAGGCAGAGTCAAAGGGCAGCAACCCTTAACCACGTTCAGTCAAAAATAAAACCGGGCTGGGTCAGATCTAAAATTGTGAGAAACAAGTGGCTAGCTCGTTGCCTACACAATCACTTTGAATTGTATGTTTTTTATAATTTCTTATTAAGTAAAACACTGTTATATTATATGGATATGTTGTGCTTTGTTATTAAATAATAAAATCATTGTTATTTGTGTAAAATTGTGAGACAAATATTAAATGTACCTTTTTAATTAATATTAAATTTAATTGACACGGGCGAATTATTATCAGTTAAAGTAAACAAATATGATGTAATAAACAAAATTAATATGTCCGACATCTGAACATCAAAACACAAATCAGCAGAGTTAAATAACAACGAGTGTCCGACGACGGTGTCCCGTGACCGCAGGAGCCCGACAGCCCGAGAGACATCGCAGATATCCGCGCTAGCGGATCTTTTTAATTCCGTTTCCAATTTCCGTAACTCACAGCGACAAATGCACTTTTAAATGAAGCCGAGATATTGCTTAGTCAGCAAAAATAGTGGGGAGATTTTGCAAAGCGATTTTGTACTAATTACTTATACGTCATCTGAAAAGGTATTACTTTAAATCTTTACCTACGAAGATAAATGATAATGTAACCCTGTTGTCTGACTGAATGGATCACATTAAGCAGTGTAAAAAAATACCAAGCAAGAACGTTTTTGCAAGAACATCTCAAGTATTGAATATGACATAATAAAACATATTTCAGTAATTTTTTTTGTTATTCTTGGATAGGTTTGGTGCTAGCTGACCACATGATACAGATGATTTTTTTTCTGTATAAAGATTATTTCATTCAGGATATCATAAAATTTATTGTATTTTTTATAAGTATTTCATTTCGTATTATTATTTAGTATTTCTCGGCCTACCCGGCTAGGGAAGTGGCGTGAAGTTTAGTTAGTTAATTTATTTTTTATTATGTTATCCAATACTTAGGATGTTCTCAATAAAAGACAATTCATATATCGGTTGTAAGATAGTATCAACCTAAGCTTTAGTATAAAATCAGTCATCGATTTCTGGTCACCAAGGGGACCATAATTTTCGAGAATGCGGCGGTGATATAAACCTACAGAGGGCGGGTCCCCGAGTATAAATTTTGGATAAGACCATTTCGACCTTGAAAATTCAGATGGGCATCACATGATCCTAGTAAATTGGGTTTTTTTTCCGCAACGCAAAAACTGAAAAGCAACGGTCCCTATTGCTCAGATGTTGACGCGGTTTTTGTGAAGTGCCTAGCGAAATTGGCTGGCCTTTCATTTCGGCGTTACTTAGATAATTTATATTGCTTAACGAAAATATATCTATTTATATGAGAATATTTCTACATTCTATTTCTTTTATTTTTGGTTATTTCTTATTGACAAACAGCAAACAAGAAATCAAGCGTTAAAAATAACCAAATCAATTAAACTGCCACTGTAAATTCAGATAAAACATATATACATAGTTGATATGCGTTTTAAAAATTGGTAAGTATCATTCAATGCAGGCTTACAATTAGAAATAACATTTTATGATAAGGTTGTTTGGTCCTATAAATATAGAAGAACAAACAAAAATAATCAACATCTGACCACCTCACAATATATTCTTTTCTTATCTTGATTTCTAAGACTTTATCAAATATATCAAGCTCAATTAATACTGCATTTTTACAAATAACGGGCTCTAGCAGCTTATGAAAGCGATTCATTCGAGCAAGGTTTCGAGGTTTCGTCGACATTTAACTTTTGTATCGCTGTCTAACCGACGAAGCTTTATTATTCAGCGTCTATGGACGTGTCATTCGAATTGTAGTTTTACTGTGTGTATGTAGCTGATCTATGATAACCTTTATGTAAATCGGTATAATGTCGATAGTTATGATATTATTAATACTTCATATATAATTTTTCGAGCACTTAAAATATTTACCATACAGTCGAAAACACGTTGTTATGTATACGCAAATATACTATTAAAACATTGGTGCCTATCGTTAGAATAAATCTACTAAGTAATACTATAAATAGAATTGAAATATCATATCTTTTATAATTTACCATCTAACCAAGTTTTATGTTTGGGCGCGATGTATAACTAAACATACTTGGCTTTCGTATTAGTAGCAAAAGTATTTATTTTGCAATCTAAATGCAAAGTGACGATACTATTGACTGTTAAAGCATCGATAGTTTCGATAGTATTACCATTGTCAGTAGTATTGGTTTTATATTGCATTATATATTGACACTCTGTTGATAGTAGACTATCGACATGCAACATTAACTTACCCCGTCCCTACAGAGTAGAGTACCTCTGCCAATGTTCCAGGAATGCGAATATCAATTGAAAGACAAGTAAGCGTTGAAATAACCCCTAAGGGCTCGTTCTCATTCTCCAGCCAAATAGACCGGCGAAGTGTTTTAGCGGAGAAAACACAAGTGGATCGGGCGTTGCTTGATGTGCGTTTTGTTTTGTCTAATAATGTTTGCCGACAACAATGGCTCTCGACACTAATAACTGCTGGCGACATTTATCGTTTGAAGTAATTTAATATTGTTTAATTCAAACGGTGAGCGGAACAGGATTTTTGATGTGCGTTAGACATCTGGCGTAATTTGCTGGATATACTGGACACAGCGGGATCTAGTACCATGTTGGTTTGTTATTTTGAAGATGCCTTAAAAATGACGAGTGATGTAAGATATTTCTTTATCATACCTATATGTCCCATGTTGGTTTAGGACTCAAAAATAATGTGCCAACTGTGTTTCATGCCTAGTATGTCGTAAAAGGCGAGTAATGGTGTATGGAGTTCTGGACTTGTGATTACGTAGGCGACGAGCTGGCCACTTGTCACTGCTTTTTCACAATTTATCTAACCGAACTAAATTTTTGGCTAAATGTGGTTTAACGTGCTTATCGCTCTATGAACACTGCTTACCCCTTCAGGGATTACGGGCGTGATAGCATGATGTTGATTCCTATGATACTCTATTTTGTAGTTGTTAGGGCGGAATTTTTAGGATCTAGGACTAAATAACGTAATAAATAAACCTTTGATATAGGTCGATCAATCAAGTACACCGATGTATCTTCTGAATTGTGCACTGCACCTTTTTTGTAATCAACTAAAGATATGTTATATGCATTATGGACTGACGACAAGCCTTTGTTAAAAGCTGCCAAGAAAGTGTCTACAAGTATGTGTGCTGAACAGTTAATAGCCCCGCATCGGGAAATAGGGGACGGGTGTTTTTGCCAGATTCTTGATGAATATTGATGTTACTTTCGAAATTGGTCTACTTTAACAATACGTCAGGAATACTTCAGGGGTTGGAAAGAGCGGTGGTAGCTCAATGGTAAGGACACGCGCCTCTTAACCGAGGAGTGCGGGTTCAAACCCGAGCATGTACCTCTGGATTTTTCAAATCTATGTACGTATTTATACCAGCTCGACGGTGAAAGAAGATATCGTGATGAAACCTGCAAATTCAAACAACTTTGTATTTGTAACCATGATCCAAAAATTGACTGGTTCCCCTATCTTAGGGTTACGAAGGTCAGATCGGGAGTCGCTTCAATGTAATTACCGGACTCGCTAAATCCTGGATCATGGTCTAAGCGGCCCCGTCTAAGCACGGGACATAACGCTAGAAAGATGATGACTTCAGGGGTTTGACTGAATTGAGGAGGATATAAGAATTTTATTAATGTCTAGGTTATAGGACTAGTCACGGCTTTGGTGGTAGTTTGACTTGCATTGATACAGATACAAAAGCGTACCTGGGTAAACTCTGTATTGCACTGAAATGTTTTAATACTTAAATCACACTAGGTCGAATTACTTAAATCACTCAACTTATTAAAAAACCAACCCCTTTACCAACGAAATAAGAATTCGATTCTATACATCACATGCCTGTAAAGAAATGTTAATATTTCGTATAAATTGTATAAATATTGTCAAAGGCTAAAAAAATACAGCCACGTTTCTCCTATTTCCGAGGTATAGAAAAATCTACATTTACGCAAAAGATACCGCGGGAAAAGTTATTTAAAAAAATAAAAGAAGGCATGTGAGGTGCTGTTATTATTACCAGTACCTACTTACGTTCCGTTATCCGCTTTCTAAAATATTTCATGAGGAAAGCTGCATGTCACGCGTCAGAGGTACGCGGAGAAAAAGTAAATGAACATAATCCATAATCCCCTCGTGGAATGTGGAGCCATTATTGTTTCACCTACTATTTGTTCTTGTGGCAACATAGGGACCAATTAATACAAAAAATATGAATACATGTTTGCGTTATTTTGGGCGCTAGGATTTGGACAATTTGTACAAATTATCGTACGTTGGAAAATAGAAAACAACGAGTCAAAGAGTTGAGGTAATTATTTCTAATTAAATACATAATAATTAGTGAAAGTGTATGTTAATCCGGTTAGAGGTTAGAGATGGCTGAAGTATTTGTGCTAAAATTTTACAGTTTATGAGTTTGTGAGTAATTTTTGACTTGTGATTAAATTTATAGGTTTTATATACAATAATATGTGATTGGCTTTGTATGACAAAGTCTTCTTGCGGCGTCTATCGTCCTGAACGTCATAAAGTCAAAACTACGGAAATTTGAATACTACCATTGCAAACAAAAAGTCTTTGACGTAGATTTAAAACCTGTATTCACAAAAGTTCGGAGATAAAAAAGCGATACCATAAGATTTCTGCTTGCCATTTTTGTGAGAAACTTCAAAACCATACTACAAAGACATAAAAAACTTACCGTGTAAGACGTAAAATATCTAAATTGCAACCAACTTTCTTCTTTCAGCAGTGACGTTAAAAGTAGGTACAGTTGAGAAGTACTTGCAGTTAGCTAATGACGTCCATAATAAACTTTTTGCCGCTGCTCTCCTCGGGTCTATTCCCAGGCCACTGTGAGTAGTTTTAATTAAATGCTAATTCCTGCTGAAAACTGATATTGGGAGACAAAGGAAACTTTGTTTCCGTGTCATGTTGTTGTGTAACTGAATGGTTAGATCTGGGAAAAGTTGTTTCGGTTTGAAAATTTCAAAATGAGATGCAGTAGACACTATCAGCAGAGAGCAAACCTTTGGATCTGAAATTTCGGTTTCCTTCTAATGTAGGTATATCTAGCTGTCAGCTTGTTATTTAATCCTTTTCAGTCGTTAGATTATGAAGGAATCTGATTTTACGATCATCTAGTTAGATATATATACTCGGTAATCAACTACTCGGAAAAAATGGGTTGGTTAGATACATAACTTGACGCCCGTAATTCCCGAAGGGGTAGGCGGAGTCAAAGAGACAGCAGGCCCCTTTAACCACATTCAGCCAAAAATAAAACTGGGCTGGGTTAGATGGAAAATTGTGAAAAATTTCCTAGGCAGGAACACGGTTGCTAAATTATTTTTGAGTGCCACATGGGACAACATTTTGTAATTGCATATCAATTAAATCCGGCTGTTCAAACTTAAGCTGCAATGACTTAAAATATTTAAAAGTCGCCATGTTGGCCCTATGTACATTAGCAGATAGGTTGCGTTTGATAAGGGTCCGGAAGGGTCCAGGTAGCTGCGGTGAGGCTTCAAAATATGTTGGTACGTATGTTGCGTAACTTCTAATTGGGAATAGTACACGCAATACAAAACTGCACGTCACTTTAATATGTACGGTTTATATATACAACAAGCAATATATGCTGGCTTACTATATACAAAGAGCGGTTATATATGCAAATACATACATAATTCACGTCTGCTTTTCCTGAAAAGGAAGGCAGAAACATAGCGGCAGTAAGCTTTTTAAAAACCAAAAATAAAATTGGTTTGGGTGAACCCAATTTTTCACTTAAAGTGAAAAATTGTGAATAAGTAATAAGAGGCATCCTCTACAAAATAACCCCAAAACAGAAGTCATATTTTCTTTCTTTCATTATACTACACCATAAACACCGGAGAATGGAAGCGTTGTTACCAAGTTGTTGATTTTGGTTGCCCATCCGAAATTTCAACCACATGAATGGGTGCTTGACTTTATTAATAGAACTTCGATAGTTCAAGCCGCTTCGAGCTCTTCAAGGTTTAATATATGGTAGATCCTTATGTCGGGCACATTTGAGTTTGAGGGGACTAGAAGCGACCAAGGTCGGGGTAATGGCGCATTTTATTACGATAATAACGATTCTCTTACGCGACACTTACTTTGTTCTCAGGTAGGAGTTTAGACTTAGTTTACATTTATGGCACGACAATAATGACAATTGAGAGTGTTAAATATTATAGCAAATTTATTTTGAGATTAGCTTTTGAACGTGTCTCCACTCGAATGGCAATCGGTCTCTAGACTATACTCTATCATATGGGATATCTTAATTTTTTACGGGAAAAAAAGGTATGGGCTATTTTTGTCCTTCTTTAAAGGTCAATCTTGGTTTGCCAAATATTATTACAATCAAAGAGGTTTAAATGTGAAGTGGTTAAAGGCAGACTTAGTTACTGACCTATTTATGATATTTGTAGGTATTTCTAAAGATACTTATCTCTGACTAGCTGAAATGAGTAAGGGTTTTCTTGTTTCCGAGTCATTAAGAAATAAAACGGAAAAAAATCATGTCTGTTGTATGGGAAACCCGTTAAATATTTATTTTATTCTGTTTTTTTAGTACTTTTTGTTATCACTATAACACCAGAAATACATCATATTATGTGAAAATTTCAACTGTCTAACTATCACGGTTTTATACCAAAACAAATGAATAACGAAGAAAACTATTCAAATTTTGTATCTTATTATGACGTGTTTTAATACGTATTACAAACTTGTATGTTAAACACAACAGGCAAACAAAATAGCAGCTAAACAGTTTCCAATTTTAATTGAATTTCATTGTTGTACACAATTGCCTAGTGTGACAAAAGACCCGTTGGATTCTGTCAACATAGTCGGTTAGTTGGTTTAGGTTAGGTTAATTAATCGTTTGAGACTAAATACCTAAGTATTTTTATTATGTTAACTAGCGATCCGCTCTTACTTTTCCCGGTTTACTTCTAGAAGCCGAGCCCATAGCCACTTACGTCCAGTTGTAAATCGTTTTTCTTTTATATTGGAGGCAGCAAACTAACTCATGGAATCAAGATGTAGATGCAATACAAGAGAAATTGCTGATCCACACTCACCGTGCGAAACGCAGTACTACAGATTAGCTCTTTTATGTCTTTTTCTGTGTCTGGGCAATTCCTTCCTAGGTCAAGTTGGTCCCGTTTACGTTGTCGCCGCGACTGCGTGCTCTTCAACGCTTAGAACCAGATAAAACACCCAATGGCTCACTTAAAAACACACGAAATTGCTCATATCTTTATCAGACTTTAGAGTTCAGACATAAAATATTCCACGTATAATTTAAACGTTCACTAATATAGTTTCAACTCACATCTTCCATCTTATCCATAAATTTCAGGAGCCAGTAAAATAATAAACCGTGGGAACTGCGCATCGCATGCGATCTAAAGCGCAATATTTCTGGAATCCTTTGAGATTTGCGGTGCGCCTTTTGTCCCAGAGATGCATTAACATATGAAATTCTTAAGAACTAAATTCTCAGTCTTTTAGCGACATCATATCATATTTCATTTTTCTAGATCAGGCTCTTGACATTCCAAAACATTATTTTATCTCACAAAAAGAGTTTGAGATATTCTAGATTTCACGAATAAGTTCAATAGTCGTTTGTCGATTCGACATTTTCAGTGGCAAACCACTGACAGGCTTTGGAACATTAATAAACACAAGCTGTTACCTGCGGCTTCGCCCGTGTGTATGTAGTTCGAAAATGTAATTACCGTAGGAACTTTGAATTTTTCGAGATAAAATGTAGCCTTTGTCCTTATCCAAGGTATAAGCTATCACCATTTCCACTTTCAGCCAAATAGGTTCTGCCGTTTTGCCGTGAAAGAGCATCAAACATCCAAACATCTAAACTTTCGCCTTTATAATATTAGTAAGATTATTCTACGCGCTCTAAAGTTATGTCTTCGATGACTTAACTAAATAGAATGAAACCTCAAGAAACAGAACAAGTCTGATTGATTCCCTACACGGCTTACTCAACAAATACCCAGCATTCGGCTTGATTCCCCGCAATTTCTTTCAATCGGTCCGCGATTGAAATTCAAAATGTTGAATGCAGGCACATTTGAGGCCACGTACCGTAAGATTTATGTCCCGTGCGTGATACGAGGTGGGCCCATTACACTTCTGAGGGCGCATTTTTACACGTACCTTTGGAAATGTATGCCTCCTCAGGTAAGCCGTTTGAACGTTGATTTTTCATTCAAGGAATTGTGAAGAATAGTGCTTCTGTCGTGTTTTTTCTTTTTTTTTGGGTCTGTTATGTTACTGAGAATCGAATCAAAAGAATCCGAAAAATTTTATAAGAAAAAAATACTTTCAAAATTATTTATTTACTTTGTAATTGTTACATACACATAATACACTTGTAAAATCACCAATTTCAGATATGTAAGCTTCCTGTTTTCTAGATTAGATAGTATTCTAGAACAGCTGAATGTATCATCTAGATCATAATATAATCTTTATCTGTAAATGAGTACGGAAATATTTAACATACACATTTTTAATTGTTTTGGTTAAGATTTTGACTAAAAAATTCTAAGAAGTGTACCAGTTCATGTGGTTATGTTCCAATAACATTGCACCTTATGTAATTCCACACTAAAATCTGAAATCCGTATAGCGAAAAACTAGAGACATTCGCGGAAATTCCATTATCGTCATTTATCATAATTACAGTTGCTACTCTAACAAGCGGGAAGTTCCATTCCGAGACTTATACTTCAAACAACATACCTCTACTAGCTACCTTAAAGTAAATATTTGATAAATTCACTACATTTGCTAGACTTTCAGCTATTTCAAAAGTCGCGAGTCAAGAGTTCTCTGAAAGTTTTAGGTTGGAGTCCTTGACAAACTTTGCCGTTAATAATCTCATTAAAAATATTCCATTAAGAATTCGCAAAGTCTTATTAAGCATGTTAATGTTTTATTGCACAAGAAGATTATGATTTATAAAGTTTCGTATTTCTTTGTAAAAACTTTTCTTCGCTTCAACTGAATGACGTACTTTAGTTATTAAAGGCTACGTAAGGCTACTTTGAAGCTATTAAAGGTATTTAATAGCTTCAACAGCAATGAGCAGTTTGGGATTCTGAAGATTTTTGTTGTTTTATAAATCTTAGCAGTTTCATTAGTTCAAGTACTGTTTACTGGTGCTCATACTATAGGCTACTAGTGGTAAACACTATTCAACTTAGCACTACTAAATTCATTTAAATCATAACGATGTAAACATTCCACTATTTCATTGGGAAGGCAAACACGTTATCAATGTTCAAAATTGTATTAATTAATAAATTGCAGAACATGCTTTTATTCTATTCCAGCCCATCACACAAATACATCCCTTTTTTTATTAAACGTGATGAACAGCTTGGTCAGTAAAAACTTCAGCAGATGAGATGAGATTCAACAGATATTTTGAAATTAGTTAAAAAAAGATGCACAGCGGTAGGACCACACAATCCACGCTATCTTTTCAAGTCTTTCCAATAAAGGAAAAACTACTACTAACTACTTATTTTCTGACATGGTAGTACAAAAAATAACAACGGCGTAGTAAGTAGATAATCGCCTAAACATTCACTCAAAGCCTACTCGTTTCTTACTACCATTAAGATTACTATCAGTTCGTCGACAGCAAATAAATAATTTCTATTCCTGCAACTTCTCCGTGTATTTTTTTTATATCGATATTGTCTGACATTTGACCCTGACTAAAGATGAGGACTTGGATAAATAAACATATTCCATACATTAGCATTTTGGTTGGAGCAATAAATCCTTGTAAGTGTATCAAATATTCGACCACATGGGTATGAATAAGATTTTTCCTTGTCAATAAATTTACTATCGGCATCGAAAATACAGACGAGAATGATTTTTTTTGAGTGCAATAGAAGATATTCCTTCATGCTTATAAAATAGTGGGTCAGAAAGAAAACAAAATATTAAATAATAATTTTACTACTATCATAAATCCTATGACCCACTTTCATAATTATTAATGTGTGATGCGATTGATAATACAATTATGCGTGAAGTTTAATCAAAATTAAATACAAATTCAAACTTTTATCAAATTAGAAGATACTGTCTTGTTATCAGCATTTGAATGGATTCGATAAATACCCGTACTAAAGATTGACGACTTTCTAAGGCATTCATGTTAGATGGACGATTAATACCTTTAGTTTGACATAGAGGGAGAAGACATTACGAAACCTACTATTTGGTTAGCCACAAATACATAACCTTTTATAAAAATCATCGGATCGATCTTGTAAAGGCTACCAAAATCAAAGTCAATCATTTTAATGTAAGGATTAGGTTCAATAAATCTAGAATTATAAAAGCGAGTATTGTTGTGGGTACTCCTAGATACGATAAAGCGGTAGAAAGAAAAAAAATCTGGTGAAATGAAGGAACTAGGTGCCTCCTGGATTAGTGTATTCGGCGGAAGGGACAAAAATCCAATACAAACGGCAATCGAAGGGACCCATTCCGCAACTTCTGCTCGTATTGCCAATAAAAGTTCCCAAACTTTAGTTGGCAAATCACTTAATCTACATTCGAAAGCAATTGTTTTAGTGTTACATCTGCTTTGGACAGGCAATCGATTAACACCCTCATCAAATTGACACATTGAGTTCCCGTATATTGTAGTTTGTTCACTGTGATGTATCAAACCATGCACTACTTTCTACAGAAACGTTTTAGGATTTGTAGCCCAAAGGGAGAATCGGTACTTTTGTGTACAATAATTTCCTTGTCAGTCTTCTAACTGTCTACGTTTACCCTTTTCAGGAACGAGAATTATGTGTCTCCTCTTCCAAAATATTGGACAATTTTCGAAGGACACTCAAATCATTTTATTTTGCAGACTAAATTAATAGATACTATAAAACTAAGTGTACTTTCAGATAGTAGAAGTCGAGCTGCTACCTCAGTACCCAAGTACAGGGCACTTCAATGTTAATACGCACTAGTCATATTGTAGGGTGCTTCATCGCATGAGATGGCGCGAAGTACGTGAGTATATCATTAATGCGCGCGCTTTCATGCATACCGTTTCTCAAGGGTGCTTGACTTAATTAAGTACATTACTCAATAAACAAGATTAAAATCACTGCTCAACACAACTATTTATTAGTATATCTATTACAAGAAGTTATCTAAAGGTCGTGTCATTTGGTCTGCGACTTAAAAAGAATGTGCCAACTGTGTTCCAAGCCTAGCATGTCCTAAAAGGCGACTAATAGTATATCGGGTTGAGTATGTAATTGTGTAGGCAACGAGATAGCCACTTGTCACCGCTTTTTTCACAATTCCATCTAACCCAGCCCAGTTTAATTTGAATAATAGTTGTTAAAGGGCTAGCTACCTCTTTGACTCTGCCTACCCTTTCGGGGATTACGGGCATGATGATATGTATGTATTTATGTTAAATTACTATTCAACTCAACTATGTTTTGGTATATCTATTGCAAAAGTTCTCTAAAGGTTCACACACTATTCGCGTTGAATATCGTAATCGGTTAAGTTCTTCAAAACGGGTCCGGGTAACCTTATCACCTATACAATCAGTCAAGTAATATCAAAGACACCAATAATAAATATATAACTATCAAAATACATCACATATCTACATTGATCTGACTTCGAAGTACGTAGCTTAAGGACTTGTGTAACGTATATCAGAATCAACAGTGGTATTACAAATATATACTTAAATATATTGGATATTAACACCCAGACACAGAACAAACACAAGTATTCATTACACGAATGTTTGTCCTGGGTGGGAATCGAATCCACAACTCTTGGCGCATGGGGCGTGACCCTGCCGAATGCGCCATCGAGCCAGTAAAATTACCATTACTCGCCTTTTGCTACATGTTAAGCAACGAGCACAGTTGGTAATTTCTTTTGAAGTCCCACAACAACATGAGAAAGACAGTTTATAATATTAACAAGGATATTACAAACGTGGAAGTTCGTTGTTATTATAGAGAATATTGCGGGCTGACCATTTACGACCTGTTATTATCATTGCGAGTACACTGCGGAAGGCGATGGCGCATTCATTCGACGTCGCATATTTCTCTTTAGTGTTGGCTCGGCTTCTCCGACTATTATAGTAGTAATGAAACTCAAAGGCAGATGCGAGGTGTCACCATATGAGATTTATGGGATAAACGGTGTTCAAAGCTGTAAAAAGATATGCAAAGACTACCACGTGGTGGTTATCTGTCATCTTCGGTAGATACATAATTAACAAGTTTGTTTTGTGAATGCTGATGAATTATGAGAGTCAATGTTTTTTTATAAGTATATAGATTTTTTGGATTCCGAGAATCTTATCTGCAGTGTTACTTATAATATATATTATACCTATGTTCATCTCGTTGGTGGTAGTGCAATACCACGTAAGTAATACTTAAACATAAAGTCTGAAATTCAATCATATTTGAGTCTGTGTTAGATTTTCTTGCACTATCCTGGCGATATGTGACTATCATTGTTTATACATACATAACATCACGCCCATAGTCCCGAAGGGATAGGCAGAGTCAAAGGGGCAGATAGCCCGCTTAACCACATTCAGCCAAAAATAAATGTTTATAAACGTATTTCAATTACATAATTGTTCAAAAACGTATTTAAATTTATCATTATGTCACAGACTAAACCTATAAACATTTGGAAACTTATTCTCATTGATTTTTGGAAAATTTAGATCTAGGAAAACTTTGTGTGATAGTAAGGTGTTATATAAATAAGTGCCAAACATTTTATTATATGACTCCCAGCTCTCAAAGCACGAGCGATTTCAAAAACTTCTCTCTTCGTACGCGGCTCATAACAGTGCTTTCTTTGAGATGCTAGTTGGAAGGAAAATCGCGCAAAACAACTCTAATTTGTCACGCTCCTATATCTGCCGAAAGCAGCATTGATGCTGCTTTTATGAAGCTCAAAGGCAATAGTCTAGCGTTGTGACATCACACTGGATTACTAGCACCGCTGGTCGACAATATGTACGTGACAGGAAGGTAAAGATAGATAGACATATATTCTTTATTGCGCGAAAGCATATACAGAACTTGGCGTTCAGACAAATCCAGCTGAATTTAGTCCGTCTTGTAGCTGATAACAGTGCTTTCTTCTAGACAACCTGCAGGTAGAGGGAGTTAAGCTGCTGAAGAAGGGTAGAGCCGTGCAGTAATTATATAAACGTATTTATATAGAAGGGATATGAAAGTTACTTAAATTAATTATAATTATAAAACCGTATCAAAATATATAATTGGATAATTCTGTATTGAGTCTGTCAAGAGGTAATTTTGTCATATTTCTTTAAGGTTAGCGACTCTGATAGACGTTGAAGCGGTGCTATTTCTGCAGAAACCTTAGTGTAACCTAATAAATTTGACCATGGCTCCACATCTACAGTTATTCGAATATACAAGTCTTGTTACGAATGTTAGTCAGTTGTGTGGCGTGGGCTTGTGTCGTCCACCTTGCGGACAGTGCCATCTAAGGTTGATTTGATTAACAGTTATTTAAAATTTGCCGTCACCAACAAGTGCAACCTGGGGCGGACCACCCCCCTCGCCCCATCGCGCTACGCCATTGGTATTATTCACCGTCGATCGGTAGAGATCTTTACTTAGATACTATAAATCTAATAGTACTTACTAGGGTTTAAAACAGTATTTTTCGAATGTGAGCGTCCTTAACTATTGTGGTACCAGCGCTATGGTAGGTAATAGTTGGATGAACATCTATACTAATATTATAAGGGAAAAGAGTTTGTTTGTTTGTTTAAATTAGCTAATCTCTAGAACTACTGGTCCGATTTGAAAAATTCTTTCAGTGTTAGATAGCCCATTTATCGAGAAAGGCTTTAGGTATATAACCATAAACGCGGGTAAAACCGCGGGCACAGCTAGTGTAATATAATATCATATGGTTCATATGTAATTATCTACGGTAGCGCAGTATGTGTTTTTTAAGTTAAAAATAATATCTGATTCATTTCTGTTAATGAGTCGTTAACAGAATCATTGTTATCTTTGAAGCATATATGAGAAATACCGAGGTGCGTGTATCACGTTAATTACATATAATTATTAATTGAATAACAATAAATGGTTCGTGAAATTAAGCATGCCAGATAATGACATGCCGAATTTTGTGTCGGTTAATTGATAATTAACTTAATTTTAACCACAGAGTGGCATTGGGACTTTGACTCATAACTGAAATGTATATTCAGCTAAAGAGTATTGACAATACGAGTATTTCTTTCATTTTGTTTTATTATCCTGATCATCTCATCTTCCTAGCTTTATGTCCCGTGTTTAGACGGGGTCCGCTTAGACCATGATCCAGAATTTAGCGAGTCTGGTAATTAAATTGAAGCGACTGTCTATCTGACCTTCGTAAGCCGTTGCCACATAATTTTCTGACCACTCGACCAGTGGCAAATTTTAGACCCTGGTTATGAAACCAAGGGTCGCGCGTTCGAATCCCTATAGGGGTAAATGGATATTTGTACTCGAGTCATGGGTGTCTATAAACGTGTTGAAGTACCTATGTCTCCTTTCACCTAGTATCCATAGCACAAGAATAAGCTTAGTTTGAAACTAAGAAATTAGTGTGTCATTCTAGAGTTTTTTTTTTAAAATCTTAGTCAAAGGAATAAATACGTATATATAATGTTTATCATTGTAGTACGTACTTAGATTCGAAGAATTCAGGCCGGCGCTTAAATAAAAAGCCCTCACAAGTCTGGCACATGGTTTAACACGTTAATGCTATCACCGCGCTTAAACAATATAGTCGACGGTAATTTACCGGTTGGGCGAATAGTGATGATTTCTGTAATGACATTTACTACAGTTTTGTTTCGAATTGCAATTACAGTAAATTTGTTTCGATTACAATAACGCATTTACCGAACTTGATATCCGTATTTTAAATAATTGTACACATACATAACATCACGCCCACAATCCCCGAGTAGGCAGACTCAATGGGACAGCAAGCCCCTTTAACCACATTTAACCAAAAATAAAACTGTGCTGGGTTAGAGGGAAAATTGTGAAAAAGTAGTGACAAGTGGCTAGCTTGTCGCCTACACAATCACATACCCAAAACCCGATATACCATTAGTCGCTTTTTACGACATGCTAGACAAGTAATGCAGTTGGCACATTCTTTTTAAGTCCCAGACTAACATGGGACTAAATAATTGTAAATTTCTAAAATAATCGTTTGTACATGCCAGTATCAATATTAATAAATTGTACATTATGTGCGTAAAAACGCTCTCCAAAGTTCTAAAATTCCGTAAAATTTCATGATCCTCTCCTATCTTGTGGACGCCGCCGACAAAAATTAAATCATGTAAAACCATGGATCTTACTGTAAATTTAATTCATTTGAAATTCTGAATATTGATTTTACTATCTGGACTTTCTATCAGCGCTATTAAGAGAATGAAAGATTGAAATGAGATTTGATATATAAAAGTCATGCATCATATTATGATAAAATACTTGTTAAAAATTCATAGATGAAACTCACACAATATATACAATACATGCATGATACTACTAATATTATAAACGCGAAAGTTTGTAAGAATGTATGGATTTTATTCACCCGAACAACATATAGGCTATGTTTTAACGATGTACCACGCGAACAAAGCCGTGGGCAGAAGCTAGTATTCAATATAAGTACAAATGACGAGATAGTCGTAATAATCCGTTTTTAGTAGCATGCTTTTTTAGTCATATCTACGTATGATATATTCTTGTTAAAGTATAGTGGCAAAACGGATCAATATGATGAATGGTCTATCAGCTATGTATGTTAAAAAAATATACATGAAAAAATAGTATTCCAATACCTAGCACCTGAAAAATACGAGCTTTCAGTTTTATAAACATCGAAACGTGTTTGAACTTCGGTACAACATAGCAAACTAACAAGAGAGACTTTGGTATGGTTTCCATGCGTTTGTGGCACAGAACACATCTAATATATAAAATTCTCGTGTCGCGTTGTTTGTTCCCAAACTCCTCCGAAACAGCTGAACAGATTTTGATAAATTTTGTGTGCTTATCGGGTAGGTCTGAGAATCAGCCAACATATATTTTCCATACCCCTACATGTTAAGGGTGGTCCACCCCAAAGCTATAACTTGAGACCGGCTTTAGCGATTTCGCTAATTACCTATTTATTAGTTATTTGTTATTGTTAAGTGAAGGTTCTTATGATAGAAAAAAATAAAAAAAATTGTGCGGTAAATAAAAAAATAGGTATTGAAAATCCGAGAACGGGGCGTTACGAAGTGCACCGGGTCAGCTAGTAGATATGTAAATTAAAACTCCCAAAACCATTGCAGAATAAAATTTTATCCGATATTTCAGTTTTAGGGCATCACTGTTACATATTTAACGTTACCACGTTCAATATTTAATGTATGTGCTGGTTGTGTCAATAGGCAGGATAAGCCGCGGCCTCAGGGTGGCAGTAGCTAAAAGGGTGGTTTTTGTCGTATGGAACCGTGGCGACATCTGTCTACTGCATCACAAGATAGTCATGACTGTAGTTCCAATCTTCGAATCAACGGATGACGTTGATTGATGTCAACGTCACGCCCATGAGTTCTAGGGGGAGGGCAGCTGCGTTAGTCGGATCTTGGGCCCCCACCTGGCGAGCTAGCTCCGAAGAAGTATTATTACATTTAGTACGAACGTGTATGTTTGTACAGAACCCGGATATGGAGGCAGTTAAAAGAGAGAGGGCGCCAAAACCAAATATACCAAAAATACTAAATGCGTCAGACCTATGATATAGATACGAACTAACTCGGCTTCTGAAAAATATAATATAACCCTCATGATCGTTGTTCTAGAATAAATAAAGAAAAGTACATAATCTAATGGCCCAAATCCGAGCCTGACATAAAACGTTAAATAAATATCTTCATATAAACCACGTTGATTCGGTACAGAGTAGTTTAGCGGAATGCACGGTACATCCACTGTATAACGTTTATTTAAATTTTTGGTTACAAGCGCTGCAAAGTATGGTAGATATTAAATAATTGAAATACTTTACTTTTGGCACTTTGAGAATGTCATGACAATGCAATATGCAATTTGTAGTGTGACCAATTTATTTTGGACTCGATGAAATTGTTAACCTTATTCTACGGGAAGAGTAGTCTCCTTGCAATTCACGAAACAGCGATAAAACACTAAATATTAGTGTTTTATTCATGAAACTCCCACATACTACGCGAAATTGGCAAAAATAAACCTTGTGAATAAACTTATCCACAAAGCAAACCGCTTCTATCCTTTTTTGCTGCCATCAACCAAAAATTTAAATTATGTAGCTTTAAAACTATCGATATACAAAAAATCAAATAACTTCTAGAAACGCATATTAGAAAATACCTGCGGCATTAGGTACATAGGTACTGTGAAAAACTACAACAGTCATTAAATGTAATTAAAGATAGATATACATGTCGTGGCAGCCTTTAATTAAGGCAACACTATAGAATGTAGCTTTTCAATTGTTGGTTGTCCATAAATAAATGAATAGGAAGAAACATAAGTACGTATGAGTATTGATGATATGTATATCTATATATCTTTTATTACATTTAATCATTAGGTGCTTTTGAAAGAATTGAATAATTTTTATATAATTGGTATTCAAAAATACAATTTTTTAACAGTTAATTGGATAAAATAGTACTCCATTATAATATTTAAAAAAAAGGCAGAGTTATGCTCACATGATTTTAAAGTAAATTATTTTCTCCAATAAAGAAGAAATCGCTTTTGTATTGTCAATTTCACGCCGATGATATAATTAAATCCTTTTATGCCGGAACAAACTCTTTTCGTTTGAAATTCTCACTTATTTCGGATCAAAGAATTATAAGGCGTTAATCGTTTGATAAAATGATTAATTACTTCAGAAATTCAAATTTAAGTTTATGTTTTAGACTTAATTACTTCGTTTATTGAATAACAGCTTTTGCCCGTGGCTCCGACCGCGTGGTTTCTGTATTAAGTAGAAACGAATGTATATATTTTGCAAGACCTAAACTTTTTCTAGGATACTTTATATTAGTAAAGTTAATGCAAAAATACTTAGCAGAAAAAGTTTCGAGTAGATGTTTATGAAGCATTTAATCTCTATTGTAAGATGCTATGACGCACTTTAAGGCATTTATTGTTTACCATTCAAAAATTATAAATTTGATTATTAGTAATATTACTCCGAAAATTATTATAATTAACCAAGTTTGAAATGCGCAAGTTGTAATTCAAATGTAAACAAATATATATAGAGCTTAACAACTTATATGATATACTTAAGTGGTTTGTATTTAAATTATATTTTACTTGCAAAGTACTTTGCTGTTAGAAATGAAAACAACAACTTTTTAGTTTAATTTTAGTATTGGATACTAAAAGTAAGTAATTAAGTTTTATGTTTCAAGTTATATAAAAAATAATCAGCATGATGTAACGTTTATTATTAGCTACAATTTGGAAATCGCTACAGATAATGCCATATTTTAAGAAAAAATAAAAGTTTGTGATTTTAAAACTACAGTATAAGTATTGGAAAACTACAACTCACCTATAAACCTACTCGCGCTCTTAGCCATAGTCTCAGATATCTGACAGCAGAAGGAAATCGAGATGAAACTCAAGAAGAATCCTTGGCACGTTTTCCTGATCATCGCTCCGGCACAACACCTATTAAGGAGCGACGTTTCAAACTGCACTTTTCACATCGTTAGAACTTCGGCGAGTGTAGCGGGAACTAGCTTAGAATCGTGTCGATTGCCCAAAGGTCGAGAGCCCTCAGCAAGCGGCGAGAGACTGAGCTGGCTACGCTGCGCCTATTCCAAACGCTCGCTGCGCAGAACAGCGGGAACGGGAACGCATATTATTTTAACAACGTTTTTGCACGAAACTTCCTCGTCGCACAGGTTTTAAAAGCTTATGAATTATGAACAATTTCGGTATGTCAAAGTTTATTATTTGAGTGTAAAATTTCATCCTCATAGTTTCATGTCGGGAAATGCGGTTCCGAAGCAGATGCTCAGATGTTACGAGATAAATAAAAACACTTGGGGGTTTTGTTTATGGCGGTGAAGCTGAGCGAACTTGGGAATTATTTATACGCCGTTTCCACACCAGACGCCTCTCGATATTACTTACGTACATCAAACCTATAAAATAATAGACTACTGACATAATGTTTTCCGATACCTTTCTCCACCGTTTTCTCGTATAAGTTTACTTGTACGTAAAGATGAATGTATTCGATTAGGCTGATATGTTAGACGTATGATAATACCAGTCCATCAAACATATATACGGATCATTTAAAAATATCATTGCCTGCTTTATAAGTCCAATATAGCATGACATTCTGAAATGGGCGACTTTTAGCTCAATCGATCTGTTATTTTCATCTGAGAACTAAAATATGCTATTAGTGTAACTGTGACGTAGTATACTTATCACTCTAATATTTATTGTTCATTTAATATTTTAAATGTAGTTAATTAGGTTATATCTGGTTTGAATATAGGAAATGGATTATAAATTCATTGTAGTGCGGAAGTATTTGCAAACGTATGAATTATTTACGTGATGATCTATAATGAACAGGTCTGTAAAATCAAATAGTGCTTATTTACTAATAGTCATTGTGTGATACTAAATGTATATACATTATACATTTAGCACATTTACATTACATTATACATATGTATATTTACCGAATATATTTAAAGGTATTTGACGGCGACTTCTTATCAACTTTAGTAAGTAACTAATATTGTGAAAAGTTTGTGTTCGTTACTCAATCACATTTCAACAGCTGACTAGAACAGCTGAAACTTAGCACGTATATATTCGAATATATATATATATATATATATATATATTGATTTAACATATTTTTTACCATTTGTGCCGTATTTTTGTATTCCCGTGGAATAATATCTGGAATGTTTTTTTTTGGCTTAATTATGAAAACAACGTGCCTAAAGTCGTGGGCATAGACTGAGTTGTTGACTAATTTTAATGATGAATAAAACAGGAGTCGTAAGGTCAATGACCACTCATATTATTATTTCCTTTAAATAAATAAATATCAGACTACATCACATACATTGATCTGACTCCGAAGTAAGTAGCTTAAGCACTTGTGTTACGGATATCAGTAGATACACTGGTATTACAAATATATACTTAAATATTGAATATTAACACCTAGACACAGAACATACACAAATATTCACCATACGAATGTTTGTCCTGGGTGAAGATCGAACCCCCACCCCTGTGCACATGGGGCATGGTCACTACCGAATGAGCCATCGAGCCAGTCAGTTAGACGTATATCACTTTTCACTGTTCAAATCACCTACATTAAAGTATAGGTACTTGCAAATCTACTAGAATCCCCTGTACTAAATATATATGTGTCCCTAACCAACGGGACAGTGCAACATAAATCTCTGCTTAGTGCAATATATGTATGCAAGCCTGTAACGGTACATTTGACGCCGTATCTGGCAAGATAAACTTGATCAAAGCCGCAACGAGAGACCAAACAGGGAGACATTCCATAATCAAAGGTGAGGCACGTTCAGAACGCTCACAATCTCGCGTCTATAGCGACGTCGATCTGTTGTTTCTCTCTTGTCGCTGTGATTTCAATTATTTACTCGCTGCAGTAAGAGCGACCTATATAACTGACGCTTTTGTGTATATTGAGTGTTGCTATCCAACAGATGGCCTGATAAACTGTTCGAATAAGTTGTTTTAACCACTTTAAAGAGTCTTTTATGATTAAAACATTTGAGGTGGTCGGCTTATTATTTATTCTTTCATCTATTATTTTATTCATTTTTTGTTAAAATCAGCTAATGGTATTTATATTTCAATAAATTGTGAAATTGACATTTGTCTCCAAAGTAACCTGTGTGAGGTATTTTAGATATATTCAATTTTGAAGATAAACTTCGTTCAGATTTTACATATAAATTAAAACTAAAATTGTTTTTGTATCTCTGACTGTTGCACAATTCAAAGTGATCGGTTCAGTAATTAAGGCACGAAAACTTTACAAACAAACAGACTCACTTTTGCATTTATACATAGTTATAGCATCGTTGACAATAACTAGCCTGATCCAATATCAATGATCTCGCGTCTACAATGATTCCGGGAGCGGATGGTTGTCGCTGCGATTTAAATTATTTACTCGCTGCTGCGAGAGCTACCTATTTATCTGACGCTATTGAGTGTTGCTATTCAACGGATCGCCTGATAACTTTTCTATAAAGTTAAACCAATTTAAAGCTGTCTTTTGTGATTAGAACATTTGAGGTGGTAAATACGATTAAACATTTGTTCATTCCTTCTTTTGTTAAAATCATCCAACTTATATTTCAATAAATTTTAAATTTAGCTTGCGTCTGAAAAGTATCATTTGTATATTTCAACATATTGGATACATATCCTATTCTATATAGAAAATGAGCAACGTTTAGATTTCTTACAATATTGCTTCTCTAGCAACTTTAATTTCTGTTGTCAGAAGTCTACATATCTTAATTTTGATTTTTATGTATCCCTGACTATTTCATACATAATTCCATAGTATTCCATTTAGTAATTAAGAAAAAAAATTAACCCAAATAGACTCAACAACATAACATCATGCCCATAATCCGCGAAGGGGTAGGCAGAGTCAAAGAGGCAGCAGGCCCCTTTAACTACATTCAGCCAAAAATAAAACCTAATGTAGACTCACTTCTGCATATTAGTAGATTTAGAGCATCGTTGACAATAACTAGCCTGATCCAATATCGATGATTGAACGCCACACTGATCCCAGGAGCGGAGCCGATGTCGTCGCTGCTATTTCAATTATTTACTCACTGCAGCGAATACCACCGCTATTGACTCTCGCTGTTGTGCGCCGGGACTGATACAGTTCAAATTGTGTCAATCGGTTGGAAGATCTAGAAGTGACAACGTAACAGATAAACTCCTGCAATCCTTGAAAAGGTAGGCAGAGTACAAAGAAAGATCATCGTGCCTCTTTGATTGGCTCGATGGCGCTTTCAGTAGTGACTCTGCCCCATGCGCCAAGAGTTGTGGGTTCGATCCCCACCCAGGACAAATATTCATACATACATAACATCACGCCCATGATCCCCGAAGGGGTAGGCAGAGTCAAAGGGGCAGCATGCCCCTTCAACCACGTTCAGCCGAAAATAAAGCCGGGCCGGGTTAGATGGAAAATTGTGAAAAAGCAGTGACAAGCGGCTAACCTGTCGCCCACACAATCACACACCCAAAATCCGATATACCATTAGTCGCCTTTTACGACATGCTAGGCAAGAACCACAGTTAGCATATTCTTTTTAAGTCCCAGACCAACATGGGATAGTGGGCTGGGTTGGACGAAAAGCTGTGAAAAAGGAGTGACTAGCTCGTCGCCTACTCAGTGACATACCCAAATGCCCGTAAACCATTAGTCGCCTTTTACGACATGCTAGGCAAGAACCACAGTTGGCACATTCTTTTTAAGTCCCAGACCAACATGGGACAAATATTCGTGTGATGAATACTTATGTTTGTTCTGTGACTGGGTGTTAATATTTAACTAAATATATGCAATACACTATTGATTCTGATATCCGTAAGCTTGTAGCTCGTCGCTTGTGTCAGACGAACATGGGGCATGGGCTATTTTATAACTTACAATATTACTACGGATATCCAATCCGATCATGTTTCAAGTATCAGTAGAAGCGGCAAATTTTCATTTTATATTCGCTGCAGCGACCAGATATCAATGCAGTTGACTTTCGCTATTGAGCGTGGAGATGATACTGTAATAGTAATCAATTCAAAGCAGGGTTTATCAATAAATAAGCTAACTGATGGTGCCTTACGGTCACATTTATGGATACTTGTTTGAGGTATAGTGAGAATCTTTGGCAATATAAACATTATATGTACTTTTTTATTTCTTTCGCAACTCTTTCTCCTATGAATATTTAATGTTTTCTCGCCACAGCCGCACCTCTGCTTCGCGCATCTGCTTACTCCCGCCGTGTGCCTCGTCTAGCTTGATAAGTACTGTGGATGCGGAGCAGACTTGGTAGCCGCTGAAAACCAGGGTAGTGGTCTGCCTGATTTCCAGGCAGCTCAGGAGTGAGCTGGGCGAGCGCCGTTTTAGCACACATTTGTTGTATTTCTGAGTTTCTGTCTATTTTCGGTTGCTTGTATTTATTTTGTGTGTGCCAAATAAAGTTTATCTATTATTTTCTATTATATTAGTGTACAAAGCAATAATTAGACTAGCATTAGAAAAGCATTCTCGTTACTAAGAGACTCAACGGAGAGTCAAAAAAAAATCACCGCCTTCAACTTTCAAGTATAATGTGCTAAGTGTATTCGCTTCGATTACAAAGTCAAGTACTTAGTTGTCTACTCTGGTGGAATGTTATTGACGGCGATTTTAATTTATTTATTCGCTGCAGCGACCAAATATCTATGCTATTGAATCTCGCTATTGTGCCCCAGGACTGATAGCAGTTCTATCAAATTGTACCAATCGGTTTAAAGTGAAGTCTACTGTGAAGACATTTACCGATTACCTGTACATTCAGCAATAAAAGTGGTTGAATATTCAATCAGGATTATAAGTTGAAATGTGTTGGGCCACTTTTGTTGGTGACAGTACTGCAAGGTAGTTAAAGTTATAGTTTTAACAATAAGTATGCCATGGCAGGTATTTAAGATCTACATAGATTAATGTCTAATAATATTCTCCTAACTGAATTTTGTCTCAGCGGCCAATTCAACTTACATTAGCCAACTACGCAGGAAGTATTATTTATTTATTTTTATTTATTATTATATTGGACAAGTGTCTGCACACACAGGTGCACTGTGTCTTGCACTCTCACTGTTTAGTAATACGACAATCCGACTTGACCGGAGAGAGACCAATGGCTTATCTAAGTTGAGGCAAAGGCCAAGAGGGCGATAAACCGCCAACTTCCTAGCTTCGGGTTGTTACTAAGTAATTTCAATATAAAAATCAGATACACATTTTTAACCCGACGCGAGTTTCTTTATGTGACGTATGCTGCCATTAGACCAAAATGAGGCAGTCAGAGGTCTGACTGACAGAATCATAGGGAAAGATTGAAGATTTCTAAGTGATACAATTATTGAAACTTCTCTTTATACATCTTTAGGTTATTTGGATGTAGGCGCAGGCGGAGTCGCAGATGTTAGTTGCGAGTAAAGCGTTCAATAAATAGTGTTCGATTCGAGGTTCGATCCAAGAGCATTATCAAACAGGGTGGAAGTTCAAAACCCGGCAAATCTCCAATCTACAGCTGGCATCATTCCCGGTCGGTAAATCCCGGGTGTTGTCATAGTGCTGTCAATTATTTACCTCCCCGCGCCATCCGAATGCCACAGTATAATGAGAAAGTAGGATCGTTTTTAGGGTTCGCACCTTTTCGTCTAATAAACTTTCGCCGAAGCTCCATTATATTTTATTCGGCTGCCGCTGGGTTGTGTTTCGAATACAGTAAACTAAGTAAGTTTCAAATATGTACTTACCTTGAACGGCATTGGAACTGTTCTGATATTTTTACTGGCACTGTAATGCCAATACCTTCGTTTTTAATATGTAACTGCAGTCAGAATTCTAAAAAGCTACAAAAATCATTAGATCTAAGAACGTAAGGATACAATATGTCAGCTATGTAGGCACTTATTTAATTAGCATATAGTTTATACGACTGCATCACAATTATCACATGACTAAGGATTTAAAGTTTTTTTTTGTCTGAATGATACGACTGATTTGTATGAATATTACGACGTAACCTTAAGATTTACATGGCTACAAACTACAATAAAAGTTGGTTTACTTTTCAATGTTAGCATTTATATCAGTCCTATTGACTTTAGGCCTCTCTATCATACAGCCGGCTTGATGCGATCCGGGTTACAAACTGGGATGCCTTAGTTAACGGACAGTGATCGATCAATCTTAAGCTTCGCAAGGATGGAGCAAAGATTAACGGGTATCATAATTATACATAAATGGTAATTTCATCACCTCTCTCGCTATTGATTTTTTAGTATAAATGAAAGACTTCAGAGATTTCAGCATAACATAAAATCGACATATCAGTCGATTTTCGTTTTCACGCTTAAGCCTATAATCGATTGTGATAAAGGTCATGGTATATCTGAATGTATAATCGCACTCTCACTTATCTAGTTCCTCTAAACAATGAAAATGTCAGTTGGCTTGTAATACCATGGAAAGTAGATCTAGATGGGAAAACCTAACGCCCACGAGAGACCTAACAAAGTGCTAGAATAAAATAATTTTGATTGGATTTTCCCATGCAATTTATCTCCTTTTTATATAAATATAATATATTCTCTACCTAAATAACATTAGTTTAGATGTAATTTATGAACAGACCGATAGTTTTTTGGGGTTGCAATATAGGAGCCACCCCGCGGCGCAACCCTGGACCAAAACTACACTTAGTGTAATATATTATAGCACACATTTATGTTCTGCAATGGGTTAATTTATTGTAACAGCCCAAGTAACCTCAATTATTTCTAACAATTTTATTGCAAGAAATGAGAAAAGGACCCTTCCTGACTAATAACTTATATTTTAAAATGTATTATTCATTTGGGTTCAGCGACAAAGTTTTAAATTGTTCGGGTAGTCTTGAAACTGAGTTTAAAACGAGTGCTAACTTTTTGTAACAAGTCTGTAGGTAACTGGTTCAAAAGTTCAACATGGGAATAGAAAAAATCGACGGTCGTGTGAAAAGGTAAAAAAATAACCTTAGTCATGGTGATTGAAATTTTCATAAAATTCAATTGCAAATGCATTTATATTATGATACCAGCGGTGTCACCCGCGTTTATGGTTAATATTATAAAGACTATTTCCGTCATACATGATTTCTATGTAACTTTAACCATTAAGGCTGCACACGCGACGGAAGCTTAAAAAATGGAGTAACTTCTCCCGTTTTCCCATCATTTCCCTCTACTACTCTGCTCCTATTGATTGTAGCGTGATGAAAAGTATACTATAACCTGCCCAGGAGTATGAAGAATAATTGTACCAAGTTTCGTTAAAATCCGTCAAGTAGTTTTTGTTTCTATAAGGAACATACAGACAGACAGACAGACAGAAAGACAGACAGACAGACAGACAGACAGACAGACAGACAAAAATTTTACTGATTGCATTTTTGGCATCAGTATCGATCACTAATCGCCCCCTGATAGTTATTTTGAAAATATATTTCACGTAGATACAGAATTGACCTCTCTACAGATTTATTATAAGTATAGATAAATGTATTTGTATTAAGCTGCTACTCGTGTTTTTTGTGTGAATCCGTTATTTTAAAGGATGTTTAAATAATAATAAATATAATCATCTCCTCCAAACCGATATCTGTCACTGCGGCCAATCTCAACGAGGATTAGCCATCTGCGCAGGAGATTTATAGTGCACAAGTTTGTGCGCAAACACAGGTGCACTCTCTATTCCTTCGCTCTCCTAGTCTGGTGAGACGGCAATTTGACATGACTAGTGAGAGGTCAGACGCAGGACCAACGGCTTAACGTGCTTTCCGAGGTACGGGGGTGATTAAAGCGCCAACTTCCTGACTCCGGACTGTGACTTAGTAATTTCAATATTAAAACAACCAGCCACAATTTTTTTTGGCCTGACCCAGGGCCTCTTGGTTCTTAGGCGGCGCAGTTACCACTAGACCAATGAAGCAGTCAGTCTAAAAATATTTTGTAAATACTACGTACCTTGTTCAGATTAGAAACAAAACATCTCGTGAAAAATGGAGATCGCTTTACCAATTCACCGCTCTAAAGAAAACGCCAGTATGTTTCTAAATTTTATTCTCCGAACAAAAATAGGTATTTCTGTTGTAGGTGATCTGTAATGCTTTAGTATTTTCTATTCACGAAGGACAGTGCGATCGTAAAACTCGCGAGTTGGGGCTCGATGTTCGGATTTATTAGATTAACATGTGACGGATAGAAGATCTACCTGCGGGTACAAGAATAAAAAAATACCAAAAATGTTGCCTTTTGAGTGTGTCTCAAGTTAGAAAAAGTTCAGTTCAAAAGTTTTCCATTTAAACTAGCCCAGTTTTAATTTTGGCTAAATGCGCTTAAAGGGGTTGGTTTGCCCTCTGACTCTGCATAACCCTTCGGGTATTACACGTGTGATGTTATGTACATATTACTATTACAACACTTATTGTTATGAATATTCATGTCTTAAATAATAAAAATGTATGTGAAAATAAACAAAAAAAAAATTTTATTAAATATTAATATTATTACAATAAATGTAACCAATAAAATAACCAACCCTTTTCGTACGTTTATAAAGTCCAACTACTCACAAAACCGACTAGAAAAATGTACGCGAAATGTGTCAAAGTTAATAAATAAAGCAATTTGCCGTGTACAAGTTGCAGTGACACTGTTAAATGCATCTCGGCTGACGTCGGGGGAATAAAACAAGCGCGCGCACCTAAATAAATGATCAAACGACCTGCGCCGGGCGATGCGTTGCGGCGCGCCGCTACTAGGGCTACCTAGACCTTGAATTTTCATCCAGATAAAATGTTTCAGGGATCTTATACTGTCTTAATTTTAAAAGATTTTGGACGGTTTGTCCACACGACATCCCATTAATAAATGTAAGGATTCCATGTGGGCAAATTATGGAAAAAAATAGAGTGATGAGATGTAGTGTGATTTGGCTCAACATGCTTTTTGTGTTAAAATTTATCTACCTAACTGAATGCATTTTTAAGGTTTCGAAAAATAAGAAGACCAAGTCACATATTTTTAAAAATATTTGGTAAAAGTAGGGGTATTCGTAGATAAACTGTCCTTGTACCAGTAATACCGTCAGAAATATTTTCCAAAATTTTATTTTAAATTCGGTTTATTTCGCTTGTTTGTTTACAAATAGCCTTCCGTTACCACGAATGAACAGGAAAGCCTCCCAATTAATCCGACCCGGTGCTATTTAGGAATCCGGACATCAGAGATCCGGATGTTGTGTAGACTTAAGCAATTTTCGCGTACTTTTTATATTTAAATAAAAATATTTATGTTTGCACAATAAACGTAAACCAGTATTTCCCGCAGAAAATTCCTGGAATCATTTTATTTCTTAGGCTATTTTTGTTCCAAATCGCAGATGCAGCGTTTCAATCCTGTTTCCTCATAAGTACAGGTCCGATACTAATAAAATATCAGATTAGGTAAATGGGGACCGTCTTAGATCATGAATACGACGATATGAACAGTTTTATCAAATTTTTATATAATAAGCCGTACCGTAGCTATATGAATTCACATGCTATATGACGATAGCTATATCTATTAACAAACTATTATTTTGAAATTACAAAAGACTTTAATTTTATTATCTCTATAGATTTACATACATACTTTCTTCCACGCCTGTAATCTCCAACGAGGTAGGCAGAGTCAAGGATAGATAAGGTTCTTGAACCATATTCAGTCAAGAATAAAGTTGAGTTGGGTTACATGGAAAATTGTGAAAACGTAATGGCGAGCTCAATGCCTAATGATCACAAACCAAATACCAGATACACCATTATAAAATTAGTCGCCTTTTGTGACTTTCAAGGCCATGAACACAGTTGAACCTGCTTCATTATCTTGAGTCCATGAGAATAAGATTGATAACCCTAAAATAGGCATCCGTTTGCAGCGGCGTGTTATGCAACATTGCAACCGAGTTAGGAGTTCCTTAACGCTTGGCGGTAACTCGTTAAGTGCCGTTAATTTCTGCGAACTTAGTTATAAAGTACACACATTAACGTACGTTAGACTCAGCCTGTACGTGCGCTAATAAGAGAGTTTTCTTCGCCGCTGTATGTTAATACTTAAACGGCGAAATTGGTATGTTCCAACAATGTGTTAAATTTCCGGTTAAATTTGCCGTTTTTTTAATTAACGGGTTTCTTTATTTGGGTTGGACGTATGAAGTTGTAGTATTTTTTTATATAGGAGGAAGGATTTTGTCTTTTTCTACGAAATTTTTATGTGGATTTGATGGAAACAGCTACGAATTGATCTGATCCAATTACATAAGTCATCTTTTTATGTATTTTCTATTTAAATATGTACTTTCTATTGATAAGGCGGATAACACTTTCTGATGAAATTCAAGAAAAAATAATAAATATACTTGGCTGTTAAAGGATGTTAAGTAAAAACAAAAATAAAATTACCATGTATTGTATAAACATATAAACATATATACATACATAACATCACGCCCATAATCCCCGAAGGGGTAGGCAGAGTCAAAGGGGCAGCATGCCCCTTCAACCACATTCAGCTGAATAAAGCTGGGCTGGGTTAGATGGAAAATTGTGACAAAGCAGTGATAAGCGGCTAAACTGTCGCCTACACAATAACACACCCTCTATTGCATAAACATGTTTGTATTTTTATCTTATTATATATCTTCCTTGCCTGAAAAGTATAAAGCACAGTCAACATTTTCGTAAACACCCCACACGGGGATTACCGACCAACTATATTTTACCGACCAACGGCAACCCTAGCCGGCATGCACGGTAATTTTCACACGAGTAGAAAATACGGGCCAAGGATTTGTAGACCTAGGTGTTCCAGCAAAACACTGACTTTTGAATATTTAAAACGGAACTCTGTCCGCTCCATATTTTTCATACAACACCAGTAGCTGGGGACTGATATATTTACGTGACGTCTTTCTATCAAGTTAGTGATAGTAAACGTTTGGGTGAACGTATTTTACGAATATTTAATACCGATCATGTTAAAGTTGAACCCGCACACAAAGGATTACATACTAACGTAAATATATTGACATTAATACTAAAATAATATTTTCATAAACAAAGAATGAATGAACCTATATTTTGACTGAAAATATTTTTTTACTATATTTTTTTGTGACTAATAAACTTTTTAAGGGTCTATCTACTATTATTATGAAATCGAGGAAATATGTCCCATAGGCAAAATCCAAGGGACTAGTCGCTTGATACTGAATATACGTCTTAAAAGCAAAGTATTTCTTTAGTAAGTATATGTATATCCCATGTTGGTCTGGGACTTAAAAAGAATGTGCCCACTGTGTTTCTTGCCTAACATGTCGTAAAGGGCGATTAATGGTATATGGGGTTTTGGGTATGTGATTGTGTAGGCGACGAGCTAGCCACTTGTCACTACTTTTCCACAATTTTCTATCTAACCCAGCCCAGTTTTGTTTTTGGCTGAATGTGGATAAGGGGCCAGAGAGCGGTGGTAGCTCAATGGTAAGGACACGCGCCTCTTAACCGAGGAGTGCGGGTTCAATCCCAGGCACGCACCTCTGGATTTTTCAAGTCTATGTACGTATTTATACCACTAGCTCGACGGTGAAGGAAAACATCGTGATGAAACCTGCAAATTCAAACAACTTTGAATTTGTAACCATGATCCAAAAATTGTCTGGTTCCCCTATCTTAGGGTTACGAAGGTCAGACCGGCAGTCGCTTCAATGTAATTACCAGACTCGCTAAATCCTGGATCATGGTCTAAGCGGACCCCGACTAAGGACATAACGCTAGGAAGATGATGTGGATAAGGGGTCTGCTGCCCCTTTTACTCTGCCTACAACTCTGGGGATTATGGGCATGATGAACAAACAAACATAACAATGTTTGTTTGTTTATATGTATATCTAAATTACTTTACTCTCAGCACCTAAACACAAAATGACATAATGTTTGTTGATTTACAGATAAAATATACGTATTAATACTGTACCATGTGTTAGGAGAAACTACCATCCATTATTCTTAATATTTTTATTACAATCTTAAATATTTGCGTAAAATACAGTTTACGTCAATCAGGATTAATCGTTTACTGTTTGTTTTTCACACGCAAATAGTATCTGGTTGCATTGTGATACTAGTGAAAAATAATAAATAAAGTTGTTTACGAGTGTCAACAACAGATTCATTGTGCTACACAATGGTTGAAGTGCTTACACATTGTTGTACCTACAATTGTAATATTGTATCTAATCGTGATACATTGACCTTAAGTCTGATCTAGCTCGACAGATACAGAAAGGCAACGATGGGGAACTCACGACATAAGAACAACACAGACGAGAAAATGTCTCATGACTTTTGTACGGCGCCCGCGCTGTCTCCCTTGTATCATGGAGAAAAGAAAATGGTAAAATTATTACACTGAAACATATGTAGCTTCAGAGAATACACTACTTATATACGTACGTAAAATTATTTCTTGTTTCACAATATATCACATAAATATATGCAGAATTACCGAAGTTGTCATTGCGAGAAAAGATCAGGTATTATTTAAATGACATCACGGGTCGTGATCTTAATCATGTCCAACTTTTTAAAGGTGGAAGGAAAGAAAGAAAGAAAAAACATTTATTGAACACAAAACAGAACAAGACATAAAGGTACAAAATACACATAAACAGGAACAGAAGTTAAGACAGTTATCATCGTAAATTTTTTCTTGATTATTTTAGATATTTTTTAGAAGATAACTTGATCTGGTCTATAGCTATTGAATATACAACTTTAATGTCTTTTTGATATTGTTGCTGACATCAAGTAACATCATTAAAGTCTGCGACTACCTTTTTGGACCACACTCCCAGGATCAATGAATTGTTTATTTTGGGGTACACAGTATTCTTGAAAGAACCATGTGTTCAGTGGGACTTACGTGCCCTTTCTGGGTAACTATTCCCTTGATGCTCTTCATCGCCCGAAAGGGAACATAGCCCGGAATTTCGGATCAACTTTGGACTATCACAGCATTGCCAGCAAAGATAAGAAGGATATAAAGTTTCGCATGTAGATATTTTTACAGTTGTGCGTAATATATTATAATATACTGGAAAATAATAGAATTTAGAGCTGGCCATTTTTCACAATTTTTTATACAATTTTCCATTTAATCCAGCCTAGTTTTGTTTTTGGCTGAATGTGGTTAAAACGGAATGCTGCGTGATGCGATGATGCGTAATGTTATTAAAAAAAGAATAGTATTTCTAGTTTAGAATAGTGATTGGTGGAATTTAGAAACTATTTAATGGATTTGGTTAAAGCTTCAAATATATTTTTATTCCGAATATCCGAGTATTCGGATATGGTTACTAGGCTCCACGACATATCCGATCATCAACAGTCACAATAACCTGTCAGATTCAAATAAAACTCCTACAAGTCTCGTAAATGCTATACCTAATGTACCAACAGTGAATGATTTTGTAACGTGAAAGGTAACTTGTTAGAACGGCACTAACCTTTAGGTAGTCCAACTTAACAGTGCTAATAAAAATACACCCCAGTCGTAAAGTAACAAGAGGATAGAACTCTCTTAGTTAACTAGGTTACAAAATCAACGTGATCTAACAATGTATTTTCTTGATGTATGAGTTGACATGAATGACAGAAAGGTCACTTTCTGACATTTTTTTTGTCATACAAACCTTGTGCTTGAATACAATTTGCTATGGGCTTACAAGGTGATTCATGTTAATCTGTATGTATGAATTTTTATATAGAAAGGTTGAATAAAACAATCATGAGCAATGGTAGATCAATTGTAAGGGCATTAGGGTTATTCGTACACAGGACGAAACTCTGGATTTCCTAAATGTAGGTGGTACGTATTTATACCACCAGTTCGGTGAGGGAAAACATCGCGACATAATCTGCATATTCAATTACTTATTATTATTATGGATTGAATACGGTTTACGAAGGTCACAGTCAGTTGCTTCGATGTAATCAGATTAGATTCTACAATCTAAATAGTAAATCGTGGTCCAAGCGGATCCCGACTAAGACTAATCCATTCATTTAAATCGACCAACGCTTCATAATATATTAATTATGCCACGAAAGTTAGTTACATAATTACGTGCCAAATTAGTTACAAAGCTCACGTTTACCAAAAACAACTCGCCTGTAAAACGGGCGGCGCCACGGGAATGCAATTTTGTTGCATTTCATATTCATAGAAGTGTCAATTTAACTAAGGCAAAATAGATTGCCAACACGACGCGAACAGTTCGTAGCTGGTACTTTCACAGGCGATGTATAAGACAGTATTTGTGTTAACACCTGCCCAGCGCATCGAATTAAAGCTATAAAATACGTCCATATACCTAGATACGATCACGAATGCATTCGAAGGATTACAGATACAGTTTAAGTATCATCATCATCTTCCTAGCGTTATGTCCCGTGCTTAGACGGGGTCCGCTTAGACCATGATCCAGGATTTAGCGAGTCTGGTAATTACATTGAAGCGACTGCCGATCTGACCTTCGTAACCCTAAGATAGGGGAACCAGATAATTGTTGGATCATGGTTATACAGTTTAAGTGTCAACAAGCTGTTAAATCCTCATTCCGTCAAATATAAAATCAAGTTGGTTTAGAGGTTAAATTGTGTAAAGTAGTGATTAGCTAGCGTTAGCTTGTCGCTTACATAATCACAAACAGAACTTCTAATAAACCATTCGTCTTTTGTCCCAGACCAATATGGCACTTTGTATTTATTAAATGATACTTTATTATGTATTATTTTCACTGATTGTTCTTAGAAAGGGGTGAATAATATTGCTAACCATGCTTATTATTACTAACTTGCATTAGAAACCCCGGTCTTCACACTAATATTATGAAGAGGAATGATTTAATTGATTGTTTTTTTGAATTTAATAGGCTCCGGAACTACTGGACCGATTTGAAAATCTCTTATATCAATGGCTACTTTATTAGCGAGTAGCAAAGGCTATATTTTATCCCTGTATTCCCACGGGAACGGGAACTACGCGGGCGAAACCGGGCCCTGCTAGTAAAAGATATTTCAATGCGAATGGGTTTTCAAAATCTAAGAACGTTTTTTATTACTAGTTTGGCAGTGAGGAAAAATATAACAAGGAATCCTCTATCCTGGAGATATTATGACCAAATTTGTTTGTCACTCTTTTTAAAAAGAATAAATGATGTATGTTATAAGATTACATTATGATTAAATGATCTATGTACGTACATCTAATTTTACAGACGGTACATAGACTAGGCAACGCTCGTGACTTCGTTGGTGTAGATATATGGAACCATTTATCCCAAGTTTTTACCAATTTAAAGGAAGTTTTTGAAGTTGCTGCACGGTTCTAACGAGATACAAAAGATTTATGCTTCATTGTGTTAGTATAGATTAATCTGGATCACAAATAAGTTGTTTCAGACCTGTTTTGTAGTTCTACAAGTAACATATAACTACTGGTACAAACTTGGAGCATTTATAGAAGTAGTATAATTGTAAGAAATCTCTCCCACAACCTTGTTTGGGCTAAGTTTGCGTAGCAGGAAGTGACGTATAATCTATTATTAGTTTATCCAAGTTATTAGACCAAAGTTTTGTTGAAGCTTTTAGTTCTAACGAGCTTTAGTGTGGAAGTTTACCCATGTAATGAAATAGTATTTGGTTCATGTAGCAGGCTTATGTACTTAGAATTACAATTCAATCGTATACAACTAAAGATTTTCTCTGGGTTAAAGAGTTCATCGTCGCTAGTGATGATGATGACAGCTTTCGTCACATCTGGTGATGATTACATGAGGGTATATAGGGTCCCTTTATACCCTCATGTAATCATCACCAGAGCGGTGGTAGCTCAATGGTAAGGACACGCGCCTCTTACCCGAGGAGTGCGGGTTCAAACCCGGGCACGTACCTCTGGATTTTTAAGTCTATGTAAGTACGTATTTATATCACTAGCTCGACGGTGAAGGAAAACATCGTGATGAAACCTGCAAATTCAAACAACTTTGGAATTGTAACCATGATCCGAAACATTTTCTGGTTCCCCTATCTTAGGGTTACGAGGGTCAGATCGGCAGTCGCTTCAATTTAATTACCAGACTCGCTACATCCTGGAGCATGGTCTAAGCGGACCCCGTCTAAGCACGGGACATAATGCTAAGAAGATGATATAGGGTCCCTTTCCACCTTGGTCAGAAAGGGGTCCTTAAATTCAGAGGCCTGGGAGTCCCAGGTCATCTTAAGTTGCCTCATATCGTTTTATAAACTTTTATCATTAGCAAAAGCCTGCTTATTTAAGTCAAGAGATTTAACACATTTTAAATAAATAATAATTAAATTCTCCTGACTGACACATCAATTCCCTAGTTTCACACTAAGCTTATGCTTGTGCTAGTGAACGGATAGATATACTTAAATGCGTTTAAAAACATACATGACTCACACAAAAAAATTTTCCCTAGCGGGATTCGAACCCGCGACCCTTGGTTTCGTGGCCAGGGTCTCTGACCACTCAACCAACGGGACAGTCATACATTCATCACTGTGCAGACGATGATAATAGAATTTCTCACTTCTTCCTTCACGTTGTTTAACGTGTAAAACATAGGCGATAATAGCTAGTTTTCAGATAAATTCGTTCATGCAGCAAACTAATGTATAAAAGGATCTGACAATGACGTGTTTCTACGGAAGGGTGAGATTCTCCACGACCACTCACCCGTGTCTAAACCCTCAAAGGCATATGCGTAAGGGACGCGATACGTGTACGGTAGGGTTGGCGATTCTAACTATAAACGTCTGTGAATCGACTTGAGTCGAAAGTTGAAGAATTAATTCATAAAAGATCGGATTACGTATAAAGAGGATTATGAATTTTAAAGAAGCAAGTGAGGTGAGTAAAAGCCGTGCCATATTGCGTTCGGCTCACTCGGTCTACTCCGCTAGAGAAGTGGTGTGAAGTTAGTAGTTTGAATTTCGAAGGTCAAAGATCGATTGAAATGTGTTAAAATTAATATTTTTGGTTTCGTTCATGGAAAATGCTTCAAAAATGTATGTTGTTTTTGTAAATAAAGAACTAGTATTATTTTATCCTTCAATAAGGGTTTTATATGATTTCTGTGAAAAATTCGAACTAAAACCCATATGCACGAATAAGCATTTCTAGAGTTCGTTCTAAAGGATCGGTTTACCATCGATTAAAAATACCGAACGAACTTTCGATGTCTTTAAAAAGAATAGACGAGAATAAATTTTCACGTACCTACCTCAGTTGGATAACAACCGATTTTTGTCATTCGGGTCTACAATCAACATACATGATTAAATTTAATCGGTATAGAATCCAGAAATCCAGCTGGGACCAGCACAATTTAAGCTGTGCAGAATCCAGCGTCATGCGCTGCAAAGAAATCCGCTGGATTGCTATTCATAATCGCCATCCTTAATAATAGCTACGGTCTATATCGGTCGACCGAGAGGACAGCATGAAGGTCGATGCATACGCGTTCCAATGCATCATTCTCATTAGTTTGCATTATCTTATTAGTGCGTTGGAAACACTAAGCTGTCCTATGTTGGCCTGGGACTTAAAAGGGACAAGCCAACTGTGTTCCTTGTCTTGCATGTCGTAAAAGGCGACTAATGGTATATCGTGTTTTGGGAATGTGATTGTGTAGGCAAGCTAGCCACTTGTCACTACTTTTTCACAGTTTTTCATCTAACCCAGCCCAGTTTTATTTTTGGGTGCTTAAAGGGCTTTCGACTCTGCCTACACGTTCAGGGATTACGGGCGTGATGTAATGTATGTATGTATGCAAACACTAAGCTTATCGCTTTAGCTGCGAGCTTATTGTTCCACTCTCAAGAGATTCTGGTTACGTCCTTCTCATCAATCACGGCTTTTCTTTACTTTGCAAAAACACGTAGCGGATCTCTCTGTCTGATATTTTAATTTTAATGAAGTTACTTGTATTTATATAAAAAAGGTTTTTTTTTTATTTTATTATAAAGTATTATTTTTAAATAATTCCGCTTAACCATATTTACATGATGTATATTGACGAACATTCTAAATACAACTGTAAATGTAGGTATTATTGTTCTCAATATGTTTCAGAAAAAGACTACATACTTATTAATAGTATCATTCTGTAAATAAGGTGAAACTATCTAATTCGTACATCCACTCGCAATTTCGTCGGCAATTTCAATTTGCTTTCGTAGCGTAGTTATCATTGGTCTCTGATCTATGTCTCGTGCGTTCGGTTCAAATCCGGCATACGCATTTCCGCTATGTGGTCCCAGTAGTGATGTACCGTATTATATATTCGAATTATATTCGAAGGAGAAGAAATTGTATCCATATCTTTACTGTTGAATATTTAATCCGTTCAAGATCATGAACGGATTTTTTATTAATTTAAACGTAGTTCCCGTTCCCGTAGGAATACGGGGATAAAATATAGCCCATGCTACTGGCTGATAAAGTGGCTTGCCATTGGTAAACAATTTTTTCAAATCGGTTCAGTTCGGTAGATAGTTAGTCCGCCTATTTAATTCAAACAAACAATCAAATCTTTCCCCTTTATAATATTAGTATGATTAACGATAAATAGCAATGGAATAAACTTTAAGCAATCATATTATAAAGAGTGAATAGAAAGACATTTACTTACAAGCTGCTAATATTTTTATAGTAAAGAAAACTTTATCTGTTGCTTCAAGGTCGCGCGCATTGCCGCTGACCGAGTATGGAAGCCAAGATCCGTATCCGTATCCGCACCGGTATCCGCGGATATAATCATATTTTCCTTCTATGCCACACATCACTAGTCGATAAATACCTAAGTCACCTCTGCCACCCACTAATGGATTGGTGTTCTACGCTGACAATGCACTCGGCGAGGTCTGCGTGCCAAATTGGATACCGTTTATGGTGAATTTGCACTCGTTGCAAAAACAAGGTTCGCCGTTGGGTATTGTGAGGCAATACCGACTAGGCTTACGGAAATGTATCTATCCTCGGGCTGTGTTGTACTTTAAAAATGTGCGTGCGGAAAATAATTAGTAGGATTGATTGAATGTGGTATAAGGTGCTTGCTAGTCTTGGACTCTGTCTACCCCTTCGGGGATTATGCGAGTGATCATACCTTTGTATATATAAAAAATGAACTGGCAAACTAGCATATTACTTGTACGTAGTATATTTTTACTCTGTGATATTACTTATGAATACGCATTTGTAATATATTTTTGCTAAACGACGTTTAGCTTATACACATTGTGTATTTACCCTCGTACTGTGTAGATCTAACGATTTATTATAGATATTTTAGTAAATACATATTTCATGTCTGGTTTTTGTGTGAGAGAGCGGTGGTAGCTCAATGGTAAGGACACGCGTCTCTTAACCGAGGAGTGCGGGTTCAAACCCGGGCACGTACCTATGGATTTTTCAAGTCTATGTATGTATTTATACCACTAGCTCGACGGTGAAGGAAAACATCGTGATGAAACCTGCAAATTCAAACAACTTTGGATTTGTAACCATGATCCAAAAATTGTCTGGTTCCCCTATCTAAGAGTTACGAAGGTCAGATCGGTAGTCGCTTCATGTAATTACCGGGCTTGCAAAATCCTGGATCATGGTCTAAGGAGACCCTGACTAAGCACGAGATATAACGCTAGAAACTAACAACTATGCTAAACTACAAGAAACACACTTACATTATTTTTAACAATAAATAGTTCCAGTAGATTCCATTGCATCAGATTTATAAATGTTGCACGTTAATAATTGGCAACACGACAGGGAAAATAATAGCTTTCGCGTACGAAATGCTTTTTACATCGGGCAAAAAACGCACTTGCATTTATTATTCCTTGTGTCAATTTTAAATTGTCCTCGGAGAGTTTCGAGCTAGTCGGTATTTGGTTCAAACGGGAAAAATGTATGCATAAAATAAAATAAGTGTTCCATCGTTGTGCTGAAATGAGCTAATGGCGTTGAGTCTTGATGTTTTATTAGGTATTTATTTCAGTCTCTTGGATGTACATCACGGAATGTTTTCGGTGAACGAATTATTATTTTATTCTGTAAGGCAATCACAGATTGTTTGTTGCAAAAGACATTGTTAAACATTATGTATTTTGCTTGTACACTGCGTTGGTGTGTAATGTAGCTTTAAGGATAAATTCGACGATTTGTAAGAGCATTATTGAGGCCTACATAATTGAAGACATTTTGAATTTGTAATTAAAAAATAATATAGGTTCAAAAGAATCAGAACAAGTAAATTGCTTCTTAGAAGTGACACCAGAAAACCAGAAGTTTAAACATGATAGATATCTACTTTCTATTAGATACAGTCTATATTTCATCAATGGTTTATTTAAAATATTTCAAAAGTTTATTTATGTAGTTATTTTATCTATATAATTCTGTCCTATGTCATTTTTTTGCATATAATAATAAATACATACCTGTAACAATATTAAATTAGCATTAAAACGTCTAATTACTTACTTGTGGCGCTGACTTCAGGCCCGAGCGATTCAAAAGCTTTCCCGAAGCTCAGTTTCAAGAGGCGATCGGAATCTGTAACAATCATGTAAGATAAACGCCATCTGTTCAAAATATTTTAAACTTGGAAGAGCAAATGCTTATCATGATTGTTGAAGTATCATAAGAAAAATATAGATGGCGCTAGTAAAAGAAACGTGGTAAACCAACGTTACTTTGTCTTTAGTTCAATGCTTTTGTTCTAGTTTCACAAATAAACGATAGATGGCGCTTTAAGAATATATTATTTTTCAGAATTTCCGCTCCTCTACTCGTTTATTCCATCCACCCTGAAGATAAAGAGGAGCCCATAAGAGGTTTTGAAAAATTTCAAAATATAAATTTGTCGAACGAACGGAAAACACGAGCATGCATTCACCAGGACAGCGATAAAGTTAGGTGGTATTAGGTAAGTGACATTCTGGAAACAAGATAGGCATCTAGTGCCATACAAAATAAGCACCGGCCTGGCCCCTGGAAGGCGGCCAACGTTTCTATTCATACCTTGTTGGCTGCGAGCGCAAATTTAACTGGATCTGGCGCATTTATTACAAGGCGTCCGCAAAGCGCTCTGGGAAAATTTTATTTCGGCAAAATTTTGCCGGCCTGTGTTATTGTTTTAGGCAAAAAAGTTCTCAGTCCATGTTAAACGATACTGAGAACTTTTTTGAAACTAGACGAATAATAATATTTTTCCTTATATTAATGAGAGTTTTCTAGTAGAGTTCGTTTGTTTGCCAACCCGTGTTTGTTGACGAAGGACACATCTTCAGAGGAAAACTTATACGGAGGAAAATTCAGATCAAACCTCCGGAGTATTTGCAATCTCCGGAAATATTCTGGTGGGGAAACTTCTTATAGTTCTCACACTAGCGTGTAAATCAGTTGAAATATTTACCTTGTACCTACATGCTATTGAATGATTGTTTAATTCTCGATTAATCAGTTTGTTATACTTTATAAAAAAGTACTATGTAGGTAGTTCATATTTAAGTATCTATCTAACTTATTATATTTTACTTTGTCTTGATTTTTCATAATTTCATCATGCATTCTTTTTTTTATATCGCGCTAGGCCCTTTTTGCACCTTGTCACTTGTGTGACCCTCTTCGCTGTGACGTCATATTTAACACAAGTTTCCACTTACCAGCAGCAGTGGAGTCTGGTGGCGGCTGAAAGTGGAACGTGGCTGCGAAACCCTGGCCTGCAGTAGCGGAGTTGGCAGTGAACTGCAGGAGGAGCGCCGGGCCCGTCGACAGAACTTCATATCCTGGAAAGATGTGTCGTTTTTAAAATGCTATACATATCATGATTTTCCTAGTTATGTTTCGTGCTTAGACGGGGTCAGCTTAGACCATGATCCAGGATTTAGCGAGTCTGGTAATATATAATGCTTAGTGCATATTATTACAATATTTAACTTAATACGAAGCAAACAATGATTTGAATTTGTATTTAAATTACAATTGTATTATTTTACAAAAATGTGACAAAGCTGAGCTAACAATAAAAATTAAACGCAGAATTCAGTACAAAAAAAAAGCATTCAATACGAAACATATTGGAGATTAAAGGGAGGATAAAAACTGTTTTATTGGTAAAGCTTTGCCCAAATCATTACTCAACCTTTAGACAAGGGTACCAGATAAATCAGATTATAGCTATACACCTACATATATACTCTATCTATATGTACATATATATATATATATGTAGGCTTTATTCAGAGCAGTAGCATTCTCTTTCCACCCTTATGGAAGGCCCTTACTTATCATACGTTTCATATGAAGCAAGGGGTACGCGTCCGAAGATAAGGATCTAGAATAGATAAGGATCTAATTACATTGATCTGACTCCGAGCTAAGTAGCTTAAGCACTTGTGTTACAGATATCAGAATCAACAGTGGTATTACAAATATAATAAACTAACAAGTATTTATCACACGAATGTTAGTACTGGGTGGGGATCGAAGCTACGTTTGGTGTATAGGACAGGGTCACTACCGAATGCGCCATCGAACTAGTCAAGCTAGTAAAGAGTCAGCTTAGCTAAGTGTTGAGATTTGACTGGACAGCAGTCCGCTTTATCAAATATTAACTAAATAAAGTTTTAAATATATATTTTTTTTTCAATAAAATAAATAATAGATAATATGCTTTTTTTTATAAAATATTTTTATTTCTCAGATGTTAAATTACAAGTTAAGAGACGCCCCAGGAGTAATAAATACTTGTGTTGGAAATGTCTCGCTCTTTCCATATTATTATTGTTAGTTACATATTTTGAGATCTAAAAGTTTAAAACAATAAATTAAACTTAAATTTAGGTATATTGGATTTGTATTATGGATGTTATATATAGGATATGTATTCTTATGATATGTAACTACCGAGTTTCTTGCCGGATTCTTCTCGGTAGATGCAACATTCCGAACCGGTGGTAGAATCATATCTCTTTTAACTGTTTTTGACGATTTTAAAGTTTTTTTTTAAACCTATATAAATAAAGAATATTTTGACTTTGACTTTGACTTTGTTAATGTTCTAATTAGAGAACTAATATTTACTACGATAGTTCTAATATGTGATGTTGTTAAGGCCACGTTATCGTCTTGTTTATTTGCGCACTGCAAACAGGGTAATTTATCGCGACCTTTGGTATGTTTACTGATCACGGACAAATGCAAGCCTTCAACTTGCATTGCGTATCGAATGGTGCATTAAATACCTATATAGTTGCAGCGGAGTGGTCATACTATTTACATAAATACGACTCGCCGTATTGTTTGAATAACTTTTGAAGTAGTACGTTTTGCAGTTTGGTCGTATGTAGTTTATAAAGTATAATCTAAAATGCAATATCCTATAAAATATTAGTGCATCTGAGTAATAGTTCAACCTGCCTTTTGAATGAAAGGTGCCACTACAAAGTAGCTTTGAGCCCTCGACAGGGCTGACGGGTGCAGATTTAAAATCAAAATCAAATCAAAAATATCTCCATTTAAGTAGGCTTCAAGAAATGATTCATAAATCATCAAATTCTAGAAAACAAGATCAATGTGAATCTCCCTTTTATTTATTATGTAGTTTTATCGAAGAAATGTTGAAAATAAACTAAAACGGCTTACTTGAGTGATATTTCAAACCTATTAACACTGTCGATTCAATGCTATAGGTTTAAAAATCCAGAGGTACCTACGAGCCTGGTTTTGAACCAACCCTCTGGTACGAGACACGTGTCCTTACTTCAACTACTTTATCTTTAAGTTAATCGATCATATGAAAAGATACGTATGTATACAAAAAGGATTCTTTGTGCGCGATCGATCCCAGACGTATTCTATCGGATCCGACGCGGCTCCGTCACCTACCGCCTCCGTCCAAACGTACCCTTTTGAATGAATAATGCCACGACAAAGTAGCTCCGACTTGACGAAAGGGCTGGCTCTAGACTTTTGTATGTACTTAACTTAGCTAATAAATAGTCAAATGGATAAAGTAATAGTAAGGATTCCTTTGAGGATATGAAATATTTAATGAATTGCCTATCAATACATACAGATCTTCAAGTCTGCAATCTCCGAAGGAGCATGTGGAGTTTAAGGATCTGAGCTTACAGAAGCCCATATAACTACATACATACATAACATCACGCCCATAAACCCCGAAGGGGTAGGCAGAGTCAAAGGGGCAGTATGCGCTTCAACCTCATTCAGCCAAAAATAAAGCCGGGCTGGGTTAGATGGAAAATTGTAAAAAAGCAGTGACAAGCGGCTAACCTGTCGCCTACACAATCACACACCCAAAACCCGATATACCATTAGTCGCCTTTTACGACATGCTAGGCAAGAACCACAGTCGGCATATTCTTTTTAAGTCCCAGACGAACACGGGACACAGCCCACTGTGTTGTTGAATGAAAAGCTGTGAAAAAGGAGTGACAAGTGGCTAGCTCGTCGCCTACTCAGACACATACCTAAAAGCTCGTAAACCATTAGTCGCCTTTTACGACATGCTAGGCAAGAACCACAGTTGGCATATTCTTTTTAAGTCCCAGACGAACACGGGACAATGGGCTAGGTTGGATGAAAAGCTGTGAAAAAGGAGTGACAAGTGGCTAGCTCGTCGCCTACACAATCACATACCCAAATCACCATATACCATTAGTCGCCTTTTAAGACATGCTAGGCAAGAAACACAGTTGGCAAATTCTTTTATAGTCCCAGACCAACACTCACTACTCTCTACTACTACTCAGACACATACCCAAAAGCCCGTAAACCATTAGTCGCCTTTTACGACATGCAAGAACCGTAGTTGGCACATTGGGACAACACACAGACCAACATGGGACTAAACCATATAACTACATTTAGCTGAAAATCAAGGTTAGATAGAAAACTGTGAAATAGTAGCTCGTCGCTATAATAAAAAACCCCATACACTATTAATCGTCTTGCTAGGTAAGGGACACGGTCAGTACAATACGGTATTCTATTAAGGACATAAATATTAAATGTATTTCGTTACTATTTAAGGGGTCTCGAAAATATACCTAGATTACATACTCGTACTAGACCTCGCGTGTTGTCTTGTTACTATTGTTGATTTAATTACATGACCCCTAAAATTTTACAAATTTATCAAAAACCATTGTGGTGAGAAACCATACGTCACAGTTACGTTATGGTGTATGGTAAACATTTGATCCAGGCAATCCTCAATGCCTGCGCTTTTGTGCAAAAAAATACGATAAAAAGCATACATACAAATGTAAGTATACACATACACATACAAATGTATGATGTTATGTAACATCACGCTCATAATCGTCGACGGGGTAGGCAGAGTCAAAGGGGCAGCAAGCCCCCTTAACCACATTCAGACAAAAATAAAACCAAATTTTGAAAAAGCGGCTAGTTTGTCGCCTACACAATCACATACCCAAAACCCGATATACCATTAATCGACTTCTAAAACGCTCTTTTTATCGTGATTTTTTACTTAGGCAGTACTCACTGAATATACAATCTTTGTCATTTTTGGTTTGTTCAACAAAAGAAGAAATATTTGTACAACATTCGTAATCTTACTAAACGGACTAAAATAAGGTCAAGTTGCCTATTATCGATATCCTAGTTTAATGCATGCCATTGAAGTCTGGCAGCCCTAAAGATTCCCCGCTCCAGTTGCGGCCAGGCCGTGATTGCTAGTCCTACTCCCAATACCTAATTTCCAGGTTTTCAGTATTCATGCTTTGCTACGCAGTATTGTTCGAGGGCACTACTTTTGATGAGACGAACTACACCCCTAGTTTGTAGTTAATGCTGTTTCGACGCTTAAAATTGTTCAACTCATTGTTGGTGTACAATATAAGTTGTACTACTTAGTAGGCATGATTGACGTTCTATGAAAAATCTTTACCAATATTATAAATGCGAAAGTCACTCCTTCTTTTACGTTTTCATGTCTAAACTATTTAAACAGTTGTGATTATATTTGGAATGAAGTACTAACCCAGAGAAAGCACATAGGCATTTTTTTGTCTCGGAAAAAAATATTCATCACGCGAGACGCATCTTAGGAGTTATACAAAACAGATTGGATTTCATGCAAGTAGAAAGGCTCCCTATATATTTATAAAAGAAATACGCCTGCACCTTAAACGTTTGTAAACGTTACGAGTAACAGGCGCCGATAAATTAAGTAACTATCAGGCAACACCAATAAATACAGCCACCAAAAACCCTAAAATAGGCCCGTTTCAGCACAAACCACCACAAACAAATAGTCGTCAACATCCCGACCAGATAACCTCAAACGTTCCAGCGTTGCCGTACGGTAACAGATAGCCGGCTACCGCTATTCTAAAAATAATGCCATCCATCAATCTGCTCTATCAGTGATAATGTATTACGCGGAATAACGGGAAAATGGCCAAGTTTGTAATTTATATAAACAAACATAACATCACGCCCGTGATCCCCGAAGGGGTAGGCAGAATCAAAGGGACAGCAGTCCCCTTTAACCACATTCAGCCAAAAATAAAACTGGGCTAGATTAGATGGAAATTGTGAAAAAGTAGTGAAAAGTGGCTAGCTTGTCCCCTACACAATCACATACCCAATCCCGATATACCATTAGTTGCCTTTTATGACATTCTAGGCAAGAAGTACAGTTGGCACATGTTTTTTAAGTCCCAGACCAACACGGGACAGGCTGGGTTAGATGGAAAATTGTGAAAAAGTAGTGACAAGTGGCTAGCTCGTCGCCTACACAATCACATACCCAAATCCCCATATACCATTAGTCGCCTTTTACGACATGCTAGGCAAGAAACACAGTTGGCAATTCTTTTATAGTCCCAGACCAACACGGGACATTATATGCCGCTTTAATTTATATGGCGCTAAAATATCAGGAAAGAATGCATATATTTTCGGTAAATAGAACCTATTTATTTGCTTGCTTGCAAAACCACAGGTTTAAAAATGGAATGTGATAGATGAGGCAATCTATTTTCTAAGTTATTCAATATTTAATTTATCAGGTCTAAAAATAATGCCATCCATCAATCAGTTCTATCAGTTATAATATATAGCGCGCATGTATTACGGCGAAAATTTTATGGGAAAATGGCCACGTTTGTTATTTTTAAGCTGCTTTGTTTGTGTGGAAAACCAATGTCTGTTTAAAATGCAACGTGATAAAATGTTTAACGATTAAATTTTCTAATTGAAATATCAGTCATTCATCTTATTATTTATTTTATACTTATAGAAGATCACGTGAAGATTCTTGGTTATTCGACAGTGTGGATATTACGATTCTCGTATAGTTCTTCCTTTATCCTACCTTCCATCTAATCTACTCTACTTGGATTCTGTCTCCCCCTTCGGGGATCGTGGGCGTCATGATATGTACACACAACACGTCGGAAATATTTGCGAACCTGGCTTAATGACGTCATGCGTCGGCGCTTATGTTGGCAACGGTACTGGATAGGCCGAAACGGGCGAGGTGCGAGGAAGTGCATTTCAGCGAGGTTCGCAGATATTTCCGACGGCTTGTATGGAAGGGAATATACACTTACCTGTAAGCTCATTACACAGCATGGCTATGGCGGGCGCTGTTGTGTCTCTGCCGTCGAAAACCTTGATGATGTCGGCTCGTCGGAGGCAGCTGGAAATAAACATAGCTTTTTATAAGTCACTTTTAGAGGGATCATTTCTCGTGGATGGAGATACTACCCGAAACAACAACGTTTGTTCTGAAAGACACTATTTCATATCTCAGAAAACGTGTATGCAAAATTTCAAAATCATCGTATCATACTAGCGGGATTCGAACTCGCTACCTTGGGTGTTGTTGCCAGGCTCTCTTGAACTCTAATCACATGAACAATGGGCCTCTTAAAATATGTTATCGAATATACTAGCCGATAAACTATATGTATGGTAGATACTAGATAGATTATTTAGAGTCACTCTAAGCATCATCCAGTAAAAAAAACTGAACTGACTAAAACTTACACTTGACTGACTGACTGACTAAACTTCACGCCACTTCCCTAGCGGGGTAGGCAGAGAGAACCGAACGCCATACACTTGACTTTGAGTTAATATAAATGGATTTTTAAACGTTACACATTTTATATAGATTGCAACTCAATTATATGTTTTTAATTCATTAGCATAATATATAATTCACGAGCTTTATTTGATTAAAAAAATTACTCTCGAACTGAGTTAAACAAACAAAGTGTTATATTTCCGGTAGCGAATATTTAATTTATTAAGCACGGCGGAGTGTTGGTAAACGTTGCTGTTAATCATTTAACGGGAGTGTGAAGGCAGGTGTACACGGTTGAAATATTGATCGTTTATCAGAAACATTGTTCGTTAGCACGAATTTTTCACTTAGGTATAACCACAGAACATATCAATTACAAAATTTTGCCGGTGGCTTCTCTCGCTCTGTTTCAGAAAAATACGTGAAATACATCGCGCGAGATCTATATTTTTTTCTGCTTTAAAATTGACCTAGGTCCTATCATAAAGTTCAAACTTAAAACGTTCCGAATTTTACTGGAGTCATTTCAACAGTTAACACTTAAAAGCACATTAGAGAGATAGAGTAACTTTCATATAAATAAAACAAGTAAGTAAGTAATTCCATGAGAAACTTTATTTAGCACGTAGCAGTCTTGTTATCTTGCTTTTATCTTAATATATATATATATAAATTACGCGTCACGTTGTTTGTCTGCGATGGACTCCGATACTACATAACCGATTTTAATCAAATTTGCACACCGCGTGCAGTTTAATCCAACTTGAAAGATAGGATAGCTTACATCTCCATTTATTTAACCCGATTATGAGTCATTGACTGTTAGGCGGAACGAAGTTCGCCGGGTCAGCTAGTCTGTTATAAATATTTTTTTATTGATAGCTACGTTCAATGAAAACCTTTTCATGTAATAATAAATTAGCTGTGTTTATGTCTACAACAGGTCTGTCTGTACGTCTGCATGTATCAGATGACTTAGGGACAGGAGAGGAAGATGATGTGAAGGTGATACTTTGTACTTTAGTAGGTAAATATTAGTTAGTCATCGGATTCATTTATTTTAATGACATTTTGTACATTAAAAGTCAATTTATTACATCAAAAAAGCCTCAATATTTTCGTATAAATAGAACCAAATAGAACGTCCTCGACATCATAGCCTATGCGAATTCAGACGGTGGCTAAGGTCGAAGCTAAAGGGATTACCGAGCGAGCTGTAAACATCGTAGGTACGCCGGTGTACCTCACTTTGTTCTTTAGTGGCGTCGTAAATGCTTCTGCAACTGAAACAACTACGAGCATTGTGGTTACTTTGACGTTTAGAGTGGAGCACTCATTTCTATGTGAACGTTCTTTCCATTTGTAAACAGAGATTGGTGTGATGAAATTGTTCTTAAAAGATTTCCTTTAAGAATAAGAAAATCGAATATATTTGATTTAAAGCCTTTAAACGTCTAACAGTAAAACGAGTTTTCATAATTATAATTTTCTCTATACTGCATTAACAATATGAATACTCTATAAATCAGCTCGTTTAGGCCGCTGTTACACACACACACACATAGAATCACGCCCATAATCCCCGAAGGGGTAGGCAGATGGAAATCTACAATACCAATGAGATATAACTAGATTCGTATGAAACGAATATTATTTCCAATTCAAAAGTCAATATCATAGTCCGAAAATCTATTAACCTCATAACGATCTCGCCGTAACATCACTCGTTTACGGGAATCAATTATAACTCAGCACCGATAAAATGCGTTTACTGAAAATTTCGACACGCGATTCCGGCCAGCCATGGAAATTCCCAGAACATGCTTTAGTTGATATTAAACGACGCGCGTAAACCTTCAATGGAATGTAAATTCTATCCCGAGCGGGCATCCATGCATTATCCAGTTAATTAACAGCTGATATAGTTTATAGTCGGGACTCATTAACAGAACACTGGACCATTATGAACATAATTTAATTATGCTAACTCCATTCGTATTATGTGCTCACCTATCTAAATTTACTGAGGAATGAGTTTAGTATTATGATTTACATAAATTGCTCATTGATCCAGATATGGAATGGAAATAATTTCTGTACATTGGAAATGATTTTAGTCGTGGTATTATTTAGGAAATATTAATTATTTACACATAGATGAGATATTATAATGGATGGTGTAATGGATGTTATGTTTTGACTAATGTCTTACACTATATATATTGCTAATTGAGACACAATTGGTACAAGTTATAAACAAGTTTCAGGTATATTTTATAGATACAAATTGTGGTCAAAGACGGTTAAGGTCAAACTTTTTTCGTGAATGTTGATGAGACCATTCTCTTTTTATTTTCGTAGGTATGTCTTACTACTATGTAGAACCACCATTTCCCGAGATACCTTACATTACCTTACTTTTAACCTTTTTCTTTAACTTGCAAATCTCTCTTCAGCTAGAATCAACGAGCACTCTTAGAGATGCATCCATGCATCTTCCACCACCGGACACAAACCCACTTTATAGTAGCCTTAAATCAAATTCAACGAGGCTGGCCCACGAACCAAGACCCGTATTTTATATGTATAAGTACCTAAAGGACCCCACCGGTCCTACTCAGCAATAGACGCACTCTGCTTACTCCAAAACCTATTATGGAAATCTCGTAAAATCACCGACAATATCCGACGACGGACGAGGTAATAAAATCGTTATACCTGCATGTCGTAATAGAATCCTTGATCTAAAATATTGAATATTACTCGACAGGCGCTTCAGAGGACGTTACCGTAAAATTCGCCATAAAAATCGCTTCAATAGCTACAACAATGTTACGGCTTGTGTAGTTCGTGGTAGTTTATAGAGTGACCTCAGGTTGTGCTTTGATTTTAGTTTTATGTACGGCATTTCTGCCGAGGTTACCTGGCGTTTAGCCTAGATTCTGTTCTGTGAAATTCATATCGATGTGTTCGATACTTCGTGCTTCAAACAGGGGTGTAATTGATAAAGTTATGATTAGTTCTACAAAATGAACATGTTTTAATAAATTTAACATACCTGATATCACCTTTCTGGAGAGATACTTCTTCAAATACAACCTTCACGCGTTCTTTTGGTCTGAAATAGAAAAAAAAATTGTCATAAATAATTGTAGTGACGTAATTTTTTGTTAAAAGTTTATAAATATTTATTGTTATCTAGAAAATCTCCCCTGATATTTAGACTATACAATAGGTAGATACTGTTTGTTAATCTATTTGTGAATGGGACGTACCTACTTGAATCAATTGGTTTTCGAAAAATTAATAAGTAGTAGTTTTGGTCCGTTCTAGAATTTGTAGGTTGTCTTTGGTATCGCTACTTCCAGTGCCAAGATCAGCCAAAGCTTCTTCCAATATTCCTCGTGCAATTGAGGCAACCTTTAATCGACTGGTTTCCAGAAATACTAAGCTGTTGTCTAGAACTTATCAATTATTTGTGTGGTCGCAATCGCTGATGCTATCGGTTACAAACTCCTGTAGGTACTCACCTGGCATGGAAGTGGTAGGAGCATCGAATGTTGTTGGGGTAGATGGACGGGTACCGGGGGCTGTAGAGGCGGCCGTGTGTCGGCCTGTTCCCAGAGCGGCTGAACGTGTAGTCGCATTCGGTGCCCGGTACGCGCACCCCGTCCGTCTCGAACAGGCCTGTCAACAATATAATTTTATTAAATACTGGTTAACCCAATCTTTTAAAAGATTTTTTCTGGTTATTTTTTTGCCTGTATTAGAGCGAGCAACAAGAAAAATACATATAAGCATATTCCAATCGGTCCAGTTGTTTTATATAGCGAGAGTACCGAGCAGGAAATATAATTTTATATAACCTATTACATATCTTTGTTATATTACCTATACTTAAACTATCCGTATTTAAATATGACAAATATGTAGTATGTATACACATTCTATTAAAGTTATTTAGTGCAAATGTTGTTACACTAAACTAAACCACTAAATAATAAGAAATCGAACATTTTACAAGTCCGCGCAAGAGTTCACGTGGGTTAGACACAGTGTATTAATATTATTCTTAGAACAGATTTTTTTACTCGCGTATAAAGATTTGCTATGAAGATAAAATAATAATGCTTACGCGGAATAGTTGAACCGTAAAAGTAATAAGAAACAAATTCGCTTCAAATAAGATATTAGTGGGAGAGTAACTCGCTTTAATCGATGTGTTATCGATAGCATTTGACAGTTCTGTTTTTGCCGCACATGTATCTATATTAGCAAAACCGAGGATTGCAAGGCCGGATCTACCGTAGGGTCTATTTGGGCTGCAGCCCAGGGCCCCGTTGACAAAAAACCCCTATTGAAGTCAAACCCACATATCTAACAGATAGAATCAGGGATTACAAATCACTATATACCTAGAACAAAAATAATTTTAGGCCCCTAAGTTGAACGCATTGATGGTCCGCCCCTGGGGGATTGAACACTTTTTCTATTTATGTACTTTTCTAACTGTTGAAATATTTTTTTTTACATTTTTTATCGAAAACTTTAACTGTTACGTCATTTAAATTTTCTCTTTAACTTATGATTTCAAACCAGTTAAAAAATATTTTTACAACTACTTACACATTTTGACAACCATTCAGACTTCGATCAACATTATCTTACACGATTAGTAGCTCGAAACAAAAGGAGAACGAATGCAAATCGCTATTATTAGTGATTTGTGTAGTGGTAAGTATGATGACCGCCGGGATTTGGTTTGAGCAGGTATTTAAATAATGAAAACTTAGGCAATTTATAGGTAAAAAGGTGTAATTATTAATAATAAATGGGTAAACATGGGAGTTGGGAGATTAGAAGCGTGAATTTTTTACAATAAAACAAAAGAAGACGAAAATAGAACGACAAAATAAAACCAAAAAAAAAAGTATTAGATTTCCATGCCACAGAGGTTTTAATCATCGACAATTTGTGTTCGTTCTTCTTTTGTTTCAACCGACATAAAAAAAGGAGGAGGTTCTCAATTCGACCGTATATATTTTGTTAAAATTGATTTAGTACACTTCTTACGCACAAATGTTGATCATCCCCTAGATTTTTATAATAGTGACTATAAAATTGATCGAGCTTAGATCGTCGTTGCACACTAAAACTCAAACTTTAGCAAAACTAGTTTATCCCAAACCGGATTCTCCCGATAACACATTTAGTCCTCGATGCTGGCAGAGCTTATATCCTGGGTAACTTTATGCATTTTAAACTATTACTCAGTTTAGTTATTATAGTGCCCGCAGAAAGGATAGTTTGCTGAAGCTACTTAAAATAATCTCTTGTAAGGCGATAATGGGAACCCTGTTTATGGTATTATCTATTATAAACGCCATGAAAGGAAAATCATTAACAGGATAAAAGTAAAATGTTTTTTCAATTTATTAATTCAATTAACAAGAAATGGTATTTTCATCAACTTCTATATTTCATATGTAATAAAAAATACATTAAAAAATAAGCCGCTTGTAACTGCTTTTTACAATTTTCCATCTAACCCAGCCCGGCTTGATTTTTGGCTGAATGTGGTTGAAGGAGTATTCTGCCTCTTTGACTCTGTCTACCCCTTCGGGGATTATGGGCGTAATGTTATGTATGTATTATGTATTTTTTATTATATCTATACTTATAATAAATCTGTAGAGAGGTCAATTCTTTACATGAAATATATTTTCAAAATAACTATCAGGGGGTGATTAGTGATCGATACTGACGCCAAAAATGCAATCAGTAAATTTTTTGTCTGTCTGTCTGTCTGTCTGTATGCTCCTTATAGAAACAAAAACTACTCGACGGATTTTAACGAAACTTGGTACAATTATTTTTCATACTCCTGGGCAGGTTATAGTATACTTTTCATCACGCTACAATCAATAGGAGCAGAGTAGTGAAGGGAAATGTTGGGAAAACGGGAGAAGTTACTCCATACTTATTTTAAGCTTCCGTCGCGTGTGCAGCCTTAATGGTTAAAGTTACATAGAAATCATGTATGACGGGAATAGTCTTTATAATATTAACCATAAACGCGGGTGACATCGCTGGCACAGCTAGTATGAAATAAAGAACATACATATTAAATGAAATATAAATTAAATTAAAAAAAATACATATTTTTTAATGCATTGTATGACTAAAAAATGTCGTGTTAACATGTGTACAATTTCGTTTTGAGGCAAGATGTTGTTTTTTTGTTTAATTTTTTTAAGAAATTAGAGTACAAAAACACGACAATAACTTTTGAAACAAGTCATAAATAAATAAAGTAAGTACGTACATAAGACTTGATATGTCGTAAATTGAAGGGGTTCCCTAAGCACATTAATTTAATTCCGTATTTATTTAAGTGAGCACATTTACAGCAATAAACCGTATTGATTGAACGCAACCACATTAGTTGTTTATTCCTCCTCAGACCGACGAGCAATCTTTATTCATTTCATTGTAGCATTCCACCGCGGTGAGCCATAAAGGCTGTTTTAGTATTATTAAATTATGGCCATTCGGGTGTTTCCAGGTTAATTGCTCAAATACCAGAGGTGTACTCACGGAGTATGACAACTCGCGAAATTCAGACAAGGTCAGGAATTTTAGATGTAGTTAATTTAAGTGGCGGAAGCATTTCGCTCTGTATTATCGTCGTTGAGATCTCATCAAGTTTTTTTCGTGCTATACTATGCAACACATCTTATCTTTAACCACAAACTTAGCATATTCATAGGTATATGCTTAGTATGCACACACATAGGTTATTGATTGCGGGTAGACACTAAAATATATAAATCTTTAAACATTGACGACCTGAATACAAAATACAGTATTCTCTATACGAACATTCGCATTCACACCGTCGTCTTTGGTTGTGGCCCTTAACCACTAGACAAAGCGACCCGTTAGTTAAAAATCATTTTAAATTGGTCTAACACAATACAGTCATCTTCCTAGCGTTATGTCCCGTGTTTACAGTACAATACAATACAGTAATTAGTATTACTTAGGAAATATTTTATTTCCTAAGCGGCATATGGTCGCCTAGCGTCAAGGCGATGTACTTACATTTACATTATCATTAAGTTATCCACGGTCCAACAACCTACGGTCTAGATAACACATAAGAGAATACTGGATTAATACTGTTATCTATGGAAGACCATATCCAAGAATTTACTATACTCGGAACATATGTAGTTCTGTGAAATGAATTGGTAGGTATGTATGTGTCGCAGTCATCAGGTTGAATCTGCTTTTTGATTGAATGACTAGCTCGTTTATTGAATGACGAAATTTAATTAAATGACTAAAGAACAACTCGTCAAGTTGTTTAATGTAACGTTCAACGTCTTGACTGAACGTCATATCGCAGTCATCTGGATGAATCTGCTATTTGATTGAATGACTACCGCGTTCATTGAATGACGACATTTAATTGAATTGAATTCATTTAATGAACGCGTGTTGTTGGGATCACAGTTCTAACCTAACCTAACTTACATGTCTGGTAGCATCTCGTTTCTGGTAGCAATTTGATTTTCAGGGAAGGCGCAATATAGTCCGCTCTGTTCAAAGGGCTATGTTACAATCAGCTAACTACTTAGTTGGACGCTGTGTGTCGCTTGTTCAATCAACGTTCGGCCTAGTCATTCAATTAAATGTCGTCATTTAATGAACGCGCTAGTCATTCAATCAAATAGCAGATTCAACCAGATGACTGCGACATATGTATATGGAAACAGCTAAATTGCCTCCTCTAGTTCGTGTTAATAGCGATGCATTAATAATTAATTAATCGGAAGGAAATGATCTCGAATTGTGTTCATGTAAATTAGCTTCTGCCTTCCGCTTTCCATTTGATGCTTACTCTCGAAGATTAACAGGTTAAGTCCATTACCGGACTTAATGTTCGCTATAAAATTCAAAATAAACCTTTAACGGTTCGCTCAAGGAATAAAAAGTGAATTAACCTTTATTTAATGACAAGATATTAACAGCGAAATGTTTGGCTCATTTAACGCGAATTTATATCAAGAGTTTAATTGTAATAAAAAAATATTATATAGGTACGAGTAAATGTAGATTTAGAATAAGTAGTATATTCTACTTTCTACTGTCGTAATAAATTTTACTATCAGTTCGAAATGTTTTTTTCTGGGAGGATGTTCTGCAAAGCCAGCCTTTATCTTTAGATTATTTACATTTAACGGTTGTGTTTTAGTATATAGTAACGATATGTATCGTTCATAACCATTGCTTCACTGCTTTTGGTCAATTATAATATTAATGCGAATGAGGTAAAAAGTTGAAAAAAGAAGAAGGTTTTAGGTACCAGATCAACATAGGTTTGACTTATAGGTAGTGTTGGAAAATTCGAATCAGTAGGTCTCATTGATTCCAAAGAAGGAAAGGTTAAGTCAGCCCTTTATAGTTATAGTGTATGTATGTATTAAAAATGAAGTTCGTAGGCCTACAGAGCATACATACATAACATCATGCCCATAATCCCCGAAGGGGTAGGCAGAGTCGACGGGGCAAAGGCCCCTTTAACCACATTCAGCCAAAAATTAAACATTGGCTGGGTTAGATGGAAAATTGTGAAAAAGTAGTGACAAGTGGCTATCTTGTCGCCTACACAATCACAAACCTAAACCCCATATACCATTAGTAGTAGCCTTTTACGACATGTTCGGCAAAAAACACACATAGCATATTTTTTTAAAGTCCCGGACCAACATGAGACAATGGGCTGAGTCTTAAAAATTAGACAGTAATAAATACATACATACATACATAACATCACGCCCATAATCCCCGAAGGGGTAGGCAGAGTCAAAGGGGCAACAAGCCTCTTCAACCACATTCAGCCAAAAATAGAGCCGGCCTGGGTTAGATGGAAAATTGTGAAAAAGCAGTGACAAGCGGCTAACCTGTCGCCTACACAATCACACACCCAAAACCCGATATACCATTAGTCGCCTTTTACAACATGCTAGGCAAGAACCACAGTTGGCACATTCTTTTTCAGTCCCAGACCAACATGGGACAGTGGGCTGGGTTGGATGGAAAGCTGTGAAAAAGGAGTGACAAGTGGCTAGTTCGTCGCCTACTTAGACACATACCCAAAAGCCCGTAAACCGTTAGTCGCCTTTTACGACATGCTAGGCAAGAACCACAGTTGGCACATTCTTTTTTTTTTGTCCCAGATCAACATGGGCCAAGTCCCAGACCAACATGGGACAGTAATAAATAATAAATAAATAAATATTCAACGACATCACATACATTGATCTGACTCCGAAGTAAGTAGCTTAAGCACTTGTGTTACGAATATCAGAAACAACAGTGGTATTACAAATATTTACTTAAATATGAGATATTAACACCCAGACAGTGTTTTTACACAGAATTAAGGCTGAGTATAGACGGACGCCTACGGGTTAGAAGTAGGACTAAATCCTAGTCTCTCACATAAGTCTATAGCCAACTGAGCAGCTAAGCCCAAATACGCCAACATACCTCTATCACTCAAGGTAAGCTGCAAATATTCCCGCCGCCAAGGATTTAAACACACGATTGACTTGCGTCGACAATAATCCCATTTATATTCCACCTTTTTCTTGGTAGCAAGAAGGTATTCCATTCGAAACTCTCGTCTTTCGGAGAAATGTCCAATAAAAGTGCGAGGATTAAACTTGTCACAAGGTAAGGTGGTCACGCCCACTCGTATATATGGGGGGGCATTATACATTGGGAGCAGACTACGTGGAGGGCGAGGAAGGTAAACATCTTACTGGTATAAAGGAGAAGTTGTAATAGTATCATAGGTATTGAATGATACTTTGCGCTATCTTGCTAATTGAGCTAACAGATAAGTGGTTGCTAGGTAAAAGTCGAATTCTAGCCTAAAGTATACCTTCTATAAATAGATTTACTGAAAAAGCGGTAGTAGTCGAATGGATAAGAACGTTGCTATTAACCAGAGGGTATTGATTCACAGCCGAGTATGTAAGGTCAGGAATAGAAGTATCGAAGTTTATTTTATTTAGGATTGGTTTATTATTATTCATGGGAAAATAAAAATTGTGTTCATCAACATTTGTAACTAAGTATTTCTTGATACAAAATAAATCAAAGTACGAATTTATACCTATACTAGCTGTGCCCGCGGTTTCATTCTCGTTTTTGGTTAATTTTATACATCCATAAATAAATGAACTATAAAACACAAAAATCATTTTTCAATTCGGACCAGTAGTTCCTAAAATTAGCGCATTCAGTCAAAGAAACAAACTCTTCAGCTTTTTAAGTTAGTAAAGTATAGAAGTATAGATTAACGGGAAGGGTACCGCGTCGGCAGGAGACTTGTACACATATGAGACTGTCTGCGTAAAAATAATAACTGACGCATGTAACTAGATCAACCAAATATACATTATAATTACTAGTGTACCATTTTTAGAGTTCATAAAACGCTTTATTAAATTTTTCGTTGAAAGGACGTCATAGTCGCTAAATATTGCTGCACAGCAGCGGCGCTTTGCATAAACACCGCAGTTCAAAGTCGAGTATGAACAAAACCCAGTATTTTGAGCTCACTATTCAGGGAGACAGTTGACATTCAAACCGGGCGACATCCCCCGAGTCGGGAGTTTGTTATGTTTATAACAAGTTAGCTCCCAGGCGGGAGGCGCCGACGTGTACCGACAGCAACAGAACAATTGGAAAATTTTAAAATTAATCAGATCTTTCACTCGCCCGGGAATTAGATGATCGGGTACGGATGACTGAGGGAATAATATAATAAAATAAAATTATATATTTCATTGAGTGTTTGGACGAAATAAAGCTCATGTAGATATCTATATATGATCAAAATTATACAAGATAGAAATTAGATATTTATAAATGAGATGTATACTTAAGGAAAAAATGCGTTGTGAAGACATTCCCTACCAAAATCTATAATTGTTTTCCGAAGAGAAATTACTGTAGGCCTATTTCCAGATTGCGAATTTGAAATATAATATGAAAATTTCATTAATTCAGGCGTGAAAACGGAACAGACAGAGAGAGTCACGTTCGCTTTAAATAATATGAGGTTACAACTTTTTGCATATAACCTGACTTCTAAACGCTGTATTTGTTTTAGAAATATGTGTTCTAACTAGTATCGCTACAGGAAATGATTTTTATTTTAGCTATTCAGCTTTGTTGACTCTACTTGAGTTTAATTAAACGATGTTTTGTCTATCCTATTGAACCGGAAAAAAATACTGGCCTTCAAATCGAATAGTTTTGGCCAATAGCGCTTTGTATGTGAATGTTAGTATTTTTACTGGAAATAGTTCTCTATTTTATGCCACCGGATCGGAAAAAAAACTGTCATCTGGGTTTGAGAAATGCGCATGATTTGAATAGTAGCTTATTGGTTTTCAACAAATATAAATACTTATATTTAAAAACGAGAATAATCTACTATGCTCAATTTCTGGATTAGTAAATAAGAAGTATTTAAACATAAAACATTATCTTAATACATTTTACAAAAACAACCTCGACAAAGAAGTATATAAATCATTCATTATTAAAACTTTTACATTTACACACAAATGTTCTAGCTCCAAACTAAGTACCTATTTAGGTTTGTGATACGGATACTAGGAACTGGACAGCCACACGTACCTATGTAAATAACTCTAAATACATAAATGGCTTGGATACAAATTACCATGTTTATCACACTCAAATTTTCCGCTAGCTGAATTCGAACGTGCTATCTTTGGAAGCAAGTTAACAAAAAACTATGGGTCGTAGTTTTTGATGTTCATTAATGATATTTGCTTTCACATATTTTATATTTAATTGTAATAATATTAAAATTACACACAAAAATCGGACTTAATCACCCTATGAGATAATGATAATGAGATTTCATTATTTATTTATTTAGTTTTACTTACAATTTATGCATCAACACTCGCTTACATAATCAATATTATGTCTTATAACTAAATACATAAACTGGTTACAAGTAAATACCGCTTTATTTAACAATGTTATATAACTAAAATTAAAATTAGCATAAAAAATATTTATCTAAACTTGAAATTAAAAGCGAACTAAAGTTAAATACTTACTACATAATTATTGCTTAATTAATATTTTTATACAATACTAGGTAATTAAAATGAAAATGTTGAAAGAGCTACTTCATCTATTGATTAATTTCGAGATGTCAATCTGGCTACTGTTGCGATTGAGTATTCATTAGTCAGCTCTCTATTACCTTCACATATGTATCTACCCGAAACATGTAACCTACTTTATAGATTGTCTCTTTACTGTATACTCTGAGTAAGTACTATATTAAATACCTTATACCCGTAGGGAAAACTTTCGTAGGTAGGTAGGTACCTAAACACACTGTCAAATTATATCAACTCTACAAATATTTAATGACAGCTTAAATAATTACCATTAGTTTGTGAGTCCTGTACTTCGCTTAAAACATTTGAGTGTCTTTGATGTTCACGTAATTACGGTCAAATACTACTAAGAGGGTATCATTACTAATTCATTGTATGTTAACGGTCTGGTAATTCGGTGTTATTAGGGACTACTAATAATAATGCGTTATTTTGTTTTAGTGACGGTTGGTGTATATCAACTCTGGGAAAAATATAAAAGAAATTGTATGGGTGATCTTTAGATGACTTTGTAATTTGTCTCCGTTTTTGTCTTATTACATTTTTCAAACAAAACCCAATTCCAACAGACTATCTAACTATCTTTGATTTACAAAATTAGTTCGTGGAAATTTCATTATCTACGCTGGGAGCACCTGTACAGAAACTGAATTTCGTTAATTATTGTGAGGTGAGTGTCCTTACCATTAAGTTTTCAGCATTCTAAAACTGTCATCGTCCAATATAATAGATATAACAGACTTCAATTCATAGACGGTGATGGTAATCACCTCAATTGACATGGTTAAGTCTCTTATATAACAAGAAAATCTAAGAAGAATACCTGTCTATGACATAAAAGAATGCATCCGATGAATAAGTGCATATTACCTACCCGAGCACAGAACGCGAAATAAACCTCTTTATTACGAGCAATATTTTCCGAAGCACTTTAATATTTTCCAGCACACGAGGTCTTTAGCCGTAGACCGCGGTAATGAAACACAGGCACACCTGATCTCGCTCATACACTGCTTACACACAAGTACATTGTTGAGAAAGAAATGTATTTTAAATTCCAGAGTTTGTTAAATCCTACCATAGTATTCATTTTTATTTAAAAGTGGCTGAGCCGACAGTTATTGATCTGTTACTGTATACAAACGTCTATTTACAACATTAGTAAGTAGGGAGTGTTTCATATTATGATATTATAGTTTTTAAGCCTTCCGGCGAACTCTCCAAATATTTTTTTTTTATACTAATCTCATCTTTACAATAAAGAACAACAAACGAATTTGGTGCAGTCGTTTATAAGTTATGCTTGTATATAGATTTTGGCGAATCGTTTTTATTTATATAGATGATTATGTAGTATTTATATACTGCATAATGATCTATATAATCTTTATAGTTACTTTGATTTATGGGATCACTTTAATCGAGCTTTCAATTATTCTGAAAATATACATACACATAAGTATTTTGCCAAAGTTTAATGATAGTATTACGAAAAGAATAATAATAGACAACCATCTAATTTTGATTATGATTAAAACATCAAGACTTGGTAAGGTTTGCGCAAGTCATAGTAAGCCCAGTTTAGTTTTATACAACTTGACGTTTCGGCATTTTAGTATTATCAAGTTATAATGAATATTTATTAATAAATACTTTAATCGTAAAAGAAGGAAATTATGTTATGTAGGGTATAGTTTGTTGTCAGGGTCTTTGTTATAAATAGAAATATTTTATTATGTGTTAGCTTTCGGTTTATTTGAAATAACTATGTTTTTTTTTCTACTTATTTAAAAAAAATCATCATGTTTGAATCAGTAAAAAAATATAATTAAATTTTATCGCGTAGAGAGTTTTCTTAAGATCGTCATTATGAATCAGAAGAGGGACTAATCGTTCCTCCAACGAGGTCCATTTGAGTCAATGTTGAGTGCTAATTATTGTTTTGTTCCATTCTAATGAACAACGGTATAGAGCATGGTCATATTTCACAGACTTTCTTGGAACAAAACTTCGTAACCATTAGCAGACTTAATGAAACAATGTTAATTACAACTTTTGTAGATTAGTACTATAATTTCATTCAAGTAATATTTTCTCTAATTACTTCAGATATCATCATTGTCTTCTAAATTTTGTATAGAATACAAAATTGTGAAGAGCCTAGAACCTAGTGAAGAGCTTAAAGATTGATCCTAGATTTAGCGAGTCTGGAATTACTTATAAAGCAATTTCCGTCTAATCTTTATTAACCAAATGAATACTCGCATTAAGAATTCGTAGATTACTTAGATTTGAACCAGGACCCTTTCGGGGCGAGTACCCATTAAGCTATCACCGCTCATATTATAAAGAGATAAGATTTGTATGTAATGAATGAGCCCAAAAACTACTGGAACAATAGGCTTGTGTCCACTAATATGAAATCGGGTTTATTGTGGTATTTATAGTTTTAATATTATTAAAAGATGTCAATGAAGTTTATTATTTACAATGAAATAGAAAGATTAATATTATTTTAAGGATTTTAAAACTGAAAAAAAAGGATTTAGTCATGTGACAGTAAACACCAATCAGAAAGCGTTACGTCACAGAGTGCATCCGCCATTGTTGTTGTTGACATTTTAGTAGAAAACACAGTAGTAAACGAAGAATTCATCCCCATTATATTGCATTTAGACTTAATAGATAACCAGTTTTGCCGTCTATTTCACTAGTTTCATATAATTAGCGATGCAGTCTGGATTTAGCAAAGCAAATTCTACGAATCTATCAAGAATAGATATTGTTATGCTCGGATCATTTTTCGCGAGAAACAGTGATTTTTGCTCTTCGGAATTTTGCAATGTGAAAACTACAATGTAAGTAAAAACAAGTGTAAAATATTATTTAGTAATATAACATGTAACTTAAATCAGAACCAAACTAACCTCAAACTAATCTCAAATAATTCAATTAATTAACTTATAATCTAAGTACTTCGTGGTTATAATATACTAACAAGGTACTGGAAATTCATCATTATTTTAAATACTTACATCAAAATGATCTTCACAAAAGTACATTCTTGAATCTAAAGACAAACTATGCGCATCATCTTTCCGTGCAAGTTTCAACCACTTTCTCCGTATTTGTTCATTGTTTGGAACTCTTACAAACAATTTATTTGGTGTCATTATACTTGTGCTTTTACACTTAGGCACTATACAATACTTATAAAACGTAGAATCCATTTTTAAGTTAAATTAAGCAAAGAAAAGTATCAATTGCTGTCACGGTGCGTTTTGTATTGCACTGTGTGACGTCATTCATACGCCATGACAGGTTTAGAGCGTTTTCGCGGCAAATTCGCACAAAAACATAAAATAATAATGTTACTGATCGATTTTTGAAGAAAAAATCTGTTATTTCTGTTAAATATCTAATAAACAAAAGAATTAATAGATAATTAAATGTTTGGATACAAGCCTATTAAAAAAAATCCTAAACTATTAAAATGCTACATTGTTAACATAGGTTATAGAATATTTAGAAAAAGTTAGGTTAGGTTAGAAAATAAATGTCTACCCATATACTTATAACATAATGAATTTTAGACTCGTGCAATAATAATATTGATAGCTTTTAAATTGAAGGCTTCTAAGATTTTTACTTTTGATTACCCTACATGTTTCCATTTAAACTGAACATTTCTTTTCATTTGCAACCTTTAGTTATATTATACACAAACTGTTTGCCAACAAGACAATAAAAGACCTCAATAACAACTGATTTATCGCAAGGATTCCACCCGAGAAATACTTCATCAACAAACTGGGACAAACCTTCAAAACAATTTGGCTCTCAACATTTTCCGCGAATTTCTCTCACTGCGAAGCGTACTGCGTTACTCATGTAAATAAATAGTTTTGTACCCAAGAGACAATGTTCGCGGAGATTTATCTTTCGAAATGAAATAGTTTTTCAATAACGCCCCGAGTTTTGAGCCGCTGGAGTTTTTCATTACTTTTCCAATATGGCGGCTCTCTGCACTGGTCGGTTTGGGGGAAAAATTAAACGATATTTTGTTCTTCGACGCTTCAGTTAAAAAGTATTATGTGTCCAAGAATGAAAGGATTAAATAATAAATAATAGTATAAATCATTCGGACTTATTATACGATCAAGTTACACATATTAAGAAATAATATTAACGGGAATAATTAAGAAATTATTGATTGACTTCTGCCTACTCCTTCGGGGATAATGGGCGTGATGTAATGTATGTAAATAGTGGTTAAAGAAGCTTGTAGCTCTAACTACCCCGTCGGGGATTCAGGGCGTGATACCCTGCAATTTGTGTGCAAGTCCATAAAATGGATTATTTACATAAACTGGACGTCCCCTAAGTATCCATCCAGGTGTTTTCTCATCAAATCTAACACATTAAATTTGTAGTAAACTTGAAATACCTATTATACTCGTATACTTTACTGCTTGCGCCAAACACCTTAGAACGTAAAGCGTTTTATGGAGATAATAAAAATAGAAGGTTTTCTCAAGAACGAGGCGTTAATTCGAAAGTACCATTGCTAATGGGATTTAATAAATTTTCTAAAATTTTGGCATTACCTCATTGTACTTTTGCCAAAACTTGTTATCCTGTGAAAACGATTGCTCTGAATATAAATGAACAGGATAAAAATTCTCATAGACCTTCTTTCAAATTAAGTTACAAGAACATTGATAGATTCGAAATTGTAAAAGCAAATTGGTTTTAGCTAAGCTCATACTTTGTCACCTCAAATCCCCTTTTGATATTGCGGATTGAAATGTTAAGAAGTCTTTAAAAGAGCCTAAGTCCTCTTTTTGTATCTATATTTTTGGACATTTATGCTAGGAGGAGATATTACTGGGTATTTAAGTTTTCATATTCGTACTAATCATAATCTTCCTGGTTACGTAGTTGGAGCACAAATTAGGTATTTATATGTTGGTGTCCGTTTATACTACACATACATACATACATACATAACATCACGCCCATAATCCCCGAAGGGGTAGGCAGAGTCAAAGGGGCAGCATGCCCCTTCAATCACATTCAGCCAAAAACAAAGTCGGGCTGGGTTAGATGGAAAATTGTGAAAAAGCAGTGACAAGCGGCTAACTTGTCGCCTGCATAATCACACACCCAAAACCCGATATACCATTAGTCGCCTTTTACGACATGCTAGGCAAGAACCACAGTTGGCATTTTATTTTTAAGTCCCAGACCAACATGGGACAGTGGGCTGGGTTGGATGGAAAGCTGTGAAAAAGGAGTGACAAGTGGCTAGATCGTCGCCTACTTAATCACATACCCAAAAGCCCGTAAACCATTAGTCGCCTTTTACGACATGCTAGGCAAGAACCACAGTTGGTACATTCTTTTTTTTTGTCCCAGATTAACATGGGCCAAGTCCCAGACCAACATGGGACAAACCGTTTATACTATGATCCTAGATTTATTAATTTTAGTTAGGCATGTTTTTATGTTTACATAAAAATTTATCATGATTTTTAGCTTCCCGCATGCTGTTTGCCATAATGTTATCTGAAAATTTATCATGATTTTTAGCATCCCGCTATTTGCCATAAAGCCATTTGATGTTGGTAATCCTTACGACGTTGGTACGATGGTTGGTTGGTTGGTTACGATGTTGGTATATCTACAGTCAAATTTGTATTTAGTTGTATGTATTAAGTTCAAGGATATTTGTACTCGAGTCATGGATGTTTATAAACGTATTTAAGTATGTCTATCCGTTTACCTAGTATCCATAGCACAAGCTTAAGCTTAGTTTGGGACTAGGGAATTGGTGTGCCAGTCTGAAGAATTTAATTTAATTTAATTTAATTTAAAATTGGATAATGGTTACATTATACATATCTAGCTTCTACCCGCGGCTTTGCTCGCGTGGTACATCGATAAAACATAGCTTATGTGTTCTAATGTATAAGCAATTCCAAAGTTTCATTAAAATTCATGCAGTGTTTTTTGCGTGAAAGAGTAACAAACATCTACTTATCCATCCATCCAAACTTTCGTTTATATTATTTGTAAGATTATTTGGGTGTCCTGGATTGCTTATTATAATCATTAACCTTCAGTACAGGTCTGTATATACCGACATGATTGGATAAGCATAATGGATAAACATGTACTGTATAAGTATACTGAGTATTTATTTTGTCTTAAGTAAATCAGCAATACCGTCGAAGCGAACTAGCTCACTCACTTTGATGGCACCGCCGGTGCGAGGTTGTACAAAATGTGATTGAACGTATTCCATTTGGTTGATTCGAAATACAGGTGGCGAACATTGTTGACGGAGTAATAACAATGAACGTGCCGCAACAGACTAGGGTTTTAATACAGAAATGTGTTGTTTTCGGTGAAAATTCGATTATATAAACCAATACCCAGTAACGAATCGATCGATTGAATAAGCTTTTTTTCTTAAATAAGATTTTATAGTCCACTATTGAGATTACAAAAAAATATTGCTTTTGTTCATCAACCTAAAAAAATTAAGATATAGCGCGTTAAAGTACCGCGTGCGTCACTAGGTGTGTATAATTTTACCGTCTAAGTGACGTAAAGCGCTAAATTTCAAATCTTTGAAGCACTGTATCTTTGTCATTTTTCGAGTATCAGATAAAGCAAAAAAAAAGTATTCAATATTCTTTGATAATCTAAGTTACGAATTGAATTTTTTTTAAGGGTAGGTAATACCCTATTCTCCTTTGTAAAGATAACGCAATCTTTCGAGATTTACTACTATTATACGAGGTAAGGTGTTTTTAGTTGTATATACATGTTTAGAATACATTGCTATACATTGTTTAGCCAATAAGTCAATCTTGAAGGATTTGACCTTTTTGCGAGATCGTATGTGTCTCAAAATCTGATCGCTATCGCATTTGAAAATAGCCTACACGTGATTTCTACCCTGTGATTGGTGAATGCGCTCCGTAGGCTTCCAATACCAATGCTTTTGCAGTAAGTGCACCCCTGCATCAATATTTGATCCCGTTTTGAAGTAAAAGCTTGTTAAGATTGAGCTGGGAAGGAAAGGCTAAAAGGGCATTGAATAAACTGATATCAATTAGATTGTCGAAGGCAATCAGAATCGCACTTGTGATCATTGTGGTTTTACAAATACGGTAACCGCACAGCATTAGGTAAACTGTATTCTTGAATGAATGATAACATTAGAAATGCGATTTCTCACAGATTTTAGAGTAATTATTTCTTATGACGGATAAAACATTTTTTTTACATACTGTATAAAAAGTTCTAAATCACAGTTTAATAGCTACACCAGTAACATAAATAAAATAAAATAAACTTGAGAAAGTGCTTTTTTCAACTACAGTACTACGAGAATAAAGAGATTCATTTCATACGATAGATGATGTCGATCACTCTAGCCAAAAAATTGTCTGGTTCCCCTATCTTAGGGTTACAAAGGTCAGATCGGCAGTCGCTTCAATGTAATTACCAGACTCGCTAAATCCTGGATCATGGTCTAAGCGGACCCCGTCTAAGCACGGGACATAACGATAGGAAGATGATGATCACTCTAGCCAATTTTATTAAAAAGCTAAATATACTGCAACAGTTCGCCCTACATAATTAGTAGCAATACCTTTGAGTACATTCCTAATCTATTCGAACCCGGTGGACGTCACCAGGAGTCTAGTCCGTCCCGTTCCCAGCTAATGAAAGTCAAACACACCTGTGTTTTCGTGGCTCTGTTTGCCTGGATGTGTTCCAACCTCTACGAGCATGAACCTAGAAAATTGAGCTAGACAAACTTTGTGACGTAAATATGCACAGAGAACAACTCAATAACACGACTAGGGAAGCTTATAAGAATAAGGTGTTAGTTTGTGAAGACGTTATTTTTCTTTAAAATTGTGGTTTTACTTAAAAAATTATACAGAACATCACGCCTATAATCCCCGAAGGATTAGGCAGAGTAAAAGGGGCAAGCCCCTTAAACCACATTCGGCCAAAAACAAAACTGGGCTGGGTTAGATGGAAAATTGTGAAAAAGTAGTGACAAGTGGCTAGCCGCCGACACAATCAAATACATTTTACAAACATTTCTTTCATATTATTATTAGTTATAATAATGTTGGTCAGAGATTTAAAAAATATAACAGCTTTCTTGTATAAATTATCGTAAAAGGCGATTTAAGTCCTATTGGATATTTGGTTAGTGATTGCGTAGGCTACGACGAGGTGATGGTTAAAGAACTACCACCTTTAGGTTAACCCACTATCCAAGAAATGAAGTAGGCCATTATTAATAATCTGGTTTTCAGTTCGTTTACATTACAGTAACTATCAATTATTCAATATTACAAAAGATTGACTATTGAATTGTATTGACTGTATTTTGGTTATTATCTCATAGCGAATGATTAAAAACTTCGATCTCGTAAAGTGAACTTCATCACAAGATACAGTCGACTTTTTATACCTTCACAAGATTTTCTGAAATACTGAAAAACTTAAAACACCCAAGCATCAAATAAAGTGCATGCAAACACAACCTGTTTCTCGCTGCAAGTTTATGGCGCGTTTTACTGCTTGCTTGAGATACTTCATTTTATGCAGCAAAAACTAGTACAATGCCGGACTGCAATCGCTGGGATTCGTGACTAGTCGAAGGCGACGGGTAATGAAAAGCAAACACACCTGTGGTCGCAATGTACTTAGTTTGCTGGATGCGCTCTCGGGTTTACTCCCATTTTACGAGATGGAACAGGCAGGTAATTAAAACTTGTATGTGTTTGTATTAAAACTGTTGTGTTTAAAAATGAACACATGGCTTTTATTACGCGACTATAATAAAGCCAAGAGAATGGGTTATCATTTTAATAGTACATTTAGTTGTATATGTACGGAGATTTTTATGAACATTTATTTATTTATTTATTATTTTCAAAGTTTACACTATCCTTACAGGTAGCCTTAACCTAATACAATAGCTAAACTAACAGAAAGAAAACTAATTTAAAAATACCAATCTACTTAAACTATTTATAGCATAATATATACAAAGCCGTCCTTATAAACATAATAATATGTAGAGTCTAAACCACTTATTTTGATGAAAAATTGTTTACGAAATCTGTTTATTAAAAATATGCTATGAGTGTTATATTTAATGGGTTGCCAGAAAAGTAACGGCCAAGCTAAACTTCATAATCTTCAATCGCCCGCTTATGTCATTTAATAACAATGCAGTAGGTGAATACAATAACTAATGTTAAAGAATAATGTCTACTATCTTATTTATGCTTTGTTTTTATTTGGGTTCCTCTAGAACTGTCCGTCAGTCCTAGAAATACCCAAATATGAAGTTCCCTAGCAAGTGCATCAGGATAAAAAACGGGCTAAGTTGGTATGAGACGCTAGCAATCCCATTATAATTATGCAGATACATAAGACAAGTACTTAGCTCGTCGTTATCTTCATAAACTCAGGCAGTCTTTTTAGACATGCGAGACACGGAACACAGTTGGTACATACATTTCGAGTCCCAGACCAAACATAATTATGTAGACGTTTACAAAAACTGAATACAATACTGTGCAGCAACCGCACGGGCCCGCGACTAGCCCAGGGTGGCGGGTAATGAAAAGCAAACACACCTGTACTGTAACATAGTTCGCTGGATGCGCTCCAGAGCTCTCCTAACGTATAGTAGGGCGCAGACGGTTTTATAAAGCAATTTCGGGTAATGCAATAGAGGATATGGAGCTATAAAGTATTGCTATCTTATTTAGAACGCAGGCAGAGGCCAAAACGGTTGCAAGATCCAATACCGATATTTTTGGTGTCTCTATTCATATCTTAATACTAGCGAAGCGCCCGGCTCTACACAGGTGCAATTTTTGGTAAGGATCCGGTCTACGATTACTAAATTAAAGGTATTTTAAGTTTTTAAACTCAAAGTTCTTTATCTACCTCAGCTGTTAGGAGATTTAGCAATGTTTGAATTTTAAGGTTTTACATTAATTAGAAAAGGTTTTTGCCTCTTGAAAATACAGGTAGATACTATATTTAGAATCTTAAGAGACAATTTTTCTTTGTTTTGGTATCAGACCTATGAAAACAGTGACGTACATATATTGCTTGAATTATTAAGGTTTGTTATTTGAAGAAACTTCTTCCTTGAATAAGGTCTATACTCGAACCACGGATTAGTAAAAAAAGAAGGACTCCACGCTGTCATACCACAGCGTGAAGCTACGTTTATGCATGTGTGAGTGAGATACCTATGGATATCAGATATCGGATATCTGTCATTTGGAGCGCCTATTACGTCAATGTGTGACGTAAGTTGCATGTCCAGTTGGAGCACCTGAGGAGCTTCAACGTCTAGTTAGTGGCGCGGAGTCCTTCTTTTTTTGCTAGTCCGTGACTCGAACAAAGGTCTAAGCATAGGTTGTTACTTGGTACGCGAAAATAGCTCTTGAGCTATTTCAGCTGACCTGAATGGGTTTGGCAGATGACCGACTGAGCTACTAGCATAGTTTTTTTTTAAACTAGCAAAAGCTAGGAGCGAGGTGCGGTATATGGAAACTTCTTACTACAGACTACAGAGAATTAAAACTTTTACGGTCTAGTTGCCTGTTGTGTAGATACCTACTTTGTTAAAATTAGTACACGTTTTGAATAGTATTTGTGGAAATTCCGAGTCAGGAAGTTGCTATCTCTTGGTTGTCAAGAAAGTTTAACTTTGCAGTTGCAGTCATCTTTTGTTTCAGAATTTATTCTTGCTTCGTTATTACGTTAAATTAAATGAAATAAGATCAATTTGAAAATATCTTAACATATAATTAGCCGTGAAAAAATACTTCACTGTTGTAATTCCATTAAATACTTTTGTCTTAAATTACATAATGGTCCTGCTTATCGTCGGTGAAGTTTATAGATTTCAAACTGTACCTACCTCTTTGAGGATTACGTGCGTGATGGTATGTACACATAAATATAATAATAAATAAATATCACACTACATACATTGATCTGACTCCGAGGTAAGTAGCTTAAGGACTTGTGTTACGGATATCAGAATCAACAGTGGTATTACAAATATATACTTAAATATTCAATATTAACACCCAGACACAGAACAAACACAAGTATTCATCATACGAATGTTTGTCCTGGGTGGGGATCGAACCCACAACTATTGGCGCATAGGGTAGGGTCACTACCGAATGAGCCATCGAGCCAGTAAGTATATATGTATAGAAATAAAATGCCGGATGGCTTTCTATAGACGTTTATTTATATTTTTCCCAGTTTCGAGACACAAAAATAATTAATTACAGGTGATTTGAATAGATTCGTCGTAACGTCTTAATGCCCGTCCTCTTTCTCTCAGACCTTTTTCTACATCATCCCCATTCGTTAAATCCTTCGTTCATACCTTTCACTCACTCATCTGCGTTCGGTTTTACCACTCAAATACTTACATTCACACATATGTGTATTCTAATCTTTAATACAATTTACAAAGCATTGGTTAAACAACACAAGGTTGAATCATCGGGACGACGTTGAAATATGTTTCCTTACAGTTTCCACGTGTAAGGCACAGTATCGAGTCGGCAGGCACAATAACGACTCTCGAAAGCCCCGATACCATTTTCAATTAACCGGTAGTCACATACAGGTGTTTCCACTTCAACTGAACCTATTTCATAATTATTTTCCATTATCTGAGTACTATAAGATCTTACGTAGTACTTCAAGACTTTATTCTTTAATACCTATAGAATTTCTTTAGGATTTTACATTTCTTTATGTTTTTTTTTCTGGAAAAGCTATATTCTATGTTTTTATTTCGTAATCACAAGGATTTATGATCTACCATTGTGTCAATGTGATATCAGATTCGCTAAATCCTGGATCATGGACCAAGTTGAACACAAGGTACAGGACTTCAAAGGTTATTATGATATTGATAATGAAGATTTAGTATCTGTGATAGCTAATGCTAAATAGCAAAGAAAAATGTTGTTTGCATGGTCAATAGAATAATAATTAACCATGATTGAGCTGTATTTCTAAGGACACAAGTATGAAATATACTCAGCTGTATAGCTGACTGTACTCAGGTCACGAATGTTGGATTTAATTTATTTTTATTTTCACTGTACCGTACATACTACGTACTTTAAACGTATACAGTTAAAAACACGTACACTTGAAGTGTATAATATTAGCTGGCATGATGAATACTCTACTAAGAAGATTTATCTAATTGAAACCCAAAACCTTGCTTTGCCTCGGCAACAATGTAACAGGAGCTCTTTATGTCTCACCTCAGAGTAACTTAACTTAGTTTGGGTAACATCCTGTATTCCAGCGGAGTATGACATCACTTCCGGCGGATTCCGTGACGCTCATATCTTATGCAAGCAACGCTATGATTTCAATAGTGTGATGTTTTATTGGTTTACTAACTTCCGTCCGCAGTCAAATTAGATTTGTTGGGGCGTCTTCCTAGCAAGATTATGTTATGAAAATGGCTAAAATATACTACGATGAAGATAGTACGGTTTAATTACTCTTTTTAATAATGAAATTTTCATAACCAGGAAATAACAGGATAAAATTACACACGCTACTTTATTCAATTTTTTTTTGGCTGATATAGATTGAGAACTTATCACTTATTTGTATCTTTAAACCAGTTCGGATCCATCATGTTACTTACTGACAAAGTAGCTTTCCTTTGATGAAAGATTTTTTTAAATTGGTCCAATAGTTTCGGAGCCTATTCAATTCAAACAATCAATCAATACTTTCCTCTTATAATATTAATATGATAATACTACTCTATTTATGTTCTACGATGATTGTATATTCTTTTAACATACACAAACGTAAAAGACAATCGTGCACATACATACATAAAAAAAAGTTGACACTTAATTTATGATATGCCATGAAGTACAAAATTATGATGAAAATTCGACTTGGGCTCTCCCCAGAAGTTCGCTCAAAGCAACTAAAAGATACAGGCTTACGAGGGGCCTAAGTAAATAAAAACACGGTCCCGCTTAAATATTAAAGGGGTTTAATGTACGGTACGTGTGCTATCGCGCCCTTCGCAGGATTTTTGTTGTTCACTCGTATATGGTGAATTTTGAGGGCCTACACTGATATCCCTCTGATGGATGTAGAAATATGATAGGGAAACGTTACTCCTAAAATGTATATGTATTTTCTATTGTTGAAATAACAAATGCCTTTACACGAACCGTGAAGTGGTCACGTATGTTTTCATGTTTGATTTGGTTATTGTTTTGACTAGGTTTTAAATCTTATAATTACAAAAAAAGGCTTTAGGTTCTTTTTTGGGAATTAACTGTGGAAATCTACTATTACGAAGTTCGGTCCAAGTGTAATCCATAGATGTACAAAAATTAAGAGCGATTCATCAATTAATCTATACTTATAATAAATCTGTAGAGAGGTCAATTCTGTACATGAAATATATTTTCAAAATAACTATCAGGGGGTGATTAGTGATCGATACTGATGACAAAAATGCAATCAGTAAAATTTTTGTCTGTCTGTCTGTCTGTCTGTCTGTATGTTCCTTATAGAAACAAAAACTACTCGACGGATTTTAACGAAACTTGGTACAATTATTTTTCATACTCCTGGGCAGGTTATAGTATACTTTTCATCACGCTACAATCAATAGGAGCAGAGTAGTGAAGGGAAATGTTGGGAAAACGGGAGAAGTTACTCCATTTTTTAAGCTTCTGTCGCGTGTGCAGCCTTAATGGTTAAAGTTACATAGAAATCATGTATGACGGAAATAGTCTTTATAATATTAACCATAAACGCGGGTGACACCGCTGGCACAGCTAGTAATAAATAAATGCATGGTATGCACCAACCATAATTTACACCAACACAACAGTGTTGGTGTAAATTATGTGTCTTTGGATTTCCAAAAACGACTAATCATTACTATTTCCTGGCTCTGCGGTTTCTTTGTTATATCTAATTTCTTTGGTTCGCCAATTTTTATTTATTTATTTATTCTGCTGCTCTGACGCAATAACCAAATTCTTTAAATCTAGAATCAAGAACAAAGGTACTCTGAAAAATCATAGTAGAAAATTAAACCTAAATAATATGGAAATTGTCATAGTTTTAACCTAATGTTGTTTTAAAGTAGTACGTATGTTATGACACTTATTTGTTCACTCACATAATCATAGTTGAGGAGTTATCTCTGGTGAACATGAGTCCATCACGTTCCGGCTATAAACATAAGGGCATACCTACATCGGACCGCGTTTTATCCTAATGATTCACATTGAGTAAACCATGATAGTTGCCGTTGTTGTAGCTTAGGTAACTATATTTAATATCGTGTATTTATTACTTAACTGCGTATGAAGGTTGTCAAACAATCCATATGGAAATAAAACTGAGCTAGTTTGAGAATTTCTGTAGCAGGGTATACCGCCGCAAATAGAAGTAGATCATTGCTATAAATGAAATGGAAGTCTACTTCCATTTCATTTATAGCAAACTATCTATAGTTTGACAACATCCGGGAAGTTATGGAAGAGAAAGATCAACTGCGCAAAATCTTAGTACAAACGTTCATCATATCAGTATATTTTTTTCTTCTCGGATGTTGTCGAACCATCCACAAATATTTTATCAAGACTAAACTAGAATAGACTTGGGTTTTTTCATACCAAACCAAGCGACATATCAAACAAGCTATATGACCATTTGGAGAGCAAATTGTAATTCCATTACGAAATCATTATTTACAGGTCAAATTACGCATTATGCAATGAGTAGCATAGGTTTTCAATAATAATGCCATACTTTGAAGATAGTTATAAAATAATAATATCATTATACTCAACTGCTTCATCATTTAGGTTGCTACTTCAATATCGCCGTTTAGTAGCCAGTCTCAGCTGATTAAGCTAGCTGTATGCCAAGGCACATAAATTCTAGTTTAAAAGGCTCTAAATAAATAATTAATTGATTGTTACTAAATAAAAATGGATATATATTATGTTGATTTGTATGTGTAATTTAGGTAAAGAAATCCTAGAATAAATTGCACACAAAGGAATGGAGCATGTATTTTCCTTACCTCAAGCTGGCATAGTCTCCGTGTGTCTGTCAACACCTCTACTGTAGGATTAGTATTCTCCCAGCATCTACACTCAAACAGATACCGAAGATTTGGGAATTGAACGCACAACTTTTGTAATATCAAACGTGACGAATTGTATAAGAATTGTTTTTGCGATGTACACCAGTATAGTATGTGTAGAAAGAAATAAGAGTCAAGGTAAGAAGAGGCATGCTCCGGTGGTTCGGATATGTGGAAAGAATGGATGACGAAAGATTGATTAAACAGATATATACAATGCGAAAGTGGAAGGATGTAGGAGCCGCGGAAGGCCCAGGCTCACCTACCACGACCAGATTGGTCGTGTATTAACAGAAGGTGATGTTAGGAGTCATAAAACCGTAGAGCTTGTATGAAAAGGATTATGAATGTTGAAGAGGCGAGTGAGGTGTGTGAGGATCGTGCCCTAATAGGCGTTCGGTTCTCTCTGCCTACCCCGCTAGGGAAGTGGCGTGAAGTTTAGTTAGTTAGTTAGAAATAAGAGTCGGAAAGCGTATCACCTGTTTTGGAGTGACATCTATTTTACCATCACCTCAACCAAGATCAAAGAGTTCTTTTGTTAGTTAGTTCTGATAAAATCCAAGAAGTTGTAATAAACACTGAACGATTATGTATTGTCAGTAAACATTGTCAACAATTAACGATATGGTAGTGATACGAATCATAAACTATGCTTGACCCTCTCCACGTGAGGGGATGAAGGGAGACAATTAAATTAAAAATATTGTACGATTGCTGTTTACGCAGCAATTCGATACGGCGATTCATTTTCAATGATAATCTGACGATTGAATCGTACCCATCCTGTAACATTGGTTTTACATATTAATTGCAAATAAAATGAAATTAAGAGAGAATGGAGTTTCTAATAACGGAGACGGTTATGCGTCTGCAATAAAGGGCTTTGTCAGAAAGTACCTGAAATCGTCAGCACTTGGTTATATAAGATTTATACATATATTTCTGTACTTCCACTTATATGTGATGGGAAAATAAAAGACCATTCTATTATTATACTACTTACTTACATTAAAAATGCGAAAACTATCTGCGTGTCAACTAAATTTTTAGGCATAAACCATATATTCTTAACAATTGTTATAATATTTGACGTTATGAATTGAAACTTCAAAAAGGGACACATAAGCTACTTGTACGCCAGAAAAAATGTGCCAAGCCAGCTTCAGAGTTAATTCCAAGCGGGACCTGCCAGCCAAATTTAGGTAAGGTACTACATTAAAAATGGTTGTGGAAACCTTTTTCATAATATTATAGAAAGCCATTCTATAATATTTTCATTTGAAATACTACATTGATTAGAATAAACAACAACAAAGCAGGCCATTTATTTACCGAGCGCCAATTGAGAGTTTCTGAACACGTTCTGCCGATTATTTTTATCGTATTGAACAACAGAAACGTGACAACCGCCTGCAGTCCAGTAATAATTCTAATATTTTTTAACGTTTATAAAAAGAGGTGAAGGTAATATCTGTTTAGTATTCCGTTGTCCTTTTTATGACAGAACTGTTAATACTTCATCATGTTTTACAAAACGGCGTTTGTTTTTGTGGCTGTTTTATGTTTTGTGAGTAGCTTGTACATAGTATTTTCCTGTTAAAAGAATGTACTGCATATTGAATTTAAGACGGTTTGTGTAATAAAATATATAACGAATATTTTTTATTAATCAATTTAAACTAGTTTCAACCCGCGTCTTTGTATTGACTTCAGAATTAAACTAAATAAGGATATACATACGTGTGGGTTATTAATTGGCCAATTTTTAGGTTAATCTAAATAAATATAAAGTTAATCAACTTATATTTGGTAAATATAGTTAATTCTAAAATTTGGATTTCGATATTTGTAAACCAATTTCATTTGTTTTCGTTCAGTAATTTTTACATCGGATCTTCACGAACTTTTACAATTCTCATATGCATCCCTAACAATTACTATAAATTTATTTTTATACGAGACATAAAATAATTAAAATTAGACTATCGTCTCCATTTTGCTAGCGTTTTGTCTCGTGTTCAGTCGGGGTCCACTTAGATTATATCTTTTATGACATAAATTGGCGCCAGTTAAATAGATGATACATTTGTTCGTTAACTGATTGCATTGTTCCAACTGCTTTATTTTCTGCAGGCTAACGCACGCCCCCAAGAAGACATACCCCTGACAAGTGAAGAGGAAAAGGAACTGGAAGAGTTCAAATCAACAGTCACTTCCTTTTTCGAGGAAATATTCCACATAATAGACCAATTGCTGACTCCTGTGATGAATCTGTTAGGCTCTTTACCGGAAGGTGCGAAGGATGTAACTGAGAAGACGGAAAGCACTGCTGAGCTGGTGAGTATTACTTCATCGATTCATCTTCAACATTATCAATCTCAATATATCCATGGTTAGATATAGGAGTTATTTTTAGCAACGACGTTGTAAGAACTAAATGTTCTCTAAGATTGCAAAAATAATATATAACTACTGTTTTATATATAACACTAAACGGTAAGGAAAACTTTGTGAGAAAATTGGCATAATAACTTAACCATGAATATTCAATCCTAATTTATTTCATAGTTTAAATATAATACCTGGCAGGATTCAGTAACTCTAGATACATAGTCATATAAAGAAGGTAGAAACAATAATGATGTTAGTAAAGTTAAAAGTACCGAAAACAATGACGTCATAGTTTGTCAAGCTAATATAAAGTTACACCTATTAAAAGTATCTTAAAAGATATGACAGTCAATATCACTGTTTTGTAGAACATTGATAATTGTGGTTATGTAACATGCAAATGTTGTCATACTGTATGACGCAATAGTTAAGGTGTTTGATATACCGCAGTGCGAAGGCGGTTAGTAAGTAATTATTTGTATTAACTTCGCAACTCGTACGCAAATAGACTCTCGCATTAGTCTTGCAGTTATACTTTGCCCCATTAGGGGCTAAGATGTTACAGCTAATTTGAATAGGAAATACTTTGTAAGATCTATAGTTTTAGTATTAAATGGCGTTCAGTTCTCTCTGCCTGCCCTGCCACCAGGGAAGTGGTGTAGAGTTAGTATTATTGAAATCAATAAAAAAAATCCTAAGCGCGAATCCAAAGTTACTATTATTATTTAAGCAATTTCTTTCTTATAATTTTTCAACGAATGATTCTCATAAAAACTGATTGTGTAATAGTATCATTATATATATAATTAAAGATAAAAAATGCATCTAAATGTAGTGAGACGTTCTCAACAAATATTTTTTTATTGCATTCTGTACCTTTAGTTTATTAGTGACCCTGCTCCATGCGCAAAGAGTTTGGGTTTGATCCCCACCCAGGACAAACATTCGTGTGATGAATACTTGTGTTTGTTCTGTGTCTGGGTGTTAATATTGAATATTTAAGTATATATTTGTAATACCACTGTTGATTCTGATATCTGGGAAGCTTAGGCACTTGTGTTACGGATATCACTACATCACATACTTACATTAAAATTACTCCGGTCAGATCAATGTACGTGATGTAATGTGATATGTATTATTTATTTATTTTATGTATATTACAGATGAAACTCTTTGACATGCGGTATGACGAAGAGAACGAGACCGATGGAATGTTCCCAGATGATGCTCACCCCGTCCTTCCGATTGAAAGTGTCCATTAAAGCTAGTGGATCGTTGTCAGATTATTTAGTTTCACGTAATTTTACTTATATTTTTTTTAGTATTAAGCTATTATTTTTAGTAATAATCTCTTTTTCGAACAAAATACTGGATACTCCATAAAGAAGACAACCTTATACCTACTCAGGTAATCATAGTTATTGTATTTGTTATGTAGTTACATTTATATTTTATCTACATACACATTGAATGTTTAATGTGGATTCACTAAGGCTTAACCCCTTACTGCATACATTCTTTAAGGGATTAAAATAAATATTTAAAAAAGTTTAATAACTTTAAATATATAGTCTCTATTAGTGTTTTACATTGATTTATTTAACAAAGGGAATCGAGATACAAAATATATCTATTAAGAATAAAATATTTTTGTAATAAATTATATTACTACAAAAAGTATTAGTAGAATATAATTATGTGTATATACTTTTATACATTTATATATAATACATCATAACAGACTTTAACAGACTGTCTGTGAAGTGCGATACATCTTATTAGTTGTTTTAGCTATAGTCTAATCACAGTCCATTAGAACATACAAATATTACACAAATAATCTAAATGTTACGGAATAATTCGTTAATATTAATATCACGGCTATAATTACTCAATATAATTATTACGATCTATTACTTATTTCTTTTACGAAATTACGAATTGTGTAAATTATATTATAGTAACGGATTGAAAAACGTTGTTTTATTTATATTGTAATGAAAAATGTTATTGTTGGAATATGTCTGATTCCCCTATTTAAGGTTTAGAAACGTCTGGGCAGTTGCTTCAATGTTCATTACATTTATTTAACTTTAGTCTCATGCTCCTTCTTGCATATAACAATTTTCGGCATTGGTTCTCAAGTCTTCGGTAGTATAGTGGTCAGTATCCCCGCCTGTCACGCGGGAGACCGGGGTTCGATTCCCCGCCGGAGATAACTTTTTGTCGTATTTTTTTTAAGACAATTTTTTCTATTAACTTTAAGAAATTGACACTTTGCTATTATTCCGACCGCGTGTAAAATTTGTTCTATTACAAAGATTATAACGTGTGTACAATAGGATCTATATTTATTTCAAAATCCATAGGTAACATACACCGAACATAAATCAAATATCTGTCTACATTTACAACCAGACGTCAAATTAATATCAAAACCAATTCCAAAGGGGCCAACGGTATCCAGCCGGGGCACGATAAAACAGACGCGGGGCGTTAATAACTCAATCATTACCGAATCTTAGGTGGCCGTATCCCGGTTAGCATAATAGCCCCAATTTCCTTGGGACGTCGAATTTAATCCACCAGATGGGGAAATACGACGTGAATGAGCTGCCTGCCTGTACCATTCGGCTTTATCTTGTACTAGCAGCGCCCCGCGGTTTCATCCGCGTAGCTTCACTCAGTATTCGCTCGCGACCCACCAGTGGGTCGCGACCTATAGTTTGGGAAACCCTGGCCTAGCCTATGTTACTTGCTGATAATGCTCCTTTCCAATTGTGAAAGAATAATTCAAATTGGTTCTGTAGTATTGAACCCATTCAATGCAAACAAACAATCAAATCGTTCCTCTTTATACCTATTATTAGTATATATAGTATAGACCAGTTTGTTTGAATAGGTTTGAGTATCCTATGAGTGCACAGCATTCAGGGCCGTCTTTCACCTATTGGGGCCCTGGGCACATTAGGAAATTAAAAAAAAATATCTCCGGACTGACACACAGATTCCCTAGTTACAAACTAAGCTATAAGCTTGTCCTATGGATACTAGGTGAACAGATAGACATACTGAAATACGTTTATTTACATCCGTGACTCGAGTACAAATGTCCATTCATCACACAAAACATTTGCCCCTAGCGGGATTCGAACCCGTGACCCTCGGTTTCGTGGCCAGGGTTTCTGACCACTCGACTAACGGGCCTAACGGTTCTATTGGTAAATATAACAATTAAGTTTCTGATGTGCCCAGGTGCAACTATACACTGGGGGGCCCTCACGATAGGGGGGGCCCGGGCAGGCCCGGGCCTGACAGCATTTATTTGGAACCTACGAGTTTGTTGAAAGCTATCAGGTATGAGTGCATAAGTGTACATACAGTGTATGTCGTAATATCGAGTAGTTACACTTTGTTTTTGGGTTTCAGGTTTGTAATTGTAACGAGCTAGCCACTTGTCACTACTTTTTCACAATTTCCCCATCTAACCCAGCCCAGTTTTATTTTTGACTGGATGTGGTTAAAGGGGCCTGCTGTCTTTTTCACTTTGCCAACCCCTTCGGAGACTACAGACATGAAGCTATGTAGTTATGTATGTACACTTTCTTTTATTTACTATGTTAGATACTTGAGCCTAAACTAATATTGCACATTTGCTGACGTTTTACAAAAGAATTTGGCCCACCATGCTATGATTATAGGCATACTTTAACCGTGTTAAATTAAATGTGCAGATTAACTTACGAATTATAGACACTGTAATCTGAAAACCTCTAATAAAAATTCCAGAGTAAATAGTAAAACACGTATCTTTCGTAGGTATATTCAAAAATAAACGATGACGAACTGCCTCGAATGGTCTTCGATTGTCAACATCCGATTGTTAGCAAGGACGAATGTGTGTACACCTATGTCTAACTGATGTGCTATGTGTGTTTACACTACGAGCGGATATGGTCTGTAAAAAAATTGGTTTTCTGTTTCATGCTGATTAGTCGATATTGTTAAAACTTTTCGGGCGTATGGAATTTAATTTTGTTTCATTTAGTACTTGTTTTTCTTTTTTTTTTAAATATCCTTAATATAAAAGTTGGCTATTTACCAATTAATATTTAAATTTTCGACTTATTTTATAAGTAAAGATACCTCCAAAAATTTCAAATCATGGGATCCAAAAAAAATATTCCTTGTTTTTTTAATTTAAAAAAACCCGTATTTAATAAAACAATAACGACATCTCATAATATGTGCGTTGTTACAAAAAAAATCGTCATAAGAATGGTGTATAGAGACATTCTAATATTTGATAACGCTTACAGCCGAACCATACCCTTTATAGGTAAATAGCATAGGTAAGTAACACATACATGAAACCTACAAAAGCAGTCACTATTGTTTACATGGTCAGTTCTGCTCATAAGTGCCGTGTAGTCGCCTGTATTCCTGTCTTCATCTATCGGTACATGATGCTGAAAATTACTGTCATCTGCTGTTTCATATTGCTTGTTGACGTAAGTATATATTTATATTTGCTAGTAAGTATAGTGATTCATCAAGAGGTGATTACTTGTTCTGATTAAATGAGTTACTAACTTAAAACTCTACTTTTTTAATAAATTTATATCTACATACATAGGTACGTTCATACATAACTTCACGCCCATAATCCCGAAGGGGGTAATATTATACTTATATAAAAATGTATACATTCTGGTTATATATTAGTGTGCTGAGAATTGTCTTCCATTCTGATATTAATTTGTACTAGTATCTAAGTAATACTGGTGTTAATAATACACATTATTTAAACATTTTCAACTTACTTACGTTTTGTGTTTTATCCCTTATAAATTATTTAAAACGTCTTAATTAATATGATGATAACCTTGGTGTACCTTTCTAAATAACTAAATAAATAACTGTAAGCAATTCTATAATGCCCTTGATTGCTTTTTTTTTATATATAATTTTACTTGTTTTCCTTCAAACTAAGTATATATGCGAGTGTATGTATTAGATATCGAAGAGTTAAATACTTAATACCATATCTAACTCCTGTGTAAACAAAACACCTAGCTGCCATCGAATCCTAATCCTATCCTATCCTAATGTGAATCTTTATCTACTAGACCAAGCAGTGAAACAAATCTTAATATTTGAAACATTGCTTAAAGTTTTAGGTTATCTAGGTAACTAGATAACGTGTTTTCATGCTTTCATCTAGGTTAACGCATTCGTTAAAAGAGACGCGCCGGCGCAGCCTCAAACCGACTTCTTCGCGAACATGCAGAAGAACATCGATCAGTTCAGACACTGCGTCGACCAGAGCTTGGGTAACGTCGTGGGGCAGGTCAATGAGAAACAGCTTCAGCCTCTCCTCAGTGTAGTGGGGGATACGCTGAATAGAGTCTCTAAGGCTGTACGTATTTTTTTTTTCATACCTACTTACTATCATACCCTTAATCGTTGGTAGCTCCATTGTAAGGATACACACCATATATCGAATGGCTGCGGGTTGAAACCTGGGCATGTGCATGGTAAAAACTATGTACGCATTTATGCAACTAGCTCAGCGGTGAGGGAAGATATTGTGATGAAATATTCAAACAGCTGTGGACGTGTAACCATCCAACATCCAAATTTGTCTGATTCTCATTTATCTAAGGGTCTATCGAAGGTCAGATTGGCAGTCGCTCCAATCTCTTGAATACCAGCTCTTCAATTTTAATAAAGAATTTTAATATTTTAATATAAGACATAATTTACCGACGCTTATATATTTTACTCCCATATTGGTCTGGGACTTGAAAAAAATGTGCCAACTGTGTTTCTTGTCTAGTATGTCGTGAAAGGCGACTTTTCGTAGGTAGAATATAAATACTTCCTTAGACATGGTTAAAATTTTATTTTTACAGTTTGATGACTTGACTGCAACTACAAAGCCGGCCTTACAAGGAGGAAACTGAAAACTGATTAATTACTGATTCTAGACTATGGAAATAAAAAAATATATATGTATATTGTAAAAATGTACTTATCTACGTTTTTTGTTTTTATTTTATAAATTTAGTAAGTTAAGCGAGATAGAAAAAAATAAACAGTAAGAAGAAAGATACTGGTCTGTCTTTATAAATTACTGTAAGAAAGATTGCATAAGTTGTTTATAAGTACACAGAAATAAAAATATGAGATATTTTTTACCTTTTATTTTTTCAATCTTATGTAAGAAAATTATACAAAAACACAAAATTTATTGAGAACTTTTCTAGACGATCTAATTTAAAGTTTTTTTTAAACACAATTAATAAATAAATATCAGACTACACCAAATACATTGATCTGACTTCGAGGTAAGTAGCTTAAACACTTGTGTTACGGATATCAAAATAAACAGTGGTATTACAAATATATGCATATATTTGGATATTAACACACAGACACAGAACAAACACAAGTATTCATGAGACGAATATTCGTCCTGGGTGGAGATTGAACCCACAACTCTTGGCGCATGGGCAGGATCACCACCACCGAAAGCGCCTCGAGTTCCTAAAATGTGACTAAGTTAAATATTATCATTTGTTTAAGACAGATATTGTATGTTTATAAAATAATAACATGATCGTTATTATCTCTATACTGTTTATAATAATAATATAATGGCACCACGTCTGCGATATAATTTAGAGCTAATTCAGTTTGCAGTGGGTATTAATAATAACATTTATGAGAATCGTAAGATAACACAACAACACATAGTATTAATGAGTGAATTATAGCTCTGCAGTTGCAAATATTTAGATAGAATTACATAATAAAGATTATACAATCCTCGTGTAATGCTTCAATGAGTTATTATTTTTTATTTTTTACTTCACTATGTTTGACTAAATTTTGTTTTCCTATGCTAATATTTTTTTCTTTCTTGTCCTGTATATTTAAGTTGTTCTATGCTAGTGTTATATTTTGTCGTAAGTAAAAAAAAAATACCATTTGTTTGTTGTTAACTAAAAGCTTAGATTTACCCCTCATCATTACACCTAAACAATACACAAAGAATAATAATTAGTGGCCGATCAACAAGCAATTAGGTACTGATATCGTTTGAACACTCATTTATAATTACATTTTGGGTGTTTGACCCGAAATTGATAAGCAAGGCAAATACGGCCTCATCCTTGTTGTAAATTAAGATAAAGTTGGCTCAACACATTCGGCAGTCAGTATAAGGTCAGTGTTTCTGCTGTAAGGTAGTGTCAGCTTTAAAGTTACAAAATGAACAAACTCTTCATCGTCTTCTTGGCTGTATGCCTTGTCATGGTAAGTAACATCATCATTTAAAAAATCCCTTTAGAAGCCGCATTAGTTTTTTACAAAAATCACTTGTTATTTAGTTCGGATGAAATTTGCACTATGCCTAGTCTGTATTTTATATTAATTTATCAATTAGATAAATTTCTCATTCCTCTATTAAATTTTTCTATGAATCTATTTTATATTAATCCATTATACTAACAGAATTGCAATTGCAATAGACATTCAAAGAACAAACTCCATTTATAGCAAAAAAAAATTGAGTTGTTCGTTTATTTTACTTCTTTTATTATTATAACAGTTATTATAAATACTATCCGTTATCTTTATATACAAGTCTATCTAACTTTAAAAATTACGAACTTTCATACAAAATACCAACCCTAGTTCATCCCCTTAAGGTTTCCCCCTTGAAATTATAACCTTTTACACTATGTGACTAATTTCTTTGAAAGATTCAATCTCTTGATCCAGTAATTTGGGCTGTTTTTGTGCGACGATCGCCAGCCAGCTTTCATTATCAAAATTAGCAGCGCCCCGCGGTTTCACCCGCAGTTCCCGTTCCCGTAAGAATACGGGGATGAAATATAGCCTATGTTACTTGCTGATAAAGTAGCTTTCCATTGGTATAAGAATATTTCAAATTGGCCCTATAGTTTCGGAGCCTATTCAATACGAACAAACAAACAATCAAATCTTTATATTATTTATATAAATATATATAACTTTTTATAGGTTCATGGTCACGTGAGACGTGAAGCTCCTACTTCACCACCAACCGCAGCAGCCACTTCGGATGAACTAGCGGCGAAATTTAATGAAATACTGCAACTTACTGGCAATAAGTTAAAGGAAGTTTTTGACCCGGAACAAATAAAGCAGACATTTGGAAAGACGGTCGATACAATAAAAAATTCTGTAAGTCAACTTAAAAATATATAGATAATAATGTAATAGTTTAAATAATAATGATAATAAATAAATTCGCCAGACTGATACACCAATTCCCTAGTTCCAAACTAAGCATATGCTTGTGCTATGGATACTAGGTAAACGAATAGACATACTTAAATATCCATGACTCGAGTACAAATGTCCATGTTCATCACACGAAACATTTGCCCTTAGCGGGATTCGAACCCGCGACCCTTGGGTTTGTGGCCAGGGTCTCTGACCACTCGACCGACGGGCCTGTCAAAATGTAATAGTATGAGTTTGATAATGATGTTAAAAGAAATGTATCTAATGAATGCAGTCCACATCTCTACGAATACATATACAGATTCAGACATTTATGGCAATTTACAGGAGAAAGCCAGTCTCGACACAAATATATTAATTAATTCTCCAAAGTGACACGTCAATTTCCTAGCCCCTGGCTAAATATAAATTAAAATAAATAAAAAATATATAGATCCCTTGGGGTGCACGAAAGTTAGCTTTATAGGCATTTTTTGAGAACATTATATAAATACCTATTAATTAAATCGAGTATTCAAGTGAAACATTATTATCATAAAAACTATTCAGTTTATATATTAATATAATTCGTCTTCAATTCATAGATTTTTTCTTGGTTTTATAGATAGAAGGACTAAATAAGAAGGAATAAGAAACATTCATAGAAGAGCAACCTGTGGAGTACAAATACGGAGGATTATATCTGTCACCCTTTTGTGAATCTGTAGTGTTTTTGCCATTATATGAATAAAAAATAACATATTATTATATTTTTATTTATCGGAATAGTTTCGAATCTATAGAAGGCGAAAATGAATATGAAATTCACGGAAATAATAATTGTGTTCCTTTGCGTTTTACATTCACTGATCCTGACTGACTGATGACTAAAGATGTAAAAATAATAAAACGTTCCAGGCAATGGTAGCTCAATGGTAAGGAGACATGCCTCATATACAATGAAATAAAATAATTTATATCTGCAAGTGAATTCATAACAAATAATTTTGCACGTCAAATATTTTTTATCTTACCTGCACCTCGACGTAAATGGCCTGGTGAAAAGCGATTCCGCAACCAACTCAACGGATGGCCCATTTTAAATGCGTTCATATACACTTATATCTAATTTTCAAAGTTCGGAATCTATAATTAAGTCTAATTAGGTTGTGCATAATTATATTAGCGATAATTTGTCTAAGTTTAGGCATTGTGAGCTTAATACATTTATTTTTTTGGGCATTTAGTTGTCAATTATTGACAGTGAACCAGCATCAACAATGACCTTTTTATTAGTTCCACATTAGCTTAACTACACACTATTTAGTAAGCAACTATTAGTCAGTCTGGTCTTTCCAAGAAAAACTGAACATCCCGAATCGGTGGTAACAATGAGAATGCATCTTTTGGAGTCGACTAAATAAAGAAGCAATGTACAATTCCTTTATGCAGGAAATTAAACATTACAGCGCATGTCCCTATAGAGCACATCATCAATTAATGTTGATTGCAATTTCATCTGCTAATTGAGTGGCACTTACGACCCGGATGATAAGTCTAGACTAAGATAAAAACGGCTGCAGTCATTTCGAGCTTAGTTTAGATCTTGTGTTTGTTTAAAGAAGACGTGCGATATAATAAATTGAAGTTAATATTCAAAATGAACAAACTGTTTTTTATCCTGTTGGCCGTTTGCCTTGTGACAGTAAGTATTTTTAATTCATATTTAAGACTAGCTGTGCCAGCGGTGTCACCCGCGTTTATGGTTAATATTATAAAGACTATTTGCGTCATACATGATTTCTATGTAACTTTAACGATTAAGGCTGCACATGCGACGAAAGCTTAAAAAATGGAGTAACTTCTCCCGTTTTCCCAACATTTCTCTTCACTACTCTGCTCCTATTGATTATAGCGTGATGAAAAGTATACTATAAACTGCCCAGGAGTATGAAGAATAATTGTACCAAGTTTCGTTAAAATCCGTCGGGTAGTTTTTGTTTCTATAAGGAACATACAGACAGACAGACAGATTTTCATATATTTTATCTATTTTCTATCTTTTAGGTCCACGGCTATGTGAAACGTGACGCACCTGCTAACGATAACTATTTGGATAAAATGAAAACCACATTCGATGACTTCACCAAGGACTTCGGCGAGAAACTCAAGGATACCTTTGACCCGGAAGAAATGAAGAAGAATTTGAATCAATTGGTCGAGGGAGTTAATAAATTTGTGAGTAAATCTTAATTTAAATAAATATTGCATATTTCTCGTACATAAATCTTGATATCATAGTCAGTAAGACTTTTTATCAATGTGCTAATGTGCTATGTGCAATGTGCTAAAGGGTTTTGAGTGGTTCTGGAATCCTTGGGATATTAAGGATATCTAATACTTATAATAACTTAGAAAAACGCTCTTAGAAACTACATCCTTAACTTAGTATGTACTCGTATAAATAGCAGAATAAATAAAATGGATAACATGACTGGAATGGTATAGAAAACCATTTTATTAGATGTTAAAATATTCCTATATGATTGCGTATGCGCAACATAAGGATGAAATCATATAGGAATATTTTATTAATATATAATCATCTCGTTGGTGTAATGTCCGGTTTTTAGTCAGGTGCAATTAGACCAGTGGTTCAAAGCCCGGGGTCAATTATTTCTATAGGGTTACAAAAATGGGATTCTTATTATATAAATTCTTCAGGGGTAATTACGAAAAGGATTCACGGTAATATGAATGAATGAACAAATATGTTTATTTAGTTAGTAACAAATAAACATATTCGTTCATTCAATATTATATAACATACAAAAGCAACTTAAACTAAATATGTACCAATATAATGTAATGTTTCTGTAAATAAATAGTATGTAGTTGCCTTTTCAAAATCTTCTTATTTATTCTATTCGCACGTCGCCGTAATCCATAGGAATGTGTATTTTATTAATATTTTTTATTTTTTTACAGATTGATCAATCTAAAACAAAAGCGTCTTAAAGAGGATTAATAAAAAGACTGAACAATACTTTTTAATACAGGAGAGTTTACTATATTTGTAAAGATCTATAATGTTTGTATTGAGTAGTTGTAGTCTTATTGTGAGTATATAATAAAGTATAGCAAACATTTTTTTGCAAGACAAAGTCGTTTGTTATGTGAATTTCACTAGTTTCTATTAATATTATGAATACGAAGTCATTTTAACTAGTCACGACAAGGATAGTTTTTGGCTTACTAATAAACTCAAACCAAATTGAGTAAGTAGTTAAATAATAATCATGGCAAAAAAATATTAACAAATCACAATAGCTAAAGGCACCTATGAAGGAATTTGAAAAAAGAAAAGGTGGCTACATTGAAATATACATTGTTAGGCACGAATGAAAGAATATATTTTTATACTGGCATAGTGTCGGAGGCAATCGTTTAACCTCGAGAAGGCTTTGCGATGGATTATCGTGGACTACATGCATATTGAACACGCAAAGCCGTGGCTCCTTGCAAGATTTACAAGATCTAAAGAAATGGTCTCGCTTTCGCGAAACTTCGTAAAGCTAGTTGTGATTACAAACGCACGAATTTTATCTTATTAGGATATATTTTCATTTGCATTCAAACATCACGCCCGTAATTCTCGAAGGGTTATATGCCTTTTAAAACACATTTAGCCCAAAATAAAATTAGGTTAGAGACGAAAAATTGTGAAAAAGTAGTGAGAAGTGGCTAGCTCGTTGCCTGCATAGTCACAAACCCATTATCCTGATATCATTAGTTGCCTCTTACGACATGCTAGGCAAGGAATATAGTTAGTAGGTACATTTGTTTAAGTCCCAGGCCGACATGACTCCTCCATAATTATAAATAAATAAATAACAGACTTCATCACATACATTGATCTGACTACGAGGTAAGTAACTTAAGCACTTGTGTTACGGATATCAGAATCAACAGTGGTATTACAAATATATACTTAAATATTTAATATTAATACCTAGACACAGAACAAACACAAGTATTTATCATACGAATGTTGGATGGGGATCGAACCCACAACTCTTGGCTCAATAAAAATGCATATTAAGCTGTTGCTTCCTTGTTTTTAGCTTTTACCAGATAGCGGCTGATATACTTATACTTAGGTATTATTGATGCCTGGGAGTAAATGTTCTAACACTAGATATTTTCTTATCGTGAGGTCACCAGATAGGTTATCTGAACGACAAGCAACTTGGACAGTGGATTATTATATGATAAGTGTGATAATTATAAGAGCGGTACTAGCTCAATCGCGCGACACGCGCCTTATAACTGAGGGCTGCGGGTTCAAACCCGAGTACGTACCTCTTACCTTTCTCAAATCTATGTACGAGGGAAAACATCGTGATGAAACCTGCAAATTCAAACAGCTTTGGATTTGTAACCGTGAGCCAAAAATTGCTTGGTTCCCCTATCATCGGGTTACGAAGGTCAGATCGGCAGTTGCTTCAACCTTTCAATGTAATTTTTCAAATCAATGCACATGTTTAGATCATCTGCTCAGCGGTGAGGTGATGAGCGAAAACATTGTGATGAAACTTTCATTAAAGTAACTATAGATGTGTAACCATCATCTACTTTGACTAGCTCTCCTAATTAGCGCATGAAGCGTATATCCTAGTTCCTACACCACCTTAAGTTACTTAACCACAACCAAATAAACTAAAAAATTCGAACAAGAAACAGACGGGCTCCTCGGGACTGGTGTAAGTCTGTGAAAATCCTCGAACCCTGGACTTCGTAGATGGCACTGCGAAGGTCCAGTGTTTCAGGTTATAGGTAAATAAGTCTTTTTGTTCCTTATGTTTAGTTAAATAGATATATATCATCACTTCTGTAATCTGATTCGCAATCGAAGGGATAGGTATTGAGTTAAAGAAGTGATAAGCAATCAGCAAGCAGCAATAGGAGCAGAGTAGTGAAGGGAATTGTTGGGAAAACGGGAGAAGTTACTCCATTTTTTAAGCTTCCGTCGCGTGTGCAGCCTTTATGGTTAAAGTTACATAGAAATCATGTATGACGGAAATAGTCTTTATAATATTAACCATAAACACGGGTGACACCGCTGGCACAGCTAGTAGTAAATAAATCAATAAACAAACAAACAAAACATAACATCACGCCTATAACCCCCGAAGGGGTAGGCAGAGTCAAAGGGGCAGCAGGCCCCTTTAAACACATTCAGTCAAAAACAAAACTGGGCTGGGTTAGATGCAAAATCCGAAAAAGAAGTGACAAGTGGCTAGCTCGTCGCCTACACAATCACATACCCACAACCCCATATACCATTAGTCGCCTTTAACGACATGATAGACAAGAAACACAAATGGCACATTCTTTTTTAAGTCCCAGACCAACATCGGACAACCAATAGTTCCTTATTATAGGGTACCTATGTGAGGCGTGCGTCCTAGCTATTGAACTATCACAACACCTTGAGTTACTTTACCACAATCAAATAAACTGTAGCTGTAAGACTGAAACAAAATTTGAACAAGGAACATCGGACGGGCACCTCGGGACTGGTGTAAGTCTGTGAAAATCCTCCAAGTGACTCAGTGGCCGGCTTACCGCCCACCTGCCCCATGCATATTAAAGCAGTCTGCCAGAAACGAACGTCCAGTGTTTCAGTTTATTAGTAAATACGGCCTTTTGTCCAGTGAAATGTAAATAAATGTTAATGATGACTAGAAAAGAAAAGAAAAAAGATTATTGACTACACAATAATTAAAATAATTAAAAAAAGGTAAAAGCAAAGATATGAAAAGATAAAAAAGGAAATACAAGGAGTAAACCCAATTAAGTCCCCACCTCAACATTTCGAGTCGAGGACAACGCCACAACACTGGTATTCTGGAGGAACGTCCTCATTAACCATTTAGTTCCATACCAAGTATTAACGCTTGTGCTATACAAACTACAGTCAAACGTACTCAAATATAATAATAAATGTAAGATACACATGAGTATATTGATCAACGAATGTTTATCCCTAGCGGGATGCCCACTGGTGACCTTTGAAATGAAATGAAATGAAATAATCTTTATTTACGAGGCTTATATAAGCACTTATAAATCGTCAGTACATACAAATGAAAATTTACCACCGGATTCAGAAAGTAGCTTCTACCGAGAAGAACCGGCAAGAAACTCGATAGTTATTACTCTTTTCATCGCCAATTTCACAATAAGTATCAATAACAATTATCATATTCTTAAGATACTATGCTATACAAATCTATAAAAGGTAAATATGTAGGTATAATAGCAATTACAAATATTTGTCACTTAAAAAATCTTCTATAGTATAATTAGGCTTTCTCATAAGATGTTCTTTAACATGTAATTTAAATATATGCATCGGCAGTTCAATTATATTGGCTGATAATTTGTTAAATAATTTTATACTTAACTCCCTAAATAAACTACTATTCTTGTGAAGTTTTAAATACGAAACGGCAAGTTTGTGTCTATTTCGAGTGTTAAAACGATGACATTTGACTTTGGTAGTGCAGTCTACCCAAGAAGGTCTTCAATCACTGTGATGGCAACGAAAGAGCCAGGAAGCGACTGCAATTTATGAATTGAAGTCCAATCGAACCAATCTCAGTGGATTGTAAACGATGCTCTTTATTAAAAGTAATGACTTGTCCATCAAGAACAAGCCAGGCAATTGAATATGGATGAATGTTAAACAATAACAAAAATAAAAACCGACTTCAAAAGGCCCCGCAAAAAATGTTTATGAAAAAACACAAGTAAAAACCTGCCTTGATAGCTATATAATTGTCCAAACACTAAAAAGTAAAAAATAAATTCTTCCGACTGCTTCGACGAAAGTATTAATCTTTAACACGTATTTAAATATTTACAATAATCAGTTAGTTTTGGAGTCGGTGCCAGCCCGCGTTATTATGGGTGGTAAAATAGGTTTTGAAGATACAGAATCAATACCTAGTAGGTTATTAGATATTCATATTTTACATAACTAATTTGTATGAAATTGTTATTAGTAAGGTAAATTGTTATAAAGTGTCTACTTTCTTTTAGTTTGGCTGGCACCGACTCCAAAACTAACTGATTATTGTAAATATTTAAATACGTGTTAAAGATTAATACTTTCGTCGAAGCAGTCGGAAGAATTTATTTTTTACTTTTTAGTGTTTGGACAATTATATAGCTATCAAGGCAGGTTTTTACTTGTGTTTTTAACCGACTTCAAAAAAAAGGAGGAGGTTCTCAATTCGACTGAATTTTTTTTTTTTTTTTTTTTTTTTTTTTTTTTTGTATGTATGTTACTTGATATCTCTGAGAATTGTTAACCGATTTCCAAAATTTTTTTTTTAATCGAAAGGGTTTACTCCCGAATTGGTCCCATTGCCACCAAGTCAGGATCTGATGAAGGGATCCCAGGAAAATCGAGGGCAACCCTCAAATTTATAGGCACGTACAATGTGTTTTAGACATTTTCTAAGATTTTTCAAGTATTTACGTATGGTACTTATCATCTTATGATGGTGAGCTGATGATGGAAGGTACAAATCCTTAACGATTAGGAATTAGTTTATGATTCTTTAAATATTGATATCTTCGAGAATTGTAAGACGATTTTTAGAGTTCTTTTTTTTATTCAAAAGGGTATATCCTGGAGTTGGTCCTATTGGTACCACATCTGGATCTGATGAAGGAATCTTAGGCAAATCGAGGGAAACCCTCAAGTATTATAGGCGCGTACAATCTATTTTAGTTATTTTCTAAAACAATTCAAGAATTTACGTCTGGTATTCATAATCTCATGTTGCTGAGCTGATGATGGAAGGTGCAACTCCTTAACGATTAGGAGTTCGTGGATAATTCTTTCAATATTACAGGGTCATATTGAATGTTATTCTCGAGATAGTCTCAATTTCACCAAGTCTTGGTCTAGTGATGGGGTTCCATGAAAGCGAGGGCCACTCTTAAATTTTAACGACATGTTAAGTGTTTTATTTATTGTTTCTAAAACGATTCCAGTATTTGCATCTCGTACTCATCATGTTATGTTGCTTAGCTGATGATGAAAGGTATAACTCTTTGAAGATTAGTAGTTTTAAGTAATTCTTTAAATATTAAAGGCTCGTTATACCTTTTCGTCTTTAGTCTCATAAGACCGGCACTGTCTCATTAAAGCAGCTCGTTTTGATTTGGTCTACCTACCTATTAATAAATTTCACTAAAAAGTAACAAATAAGTTAAATTTTAACAAAAATAAAAACCGACTTCAAAAAACCCCGCAAAAAATGTTTATAAAAAAAACACAAGTAAAAACTGCCTTAATAGCTATTTAAATGTCCAAACACTAAAAAGTATAAAATAAATTCTATCGACTGCTTCGATGAAAGTATTAATCTTTAACACGTATTTAAATATTTACAATAATCAGTTAGTTTTGGAGTCGGTGCCAGCCAAACTAAAAAAAAAGTAGACACTTAATAACAAATTACCTTACTAATAACAATATGAAACAAATTAGTTAAAATATGAGTATATTAACTTACTATTGATTTTGTATATTCAAAACCTATTTTACCACCCTTCACCAAGGAACCAAATAATTGCAAATTCCGAAATGGTGATATAATTACGCGCGCTGGCACCGACTCCAAAACTAACTGATTATTGTAAATATTTAAATACGTGTTAAAGATTAATACTTTCATCGAAGCAGTCGATAGAATTTATTTTATACTTTTTAGTGTTTGGACATTTAAATAGCTATTAAGGCAGTTTTTACTTGTGTTTTTTTTATAAACATTTTTTGTTTCATAAACATTTTTTGCGGGGCCTTTTGAAGTCGGTTTTTATTTTTGTTAAAATTTAACTTATTTGTTACTTTTTAGTAAAATTTATTAATAGGTAGGTAGACCATCAAAACGAGCTGCTTTAATGAGACAGTGCCGGTCTAATGAGACTAAAGACGAAAAGGTATAACGAGCCCTTAATATATTTAAAGAATTACTTAAAACTACTAATCTTCAACTAAGCAACATAAGATGATGAGTACCAGACGCAAATACTGGAATCGTTTTAGAAAAATAAATAAAACACTTAACATGCCGTTAAAGTTTAAGAGTGGCCCTCGTTTTCATGGAATCCCATCACTAGACCAAGACTTGGTGAAATTGAGACTATCTCAAGAATAACACTCGATATGACCCTATAATATTGAAAGAATTATCCACGAACTCCTAATCGTTAAGGAGTTATACCTTCCATCATCAGCTCAGCAATATGAGATTATGAGTAACAGACGTAAATACTTGATTAGTTTTGGAAAATAACTAAAATAGATTGTATGCGCCTATAATACTTAAGGGTTGCCCTCGATTTGCCTAAGATTCCTTCATCAGATCCAGATTTGGTACCAATAGGACCAACTCCAGGATATACCCTTTTGAATAAAAAAAGGAACCCTAAAAATCGTCTTACAATTCTCGAAGATATCAATATTTAAAGAATCATAAACTAATTCCTAATCGTTAAGGATTTGTACCTTCCATCATCAGCTCACCAACACAAGATGATAAGTACCATGCGTAAATACTTGAACAATCTTAGAAAATGTCTAAAACACATTGTATGTGCCTATAAAATTTGAGGGTTGCCCTCGATTTTCCTGGGATCCCTTCATCAGATCCTGACTTGGTGGCAATGGGACCAATTCGGGAGTAAACCCTTTCGATTAAAAAAAAAATTTTGGAAATCGGTTAACAATTCTCAGAGATATCGAGTAACATACATACAAAAAAAAAAAAATTAGTAGCTAGAATTTATATATATATAGACGTTCTCTGCAAAAAAAAGTACTTATAAGTTAGGTGTTTATTCATGTCATATAAACTCTTCTTCGAGAATACAGAACAGAAATTTCAAGGTAATATGAGTGATTTATGCTTAAGGATCTAGCGTTAGTCTGAAATCCTCCGTGACTTGGCGCAGTGCAGTGGCTTACTGCCCATCTGCTCCATACTTAAGCTCAATGTCTGCAATCCAATAAGTACTTACTAATATTATAAATGCGAAAGTAACTCCATACGCCGTCTGTCTGTTACGACTTTACTGTTTAAACCTCTAAACTCATTGCATTGACATTTAGCTCGCTTGGAGTTTAAATCCTGAGAAAGATCTCCAGAAAAAATATAGATTTTACATAACACATCCTCAGATAGAGTGTCTGTTTTGTAAAATGTATCTATAGCCAACGGGCTGAATTTCGTGAGGGTGAGACGTAAGAAAAAGCTATTGAATTGAACATAAGCTAAAAATTCGACTTCAAATTCAAAATCACTTTATTTATATAGGCTTCAAAAAAGCACTTATAAATAGTCAACTTTAACAGAAAAAAAAAGAATTATCACCGGTTTGGAACGTAGACTCTATCGAGAAGAAACCGGCAAGGAACTCGATAGTTACTCTTTTAAATGCCGAAATTTACAATTTTACTAGGTAACAACACTGCAGGTGAATACTTCATTATGAAGTTAAAGAAAAATATTCAGTCGATATAGAGGTACATGTAAAGCCACAGATGAAATATAAAAACCACTCTTATAAGTCAGTTAATAAAAGTATTCGTCAACAACCCTACTTCTCGGTTGGTTCACGATGTAAACATCAAAGTATAAATTACCTAGTAGAATCCAGTGCACCAGATCACGAACTACCCCCGTCGAGAGGCGGCGCAAATATGATTTCCGAGCGCAACCGCAGCGCCGCTTAGCGTAGCGACACATCTGCCGAAATTACCTCGCCGAAATTCGGCAGATAAATTTACTCGTCTTCGTATTCGAATAATATATACTGCAATGGCGTTGCAATATCAGAATATGATAGATTATTATGAGAAACGTGTTTTAATAACAACATGTTTTGAATGTATTCTTTTGAACTTACGGTCTATTCTCTGTTGGGGCAGGTAAGATCCGGCAAGCAGTAAGTTAATAATTATAATAAATATCAGACTAAATCACATTCATTGATCTGACTCCGAGATAAGTAGCTATAGGACTTGTGTTACGGATATTAGAATCAACAGTGGTATTACAAATATATACTTTAATATTGGATAATAATACCCAGACACAGAATAAACACAAGTATTTATCACACGAATGTTTGTCCTGGGTGGAGATCGAACTCACTACTCTTGGCGCATGGGCAGGATCACTACCGAATGCGCCATCGAGCTTGCAAGTTAATTATTTTTTCTACTTTTTGCCAATAATGAAACCGAGTTAGATTAGTTGAAACATTGGCTAGATAGCCACTTCTTACTAGTTAGTGAATTAGTATTCACCGACATAATGACAATCTAATAGGAATAAATTATTGCCTAAATAAACAATAATTTAGGTACTAACTGTACCTAAATTATGTTAAACCCCAAAACAAAATGTGATTAAATACTAAGTGAGTTAAATTCTAGCCGGAAAATTAAGGCTACGTGATTTGGTAGATGTGTTCCTGCCCTTATAGTTGGACGGAACTTCCGAGCTGACGGGTCAACTACATTTTTTTATTTCATTCTATGTTTGAATTGTTTAACTTGAAATTGGATTCAAACTTTGAAATTCTATTGGAAGTCTTCATATGGTGTAACGAAGCGACTTAAATATTTGGTAGAACTTCTGCCCGCGACTTCGTCTGCGTGGAATTTGTTCCGTCAGGGATATAATATCGTGCAATATCAGTAATTTCATTTCTAACAGATATGTAATATCGATTCTATCATTGTCTGACAATAACATATAAAGACTTATATACCTATAGGAATTTGTTTTCTTAATAAATAAACCGCTATCGTGTCATTACGTCAAAAGGGCACGTGCAAAGATAAGGACTGAATTTGCAATAATTGTAAGTTTGACCTCTCCTTCCGATGATATCGCAATGTTTACTATGTATTTCAAGTGCATAGGGCTGCCACTTATGTAGGTTTAAATGACCGTGTCCCTACTCGACCCGTGTCGACAGGCCCGTTGGTCGAGTGGTCACGAAAACGAGGGTCGCGGGTTCGAATCCCGCTAGGGGCAAATGTTTCGTGTGATGAACCTGGATATATAATCGTATTTAAGTATGTCTTGTCTATCCGTTCACCTATTATCTATATCACAAGCATAAGCTTAGTTTGGAACTAGAGAATTGGTGTGTTAGTTTGGATAATTAATTAATTTACTCACACTGCGACCCTTTTATGGATAAGTAAAAGATCTTTTATTTATAATAAAATTAATTATATAAGTGTGGCCGTAGTTGAAATTTGTTATTCTAAAACTTAACATAATTCACTATGTTGTTTGCGTAGCAGTATTAACAAAAAGCCACTAAAGGTGTGCTGGATTTGAAGTTATTCTGGGGACAAATATACTTACAACAACTTTCGAAGATGTTCTTTTTATTAATTTTGTTTTATTTTTGGTTAAAGAAGGAGCTTATTGCTCCTAGGATTCCGCCTACGCATGAACTCTTAATGAATTTTGCCTACATGTAACATGTACTTATAACTTAATATCTCTCATGTTTATTTTTGGTATTGAAATGTGACAACCCTAAATATACTTCTTGAGATAGATAGCTCAGTCAATGACCGTATTCGACCCCAAATATAGTATCTGCGGTTTATATCAATATAATTAGATATAGCTACTACAGTCAGTTAATATAATATGTACCGACGCTACATATGAGATGTCAAATTTTCGCATCTTACTAATGCAATATTTTATAAGCAAAGGTTTTATTGAATAGACTTTAATAAAATTTCGCTCATAATGGCCTTGAAAATTAAAGTTTGCCTCGAAATTTTATCATTTGCACTCAGCGTCGAACTCGATTCGACCTCTGATCGTTCGCGAGCCAGATTCAATGTAATTATATGTATATCGTTATAACCTTTGTAAAGAAAAAAGGGTGACAGTATGTATCTGTACTGTAACTTGAATGAAAACTCAGTAATTATTTTATTAATAGGAAATGGCATAAATACCTCTAAAAAGAATATTATAGAGGGATTCTCATTACTTTCGGGACTACGGGTGAAAAAAATTATAGTATGTGCATTCCCATATTCTTTGCATTATTCGCAAAATCAAAATAACAGTATTCATATTTTGAATACCTCTTTATACAATTTGACATGTAGGCATAATGATCTTTTTGTGTTTTTTGACACAAATAAATTTATTGATAATAAGTTTATTATGACTGGCAATGCTTTATATTTGCCAAAAAAAACTAAATTTAAATTAGCTACATTGATAGCTTATAATATTAATTTTATTTATAAGACTTTGGAACCTGTTCCAAATAATTTAAATTTAAGTACAAGACAATAGAGGACATCTCTAGCAATTTAGGGACAAAGGTAAAACCCAATGCGTTTAAGATAGTGCATCAAAATATACAGGGTCTTTCTGGTAAGGAATTAGAGTTAGAATTGTTTTTAAATGATAAGAATGTCCATGTGTTATGTCTCACCGAACACTGGTTGAAACAGCATGAGATAATGATTAGTATTGATAATTTTAATATTGGTAGTTATTTCACAAGGACTTCTGCCATAAGAGGCGGGTCGCTTATTTTGTTGCACAAAACATTAAAATTTAAAGAACGCAAAGATATTGTAACACTCTCGTTGGAAAAAATAATTGAGCTTGCTTGTGCAGAAGTTGAAAACTATATTATTGTCTGTGTTTACAGGCCACCATCTGCCGACTATTTCTTATTTGAGTCGACAATGGAAGAAGTCTTGAGAAAAGTCTCTACTTTAAGTAAGAAGGTAGTTGTATGTGGAGATTTTAACATAAATATTTTGGACAACTCGCAAAGTTCTACTAGGTTTGTAAATCTGTTCAATTCATTCAACCTTTTCCAACTATTTAATGAACCTACACGTATTTCTCCCACATCAGCTACATGTATAGATAACATATTTAGTAATTGCAGTGTAACTAAAAAATCCATAGTTAACTTTGTAAACTCCGACCATAGCGGACAGCTAGCTAGTTTCGAACGTCAGAGCGCCACTTCACCGTTAAACATTGTTTGTAGACCTATTACTACTAGTCGTATAGAAAAATTTAAGGCAAATATCCGAGATAAAACATCGCTTATGAGCTTTAAACCAGTTGATGATGTTGATCACATATACAATAAATTATTTCATACAATTGAAAAGGAATTTAATGGTATATTTAAAAAAAAAAACATTAAAATCCATAGCCATAAATTCAAATTTAGTGACTGGGCAACAACAGGTATTTATACAAGTAGACGGAGACTATATGAACTGTACGATATAAAATCTAATTATAACAGCCCTTTCATTATAGATTATGTCAGGAATTATTCGAAATTGTTTAAGAAAGTATGTGCAGTCGCAAAAGCTAACTTCATTAAAAGAAAAATAATTAAAGCGACCGATAAAAGTAAAGCTACCTGGAATATTATTAGCAAAGAGACTTGTAAAAATAAAATACACGATAACAAGCTCTCACTCAAAATAGATAACACTATTCTAAAGTCTGATTCAGAAGTGGCAAATGCTTTTGAAACATTTTTCTCAAATATTCCAGTCTCAACAACTAGTCGACTACCGTCTAGCTCGCATCTAGCTCAATCTCTTCTCAAATCACATGTGAAAGAGTGCACAACCCAACTCAATTTCCGTCATATTAACTCTCAAACTATTTTAAAGACTTTTAGAGAAATAAGTACAAAAAAGACTGAAGATTTATGGGGTTTATCAATAGATATTTTAAAAAATATAATACACTCTATTGCCCCTCTTTTATCCATTATATTTAATAAATGCGTTGATGAAGGCACTTTTCCTACTCGAATGAAGATTAGTAAAATTATTCCTCTATTTAAATCAGGTGACAAAAGTGACCCATCTAATTTCAGACCTATTTCAATATTACCAGCGCTTAGTAAGATTTTTGAAAAAGTCTTACTTAATCAAATAGTTATTCACTTTAAAATTAATAATCTATTGCACAATAATCAGTTTGGATTTACTAAAGGCAAATCTACTACTGATGCGGGTGTAGCTCTTATCAAACATGTGTTTGATGCATGGATGAAAAAGCAGGATGCAATAGGTGTCTTTTGCGATTTGTCTAAAGCGTTTGATTGTGTTGATCATCAAACGCTGCTAATGAAACTACGACATTATGGTCTCTCAGACAATTCACTTAGTCTAATTAAATCATTTTTAACTGATAGAACTCAGAAAGTACACGTTAATGGTACAACTTCCTTAGGTGTACCCTTACTTATGAGAGTGCCCCAGGGGTCTATATTAGGGCCCTTGCTCTTTTTAATTTATATTAATGACCTTCCTTTCTTTACTAGAGACTTGTGCGAGATCGTATTATTTGCTGATGATACATCCTTAATTTTTAAAATTGATAGACAAAAAAATAATTTTGACGACGTAAATAATGCTCTCAATCAGGTGCTCCATTGGTTTTCATCCAATAACTTATTACTTAATGCAAAGAAAACTAAATGTGTAAAGTTCTCAATGCCAAATGTGAGGCAAGCTAGTATTACAATTATAATGAATGATGAGTCCATTGATGTCGCTAATCAAACTACATTTCTGGGCATCACTCTAGACTCAAAATTACAATGGTCTCCCCATGTTTTAAACCTGGCACGAAGACTTAGCTCAGCTGCGTATGCAGTTAGGAAGATAAGAAATCTTACTGATGTAGAGACGGCTAGACTAGTTTATTTTAGCTATTTTCATAGCATTATGTCCTACGGTCTGCTTTTATGGGGATCCGCAGCTGATATCCAGACAATTTTTATACTGCAAAAAAGGGCAATTAGGTCTATATACCAACTTAGACCTCGCGACTCCCTAAAAGAGTTATTTAAGGAAATCAACATACTTACTGTGGCATCTCAATACATTCTTGACTGTTTATTATATGTATTTAAAAACATGCATTCTATCCCTAAAAAAGCGGATAGTCATAACATTAATACTAGAAACAAGCATAAACTGGCTGTCCCAAATCTAAGGTTAAGTAAAATTAGTAATTCATTTGTGGGACAAGGTATAAAGATGTTTAATTTGCTGCCACATGATGTTGTTAACCTACCTATGCACAAGTTTAAGCGGTGCATTAAAAAAAATCTCATGCAAAAAGGTTACTATAAGGTTGAAGATTTTTTCAATGACAAAAACCGATGGTTTACAAATTATTAATCATTATTATTGAGTTCTAAAAATACTAATTGTATTTTTTTTGTATTAAATTCGCCTTTTTATGAAATTAATAATGACATAGCACAGTTATAATAATTCATTCATTGAATTTTAATTATATGACATTGTTTAAAAACCTTTGAGCGGTGTTTTATAGTTGGCTTGTTACAATTCATTTTTATTATTCTCTGACTAACCTGAGTAGTCATGCTCACTAAAAAGTTTCTGGGGTGGTGGCGCTATGTGGCGGGTCGTTACATTCCCTAACATATGGTTGAGTGAAGCGATGGCTGACACATACGTCATGCTTGGGAACAGGTGCCGCCCTTGGGGACTGGTCTGCTCTGGTCGGGTCAAGTTTTTGGTTGTAATTTATATATTTTTATTTTGATACTCTACGACAGGCCCACACTAAAACGTGGTTCAAAGTTAATTATGATTCATACCATACACCTTGTATAAATTGTATTGAAAAGAGTAACTACCGAGTTTCTTGCCGGATTCTTCTCGGTAGATACAACATTCCGAACCGGTGGTAGAATCATATAGCTGTGGCTTTACCTGTATTTGACGATTTATAAGTGTTTCTTTGAAACCTATATAAATAAAGAATATTTTGACTTTGACTTTGACTTTATCGATTGATAAGGATATACCGGAGTGTTGTCTGGACCCCTTTTTATGTCCGGAAGGTCGCAAGAAGTGTTGGCATTAGTCATAAGCGATCACCCCCGGCGGAGCTCGTCAGCGCAGATCTATGGCATGTTCGATCATTGTCACCGCGCGGGAAATCTTCGGACAGAGACGTATATGTTGGACACAGGTGCCGAAGTCTTATGCAGTGGTGGGGTAGTCGATATCGATGGTTTTTAAGGTTCCGACTTTTGATTTTTGTTGTGGACAGTGAGAGGAAAAATAAAAGCTTGTAATTAGGCTGTTTTTCAGATATCAACAGATGACTGCAATACATTCTAGACAATTTATCAGTAGAGATATGTGCACGAGAGCTTTTTTTTAAAAAAAAAAAATTGGTCTAGTCTAGAACCTTGGCTTAACAAAAGCATTTATAAATTGCTTATGTAGACAGTTAAAAAAAAAGGTAGCAAACAGCCTTTTTTATAAGCATATATCTTCTGCGTTTCGTTAAGATTCCTTTTTAGATTCTAAGTAGTACAAAAAATAACCTCTACAGTAAAATAAAATAATTTTTTTTCATCATCTTAACTAACTAAATTTCACGCCACTTCCCTAGCGTCTTGTTTACAAACACTCATTGTTAATATTAATAACTAGTTTTTGCATCCGGTTCCGCCCGTGTGCGGCTTAATTTTTTTTTCCGACACCTCCAACAAATAGCTGTATATGTTAGCCAATGTGTACAAAAACTTAATTCAAATTTTTCAAATTCAAATTCAAATTCAAAATATCTTTATTTATATAGGCTTCAAGAAAGCACTTATAAATAGTCAATATACAAAAAAAAAGAACACATAATACTACCACCGGTTCGGAAGGTAGAATCTATCGAGAAGAAACCGGCAAGAAACTCGATAGTTACTCTTTTAAATGCCAATTATACAATTTTGTAAACTTAATTAATCCACACTTAAGACTAGATATCACTGCAGATGAACAATTCATTATGAAGTTAACCATAAATCTTTGTCATTGAGGAATTCTTCGATCTTGTAATAGCCCTTACTCATTAAAAATGATTTAATGCATAATTTGAATCTATGTAAGGGTAATGTTAAAATACTTTGTGGTAGTTTATTGAACATTTTAATACTTAGACCAATAAATGAATTACCACTTTTTTGGAGTCTATGATTTGGAACAGCAAGTTTGTGTTTATTTCTCGTATTCAAACTATGAGTATTTGACTTTTTAGGAAATGATTCAATATTTTTGAATATATACATAATACAATCCAAAATGAATTGTGATGCTATGGTTAGAATTTTAATTTCTTTAAACTTTTCTCTAAGAGAGTCACGTGGTCTAAGGCCGTATATGGCTCTGACTGCCCTTTTCTGCAATACAAAAATAGTTTGTATATTGGCCGCAGAACCCCACAGCAGCAGACCGTATGACATAACGCTATGAAAATAACTAAAGTACACCAGTCTTGCTGTTTCAACATCAGTTAATTGTCTTACTTTTCTGACTGCATATGCAGCTGAACTAAGTCTTCCTGCCAGAGCCGCAATATGGGGACCCCATTGCAATTTAGCATCAATAGTTATTCCAAGAAACACAGTAGATTGAACTACATCTAGTGCTTCATCATTCATAATAATTGACGTGTTAACTTGCCTTGTGTTAGGCATTGAGAACTTAACACATTTTGTTTTTTTTGCGTTAAGAAGTAAGTTATTAGTTGAAAACCAATGAAGAACCCGTGAGAGAGCGTTATTTACGTCGTCAAGAGATTCATTATGTCTATCAATTTTAAAAATCAGTGAAGTATCATCAGCAAATAATACTATCTCACACAAGTCCCTTGTAAAATATGGGAGATCATTTATATATAGAAGAAAGAGCAAAGGTCCCAATATCGAGCCCTGGGGAACTCCCATCGATAATGGGGCACCACAAGAGTTAGTTCCATTAACACTTACGATTTGGAGCCTATCAGTTAGGTATGACTTTAGCAGACTAAGTGAGTTCCCAGAAACACCATAGTGACGTAGCTTCATTATCAAGGTTTTGTGGTCGACGCAATCGAATGCCTTCGACAAATCACAGAATATTCCAACAGCATCCTGTTTACCTTCCCAAGCTTCAAAAATATGTTTTAAAAGCGCTACTCCTGCGTCAGTAGTGGATTTCCCTTTGGTAAATCCATACTGCTTACTATGAAGTAAATTATTTATTCTTAGGTGACATATTAATTGATTGAATATAATCTTTTCAAATATTTTACTTAGTGCAGGCAGTATAGATATTGGTCTGTAATTAGACGGGTCACTTTTGTCACCTGATTTAAACAAAGGAATGATTTTACTATATTTCATTAAGTTAGGAAACTGACCCAAATCAACACATTTGTTAAAAATATTTGATAAGATAGGGGCAATACACTCAATTATATGTTTCAGTAAATGCATTGAAATTCCCCACAAATCTTCTGTTTTCTTTAAATTTAAATCTTTAAAAGTGTTCATAATTATCTTATCATTGACATGACAAAAATTAAAAGCAGTTTTGCATTCCTCTACATTAGATTTAAGGATGCAATTTGCTAGGTGTGGATTGGAAGGTAATAAACGAGTCGCTGCAGTCGGCACATTAGAAAAGTATGATTCGAAAGCTTTTGCCACTTCATCATCTGAGTCTAGGCATTTACTATCAATTCTTAAAGAGAGCTTGTGATTTTGTATTTTGTTTTTACAAGTCTCTTTGTTAATAATATTCCAAGTTGCTTTAATTTTATCACTAGAATTTAAAATCTTGAGCCTGAGATAATTAGATTTTGCTACTGCACATACTTTTTTAAATATTTTAGAGTAATTTCTAACAAATTCAACAAATTTTGGATCACTTGAATTTGCCTTCAAGTTATATAAATCAAATAACTTCCTTCTACTAGTGAAGATACCTGTGGTGGCCCAGTCACTAAATTTAGTTTTAGAATTATTAATAGTGACTTTTTTCTTAGTGAAAACACTTTCAAATTCTTTTTCAATTAAATTGAATAACATGCTATACGAATCATTAATTTCCCTATCCCTGAACTGTAACAACGAGACTCTTTTAGCTATATTTTCCCTAAATTTATCCAGGCGGTGTGCTGTAATTGGTCTACAGATGAAAGTAGATGAAGCTGTGTTATGGTCATGTTCCAAGACCACAATCTGCCCGCTATGGTCAGAATTTATAAAATTAATTATTGACCTATCAACTATATTACAATTACAAAAAACATTATCAATACAGGTGGCAGATGTAGGAGTAATTCTTGTAGGCTGGCAAAATAGTTCATGTAGATTATAGCTTTTAAACAAATTCAAAAACATTATTGAATTTTGAGATGAATCCAAAATATTTACATTAAAATCCCCACATATAATGATCTTTTTGTTACAATTACATACTTTTTTTAATAATTCTTCCATGATGGACTCAAAAATTTGGTAATTTCCAGATGGAGGCCTATAAATGCATACAATCATGAATTGTTCAATCTCTGCACATGATATTTCAATAGTTCGTTCAGTTGAAAGTGCAACTATATCTTTACGCTCTTTGTATTTTAATTTCTTGCTTAATAGTATAAGTGACCCGCCTCTAATAGCAGACTTTCTTGTGAACGAGCTAACGACTGTATAATTATCGATATTAATTAGGAGTTCACCCTGTCTCAACCAATGTTCTGTCAAACATAAAACATGTATATTCATTTGGTTGAGGCAAAGTTCTATTTCTAATTCCTTGCCAGAAAAGCCCTGTATATTTTGATGAACAATATTCAAAACATTGGACTTTCCTGTCGATTCCAAACTAGATATGATATTTAAGCTAGAGGTGTCCTCTATTGTCTTTGACTTAAATTTAAATGATTTGGAACGAGTTCCAAGGTCCGACTAAGTATAAAATTAATATTATAGGCTAATAAATTAGCTATTTGTTTTTTAAGTTTAAAAGGCAAATAAAAACTTTTGCCTGTCAACATATTACGAGGAATAAAATTATTTGTGTCAAAAAACACAAATTTGTCACTATGACAAGTCAAATTGTATATTAGAGTATTCAATTTATGAATACTATCATTTTGTGCAGATGAATAAAATTTACAATATGGTAAAGCACATATGTAGATACTTTTTACCGGTAAATCAGACAAAAGGGAAAAGCCCTTAAGTATGTCTTTTTTTTTGGTCAATACATTACTAATCATCAATATAATTATGGAATTTTCATTAAAATTACTAGCTACCACTCGTTTACATATCTCACTGAGAGGAGCATCTGGCATGCAAAAATTAGACACTTTACAATTTAATCTTCTATTTAATAGGGCCCCATAGCCAACCCCTATCTCATCTGCTAACATTATTACATTATCATCTAATACTACATTATCATCTATACTAGGAGCTATCATAATACTAGTGTTAACTTTACTCATATTTGAAGGTGATGTTGACATGTCGCATGGGGGCTGCTGGACAACATCCATGCTGTGCTGATCAGATGGATCAGTACCTTGACAGCTGCACTGGTCCACAAGTGTGTTAACAGCTTGAATGTGTTCATTAATTTGGGACCGAGCAGACTTGTATCTGTCAGTCATAAGTTTAAGTGACCTTTGCAGCCGCACAATGTCAGCCTGAAACCCCTGCGTGTCCCTATCATGCTTCAATCTACTCTCGTCTAACTTGCTGCTATATAATTCTAAACTGTCCAGCAAATCTAAGCGTTCTTTCCTTAGGGCAATATTTTTCTGAAAACATTTTTGTTTTTTTATTAACCTATTAGATCTTTCAATGAATTTACTAATTCTTATATATTTTCTAAATTTACTTTTACTAAGCCTACATGTAGATCTAAAACTATTTTTCAAAGTTAAGTCCATCCCGGCTGGTGACCCGATCAGCTCCTCGTATAGACTATGGGTGTGTGAAGATTCTTGAACACGACTGACCTCTTCGTACTGCCTTATAGTAGTATTGGCATCACGTAGATCCACCTCAAGCTCATGAATGCGTCCTAGTGTCTTCTCATATGTCTCAGAGCATTTTTCAAACTTGTTGACTGTGGAGAGTAGTTGGTCTCGTTCATATTGAGAATCTTCGAGTTGGGTATGCAGCTCAGCAAGTTCTCCCTTTAGTTGTGTGTTGTGTTTTAATACTTTAAGGAATTCCTCTTCATTTTCTTCACGTTCACGAAGGAATTGGCTATTAACCTGCTTTAACTCCTTAAGTTCTTCAAGGGCTCTTTTTAGCTTGGTTTCTAATTCTTGGAATGTGGCCTTACGTGTCATCATTGTGGATCCGGTTACCTGGAATTTATTAATTTAAGGTATACAACAAAGTTGAAAAGAAAGAATAAATAGGATTACAAAATTAACCTATCCTTCTATATTAGGAATAAATTAATATAAAAAAATATATTATTTAGTAGAAACAGGGGGGGGCGGGGTTCATATAATAAATAATAACTAATAATTCCACAAGGTTAAAGTTATTCAATAGTAACTTTGAATATGAAGTAAATGAGGGTAGTTAGTATGTAAGTTTTGTTATAATATATCTTATTAATTAATATTATAATTATAATTAAATGTTTAGTTTCGTGTAGTATAACTAGATGTAAAATAATTATTGGGTCAGAGTTTGATAGGAAAAAGTAGATGATTAAAAAAACAGCAAGTGTGTAGTGCTACTGACGGATGTGTATGTGCACCCAGCAGTTGTCTATCATCCAATTTACTTAACCATAAGTTAAGCTACTGGAGACACAACAAAGGCGATGTGTAAATAGAATTAAACAAATCTCATTTAAGAGAGCTGTCAAATTCAATGATTTGTGTATAATCAATGTAAAATAGTATTGATAGGTACTAAATGTGACAACAATATATTATGGTAAAGGGTCAATGTAGTTATTAAGTAGATGTTTATGTGGTAATGTGTATGAAATTAGGGCATTAATGTAAATAAAATACAGATACTCCCCCGGTTAAAATCCGTTGTTAGTTCGAATTCCTTTGTGGTACACTTTGACAGCCGGCCGGCGAACACAATTTGTCACATATACGGGGATTTATCCACTTTGCAGACTTGCAAACAATAATCCTACTTATTTATACAGTAATCAAGCCAAAACAATCACTTTAACAACACAAAAACACGAATAACAATTTTATTTCGATTAAAATAGAATCAGCTGGCTATTTGACGTATGTCCCGTAGGGATGCCAGCCGCAAAAAAAAAAAAAAAAGTTATATATCTAAATAAATTATATATCTAAACCTTCCTCAAGAAGCACTCTATCTATTGGTGAAAACAATATGAAAATTTGTGCAGTAGTTTTAGAGTTTATCGCGAATAGACAGACAAACAGACGCAATGAAAGACTTTGTCTTAAGTAGTGATTGACTCCAATATATACAACTCAATTTCATCTCACCGCAGTTATATAACATACAAGTATCGATATTTATAGCAAGGTCACGTCTCTACTCCTGAACAAATATTTGTCTAACTTGACTCGAGGATTCACAAAGTACTATTCTATTGGAAAGGATAACAAAGTAGAGTTCTACTTTCTACCTTATGGTCTGATACAAGAAAGTATTTTTCAGGCGAGAAATTGAGCCCTGGCCAAGTGAAATACTGCCAATGGTATTTGTGTTTGTACTCATTTAGGGAAATTGATCAATATAGAGTTTACTGGCTAAGCTCTTCTTATTTAAGGACACAGGTCAAATAATAATAATCTATATATATAACAATGAACCCCTTTTTCTCCTGGTCACGCTATAACTTGAGAATGGCTTTACCGATTTCATTCATCCTTTTTTTTAGTGTTTTGTTATACTTTTTAGAAGGTTCTTATATAAGAAAAAAAAGACAGAAAAAAAATAAGAATGGAAAATCTTATAATAGGGCGTTACGAAGCTCGCCGGGTCAGCTAATAAATAATATATTCTCCAGACTGACACACCAATTTCCTAGTTCCAAACTAAGCTTATAAGCTTCTACTATGGATACTAGGTGAACGGATAGACATACTTAAATACGTTTATAAACATCCATGACTCGAGTAAAAATGTCCATGTTCATTACACAAAAGATTTTCCTTTAGCGGGATCCGAACCCGCGACTTTAGTTTCGCTAGGCACAAATGCAGAGGTCGCGGGTTTGGATTATTCGCCTTGCCGGAACCAAGAACCTTGTTCCGAACCAAGGGTCGTCGTCTATGACCACTCGACTAACGGGCCTGTCAAAAGTTTGTAACATAAGTAAATATAATAGTATTTTAACTTTAACCACTCACAAGTCACATGTACATCACATAATAATAGTAGTATAATAGTAGCAATATACTTAAGTAGTAAGTATATTGCTACACCCTATCAGGTTTTATGTAACTGCATTTCAAATGTATTGTTATGTGTGCAATTATGAATAAATAAATGAATAAATGATAATGTGAACATTCAATAGCTTCATTGGTTCAATTGGTCGGACTCCTACATGCATATCAGATCTCGAGGTTGAACTTCGAAGTAATTACTTTAAAGCAGATATTCATCTTGGGTTTGGCTTAGATAGAACTATTTATCCGCTATACAAATGACAAGTAATGACAATAGTACAAAGAACAGCGACAACAATAAAAACATGTGTGGTCCTTATAAGACCATGATTCAGTTGCTGTTGATTTTGTGTTAGACCACAGCAGAAGCGCTAGTACTCAGGCGATTAAAAGTGTTTTCAATAGGTAAGTAATAAAAAATACAGGTTGTGAAATGACTTCCTTCTCCTCCTCTAACGGTGCATTCACACATGCCGCCGGCTTTGCCGCCGGCTTTCAGACTGCTTTGCCGCCGACTTTGCCGATGGTTTTGCGGTTCTAATTGTTTCTTGAAACCCTTATGTCTTGGGTTCCATAACAGTTCGTTTTCTTGATATCCCAATTAAATTATGTCATTTTGTTATTTATAAGTACAAAATTATGTTGTATTTAATACGAAATATTTTCTATGTCGAACCCGCAAGCGAACTGGCCGCCGGCATTTAAAAGCTGCGCGTGCCGCAGGTAAAGTCGCGCGTACACCGCCGTCTTAGCCGCCGGCCTGGCCGCCGGCCGTGCCGCCGGACATGTGTGGGTGTACCATAAAAAGGTAATATATAAAATTAAGTCATATAAGGCTAAGTCAATAAGTGTATATTTTTTTGATTTTGATTCGTACGGTTCCTATTTATTATCTACATCATTTAGACATGTCAGTCGTGATAAGTGATATTTAAGACACTTACTAAGAAATTGGAACTATCAAGGTATATAATATATGTTTCTGATATACAATAAAATAATATAATCACTTCACCACCTCACAGTCGCCGTAATAATGAACTCTTTCTTCCTTCCTCGTATTTCGGTGACTGTAATTAGATGATATTTTCTTGTTAGCATCTGCGTCTTCACCGTGATAACATCAAAGATTATAACGGGATACACAAGTAATATTATGTATAATATAAGCTGTGATAATCTTTGATTCGGTAGGCATCTAACTTTTCTCATTACCACGAAACGAGTCGAGTTTCATTATAGGCTTATATTAACACAGAAATATACTTATTACTAACAAGATTTGTGTGTGGGTATACGCAAAATGATAATGTTATTCGTGTCAAGTTTATTCTACAAAATTTACAACATAACAATTGTTACTGTATGAGAGTACTGTACAGTGTAAAGTGTATAAATATACATATTCTCCAGACTGACACAACAATTCCTTAGTTCCAAACTAAGCTTACGCTTTGGATACTAGGTAAACGGATAGACATACTTAAATACGTTTATAAACATCCATGACTCGAGTACAAATGTCCATCTCACGAAACATTTGCCCCTAGGGGGATACGAACCCGTGATCCTTGGTTTCGTGGCCAGGGTAGCTAACCACTCGACCAACGGGCCAGTCAATGTGAATTCGAATTTGAATGTTACACTAATATAGATACATGCAATTACCAAAAAGGGATAGGCAGAAAGGAAGAGTAATTGAGTAGCAATAGATAGAAAATTATAATAATAAATAACTATCAGACTACATCGCATACATTGATCTGATTCCGAGGTAAATATAACAAAATAGCTTAAGTTACGGCTACAGAAATAACAGTGGTATTATAAATATGTACCTGCTTCAATATTAAATATGCGCAAGACAAGACCACCTCGATGCTTGTCAAAAAGAAATTGTGAAAAAGAAATGAGTAGTGGCTAGATCGTCGCCTACGCAATTGCACACCCAATCCCCAATACACAACAGGGATGTTGACCGGAAAGTCAATTGAGATACTTTTTCAGAGCTGTCAAAACACAATCACTTCATAGATTTTGTATGGACTCGTCAGTTTATGACATCACGTATAGTCAAATGACTAAATATTAACATGTTTTGTAAAATTTTAAATTGCAGACTCAATGTAATTCAAAATCAATAGGGTTTTACAACCTACTACGATACTTTCTTTTACGGAATTAAATGTATGGTGTCAACATCCCTATTAGTTGATTTTTATAACATGCTATAAAAGGAACACAATCGGACATTTTTTTCGAGTCCCAGACCGACATAGGACATTTTTAATTAAGTCATTTGTAATATGAATACGTCACTCAATATTCTTCTTTCCTACTTACAGCAGTAAGAAACCCTAGACGGCTGCCCATCTCAGCTCCATTCGGATGCATTGTTCCGAATCCGTGTGAAATTTTCATACAAATAGTTTCCAGTGATTGTTCGATTATCATATAGATAGATGGTCCCTTTTCTCGGCGCGATTCGGCGCGACCGATAGATTGTGCTGTCTTTGACATATTTTTCAAAAGAACTGGTTTAAATATGTTGCCACGTGCGATTTTGAGTAGAAAAATCATTACTGGTTTTACATAGATCTTTTTTTCATTAAGTATATGTGAAGTATGCATGCAAGAGTCTCAAGATTTATCGTTATACGATATAATAAAATAAAAAACCACGTTTCACAAAGATCACTATACTAGTGTGTTATATATTTAATAAATTATCTATACTTATAATAAATCTGTAGAGAGGTCAATTCTGTACATGAAATATATTTTCAAAATAACTATCAGGGGGTGATTAGTGATCGATACTGATGCCAAAAATGCAATCAGTAAAATTTTTGTCTGTCTGTCTGTCTGTCTGTCTGTATGTTCCTTATAGAAACAAAAACTACTCGACGGATTTTAACGAAACTTGGTACAACTATTCTTCATACTCCTGGGCAGGTTATAGTATACTTTCATCACGCTACAATCAATAGGAGCAGAGTAGTGAAGGGAAATGTTAAGAAAACGGGAGAAGTTACTCCATTTTTTAAGCTTCCGTCGCGTGTGCAGCCTTAATGGTTAAAGTTACATAGAAATCATGTATGACGGAAATAGTCTTTATAATATTAACCATAAACGCGGGTGACACCGCTGGCACAGCTAGTTATTAATAATTATTATATAGTTACATTTTATGAAGACGATTAAGACAACTTTGCCGCAATTGCGACAATCCAACTCAAAAAATAAACATTTACAAAGGTATTCACTCTATTCTAAAGTTCAACCTCAGCTGTGTTCAGTAAATTAAACATATAAACGTATAACAAACACTAAGGTCTAGCAAAACCAGTTTTTTGTTAGCGCACTAACAACAACGTTAGAACTGTGTTAACACAATTCTGACGACACTCGCAACAATTTTGTAACTTTGCTAACCACGCTCAAGTAAATAGAGAAAACGTTTCATAGCTTAACACTATTCGTTAGGGACTAATGAACGCGATTCTTGGCGGTTCAAGTTAGTTTCTTAATTGAGGTTTGAGTTATCGGAGCTATGTTGAAACTCAATATGCACGGGATAGAGTGTCTGCTGAATCGGGATTGATCAATAACATAAAACGAAGAAGTTTACTTCGTAGTTGTTTTCCTAAATCTTAACTTTGGCCAGGTTAAATTAAGTTTCGTCGAAAAGGTATATAAGTATTATATATGAGGATTATGGGCGTGATGTTATGTATGTATGTATATATTCATATCGACTGTTTGGGACTTCATATTACATGCCAATAAAATACAATTCATGTCACTGTGGTGGATATAAACTATGCGCAATACGAAAAAGTGCGAGTCGAACTCGGGCACGAAGTGTTCCGTACCAATATCTAGCAAAAAACGGCATTAACACGTTTGTTGTATGGGAAACCACTTAAATATTTATTTTATTCTGTCTTTAGAATAAATTTCAACTGTCCAGCTATCACGGTTCATGTGATGCAGCCTGGTAACAGAGGGACGGACGGACAGCCGAGTCTTAGTCGTAAAAACAAATAAAAACGCACGCCCTCCTTTTTTTTTAATTGGGGAAATTCCCACGCGGCATTGCTAGCCCTTTTGCGTCGACCGCAACGCAACGGCAGTGCGCCCCTGCCGGGTTGCCAAGGATAGGGTAGCGGGCAACGACAACACCCAGCTCCTCCTCTTTCTCGGCAATCCAAGTCCGGCCGCAGGCAAAGCTGTGGCCGGTGCCGCGACTAGCTGGCAAGACACCAATCGCGGCCCACCTCGAGGTCCCTCTTCGCTTCAGCCCTAGATGTTCCAAGTCCAGGGCTCACTAAGCACCCCCCCGGTACGACAAACGGGGGGGACGCACGTATTCCTTCACGGCTGGTAAGCAACTGCAACGGCAGTGCATCTGTGCATACACTACACATTAGTCTTAATTTCATAAAAATAAATTAATTTTATAATTATTTTGAATTTAAAACCACTGGTAGGTACTGGTTATAAATTCAACTTCCCTAAAAAGCTTTCCGAATAACTAGGAATTTTCTCACGTTTAATTTATACATAAACATTAATTACATTAATTACATTGTTTACACAACAATGCATCAATCGATTCATTGCATGGATCAAATCGGGCACGTACCGTTTAGTAGCCGAAGGAAATTGCCGGTACAATGAAAACCTCGGGAGCGATTTGGCGTTTTGTTCACTCCAGTATCGCTTCAGAACGCCAACGCTACTTTGTTATGAAATAAAAAACTAAAAGAACGCGAAGCGGTTTCGACAACAATGCACCGAGCGCTCTATTGAACAGTCGCGTCAATTTTTCCGCCATTTGAGATTCAGTGTCCAAAACAAAAGGCGAACGAAAGCCCTAAAACCCAACCATTGTCCCCCACCAAGATTCCTTCTTGAATAGAACGAAGACGTTATGAATAATAAATCTTGTCAATTCAATGTTTAAAGCGTTGGGGACCTACATTTTACAAATTCAGAATTATTCACACCCGAGATTACGACTTTATCAACAGTTGCTATTCAGGCTTCTCGGGTGTAATGGTTGTAAATCCGTTGGGATTTGAGGTGACGTATTGGGTACCTAATATATTTAAATTAGTTGCAGTCTTCAATCTCACTTCTGAGCCGTCGGCGGCGCTCAAACAAACTCGCTTGACAATATAATCCTTAAGCTCGTGGTTCATTATTTGCAGAAAAGACGCGCTGGCGGCGAGCGTCTTTCATTTGTTTGTAAATCTGTTGGTTTATTTAAAAAGCTGCAGGTAGATAGTTTGTTTTGTAATAAGTATAATTTTAATTTGTATTTATTTCATTTAGTATTATATTTGAATTGAAATGTTTTCAATGCAACAAACTCACATTTCAATGAAACAAGCTGACTACGAAATCAAAGGCATATGAAAAATATTCAAATGATGAAAACCGTAATTTAAAGAATCAAAAATGTTTAAAAAGTATTTAAGTATGTATGTTGGTATGTTAATTTATATCTGTTTAAAAAAAATATATTTATACATCAATTCTAAACTTCTGAGTCAGTCAGAGTGAGAACAGACCGTCCGACTAATGCATTAATTAGTAGATATTCAAGGCAACGATGCTTTGTGCATTCTGAAATACGGAACGGAGGGCCAATAAACATTTAGGTATGAATGCCGTATTTTGTTTGAATCTATACTAATGTACTATCTACTTTGATTGGCTCGTTGGCTCATTCGGTAGAGACCCATGCGCCAAGAGTTGTGGGTTTGATCCCCACCCAGGACAAACATTCGTATGATGAATACTTGTGTTTGTTCTGTGTCTGGGTGTTAATGTACAATATTTAAGTATATATTTGTATCCACTGTTGATTCTGATATTCGTAACACAAGTGCTTAAGCTATTTACCTTGGAATCAGATCAATGTATGTGATGTAGTCGGATATTTATTTATTTATCGTGTGTATCTATAACCAGAAATAACATACATTGCAAAATATTATTATACACTGAATATACTAGTCCAAACAAAATCTAAAAATACGAAAGTAGCTCTCTTTGTCTGTTTTGTGTTCATGTTTAAACCAATTAACGGTCTGCGAAGAAATTTGGAGCGCTATAATTTTTTTAACTTTATAAAGGACTAGTTGTGCACGCGGTTTCGTCCGCATTTATGGTTAATGTTTTATAATCTATATAGCATTCCACGATAAATGGGCTATCTAACACTAAAATATTTTTTCTAATCGGACCATTAATTCCTGAGATTAGCGCGTTTAAGCTTAGTATAATTATAATAGCCTGTAACATAGGCTTGTTACTTACTATCTCGGTGAAATATGGTTTGAGAGATACACTATAGTCGTTTTCTTTATGTTAAACGTACATAGTGAGGATTTCATGCGGGCGAAGCCACTAGAAGAAGCTCATTACTCAGGTAGATAATGAGATAATTCGCGTGAACAGAATACACAATATGAAACCTAAACCATTAACTGAAGTCCATAAATAAACACAACAGTAGATTTATTTAGTCTAATAATACGCGCTTATTTGCCGCGAACAATTCACGGTAAATACCGGTAGGCCGATGGGATAGGTAAGTTTAATCAATTTACTACTTCTGCGTTAGGTTGGTAGCACACCGAATCTTTACCTATTTTTATAAGTAACTGTTTTGTCACAATTTGCCATCTAAATTTACCGTTTTTTTAAGCTTAATGTAGTTTAAGAAACTCATTGCTCCTTAGACTTTGTCTACCCCTTAGGGGATTGTGGGGGTGATAGTATATGGGTGAATAGAGTATATGATACTAGACATATAACTACTAAGTACTATTTGTTGCCCGCGTGGATTTTAACAACCAAAAATTATCTTTATTTCACGCTAGACTAATTAAATTCTAAAATAAATTAGTCTTAATTTATCTACTTATTGTAATACCAGCTACCTGCTATTCATAAGTTCCGTCAAAACAGCCTTTTGGATGTTAGCCGTAATAGACACGTAGACAAAACGGCAATTTTTTGTTTTAAAGTAGAGGTCCGTATTTAGCTACATTTATGTGCATTTAGTAATTACTAATCTGTTATTTTGATGTTACAGGGTCTGTAACATCAAAATAACAGATTACTAATACATACACTTTATTAGGAATAAGTCATAAATCGTAATATTAACTCCTTAAAATAAAAACCAATATTATACTTTAGGCTTCAGGTGTGCCCTTGCCGCTTCGCCCTTCAGTCCCAGCACTTTTGTTGGTTCTTGGTCGGCGAGTTCGCCAACTTTTCAATTCGTTTCCGTTAATGAGTTGACTTCATCCTCTACGCGGTTCGCTTTCAAAATCTAAACAATGTGTACGTATTTTATTGTGTCGTGAATGTACATTTACATACATACTCGTACATAATATCACGCTCATAATCCCCGAAGGGGTAGGCAAAGTCAAATAGACAGCAAGCCCCTTTAACCACATTTAGACGGAAAAAAAAACTGGGCTGGGTTAGATGGAAAATTGTGAAAAAGTGGTGACAAGTGGCCAGATTATACATTTACATCATGTTCCTAATACCCCTTCCGTTTCTACGTGGAATCTACCAGAATCATGCTTTTAGTTTATAAAGTCAGGTTCGGTAGTGACCCTGCCCCATGCGCCAAGAGTTGTGGGTTTGATTCCCACCCAGGACCAACATTCGTATAATGAATACTTGTGTTTTATCTGTGTCTGGGTGTTAATATATGATATTTAAGTATAGTATAGTAGTATAAAGTAATGACAAGTGGCTAGGTCGTCACCCTACACGCGTACACAGTGATCCGTATTTTACGACATACCAGACAAGAAACATAGTTGATATAAATATTATGTTCTAATTCAAATTCAAATTCAAAATATCTTTATTTATATAGGCTTCAAGAAAGCACTTATAAAAAGTTAATATACAAAAAAAATATTACTACCACCGGTTCGGAAAGTAGATTCTATCGAGAATAAACTGGCAAGAAACTCGATAGTTACTCTTCTAAATGCCCATCATGACGTATATATTTATCTCACTAGTCACTAACATAAAGTCTGTGATATTGCCCTCATTACACTAATCAATCTAATTAGACAATAATAGTTAAATTTATAAGATATACTAGACAGGTGTGGAGACATAATTGCGTATCTGCATATATACATATGCGTATATAAGCCAATCACTATGCACCAAACGAGATTTGATGGGCGAATTAAGAGGCCATTGTATTTAGTGCCTGAGTAATGAGATAATTCCCGAAATTATATAGTCCAGGATCGGCGAAGCGTCAATTCGGCGTTGATTGATGCGGGAATTAATGGATGGACGAGAACTTCTATGGGCACCAACTGAGCCGGTGGACTAATTATGGACTGGACTTTACAGTTCAACCTATTATAAGTCTTAATCTATGATTATTATTAATGTGAAATTACGAATAACTAAGCCCGTTACGTCCTCAGGCTTAAACTACTAGAAACATAGCTTACGTAAGATTAAACTAACTAACTAAACTTCACGCCACTTCCCTAGAGGGGTAGGCAGAGAGAACCGAACGCCATATGGCACAATCCTTACACACCTCACTCGCCTCTTCAACATTCATAATCCTTTTCATCCTTTCCTTTTTTTTAATTTTTCCTTTCTTTTACGTAAGATTAAGGACTAAATTTCTTTGCAATTAACCTTGATTAATGTTTAAACCCTGAGAAAGGACACTTTATTTTTTATATCACAAAATATATAAGTAAGTCCTGAGGGACATACCATAAAGTGTCTATGACAAATTGATTTCCGCGCGGGTGGGCCCGCGGGCTAAAGCCAGTCTACTATACCACTACTATAAAGGAGATCTGGTGAGTAGTTAAAAGATTAAAAGGTTTTTGTTAAGATTTTTTATTTAGCCTGCTATGTCCCACTGTTACGTCTACTTTTATTTTTTTTTAATTTTGCGTTACGTAAATAACTGTAAATTTGATCCTTAATACTAAAATGCAAAATTAATTAAACCTATTTGAGCCTATTAACGGGCATTGCTGATGTCATTTTGCAAAATTTGTCGCTGTAAATCCCAATCAGTTTAAACTAAGTCGGAGCAATCAGGAATCGGTGCTAAATGTCAATGCATCGATAGCTCAAACCGATCGCTCAGCGCATTCGCAAGCCACCGCAATAGGTCGCTCCGTCGTTGGTGACAGAACGCATAAGTGTAATCCGCGTTTCATCCGCTTACGTGCGATTGGACAAAGGACTGGGCCAAGCGTGTGACAGCGCGCAAAATATGGGCCTGGGCTGAACTGTGGCCGAAACTATACGGATAAGAGTGGTGCGAAATTGTATGTTAGATTCAATACTTTAAACAGAATCAGCACTTGATGTCAATGCATCGATAGCTCAAACCGTTCGATCTGCGCATTCGCAGTCCGCCGTAATAGGTCGCACCGTCGACGATGACAGAACGCATTAGTGTAATCCGCGTTTCATTCGCTTACATACGATTGGACAAAGGACTGAGCCTAGCGTGTGTCAGCGGGTAAAATATGGGCCTGGGGACTGAGACCGAAATGAGGCAGACAAGTTTAGTGCAAAAAAATATATTAGATATCTAACCAACAATTAAAACACTAAGTACTAAATGTCAATAAGATCAATGGGTCAAACCGATCGCTCTGCGCATTCGTAGGTCGCACTGTCGCCGATGACAGAGCGCATAAGTGTAATCCGCGTTTCATCCGCTTACGTGCGATTGGACAAGGGACTGGGCCAAGCGTGTGTCAGCGCGTAAAATATGGACCTGGGCCGGACTGGGGGCGGAATGTAATTATTCGGATGACTGTGGTGATAAAACTGATGTTAGAGCGGCGTGTCAAGTCGTTTAAAGATGTTATAACACTGATGGTCTGATTTTTGACAATATTAACAAATAGTAAAAGGAAAAACAGTTGTTGTGGTTCAATATGATGTAATATAGTTAGTGGTAAAGTAAGTACCTATCTTTACATACAACAAAAACGCCGCTTCTGTCTCATTGCTTAGATCTTTTAAACTATGCAACGGGTGTTAATGCGGTTTTCACCAATAGATAGAGTAATTCAAGATGAAAGTTTATGTATCTAATTGCATACTGTTTGTTCTCATCTTGCGAATCCAAGCACGTCGTTAGTATAGTACCTACATATATGTATATAAACATTTTGCAAATTAAAATCATATTGTAACTTCGATATACGTAAATTTTCATACAAAAATTAACAATTGTGTCTTGTATTTGTTTAAAATATACATGAAATAATTAAAGGAAAATACCAAGCAAATTGTTCTGCTCGTGATCTTTTTTAAATTTTTAAGTGGTATTAAATAAAAAAAAAGGAAATGCACTGGAAGGATACCAATCGATCGAATACACTTCTATTAAGTCAACGCAACGAAAAACTCTTGCCAAATCGTTGGATACAAGCCAGATGCACTGATGTCAACCCACACAAGGTTGGATTATAAAGAAAACTCGACGTTGAATATGGAGAAATTTAGAATATGCATTTTTATCAGAGATCGATTGCCAACGGATAAAAGGCTGCCAAAACTGTACTTTTGACGTTATATTCGTTAGATTGAGCAGATATTATAAGAAAAGGAACTAACTAAACTTCACGCCACTTCCCTAGAACCGAACGCCATATGGCACGATCCTTACACGCCTCACTCGCCTCTTCAACAATCATAATCCTTTTCATACAAGCTTCACGGTTTTTATGGCTCCTAACATCACCTTCTGTTAATACACGACCTATCTAAGAAAAGGAAATCAGGAAATACAAGTAACTTGTATATTTGTCGGGCTTATATATTTTTTTGCGGTTAAATGAATACCTCATCCGATTTCACCACCCTATAACATAATCTAATTGTTATCAAGTGTTTGTTAAGAAACTTTTCATTAGAAATTGCCACGTCGCCGAGGCAACATGACGTTGATTGCTAATTTTTTAATTCCAACTTAATCAATTGAAAACAAGGACCCTAAAAACCATGAATCTTGGATGTTCTCATATATTTATATTCCTCTATCACCGGCATACGGGGATAAAATAAATCATGTTCTTCGTTGATAATGTAACTTTCTAGTGAAAGATTTTAGCCTATGAATGCACAATCTTAATTAAGAATAGGCTCTTAATTAGGTAATAATATAATATAAATTCTACAGACGGACACACCAATTCCCCAGTTCCAAACTAAGCATAGCTTGTACTATGGATACTACTTAAATACATTTATAAAAATCCATGACTCTGGTACAAATGTCCATGTTTATCACACGAAACATTTGCCCCTAGCGGTATTAGAACCCGCCACCCTTGGTTTCGTGGCCAGGGTCTCTGACCAGGTAGGAATCTTTGTAAATTTTCGAGTTTAAGATAAAAAAAAAATAAACATAATCAATATTTTTTTTTATAATCTGACAAACTACCTACCTATAATAATTTTTTTTTACTCATGAAAGTTTTATTTTTTCGGCTGAACGTGGTTAAGCGGGCTAGCTGCCCTTTGACCCAGTCTACCCGTTTGGAATTTACGGGTGTCATGATATGAATGAATGCATGAAAGTTCTCTATTAAGAACCTTGTAAACTCTGAATCCGGTACTGGCAAGGCAGCCAACAAAGCGATGCTCTGGGCAGTTTAGACCTGGTTTATTAGAGCGAGGGTTAGTGCCGACACCGCCGACATTGATATTTGACAAACACGCAACTGTTTGATGAGTTTTGGCACTGTCGGCGGTTAATGCGCGGTTCATTGATAGCTTTAACGGATTAGGTGAAATGTAGGTAACTGATTATTGTTCCGTAGCAATATTATAATATTTATAAGTAGTTAATAAGTATTATAATTATAAATTAAAAATGAAATGTAGATTTAATAGGTATTAAGATATTTGTACAACATTACTAGTTATAAACGCTCACCTTAATTTATTTTTGTATTAGTTTCTACTTAATGATATAATATTACTACCTTCAAACCGTGTGTCCGACTGACTGTACAGTACCTATTATATTAGCAAATGTTACCCAACCGCCACGATACAAGCTGTGCTTAGTGCAGTGGTCATTAGAATAAGTTTATTTTAAGTTATTATTATATTAGGGGGTTTTAAGGGCGGCAACTCAATAAAATTTGTTATGATGTTTTTGTTGTGTAAGAAAACTAACCTTTTACTTGTAATATTACTGGCCTGAATCTTCGACGAACATTAGCCGTATGACTTGGTATAAATATTAATTTAATCTGTAAATTTTAATTTTTATATTCAATCTGGCATTGGAAAGAGTAACTACCGAGTTTCTCGCCGGTTTCTTCTCGGTAGATGCGACATTCCGAACCGGTAGTATATTCAAATGGTTAGATTTTGTACCCATATTACTTGACGATTTACAAGTGCTTTTTTGAGGCCTACGTAAATAAATATATTTTGAGTTTGAGTTTAACCGCGACTAGTCTAATACAGACTACGAAAACTTACCGTGCGGTAATAGTAGATACGCTACGACGTCGCTAGGTATAAAAAAAAATATATATATATATATTGGTGTATGTAACATCAAACTACTTTTCGTTGTATAAAAATTAATAACTTACGATTCCCAATTAATGGTAAAAAATATTTTTTTTGTAGTCAAAAAAGGCTTAAAAAGGTTTTTTTTAAACTAATCATTGCGTTAAGTTTAACCTATACCTAATAATATAAGTGTATAATTTTGTCAAAAAACGAGGTATGACTTTTTACCGGCTAAACCGAACTGTGAATTTTGTATTAGAGATTGGAGATCCATATGATTTTGAATTATATACAAATTTAAAAACAAATAATACGGTATAATGTAAGCGAATCTACCAACGTCCATTAGTATATCCGTGGAACAATTTTCATACCAGGCCACTTTAGCATCAAATGCAGAATTATTGCAGCCTACCGAAATCTGGTCAAACAACCCGCATGGAGCCACCTTGCAGTTTGAATATTGCATGTTTACATGAAAATTTCAGCAGGTTTCACCGCTAGCCTGTGTTGAGCATTGATTCGTTGGGCCAGGTATTATATCGACAGTAGGTACTATAACAACATACTGTTGGAGTAAAGGTTAAGTCAGGTCCAGTAATGAGCCCTTGTGTTCCAGGGCGTCTAACCGAAGTGCTCTATGGAGCAATGTCAGAGCAGAGCCTGAAAGGGTGAACGCAGCTGGGATGGGTTCGTTAATAGGTAATACGTTCCCAGGCCCCACTCCCCAGAAGCGATATGGCGGAAAACCCCGGAGTTTTAGTGGGTAGGCCCATGTACAGGTGAGTCCCACATAACCACCCCGCTCCCCCGAAGTGGGGTGGTATGCATAAAGCATTATTACTAGACCTTTTTTTTTTTTATTCCCGGAATAAAAAAAAAAGGTCTAGTAATGGTTTGCTGCGGTAGCTGTAATATGGATCTCACGGCGTCTCCACTCTGGTGAAGATTGCTACGGGGTTAAGTGGGAACCCCGGCCTCTCCATCTTGGCTAGAGAGAAGGGTCCTCCGTTTCGGAGAATTGGGAGTCCCACACACCACGTCGTCCTACCCGGATAGCGTGAATGTGCATGCATTCCCCACTTTAAAAAAGGTCTAATAATAGTTAGTTAATAGACAAAACTTCGCTGCGAAAGCTAAGGATTGAACCCCGTAAATAATTTATTGACTTAACTGGTATTTGGGTTTGTAGTACATTCATCTATTCTGATTTCAAATCAATCAACGTGTTTTAGACCTGCAATGTATGCTTACATTGACACACCACGTGATATTATTAATGGGCTGAGATTATTATTTAAACCATAAGTATAGATACTTATAATAAATCTGTAGAGAGGTCAATTCTGTACATGAAATATATTTTCAAAATAACTATCAGGGGGTGATTAGTGATCGATACTGATGCCAAAAATGCAATCAGTAAAATTTTTGTCTGTCTGTCTGTCTGTCTGTATGTTCCTTATAGAAACAAAAACTACTCGACGGATTTTAACGAAACTTGGTACAATTATTTTTCATACTCCTGGGCAGGTTATAGTATACTTTTCATCACGCTACAATCAATAGGAGCAGAGTAGTGAAGGGAAATGTTGAGAAAACGGGAGAAGTTACTCCATTTTTTAAGCTTCCGTCGCGTGTGCAGCCTTAATGGTTAAAGTTACATAGAAATCATGTATGACGGAAATAGTCTTTATAATATTAACCATAAACGCGGGTGACACCGCTGGCACAGCTAGTGAGATAATAAGAGTATTGTAAAAACAAGCATAATAGTTATATAAAAGTTATTCAATTGCAGTCTGAGAAATGAGCTAAAATTAAAAAACAAATTTTGTTCGAACATATAAATTACAATGTCAAAGTCACGAGGGATACACTCTCCCATTACACAACTCGATACCTAAGTTTCAAAGAACGAAATAGACCATTGAGCAGAACCAATTTTTGTTTTGATTAGAATTCGTGGTTTAGTAATTCGTGTTGTTTGTTCTAGCAATTTAGTTCAGATTATTAAAGTTGAGCTTATTTAGAACAGTGTTGATTGAGCTTAATCTACTTATTTCCACGAACATGCAAAGGATATTAGGTTCTTTGAAAGACTTTCGTATAATGTTTCAGCTACATACATAGTCGTATATGGAAACTTACTTAACAAATTACTTTAACAAAGCAAACATGCTTATGACAGCAACAGAAAGGCGTTCCTTTGTTAAGTGAGTAGCAATGTTACTGCTATCAAAGCGAGAGAAAGAAAACTAAATTTTATAAACAACGACTATTGTTCCTTTATCTAAAAGGAATTTGTCATATGTGACTGCAAAAAATAATGACATGCTAATAAAAAAATGACATGCTAGAATAGTAGTAGAAAGAGAATATAAGTGAGTCATACCGGTCTAATCTAATCGATTTTGAACTTATATGTAAAAATATTTACCAACATAGCCCAGTTTTATTTATGGCTAAACTAACAAACGAATTTAAAAGTCTAGCTGCCCCTTTGACTCTCCTTAGGTATTCCCTTTGGGAATAACAAGCGTCACTTTGATTTAATTACTAAATTAAATCAACGTAACTAAACGCTATATGCATTATGTAGTAGATACACGAGTAGTTTTATTTAATAAAAAATAATTACTTACGATTTCCAATTAAAAGAAAAAAAAATTATAGACAAAATATTTGTCAGTCGTAAAAAGCTTTTTTATACCAATTATTGCGTTTTTATAAGTATGTTTAACTTATGATTCATCATCTTCCTAGCGTTGTGTCCGGTGATTAGACGGGGTCCGCTTAGACCATGATCCAGGATTTAGCGAGTCTGGTAATTACATTGAAGCGACTACTGATCTGACCTTCGTAACCCTAAGATAGGGGAACCGGACAATTTTTCGATCATGGTTACAAATCCAAAGTTGTTTGAATTTGCAGGTTTCATCACGATGTTTTCCCTCACCGTCGAGCTAGTGTTATAAATACGTACATAGATTTGAAAAATCCATAGGTACGTGCCCGCCCGGGATTGAACCCGCACTCCTCGGTTAAGAGGCACGTGTCCTTACCATTGAGCTACCACCGCTCATTATGTTTAACTTATGATTACCAACCTAATAATATAACTGTGTAATTTACATATTACTCCGATCTGTTAGAAAATGCTACCGGTACGATAGAAAGATAATTCACGTATTCGATAGGTTATTAGCCACAATTTTAAATGATCAAATAGCGATATTTGGCAGCGACGCCAATGCGAATTAATAGTTGTTACTGTAGCGTTGTACAAGGGTGCTCAACGCTGATATAGCAAATACTGCATTCCCGTGGATGTCACACAACGGTGGCGATGCAATAGTGATACTAGCAATAGATGTGACCTAGCCGCGATATCTGCTATGCTAAATGCGTATTTCATCAGAGATTATCACATGCATTAATGCGAATGGGAATTACCTATAATCATAATGATAGGTATGTAATATTATAAATAGGGCTATACTGTAACGCATAGTTGTAATGTGCATTTGCTTTGTACAGTCGAAATCGCTCATTTACTGATTACTTTTAAAACTTGAGTCCTACCCTAAGCCACTACCTTCTCGCTGTGATCCGTGGCTAAGCGCGAGGCTGCAAGCGGTGAAAACAATTGTAGGGAATATATAAAACATGCCACGAGTTGCCTCTTTCAGTGGCAAGACTAGCGCCACAGGATAAAGAACCTTATTCTGTGGTCATACGAGCCATGCAAAAACGCTTAGCTCTCATACGCCTTCGCTAGTCATAGCGCATCCTGCTAAGCCCGCAGTCATGGCCGGTCATACATTTTTTTTATAGATACTACAGAAGAAGAAAGTAAAAGAACTGCTGGCACAATGGTAAACGGTCACCATCTCACAGGCTTTTGAAATACAAGGGATTTAATAGTTTTGTTGACGATTCACCTCGTCGATGGCATTGAGAACATAACCATAAGCACTTATTATTTACTTAACATTGCCGGATGCTCCTCACTATCGGGGCCTCGGTATTCTCAGTCACTGAACAAAACGCATTGGCCTGGCAGCCGTTTGTTAACGTCGATTTTCTTTGAAAGCACGTTCCTAGCTCAATTGGGCCGGCCAGTCATGCCACAGTCAATGCAACTTCAGTGGCATAACTACCACTAACTATAAAATAAGTCGTAATTATACTCACGTCTGTCAATAAAACTGTAAGTCCCGACGAAGCCCGTAGCGTTGTTCTGCTTGGGTCCCGTATGGAACTCCAAGACTAGGGCAGGTCCTGGGGAGTACAATGCTGGGGGAGCATCTGCTCTGCTTCCGCAGAGCTCCCGGGCCCAAGCCGAACGTTCGCTGACCGACCCGGGTGGGCCAGGTCCTTGAACTTCCCAGTACACCTTGAGGTAGTCTCCGCGGACGCAGCTGAAACAAAACAAAATTTTTTTTAGACTTCCTCAATAACTTCCTTGTTCTAAATTAAGTGCGTATGATTGTGCTATGGATACTAAGGATAGTAACAGCTTATCTCATCAACCATACTGATGTTTTTTTTGCCATAAAAAAGGTCGTATTTAGATACTTTTGTACACATCCACGACTCGAGTACATACATATGATGTTGTTAATCAATCAAAATATTTGATCCGAACTGTATTCCCGCGACCATTGGCTTCGTGGCCAGGGCTACGGTCCAATAACTTTTGCCCATTGGTCGAGAGGTCAAAAAAAGGAGAGGAAATCAGTTACACATCACATGTGTCATTATTTTGCTGTAAGAATACGTCTACATTGGTGCTAAATGCGATTGAATTGTAGTTTTATTCCAGTAACTACAAAGTTAACTATTAAACTTGATACAATCCGACATGATTATGACCTCTTATTCCGAGGAATGTATACCGGATTGGCACTGTAAAGTTCGATATTGTGTGTCAGTTTTCTCAGAATAGACCTCCATGTAAGCAATAGTAAATTTCGTTGAATGCTCAATCTAGTATCAAAGCTACAACGTCTAAGCGATAATCGCAAATGTCAGAGAACTGAAAGGTGGTTTCCATTGCAAAGCTCAAATAGGAGCAAAGATATTCAATCAGAACTAAAGGTTGTTATTGGTCGTACGGACACGGCTTTAGCAATAGGTGCTTGCTAAAGATACCTGTATCGAGGTATATATACACGCTTGGATGTTAGAACTATGTTTTATTTAATAATGTCCTGCTCCACGCGCAATCTTCAAGGATTCCAACAGGGTTTAAAAGACAATATTTTAAAATGAACAAGCATTAACGTCAGCATCGTGTTGGTTTATTGAAAATCGCTTGCGGCGCGGCTTAGTGTCTTTATTTTATAAAATAACGTCACTTGCACTATACGTGGCAATGAAATACGGAGAGGCTTATAAGGACTCTTTTGTTTTATACATAACCAGCTTCTTATCGTGGCTAAGCCCGCGTATATGTATTTTTTTCTATCGTTCAGAAAATGCCTTTTAAACTTTTCGTACCTCAAAAGGAAAAATATGGAATTGCCCGCATGTCTGTCAATCAAGACCCTTTTTAGGGAACGCGTGGTAGTATGTAGTTTAATATTAAATATTCAGATCCTCAGCTCTTTGAAGCTGTAAAAAAATCAAACTTCAAGGACAACGCAATTAAAACATTTGGTCCTTTATGCAGCATATTTTGGGCAACATTCGCTCGTTTCTAGTTAACCCTTGACTGGTTTCGTGGGGGTGGCGCGGCCCCCACGCGTGATATATTTTTTAATTACTTTAAAACTTTGCATCGTGCGTGGGCGCCATTTCGTGTAATCTCATTACATCGCGATTCGTGGCGGGTGTCGAACGTTCGGCATTGCAGCTTTTACCAGAGCGGAGGTACGTGCGTTATGGGGTCCGCACGACCCCCACAATACCAGTTACGTAAGATTTTAGTAAATATATAATTTCATATATTCGTATATTTTACAGTTATTTTGACAAGATGGCGAGACCATTAAGTGATCAGGTTATAGAAGAGATATTGGACGCGGATTTTGACTCCCAATCTGTGTTGAGTGGCTTTCTAGAAGAAGTGCTAAAGAGAGGCCGCTGTCACTTATGTGATAGAAAAAAAGACGGAAAATTTGCTACAAAATGTAACAATTGCAAGCATTTCATTTGCAAGTTGCATAGTAGCACAAAAACACTATGTACTAATTGTCAAGATTGAACTTAGTTCATCTATAATGTTCCTAAGTCCTCAGAATTATATTCCTGTTGAATTTTTTTACAACGTTGATTAGACGATTATTTCTTTTTATTTCCAAAGTTTTGTATTAGAAATGAGAAATCATATATATCTTAGCGTAAGACTACCAAAGTAATAGTTTTTTTTTGTTTGTATAATGTAAGAAAAAAAAATACCAAAAAAATACCATTTTTATGTGATCTCTTGTAGTAATTAAGTTAAAAGAATTACATTAATAAAAAATTATAGTATCAATAAAACAAAGTTGTTAATATTTTTTTTGATATAAAAGTAAACAAAAATTGCGCACATTTGCTTCCTAGAAGTTATTTTAAAATGGGGGCCGCGCGACCCCCACAAAACCAGTTACGTTAGTCAATTTTACGATACCAGTTAAGGGTTAAATAATGAAGCTTTCATTAATAGTATTAGAAAAAATATCATTAAAATGTTAAGTAGCTTAATATTGAATAGCATAACTGAAGAGCTTATGAACAAATTATGCAACAATCATAATGTGTAAAATGTTACTGTTATAAAAAATTGTTCACCGCAATTGTTGCACTTTAAAGTGAGTGTCCAAAATATCAGATTAACGAGAAAGATATGGTAATTAAGTCTTGTAAAACTGCATTTAACTCGCTTCCAAAAAGTCGTTAAAAGTGTATTGAAAATTAAAAAGCGATTACCATCAATAATTCATACGAATGCTGAATATAAAATGCGCAAATGTATTTTATGCATGCGGCTTAATTATAGGAAGTTGTATATTTCATGCTTGAAAAATAGCTGATAAACTGACTTTAATGACATAATTTTTTGTGTCCGATTTTTTAAACCACACTGATTAACGGATAAATAATAATTTCTATTGAAACTAAGTAAATTATAGTGTGGGTTTGTTTTCTCACTATATGCATAAATAATTATGATGTTATTGGATTCGCTATGTTTTTATCCTATATTCGTGTTTTATACATATATTTGTATAGTTTGCGTGCAGGTTAAACTCAGGCAACCTCTTCATGAGCAATTAAAGTGAATAAGAATATAGGATAAGTTAAATCACTCTTAATAATATCATTACAAGAAGCATCTAACATACGTTATATCTGAATTAAGTTTTCTAGTTTTACAAGCTCGATGGCGCATTCGGTAGTGACCCTGCCCCATGCGCCAAGAGTTGTGGGTTCGATCCCCACCCAGGACTAATATTTGTATGATGAATACCTGTGTTTGGTCTGTGTTAATATTGAATAATTATTTAAGTATATATTTGTAATGTTGATTCTGATATCCGTAACACAAGTACTTAAGCTACTAACCTCGGGGTCAGATCAATGTATGTGATGTAATCTGATATTTATTTATTTATTTATGGGGTTTTGGGTGTGTGATTGTGTAGGCGACGAGTTAGCCAGTTGTCGTTACTTTTGTTGTACACAGTTTTTTGTCTAACCCAGCCCGTTGTCCCATGTTGGTCTGGGACTTAAAAATAATGTGCCAACAGTGGCTCTTGCCTAGCATGTCGTAAAAGACGACTAATAGTATATTGGGTTTTGACCATTTTCCATCTAACCCAGCCCAGTTTTTTTTTAGCTGAATGTGGTTAAGTGGGCTAGCTGCCCTTTGATGATATGTATGTATGTATGTATTACGAGAAGATTCGGTATGATGACAGCTTATAAGCTAAATACACTTATATTTCTGATAAATAATAACGAAGACCTAAAACCGTATTAAAAATAGCTAAACTTGGCTACCAGGTTCGTAGTAAACAGTTATGAGAAATGGTCCTTAAAACAAATACGATTTTTTCCTAAATTACTCTATTTACTTTCTCATTTAGAAGCGCATAAAAAACACCCAACAGACGGAATCACGGCAAAATTCAAAAGGAGTACATGAAAAGGCTGCGCCTCAAAACGAAAAATACCTTTTAAGGCCAGTAAAAAGGCGCTATTAGACCCTTTAACAGCGTATTACACAGACAGTAGGAGCTTTTATTCGTTCCTTAACGTCTCGCGAGACAATCAAAGACAGAACATTCTCATATCAGTCGCCATCAATCTTGCGGGAGATGCGGGTGTTTCTGACATTGCCCGGTTAGTGCGGCTAATGGCCGCTATAATATCCTTATCATTGGCTCTGCAAATCACTTCTTTCTAGTCGCGATATGGACTGACGGAATATTCTTCTATGTATTATTATGTAGATATTTTGTATTTTGACCTCTTCATCCATATCTAATGGATCACTTGGTCTGGGAATTACCTGAGCAGGAAATTGTCAGAATACCAGATAAAAATACTTTAAAGGTTCATGGATATCTTAAAGTATTTATATCCGGTATTAGAGCGGTGGTAGCTCAATGGTGACGACACGCGCCTCTTAACCGAGGAGTGCGGGTTCAAACCCGGGCATGTACCTCTAGATTTTAAAAAATCTATGTAGATATTTATACCACTAGCTCGACGGTGAGGGAAAACATCGTGATGAAACCTACAAATTCAAACAACTTTGAATTTGTAACCATGATCCAAAAATATAGGTCTTAGGCAATAAGATAGGTCTTAGGGTTACGAAGGTCAGATCGGCAGTCGCTTCAATGTAATTACCAGACTCGCTAAATCCTGGATCATGGTCTAAGCGGACCCCGTCTTAGCACGGGACATAACGCTAGGAAGATGATTTGGCACAATTCATGGACAAGTAAACCGGAAGTTGGCCGTTGGAAAAAACGGACAGGAACCTATTACTGCCAAGGTTTTTTCTATTCTTGACTAAATTCTGAAAAAAATATTATAATACAACTTTACCTATCTTGAGAAAAGCAGTGTAAATGTATTATATAATAAATTCTTCGGCGGCGACCTAATTCTGGTCACACTAAAATTTACCAAAAAAGGCAACGTAATTCCTTTTTTAGGGTTCCGTAGCCGAATGGCAAAAAACGGAACCCTTATGGATTCGTCATGTCTGTCCGTCCGTCTGTCCGTCTGTATGTCACAGCCACTTTTTTCCGTAACTATAAGAGCTATACTGTGGAAACTTGGTAAGTAAATGTATTCGGTGAACCGCATTAAGATTTTCATACAAAAATAGAAAAAAAACAATATTTTTTTTTGGGTTCCCCATACTTAGAACGGAAACTCCATTTTTTTTTTTCATCAAACCCATACGTGTGGGGTATCTATGGATAGGTCTTCAAAAATGATATTAAGGTTTCTAATATATTTTTTTTCTAAACTGAATAGTTTGCGCGAGAGACGCTTCCAAAATGTAAAAATAATATATGATGTACATTACCATGTAAACTTCCACCGAAAATTGGTTTGAACGAGATCTAACAACTCCAATATAATAAAGAATAAAGAAAAACATTTATTTAGATGTATAGTGGTACGGAACCCTACGTGCGCGAGTCCGACTCGCACTTGGCCGGTTTTTTTTGTTAAAATATCATCATATGCATATAAAAGGTAAAAAGTACTGACATGAAACTGAACATAAAACGTTTTTGACTGATTCTGTTAACAGGAATTGGCAAACGCAAAAACCCATTTCCGCCACAAAAAGTAAAACTCGACGTCACTGTTAAAATACAAAAAAAACTGAAGCGAACACTTTCAAAGCCAACATTTCCTGCCCGAAAGAACATCCGATTACTATAAAAGCTTTGTTCAAAGTGACACACAGTAATGCTGGAAAATCGATTGGAGTACCCAAAAATACAGAGACAAGCGTTTCTCACGGGCTCTAGTGCGAACAATCTTATCGTTCGATCGCTATGCCGGTGACAGGCCATTTTTTAAAAGTGCCCCTACCTAACTCAATTGGACAGAGATGACAAGTTTCTTACCGCTCCCCCAAGGTGAGAATTTTGTCTCCGCTGTGTACAAAGCAAACAAAATGATTTATTAAGAAAGTTTCCGAATTAATGATTGAGTTTTCGTGGTGGACGTTTATGTTTTATGTAGAAGTAAGATAGAAGTTTAGGTTGACAATTAAGTTAATTATGTCTTAATGTTTATTACGACCTTTAGAGCCATCTTTGTTCTTCTCAACTAATATAATGAGTTGTATCATTATTACGGCAGGTTATATTTCCATTAATAACGCGAACGAATCCGCTAAAGCTATTACAGAATAAAGGAGTAAGGAAGTTTAGTACGCAGACCAGCCGCTGAGTAAATTATTTATCCTTCTACACCAAAGCAGAGCATCAGCATATCAGCTATGCAGAAACAGCACTCTATCGAATAAGCCATCCGATAACCGCACGGTCATAGCCGTATCCTAATGAAACCCACAACTAGGTTGGAGACCAGATTTGCAATTCGCATCGCGTCGTGCCGTGCAAATAGCGAACCGTTTGAGCTCCGTGTTTGTAATCGAAAGCCCAACATGTTCATGACGATTAGTGTTGACAACGATGATATTAGTGGTCGGCTTCACGGACTGCGTCCGAAAATTTCGGTGCGCGTCTTTGATTGGAAAACAATAGAGTCATTGGGTTAGCTGTTTAGTTGGATGGTTTGATTTCGCGTGACTTGTAACAGCTTATTTGAACTTAACAGGACTGCTTCGTGTAAAAAAACAGTCTGGCATTGTGGCGATTTCATTTAGAATTATTATATTTATATTTTAATTGACAGCGTTATAATTGAATTTAAGGGGGCTTATGGGTTTTTGGATGAGTGATTGTGTAGGCGACGAGTTAGCCACTTGTCACTACTTTTTTACAATTTTCTATCTAACCCAGCCCATTGTTCCATGTTGGTCTGGGACTTTAAAATAATGTACCGATTGTGGCTTTTGCCGAGCATGTTGTAAAAGGCGACTAATGGTATATCGGGTTTTGACCATTTCCCATCTAACCCAGTCCAGTTTTATTTTTGGCTAAATGTGGTTAAAGGTTCCTGCTTTGACTCTGCATACGCCTTCGGGGATTATGGGCGTTATTTTATGTTATGTATATAAATAAAGTGTTTAAATACGTTCAGTTTCAATTACTGCTTTATATGTAAAGAATTTGATAGGTCTTTAGTGTTATATTTATATACAAATATTAAAATTTTGACATTATAAAAATGAATAAGATCCAGTTTCTGTCTAATGTATGATAAAGTATAATTTATGTGATCTTATTGCAGGCGTCCATATTATCTAAATTGACGCAAAATGTACAAACAATAGGCAGCCATCTTGTTTCCAAAAAGAATTAAAATAGTAGTTTACAAGGAAAATATAGAAATATGAGCATATTGACGATTAAGATAAGGCGATGAAAGATCAACCGTTTACAATATCAAAGGACATAACGTTCAAACGGGGGCACGATAATCTACACCTCCGGTGATATTTTTCCGGGTAGTGTTACCCGGATGAGATTGTCACATTATGTTTTATTTTCGCAGTAATTTGTGCTACGCGTTGTTTATGTTTATTTATAACTAATTGTCGTCGGCGGTTGGATTAGCATGAATTCAATAGCCTATTATTCTGGAAAAATAGTAAAGCTATTTATCTTAGTCTTTTTCATTTCTATCTGCTTCTCCAGATAGGCTTTGGTGATAGAATTGAGAAGTGGTAGAGTTTTCTCACCACTCTGTCGTAATTTTTTATAAGAGTTGCAGTCGTAGAGAACCCCATAACTTATTTTATGGAGCCGGACCTCTTTATTGGTGGTCATGCTCGAGATCTATTCCCATCCAGCTGGCCCACAACCATCAACTCGTCTGGGCTCCCTACCTTTGTGAGGATTCGACCTCAATTACTGTACTCCAACCGCCTTCATTTTAAGATTTATTCAATTAATCTACACAGATCCCAATTAGTAAAACTGTAAAGTTCTACAATTCAAATAGATATGGACCTCCGAAAAATTTGCTTTCAAAGCTATTGTATATCCAATTATAACTTCGCGTTTGGCCCATTGCAGCCGTGTGTAAAAGCGGTTAGGTTATTTTAAAATGCAAACAATGTCAGTTCATTTAAATTCTAACGGTCTACGAAATAAAAGGCTTCTCGTTATAACTGAATATTACTATTCAGAGGAAACCACAAGGGAAGCTGTAAAGGAAACTGAGTGTAAGTGTTTTAGTTCAATTTCCTTAAGTACAATATAACAAGATTGTTATTGTGTAGTAAGTGAGTGTTTTTTGTGGTTACTCTTTCTTGGAGAATTCTTTTAAACATCCGTTTTTCCACGTGTTCTATTTATTAAACAAGGTAACTTTATGCTTATGAAACATGAAAGGCATTGGCCTTGAATATCTTAAATATCTAATCATCTAAAATAGGATTATATTCGAACAATATATTTTTGACAATATATCTTATTACGAATCACCACATAACAATTATGTGGTGATTAAAAGACAGAGAGACATAGGCTAGTTTAGACTCCTGAGGAGTTGACCTCGCAATGTTTGTTTAGGTACTACATACTTAAGCCTTAGTAGAAAAAAAGCAGGTCCTTTTTTTTCTACTAAGGCTGAAGGAATTTTATCTAAAGCTAAGCAGCATTAGGCAAAACAAAAGAATTCAGCTGTTGAACATATGGTCGGTTAGCCCGCATGTAAACAATGTCCTGCACCCATTGCAAGCCGTTCAGTGCGTATCAGTGCGGCGCTTGCAGCGAGCCGGTCCGCACGACAATCAGCATTCGATGCATATTAATGTTTGCCGCAGTCCGCACACTGTTGAGTTGGCCGCTAGCGGCGCCGAAGGCCGATAAAATAGTTGCGCTGTTAGATATAGTTCAGCTAACTTGTAACAAGGAGCATCGCTGCGAATCGTTAAATAATACAATGGTTGATTATTGATCGATCTTTATGCCCCTAAGAGCTCATGCTACGTTATAAAAACAAAAAATAACAATTTTATTTTAAACAGACAAATTTAAAGATTTTTCTGGTTTGGAGACGTAAATACCAAAAATGATCACATCTCCATCAAATTCGAGAAAAAATAAAAAAACTGTTAGAAATTAAATTTTAGAACCACAGCTTGTAAAACACCTCTGTAAACAATGTCTGACATGTATTGCAATCCGCCCAATACATATTGGCGCCGCCCTTGCAGCGCGGCCGCCGCGCGACCGTCAGTACTTGATGCATATTAATGCTTGCCGCAGTCTGTACGCTGTTGAGTTGGCCGCTAGTGGCGCCACAGGCCGGTAAAATAGCTGCGATGACATCGTGCAACTAAATTGTAGCAAGGAGCATTGCTGCAAATCGTAAGAATATATTATATATTTTTTTTGCTTTTCTGTATACAGCTGTTAAAAATAGATAAGAGATAATAAACCTTTTCATCTGACATACTATAATTACGATAATTACTTTCAAGACCACTTGTATCTCTTTGCTTGTATATTCTTAGGATAAACTTTACTTTTTATTGAATTTAGCTTCCACAGTTTATCAGCCTGGGAAAAACTTGAAAATTTTGGGACAAGATCCGAATTTGTTACGTTATTTATGATCGAAGAAATGAGAAAACATAGCCAGAAATGTTCATTCTTATAATAATCAATAAGCTTTAATAGAAAAAGATATTTGTGAAGATGAGCTAGGCAATTCTGGCAAAACGTTGCTATTTTAGCCACATTTCGTTCCATAGTAAGCCCTAAGTGGTCGTGACGGCTCCTAGATTAGTTCTATCTGGACTACGAATCAAGGGGCCTTGCGTCTTTCAAAATGAGACCACTAAACCGACACACGAGATTTAAAGAGAACTTTTAGCATCCGGCGTGTACTGGGAGTATCTCGCAGTTAAACCGGGGACAAACGACGCTACTGGGAAATCTGTACACTGAGGGGTAGATGCCGAGTTTAGCGGGCTGACGATTTATAAAGCGTTGGTTGAGGGCGATAAGATCTTTTCAATGTTGAAAGCCTGAGGGTCAGTAGTAGATTCCGGTTAGGCTTGCTAAAACTGACATTCGAACCGATAAAGCTATAGATAAAAAATACGCGATGAATATGGTTTTGGTTTTAATTTATTGATTATCTTGTTATTTATATTTACTTTTATGGGGCGAATGCATCAGATATCGTCACACCGTTTGATGAAGGAGTTCGCGATGTGAGTGACTCCCAAACTCTCTGGGTTGGATGACACTTCTCTATGGTGTGATCGGAGTAAATTATAACGATTGGTAAAATATTACGAGTATTAAGATAATTAAGCATGTTGTTTATTGCAGCAAATTTTATTATTAAAGGAACGGCTTATTAAGAATTCTTTTTTTTAATTTAAAAAACGTTGCGTATTGACAGTTAATAAAAAATATGTTGATTGAATATTAACAAAGACATAGAGAATATGAAAATGTTCCAGTCAGAAATTCGAACAGTCCAATAATTTACGAAAAAGCGCTCATTTGAAATGTTTTAATTGAAATGTAAATGAATATTCTCTCCAATATAATACGAGCGTAATTATGTTTCCCTTATTACAATTCAAATCGTGTGCATTGAGTTACAGCGTCATTAAGGAAATTATGACTCCGGTACACATAATTCTATTATCGAGCGCCATGTTCCCGGATACGATTTCAATTCGAAAAATATACCACTAGAGCCATCTAAAGGTCGTTTTAACATTTTTCATTCCCTTCTATATAGCGGAAGTAACATCAAATCAGGTCATTATGGAACCTTGAGATGCCCGTAATAACCCCTATAATACGGCCCCGAATAATTGGGATGAAAGCTAGCCAGAATGATAATGAAGAAGACCTTAATAATGCGGCGTATTCCACGTTTTTGGGGTTGCCTACTTTAAATGGAAAAACGGTACACTTTTTAAGGCTACGAAAACTTATTGCGATTACTACCAATGCCGTGTAATATATTGATAGTTATATGATAAAATAGGAGCACTTAGTATTATATATTAATAATTAAATAATAACATGATACCTACCTGGTAAAGCTCAGAATATTTAAGCAATGTTTTATTTAATAGGCAAGATTATAATAATATTAATAACTTTAAAAATGTAACCTTCATTCTATTGACACTCGCAAGTGTATAAATTCTACTAAAGATCACGTACATTGATAAGAAAATCACGGGACATAATATTCGTAAGATTGTAACGCCTATTGGGAGAACGGCGATTGAACCTAATCCACAAATAAAAACAGTTACGATTAAATTAAATTTATTTTACACTTTTAAAATCTCAAAGTAAATACTGAACTTTATATGGAACCTCCGGTGTGCTGATGCCATTCGCACTCCTGGTATTTTCGGATTTTGAGATTGCCTTTGGATCTGCAGGAAATTGCGACGGTTAATGCGGTGAGGTTAAAAATAAATTGCATTAACTACAAAGCTCGAGGAAAAGCGCCCATCCATCTTGCTTAGCAGCTTACACGTAGAAGCTGTTTAGTTTTTGTGTCAAGATTGAAAACTTTTAGAGATGCGAACTAATGGATTGGCAGAAATAAACAAGTTGCAATAATCTGCTTAGGATATTTGTGAAAGCTGGAATTTTATAAGACGTCGCCGAAGTAAATTTTTAGCGCTTTAAAAAACGAGTGGTTAATATTTCTATACATGTCTATCGTGCTATATTGGCCTAGTAAAAATAAAATTAAATATTTATGTTATAGGTACTTTAATTAAATAATTATGATAATCTCTTATCGTAAAAAAAAATAAAATGCCTTAAATGTTTCAAAATGTTGAAGTACATGGCTGAAAAAAAATATGAATTAAAATTATTTTTAATATACCTTAGTGCTTTTAAACCCAAATTAAGTTGGGTTTTTACTTGAGATTTTAATTTAAGGTTGAATGTGTATAAAATTAAACCCAGTTATCTAGTTCTGCCTACAAACTGTTAAAAACAATATAACTACACACTAAGCGGTGTATCTACATAGGTATTCTAAAATTATTATTTATTGCATACAAGCCAATACGTTTCAGACTCCACTGCACAGACAATAATACCAAGTGGCGGTGTCATACGAAATCTGTATGAGTAGGAGTGATCACACCAAAATATAAATGTAAAAGATGGACCAAGTTCCTTTGTGACTTAAAAAGAGAATGCAAAAAGCTGCGAAGTTTGCCACTATACCGTTGATCGTTGGAGTTGAGCTACGTTTATTACAATATAGTACTTTTACGATTGAGGACATTAGAAGATTAATTCGTGATTTGATTCTGAGAAAGAATCATGTCAGGTTCCAAATCCAAACCTTTAAATAATAAATAAATAAGATGTGTTTTTGGAAGACTAAGGAGAAAGAGTAAATTGAAAAATGTATAATTATACTTGGAAAGAAATTGTGACGATGAGTAATAGAGCCTGGAGGTGGTTATGTAACGGTAATGTTACTGGAAAACTTTACTCAGAACTTATTACGATGTAGAAATGGAGTTTGAACGGAGATTTGAAACTGCAATGCCCTACCTTGCCCTGGAGTTTGGCTCGACACACTGCCATGTGCCTAGATCTGCGATCGAGCGTGGCTATCCCGTAGCGGGTTTCATCAATCACGCGTCCATCTAGCTGGACATGACGTGTCTTGAAATGACAGTTCGTTTTTTACTCCGTACTTATATCTAGATTGATTGGATGTTTTATTTGATCCCAACTGGATTACCATTGATTTAGTACAAGCCTTGTTTTTCAATTTAACAATGTATATTGTATTTTATTTACCTAATGTAGTATAATTTTATATCATGTAAAACACCTTAAATGCCTACTTCCTCATATTAAAAATTTGAATACAGGATTTTTAATAACATAAATCCTTTGTACCATGTACATACAGACTGTAAAAGTAAAGTCGGCAAAAAGATCCAAGATTAAATTGCTAACGTTGCATATTACCTACCTATTTGATAAACTTCTCTTCTACAGGGAAATGGTAATTAAAACAATGGCAATTAAAATTAGCCGAAAGTAGCAAAAGGAACAATGTGCTAATGCGATGCTACAACAGAACCGAACATGTTTTCTTTCATTTCGCTGAATCAATCATGTCGATGTCTTTGTCTTATTCTGCTAATGATGTTTTAATAGAACACTCGTTAGTCCTTCCCTGGAATTGTATGTAGAGACGCGATTGTCTACTTTGTAAACATTTGCTATCATATATAATTAGCACATTTTTTAGTGTTATCTGACAGGATTTCGATTGAGGAAAACTAAACAGTAATATAGAAACTGTTTCTAAAGTTGACACCGGATTAGCAGTATGAATACAGTTGAATAAATTTAAATGAGGATTTTCTGAAATAAAACATCTACTGAATGGCATAACTGAACGATGCTGGATCATCTTACAATTGGTTACATAGCATTAGTGACTCCTCAAAATGATCGGAACGAATCAATCACTTTACACTGCGTTAAGGTTCCACGTCTAAGTTACATAACTATGATAATATTATCTAGGGATTACATATTCAATTAAAACCCAGTTTTAATACTAATATTATGTGTGTAACAACTGGTTGTTCAAAATGAACTCCTCACTAGTTTTAATATTTAATATTTTATTATGGATATAAATAAGTTTTATCCCCAGAATGACACCAATTCCTTAGTTCCAGACTAAGCTTATGCTATGGATACTATGTGAACGGATAGACATACTTAAATACGTTTATAAACAATGGACTCCACAAATATCGATGTTCATCACACTAAACACTTACCTCTAGCGGGATTCGGACCCACGACTCTTGGTTCCTCGGTCTCTGACCACTTGACCAACGGGCCAGTCGTAAATAACAATAAAACAAATGATTAAGAAAATATCAAATTAAATTTCTAAACTTGCCAAATAAGCGGGAGAAAGGAACGCTATTCCATTGAGTTGACGACTGATTTTTGTTATGAGTATTGCAAATGACAGTTCCCTAATTTCTCGTCGCCGTTAAAGTTCAAATGTACATTGACCTGAATATCATTCCAATACCGTGAAATAATGGTAATGAAGACCTGTAATTTACATTTCCATTTCCCGATTCCAAATGATAACTTTCATTCCAAACGCCTAAAATTCAAAGAGGCCGGTCTAAGTGGCGTATTTTGTTTCTCACTGTGTATTTTCGTTTCTGACCGAAATAAGATTTTCCACAAAGATAAATTATATAAATATGTATATACATACATATCCATGTGTAAACAATTTCCGTAGAGCAAATTGTTTTTATTAATTACAAAAAAATACTTCACACATTACATGGTCCTTACACACCTCACTCACTTCTTTGACATTCGTTAATAACATATGTACACATACTATAAGCATCAAACATGAATTGGGTATATAAAGATTTATATAAACTTTATAGTCCCATGTTGGTCTGGGACTTGGCCCATGTTGATCTGGGACAAAAAAAAAGAATGTGCCAACTGTGGTTCTTGCCTAGCATGTCGTAAGAGGCGACTAATGGTTTACGGGCTTTTGGGTATATGACTGAGTAGGCGACGAGCTAGCCACTTGTCACTCCTTTTTCACAGCTTGCCATCCAACCCAGCCCACTGTCCCATATTGGTCTGGGACTTAAAAAGAATATGCCAACTGTGGTTCTTGCCTAGCATGTCGTAAAAGGCGACTCATGGTATATCGGGTTTTGGGTATGTGATTGTGTAGGCGACAGGTTAAAGGGACTTGCTGCCCCTTCGACTCTGCCAACCCCTTTGGGGATTATGGGCGTGATTTTATGTATGTATGTATGTATAAACTTTATAATCACAATTGCAGTCCTATTACAATCATAAATACTCATGTGTACCTACTAGGAAAATTGCCATTCCAGACATTATGTCTGCCTTGTAGTAGCAATTATAATAACATGTCACAATTATTTTAATAACCTTGTTGTAAAGCGCTTAATGGGCCAACTAGTTAACCTTGTACTCCCAATCACATATTTATCTCCGACATACATAAACTATATGACTTGCTATCACGTTTAATGCAAATAGTGCTAATAACTTCATAAAATCTGTCATCAAAAAGACTTATCGCTGATGACTGCGCTAACGACTACAGACTGGAATCGTGTTTTAAGTAATCATTGTTTATAATCGTTGTAGATTCCCACATTAGCCTCCATCACTGTTCTACATAGATTTTATTTATATTTTTTCTTACTTACATATAAATTGTTGGAATACATACATTCCTAAATATCACGCCTGCAATACCAAGGGGTAGATAGAGACAAAAAAGGAAATTGTGAAAAAGTAGGGACAAGCTCGTCACCTACACAATCGCACACCCAAAACCCGATATACCTACCACTAGTCGCCTTATAAGACATGCTAGGCAAGGAATGCAGTTGGCACATTCTTTGGACAACACGTTGGAATTTAAAAGCAAGATATAGATTTTGTCAGTCCGACTCAAGATAGAATTACATAGACCATCTCTTCAGAGAAAACCGACGTAAAGTAGCGGTTCCAAGCTGCTGCGTTTTGTCCGGTGACTGAGAGTGCTGAAAGCCTGTACTTTGAGGCTTCACAGCGCTGACGAAGATCTAGGGTGCTTGTCACTGTAAAAGATCGGCAACATGTTAGCGACATATAATGTGTGTCGCTTGCCTACGCGTTGCCAATCTTTTATAGACTACGGTCATTCTTGTGATTAGGAATATAATAAGAGGCATGCTCCGGTGGTACGGATATGTGGAAAGAATGGATGACGATTGATTGAAGTATGTAGGAGCCGCTGAAGGCCCAGGCTCACCTACCACGACCAGATTAGTCGTGTATTAACAGAAGGTGATGTTAGGAGTCACAAAAACTGTAGAGCTTGTATGAAAAGCATCATGAATGTTGAAGAGGCGAGAGAGGTGTGTAAGAATCGTGCCATATGGCGTTCGGTTCTCTCTCCCCTGCTAGGGAAGTGGCGTGAAGTTTAGTTAGTTAAGATTATAATCTGCTACTGGTTCACCTTGGTAGTATAAAAAGGCACGAATTTTTTTTGCACGGACTTACAGAGAGGTGGAAAGGGCGGCCTGCCCACAACCAGTGGTCCTCGGGGGCCTCTAAGCGCCTGCCCTGAATCAACACTACTTATATGCTTACTAGGGGTCTCAATGAGCACTGATAGACTCTGGCGGGCATCAAAAAGTCCGCCACTGGCTACACAGAATACGCGACCAGACGTTCCGTCGGCCGCTTCACTTATAAGTGGCCCCGTTTCGCGGAATTACCCGTAATTGTACAACAAACTGCGTGGTTGTAAATGCTAACATTTCGCTGTCGGCGATTCGTGGAACCCATGCTGTGTCAACGGTTCTTTATGAGATAATTGTTAGGGTTTAAATAGGTCATTAATTGTTCTGAGTGTGGCGTCACAAGCAGATTTAAAATTAATAGCTTTTACCCACTGTGTTGTGGTCAGCGGTTTTCGGTTCAGGAGAAAGACACGTCACTCAGGTTGTGTAATTTATTTTTTGGGTTGAACGTGGTGAATACAGTTTGGCGCATTTCTATTGTGCACGGATATGTTTTGTTATGGATATATTAGAAACGTTGATTAAACAAAAAATAATAAACACGTTAGCAGCAACTCAATATCATAAATTCGAGTGAGCAAAAAAAAATACTACACACACAAAAATGTTTACAGAAAGTTGAAGACGCCATTTCCCTTGCAAAAATGTATTCAAACGATTTTTTTTTTAATTTTCTATTAATTCCATAAATAAATAAATAAATTCCGACTACATCACATACATTGATCTGACTCTGAGGTAAGTAGAAGAAGATATCAATACCTATATATTAATCAAATAGTGGTATTACAAATATATATATATACTTAATGGATAAAAACACCCAGACATAGAATAAACACAAATGTTCATCACACAATCGTTTGTCTTGGAGTTCGAACCCACAGCTCTTGGCGTATGTGACAGGGTCATTACCGAATGCGCCATCAAGCCAGTGAATAATATAAACATTATTTGCTAATGATCATGGATTAATCCTATTCAAAGGGTTTCATCCTAAGAATTTTTAAGCCAGTGAAATATTTTGTAGATATAATATACAAAGACATCATATAGAAAGTAACACCACAACAATTTGCGGATCACACACACGATATCAACATCGAGCTGTGCGGTTCCCAGACGGCGTTGCCATCAAATGGAATTCAATTTCGAACGTTTTTTTAGGGTTCCACATCCCAAAATTGTCAAACAAATAAACTGAGATGTCTGTTGGTAACGTTAAAATAATAATATTTCATTATGAATGCATAAAAATTTTGCGCGATAAATATTCGGTACAGAAACAATCACACACATTTTTTTTTGTAGTCTGTCATTGCCGGCTAATCTTTGACAAGATTAAACGGATTCTCTCTCAGATAGCTGATATTTTGGAGAAATAAATATGTTGTTTTTTTTTTTAAATTTCGAATTTCGCGGATTTTTTTCATATTGCACGCGGCAATAGCTTTTTTGCTGGAGTTAAAATATAGTATATTGGTACGGAATCCCTCGCCTGCCACTACGACATGCACTTGACAAGTTTTTGTTTTCAACTCTGTGCTCGCGTGTTTTATTGCTTCGCGTCAGACATTTCTGTATTATGGTTTTATTACGACGCCTATTATGGGTGAGCCCCTTGGTATTCCTGCCGTTGTTACTGCTAATGAGTTATGTTGTCATTAAATTCATTCGTCAGATACTGTCTAGAAAATCCACTTTATGTCAAGTTCTTTGTTTAATTCCTAGAAAAAATTCAAAAGACTAAACGCGACATGCATTATGTAGTGACTTAATGTGCAAATGCAAATATGTGCATGTAAAATTGAATACTGTCAAGAAATAAATGCACATATATGAGTAGCTTTAGATTACCTACCTGTAAGACATATCTTTAACTTGGAAGCTGAATAACATATCCGAACCATTTATCAAGATTGTTATTCAATTCACAGTCGAATAATATGATTTTATGTTATATGCTACTACGCTATTCCACAATAGACGATACATCGCAGGAAGGAAGCCAACAATAAATTGTATTACCTACATATAGCACCTATAAATGTATATACTATGTGTACGTATTAACAGTAGGACAGATCTGATGTGCGAATTTCCCACAAAGGATTATATATATTGTTTTAATAACGTTAGATCCCATGTTGGTCGGACTTAAAAAGATTGTGCCAACTGTGTTTCTTGCCTAGCATGTCGTAAAAGGCGACTAATGGTATATCGGGTTTTGGGTATGTGATTGTGTAGGCGACGAGCTAGCCACTTGTCACTACTTTTTCATCTAACCCAGCCCAGTTATATTTTTAGCTGCATGTGGTTAAACGGGCATGCTGTCCCTTTGACTCTACCTACCCCTTCGGGGATTACAGGCGTGAATTTATGTCACTCTTAAAATTTCTTGTACGTAACAACACTGATGTTTTTTATTTGGAATTCAATATGGTGAAAGTTGCTTGACTTTTGGTGATACTTATGTTGATTGATATCTTACCACTAAGCCTAAACTCACGTTCTAAGTTGATAACTTCTATTAATGGTATCAGTACTAATACAATTTTAAGTTTTATTATTATTTGTCTTGTTCTATTCTGCCTAACTTAGTCAAGAATTTTGATAAACGAGTTATTTAAAACCTTCTGACCAACAAAGTGTTTACTTGCAGTCCATCAAAGCTATCCTGTAAATAATGAAATACACTCGAGTGAAATATAATCAGCGTTGGAAGGGTGTGGTTAATTTGATGTAACCGCAATCTCAAGCAGTCGACTCCGAGATAAATTGGCTGTTAGGCTCATACAAAATGCAGGGACAGACCGACGACGGGGAAAATAAGAAACAAGAATTGGGGTTATCGCTTCGATAACGCTCCGTTGGCCACGGGGTCTGCTCCGGGAAATCTTTGACACTCCGACCCATTCGGGGAAACAAGATGCAAGTAGTAAATCCTACTGAATCTTTATCTAACCATACATATGTATGTAGGTACGTATGTACGTCACGCCAGCTTCTCCAGCTGAAGCGATTTTGAAGGGACCTTGGATGGCAGATACGGGTGTTATGAGTTTTATTTATGACTAGCTGTGCCAGCGGTGTCACCCGCGTTTGTGGTTAATATTATAAAAACTATTTCCGTCATACATGATTTCTATGTAACTTTAACCATTAAGGCTGCACACGCGACGGAAGCTTAAAAAATGGAGTAACTTCTCCCGTTTTCCCAACATTTCCCTTCACTACTCTGTTCTTATTGATTGTAGTGTGATGAAAAGTATACTATAACCTGCCCAGGAGTATGAAGAATAATTGTACCAAGTTTCGTTAAAATCCGTCGAGTAGTTTTTGTTCCTATAAGGAACATACAGACAGACAGACAGACAGACAGACAGACAGACAGACAGACAGATAGACAGACAGACAGACAGACAGACCGACAAAAATTTTACTGATTGCATTTTTGGCATCAGTATCGATCACTAATCACCCCCTGATAGTTATTTTGAAAATATATTTCATGTACAGAATTGACCTCTCTACAGATTTATTATAAGTATAGAAAAAGTATTAGGAAGACGCTCAAAACAAAAATTCTTTATAATTGCACGCGAATTGTATTAGTTAATAAGAATGTATCTATCTATCATTGAAGTTTGTAAGCATTTTACGCAAACGCGGCTGAACAGATCGGTCTGAGATTCGAATTCATATACTGAAATTTAGTCTTACATTAACGCATTGAATACTTTTTATCCGGTAAAATTGTTTTACCATATTTCCCAAATATTGCACTACCAATGATCGTTGTCATCCTTCTAGGTGTACCTGAATCATTCCGTCCTGTGGCCATTCCCCATGAGCACTAAGTTACCATAGTGGTCGACTACCGTATTGCAATATACGTTATCTGGCGAATACATTGCCTAGTTGTCGTCTAGCGGTTGATTTATAGCACAGATGTTGACTGAACCTCTAAGTTATGGTGTTGGTGTGATGCGCGAGCCGCCCATCATTCATACGTATTGGTTACTTACAAATGAGTTGGTACCAAATGGTATGTGGCTTAGTCTGATTGAGTAGTTGTTGTGTCTGTTTGTATAGACCTGTTGATTTTTTTTTATATATCCATTGTCTTCAGATTTCTTAGAAATTATATTCACTTGTTTAAATATCAGAGTAACTGAAAATAACCTGGGGAAATTACCAAATAAGCGTGTATGCACAACAGGTCTATACAAACAGACACAACAACAACTCAATCAGACTAAGCCACATACCATTTGGTACCAACTCATTTGTAAGTAACCAATACATATGAATAATGGGCGGCTCGCGCATCACTATTTTATAATTACAACAACCACTATATGGGTGTACCTGATTTCTCTTCACATTCAAACTGCATAATCCATTTCGATAAAATATGGTACGATAAAAGTTAGAACTTAAAAGACAGTCAGGCTATTTTTATCATAAAATTGCAGATCCTGCAGGACTATATATAACTATTGCTGTGTTGCACCAAAGCGCTTTCTACTGCGGCTCATCACAAGTTCGACCGATACACCATTCATAGCCAAGAGTAATAAATAGCAAGCGGCGAATTTATGCTATAGATTTAAGCTTTGTTCCGATTGACTCACGTGATATAATGTGGGCCTGTGATATCCGTAATGAGAACGTTCGATTGACAGGGAAATATGCTTCAGAACTGACAGGACGTTCGGAAATTAAACGCTGTATCGCTTATATCTGTCTGATTAATAATAGCACTCCAATTTATTACAATTCATCATTCAATGAGATCGTTTGTAAATTTTGCTTTGCGTCAAATGGGGGCGGGAATGAATTGCGTAAGCTTAATTTTGGGACGGCACAGTATATCACTAAATCTAATTAATGTGAAGCGAGATGAATAAAAATATGACGTCAACTTTTTAATTTAGAGTAGGAAATGATAAAATATATGTTTTTCGAATGGGAAAAATGTCACGTGGCTAACCATTTCATACAATGTCATGATATCCATCGTCTAATTACAAAACAACAAAAGCCTTGTATATATAGATAATGTTGTTGTACAGTAGGTATGTGAATGCATTTAGCGGAAATTATATGAATTAAAAATAAAACTAACTCTTTTTTTTATTGGGGAAACTCCCACGATCTGTCACCGTCTCTTGGGGAAACAGAGGGCGTTGGGTCGGACTCGAATCGACTAAAACCCCAATAAAGCCTCCCGAGGCGCAGTTCGGGAGGAGCCGGCATCCTCACTACCGGGACCATACGGCAGCTCCTCTGGTGGGGCACGGCTCACCTGGTGCGGCGTTGGTCGATGTTGTGCACCCCACGGTCGTTATGCATAACACCGAGCACGCTCGCAACGTCGAGACGTGCTAGGCCACCCAGCAAGTCGCTGGGGGGAAATAAAACTAACCCTGAGAAAAGCTTAACCGGAGCATGACATAAAATGCTGGTTATAATGAAACTCCCCAAATTATGTTCACGTGAATTTAAACACTTATTTGAAGATACTGAATAGTAGTATACAGTTAAAGATGTACAAATAATTAATCTCTTTTACCAAACCATGCTTATTATACTGTGTATTCATGACACCTATAGTAAGTGCAAATGATTGATAGTTTAATATAACGAAGTTAATAACCAACACAAACATTGAAGTTTTGAAACTACGTAAAATTTGTATTACACTATTTATTTTCACATAAAATCATAAATAAAGCGGCGACTATAATGTTTTAATGATAAGACCATTAATTTACGTCAAGGTAAAAGTTTTAGACGAAACTGTGATTCAATCATTAGTTATATTTTTATGCTTGGATAATTAATTGAAAGAAATACGTATAGAATGAAATGGACTCTTTAGGTGGAGTATACCTAGTAGGTATACGTTCATTGTGATGTATGAAATTTGAGTTTTATTATAACAGCAAAGACGTGTAGGTATATAAAGAAACAATGCTGCAAAATAGCACCAAATTACTATAGTTACATGTATCAAGTCACTTCTTCAAAATATGTTGACGAACGCCGTATGTATAGAACCTAATATAATACGGCGTGTTGAATTCTGTTATGAATAAATCCAAAAAGACTAGACCTATTGGACCGATGCAATAATATTGCATCAATTGGGCACTAAAAGTAATTGATTTATTAGAAATACTTTTTGCTTTGTCACATCTGAATCAATGCGTAAGTACATTTTTAATTTATTTCAAGTTAATGCTACTTTTCAAAAAAGACCGATGTTAAATTAGGAATCAATTGTGCATACATCTTTCAGTTGTTTTAAGTTGTACAAAAATGTTTTAACAAATAGTAGCATTAGGGATACTGACCCCGAAATTCATGATTAGCAAAAGCGAATAATTATTAAGCCATGAGTGAGTTCCGCCTCCGCTCCGTGAATTTTAATGGGAGCTTGGGACGCATGAAATGAGGACGGGCGATTGACAGGAAAATACAAAGCGCATTTATCTTGACATTCGGAAATTAAACTTTGTGTCAGCTATGAGATGATGATGATTGGTCTGTCAATTAAAGAGTACGCAACCTTTGACCAATGAACTTGTAAGCTGATCCACCAACACGTAAAATCACGCTTCTATTTCTTTACAAATTCTATTGAAGCATTGCATTTTAAAATAACTTCATATCCAGCCTTTTTTTAGAAATGTCTTTTTTTTAAACAACGTAGAAAAATCGTAGGAAATTTCCTTTAGTTTTTCGAAAATATTTGTTTTTGGGAAACTGATCGTTGAAATTTATTTAGTTATTCCTGATATTGAATTCCATTTATTAAATATTAAAACGATATTCTCACACATTTTGATAAAAAAAAACTTCGCAGCAAAAGTTGAAACGAACATATTTTAAAGCCTTACCAATTTCGAGCTGAAAATTGAATATGTTTATAGTGGAAATATAAAACGCTTAAAAGTCCGCTGTACGCTTTAATTTCAACTACATTGTCACGTATCGAAATTTAACAGAATAAATATTAAATTTTATTAAATTAATCCACAAAATCAGTTTTAATTTTATTTTATTGGAAATATTAAATTTAATTGTAATTAAGATTCGATGAGTCGATTATGAAAAAATGCTATTACGTCATTAACGATACTGTTCGGGCTAGTGATATGTTATTAAATTAGCAGACACATCATCATCTCATGGCCGATACAAAGCTTAATTTCCGAACGTCCAGTAAATGCGCTTCGTATTTTCCTGTCAATCGCCCGTCCTCATTACGGGCGTCACAAGCTCGCATTAATATTCACGTGGCCCGGACGGAATGGAGGCGGAACTCACTCATGACTTAACATTCGGTTTTCCTAATCAGTGACTATGAATCTAAGTTCAGTGAAATGTTCACTGAACTTAGATTCAATACGGCGTGTATGTATGTACATTTACGTGCCACAAATACTATACAAGGATTAGCAGAGTTGCGAAGGTCAGATCGGCAGTCACTTCGATGTAACAGATACTTTAATTACCAAACCCAGGATTTATCATCCTGGATCATGGTTTAACCGTTCTCTGACTTAGCATGGGAGCTATGATTATAATGAGACACTATGGCATTATTACAACTGAGTCTACTTAAGTACATTTTGAATAAACAGTTGTGTGAAGTACTTGACAATTTTCATTTGAGTAGATTCGTGTAATAAGAGCGGTGGTAGCTCAATGGTAAGGACACGCGCCTCTTAACCGAGGAGTGCTGGTTCAAGCCCGGCACGTACCTCTGGATTTTTCAAATCTATGTACGTATTTATACCACTAGCTCGGCGGTGAGTGAAAACATCATGATGAAACCTGCAAATTCAAACAACTTTGGATTTGTAACCATGATCAAAAAATTGTCTGGTTCCCCTATCTTAGGGTTGCGAAGGTCAGATCGGCAGTCGCTTCAATGTAATTACCAGACTCGCTAAATCCTGGATCATGGCTAAGCGGACCCGTCTAAACACGGGACATAACGCTAGGAAGATGATGAGATTCGTGTAATGTCCTAATACCATGCTTACATGAATCATGTTAATATCATGTTTGAGTAGATTCGTGCATTACACGAATCTACTCAAACGTAAAATTTATGGCACTCCCATTATTTTCCAAAAAGTTAATGGATACAACATTTATCCGAACAATTTTATTTTATTTTTGAGTATCTTAAGTCTAAACCTGGAGTTTATAAGAAGTCGTATAAATTTTTGCTTGGAATCACTCGTTAATTCGTGTGTTGAGTAACTATAATAATAAACATTATTAACCTTCTGTTGTGTGTGAGGTAGGTATCCATATCATGGGTAGATATATACATACATTCATAGTATCACACCCATAATTCCCGAAGGGGTAAGCAGAGTCAAAGGATAGCAGGCCACTTTAACCAAATTCAGCCAAAAATAAAACTGGTCTGAGTTAGATGGAAAATTGTGAAAAAGGAGTGAGAAGTGGCTAGCTTGTCGCCTACACAATGCACTACATTGTTGATATACCTGTAATATTGTTTCACTTTTACCTGCACTCTGTACCATATCTGAGCTAGCTACTCGTAAATAAATAAATAATAAATAAATCACACTAGATCACATACATTGATCTGACTCTGTGATAAGTAGCTTAAGCACTTGTGTTACGGATATCAGAATCAACAGTGGTATTACAAATATATACTTAAATATTGGATATTAACCCCCAGTATTCATCATACGAATATTTGTCCTGAGTGGGGATCGAACCCACACCTCTTGGCGCATGGAGCAGGGTCACTAGCTGGAGGAGCCGAGGCTGTAAAGGCTATGCCAATACCCATAGCTCCTCCGATCAGCGATAAGGGGTGTCGCGGTGTTTTAGTGGGTATACCCCGGCCACTACCATCTTGGCCGGAGCAGGGGACCCTTACTCAAGGCCCCCCGGGAGCCCCACACACCACCCTGCCCCCTGGGTAGGGTGACGGTGCGTAATGCATTTCAACGCGTCAAAAAAAAAAAAAAAATGGAGCACTGCTGAAAGCGCCGTCGAGCTTGTCAAGAACTCGTAGAAGATTCAATGTTATATCTACCATAGTAGTGTTATACTGTATTGTCAAAACCACTCCGTCATTCATAAAAGTAACGAACTAAATTTCTATCTAAATTTAACAGCAATATACCTAAAATTTAAACAAGGTACCCAAAACGTGATCGGCTTCCACATGAATAATTCTATTACCATTCTATTTGTATACTTGGTTTAACGTTAGGTATAGAAAGGCGATGGTAAACATTAAATCAAACCGAACCCTGTTTGATCAACACTGCATAGTTGCGGCGGGCGCATATTAATGTGTTTGGATTACATGGGACCCAGGTATTTCCAACTAGATCTCGTAATTCGATACGAGTTATGTTTGGACCTTGTATTAAGTTTCGAAGTTATGCTGAACCCTTGAGACCCACGTATACTCATTTAGGCCTTATTACGAGTATAGAAGTAAGCGTAGTCTTTTTATAAGTTACTTGCATCTCTTTTAATATGTAACCGAAATTTAATTGAAGCAGCACATTCCAAAAACCAATTTTTTATATTAATTAAAAACACTCTTTCAACTGTTTCTCATCTCAGCATGTAGAAAAAGTATTGTAAAGTTTAAAAGTTGCTATTGGAAAATCTGCAATAGCTAACCTTTTATTTTAGTTTTTAGTTTAGTCAGATTCTCAAAAATGTCCAGGAGAATAAATATCAACTTAAGAACTCCTCTGTTTTAGTATTGCTACCTTTTGACGTTTACTTCTAGAAACATTACTCGCATTCATGCAAAAATAATTTTAAAACTAACTTCCAACCCACGGGAATGAAGTGAAAAGTTCTAGCGAACTACAAAACTTACACCCCCTAACCCACGTTGATTCCCACTAATACAATAACTGGAAACTTTGAATTTATAACAAAGTTTCATTCCAAAGTGAAAGATGGACGATCTGACTGGGAATAGCTGTGATCCGAGCCGCGATATTCCAATGAGGGTATTATTGTTTGACAGGGAATAGTGAATAAAACACTTTTAAACAAGTCAGTCTCGTTGCATTGGTGCAGCGGGTCCTGACTTCATGTCGAACGGAAACGGTGCGAGGTCGGTCCTACAAATAATTGGAATGACAATGGCATTTCTTTCGCATTTGTTTTATTGGATTTGTTTGCGATATCTTGCTGATTGTCATGACAATTCAAGCTACTTATTTTTTAATTTGTTAAATGTAAGTGACGTTGGCTATCGTGTATTTAGAAAGAAGAATCTATCTAACGTTTATAAAAAAAGGGTCAACACAAATGTGTGCATCTACTTATTTTTTCATCATGTCGTGATACGGGATGAAATATATACTATCTACATATTTTTCACGATTTTCCATGTCTTATCATCTCTGTTTTATTTTTAACTAAAAGTAGTTAAAGAAGCTTTCTGTTCCTTTTCTGGTGAGGTAGATAGACGCGATGGTATACCAACATATATAAAAGCACTGCATGTGAGATGCTTGTCAGCTGCGTGATACAACAAAATCTTTATATAGCTAATCTTTTATTCTTCTTAACGTGTGAGAATGGGTCCTGGATATTCTTTATTGCCTCGACACCTTGCAATCTATTATGAAAGCGTGGGCATAATTTCGGGTTGCACTTTTTGTATTTGTCACGTCGCGTAATGGCGGTTTTTTAATTGTCAGAATGCAAATTGCGCGACATCGCGCAATCATGGTGGTGTGTGATAAAAACAATAGTGCGTATTTTTTTTCCTTTTATGAGTTATTTAGCTCTAGCGGTATAACATAATAAAAAAATGCTGATGCAAACTTGAGTAGACATTGGAGTCTTAATTAAGTTTGTCATTCAAAACAGATTACTTATTACGTTCATTGATTCAAAAAGACTGCTACAAAAGAAAGGGTTGATGTACATAATGCCAATTTATCATAGCCTTAACCTGAGCGCTTGAAGTTATTTGAATAATGGACCGTTATGTGTATGTAATATTCATGACTACAAAAGAAGCCAATACTTGACCTGGATTCTAGTTTTCGGTTTTAGTAACCAAAATTTACATTTAATATACGTATATGCATAGTATCTATATTTTTTAAATTTCTTGGACTTTTTGAACAATATTTATATCTTTATCTTTTTTTTAAAGTACTAACTAGAAGCATAGGAATAGCCACCGGTATTGCTATGCTACAGAAAGTATCTAAAACTTCATGTGAGTATATAGTAGAATGAATTCCACATCTGCTGTATATGTTTGTGGACGTATTTACTATAAACTACATTACTTGAGACACATGTACAAACATTGTTATAAAACAAAATATTTACATCGCTATGCAAAATGTTGCGCGTCAATAGTTGTCATTAAAAAACATATCACACACTAGTTTTAGGTAATAACATAACTCACTAAATTATGTACTCCCTATATATTAATCGTAGTTAATATTATCCAGCTAAAGAGTTTTAATTGTTTGTTTGCTTGAACGCGCTAATCCCAGGAGCTACTGGTCCGATTTGAACAATTACATCAGTGTTAGACAGCCCATTTATCGAGGAAGGTTATATATATTAACCATAAACGCGGGTGAAACCGCGGGCACAACTAGTCAATCATAAGACTAGAACGATCAAAAAACAAAAGCAGGTACCTATTGAATAACAGATAAATCTATAGATCTATCTGTAGATCAGTCTGTGAATAAGTCGGCCTGAAATAGAATTCAATATTTTTACGAATACCGAATAGAGAGAACCATTCGGTATTCGCTAAAATATTTGTCATGTGCGGGAACAACAAACATGCCCATCCACACTTCGTGCTATGCTAAATGTATATGTGTGTGTGTGTTATTTGCATACTATTATATCAGCACGTAGGCTGCAGCAACGATGAGTGTGTTGTGATTGCATGTACTCCTTACTCGATTACGGCCAAGCCTAAAATAAGGTGAGATTTGAAAAAAATCCAGCTTTTCGATATGCAGTTTGGTTCTCTCTGCCTACTCCGCTAAGGAAATGGCGTGATATTTGAGCTTTGTATTTATGTATGTACCTACTAGCTTTTGCCCGCGGCTTTGTTTTCATGGTACATCGGTAAAACATAGTCTATATGTTATTCTGGTGTATGAGCGATATTATTCTAAAGTTTTATTAAAATCCATTCAGTCAGTAATTTTGCGTGAAAGATTAACAAACATCCATTCATCCATTCATACAGTTTCGCGTTTATAATATTAGTAGGATGTGTCTATTTAACACGATACAACCTACGCTATTTCTGATTTTAATGACAGACGATTTCATTATAATGACTGACATTAAAAAATACAATTATTTTTGCAGCAAAATTTTCACTTTTAACGTAAACTAACTAACTAAACTTCACGCCACGGTAGGCAGAGAGAACCGATTTTAATGTAAAAGATGTTATCAATATCTTTTGCACATGAAAGAAACCACTATTCAATTTAATTTTGATACGTATTATTATCAAGCAAGACTAGTTTTACGATTGACTTCATCGAATCTTCTGTGTAATAGATTGACGTTCCTGAGCACTGTTCAATGTTCACCGGATAGGAAAAGGCGATGCGTGGGCAATGAACTCGATACACCTTTGAAGATGACTGCTAATCTAAGCGTAATGTTAAGTTGTAGTGGAAAGAAACAGAGCAAAAATGGCAAAGCTATAAATTAAACGGCATAACGGTAATTTATCATCTTGGATTTATTCAATTGGAATGCTGACACCAGACAAAAACAAGTCTATGAAGTCGTTCATTAAAAATGACAACTTGGGTATTGAAGATCAGCTACGATCAGGTCTATTTTTTAATTCATTCTTCATCGGTGTAAATTCATTGACTTGAAGACCCAACAGAAGTGACAAATGACAATCAAACGAATATTTTGTCCCTTGTCAATTTGCACCCGTGGTCTTAAATAAAATTAGCCGGTAAGTCACGTTAATTATGACTCTGTATACATATAATATTAAATTTATCCAGTAATAGATAAATACATGTGTAAAGAAACGAAATATGCCGTCGGTAAACAGTAGCTAACGGCTACTGGTTTACCGAACCCTATACTATAATCAAGTAACATTACAATGCTGACAAAAAAGTCAAATTAATAAAATACGTTGTTGAGAAAATAATTCATTATAACGGATTGATTTATAAACTTTGAAAGTCGTTTATTTGGCCTTCATGTAAGATATTATATTTTTTATTTATATTGTATGTTGTATGTTTCAGTGTAATGTATAAGTGAATGTAAATACTAAAATAAAACTTTGGCTTTCAGAGCAACGCAAGCAGGTTATTTCAATCCAATAATTCCCTATATAGAAAAGAAATAGTCTTATGTATGTATTATATGTAGGTATGTATTTATCTCTGCACTTTATTTTAAGGCTTACACTGCCATTTTAAATTCCCGACACTCCTAATGTTCCACATAAAGCTTCAGCTTAGCCTTTATACGTTAATTTGCATATCTAAAGCTTTTTTGCATATCTACAGTAATAAATAGTTCATTGCTTAGTTAAAATATTATCTGCTTAGCATATTTATTGATTGAAAAGTTCACAAAGTTCACTAACTTACCTTCGCTTATAATTATATAAATAAATAAACAATTTCTTTAAAAATAACGTTAGGGAAGTAGCGTGACGTTTAGTTAGTTAGTCAGAACCAATATTGGACACACGACTTATAGTAATTTTGTTTACAATTTTATGTGAAAAAATTGATAGCTAGTTATTAATTGCAGTAGAGAACAGTTAGACATACATGTTTACACGTTCAGTCTACATAGCTGGAAAGGAAAGAATAAAGTTCCACGACCGGAAAGTCACAGGAAAAGGCTTGAACCAAATATAGCAATGCAAATACGCACATTATGAAGTTAGTAATTAAGTACTAGTTATTATCTGCAATGAATTTGTAATGACTAAACTAATTATTTAAAATAATAACGTTATTACAGCATTCCTAACTTCGCTTCAGTCGGACTGTCTGCCTGTTCCATTTTTAATTCGAAGTACTCAAATAAGTGGCCCCGATTAATATTTTTATTTGTCTACGAGCCTCCTTTCACTCGGGTTTTTGTCTTGGCTCATTTCTCGGGACCTCCTAAAAACAAGATGGATGTGACAGGGTGTACTTCAGGATAATGAAAACGGAATTCCTTCATTAACGCAAAGAAGGGATCCTGGCCTGTGGACCGCACCGCCTTTATACCGACTCCAACTTAAATCACTTCCAGAATATACCTAAAGTTTTATTGTCGTGAGTTTCTTAACAAAGGATTTCGCTACACATTCAAGCGGGAATGTTTTTCGACGCCGAATTATTTTCGTATCCATTCAATCCGAGACAGGCGCGGAATTAAATTTCAGAAGGAAAAGTTAATTTTATAATTTTTGTGCATTTTAGTGAAAAATTCGACGACATAATTTAAATTCTTTTCTGTTTTATTTGAAATACAGACGTTTGTTTAATAAGACTGTATTGGGTGGCACAGAACGTTTAGTCGAAATTAAATAAAAGCTTTTAATAAATGATCTCCAACGAGCTGTGACGGTTAAGCAGAAAATTGCCGTCTTAATTTGAAATAAAATAAAAAATACCAAAAAATATTCTTTGTAAACACTTTATTAAAATCTTAGAAATTCTTAATTAAATTACTACGAATAAAGAAAACACAATAGAATTGGATTCAAAATGTATCACTTCTTCTATACTTAAAAAACTGTTGTAAATATTATTAAGTGTTAATGTTTCTGTTTGGTGACAAAATATAAAAGTCTGAAGTTATAGTGAAAAAACTCCTAGGAAAATTACTGCGTTAAAGGTTGCAATATGCTGGATGCTGCACTGGATTATATATTACAAGATCAATCAATCGATAAATGAATAGTTAGATACATGCATCATAACATTACTCATGTAAATCCCGAAGGGGTAAGCAGAGTCATAGGGGCGAGAAGCCCCTTTAACCACATTTAGCCAAAATAAAACTTTTTCCCAATGTTTCATCTAACATTGTAAAAAAGTATTAACAAGTAGCTAGCTCGTCGCATATATATCACATACCCAATACCCGATATACCATTAGTAGCATTATACGACATGCTAGACAAGGAACATAGTTGGCACATTATTTTTAAGTCCCATACCAACATGGGTTATATCGTTAGATATCTTCCATATTAATAAAGAAGGGCAATTTCTGCAATTACCAATTTTCATTACTTGTTTTCCTTTGCACGCTCTCATCTTCGATTCTTTGAGTGAAGTCAAGTCAAATTCTCGCGAACTTGTAATCAATAACTTATTCCATATTTTCGAAGTTGCAACTACCAAGTTTCTGGTTGGCGCGTGGAATCAATTCAGAATTGGCAAACCGGAGTTTAAGCTAACTTCGATAGAACTCGGTTTATGTGCAAAACTATTAATCTCGCTGCATAAAGCTCGGACGAAACGTTAAGTCCCGGATCCATAACTGAATTGAGACTAAAGTTGCTGATATTGAGTTGGAAAACTTCGTCCCAATAGATATTTGTTGCCATTTATCACGTTTCTCGTACTAGTTTTTATTATTGCGCTCAGTACATTGCGCAATGAATTAGTTTTACTATAAAGATGTATCATTTATCTTATTTTGCAATCTACGAAGTGGTCATTGGAGAATATGGTACGTGAATGCTATGTATAATCTCCTTTGGATTAATTTAGGATGTATCGTGTTTCGCATTTTAAGGAAGAGGGGGTTCTAAGTTCGACTGCAAATGTTTTTATTGGTAAGTAATGGTCAATTTACCTGCAGCTACTTTCTTGTGAAACAACATTTTGTAACATTCTTAAACTTTGTTGAGTATGACAATCATATTGCCACCAACATAATAAAAGTAACAAAGCATAACAGAGTAATTTCTATATCAAGTGACTAGTATCGCATTTGATATTTTGTAGATCTAAACAACTATTATGGTTTGTTACAAATTGTGACTGATTTTTAAACTTTTTTTAAAATAAATATCTGACTACGTCACATGCATTGATCTGATTCCGAGGTAAGTAGCTTAAGCACTTGTGTTACAGATATCAGAATCAACAGTGGTATTACAAATATATACTCAAATATTAGATATTAACACCCAGACACAGAACAAACACAAGTATTCATTATACGAATGTTGGTCCTGGGTGGGAATCGAACCCACAACACTTGGCGCATGGGGCAGGGTAACTACAGAATGTGCCATCGAGCCATTAAACTCGGACGTAACTTAACACGGTAGCATTTAAGTTGAACCTACATATAACAATTTGTTACGTTTCCCACTTGGAACATTTTTCACATAAGTTGCTGAGGTATTTATGCGCCATAATATAAAGATTAATGTGCTGTTGGAATATTAGAATCTATTATCATAAACACCTCTAGGAGTTTCCTAATTAATATTAATGCTAGATTAATATTATAACGTACGATGAACGAGAATTCAGTCAAAATATTGGAAGATGGCTATATTCAGCCATTATTGTAAGAAATATATACCATGGTAAAGTTCATCTCTATATAAACGATAGCAGTTGCGTTGCGAAAATTTTCAGGCAATATGAAGAAGGAAAAATTAGCATATATTAATAAATATTTGTTAGATAACAAACTCCAAGAAATATCGTTAAGTGGAGCATCTTGCTTTTAAGTAGGTAAGCAGTTTGTATCCTACAGGAGAAGATGCTAGAATACAGTTCTACCTACTTTCTTACTACAAACACCAACAGCAGTGTACTTCAATAAAGCCAAAGATATCATAAAGCAGTTGTACTCAACCTAAGGTCCGTAGGTATAACAAATCACATGTAGCCTAATATACTACAATCTTGTAAATTGCCAGAATGTAAGCATATGTGTTTTGTTAACGTCCGTAAATTCCGTAAATATTGCCTGTAACACAAACAAACATTAAGCTTATACATATTTATCTATCTACATTATATATTCAGTAGCTCATATGTATCTTAAAATTTAATTACAAAACCAGTGAGCCTTCTTTTTTGCTTTATAATGTATCTTGTTTTAAAAAATGTTTTGGTTTAACTAGATAAACAGTTGGGAAAATTAATATAGGTGCATACTCCTATTTCATATGCAGTCGAAGTATTTTTATGCGAAGTATAAAGAAAATAAAGGTTGAGTCTCTCTGCCATATACCGTATGTATTCTCACAGAACTAGCTACGAAGTGCTTCACAGCCACAATCACCCCCGATAAACGCGCTGAAAACTTTCGTATGCGATATAAAAATTCCAGATAAAAGTTGTTGCGAGATTCCCCTAGAAAAATGCAGGAAGACTTTCGATCGTTCCGATATCGAAAAATAATTTCTGTTTACCCGGCGGAATCCTTTTAAGTCTTAATAGAACGGGGGGGTTTACGGTTATCCTCTGTTACTGGTGGTGGCTTTAGTTTGATTTAGTGGCTTGTCACATTTTTCCCGTCTTAAGATCTGAGGAATTCTGTGTTAGCGGTTGCCTTTATTTTTAGATTCCTAGCGTTATTATTACTTCTTCTTTATCTTATCTCTACTAATATTATAAAGCTGAACAGTTTTTTTGTTTGCATGAACGAGCTAATCTCAGAAACTACTGGTCCGAATTTGGAAATTGCTTTTGTGTTGTATAGTCAATTTATCGAGGAAGGCGGGCACAGCTAATATAGAATAGCCGTTTATTTTGATGGATTAAGGTTCTAAGCGGTTCAATTCTAGATAAGAAAGTTTAATATATGTTGGTCTGGTGTTCAAAATAATGTATCACCCAATTTACTGTGTTTGTCGCTTAGCGTATCGTAAAAGGGGACTAATGGTCTTTGGAGTGTTGGGTTCGTGATTGTTTAGGCAGCGTCACAACTTTTCATTCAGTCGAGCTACATTTATTTTTGGCTATTAGCCTCACTGCTCCTTGGAGTCTGTCTAGTTCACTTCAGTGATTGTGGGCGTGACAAAATATTAAGTACCTATTTTAACCGTTAAAAGCGTAATGTTATTTAGATATTAAAATTTCTCCTTAACATTATGTTTTTGAATGAAGCTAAGCCCAGTTACTATGATTGATGTGACATAAATATAAGTAGGATTTATAAGAGCCATACAAATTTTAATTGGCAATACATTCTTGCTTAATTTTTTTGATAAAGTTTAAAATATTTCTTTAAGTACCGTTCTTTTGTTAAGGTTTGCAAATCTCTTATGATAGATATATTTCACCTTCTTACTTCGTAGTTTTATTATCTCCATGACCTACTTTTACTCAGCGACTGTTTCGTACAATTCGTTCTTTAAAGCTTTTGTCTCTGCAAATTTATCTAGAGCTTGCAAATTATTGCGAATTTGTGAAATTAGTCAAAGGTTTAGTAGTGGGAGCCACGCAATCCATAGTCATTATATAAAGTAATGGGATTGTTTGTTAGGTATGGTTATAGATAGAATCATTAAAAATTTTGCTGCCAGAATAGTTAAGGGTTATGGATGATTCATATAAATAGGTTGCTTTGATCTCTAAACTACAAACAAACATACCATCGCTCCCATAATCCCCAAAAGGGTAGGCAGAGTCAAAGGGGCAGCTGACTCCTTTGACCACATTCACCCAAAAATAAAACTGGGCTGGGTCATATGGAAAATCGTGAAAAAGCAGAGACAAGTGGCTAGCTTGTCGCCTACACAATTACATATACAAAACCCGATATATGTACGATATATGTACCATTAGGCGCCTTTTACGACATGCTAGGCAAGAACGGTAGTTGACACATCATTTTTAAGTCCCAGACCAACATAGGCCCATGGGCTGGGTTAGATGGAAAATTGTGAAAAAATAGTGAGCCAAAAATAAAAATGGGTATTTTTGGCCGAATGTGTTAAAGGGGCCTGCTGTCCTTTTGACTCGGCCTACCCCTTCGGGGATTATGGGCGTGAAATTATGTATGTATTACAGGTAATCATTTTTTGTGTTGTTTGTGATTGATAATACAAGCGATAAGCGTGAATATAAACGTGCTAAAGCTACTGTCCCTATAAAACCCGAAATTGTTGGATATGATGATTAATCGAAAAACATTCCGGCACCCACTTTTCACATTCTAATTGGCCGGTCGGGGAGGGTTCATACAAATTACTTTTTCATCAGATACAAAAGATCCATTATCCACTCAAATTAGTTCCTTGTGGAAATCATTAATATTAATCAGTTTGAAAGGTACACCCCCACTGGTGAGTTTTCGAAATTAATACGTATGATACGAGTTTCCTTAAATCCTTACACGGGGGACGTGTTGACTGGAAGAAGTTGACTTTTTTATTAATCGACTTTGCCTTTTGGTTGGAGGCGATTAACCACAGCCTTATTACAAGAAAGAAAGCAAGATTTATAATAAAACCTCCATGTCACTGTAATATTATTTACTAAGTAAAATTAAAACGCTTCATAGACAAGGCTGGTTGAGTTTTGTAACTAACGTAAAGTCGAAGTCTGATTTCTTCATTTTAATAATACGACTGAGTCACAAATGTATAAATATTGTCACAAAGTGTCAAATGAGTAATTGAATGGAAAAAAAATATTGTATAAAATATTGTAAGGACTTTAATGTAGAAGTTAGTGGGATTGAGCGAACAAAGAATAGATTCCTATGTAATTAATGACTAAAAGTTTTAAGAAAATAAAAACTATAGTTTAGCAAAATATAAATGGCTTTGCTTAAGACTAGGATAAAACAGTTCGCATTTAAAATATATTTTATTTCTTAAAACAAAGCTTGATAGCTTTCGTAAAAGAGCTTAATTAAACTTCGTCCCTTAAAATATGGAGTTTGGTTTGCGAAAAGAAATCTTAAACTACAAAAGCCGTTTATCACTCGAGAGCTGTAAAAAACTTTTAAGATTATTTTAGGTTGAAAAATAATTTCGCTTAATTAACTTTACGTTTTATTATCGACCATAAATAAAGTTAATTGTATTGGCTACGTCTGTGTAAATTTCATTCTTCCAATAAAATTCCATATTGGTTCTTTAAATCTATTGGACTTTGGGATGATAAGTAACCAGAATCTCTTCTTATGGTCTTAACAATATTTCATAAAGCTTAATTGAAATCGTTTCAGAGGTTGTTGTATAAGAAATTAGACTTCTTTTAGGTGTTTCAAAAACGAAGAGGTTGTCTTACATTTTATTAAAAACCGGCCAAGTGCGAGTCAAACTCGCGCACGAAGGGTTTCGTACCAATATCGAGCAAAAAATGGCATTTAAATAGCGTTCGTTGTATGGGAGCCCCCCCTTAAATATTTATTTTATTCTGTTTTTAGTGTTGTAGGCAACAGAAATAACTCAATTGTAAAAAAATTAACTGTCCAGCTATCACGGTTCATGAGATACAGCGTGGTGACGGACGGACTGCGGAGTCTTAGTAATAGGGTCCCGTTTTTACCCTTTGGGTAACGGAACTGGTAACGGACTGGCCCGTTGGTCGAGTGGTCAGAGACCCTGGCCACGAAACCAAGGGTCGCGAGTTCGAATCCCGCTAGGGGCAAATGTTTCGTGTGATGAACATGGACATTTGTACTCGAGTCATGGATGTTTATAAACGTATTTAAGTATGTCTATCCGTTCACCTAGTAAGTATCCATAGTACAAGCATCAGCTTAGCTTGGAACTAGGGAACTGGTGTGTCAGTCTGAAAGATAAAATTTTATATTTTAATCAGTACGTGAGTACATATAGCTTTACTTTTTGCCCGTGCTGCAACAACAGTATTGTTCTTATAAATGTTATTTCTATGTATAATGTCGCTATGTTTAAAATCCTATAATATTCCTGTTAATAATTAATAGTTCTATTAGTCTCTGCATATGTTAGGAACGTCCATTATAGGTATAAGCGTGAAGCAGACCAAAATAGCCCGCTTGTAGTCAAAACGTCCAGCCTATGTTCTACATAATACATATCGCGTTAAGAGGTTGTCTTACTTTCTACACCGAGAAATTGTATTATACAAAGAGCTCAGTTAGCAACCAGACGGCACGACTATTATATCCTACGGCTCAAACTTTGAATATTCTAATTATAGCGCGACTATGACAGGGCGTTTGGAAATTCTATTTAGTTGTAACAAAGTTTGATAAATTAATATAGTTTAATACAGTTACGGCCTTAATAATTAAGGAGAGTCGGAGTCCTAGCGTCTTTGTTTTAATCCTTGTTAGAATTTCGTTTGTCCGTATTCAATTGTTTTTTAAGCCGACTGTATAATGTCGAAAGAATCACGCAAAACATGTTTACTTAAAATCACAGGAGGAAATACTTATTTAAATGTTGGTAAGGGTAAGCAAGACTATGAATTTCGATAAAATAGCATTAAAAAACGAGCATAAATTGTAATCACGTAATGTTTGCTTGTAATCTTTATATTTATTGTGCAAGCTTTATGCTTAATTAGGTACTTTGGATCCAGTGTGCTAATTTTTATTGGATATAGTTTAATAATTTACATATATACATAACATCACGCCCATAATCCCCGAAGGGGTCAGAGTCAAAGAGGCAGCAGGCCCCTTTAACCACATTCAGCCAAAATTAATTAAATTAATTAATTTAATAATTTGACTCTCATATAAAGAGTTATTTTGGCTAAGATGATGATGGTGATGATAAAGAGTTCATTACAGAAAACAGCTCCACATCTACTAAGACTAGAAAGACGAATATAAGAATAAAAATAATAATTTTAAACTATTATTAAAATGTTCCTTTATAACACTTCCGCCATTCCGTCCCAGATCCGTCGTCCCTTCTCGTGTGCGGTTAACTGAAATCTCCAAACGAACCGTGGGTACATTCATAACGTCCAAATGGTACAGAGCTAAATCACCGCAAGGAATTCGTTTGAGATAAATCTCCAGTCGCCTGCGCACTGATATTTATAGCAGCGGCCGAGCTAATTTCGCATATGTTGACCGATTAAATCTGTATAATATTTTGAATTTATCAAACTTATTTTAGGCCCGTGTTTATTTTGGTTAAGATACTAAATTTTGTAGTCGTGATTTAATTGAATGATGAAGGAAATGGATACGGGTTAAGTGAAGCTGACTGAACACGGGAATGGTACAAGTATTACAATAAGATAGTAATATAGGGGATGGGGATTTTAATTTCTGATTTATACGGTACATAAATAATTTTTCTCTACAATTACATTTACACGAAATTTAAACTTTTATTTATTTATGTGAGCTACAACGTTTAATTCATGTCGATCATTAAGTTTGATCTCGTTTTAGGTAATTTTCCATCGAGTTTACATTAATGCCTCCCACTGCACAATCAAACCTAGACTTAAATAATTACAGTGTATAAATCAGGCTCACATAATTAAAGTATAAAATCATTGCAGCTTTATTTAGCAAAATAATTATGATAAATGTAGTTCTGATTCAAATACATTTTCTTGTAGGTCACTAAAAGGCTGCAGAAATTTTTAAAAATACTAGTACGGTATTTTTTTGATTAAAAAGAGCGCAAAAGAGTGAGTAAATTTATGTTACGCAAAAACTACCGAACGTATTGAAATAATTGTATGATCTGTAACATTGTCGAACGATGCACGTAAATATTTTATTTTGCAAACCGGAACCTACTCCATTGTTATAGTTTATTATTTCTATGTATATTTTATAAAATACATATCGCTGTGCTCCCTTAAAACGCACCCTTACAACACATGATAACATTGCATCGTCTCATTTTCGGCTAATTGCCCGGCGACTGATATAATTCATCACAGTGATCCGAGTTAAGAAGTAAGTGTCAACGCCATTGCACTCCCAATACGTCTCCTCCATCCTCACTACGCCTCTCGGATTAGTTCTGGATCTCGCAAACTCCAAGGAATGTCACGCAATCGTAATTACATTGTTGATTGTGTAATTAGTATCGTGTACATGCGCGACATATTGCAGATTCTACGTTACAAGTTACTAATTGAGAACTCGTGAGAAAATGTGCACATGCTATTTGCATTTACATAAAAAATCGTTTCGTCAACCGATTTCGTTCAAAGTACGAAACAAACGGTTAAGCCCACTGCAAAACAAACCAAAGTCTATTTATTACATTAAAGTGAGTACTACGAGGTATTTTTAACCCTTATTCAGGAAAAACTAGACAAATTGGATCATAGTTACGCCTTGATAGTTATCTGTGAAAGTAAACCCTTCATGCTTTCGATCAAACGCCAGAGTACGCTCTTGTATTACACAATGCAAATCGCGTTTAGTCCCCATAGTGTTTTCTAATGATCTACTCTCCGTGTCTCTTAGCTACCCCGCAAATATCCGTTGGCATGCCAACTAAAGTCAGTTGTTTGTTTGCCACGAACCGAATCATAGCTAAGTACCTATGGCATGTTGGATTGCGCAGTTCCAGATACGTTGCGGAACTGTGATAGCGACGTCGGATGACGTATGACCGCTCCAGTGTTGAATTTCGGCTCCTAGTTATTACCTGGGTCCCACTGGCACAGTTGGATTTGAATATACCCGGTAGATAGCCTGCGTCGCCGGAATACACATTATGCTCATGGTTGGTATTACCTGCTAGCTTCAATTTAATATTTGGACCGGAGTGGAGAGTTTGTGACATTCAATTATTATTCCCTGGTTCAACTTTCTTGGGAACAAAGTTGATTAAATTGAGTAGCTAGCGTTTCTATGTAATGTTGGTCTGGTAACGAGGTTTAGACTTGTAATATTAGCTCCTAGACCAACTTCTTAACATTTTGGAGTAAGTTTACTTGAAGTAGTTAAACTAATATTTAGTTTTCTGTTATGGTGTATTTAATTTATAAGTAAATAAATTAGAAGCAGAAATTTAGTATAACGCTAACGAATGATTTTAATTAATATTTCAAGTTATAATAATAATATTAAGATGGGTGTTTTTTACATACTTAAATTACAACTTCAATCCCATCGTAAAAGTAATATTTTGGAACATTTACAAATTACCAGTAAGCCCGTGAACCTATATGTATTGTTTCAGAAATAATATTATTTATCACAGGTGGGGATTGAATTCTCATGGCTTACGTCAGACGTGAATGAAGTCTTAAACCGATTTACAAAAAAATAAAAAAAATACCAGCATGCATATTTTTAAATACTCATTTAGAATATAATAGTCGACTGACTCGATGGCTCATTCGGTAGTGACCCCGCCCCATGCGCCAAGAGGTGTGGGTTCGACCCCCACGCAGGACAAACATTCGTGTGATGAATACTTATGCTTGTTCTGTGTTTGAGTGTTATTATCTAAAATATAAGTATATATTTGTGATACTATTGTTGCTTTTGATATCCGTAACACATAGTGCTTTAGCTACTTACCTCAGAGTCAGATCAGTGTATGTGATATAGTCTGATATTTATTTATTTTTAAATAACCGACTTCAAAAAAAAGGAGGAGGTTCTCAATTCGACAGATTTTTTTTTTATATTTAGTATATAGTATGCTTCACAGTTTCACAATATTATTGCCCTACTCGTACTTTTCGGAATCATAACAGATAGAAGTAAATATTTATGTCAACAAGCTATAACATTGGTTTAGGATTGTATGACCGGACGTGAATATAAGGTGACGTAACAAACGTGTACAAATTTGATGTTATCTCACTTCGTGTAACGGTGTGAGTAAATATTTTGGCTCCATTCAATATCTTAGAGGAGGAAGTTGTATACATGTAACTAAATCGTTTCAAAATCATACCTAATACATAAGAACGTATGGATGTCATTGTCATCATCTTCCTAGCGTTATGTCCCGTGCTTAGACGGGGTCCGCTTAGACCATGATCCAGGATTTAGCGAGTCTGGTAATTACATTGAAGCGACTGCCGATCTGACCTTCGCAACCCTAAGATAGGGGAACCAGACAATTTTTTGGATCATGGTTACAAATCCAAGGTTGTTTGAATTTGCAGGTTTCATCACGATGTTTTCCTTCACCGTTGAGCTAGTGGTATAAATACGTACATAGACTTGAAAAATCCACAGGGAACGTGCCCGGGTTTGAACCCGCACTCCTCGGTTAAGAGGCGCGTGTCCTTCCATTGAGCTACCACCGCTCCCATGGTTGTCAATTTCTACTATTGTCGCAAATGATTTTTCCAATGACAGCTTTACACTTTTGTATGAGTCCTTTTTTGGTTAAACCCAAATTAACCTTATTTGGTTTTAACGTAATTGTAGATATGTATTATATTGTATGCATATGACTACTCATAGCTTGTCTTCTCACTAGACACTCTAGGGCATGCTTCAACGGCCTTGGGCACATTTCGACTAAGTCCCGTTAGTTACCTACTTGTATGAAAAGGATTATGAATGTTGAAGAGGCGAGTGAGGTGTGTAAGGATCGTGCCATATGGCGTTCGGTTCTCTCTGCCTAGCCCGCTAGGGAAGTGGCGTGAAGTTTAGTTAGTTAGTTACCTACTTATAAATAACAATAACGTGGGTTAAAATCTAATATTTTCATATTTCTTTAATCAAAGAATGTAAGATATGTTATTCAAGCGTTTTTAAGAGTGTATTTCTGTAATAGTAATGTAGTAACCTCAAGAATATAATTCCAGTAGCCACCATAAATGTTGGGAGAAGTCCAACCTACCACTCCAGTGAGGCAACACGAAAACAATAGCATCATTGGAACATGCAAATTGTTCGCATTCCAACCGGGCTGAATCTATCAAGCGCTCGGCTCAAGGATATAGCTGCTCTGTGTACCCATTTGGTGAAGTTCCAAGAACGTTCGTCAAATTACTGCTGGATATCATTGGCGCTAAGTGCTTTAAAGATGGAGCTGTTGAAAAGCAATTATATCCATAGAGAATAAAGAATATCTAAAAGGTTATCTGTGAATTTAGTTTCAGTGCTGCCATCTGTGATGGCTTGGTAGAAACATTTTTTTAAATAAAAGTTCAGTTCTGTTTGGCACAAACTACGCGTTGTTTTATTAAGAGGTTATGAGCCCAGAATATTAATAAAAAGTAAAGTTTAACAAGAATTTCGTATCGGTACGAGTGTTAAAGGCCTTTTTGAAACGCGTTTTCAATGTGTAGTGAAGATTGATTGGACATATCGTGGAATTTAATATTTTAATACGATGGCTGGCAACTACCTGATAAATGTACCTAAGTTACGCAGTCGTGAAAATTACAGCGAATGGTGTTTCGCAGCAGAGTATTTCCTAATCCTTGAAGGCATGAAACATTGTATAAAGCCGGAAGAAGGAGTAATCATGGGAGCTGCAGATGACGAAAAAACCCGAGCTAAATTGATTATCATAATCGACCCGTCCCGTGAAAGGTTCCATTATATTTTCCTATTAAAAGTCAAGCTTTTCATATGAAAGGTAAATATATAAAAACATGTAGATATGAAGACTTACTTAAATTAAATAAAGAAAAATTTGATAAATTTGACAGGCCCGTTGGTCGAGTGGTCAGAGGCCCTGGCCACGAAACTAAGGATCGCGGGTTTGAATCCCGCTAGGGGCAAATATTTCGTGTGATGAACATGGACATTAGTATTTGAGTCATGGATGTTTATAAAAGTATTTAAGTATGTCTATCCGTTTACCTAGTATCCATAGTACAAGTTCATTAGCTTAGTTTAGGACTAGGGAATTGGTGTGTCAGTCTGGATAATTTATTATTATTTTTAATCACGATGTTTCGCCATTGGTATTTCAATCCATATTCAGACCATAGTCAGGCTTCTGGCAAAATGATTACAGAGTTATTAATAAATGACTTTGTTTACGTTAAAATTGAGATTGATCTACATACACTCATCGGTGCCGCGAACTAGATTTTCATTTATCATACAAGATACTTGGCATAAGAAATTAAAACGGGGTAAACAGCTTTACACTTGGTATAATGAGCCAAGTCGACTTTAACTCCTCGGATAAATTGCGGAACCAGCTAAGTTAAAATATATTTCAAAGAATTTATGCAGATGCATCCACTTGGTTACCTTCCAAAACCTATTCGTCAACTGGTTTGCAAAACTGTTCTTTTTATATTCAAGTTCCTTACACATACATACATACATACATAACATCACGCCTATAATCCCCGAAGGGGTAGGCAGAGTCAAAGGGGCAGCATGCCCCTTCAACCACATTCAGCCAAAAACAAAGTCGGGCTGGGTTAGATGGAAAATTATGAAAAAGCAGTGACAAGCGGCTAACCTGTCGCCTGCACAATCACACTCAAGTTCCTTAAAATGTATTTTAGATACCCATTACTGTGTACATATGGCCCAAGACGGATGAGGCTCATACCCTGCAGTGGGTACCCTGAAGAAGAAGAAGAAGATTTCTTTATACAGTTGTTAGCTCAATAGTAAGGATATGCACCTCTTATACAAGAGACATCTGATCATCTTCTTCTTGCAAATCTATGTAGGTACGAATTTATATCACTTGCTGGGCGTTGGCTAAGGAAAATACTATGAATGAGTAACCAAGATCCAATTTATCTCAATATTTATCTAAATATAGCAAAAGTTAGATCGGCAGTCGCTTCGATGTAATAACCTGACTTGCCAAATCCAGGATCATGGTCGAAGCGGACCCCGATCAAGCACGGGACGTAACGCTAGGAAAATGATGATGTAGTTTCATTCAAGTAATTTCATTCAGGGACGCATAGTAGAACATACATTTGGTTTTATTCCAAGTCATCCGTCAAATTGAAATCACTGCTTTTATTGAAGCGACATGTCGTAAAGTATTTCTAAACTGGATGAAAGTCACTGTTACTGCACCCGCAAGGATTTATTCACATCAAATTTATTTTTAAGCATCCATGACCTGGTTTTATCAACTGTGATCACAGATAACCTGTGACTGTGATTCATGATTGACACTACCATAATTCGACATGACACCAAAAATAATTTATTTCAAGACATTCCCTATTGGAAATAAGTATAATCCTATTTGAGACGGTCATTAGTGGCTTGTTTTAAATTGTTTGTGGAATGAGTTTTTTTTTTTCAGAATCATGATGTCCAGCAAGTCGTTACTATACGTCAGACCGAACCTAAATCTACCCTAAGATATTTATGAAAGCATTGTATATTGACAGTTGGTTAAATCTAGGTACATTAATAGTGGTTTAGAGTTAGCTTTTTAATAAAGGTATAGAATATAGTATGGTATACTTACGAGTATATGTCTTAAACGACATATAAATTTACGTGTCACACAATCTTTAATTTCCTAAGAATATTACTATGTTAAGTTGACAATACCTCTACTAATGTATTCAATAGATACTTTAAGATGCAATGATATGACATTGCTAATATCCTTAAATGGCTGTGTTATGACTGGGACAATTTCACATCTCTGTGTTATGCCTAGATGTTCAGACGTCATCTATATAATCGGCCATCTTTGATTGCCGATCCGAGTGCATCTGCATTTACGACCTCAATTCTACTTTGCTTTTAGTGCAAGGAATGCTTACTTTAATGGTTCTGAACAGCGACGTCGGAAAATTTCAGCTTAACAGCTTTCCGAGACGTTTATAAATCAAAAGGCGTTTGTGAAACTTTAACCTCGGGCTCATCATATTTACGTTTGCTGTTGGAGACCTTTGCTGTACGATCTTACTTAAGATAGATAGCCCTATCTTCATGTGGTATTAATATGTTATAAATACACTACCTATTTTATAACACTAGTCAGACTAAACCAAAAAGTCAAACTAGAACAGAAAGATAAAGTATCTTTCTGTTCTAGTTTGACTTTTTGGTTCCTAGACCTAGAAAGCTAAATACATATATACCTACTAATATTATAAAGAGGAAAAATTTGTATTTTTGTGTGTGTGTATGTTTGTAATGAATAAACTCAAAAACTACTGTGCCAATTTAAAAATTATTTCACCATTGGAAAGCTACATTATTCGGAAGTAACAAAGGCTATATTTTATCCCCATATTCCTACAGGAACGGGAACTATGCGGGTGAAACCGCGGGGTGCTGCTAGTTTATTATATACTTACATATGTCAAAGATATAAACATTTGTAATATTTCAATTAACTATTTTAGTTCAGAAAGAAAAAATGTTAAAGTAGTCGAAGAACTATGAATGGATTAATCAATAGTTACTCAAGATTTCTTCACTGCGTTTGCCTGCATCTTGTGCGGACAGCTCTCAAGTTTTATAAGAAGTCACTAACTTTTGCCCTCGACTTTACTTCCGTGGACTTTGGTTTCTAACAGACAAAGTTTCCGTAATCTCATCCCTCGGGAACTGTGGTATCCCGAGGATGAAAAGTATCTTTTAGTGTTTTTGAAATAAAACTTGAACAGTTCTTACAACGTCTATAGGGTAGGAGTAACTTATTTTGGGTAGAAACCCAAAATAAGTTACTCCTACCCTATAGACGGTAGGTTTTACATACATAATATCATAACGCCCGTAATCCAGCGAAGGGGTAGGCTGAGTCAAACTGCCCAGTTTTCATCTATGTAGTTATGCACTTATTTACTATACAGCACAATAATTATTACACACAATAATAATTTTATTATGATTAATATATCATCGTCTTGGAAGAGCATAACTATTCAAGGATTCCTTGTTCGGTCTGAGCTTATTGTACATCTTACTACTACATCATACATAAAAAAAACATTAAAAAATATTTTCAAGATTTTGATTTTATCTACTTATAATAAATCTGTAGAGAGGTCAATTCTGTACATGAAACATATTTTCAAAATAACTATCAGGGGGTGATTAGTGATCGATACTGATGCCAAAAATGCAATCAGTAAAATTTTTGTCTGTCTGTCTGTCTGTCTGTCTGTATGTTCCTTATAGAAACAAAAACTACTCGACGGATTTTAACGAAACTTGGTACAATTATTCTTCATACTCCTGGGCAGGTTATAGTATACTTTTCATCACGCTACAATCAATAGGAGCAGAGTAGTGAAGGGAAATGTTGGGAAAACGGGAGAAGTTACTCCATTTTTAAGCTTCCGTCGCGTGTGTAGCCTTAATGGTTAAAGTTACATAGAAATCATGTATGACGGAAATAGTCTATATAATATTAACCATAAACGCGGGTGACACCGCTAGCACAGCTAGTTTTTTATAATTCTGTGTCACAGTGGCAGTTAAAGTCGTAACAAGTCATTTATATTATATTTACATAGTTAATACTAGTAGAAACATTATTTATGGTATGTAGATAAAAGCACTAATATCAAAACATGTTACCCCATAGTATCGGTGTAACAACTGATATCGGAATACGGCTCCGCGGAAATACCGCCTCACGTCAACATGCAAGCTGAAGGCATCCGCTTGCAAGTTCCGTATTTTAACTTATACTTACACTGCACTTATAATATATTGCTTGCACATAAAAACTTGGTACATCGTTTGTCGTTCAGCAGATGCGCTGATGCAGCGGAGACCGGAGCAGACCTCGTATTGGATGCGCGGGTTGCAGGTTTGACTCACGGCTTGTTATTATTATTTTAATATTTTTTTCCATTTTTCTCTGACTAACCTGAGTAGTCATGCTCACTGAAATATCGCTTGGGTGGTGGCGCTATGTGGCGGGTCGTTACATTCCCTAAAATATGTTTGAGTGAAGCAATGGCTGACACATACATTATACTTAGGAACAGGTGCCACGTTTGGGGTCTGGTCTCGTCAAGTCAAGGTCAAGTTTATTATATTTTTTTTCTAGTAATTTTATATTTCTGTTTTCAAATTTTGCACCAAGCCCACTTTGAAACATGATTCAAAGTTAAATATGATTCATACAACTTTGTTAAGTTACACTGTTGTTGAAAAGAGCAACTACCAAGTTTCTTGCCAGATTTTGTCTCGGTAAATGCAACCTTCCGAACCGGTGGTAGAATCATATCTCTTTAACTGATTTTGACGTTTTATAGGTGTTTCCTTGAAACCTATATAAATAAAGAATATTTTGACTTTGACTGCAATTAAGCAACTTTTTAAATTTGCTACTTTCTTGTATAATTGTATTTTAAATAAGAATAGCATTATGTCAGTAGAGGGTATATAGACTTGAAACTGATAAATAAATAGTAGATACAATAAAACAAACACCTATAGGTTGACTTTCACATGCGGGTGGCAATGCATACTACTCCATAGTATTCGAGTAGCATCCGATATCGGCGCTCGGAATGCGGCCCCGCGGGAATACCGCCCCGCGTCAATGGGCTGGCGCGGATGCCTGCAGTCGGCGCTTGCAAATGTTCCGCATTTTTAGCTCCTTGCTTGCAAGTGCAGGCTTCCAACGGCGATTATCAAGATGAAAATCTACAATGTTTTGCTACTTTATATGTTCTGCAAAGATATTCATATATGAATAGATTTTTGTCAAAAACGATATTTTAACTTTATTTAACTTAAGTATTTCAATCCTATAATTATATTATATCATTACTTATTACCTCCCGCTAGAAATTTCAGTCCAGTTCAAAAGCTTTACATCGTAGGATTAATAAAAGATTTTAAATATTAATTTCCAATCTGCAATAAGTTGGGCCTGGACGAAGCCGCTTCTCATTAATTTATAATACCAGTTACATTTTAAAGTATTATTATTTGACATTTGAAGACTTAATTACCCGGCTATTTCAAAATATTAATTTTGATCAAGCTTTTTGATGTAACAGGTGCCTTGAATAATGCTGTAATTAATAACACTTTCTACATTTCTAAAGAACTTTTTATTGCTGCATCAGTTTTAAATTAATTTAGATACTTTCTATAAAAATACTAGCTTTAATAGTAAGTGAATAAGTACATAAATAACAAGCTTATCATTTAATATTATATCTTATTTTAATTTTTCCAAAGAAATAAAAAATCTCAAAACCGACACATAACATATTTTCACTTCCAAATGGAATAAAATCAAACAAATTTCGATTACCAACTATTGGAAAGTATAAAGATAGGCTGCGCCTTCTGTGAGGAAGAATGTATCAATATCTCTGTAGCCGTATAAATTCAATCCAATCGGATATTCGTAAGAACTGTCAAGGAACCGCAAAGGCACCCCTATAAATTGAGGGAAATATGAACGAACCCTGCGATAAAGTCATGGTTATTACGGATGGATATTATGGCCTATTGAAATCAATGAGGAGATCTTTATTGAAAGTTCACTAAATTGGGGACCCTTTTTGGGAGTCCACTAGCGATTGAGCACTAGATAAGATTTATGACGGCTGTTTACGTTTGTTTTAGTGATTCAATGTGTTTTTATCACTTAAATACATTTAAAAATGTGTTTTAATAAGGCTGATTTATACGAGCAATTATTAAAATAAACAAAGAATGTCAAATCATACATCAAGTCATTAAAGACGTATATTTTCCTATTGGTTACGTCTTTATAAATAAAGAGAAAATGCATCACTATTTAATAACTTTAAGTAGTTTCTGTAATGAAATAGCTTTAATAATACAACAGTTGCTTGAACCTGGAGAAAAGTCTAAGCGAAATATTGTTATCATAACTAATCACAAATACCAATACATGCCAATATTGCTTACCATTTTTAAAGGAACAAAACCTAATATTTTTTGTAGCGAATCAAATGAGCCGTTGCAAAAATAAATCACACGTGTATCGAGAAAACTAATATATCCAGTAGATTTTACTCAGGAATGTTTCTAGATTTTCTTCTTAACATACCGAAAAATATTGCGGTACAGAAGATTCGGGAGCGGGCCAGCGATAAATATGAAATTCGGAAAATCTTGCTGGATTAATTTTGTGATGTGAATTTGTTGTGGGATCGCATAGATACGTTTGAGGTGTACGTTTGCTGATAAAAATAAATTTGTTGCTGAGGTAACCGCGGCGGTGTTACGTATTTCATGCTGCAAATTTTGGCGAAGTGAAATTCCCTTTAAGCAATGTTGCTTTGGTACAGTAAGTATTTCCTATAGATCAAGTTTTTAAACTAAGAGCAATGAATACATAAAAAGCTGTGGTGAACACATCTGCTCCGAATGTAGACTTAATTAACATGTAATGAGCTTATTTTTCCACTAGATTTAGTATTGAGAAATAAGAACAGATACAATCAGTAGATATATTATTTCCACAGAAATTCTACAGCATAAAATCCTTGTTACAATTATCAGAAGTACATAGGATATCAATTGAATTGTATTATTTGATAGGTTGGGATTTAATCACTCGTAAATTGCATCCTAACATAAATGTCGAATGAAACTATACACCATCAAATATACAATACAGTGTGTAGCATAACAATTGAACCGAATTTACTAAATATACACAATACATTAAAACTAGTTTGACTACGTCGATGTACCATTTAAATACTGTGATTGCTCGGCAAAAACTGCAATCACACATCACTCAAATAACGCTCAAACGAAAACTATGTTGAATAGCAATTGTAAATTTTGTACAGGGGCGGTATGTAAAACTGAACGCCGAAGAATTGCCAATACATCCCCGCTCAGTTTGTTGTGGCCAAACGATTATATGAAACCCCGGCTGTGCATTTATTCGTTTCGAATATGATACATCGATGTTATTTTTCAATATTCAATATTTTGACTGGCCCGTTGGTCGAGTGGTCAGAGACCCTGGCCACAATACCAAGGGTCGCGGGTTCGAATCCCGCTAGGGGCAAATATTTCGTGTGATAAACATGGATATTTGTACTCGAGTCATGGATGTTTATAAACGTATTTAAGTATGTCTATCCGTTCACCTAGTATCCATAGCACAAGCTTATAAGCTTAGTTTGGGACTAGGGAATTGGTGTGCCAGTCTGAAGAATTTATTATTTATTTATTTTATGTTTGAATGCGTACCCAATGGTTTATCTCGGATAGTGACCTATGTAAGCTTATCGATATAAAACAAGTGAAGAGCCCATAATAGGTTGTTTTATTACTCATAGGAGATACGAGTATTTTCAAAACAATTTAACAATAATGGTGTTTGTATATCAATGTAGTAACCTTGTTTAGTAAATATTCTGAAAGTTTAAATCGAAGTCGTCTCTTTGATCTATCAAAGTCATAACGCAATACAAATTCTTAAAAAAGATTTTATATCATCACGCCCGTAAACCCCGAAGAGGTAAGCCGGGTCAAAGGGACAGTTAGCCCACTTAACTACTGCAAGCCAAAATAAACTAGGCTGGGTTAGATGCAAAATTAAAAAAAAAAATTGTGACAAGTGGCCCGTCGTCTTTACGACATGCTAGACAAGGAACACAGTTAGTTCATTATTTTTAAGTCTCTGAACAACACGGGACTAATTTTAATAAAAGCTGTGCTCTTAAAAATACTTTTGTAAACGTATTTATTTGGTACGGTAAAACAAGAACGCGCTTTATTTTTTAAAATCTACCCACAGACTCACAATCAAACTCATGTTATTTTTAAAGTAATATTTTACAGCAAAAGCTCTCAAATATAAGCTTGACAAAGCGCTCATATCGTCGTCAAATAATTCCTTTGTGATTCAGCTTCCTTGATTAAAGCGGAAATCAATACTATTTTGTTAGCAGCGCTTTGGAAAATGTTGCTCGGATGTTTGTTCCTGTGGCGCGTTAATGAGTTTCGCGTTTATTGGAAATAAATTTAATTTAAATTAGAGTTTCTAAGCAACGTATAATTAAACTAAGTGTGTCTCATAAAATTACTTAATTATGACTGACCAAGATTTTTAAGTATTTGTGACGGAAAATGCCTCTTGCAGGATATACGAGTACGTGTGTCAGAAACTGATGGAGATAATATTTAAGTTGATTTAATTATATTATTCAAAATTATTCACATTATTCACCACGGTACAAAAATAAAATTCCATAATGTTTTATTTTATATTATGCTGGTATCAAGCAAACATACTACTGTCTAAGGATAGTAAAGGAAAACATTATAGTATCTTGCTTAACTTTTTGAAAAGCATTGCGATCAAAAACTACCTGGAATCTAATTTGCACATAAGTATTTTATTGAATAAATAAATAGCTTAACCATAAAACCACTTGCGGAATAATAACTACTTTACCAGCAGAAACATAAGCTTTTACATTCCAGAATTATCCCCGAATAAAAAACTATGAGAAATATAACTTCTCCTAAATGACAACTATATAGTTATATTTAATGACCATGCCATTCACAGCGAGATAAAAGTAATGGCAAATTAGCTTTTACTACAACAACTTTAACTGTAACTTTTAGACGAGTTCCGAAACTGTCCCGCATACTTGTGCCAGTCGATTCGTCTAGCTGTTCCATTCCCGTAAGGGTAAATATATGTTGCTTTCGATTAGTCGAAGTCAAAATGGAGTCCTATGGCTCCAATGGTTTGGATTCATGAAGTCTGTTTTAGGGAAAAATATGGTACTTCCCAAAGAAATACATTTCCTGGGAAGTAAGAAAATCTATAATTTTAAATTTTTAATAAAGTCAATAAATGAAAAGTAGTTTATTTGAGAGCGGTGGTAGCTCAATGGTAAGGACACGCGCCTCTTAACCGAGGAGTGCGGGTTCAAACCCGGGCATGTACCTCTAAATTTTTTAAATCTATGTACATTTTTATACCACTAGCTCGACGGTGAGGGAAAACACCGTGATGAAATCTGCAAATTCAAACAACTTTGAATTTGTAACCATGTTCCAAATATTGTCTGGTTCCCCTATCTTAGGGTTCGAAGGTCAGATCGGCAGTCGCTTCAATGTAATAACCAGACTCGCTAAATTCTGGATCATGGTCTCAGCGGACCCCGTCTAAGCACGGGACATAACGCTAGGAAGATGATGAAAAAGTAGTTTTTTTCATGAAAGTTCAAGATTATTTCGTAACCTTCATCGTAATCGGTTAAGTGGTTTGTACATAAAGACATACAGACAAACAGAGTAACTTTCAAATTTATGATATTAGTAAGGATTAATACAGGACATAGTTCTCTTAAATATCCGATACATACATGTAATACATGGTTCGGGTGGGAGATCCTGGAGTCCTGAAATACAGGAATATCCTAGCTTAGGCTCCAGTCCTCCCAAATATTACGTGTTTTACCTTCGTTCACCTTAACTTATCTCGTGACACTCCATTCTCAACTATGCCTATTCTTGTATTGAATCTCCTAGATTAAGTTTATAGATCTACATATATATACATAGATATGACATGTAGTATTTTTGGTGGAAAATAATATTTTTATTATTATTAATACCAATACAATAAGGCACTGCATGCATATGTATGTAATATGTAGAGAGACCCAATTGCTTGGTAAGGACAAACCGAAATAAACATTGCAAACGGCCCTAATCTAGTATATAGTTTTATGGGCCCTTAGCCTTTTATATATTTTGTAATAGACGAAGGCAATTCAGCAGTGTAGCCCGGGCGACATTAATAATACAATAACGTGGCCTAGCGCGGTACACAATTCAGCTCACGGCGGTCCTAATAACTCCTTCCTTGTAGATTTATTATGCACCAAGTCGAACTGGTATTGGGTTTTCAGAAAACTGAGCATGCTTGGGTATGCGTGTACAAATTTTGATTTGTTCAGTCTTCATTCGCTGTAGAATATAGACGTGAAACACCAAAGGCATGCAAAAGGTGACTGACATTAAGTGACATTCTACTAAAATACTAGCTGTGCCTGCGGTTTCACCCGCGTTTTTGGTTAATGCTATATAGCCTTAGCCGATAAATTAACTACACAACACAGAAATATTTTTTAAATTTAGAGCAGTACTTTCTGAGATTAGCGCGTTCAAGCAAACCAATTAATTTTTCAGCTTTATATAAGTACCTATTGATTGATTTATGGTTTAGACGCTCCATTTTTATAAAAAAAAAATTCGTTTATTCAATCATAATCTCAGTATTCTAATTTGCTGATAGTTGCCTTTTATGATATCCTAAGCATTGAAACAAACTTTTTATTCCCAGACTGACAAGTGGTAGTAGTTCATACATAAAGAATTTGCTTGTATCTTAAAATTCTACGCGATTAACATAAACAAACAAAATAACATCACGCCCATAATCCCCGAAGGGGTAGGCAGAGTCAAAGGGGCAGCAGGCCCAGAGTCCAGGCCCAAAAACATAAGTGGGCTGGGTAAAATGGAAAATTGTGAAAAAGTAGTGACAAGTGGCTAGCTCGTCGCCTACACAATCACATACCCACAACCCCATATATCAATAGTCGCCTTTTACGACATGCTAGGCAAAAAACAAGGTTGGCACATTATTTTTAAGGCCCAGACCAACATGGGACAATGGGCTGGGTTAGATAGAAAATTGTGAAAAAGTAGTGACAAGTGGCTAGCTTGTCGCCTACACAACCACACACCCCAAACCCCATATACCATTAGTCGCCTTATACGACATACTAGGCAAGAAACACAGTTGGTACATTATTTTTAAGTCCCAGACCAACATGGAACAATGGGCTGGGTTAGATGGAAAATTGTGAAAAAGAAGTGACAAGTAGCTAGCTCGTCGCCTACACAACCACACACCCCAAACCCCATATACCATTAGTCGCCTTATACGACATACTAGGCAAGAAACACAGTTGGTACATTATTTTTTAAGTCCTAGACCAACATCGGACAAACGTAATTACATTTTGATAAACTGATGTTTGATAATATCCATAAGGATAGCTAAAACGGACCAGACTAGAATCAGTTACAAACCACACGCATCTTAACACACCGTTTACACTTAACCTGGGCGCTACATTGTAGCAGCTACGAATGCCGTAGCACTAACATGCGCTACGATGTGGCCAGCCACTTTAAGTGGCAGGCCATTACAGAAGTTTGTCTATCATCATCTTAGACCATGATCCAGGATTTAGCGAGTCTGGTAATTACATTGAAGCGACTGCCGACCTGACCTTCGTAACCATAAGATAAGGGAACCAGACAAATATTGGATCATAGTTACAAATTTAAGTTTTTTGAATTTGCAGGTTGCATCATGACGTTTTCCCTCCTCACGAAGCTAGTGGTACGTACATAGATTTGAAAAATCCACAGGTACGAGCTCGGATTTGATCCCGCACTCATCGTTTAAAGGTAAACCAGTATGGTGTAAGTTAAATGCTTCAGTGATATAGAGCTAATGCTGTTATTTAATTTTATATTTGCATAAAACTATTATGTAGGTACTTATTTTATAGATTTATTTTTACACACATTTTTATGATACGGTAATTTATATCTTTATTAAACATAATTATACAAATTTCATGTTACAGTGTTAGTTGCCATACGATTTTGATAAAATGTTATATGTACATTTGGTAGGTCTGAGAATAGATTGATATCTATTTTTCATACCACTAAGTGGTAAGGATGGTCCACCCCAAAGCTTTAAGCGATATTGTCAAGTGAAGGTTCATAAGAAAGAAAAAATAAAAAAGTGTGATAAATTAAAAAATATGGGTATTGAAAATCTGAGAACGGGGCGTATCGAAAAGCACCAGTTTAGGAAAATAGACGTGATTATATTTATGCTGTTTTATGTATTTCCCTAATGTGTATAATGCAAACTAAGGCTATTAGTTAAATATCAGAGACAACAGTAGGCGTTTAAAACCGACATACTATTGAACTAATAAATTATCGTATTAATGAGCCATCGCTCAGTACCAGTAAAGCATCGATGAAATAAAACATCGCACAACTGAATTATCGACACGTCGTGTTCGGTATTAAAAAAATCGAATTATCAACTTTCGGAAACAAGTAGGGAACCCCGTGTAATGTAGTGTTGGTGTACTGTATACTAAATTAATACAAATTAAGATATCATTATTAAAACCAATGCGATGTTTTATCCATACATTGGCTAAAATCGATACGATAAGATAAGTTATCAAAATGTATTAACTAAATATCTCAAACACACGTCTCATCCCCACATCAATAGCTGAGGTGTCAGCACCTCGGGCTGCCGAGCAAGCCGAGACCCATCGGGCTCAAACTTGCTCGAATTACCAGCTCTCGGATAATCCCGTCATGCGCACCTTAGTCTGTCAACGCAGCTAATGCAACGTTAATGGCTGCCAGAATGTAGTCGTTAGATTTCAACGGAGTCCGGGTTAAGTGCCGATAGTTTATGTTTGTTATCGCCGTCAAATGTCTGACGGGCGTTGATGATAAATGATAGATAGAATATACAGTTGTTATATCGGAGTGCTATTAAAGAGCAACTTTTATCGAACATATATCTGTTTAAATATCAATAAGGAATTCAACTGATTTCAAATCATCCTTCCAAATGTTAATAAAATGAATAAATATTTTATAAAAAAAAATAAAAAAATGAATAAATATTTTATGGGTATTATCAGACTTTAAACTTTTATTTACCTATTTTTGTCTGTTTAGCTATATATACGTATAAGGTCTTCGTTTACTAGATTTTTGTTGGGTTCGAACTGACGATCTTTCTTTTCTTTTACCACTAGTTTGGCAGTGAGGGAAAAAATAATGATGAAACCTTCAAATTCAAATTACTTTTGATTTGTAACCATGATCCAATATATGTCTGGTTCCCTTATCTTAGCTTTACGAAGGTCAGATCGGCAGTCACCAAATCCTGGATCATGGTCTAAGTGAACCCCGTCTAAGCACAAGACATAACGCTAGGAAGACATATTGGAATAACTCGATATGTCCTTTAATGAATCCTTTTTTAAGCCACCAGTATAATAGGAAAGTAAAAATGGCGTGCGATTAATATTTAATCGGATGCATCCAAAAAGAGTGAAATTAAACTCATGCATATTTCAAACGCACGAAGGGACGGACCTCTGTGGTCAGCTTACGAGAATTAAGAGTAATGGTGAGGGAGATTGAGTAATAAATGCTTCCCTGTTCTCGAGTAGCCCTCTTTTTATGTGATGCGGGTGAAGGTATACAACGCCTATCTATACAACTTGCTTTATATATATGTTGTAGCGTAGTGTTTTTATGTGGAACTAGTACCAGTAATTAGTTGTCGAAACTTAAACTTAGGTAGTTTAAGTTACCTACTGAAACCTACCTACCTACTGAAAGTTTCGAAAACACAGATTTTTTTAAAATTTATGATCCTCGAAAAAATAAGGCTTTTATCGTCATTATACAACTGCACTGAGGAAAGCACATAACTTAAAACATCTTATAGTGTCAACAACAAAAAATATATCTTATTTATTGATAGGGTGTTCAAATTAAAATTAAATTTCCAACTGGGAAGAAGTGGCACAGTGTAGAGATAACTGGCAGAGAGTGAAGCCTTTGCTCAGCAGTTTGATTTAAATAGCTAAATAAAAATAAAATAACAGAAGCTCATTCTCATTAGCGAGACATATTGTTACCCAGATTATAAAAAAAATAACTGACATTACTAAATATCTTAAAATCAAAGCTTTGCTTGCAATACAAATTATATATACCTATATAAATTTTTACTATTCTTCACGAGTCTCTATACATTATTAAAAAAGCGCACATGTCATTCACACCATCAATTTTATGCGTTATTGCATTAGACAGAAATTGGGTAACACTGAAAAGAAATCTTTCCAAAGGTGTATTACGTTCTGGCACAGTTTTGTTCCCCGTCACAGTAACCCTCACTGCATTAATTGGGATAGGGCAGGCGAGGGCCGCGGTCGGCATTCTCGGCACGTCGTTACACCGCCTCTAATGATTGAATTCATCAGTTTTATCACACGTTGCTACTTTAAGCGTACGTGATATGAAACTTGATCGGTTTATCTATCAATTAACGAATGTATCTATCATGCCGATTCAATAAGCTATTGCTTGATGGAATTCATTTGTTGAAATGGAAGATGTGTTATGATAATCTTGTGTGTTAATATAAACACGCTTTGCCTAAGGTGTTTAGACATGATATAAGTTGATTTTAGTCGGGGCTTATTAATGAGTTAAGACGTTTTGTTGGTATAGATTATCGCAACATTAATACAATAAAGAGTATTGTTTACAAAAGAGCGCTTTTAAAAAAATACAAATTTCACATTATTAAGATAGAGATTGTCTTCTTTTAATATTGATATATTTATTTTTCATTTACATGTGTGATAAACACAGAAAGATTGCATTGCTTTAGGTTATTACATTTCAAAGTACAAACACCTTTTAAAAAAATCAAGATATCAGCGGGACAAGCCAGTTTAATTAACTCGAAAATTCTTTACCCCTTAATACGTATGCATTTGCCGAGCAGACACTAAATCAAGGTAACGGTCAGCTAACAATGGATGTGGAAGATAGAAGATCCATAAAACGGCCCTCGCCCGATTTTCAACCTAGCCATTAAGAAACTACGGGAGCCGGCGACCGGAACATTATTTATTTGCCGGATATTAGCAGTCACTAGCCATGCGATTTACATAAACTGAATGTTGTTATTCTCAGGGCGAACGTTTCGCATTTTTATGAGAACGGGTTCGTGATCAATCTCTTTGACAGTTTTATTTTTTATTTGTCCGTAATGGCACTCCGATGGTGTACATTTGAATATCATAAGCGCCCGAGTGGTCCTTTGTGTGCGTTCTTTTGTTTCGTGTTGGTGCTTTTAGTTTTGTTAACGTATTATTTAAGCTTGATGACGTCAGACGACGAGCCTGACTGGTCTGAAGTTCTATTTTATATTGAAGATTATTTATGTATCAAATTAAGTTATAACGCCAAATTGACTATAACACTGCATTTTTAAATTTAGAATCGTATATATGCTAATATTTTAAGATAGTTTTAACAGTATTAATTAAATGAAGAAATGAAAATACCATTTCATTGCTTCATTTAATTAATAGGTACATTGTATAATAAGTTTGGCCCAGCAGGTTGTTTATTTGAGCCCAAATCATGATGAAGTTTAATTGGCAGAAAACAAACTGGAAACACAAAGGCTTGAAACACGTAACTAGTTATACGCGCATCATTAACAACCAGTTCTCTTTACAAGATCGCAGAGAAAAAAAAATCAGAAAACACATTTTTAAAAGATCGCCTAACGAAGCGTGATTAACATTCGCTCGCGATGAAATAATGGTATAATTGCCACTGGAGAAAAAAGGGGTCACTGAAAAACGGAACGGTAATTGAATGAAAGAATGAATTCGCCCGATGAATAGAAACTTTTCATATTCCCGCTGGGCATCTGTTTACGTAAATGTTGGCACTTGAGGATGGTTCGTTTGTTCAACGTATTAGCAATTTTGATTTCGCCTATGATAATCAATATGCAGTTAACGAATTTTCAATAAATCTTTGGTTATTTATAGCAAATATGTGATGAAAATTCCGTCTTATCATTCAGTTTCTATTTTGACTTAAAGGAAATTGATCTTATTTCATCTAATATACCTAATATATACAAATTTTTATACTGTGAAGTACCTTTTGTCTTCTATGAACGCAAATGTATTTTAAATAAGCACATCCACTTTACTATACGCAACTTGACTACAGCAGTATACACTGATGTCTATACTAATATTATAAAGAGGAAAGATTTGATTGTTAAACTACTGGACCGATTTGAATAATTCTTTCCCCAATGATAAGCAACTTTATCAGCAAGTAACATAGGCTATATTTTATTCCTGTCTTCTTACGGAAACGGCAACTACGCGGTGTAGTTATATATACAAAGCATTTTATTATCTCCCTTGGTTTGAATATTTTATAGAATAACAATATTCATAACACCTCTTACGATAAATAAGCAACCCACTTGAAGATTTTAAGTAGAGACTTGTGACCACTTAATCAATTTAAAATGATCGCCGAATCTTATGGGTCGAGATGAGGAGGAAAATAAATTTAAACCAAAAAGGTTCATCGGGGTTGTTATTAAGGCTGCTAATTCAACCTATTTGTCATGAAAATTTCGTCGACCCTTTTCAAGATTTCGTAACTAATAAGCCAATTTAGATTTTAAGGTGGCCAAGGGCGGATTATAATATTTGTTTTATTTCTTGCTATGGACGGAGTAATTTGGTAATTACTGTTATGTTGCCCTTAAGAAAGGGTGAAGTCACGTAAACACTTTGTTTTCATGATTATTATTTTGTCGGTAATTTAACTTTTGGTTTAATGTTACTAACTTACGATTGCTATTACTGCTATAGTACGTTGAACTTTTTAAGAATTATATAATTAATTATTGTTTAAAGAAAAAGACGAATATTGAATAAATTTGTGCTATAATGAATTAATTCTACATGCACGTATCGCGAGTGGGAGCTATAATTTCAATTAGCATCATTGCGCATGATACAATTAATTAACTTATTTGTGCAAAATTAATTACATTCTGCAAACACAAAATTAAAATACGATATTTATAATAGTAGTTAATCAGTGGAAAATTAATCTATCTCGAAATTTAAATATGGATATGTCAAGCTAAAATAAAAAAATAATGTATTTTCTGATTTTACTTCAAAAGACTTCGGAGCTGATTAAATTAGTTTACAAACTAATTAAATTAGTTGGCGTTAATCCAGCAATGAAAATTATTGTTAAATTTCAAGTTCATTCCAAGGGGCCTTAAGGACATTTAAGTGTTTTACATATATACATACAAATCGCCACACAATCGTTTGTATCCATTTAGATAAAACAGAACGTAAAACACATAATTTCATAGAATTTATAAGACGATAAATCTAAGAAACATTCTGAAACGATGTAAAAATAGATCTTCCGAAACCATAAATACAACTGTCCCAACTATTGGATTTTAAGTTTACACTTCGTCGAAATCGGTGAACATATAGTTGGAATATCCATATGACATTTTCATATTTTAAATCATTGTAATTATTAACTATTATGTCCTTATAATTTTAACAGTTATCCTATTAATATTATTGGATTGAGTCGAATTGGATGAAATTTGGTCTACACATTTTATATTGACACAAAAATTTATTCAGTTTTACATTCGGGGTGATATTCGTCTTCATTCTTAAGTCTAAGGAGACTAAGGCGTCAGCAAATACTAGAAACTTGTACTTATTATAATTATGGTAATCTTTACAAAAGTAGAATAATAAATAAATACACTGGTGGTTTTTATCACATGCCTATTCATTAATCGTGATGAGATCATAAATATTTGAAATGCAATCTGCATTAACGACATGGCTTCGTACGTGTAATATACCCTCTCAGTAGCGAGCGAAGCCGACGAAAAATCCAATATTGCCGGAGATTGCGTATTTCCCGCCAACTCCCTTGATACAATTAACTTTTTATACGCACTTTTTCCTTTGGGACTCCGCAATAAACGCTGGTGTAACCCGTTTTTGCTCACCGCACCACCAAAAAATATTCATTCATATTTACCAAAACTGGCGTGTTTACGTTACGTGTTCATGGTCTGTGGGGACCCAGGTAGAGCTCGAATGTTTATTCATACGTTATCTAAAACTACAAACAATAACTTTCAAACAAGAATCAGTCACCTTTCGGCTCGCGTCTCCCCTGTGGTGGGAGCATTAGTCACTTCCGTGGCTTCGCTCATTTTTCAGCCTACTGACGTCCCAAAAGGTCGCACACCTGTGTATCTTTCGGTTGGCGTTCAGAAAGTTATGTTGTACGACCTCCGTCAAGGTTACGATTTCTTTTATACTACTGAGAATTACATATTAGAAGTAGTAGGTATTTATTGAAGTTCTTGAAAGTATACTAAGAACTTTATGATCTTTTAATATCAATTTAAATTCTCTTTTTGTTTTTTTTATATTCAAAAGAATTTCACATTGTGCTATCGGTATAATGATAATTCCACTTCCAAATAAAATAATGTAGCAATAGGTGGCTTATATATTAATTAGAAAATATTAAACTTTATGTAAAATTAATATATAAGCTTAGATTTACATAAATCATGTTCAATTGGAACTAGTATAGATTTAGGTAGGATTTTTTATCGTTTTACCTCTTACAATGAATCGGCTTGGTTATCTCAAACACGATGTACATACATGACTCATACCACTTCATCTACATATAGTTCAGTTCAGATCTGCTATACTTAATGAAAATCATCTTCAAAAGATAAATCGCGACAGTCGCCGTTGCCAAATCACGGCAAGGAATGACACACACACACACACATATACACACACTAAAGGCATGTATTCATAGTACACAAAGCAGCACGAGGCGGTATCGACAAAGCGACATCGGGATTGACCCGGTGATTTATTCGAGATCAAACTCACACAATAAGTTTTAAACAGGCATCACTCACATCTCGGGTGTCCCTGTGGCCCGGAGACATTAGTCACTCCGTTGCTTGGGACGTGAAATTTTTAACAAGGCTATAAATCTCTCGCCCGCATCTGTTAACATGGCACGGTAATGAGATAGGTGGAGCGAAAGAGTACCTACGCTTGACAATTTGTTTCCGCCTGATAAATTCAATGCTAACAGTGAACTTTTAAAATTAATTCTCATTGCACTCATTATGTTAAGTTGCAGAATAAAAAATCAAGCTTATACTTAATAGTGCCATTCGTGTTATCCATTGAACCTTATAAAGCATTTAAAAAACATTCCAATGTACAGTTGTCGATACTCTCTCATAGTAGGAGAAACTAAGTATATACAAACAACTCATATTCAAAGGTCGTATGGTATACAATTCTCTTTACTAAAATTATTTACTATAATATAGGTAAGGTGCGAATGCTACTAGGTCGAACTACTACTACATATATATAACAACAACGGTATTTTTTTTCTTCTCTTCAAGCGCTTCAATGATCATCAACTTATATTTAAAGTGCACGAAGGGTAGATAGTGATAAAAGGAAACAATTATAAAATAAAATTAAATCCTTTTAATTTAACTAACTAACTAAACTTCACGCCACTTCCCTTGCGGGGTAGGCAGAGAGAACCGAACGCCATATGGCACGATCCTTACACACCTCACTCGCCTCTTCAACATTTATATATTAATATTTTAATCCTTTTAATTTAAATTTAATAAATTAAGTTCTTTACTTAAAGCAAGCAATGTAAATATTTGCCATTGACAAAAGAGTTATACCAGCCATAATTGTCTCGTTGAACACCATACCTGTGCTCATGGCGTATCAATTATTCAGTGACTCGAAAAATTGCATATTTACAACAAAAAAAAAAAAAAAAATCATTAAATATTCCGAGTTTGCATGCCGTATGAGCATCAGTCACGTGTTAAAATGAGTAACGTCTCGCGACGGTAGCCCCCGAGGCCCGTAAACGCGGTGGGTAAAAATGAAACCTGCTTTTACTTTACCCTTTGAGGTGTGTGCTCATGCGACGAAACACCGCCGAGCACTTTTAATAAAGTATAGAGTAAACATGTTGTCGTGAAACACATGTTCCATTACAGAGTCGATTTCGATGGAGGTGAGTGACCTTAGTGAGAGTGCAAGTTATGGGTTGCTGTTTGACATTTTTTTAAAGAAAAGTGGACGAAAAAAAAAGCAACTCAGAGGTTGTAGACCGATTTTTCTGTATATTAAAAATGTATGGAAAGTCGTAAAATGGGGAAACCATGAGTTATATATATAAATTTAACACATAATAACGAACATTTTCTGAAAATAGTAGCTAGTACTACAAAGCTTCAATATTATGTTATTATTTTGGCTATATGTAAAACATAATGAAGACAAAAGAATGATATTTTATTATTATTTTTAGTGTTGACCTTCGCCAAATCTTATGCTTGTTCTACGTTGTTATGTGGTCTAGGTACTAACTTCTTGTAAAGATTGTACTGTACGACTGATACAAATATAAAATGTTCTTTTTTTATAAAGAATAACATAGAGTCAAAGGAGCAGCAGGCCTCTTTAACCACATTCTGCCAAAAATAAATCTGGGTTGGATTAGATATGAAATTATGAAAAAGTGGTGACAAATGGCTAGCTTTTCGCACACACAATCACAGACACAAAACCCGATATACCATTAGAGGCCTTTTACGACACGCTAGGCAAGCACCACAGTTGGCACATTATTTTTAAGTCTTAAACCAACATGGGGCTATGGGCTGGGTTAGATAGAAAATTATGAAAAAGTAGTGACAAGTGACTAGCTTCTCGCACACACAATCACATACCCAAAATCCCATATAACATTAGTCGCCTTTTACGTCATGCTAGGCAAGAAACACAGTTGGCACATTCTTTTGAAGTCCCAAATAAATATGGAACGAAGAATAAGATACTTGTCCCGTAAGTTGTATCGTATTTCAAATCTGCTCTCAGTTTATGCATTGGACCAAATCCATAACTACACCTGTGGTGACTTTTAGTGACTTGGTTCCACACTTGCGCACTCCATCAGCGTGTTACGGAAATAGCAACATAAACAGAAGTGCCTTAAGCCCTTCGCTTATGTGACAGGGTTCCGTGTCGAAAACTATGGGTCTTAATTTTAGTTCCCTAATTAGCTGCATAATGAATATCTTTGCCCACGATCTCTCAAAGTCAACGGATAAAGGATAAAGCAAATGGAAAATACATTTTATGTAACTAGTGTATTTACATCAAATGTGTTTTTGAGCATAGTTATTAGAAGATTGAGTTTTATTTTGATCATATATTTTAACAATAACTGAAACTACTTAAAATTCACCACCAAGGCTACAATATATTTATGCTTCAAGGGAATTTGGCATTATTAACAAGCTCTGGTATGGAGCATGAAAATGTACTCGCAGATATTGTAATACATATAAAAACCGCTCCATTCATTCAATCCGTATCTTTCATAAGCAAAATGAATAAGGTAAGAAATATATTTTGCGTTTATATGAAATTCGAAACTCATATTAATCTCTAACTTTCGCAAGGAAGTACAAAAGATAAGTTTGATGCAGAATGAAAGCCGAATCGGTAACGCGATCCGACATCTCCAATATTTAATACTCCTCAAATTTTTACTCTCGTCTCGCGATTCAGATATTTTTCGGAACTCAACGTAATCTTAAAACGAGATTGGTTACAAGCCGTAAAAACGTGGATAACTTTGTTCGCGTTTTTGTATTTACCTGGGAAATTCGGAAACGCAATAATACTTTCTTAGCATGTAAAAAACTTTGTGCGTAGCGGTCCAGTCAACAAAAACAAGATCCTTAAGATCAATATAATCTAGTTAATTTTATGACCTCTAACGATAACTGAACAGGGTCTATTTAATTTGATTGCATTATGCAATTTGTTTTTAATAAAGTTATTCTTTACAAATTCTGTTCCTATTTTTACTACTATTCAATCACGAAAAGTATACTCCTCAAAAATTACCCAAGCAACTTATAAAGATCGAAATGCATAGTTCAATTTAAACAAGAATAGGTACATACCTAACATTACACCCACAATCCCTGAAGGGGTAGGCAGAGTCAAAGAGGCAGCAAGCCCCTTTACCCACATTTAGCAAAAAATAAAACTGGGCTAGGTTAGATGGAAAATTGTGAAAAAGAAGTTAGTGACAAGCGTAACTTGTCACTACTTTATTACAATTGCCCGTCGCCCATACAATCACACACCCAAAACCCGATACACTATTAATCGCCTTTTACGACATGCTAGCCAAGGAACACAGTTGGTACATTATTTTTAAGTCCCAGACCAACTGGGATAGCTTAGATTCATATGCGTAAATAAAACTACATGTCGTAAAAGGAGACTAATGGTATATGGGGTAGCCACTTGTCATTATTTTTTCACAATTTCTATCTATTTTGTTTTTGGCTGAATTTGGTTAAAAGGCCTTGCTGCCCCTTTGACTCTGCCTACCTCTTCAGGGATTATGGACGTGATGTGATTTATTTTATTTTTATTTAATCTGAACTATAAAGAGGAAGCTTATACCACGGTAAATGCTTTTAATAACGTACATCTACACTAACACATAAAACATGTGTTTGAAAACACCAGCTTAACTCCTCTCAAACCTTTTACTCGTACAGCGGTATATGGCCATACAAAACAAGTTCTTTCATCACAACCTGAACTTCTCGCGTTACCAACAATTTATTGCTGTTGACATCCCGGCGAACTAAAAGCCTTATTGTGACTAGAAATATAATAGCTGTTACTTTTGTATCTGTTTTGTTCTCTGTTAATTACTCTGTCTTACGCTATTGGTGATTTATCGGTAAATAGTTTTGAGTTAGTCTGAATGCATTTATTGCCTCAGAGGTTATTAAACTTTCAATGCTTTGGGCAATCATTTGTATCGTTCCGAATATCTATTTTGTATTTTTTTCCATATAATTTATGAAGTACAGGAAACTCTAGGTCCTTTTACTGAATAGTTTACATGTAGATAAACGCTTGGGTACCCTTGGCTCTATCTATTTGGTTCAGAACTGTGTTTAAATATACTCATGCACGCAAGGAATTTATATTTAATTTTAATGCTGCACTTACAAGGATTAATGATATAGTAGAATAACTGAAGTGAAGCCATAAAATCAGCCATTCGATTAAATCGTATTCAACTCATGAAAGTCGAGCATTAAAATATACGCTGTAAAGGATTGGTACCATACAAATACGTTAAACCTCATTGAGATATTTCAAAAAGTTTGAAATTTTTTTAGTTATTCTTTGTCATACAAAACGTGATCTCTATTAGATCACGTTTTGTATGACAAAGAATAACTGATGTAATGTATCAAGATTTTGGTATGAAGCATTCAATAGTGCTGTCTACATAAGAATACAGTTCCGAGTCCATAACCATCAAAATGTATGAGAACATAGATGACAAAATTTCCATTTCAAAGTTCATACCGTGTGTGGGAACTGGGAACAATCACTGCTCCACATTCGCAAGTGGGCGACAAAGCATATAAGAGCATATATGAGAACTAGCCCAAAATGGTCATAATATTTTATCGTTATGAAACTCTGGTATGCCCGGGATATTTTTATCTCCGTCATTAGGCTTGATTAATGACACAGTGCGAGCGAGGCATCACGATATTAATGGAGAACTATTGTTGTGGAATCAGAGATATTCGTAAGTCAGTCATTTCTGGTCGGGTTTCAGATGCAGTGTCATTTGCAACTAATTCTGTTTGTTCTTTTTCACAAAAACCTGATGGGTCATTATTTTTTTCTTTGTCATCCGATTGCGACAGTTACAAAACAACCGAATCGTTTACACCACTTTTAAAAAATTTTCGTTATTTTTATCATATAAACTGATAAAAATAACAAGCTGAATTTGTAAATAACAGCTAATAACTTATTATGAATCTTATTATAAAATAAGCAAATATAAAAAAAAATCGTAAAATTTGTACACTACGACTCGTGGCATAAAATGTTTTAAATTCTCAAACAAGTAGTTCTACACCACAGCAGACTTAACAAAGACTACTGAACAATTTCATTAAACCCGTTACCAAACTAAAATAGTTTCTTACAACATTCTGTGTAAAAATAAAAGTTTATTTGGCATCTGTAAATGCCAAAGGTCGAACTATCCGAAAACTTTTCATCATGAGCTCGGTCGGGATAGCTGGACGCTACAGAGTCTCATAAAGTTTAGGTTCAGAAAGAAAGCAAAGCTAAATTACAGCCGCACAGAGTAAAGAAAAATAGTGTAGAGGATCGCTTCTGGAACTAGCCAGGGGCCGTACTTCGCAAACGAAATAAACGAAACAACATTTTCGAATGACGAATCGAAAGTGTTTTTTTTTTAATTTTTGGAATTGCTTCAAGATGATTCATATTTAGGTGTAAGACGTTTAAGACTAGTGATTATATTAATGAAATAAATACCTTGTACACTAAATTATTCATTAAAGAAATCCTACGAATCCAACGATTCGTCATTAGAGTTATTTATATTACGGATTAGTTCGATATACTTTTGCAACTTCTACCTTAAATTTTTATAGTACGGCCCCTCTTTGACTCAGGATTTTTTATTATCTTTACCAGCAACACTGGACCACGGAGAGCGGGAATTTATGTTTTAGCTATGACAGTAATTTTTCTTGAAAAATGAGCTTGCAAAATAGGGGTTCGAATTATGGCGGGATACAAAGGCGTCCTTTAGCGCATTTTTACATGCACTTGGCTGTTGCAATTATGCTTGGATTAAGCTGAGAGAAAACGCTGGCCACTTGTGCACTTTATTATTCTATTAGTGTTTTAATGGTAGCTGGGTGTCCAGTTTTAAAATTTGTTGTATTTTTAAGGACCATGTTTGTAATTTTTTTTTTCAGATTAAATGCTACCTTACTTTTAGTGCTTTATATTTCTTAAAAATTTTTTTTTCTGTTCACTGGATTTATATGATGCTCTTGAATAAACTTGTAATTTATGAAAACGTATTCCTATACGTTTATATTGAATGTATTGTTATAACATTTTTATAATAATATCTACTTTGTGTTTTTAAGCTATTTACCCAATTGCTCCGCAACATTGCAGCTTTTCTGCAAAAGCCATTTAAACGCCATTTTAACGCCATGTAAACTATTTGATTTAAATTATTTTTGATATATATCATGCTCAGTACTCAGTACAGTTAGTATAACGTACCAAATAAAAAAGACGGTTGTACCTACAACATTAACTTTCCACAAAAATTTTAATGCAAATAAAAAAATATTAACTTCCCCTCGACATGTCAAATCAAAATAATACTTTCGAAATTATTGTGGCCCGGCACTCTATTAAATTAACCCGCCGTTGCAGAGTGAGGCGGGGATTAAATTCGTGATTAGGGATAGCTAGAGGAAGCGCAGTGGGGGTGGTGAAGGGGGGGAGGCTACAAAAATTGCACTCTGGGGACAGATTGAGTTACCTTCAAGCCTTTATTTTGTTTCCCCATCAACAAAGAGGAGCTGCGATTTAAAATACCTAACGCAATTAAACTGGGAACGAATCCAGATTGAAGTGGTTTCTCAGCTCGGGTTTCGGATGAAGACAGAGATTGCATGGTCCCGTTAACATACGTTGTTTGGAATAAAATTTAAACGACATGGTTGGTTTTGTCTGCCTACCATAAGTTTGGTGTATAGGTATTCTTTAGGATTTATTAATGTTGGTCGTCATTACAGATTGAATATTGTTATGCAAGATGCAGATACAAAAGATATCTTATATTGCATAAAGCCGGGCCAATGTCGCGATTCAATCTTTCATTATATAATATTCAAACTACTGATATGGGCAGTAATATCTATAAATGCGTGTGTGATAGTGTTAAAGGCTACGAATGCAAACAAAGCTATCATTCTTGGTCTTCAACACTTGAACTTAAGTGCTAGCCGCATCACCTACATATATCACATCCAGATGATTTGTTTTCAACATAAATTCCAAACTGCTGCAGCATTGAACAAAATATAATGTAAGAGTGAATCAAATTTATTATAAAGGCATACCATCGAAAATATTTCGACTATCACTTGAACACGTACGGCTTTTTTGAAATGCCCTCACAAAGTTCCGAATATATCGAATAATTTTCACCAACATATCTACTAAGCTGTATGCTCTCTTGTAACCCTGGTGCTTATGTCTGCTCGCTCCAATATGAGCTCTATTACCAGCTAATAGAGCTTATTCGAGCAGAAAATGTACGGTGTCCATAGGACGTCGGTGCAACGATATTTATAGGGCTGCCCAGAGAATGGGGTTTAAATGCATTGATATATCTTTTGAATCTGCACTCGATGGCTTAAGACAAAAATTTCTTGGAATTTGGCATTTTTTTAAATTTTAATGAAAGATTTTCAATTGCCTAAATAGAGTACAACAAACATAAAAAAATATATAAGAAAATGTGTCAAAAATATATTATCTAAATAATTTTTTTTATCACCTACAAACTAAATATATGAGGCTCTGTATTTGTAGTATACTTATATTTTGAGTAAAGACTCAGGAGTTAAAATATATTTAAGGAAAGTTGTTGTTGAAGGGAAAGTTTTCGTACCAAATGTTAACTTTAGGAGTGACTTATGATGTACCTAACCAAAGAAGGCATAAAAGATTTCACCTATAAATGTAATAGTATTACATATTCTAATTATGTTTTCAACTAATTTAGTACCTACTGATGAAAACTAGAAGCGAAATTATCGCAACGAAGTATAAAGTGACGTCTTCATGCAAATTTGTTTTTACGCAATAATTACACATAAAGGAGATGCCCCATGTTGGTTTGGGACTTGGCCCATGTCATCTTGATCTAAGACAAAAAAAAGAATGTACCAACTGTGCTTCTAGCCTAGCATGTCGTAAAAGGCGACTAATGGTTAACGGGCTTTTGGGTATGTGACTGAGTAGGCGACGAGCTAGCCACTTGTCACTCCTTTTTCATTTTTTTCATTTTCATGTTGGTCTGGGACTTAAAAAGAATATTCTAACTGTGGTTCTTGTATATTATGACGTATAAGGCGACTAATGGTATATCGGGTTTTGGGTGTTTCATTGTGTAGGCGACGGGTTAGCCGCTTGTCACTACTTTTTCACAATTTTCAATCTAACCCAGCCCGGCTTTATTTTTGGCTGAATGTTATTGAAGGGGCATGCTGCCTCTTTGACTCTACCCCTTCGGGGATTAAGGGCGCGATGTTATCTATGTATGTATTGTGTAAAGTAGGTGTAATCTTTTCACAGCTTAAACATTTCGAGATAATGTTTCCATCTTTATTTAATGTGCTATTAACTACTAATAGGAATTGCGTTTCACTTTCGAAAAAGTACCTAAAGCGCGGGAAACATTTATCATCCCCGACACTCCGGACAACTTATTCTTTTAACGAACATTTTCCATCAAAGTTTAAAAGTTCCCGCGTCATGATTTAATTTATTCAGAACCTGATTTATAAACTTGAAAAAAAAATCGGGTGGGAGTGATAGTCAAATCAATATTTAATTTTGTTTACGAAAACTATTTGTTTGTGATCAATCATGAGCGCTTATTCGTATTTAATTTGGATAGTACATATGAATCTACATGGTGTATTCATTTATTTTAAAATTATGCAGTAGGTCATTAAATAAATATGCCTAATTAAATTGTAATTGCAGAATTTTTAACTCAGTATAGGGCTAGTTTTTAATTTATTATATATGATATTCATTCTCTAGACGACTTTATTTTGTCACAAACTAAAGTGTAAAGTTTTTTCTGTGGTTTTTGTCAATCCAAACGTTATTACAGCAAGAACGTCACTCACTCACACGCCACACTCAATTGCTTAAACGAGTTTTTTCAAGCTCGCAACTCCCGCGAATACGAAAATCCTTCCTCGACGAAACCAATAGTGAATGAGGAAACCGGAATAAATATTTCGAACGGAACAGAATAGTTTCGTCAAGTGCTCGCACTTTATAGAATTGCGGTCGAATGAGCGTGTTGACACAGTCCAGTCGCGAGTGAAATATAGAATCATGTATTCATGATCACGAATACGCACCTAACGATCACGACGAATCCTTCAAACGCTCAATTCATCCGCCTTTTGCATGATTGGAAGACGGTAATATAACTCCTATACACATAAATCTCCTAATATTACATGCAGGCGCATAAGTCTCTGATTCTCATAAGGAACAAATGTTTGTCTTTTCGAATCAGCGATTTCGAATATAAATTTCGCTTCGCACGCCCCGGCACGTTTTCTTATTTGACTCAGGGTTATTGGATACCGCCTCCTGAATAGCTAGACTTCAAAGGCCTTGGAAACGTAATGAATACTTGATTAATTAATATACGTAAACACTCATCGAAGGCGAAGCGGGCTAAATGTCGACACAATACTAGCGAACACTACGACGAAATGTAAATCGAGTACAACCCTTTTGTTAACGATAATGAGTAGGGAAACGGCTTCGTCCCGAAACGGAATATCATGGCTCCAGTTGAAGAAGACCCCTCCGCCCCGTTGAGGTCGTAGCAAATTAGGGCACTAAAGAGGTATTTGTTACAGATGTCGCGGGCCTCACATAATTGGCCAGTTAACAACGGTAGTGACTGTAGGCGAAACGGAAGGCCTCCGAGCGGTTGTTACTTGTACAATTACGCCAAATGACATGGCGACAATGTTCGAATATAGTTTCGATTAAACGAATATTGTAACTAGATGTTACGAGCGATACTTGGGTAATTTCTCGGCTGGTGTAACCGCCTCGTTATTAGATATTAGAGTTCGTGGAATTGGTAATAGTTGGGAGAGGTTGTAACAAATATAGAATTCCGTTTGTAGCCCAAAAACCTCTCAAGATCTGACCTATATCGGGTTTACGAACAATTCCAATGTAAACTAGAAAATTACTAGCAAACATAATATGTGTATCTAAATTTAGATAGATCCGTAGTTTTATTCATTGGGTAAATACCTTTTGTTTCCTAATAAATTTTACTTATATAGGTTATCCTATAATACAATTTTTTATTATCTCATTGCATCATTCGGCTTCGCATTTCATCTAGAATCAATTTTTTTTTTTACCTTGTTGTGTATTTAATTTTTCCTCGATGATCTTACAACACTACCAACAACAAAATCCAACTTACCTGAAACAAAAATGCAGTCATTTAACACACGGAATAGGTATTTTCGGTGTCACTATTAACGATATATGATTTCGAGTGATGGTAGCTCAATGGTTAGGACACGCGCCTCTTAACCGAGGAGTGCGGGTTCAAACCCGGGCACGTACCTCTGGATTTTTCAAGTCTATGTACGTATTTATACCACTAGATCGACGGTGAAGGAAAACATTGTGATGAAACCTGCAAATTCAAACAACTTTGGATTTGTAACCATGATCAAAAAATTGTCTGGTTCCCCTATCTTAGGGTTACGAAGGTCAGATCGGCAGTCGCTTCAAATCGTGGATCATGGTCTAAGCGGACCCCGTCTAAGCACGGGACATAACGCTAGGAAGATGATGATATTAACGATATATGATTCGATATTCACATCATGAAATGTTAAATTCTTATATTACCATTTGCGTCAAACAAAAGTAGAAATGAGAACAGATAAATAAGTCTTATACTTGAGGCACAAAATGTTTTAAGAAACAATATCAGTAAGTACGAAGGAAAATCGTCCAAATTGACGATTCATAATTTTATGCAAAATCGCAATCCAATTTAATAATAATACCGTTCAACTTAATTTGAAACAAATTTGGCACAATCGCTTGAATGAATAAACATGAAAATGTGTTCCGATTTAGTCATGTTTCGGCATAATTCGGCATTCAACATCGTCACTTTAAATTATAATATATTCAAATTATAGAACATTAACAAACTAATTTAGTAGAATGATTGGTGCCATTAATAATAGGTTTATGATATAATAATATGTTTTTTTCTAGCAAGGTAAAAATAGTCCAAGTTCTCTTGCGACATAAAGAGTAAAAGTGTACCTACTTGTTTTTCAGATGCAAAGAGAGGGTGCAAAATTTGACACAACACAATGTTCGATTAATGGTTTTTTTTTTATTGTAAGAAGTTTTTGATCTTATAAATGTTTATTGATTAGCGATAGCTAATCGGTAGCAGACCAACTAAGTTTTTTTACTTAAATGTAAAATTATATAATAATAATAAATATCCGACTACATCACATAATTTGATCTGACTCCGAGGTAAGTAGTTTAAGCACTTGTTTTACGGATATCAGAAACAACAGTGGTATTACAAATATATACTTAAATATTGGATATTAACACCCAGACACAGAACAAACACAAGTATTCATCATACGAATGTTTGTCCTGGGTGGGAATCGAACCCACAACTCTTGGCGCATGGGGCAGGGTCACTACCGATTGCGCCATCGAGCCAGTCAATATATAACTTAGCTTTTAATGAAAAATCAGGCTTCTGACTATAAATTACAGTAGTTTGTACGACATAATAAGAGTTTTACAAATATACACATTCCAATGTCGTCCGGCTCTTTTATCGGCGTTGTTCGGACTCACTACCGAGTGACTATAACCTCGCCACACAACGGCGGTGCGAGTAAGCAAGTTCATGCTAAAGAGAAGGGTTTTATTGAGCGGACAACGTTAATTAATAAACAGGGAGCAGTTTGCTTTAGCATCCTGCTTTCATGTTCAGTTCTAGATTATCTAGCCTTATTCTGAGTCTGGAATCTTAGAGACTATAAAACGTACGTAATCTACTTGGATATCTTAATGACAGCGGTGGTAGCTCATTGGGTAAAAATAGCACCTTACTTACAAGCAAGTTCGATTCCAAGCAGTTACCTCTAGATTCTCTTAGAAAAATTAAGTACGCATTTTTATCACTGTGGTTATGCGGTTAGAGAAAACATGTTAAAAGGAAAAACATTTTAAAAGGAGCTCCCAATGACGACAAATAAGTTTTTGTATACTTCTTAGATAAAGGTTTTATTTTCCTTTAAACTGATAAATAGGTTTGAGTGATTCTTAATTTGATAGTATCTTGTTTCACCTCTGATTGAGGCGGTACACGACTAATCTGTGTTATTTCCGCTCGGTTCGACCTACCTTAACGATAATTAACTCTTTACGGGTAATCAGTATATTTTATATATACTGCGCTCGTAAAATAGACAGTGAATCAACTCACTCAGCAACACAGTCTTAATGTAATCAAATACGCCTGAGTCACATCATCAGGAGATACAGATTAATATTCCAGCAAAATATGTTTATTAGTGAACTGAGACTATCAGTTTGTTTAATTACCCAATTAGTGTCTCAGCTCCGGAGAGTTGCGTCACCTGTGACGTCAAGATGGACTTAGTTACAGGCGGCGTGACTAATGTGAAATTTATATCTATTCATATAATCATCTAAATTTCACGCTGTTATGATTTTGCGGACAAGCTGGGCTCGGGTGCGCAGATTTTGCGGTTTCACAGGAAAAGATAATTTTATTTTAAAAATGCCGCAGAGAATTTAACTAATTATTGCACATTAATAATATTCTAACCGAAAAACACAGCAATTTTGGTAACATTATCATCATACTAGCGTTAAATTTCGTTCTAAGTCCAGGTTCGCTCTAATGCATGGTACCTTAAATTGTTGTTTATCGAACCCAAGCGACAAAATAGTTTGAGAGCCAATGGTTTATACCATAATCCTGGATTTACCGAACTTTAGAAGCAATGAAAACAGTAACTTAAATTGGCATTAGCTATTCCTACACAAAATTATGATCAAACGTCAACTGTATAAAACTCAAAGAATTACTTTCGTGATCTAATAGTGGCATTTGATTCCACCAAGCACCATTGCATTTCCTGGGCTGCAGTAAATTCTTCAGCTACTGCATTCGGCGGTAAATTTAGCGAGCGTTGCGTTAGTTCATTACTGGTTAATTTATTGGAACTCTGCAAAACTAATTTCACTTAGCACTTTCGAATTACTGCGGTTTAAGTTGGTTGGTTTGAGGCTGCCAGAAATAGGTGTGACTCTTAAATTGTTGCCTAAGTTTTGATAATAATGGTTTGAAATTGATTTAGAAAGTACTTATCAGGTAACATTTTTATAAATAACTAGCTGTGCGCGAGGTATCATTCGCATTTAGGTTAATGTTATATAATTTTTCAAATCGGACCAGTGGTTGATTCATTGCTTAAACACGCTAATCTTCAGCTTTATAATATTAGTATAGATTTATATATTTCAATTAATTAGTACTGATGCATTAATGGTTGAATACATACGTTAATAATTAAATATCCTTTCTTCCGTATAATAGAAGGTTATCTTGCATTGACGTACTACTACCGGATAAATGCAAGAACATACTTCAATAAAATCAATAAGCGATACCAGATGTGCGGTAACAAGCTTATAATGTGTCCCAAGCTACGCAAAGTTGCATTGAAGTGATTTGAAATGGACATTAAACAGAATAAATTGAAACAATCGAATGTCTTACTAAACACAAAGCATGGGCATTGCTTGCTCGGAGTAGACTACTAGCTGAACCAAGCCGTTTCGCTCGCAGGCAAGTGGAAACATGTAAACGAGGCACAAACAATTCGTTGACCTGGAAATCTTAGAACAGCTCTGCCCAAAGATTAATTAGTCGACGCAAACATCCCGACTAATCTTGAAATCTGTGTGCATCCAAGCGAAATAAATAATTATCTCTGTAAATGCAACATAATTTCAAACGCAAACATGTTTAAAATGTCGTATATTAAACCTGCAGCGTGCTCAGTCGTGGGAAAACTGGCATATGTGAAAGTGGTTTGAGTAAATATCAGAGTAATAGGATAGTTTCCTAAACATGGAGGAGCAGAGTAATAATGGAGCGGAGAAACAAAAGGTAAGTGTTTGGATATCTTGTTACCACACATACTTTTGGGGAAAAGTATTTTCTATTTAGTAAGATTGGAGGCATTTTTTGTTATTTAATTTTGTAAAGTATTTTTATTTTACTACGAATTATATTAAAATTAGTTAATTAACAATTAATATTGAACTGGTTTCTAAAAGCATTATTCACATTTATATTTGTGAGTCACGATATAATATTAATTTATTTACGAATTATATTCCACGATATGTACGTACTAAGTAAGTCTCAGTCAGTAGAAATATTCTATATAGTACAAATTCTGACTAAACCGTTGGACTATTAGAATTTAATAAAAATAATATAGAGTAAAACAATACTCATATAAAGTCAAGATTGAATTGCAAAGCGTTGGCAATTTAATAATAAATTTACAGCTGCGTTTATTTTTGACATTTAACTGGATTTAATGTAAAGGTTAAATACGACTATTCATCCTGCTCGAAGGTTTAAATGGTGCAATAAAATTTGCCGACTCTTAAACTTGGGCGGTTTCTCGCAGAGTGATCTCCGTTTTAATTTGGAACACCTTTATGTCTGCCGAGTAATTTCATGATGTTAATGTTGCCCGAATATTTTCATCCAAAACCTATAAATATTGTAATAGAAAACGAAAGGTGAGCGGCGAAGAAGCAAGCCCGAAGTGGATACAGCGAAAGATGAGATAAAAAAATTCAAAGAAAATCTACTACAGTCAGTCTCGGCAGCGGGGGAGTAAGTATTTTTTTAGTGCCTCCAAGTAGTAAGGTAATAAGCTTACCGCCATTCTTTACACCTTTGCATAATCGGATTTATTTAAGACGTAGACCCAGATAATTCGAGTGAAAGCCAGAGAAAGCCACGGGTCGATTCTAGTATTTAATAAAGTATTTTAGGTCTTAGACAGCATCTACTTTTTACCCAACTTAACTTAACTTTCGCAATCTTATTTATTGAACCAATTGGTTCTTTACATACATACATACATAGCATCACGCCCATAATCCCCGAAGGGGTAGGCAGAGTGAAAGGGGCAGCAGCCTTTAACCACATTCAGCCAAAAACAAAACTGGGCTGGGTTAGATGGAAAATTGTGAAAAAGTAGTGACAAGTGGCTAGCTCGTTGCCTACACAATCACATACCCAAAATCCCATATACCATTAGGCGCCTTTTACGATATGCTTGGCGAGAAACACAATTGACATATTCTTTTTTAAGTCCTAAACCAACACAGGACTAAGACCAACATTGGTTCTTTAATTCGAAATTTTTGTATTTTGATGCGAGTAGAATTTTTGAGATAATCTCTATTTTTTTTTAAAATTCTACTTTGGCACTATGTTCGATCTTATCTAGCTACCAAGCCTAGGTACCAAGTCTTGCTACCAAGTCTAGGTAGATCGAACATAGTGCCAAAGTAAATGCAAAATTCAAAACATAAACTACCTCCTTCGTTCAAAGTAATAACATGAATATACCTCGCATAAAGTATGTAAAGCCTTACCAGGGGCATGCATAAAGCATGTATCCGTTAATAAACTCCCTGCTAACATCAGTCAAAACCGCAAGCAACGGTTAGTATATTAAAACGTGGACTGCAGTGCAGGATCTGCAAACATTTTTATTAAGCGGAATTTCAGGAGCGTTGCTACCATCCTTTTCATCTATCGCATTACGGGGCACTCCTGGTAACGCGAATAACAGCGAACTCTTTCTTAAAGCAGTTAGTTGGCTTCTATGCTTCCCAGGTTTTCCAATGTTAAACAGATATCAATTTTCTTTTTTTACATAAGCGAATAGGTCGCTACCTATTCGCTTCTCATAAAGATGTATACACATTAGTAATATACATATTATGTAATAACGTAGATGAACTGATAGCATAAACCACGTCAATATAAAAAAAAAATAATTTTAGGTAGAAAAAAAAATATAATAATGTTATATTTTTATATAAATAATCTGTGTAAGAAAAAAAATACTATGCATTTAGACTTAATGAAAATCCTATTACCTACTCAGAAATACCTAAAATTCAAATACACACCCACGCGGTCGACCATGTTTTAAACTTTTCTGCAAACAAAGTACAGAAAAGTGCCTACGTTTTTCTTTCAACCTGTAACTTAATACTTTATTTGTAATTTTTAATTTCCTTTGGGACCGGGTCAAGATTTCGCAAGACGACATTCCTTTGTACCGAAATGTTTTATTGAGCACTGATCGAAAAGGCGTCCAGCCAAATATTTTCCCCATGAAATAACTTTTTATTAAAAACAAAACTTTTTTTTGTTCGGGGCCCATTAGCCCTTTGGCTTTTTTGAATAACTTTGCTGTTTTCAATTTCAAAACTTTTTTTTAAACTTAAGTTTCTAATTCGAATTAATAAATAAAATAAGATTAAAAAAATTGTCTCATGCCTACTTAAAAAGAGAGAGATACCTGGGGGTATTCGCGAAGACTATCACATAATATATAAACACTCATAAATATAAATGCTAATTCGAGATAAGAACGTCATCCATTCCTGACAATTTATTTAATCACTAAAAGTTACTTACTCTCCGTTTTACATAGTGAAAAAGTTTCAAGCCCAGTTTCAACCTTCAGGGTCACGAAGTGGTTTCCTAACAGATCTTTGACACGCACGTCACAGAAAATCCATACCTAACGTCCCTATTTATTTACTGTCCTACATTTTTCGTCCTTATCCCTTCTCATTACCAATAACACGTTAGATACGTAACTGCCAGATATCCCAAGACACCGAAGCGGACTTACTTTCAAACGCAATCAAATATTCACAACGACCCGTTTGAAAATATCCCCGACCTAATGGATACTCTCTATTCCTTGCAGTGGATCCATAATTTCTGAGAGTGGATCTGAAATGACGATCCCGACACAACCACGGTCAAGATCTGCCTCTAAGGCGAGGGAAGCCCTCTCTATACCTGCGAATGTGTTAGCCGAGCTGGATGAGAACAAACTGTTTGAATTGAAAGAGGTAAGTAAATCATTATTTTATCTTTTGTTCTAAATTTTTTTTACTTTATTACCTTTGCTTTTTTTCTGTTTTAATTATGGATGTTCCTAAATTTAACTGATATTAGCACTAACTGTACTAATACATTCATCTATGATAATACCTAGGTTGGGGGCGGCAAATCTTTTTGAACAAATGTGCCGAAATATCGAAAATTGTAATGTTGATTAAGTTAATGTTATTGTAAATTTTTGTTTTCTCAAAGAAAATGCGTGCCCCAATATTTATTTTACGTGCCACCAATGGCACGCGTGTTATTGGTTTGCCACCCCTGACCTATGTACTAAGTTATTAGGTAAATCGGAGTGCCCATTGATTTTCAAAATTTTTGAACAGCTTGATCAAATATATTATTATTTTACAGTGTACAGATTAAATCGTGTCATACAACTATCTATAAATATATGCAGATGCATTGTTACCCAACACCTTGTTAACATTATGGAAGCAATAAATTATTAAGTATTGAGTACTCTTCTTTTTATGTTGATCGAATAGAGGCTGAAAAAATATAATGTTATGATGACTTGACTACAGTACTAAAATGTACTTCTTGCTCTCACTAACGAGAAAATAAATAAATTTGTTGTTAGACATGTTATTGTAAATAACAAACAATAACCTGAGAACAACATCAAAATTTATTCTATCAACGAATAATATGTAATCAATTGGCCTTAACAATATTCATCGAAATAACAAACAAAGAATATCTATCTACCCCAAATATCCTACATATGAATGTAATCGGTTTTTATTTTATTATTGGCAATATTATTGCTTCAATAGTCTCCTAGATTTCACGGAAATGTATTAGAATAGAATTCTCTGATGTATGTTCTAATAACTCATATCTTATTATTGATTTATACAATTACAACAAGAATTGAAAAAATGTTTACTTCAAACATGAGCTTTCAATCACAAGTAAAATCTTACTAATATTATAAACGCGAAAGTTTATATGGATGGATGGAAGTGTAGATGTTTGTTACTCTTACACGCAAAAAGTATATGGCTTTTAATAAAACTTAACAATAGTATAGCTTATACATTAAAATAACACGTAAGCAATGTTTCATGGATGTACCACGCGAGAAACGCCGCGGGCAGAAGCCTGTAAACTATGAAAAGCGTGCGCAGCGAGAGCTCATATAAAGATAAAAATTTCTCAAATGAGAAGAAAAGCATTTGTATTATTACTTAACAACATTTTAAGTAGAGCTTAAATCAAGTAAGAGCAAAATTTCCTATTATATGTAAGGTAAGAAAACCAAATCGCTTACTCGGTCCCTAGTTCCTAAGAACACAACTCTCAGTTTAGAGAAAATACTTCTATGGGATTTCGAGAATACTTGGCTATGTTCCTACTATGTCCAGAATAATAAGTAGTCATTATTTTACAGGCGTTTTTGCTATTCGACCTGGACGGAGATGGCTGTATCGACCACAATGACCTGCGTGGGACGCTGGTCAGCCTCGGTGAGAAGGTGGACGAGCAGGCAGTGAGGAACATGTTGGCCGAGGTAACATATAACGGCCCTCAGACCCTCAGTTTACAATTTTGGAATATTGGTTTAGTTTGATTGACAAACATTTGGCCTTAGTGGCTATTTATCGATAGTAACAAAATTAGAACTATTTCACTAAAGTACTTATAAAGCAACTATTATAACTATTAGCATATTCATAACCAAATGTGTGTTTGTGTTTATCCAAGACGTTACCTAAATTAACTATCACAATTTTTGTAATAGCTGAACGAATTTTGTGTCAGTCATTTATCAATATCTCTACAAGTCTTACGATACGTAAAACAATAAACCCCTTTTATTCTCGTTTAGATTGTTCACTTATCTCATCTACTAAATAGTAAGTAGGCAATAGTCTATCATAACCCGATTTATTTTCAAAAGATTGGATATGAACGTTGGCTAAAATAAATAATATTACATACATACATAACATCACGCCCATAATGCCCGAAGGGGTAGGCAGAGTCAAAGAGGCAGCCCCTTTAACCACATTCAGCCAAAAACAAAACCGGCTGGGTTAGATGGAAAATTGTGAAAAATTTGTGACAAGTGGCTAGCCTGTCGCCCACACAATCACATACCTAAACCTCGATACACCATTAGTCGTCTTCTAAGACATGCTAGGCCAGAACCACAGTTGGCACATTATTTTTAAGTCCCAGACCAACATGGGACAATGGGCTAGGTTAGATAGAAAACAGTGAAAAGGTAGTGACAAGTGGCTAGCCTGTCGCCTACACAATCACATACCCAAAACCCGAGACACCATTAGTCGTCTTCTACGACATGCTAGGCAAGAACCACAGATGGCACATTATTTTTAAGTCCCAGACCAACATGGGACTAAGAGATAATATTAAGTTCCTTTTTATAAAATCTCTAATGAATTTTTGTATCGCACGCGAAATAGTATCGCGAAATAGTATCGGCTTTGTCTCAGAGAGTAATTATGGCTATACGCTATCACAAAGGAGCCATAGAAAGCGATGTCAATCTACTGAGTGACGTGGGCACAGGAAATAGAATCTACCCTTTACTCATCTTTGTGATATCTGATCGTATCTAAGTATTATAAAAGAGGGTTGAAGAGATATACAGTTATAAATATATAAAGAAGCGTTTCTGAGACGTGCGTTTTGTTTACTTAAAGTTGAATAAGCATTATAGAAATATGTTTTATGTTAGATGTACTCTCTTCAATTGAGAAGCATTTTCCTTAATTTAGTTAAAACAATATTATTTTAAAGTTTGTTGTTTTTTAAATGAAACTTCTTTTTATATTTGAAGTATATTCCTAATGATTATTAACGTTATACCGATATATGTTATACGTTTACTAAAAGTTCTATTATCATCTCGTTTATATCAAAATTCTCTGAAAATAATAATATTCACCATTTTTTTTCGACTACTCTTCGTTATGTACGAAAATATTGTTGTTATTTTAGAATTTTCATCGTAGCGTAAAACTCTTGTGATTATAACAAATTGAGTTTAAGAAGAAAGCTGAAAAAGTAAAATACAAAAACCGTTTGTGAAACTCGAAAAGCGTATTAGATAAAGGAAATTATAACAACATAGGAAGGGGAACTCTAGAGAAATTTGGTTTGCCCAATGAAATGATTGTAAATGGCTTTTCTTGTATTAAAGTTGATAATGTCCTCGTAACCAATATCGGCCACGGCGGCCAATCTCAACGAGGATTAACCATCTAAGTAAGAATTCCAATTGCATATTTACTTAGTACTAATAGAGCTATATATCAATAAAATAATTAGTGTTTAAATGCTCTACGAAGGTAAAGCATAATCATAAATTATGATGTAATAAAAAAATACCAAAATGGAATAATAATAATCCTCACATCAGCGAATCTCCCGCGGGAACAAAAAATGTCGCCTTAATTACTTGACGTTGGTAAAATTAATCTCTAAAGAAATAATTAATAATTAATACGAAAGACATAAAAAGACTTACTACGAAAAATTATTCATTCAATATGTTTAAACAGCCAAGGAATCTTTGTTATGTCAAATTATGTTTTTAATTGCGTCCCAAAGAGAGCGCAAAAGAATTCGATACATAAATATTTCACTTTGTTAACGGACCACGTCGAAAAGTGAATACCTGTTGAATTATTAAACGTTTTTGTGCCGAAATTTGTGTAATACGACATACCCAGCGGTCATTCGGTCACCGGTCGCATCTCTGTCAATATTTATTTTCTTTTGAGTCTGAATTTCAGCCAGTATTGTGGTACTGTTATGCTGTATGCCCAAAAATTGGTAAAATTGAAGTAAACCTTACAAGCGATTTTGGGCTTATTTGCAGCAATACTTTTGCTCCAATCGTCAAAGTGTCTGTCTTTTATTTGATTTACCTACGAATGTCTTTGAAGCAATTAAAATGAGCATATTCGTAGAAAATAATCTCCTTAATTGGGTTACCAAGGAAAGTTGTGGTTATTTGGTAAATAAATCTATTACCTACCTTATTTATAGATAAAAAGACAGTATGCCAAAGATATAACTAGATCATATATAAACAATATCAATTTTGTTATCATAACTACAAATACACTAAGGGTAGACGATTAAAGCAAATAAATTCAAACAGTGCGTAATAGATTTTTAAGGTAGTGCGAAAGTTGAAGGTTTAATGAAACGATGAATAAATAGGCGGCTTAAATATGATGTTATGATCAATAAATTAAATATAATTGTACGTGCATAGTACAATTATAAGGTGTAATTTTATTTTTATTTGTATGCGATTCTATAAAATATGCTCGATAGCCATTTACATAGTTGCCTTGTTAAAATACAGGTCAGTGGACTTGCGCACGCGCTTGTCTAAGTCAAAGTCAAAATACTTTCTTTTTCAATAAGTATACGATTTTTTTCTCTCGGCTTAATGTTAGACGGCTTCAACAATTAGCTAGACAAACACTGCGTCAGCAGCTATATCGATAAAGTCTTAATCCAGTTCTAAGACACGAATAGCTCGAACTTTTCCACTCGGGATACAGTCGGGTCCAAAAATAAATGGCTATTTTTCCACAGGCTCCTAATCCGTTGGATTTCGACGCGTTTGTCAATCTGCTCGGCTACAAGACCTTGGAGCTTGACTCTGAGGAGACGCTGGTGGCAGCACTGTCGCGGTGGGATCAGGATAACTCGGGATTTATCTCCGAGGAAAGGTACCAAATAGAAAAGTTATTTGTTTTTTAGACACATAACAGTTATGAAATATTATGGGTGATGAGAATATTACGATTAGATACAGTATCATAATACATACGCATTTCATATCTATTAAGGCCACGTATCTACGTATAGCAAAAATTATAGTACCTACTGAAAACAATTAACAATTTAGACCTACTTTACGTAATTTGACTTTTAAAAGAATGCATTTGTATACATGAGGCTTCAGACAACGGATTGGTAATGCCAGCCCCACGTACCGTAATTTTATTGGTAAATTATTTTTGATAATATTTTTTGAGACCGGTTTTTTATTCAAAACACAAATGTTTATATTAAAAACTATCTTAATAGAAACATTACACCGGAAATTTCATAATGTTTATTTGAGTCGGTATCTAGGCAGTAAAGCGGTGGACCACATGCAATACACTATTTGAAATCATAACCTAATTGGGGTACAGATGAATAAAATCTATCCAAGTATTTCGAAGTACTCGGTCTGGCAGACATAGGTACAGATCACTGGTGAGGATGAACTATACGTATATACTGGTTGTTACGCGCATAAATAAATAAATCAGGCCACTTACTAGTAAAAAAGCCGCGAATTTTGAAGCGGTGGTAGCTCAATGGTAAGGACATGCGCCTCTTAACCGAGGAGTGCGGGTTCAAATCCGGGCATGTACCTCTAGATTAAAAAAAATCTATGTACGTATTTATACCACTAGCTCGACGGTGAAGGAAAACATCGTGATGAAACCTGCAAATTCAAACAACTTTGAATTTGTAACCATGATCCAAAAATTGTCTGGTTCCCTTAACTTAGGGTTATGAAGATCAGATCGGCAGTCGCTTCAATGTAATTACCAGACTCGCTAAATCCTGGATCATGGTCTAAGCGGACCCCGTCTAAGAACGGGACATAACGCTAGGAAGATGATGTTGACTTACTAGTAAAAAAATAATATTTTCCTGTCTACCTAAATTGTTTTCGTTCCCAATATGTCCCGTGTCGATATTTATTCGAAGACGCACAAGTGTTAGCCGATGCCCAATTAAATATTCAAGGCTGCTCGCTTCGGAGGCGTACTTAGGGTTGAATGTAATTAATTTACGTAATCACCGAGTAATAACCGCCGCAAACTACGTGGATAGGCCAACTTATCTAATCTCTGTGGTATTGGGCACGCTTGGAAAGTTTCGCTTAAATTATTAAGCACAGTATGGTGTGCGTCGTATCTCGTAAAGTATCCACTTTAGCTAATTAGTAGCGCGGGGTGTACGAGAGTACTGGGTAGACTAGCCACTTGCCCTCATAATATGGTAATGGGGTTTTCAAAAATATTTTGTTCAGGCAAATTGCATGATTAGTCTTTATGTATACAATAGGGAAATACAAAAGACAACACAATATTAAAGCGAAATTTCTATAGGGAATTGAGCCAAAATATTAAAATGTGACTATGAAAAAATAGCACATTTTAAAAACTATGAATGTGTAACCCTGGTTCAGTGTCTGGATTTCCTATCTAAAGGTTTTGTGAGTCACAAACTCACAAGGTTGTCGCTTTAATGTAATAACAATATTCGGTAAAAATTGGTTTATAGTCAATGCAGACCCAGAACAGAATCTGTGTCTTAATAACGCTAGGCAGATGAGTAGATATAGTCTTGACAGGCCCGTTGGTCGAGTGGTTAGAGACCCTGGCCACGAAACCGAAGGTCGCGGGTTTGAATCCCGCTAGGGGCATATGTTTCATGTGATGAACATGGACATTTGTACTCGAGTCATGGATGTTTATAAACGTACTTAAGTATGTCTATCCGTTCACCTAGTATCCATAGGACAAGCTTATAGCTTCGTTTGGAACTAGGGAATTGGTGTGTCAGTTTGGAGAATATTTATTTATTTATTTATAATACTTATCAATTAAAGTAGGTACCAATATATTTTACTACAAGTACTATTCATCACAAGTTTGTGATGCAAGGTCATGTGGTATTCACAGTACATACACGCGCCTAATAGTGTATTTTTTTTTCATAACTTTTTCATCATCGCTTCTATTAAGCATTATATTGCAAGAATGTCAAGAGCACTCGCTACCAGAATTTTAATGTTACAACAATAGTAACGCGAAAAAGGCTGGCACGCGGACACGCCCCACGGGGCCCATAAACAATAAGGCTCCAAGATTAAATTACGTTTTCTGCTATTCGCATGATATATGCGCCGGTTAACCTGAGACGTCATGATTTAGACCGGCCCTGCGTTGCGACTGTGATGTTTGTTTTATGAAAGACCTGTAATAACGTCAAGCAGTAAGATTGAGTTATATGTTTACGAAGTACCTTCGCGTGAGAAGCCGCTTGAGACTTTTGGGGTTGACTATGACTAAAATATTATATTTAATTTGTCAGTTAGATTATAAAAACATTGCAAACATACATATTTTTGCTATTGTCTAACAAAAACAAAAATGACGAAGACACCAACAATTTGACGCACTCTATCTTGTATTTATTACGAAAAATTCGTATTTAATATGTTTTTAAAGATTATCCCATATGTTTCAAAAGCCTCATGTAAATTGTAAATAAAATCAGAAAAAAACATTCATTTAAAATTTATTTTTAATTTCATTCTTAATTTAAACCCTGTTTATTTTATTATTTCTAACAGTTACAAAATAAATTTTGCATTTTGTAAAACCATAGCGGATTATTCGTTCTCGTTCCTACTACAAAATCTTGGGCAGGTTTATTAAAATTCTCAATGTAATCTGTGCTTACGGCGATGGGAAGAATCCTGCATAATCCCCGGGAAGAATTTTGAGACGACACGGATAAGAAATATTCGGAAGCGTGCCAAGGGCACTGGCAATTGTTCCGTCTTTCCTTTGTAAACAATGGTTAACTTTATTCAACTTTATATTTATATGTCTGCCATGTAGACGCTCAGTGGCTCTTTAATCTATGTACTTGTATTATACTTTCGAGCAAATATATTTTATTACGCAAAAGTAACTGAATGGGGTAAGTTCTGCTACGTTTTGTCGTTTAAGCATGGTAAAGTTCTAATACCATACTGTCGGTATAATAACATGAGCTAAAAGCTGTCAAAATAGCTCCTAATAATATTTTAAACTATTGTTACTTCTTACCAAAATTCCTTTTTTTATATTACTTATATTTTTAAAACTGGGTATACAAAAATAATAACGTTTAAAATCCATTTGGCATTTTATTATTAAATACATTTAAAAAAGTTTTACTATAATACGGAGTAATTAAGAAAAAACTTTTCAAATATAAAGAGCTTATATTATGCTGTTTACATATGTACATATATAAACAGAAAAAAAATCACGAATAAACATAAAGACGAAGAGACTAATTAGAGCAGAAAATAACGGTAATATTTTTAATGATCATTAAAAACTTAGCACCTCTATACATTGCATTGTTTAAAAGTTGGTATATTTATTATTCTTTCGTTGGTATAGTATTATATTTCTGAATCAGGGACATATTATCTATATTATTAAAGATAGCATTAATTATTGCCTTGGTACCTTATGTAGCTTTCTTAGAAGTAGGAAGCTATTAGACATATTTCAATTGATACGTAGTCATTCAAAATATGTCGTTAGTGCTGAGCAGTAACTGGGCACTAAATTCACTTATCCCATATTAAACCGGTCCATTTTTAAAACACTTAAACTGCTATCGCTCTACAAAAACCATAAAAGATACAAATGTGCAGCGGTTATTGCTTTGGCCATTCTTTATTTCGTACATCCAAATAGGTACAGTCTAAGAGATACAATTCTAAACTGCACATTTTCAAAATATATTTTTTATTATCTACATTATATATATAGGATAAAATCTGTACATGGATGATACAGAACAAAAACAGATTTTTTTTAATATTTATTATTAGCTTTAAAAATCACTGATATATTACAGTTATTGTTTTAAAATGATCTGTCGGGAATTCGCAATCACATGGGGTACTCCACAATCGCTTACAGCACAGAAATGGATGTAATTTGGTAATCTTACCAACCAAATTCTTTGGGTATATCTGCACTCCAAGGTAAAACACAGGATTATTATTACTTACATATAATTTAAAACACAGGATTATCTCGATCTCTTTTTTTTATATGTATTTTCTTTGCAATTTTGTTTTGAAATCAGCTATCGAGTTCGACTGTACTACCCCGAGTGAACACTCCGTTATTGCTACAACGTGTACTCGTACGCGCGCCACAATAACTCACGTCGCGAATATGGCGACGGGCGGGCGATTTTTTTTTCAGATTCGCTCGGAATTTCGCCCACTAAGTAGTCAAGTAGTTATGAAGTTGTTTTCCGAATAACGTACAGCCTTGATTTTGTAGTAATCATGTGCCTACTTTTACTGAAATTGTCGGAGAAATGGGGTATATTAAATTTTTTTTAAACCACTGACAATATAGGTAGTCACGTGATGACACGCGCCATTGTAACTTTTTAAAATAAATTTATTACAGATATTACTATCAAATTATTTTTTGAAACATGATATTCTGAATTTAAATAAAAGTATTTTCGGTATTTCATTAAAATACCCTATTGGATAATAATCGGTAAATAAAGTAACTTCGAATGTATGTATGTTACCACTTCACGCCTGAACTACTTGACCAAATGCAATGTAAATTCGCACGCTTGAAGTTTGAACCCTGTGCCAGAATATAAGCAAATTTTTACCGCGAAAATGTTTTTTTTTCAGAATGTGTATTCGAATTTTACACAATAAAATCATATGAGTGTTGTGCTATATGCTATAAAGCTATCGGTGGTACTAAAAACAAAAACAATTCCAACTGCCATCTATCGTCTCCATTATGAGACCAGTCCAATAGTACCTTATAATAGCCTCTTCTCTGTAATTACATACTGAATAAATAAACATATTCTAAAACAAAAAACTTAAATGAGAACACTGTAATTTACAAAAAATCTTGTTAAAACTACGGTCCTATTTTGTGGTCACGTTTACTCATTATATCGAGTAGTGAAACCATTAGAAATAGAAATAGAAATAGAAATAGAAATAGAAATTCTTCTAGGCTTCACAAAAGCACTTATGAATAGTCATAATAATACAAAATAAATATTCTACTGCCAGGTTCGGAACGTTGATTCTACCGAGAAGAACCGGCAAGAAACTCGGTAGTTACTCTTTTAAATCGCCATGTATACAATAACAATGCTACTTTATATCTACTTCTACAAATTTATATAATTCAAATATAATTAATGTAATACATTACAATAGTAGAGTCGACCATGCAAGAATTAGAGCGCAGACTGCAGATTCCTGTCATTGAAAAAGTCTTCAATTCTATAATAGCCCTTTTTCATGAGAAATGTTTTCATATGTGATTTGAATTTATGAACGGGCATTTGAATTACCTTATCTGGTAACTTATTAAATATCTTAACATTTATAAACTAACTACAAGGAGACTTCAATGGCTTAATACCTATTAGTTACTACGAGTTGTCAAGTTTAATGCGTTAATACAAACTATGAAGTCCGGGTTTACGTTGTTAATCCTAAGTTTATCGAGGAACTCGGCCAAAGCACTTGAATTAGTGATATAGTATTGTATATATCGTCGTAGAATTGCAACATGTAGGATCAAATACCTTTGATATTATGAGGACTTTGAAATGATTAATAGATTTTAGCTTTAAGTGTATCTATTTATGTACCCTTATTGAAATTAAATATTCGGTGGTATTTTAATAATACAAATCACTTCCTCAATTTCACCTTTAATATACATTTTCAACGAACCCCTCTCCCATGAGATTTTACGGTAGGACATTTTGAAATTTCATCTCCAGTTTTGGACGTATTGACTCTGTAAATGATTTCGATGGCAAATAATAAGCTAATTTTACAAAGTCAGAGGTCAGATGAGTAAAATTAGTATCAATGTACAATATATTTCAATGGTGCAAAATGTTTATATTTTTTTACTGATTTATATTATTTTATTGGTCGTGGTTATTATGATTATCAACGTAGGATTGCAGTTAATAAAGCAAACACTATGAGAGGCGTTATTAAAACTAACTAAACGGTAGGGTAGGGTAGGCAGAGAGAACCGAACGCCATTCAATCATACTCACAACGCCAGGCTGCAATATATTTGTAAATCCAACTTAAGGTCAGTAAATAATTTCACAATTATACTTTCAGGATCCGGCATGACCTCATGACCTTCGGAGATAAGTTTACGGAGAAAGAAGCCGACTACGCACTAGACGAAGCGCCTATTATACGCAATCAGAATGGGAACACCATGATTGATTACATTCGCTTCTGCAGTCAGCTGGCCGGTTTAAGAAAAGCTAACAAGAAGCCGGAAGCAATATAAACATTATCTCGCATTACAAACATGGCGTGCCCCGTGGCGTTGCGTGCCTTTCTGCTTGTTTTATATTCGGTACATTTGGAAATTCCGAACCGTATCTGCTTACGTGTCATATTTACCAATAAAGTGCCAGAAAGTTTATTAACGGACCTTTTAATAATTATCTACCCGATTGTATATCATTGATAACATATGCATCTTTGAATCTTACATACATACATAACATCCGTCCATAATCCCCGAAGGGGTAGGCAGAGTCAAAAGTGCAGCAGGCCCCTCTAACCACATTCAGCCCAAAATAAATATGGGCTTGGTTACATCGAAACCTTTGAAAAAGTAGTAGCAAGTCTAGCTTGTCGCCTACATAACCACATATCCAAAACCCCATATACCATTAGTCGCCTTTTGAATGCTAAATGCAAAGGTTACTTAATTATTTAAGGAATAATAATACATGTCATTTAATATATCTATTATAGATATTCTGTATTCTTCTTTTTTTACACCCCTTTTGCTAAAGCCAAAATTTATATGTGTCATCGGTCAATTATACTTGATTGATGGCCCAAATTGTGTCTCAATTCAACGTAGTCATACCTTTGCAAATAATCATTGATAAAACATTCACCAGTTAAACTAATTGGCTTACCTACAAACAATAAAGGGTAATTAAATTCGTTAATACTGTTTCAGCGACCACATTCAATAAACACGATTCATAGAACCCACAAATTTGCGTTGAGCCTTCAATTAAAAACTCGTTTGCAAAGGTAATACAGTGATTACTGTCATAATACCAAATTTATATTCAGTTATTTAATGAAATAATACGCAAAGTTAGCAATTTTCTAAAAGCAAAGTTGAGATGCTCAGAAATGGAGCGTTTTCAAATGGGCTTTGCGAAATAGAGAAGTTTCAACAAGTAATAACGGACTGCCGCGAATTCAACTTTGCCGGCGTTCACCTACCTACAATTTCTAAACTTTAAAAATGTACTCTAACTCCATTATTCATGGCATCGTTGTAGGACAACAAAATATTTATAAACAGACGATTCAGTTCTGGATTGTTGTTGGTCAGTTCATTTATAACTCTTTTTTGGGCGAGTAAAACGTTTACGCTGGAATACATTTCTGGATTAGAGTTTTTAAAAACAAACTGGTTCAATGACTTCAAATGGTAACGAATTGTTACGTTAAAGTAAAAAATAAATGTACTATTAAATACTTTCTCTTATGTTAAAATATTATATGCCTAATGTACCTCACATTATTTAGTTATTTAAGGTCACCATATAGATTTATCTATTTCATGAGTCATATTACTGAATGAAGTTCCAAATACGATCTAAGTCGTTTTTATTCTTAAGTTTCTTGCTTTGGTCTTTATTATGTTCTATTGCCTCCGCTTAGGTAACTTTCACAAGGGTAACTTGCTTAAACACTTCTAAGGAATATTCCAAGTCAGTTGCCAAGAAAGTTTCCTAGTAAAACAAAATGACAATTCTACTACAGAACTCCAAATAATCGGTACAAAGCTAAAAGAAAACTCACTCGAGATGCTCCTTGTAGATGTCGAAGTCGGTGAAGACGAGCTCGACGATCTCGTGGGGGGCGGCGAGGAAGGTGTAGAGCAGACAGTCGAGGCGCGGCGGGTACGCGCGCGGGTAGTCGGGGCTGCTGAACGTGCCGCGCTCCTTGCCGTGCGTCGACGTGAACCGGATGCACGAGCAGCCTACAACAATGAAAGTGTAGATATTGAGCGATGAACACAGACGCAGCTCCTTAACCCAGTTTTTATTCAATTTATTTATTATAATTTACTTAATCGATTGAGCGGTTCTAAATAAATGTTGAATGACGGATTCAAAGTTATTCGGACTACGAATTGGGGTATATTTATACGTACATACATACATATAATTACGCTCGAAATCCCCGAAGGGGTAGGCAGAATCAAAGGCCAGCTAGTCTGGCCTGGGCTAGGCTGGTTTAGATGGAAAATTGTAAAATCGGGCCGACGGGGATTACGGGCATAATGATAGGTATGTATGTATGTAATACAGACGCAAAAGAATCGACGAGCGCAGACATAATAATTAAATATAGGTACTGGTCTGACCTCGAATAACTTACAGAACAAGCAAGGAGATGCTTTAGTCCGGATAAAAAACATCGTCTAAGAAAGTAATTTGTAGGCTGCAATCATATCCACGTGAAATTTTGTTTTGTTCTTTACAGAAAATAAAGCTTTAGCATCGATGCTGAGAGTGAAGGTTTACACAACGTAACTGGAGGAAAGTAGAAGTCAAAAGAAAATATATTATTGGTAATAACAAACATCAGAAATAGTTTTTTTTTACCCTAAATGGACTGATAATTTGGAGTCTCCAATTGAGAAACCAGTGGAATTAGGAAACTTCATTTTGTAAATACATACGTATATAAGACAATATATTTCATCCACTCCTAACAATTTAAACCTATAGGTACTTATTACAATTTTAATTCACCTCTACATCACATGGGAACAAAAATATTATCTATTCTAAAGACAAATCCTTTGAATTTGCCTTTACTTACCTACTCTGTTACGTCAAACATGTGTGGCATTAATAAAACAACTCGTTTCATTGGTTTCATTTGACATACGCCCATACAGATTTAGATTCAGCAACACCAGGGATCAGATAGCTTTACCTAAACCATAAACTGTTCCACGTAGATTGAATTCACAGGAGTGCACACTAAATTACACGTCTGCATAGCTCGCACATCTACGTAAATACAACAAGACATAAATATACACCTGCACGTGTTGGTCTGGGACTATAAAAGAATGTGCCAACTGTGTTTCTTGCCTAGCATGTCGTAAAAGGCGACTAATGGTATATGGGGTTTGGGTATGTGATTGTGTAGGCGACGAGCTAGCCACTTGTCACTTCTTTTTCACAATTTTCCATCTAACCCAGCCCATAGTCCTGTGTTGATCTGGGACTATAAAAGAATGTGCCAACTGTGTTTCTTGCCTAGCATGTCGTAAAAGGCGACTAATGGTATATGGGGTTTAGGTATGTGATTGTGTAGGCGACGAGCTAGCCACTTGTCACTTCTTTTTCACAATTTTCCATCTAACCCAGCCCATTGTCCTGTGTTGATCTGGGACTATAAAAGAATGTGCCAACTGTGTTTCTTGCCTAGCATGTCGTAAAAGGCGACTAATGGTACACTTTTTACAATTTTCCATCTAAACCAGCCTAGTCTAATTTTTTGGCTAATGTGTTCAAGGGGATTAGCTGGCCTTTGATTCTGCCTACCCCTTCGGGGATTACGGGCGTACTTATATGTAAGTATGTACGTATAAATATACCCCAATTCGCTCGTAGTCCGAATAACTTTGAATCCGTCATTCAACATTTATTTAGAACCGCTCAATCGATTAAGTTAACCTCTTATCTTACTTGCTGTCTCTGTCTATCGAGTCACAAATTCATCTTGTAATTGACAGAGTTTCTGTTTATCTCCGAAAGGATATCTACACTGATCACCTTTTCATTAAGTACTTGAGTGAGAGTGGTTTAACTAATATAGTTGTGGAATGGCTAAATTAACTGAATGACCTTACCTAAACTTATATTAAAATTCACATAACTGTTTCATTTATTGTATGTATGTAGGACTTTGGAGGTTTTCTTGGCAGGTATAACTTTATGAATTGAAGTCTACATTTGGATTATAATTAATTCATATATAATGATAAATAAATTGATTGTAGTATTGTTTACTTTAATGATATTCCCTTTCCAAATAAATATATATAAAATTTATAAGTGGCGCTAAGTTAAGTTAGTTAGTTATAATATAAAAATTGGTTATTACGCAACTAGATTATTGTACTTCAATTTCCAACAACAGGTTTCTTTATGGTAAACGTTGCTTGGTGCAAAGATATGTACCAGGCAGACGACTTTAGAATACTGTAAAACTTGTAACAGAACTTTCGTTAAGTGGAAGGCCACTTAATTTAAATTCGTAAAAAGTTTTAAAAAATCTATGCTAAAGTGTCGAGAACTTTAAAACTGTGCTTTTTATTGATCTAACTTCTACTGAATTTTAAATGTCTTGTCTACTTGTAGCTCTTATATGCAAAAGCAATAGCAAATAGAATAGTTATTTATTACCTATATATTTATATTTTATCAAAATAAAACTGACTGGCTCGATGGCGCATTCGGTAGTGACCCTGCCCCATGCGCCAAGAGTTGTGAGTTCGATTCCCACCCAGGACAAACATTCGTATGATGAATACTTGTGTTTGTTCTGTGTCTGGGTGTTAATATCCAATATTTAAGTATATATTTGTAATACCACTGTTGATTCTGATATCCGTAACACAAGTGCTTAAGCTACTTACCTCGGAATCAGATCAATGTTTGTGATGTTGTCAGTTGGATATTTATTTATTATTTATTTATTAAAAAACAAAATACATATATATATTCATAGATATATTGTTTACAAATACATTACTCTCAGTAAGGTGCATGTATGTAATGTATCTTTTCCATATGGAAATTACAGTTATATACGAATACTGTGATTGCCATAAGTAAAAAATCATATAGTGGTATTTTTTTGGTAATGTCGCCAAAACGATTTCCAAGTGTCCAGTCTATTTGGATAATAAAGCTTCAAAGACAGGCAATATTTTTCATTTAAATATTTGTTTTTATGCATGTAAAATATAATACAATAGCTTCTGCCCGCAGCTTTGCTTGCATGGTACATCGATAAAACCTAGCTTGTGTGTTATTCCAATGTATAAGCTATACTATTGCAAAGTTTCATTAAAATCCATGCAGTACTTTTTGCGTGTAAGAGTAACAAACATCCAAACATCCATCCACCCATACAAACTTTCACGTTTATGATAGGTATCAGTAAGATAGTAAGATTCATTAGTCAAAGCTACTCAAGAAACCACTTATTCGTATGTAAATTATTTTCGCTTGCCTAATTGTTCTCAATTGACAAGATACCTTCTCAGTTATGGATAACTATTTCAATTCAGATAGTCTGTTTCTATATTTAACAATGGAGCAGATGGATTACATTATTTAGCAAATATTATTCAAGTTCTTTAAAGTATTACAACTAAGTAGTTTGTTAGATAGTTAATTAACAAATTGATAGTATTCATAAGCTAGGAATTTGCTTATCTGAAGATAATGGTGTATGCGAAGAAACACTTAAGTTGATTTGCTAGAATAAATTTAATTTCTTCTTTGAGAAATGAATATTATATTGCTTAAAAACTTTTCTTAAATGAATTTATATCAGTTATCTATTGTATAAAAATTAAGTACAGTAAAATAGCTCGAACCTTTTTCATTAACACTACTTTTATATTTTTTTTTTTGTCAAAAGGAACAAATATCACATGGTCCCGATAAAAAACTACAAAGCTTAATGCATAGTCTAAGAGTCTCTTGCTCACTGTTCAACTTACATAAGTAATATCCAACATCACATTCAATGATCTGACTCCGAGCTTAGTAACTTAAGCACTTGTGTTACGGATATCAGATTCAATAGTGGTATTACAAATATATACTTAAATATTAGATATTAACACCCAGACACAGAACAAACACAAGTATTCATTACACGAATGTTTGTCCTGGGTGGGGATCGAACCCACAACTCTTGGCGTATAAGGCAGGGTCACTACCAAATGCGCCTTCGAGCCAGTCAACATATACATATCATCAGGCCCTTAGTTCCCGAAGGGATAGGCAAAATCAAAGCAGGTAACCCCTTTAACTACTTTCAGCCAAAACCTGTTCGACTTAAAACATTAATATACTCAATATGAACCGTATCTGTAGATTCAGCACCACAATCCACTATTTATTGGACATTGTAATTAGGTATGTCCAATCCCAGGTGTTTACAGACCGTTTCATAATTAGAACCCGGTGCGATCGGGTACTATTGGTCAATAATCACCGGAGCGAGCGGTCCTCCGGAAATTGGAATGCCTCCGCCCAAGTCCCGGAACTTTCGCCGCAGATAGCTTAAGGTGAGAGGACTGGGGCAATTAATATGATATTGGGAGACGTAATTTATTTACCCGATTGCTGACGTATTAGGAGAATCTTAAGTATCAATTTAATAATGAAATTTGACGTCTCAGACGCTAGCAAAAAGTTGATGGAATCGAATAAAAACTTAACTAAACTAAACCACTTCCCTAGCAAGGTAGGAAAAGAGAACTGAGTGCCATATGGTACGATCTTTACACATCTCACTTGCTTCTTCAATATTCACAATTTATTTTCATTCAAGCATCTTCTGTTAACACATAACCAATTTGGTTGTGGTAGGTGAGCCTGGAATCGAATAGTCATCGATTTTTTGTGAAAGTATAGACGCAGATAAAGTACGTATAGATCACATTGAAAATAAAGAATTTGAGGCTATTTAATTCCGATTACCAAGTCACTTATTTAGTATTCAGTTAAAAGTTTATCTGTAGTGAAGTTACGCATTTAGTTGTTTATGATAGGTAGTTTAAACCATCAAATTATGTCCTTAATAAACTCTCCATAAACAAAGCTTTCATAGTTATTACAAAAACCACAGAATGAGGCGTTGCGGTTTACCATACTCAGCTAATTTTCCAAATAACTGAAAACAATAACAAATTAATGACACAAGTAAAGTGCTATATAAACGAAAATCGTTACTCTCTCGCAAAATACATTTACAAATTATCTGAAACACATCGCTAATTGACTATTTCGAAATATTAAAGCAACAAACAAACACTCACGCCTAAACAAACAAACTTAAGTGCTAAGTCAAGATCGATTAGATAAAGCAATTAGATATCGGGGATCAGAACAAACAGAATTAGAGGTCGGGCTGGCAAGCATTTCGGCAAGTTTTCTAACTAAAATTGGAGAGGCTTAAGGCTGTTATTCCATCGCAATAGCTATAAGAGGTGTACATACATACATACTTACCATCATGCCTGCAAACCCCTAAAGGAGAAGGCAGATTCCACTACCAACCCATGGTACACATTATTCAGACCTAATCATATTTATAAATATATAAATTAGAAAAAAAAAACTTATCAAACCATTTATCAATCTCTAATAACGATTTTTTTAACACATGCAGACCCACAAATATGCCTTAATTAGCTAATTTATGATTATAATAAAAATCTTAAACTATTGTATTACGTGCAATGCACAAACCTCTTACGTTTCAGTTCAAAGTAGATTATGGAATATAATTTACTATTCAAGCGCTTTCATTAAATGATACTCATACCTAAATGTGTATTAAGGTGTCATAGTGAAACTAAAATTGAATTTAGTTGCTAGAACTAAATTGCTTTCAAATATAGGTGTAATAGAATTTATATTAAAAATTATAAATATCGCCCAGCATGTCAACTAATCGTTTATCGGGTTTTGGGTATGTGAATGTGTATTAAAAAAATATAAATATCCGACTACATCACATACATTGATCAGACTCCGAGGTAAGTAGCTTAAGCACTTGTGTTACGGATATCAGAATCAACAGTGGTATTACAAATATATACTTAAATATTGGATATTAACACCCAGACACAGAACAAACACAAGTATTCATCATACAAATGTTTGTCATGGGTGGGAATCGAACCCACAACTCTTGGCGCAAGCGGCAGTATATTGTATGTGTGTATAATTTTTCACAATTTTCCATCTAACCCAGCCCAGTTATATATAAACATATGATGTTTTATGAATGTGGTTAAAGGGGCGTGCTGCCCCTCTTAATCTGCCTACCCCTTCGGGAATTATGGGCGTGATTTTGTGTAATGTTATGTGTTAGAAGTACCTTATAAGCAACGAATCACATGACGTTTTATCGTTTGATCGTTGATCACTTGATAGCAAATGATCATGTTCATCATACAATGATTTTGAGTCACAATTCGGACGGTCACAATTGTGACCGTCTTGTTAATATCAATAAGTTTGTAATTACAAACTGTTTAATATTGATTTTAACAAGAAATCATAACTTAAAGCTATTATGGAAAAAAATTATTACGATAAGTAACAAATATCTCAACATAATATTTGTTACTTTTATAATTAGAGTTGGTGTCGTTTCATTTATTTCAGATCTCGTTGTTCTGAGACAGGGATCCCTTTATTGGAGAAGACAAGAAGTACCCATATCAATTTCAATAAAAGAGACGATACATTTATTTGTCCTTGCAGTTATACCTACCAATTCCATCAAAACTAAAGAAACTTGAATTCTCGATTGTAACGTTGATCTTTAAGCCGAAGTTAATATCTACAGACGAAACAACTAGCCGAAATTCGACAATAATTAGTAGGTATTTCTAATGCATTATTTATTGAAATATTGGCTATCTGCACTCCTTCCCCATTTATAAACTTTAACTGTGTCAAATGTCATACTTCTACGTCCGCGTATTTTCACAAAAAGAGGTACAAAGTAATTGCTTCACGTATTATTATATAGATAATATGCGTATATATAACTTATATAGTATAAATATTATGTGTCATAGTATAAATATTTATATATGTATTTATTATTATTTATACACAAATTAGCTTATGTGTAAATAAACAAATAATTATGTATTGTAGAGACGGCAAAGTATGACTCAATAATACGGAATAATACAGAAGGTATTTCTATTCTTAAAATAATGTTTGAGTTATTTTAAGAATAGAAATACATTCCGTATTTAGTTGATATTAATATTTGTTACTTCATTCATTATTGAGTCATACTTTGCCGTCTCAACAATACATAATTATTTATTCGGAATTCTAGTCAGAGTAAGATTTTTAAAAGTAAATTACATTTCTGCTAACTGCTCATTAACAAATCATTATCTCATTACGATAGTAATGACATTACTCACCCTCGTTATCAAATGTTTACCGAGTGAAGTATAAATAAACTAAACCCTGAGTAAAGTTTATTCATTCGCCAGTAAGAATTCAAGGTGAAAATATGAAAGTGCCGATCGTGATATTTGCACTGTTCCTGTCTAAATTGTGTACAGGGCGGGTCGCAACAAGTGAAGGTGATGTGGAACGTAGTCACGTGGAAAGTGGAGATAAAAGGCCGACCCTGGTGTGTACATTGAGGACCTTGACTGCGGGAGACCCGTACCCCTCCGTTGTTGTGAAATGGCGCAAACAAGTCAACGCCCTCACTTGGAACGCTGATGGACAAGAGGTACTCCGTGAGAACTATAAACAACCAGTCGTGCAGCATTCGTATCCTGGAATGCCAGGATCCTTATCTGGTGGTGGCTCGTCGTCCACTCCCCAGGACCCCTTCACCGATGCAACTGTAGTACCGGATAGCTACTCAGCAGAAGATATTGTAACATTTTTCCGTGACGATTGTAAAAGACCTTATTAAATTTGTAAATCTCAGTGTTATACAAAATTCAATAGCATGTGTACAATCTTTAACCTTGAAAACATTGATATAGCTGACATATCAATATAGACTTGCACCTGTGAGACGTTTTGTTATGAATTTGATAAATAAATAATGATCATTTAAAACTTTTATCTGTTTTAGTTATACCTCTATATTATTGATTTAATAAATTATGTATTGAGTAATATTTTATCATTATTGAGTATCATTTTACGAATTGCTACATTTATCAACATAGAATTAATACATCTATTTGGAAAGGAAAAATTAAAAATATTAAGTTTGATAATATTATCAAACTTAATATTTTTTTTCTTTTCCTAGTACGAGCTTTCAGGAATTTTATGAATTATTAAGAATCTACGGTACGTTTCCCGAAATGTATTGTTCGTCTTTTTTATAATAATTATAAAAAATAATTATAATAATTATATATTTTATGGATCTAAAGTTCTGCTATTCTTTTATCACAACCAATGGAAGGCAAACAGAGTTTCATCCGCTTTTATCCTATTAATAAACAAATAAATAAATATCAGACTACATCATATACATTGATCTTACTCCGAGGTAAGTAGCTTAAAAACTTTGTTCCGGATATCAGAATCAACAGTGGTATTACAAATATATACTTAAATTTTGGATATTAAAACCCAGACACAGAACAAACACAAGTATTCATCACACGAATGTTTGTCCTGAGTGGGGATCAAACCCACAACTCTTGTCGTCTGGAGCAGGGTCACTACCGAATGCGCCATCGAGCCATCCTATTAACAAGGAAGTAAGGATTGATATATATTTTTTTTAATTATGGTCGTCATCTCGTTACTTGGTTCTAATAATTCAGCTCATTTATTCCAATTACTTAATAACTGAGTTCACAATTAAATTTTCTAACGTACGTGACGATGTTAGATGAATTAGGATAAATTTTCGAAAACTATGAAATCCTCTATTGTAGTATTACAATAATAACGTACAAACTTCATGCGCGTTAAATTGAGCACTTCCCTAAGGGTTAGCACACATGACGCTTAAAACTAAGTTATAACACTAATCTTCGTCCGCAGCCGTTTCAAGGGTAGGATTATGGTGGGCCAAATCTCCACATTTTAGTTAGTTGGAAAACACAAATTCGGTTCACACAAACTTCGGCACCGGTTCATAATCTGGGTCATACATTCTGCTTCGTGTTGAAAAACAAGTTTATGGGATGTTCTCATGTAAATATTGTACAAAATTTATTTTAAACTAGTTATTATCCTCGACTACTACTGCATGGTATTTAAAAATAGTGAACCGAAAAAAATTTATCATGGTTACACGTCCACTGTTATTTTGAAAGTGCAGTACGTGCCTCTTTTTGAGCCAGCACCAGCGTATATGAGCTGCATGTCCTTACCTTAGCTGGTATGACTCAAACTAGTTTCGTTTACATATATATATTTTTTATTTTTATTTTTTTCTATTAATTGGCACCGAAATTTATTAATCATTTGATATAGGGTGAATTCAATGTCACCATATTATGATAAATATTGTCTAAGCTTGTTAAACACCCGCAAAGACCTTTTTGTTCACAAAACAATCGTTAAACTCGAAAGTCGCAAAAGTCAACAAAATATCACGGCGCGAAGTTATTATCAGCATCATAAATTAAGGCAAGATTAGTGAAATTACGAAACGTGCAAATTGCCCCCACTCCGCTAAAACTTCCAATAAGAATTTAGCCTGCCTAATAAGGCCCACAGTACGCTGTCATTTTTGAGCAAATTATATTTGACTTATTAGTACCTACCTATCCATCTGCTTAACCCGCTACCAGCGGTGATTGCGTGAAGTTAGTTTGTTAGGTTACAGTAGCACGCTAACTATAAAGACTTTTTTTACATAAAACTAACGAACTGATACGTTATTAAATTGACTCGTCTTAATTAATATACGAGTGATTTTTTACATGGTATGTATATTGGCTCATACTGTAATTGTTGATAAGAAGTTTTTTTGATAGAAGTTAATAAAATACATGAAAACTAAAATATGATTAAAAACAATTTAGATTTTTTCTAGAGACATTCCTTATGTAACGTATGTTCGTGTTAAACTTCAATAATGATGAGCTTTGTACCTAGTTGATTTTACATATGCGATTGTAAAATTATACCGCTGTTTTTTGTTTTTGGATATTTTCTGTTTTTTTTTTATTTGTAATAAAGATAAGTATTTTTTATATCACACATACTTATACATTAAATGTTAAGATGATGATTTTGTTGTGTCTAATGTTCATGTAGCGTTATATGAGAGCAGACCACTAGAAGGATAGTGTGTAGTTGGGCCTTATAAAAGATTCTAACACGGACCTCGACCACGGGGCGGTTCACAAGAACTTTGAGTGTTTACCAGAGACAATTCAACCTCTAAGTACGGGATTAACAATGACAAAGTTATGACAATGTGAGGGTTGTTGAGTTAATTATTTACGTGACTTATTCTTACATGCATCTAGACTATAGATATTTTTACGTGAAAAAAGTAATAGTAGAAAACTTTACGAAAATAAAATACTATACTTAGTAAAGCACTTCGTTAATCAAGTAGCGATTACATATATAAGATCTATGATTTTATGTACTTTTATTAGCTTTAAATTAACCTAACTTATCTACTACGTACACAACGCAATCTTGCAAGCAAATTTAACTCACTTCTTAATGTTGCGTCGACAGGAAAGTTTGTAAATACGTGCAATCTTAATAAAAATGCACTTTTCTGAAACTATCCAACTATCTAGAAATGATGCTTCTACTAGATTGTGGAGCAATCGATGTATATTTCATATTTGTAGGCATATATAGGTATGTCCAGCGAAATATGTAGGTAGGTACAACCATCAAGCATATTTTTTATTTATTATTAATAGTTTACCAGCCTTGTAAATGTAATCCTATGTTCATATTCACTAGATACTTCGCAAACTATGGATGCTGGTAATCATTTACCATCATATATGGAAGTCCTTTAATTTCATATTTCTCTGTAAATTAAACAAAACCGAATAACATACTAAAAAGTGCCGAGAATCCTTAACTAATATGAATAAGGGACCCAAAATTATGCTAAGCAACAAAGAAGCCACCTGCAGTTTTATAAGCAACTAGCTTCTGCCCGCGGCTTCGCTCGCATTGTACATCGATGAAACGTAGCCTATATGTTATTCGGGTGTATGAGCTATATTATTCTTAAGGTTCATTAAAATCTGTTTATTCGTTTTTGCGTGAAACATATTTACATTCTCACAAACTTTCGCGTTTATAATATTAGTAGGATTTTAATAACATGGGGTCACATGGTCTGTAATCCTCGCTGCTCCATCATGCGTACCATAGGCATTTTAAGGCGTAGGCTAACCCGTGTCATGCCGTCTGCCGCCGTGGACAGCCGCGTTTAATATTCAATTAGGGACCTTTCGGCCATTCATCAGTCGGGCGGCGGTTGCAAACTTACTCACTGGATGAGCCATAATACGGAAACTGGTATAAAGTATTGGCGTAAATTTATATTATAAGTAGTGTGCATATGGACAAAAATATTTGTTAAAAAGACAAAAACGAAACAGTTTTAAATTAAATAAGTAAAAACTTGATTTAAATCGGTTCTCGCCCCCCACTAGGGGAGTGGCGTGAAGTTTAAATCAAAAACTAACTAAGTTTTTGATTTAAATTTAATCACCAATCAATGAACTACTAAATATCTTTAATGCTTAACACTTAATGTGGTTAAAGGGGCCTGCTGCCCCTTTGACCTGCCTTCCCCTTCGGGGATTATGGGCGTGATGTTATAAGTATGTAATACTTAATATAGATACTGCACATACATAATTTTAACCTTTTACATGAAAAAAGTAGTCCTAGGATTGTAAGTAGACCCAAATATGATCGATCCTATCTGTTAGGTCTTTCATAATATTTCTTTAAAAACAAGAAGATCCTTGATATTCTTAGAAATTCATACATCATTTATTGATTAGAATAATAAATAGTAAATATTTGACGACATCACATACATCGATCTGACTTCGAGGTAAGTAGCTTAAGCACTTGTGTTTTACAGAGATCAGAATCAACAGCGGTATTATAAATATATACTTAAATATTGAATATTAGCACCCAGACACAAAACAATCGCAAGTAATCATCACACAAATGGTTTTCCTGGGTGGGGATTGAACCCACAACTCTTGGCGGAAGGGGCAGGGTCACTACCGAATGCGCCATCGAGCCAGTCAATATAGTAAGTGATAAGCTACCCACTAAAATATAATGTGAAGGGCGTTTTGTACCTACCCTAAGCTTTCAATCCTATGTTTCTATACGTCGAGGAATATTTAACAAAATTAACATGCAAAGATAAAATTTGAAAAGCAGGAATTTAAACTTCGCGGAAGCCAAGTTAGAATTTGTTTTGTACAGGTAATTACGGTGTACTGGGAGATGCAAGCTATTATACCTCGTAATGCTCGGCTTGTGTAGGAATCTTAATTAACGAGTTGAAGCCGCGTCTTGATAAATACTCGGAAGTATGGGCTTACATTATATTCATAATATTACGGAGAGTAGAGGTAAATGTTTTCATTATTTTTTATCTTAATCTGTTTTAACTATTTTGCAGGGGCAATTAGCTGGACGCCCGTGTTTTGTATTTAGGACTAAGATTACATAACAATTGGTTCTATTTTTATACAAAATTAAACTCAATATCCCGTGCAACACTCAACTTAATTTAATTTTGGACTTAATGTGATTTCAGAAGCTTATGGGTCCATGGACTTTATAGATCCCTTCAGGAATTGCGGGCGTAATATTGTTAACAACATATAAAATCTTATCCTTTGTTATCATACATCGCTATCAATTCCTATTACAAAATAAATTACCTACTGTATTCGTATATTTGACTAGCTGTGCCCGCTGTTTCACCCGCGTTTATGGGTATTGTTATATAGTCTATAGCCTTCCTAGATAAATTAACTATACCTGCAACAAAAAAATCATTTTTCAATTTGGACAAAAAAATCATTTTTCAATTTGGAGAAACAAAATCTTCAGCTATATATTAAATTAAAGTAAAGTAATAATATTGCAATAAACTAAAAACTACTAAACAAATTTTTTATACGGTAATCACTAATTGACGGAGATATTCATGAGGAAAATTTAATTCAATTATTCAGAAATAATATCGGCGGCTATCGTTAAAAAATATATACTAAGTTGATCGTATGTACTTTGTACCCGTCCGAAGCCGAGGTGTGTAGGTAGTAACTTATATGTAAAGTAACTTACTTGACAAGTCCTGAAAATATTAATCCATTTTAGTAAGCTTATTTCATTATCGATAAGAGCTTTTCTCTTCTTTTAAAGTCTACTAAATTATCTCAAACTGGCCATTTATATTAAAGAGTTAAGCGAAACTCGTTTTAACTATAAAGGAGATCCTCGTCTTTATTCAATCTTTCTGAATCTAAATATTTTTAATAATACTCAAGATTAAAGTATACTAGCTAATTTAATTAGATGATACATTTCTAGCGTAGTCTAGATAAATTAAGCGCTGTTATTTTGAATTGAAATTTTAAGCAAAATATCAATGTACTTTGGAAAGTTGTAACATGTTAATTACACAAAATTGCCATTAACATAAATGTCACCTGAAAGTCTGTAAATGAAAAAGGTTAATCCCTAAATAATTGTTTAGCTAAAACAACTCTGATATGTCTACCATAAGTAAAGAGATACTTTCCGAATACATACTTGTTTTAATTAATGTCTAAACTATTTAGCGAAAGTATTTTCATTAAAAACCAAAATATTATTATAAATTTTAAAAAGCAACTCTGTATGTCGGTTATTAATACTTAATTGAAATAAATAAATTCCACAGAACTAAGGACATAATCTTTGCAACAGACGAATTCCGTGGGAACAGAACCATAGGCAAAGAGTTGCACATGAAATTCAAATGACGCTCACTTGTTAACGTATTATGTAACCGAAACGCGATACTAATGGAAACTGATTTATATTTATCAGAGTTCCAGTAAACGTGTATCTCTGTTTCGTTACCAGTGTCTCAAAGATAAAGTATGTAATGGACACGAGCTGCATAATTTATTTTGTTTGTGAGAGGGGTAACGAAATTTTGCATTCATTTGCGAATGTTCTCGTGTTAAGAACGATGTACAACACCCAACTTTGTTCGCATTTCGTGTTTCCCTTTTTCCTTTAACGTGTTTTAATAAGGTTACCAAGTTTACTGTGTACACTATTTAGTCTGTTCCTTTATTTAAGTACGTACTCATTCATTTCAAGTGCATTTCCTACTTAGGTATTGGGCCAACGGATATCAAATTATGGACTCTCAATTCTCTACTCTTTAGTGACTGACTTACTGTATACTATGTAATAATATCTTGGAAATAGATTTTGACTTACCTACATCTAATTCAACAAACAATACGTAAATCTTTTTTTTTTTGTGAAATTCAAATGATTTATGATCCAGGTTGCACAAAAAATACAATAATCTATACTTATAATAAATCTGTAGAGAGGTCAATTCTGTACATGAAATATATTTTCAAAATAACTATCAGGGGGTGATTAGTGATCGATACTGATGCCAAAAATGCAATCAGTAAAATTTTTGTCTGTCTGTCTGTCTGTATGTTCCTTATAGAAACAAAAACTACTTGACGGATTTAACGAAACTTGGTACAATTATTTTTCATACTCCTGGGCAGGTTATAGTATACTTTTCATCACGCTACAATCAATAGGAGCAGAGTAGTGAAGGGAAATGTTGGGAAAACGGGAGAAGTTACTCCATTTTTTAAGCTTCTGTCGTGTGTGCAGTCTTAATGGTTAAAGTTACATAGAAATCATGTATGACGGAAATAGTTTTTATAATATTAACCATAAACGCGGGTGACACCGCTGGCACAGCTAGTATAGTAATAAAATCTTTGGGTGTAAGTTTATTTGATTTACTCTAATGAATCCATAATATTGTGTATACCAAATAACTTACATTTAATTAATATCTACAGTAGGTACTTATTTAAACTGATTTGTCAACGTCAATGGCAAAGAATGTGCTATAATTCGTCCTCGAACAATGTGGGTTTTTCAAATGGAAGGAACGCCATCTGTTTTCCAGTTTTATATTTAATCTGCTCATTCGCGCCCGTTTCATACTGGCTTTATAGAGGGTTTTACTGCAATACCGACGATGATTGCGACACAAAAGTTCGCCCAGCCCATTCCGTGGCCGTTCCGTGTTATGTCAAGGTTATATTAGAAAATCCTTTTGTTTATTGCCGCCTGGGAAAATAAAGGAATGTTTCGTCTTATTGGGGCGTTCAATTAATTAAAGACGGTTTCCTTCACGGAGAAGTAACGTGATTACTGTTGTTGTAAGTGCGACAGCTTCGTCAGAATTTCCGTGGAATGGGCGCTTTATCGGTTCAAACAGTTGTTGACGCAAAATGTAAATCAACTACAAACCGATATTGTATCATGCCTCACGAGGCAGACATACCTAAAAACATCGACAATACCCCAATCTTTCCAACACATTTGAATCACACACAGCAATCGTCCTTCCGCTCACCGCACCGACTCCAGATACCTACGGGTATAGGCATTTCCCGCTCGGGCGCTGCGCGAGACGTAATAAGCGGCCCTTAAGTTCCTAATTGGGTTCATTGGCTCGGGGCGGAGGGGACTCAGACCCTTAACGTTTTTTGGGTGGAATGCATGGGAATCACATATTGTCGTTGAAGTTCGTAAACTCGTACGTACAAAATCGCAAATTTTGATTTGCCCACATCAGATGTATGAATGGCGTGCTTAAGACATTTTTTTTTGTTTACGAGATGTTAGAACGTCCGCGACGATACGGGTTTGTAAGAATGTAGTAAGTACGTAGGTACGAGATAGTAATATAAGTGGAATAAGTGAATCCGTTTGAAACCAACTTAAATCTCATCATTCTCACGTTCGTCAAGTTATGATTTTTATAGATGAAAGAGGAGAAAAGGAGAGAGGAGTTATTCTAAAATCTTCTTAAAATAATTTAAGTGTCAAAACAGCGACTAATTTCATTTTAATTCAAACATTAAATTGACGTTATGATGGTGACATGAAAAAAGGCCTACTTACTTAATCATGAGCAAGCATCTGAAATACCTCTTATCAACTGCCAATATATACCCAAGATCCTGTAAGAAGCCAAAATCATCAGTTTCAAGCGCATTTTGCTGCGATTGCATGATGGCCGCCTGAATAATGTATAGAATGGCGCACGCGGATAACCTCGCTCTCAATAAACATGGCGCGCGAGTGGATTTAACTCATTGCTACTTTCCACCTGTCACATTCGGTGAAGTGACGTCTACGCTGGCTGTGGGAAACATTGGGAATTCATAACACCAGTTCAACGTGGTGGTTGGTGAAATGATTTGCGTCCTCATAGTTTCTGTTTCGTCGTTAATAAAACATTAATTAGAAAATCAATTAGTTTTCTGAATAACTGTTGTACTTATTTTGTCTGTTGGTTGTCTTGTGATCTACCGAGTATTTTGTACTTAAAACTAGTATCTACAGTTATTGCCTACGTGAAATTAAACTGTATTAACAAAATAAGTCTCGTAGAACCGCCTAGAAATATAAAAATTCCGAGGTTAGGTATACACCTTCAAAAAAATCTTTATCATACATTTCAAGATATAAATCAAAATAGGTACTAATTCAACTTTCAAAAGCAAGGTTTTGTTACTTATCTGACGTAATTGACAATTAAGACCGGAATAAAATGGTTGAAGCAATGTTTAATATTTATATGATTGTACCTATATAAAAATAAAATTCTATGTACGAAATTCGATCAAGACTTGAATTTTGAAGAAGGGCTCGAATCCAAGCATTTATTTAAGGTATCGTCATACATACTTACTCGTAACGTAGGTACAAATTATTTCTTACCAAATAACGACACATGGCTGATAATAATAGCTCATAAGGTTTATTATTAGCTTTAACATAATTAGAGTCGTTAAATTACCATCCAGTAAACATTTTAGGGCAGAGGACGTAAGCTTTGTAATTATAGAGTGTGTTACGGTAGATGATATTAGGCTTCTGGCCAACCTAATTATTATCAGCTGTTATTGTCGTAATAACTGTGCGCAATTGTCGCTGACATCGTAACGTTTAGTACAGTACCTAACATATAAAAACACATGTGTCCAGCGACCCAAAAGACTAGCCCGGAATTTATAAATGAAACAACTCCGAGCGTAGTGAATGTGATTGTATTTCGCACCTTATCGACTCTACTTAAACAATTAGAGAAACCGAAACAATACCGCGGTGTAATTAGTACATAATAATTACCCCTAGCAGTAGCGACATCTATTGGTATAATTGAGGAACTAATTTCTCTTACATAGAGCTTATAGGCACGGCTATAACTGGTATGAATATTGATTACATACGATCTTAAACATACCGCCCACCATGGACAGAATGTCCATCAAACTGTAATACTAGATGGCTAACAATGTTTGCTGTATGTAATAACAAATGCCACAACAAGAACAAAAAAACAAACGAGAGTTAGGTTAAAATTGCTGACAACGAATAGTCTTACAACAAACTTGACAAGTTACAATTAACAGCTTACAACAGTATAGTACAAAAGGAAAAACATAACATTTTTATAACAGTATCTTAACAAAAACATTTTATAAAATCTAGATAAACAAAACAATTAACATAAACTTGAACATAGTAATAATTAGCTATCCACAGGTTAAATGTTAAATGAAATAAGTTTCAATTATAGAACTCATAATACTATCTAAACCCGGGTGTTTTTCAGTAACGTAATGTAGTTCAGTAAGCCGTATAGCCATTGTGCAGGGGAAGGCTCGTTTAGTAGTACGACCTTATCTATGTCGGGCTCAGGTATTTAGGAAGATTACCACCTATTGATCAACGACTTTTCTTTAAAGAGTAGAACAGACAATTCACGCGAGACTACAACAAATTATAGTGCAATTGTCTCTTCTCAAATTAGAAAAATATAACCATACAAGAATGGCAATTGACAATCTTCTGGCTTGCTACCCACCCTGCGAGCTCCTACATTATTAAGAAAGAGCTCATGTAGATTATGTTTAGTTACCTTACAAAACTTTTTACCTCAGGTTGAAAATGAATTTGCTTAATCAAAACAATAGTAGTTGCTGTAACATTTTATTAGTGTGTTATTTTGGAAAATTGGAAAGTACTTTAGCTTTAGCAAATGCCACTAAATTACCTAAGTAGAACAACAAAACTCTTATAGGTCTTTGAAAGGAAGAAGACCTGGCGCAAACTTGACCTTTCTAGTGTCCTGGTTACAAAATTGTGGACTGTATTCGATATGCTCTTTGCTTAACCAAGACGGGTCAAATTTCTACTGATCTTTAAGTCTTTTAAAAGCTATGCCTTGGAATTGTTTATATTTACTACGAGGATTAGGAAAGCGGAATGGATTCCTAACAATATAGCAACTTTCGTCTCTATCCATTATTTTCTCACGAAAATGCTTACGTGTCCGTTTTTCATAGAAAAGGACTTTCTTGCCAACAACTACAGGTGGATCTGCTTCCAATTTCCTAGGTGAGCCGTCAACTTTTATCCGAGTATGCATAACTATGGTGTTGTTTAAGCACAACGGTAAGCTATCTGCTGATTCTGATATAACCTGGCCAAATAGGATCCACCCAAGCTTGGTGTTTTGAGCAACAGGTGAGCCTGGAGGACCCTTAAGCAATCCATCAACTAATATCTGACCGAAAATATCAGTTCCTAAAAGAATATCAATTTTGTTAGGAGTATGGAAATTGGAATCCGCTAACTTTAAATTCAATAAATTCTGACACGTCTGAATCTTAACCTTCCGCAGTGGGATGACTGATGTCAGTTTATTAAGCACAAGCGCAGTAACAGGAACAACAAAGGTGGGATCGTTAACTGATCTGAGCCTAAAACTTACCGTTTCTCTAGAAACGATAGAATCAGCGCGATCTCCAACACCCGATACAACTGTCTTACTGGGCACACGCTGCAAGCCCAAAGACTGCACAGCGGACTCAGTAATAAAAGAAGCCTGGGAACCTTGGTCTAATAAAGCTCTACAAGTTGATTGGTTCCCTGACTGGGTCTCAACCTTAACTATTGCAGTAGCCAAAAGTACTTCGCTCTGATTCTGTGAATGGAAAGCTACAACATTATTAACTTCACTATCAGGAGTCGAAGTAGAGGTTGGTTGAATCACATTCTTGTCCACTGAGGGACTCTCAACAATAATTTCAGTTGACTTGGGTACACTTGGATGTAAAAGGGAATGATGCTTCTTCCTACATATTCGGCACCTTGAAGATTGACGGCATGTAAACACTGCATGACCCGAACACATACAATTGTAACATAAACTATTTGCGCGAGCAAAATTACGACGTGATTCTATATTTTCGTTTGCAAAGGTTTTACAGTTACCCAACCTATGGTTCTCAGAACAGAATTGACAAGAGATTGTTGCAGTATGATGAGCAGTTACGACATTATGAACATGGGCTGACTTAGACGGTTTCGGAGTTAAAAATTCTAATGAACGAAATCTATGCTCTAAAAAAGATTGAAACTGAATGATAGTAGGATGATCATCTGAGGCTCCAATGTCGGATTCCCACAACTTGCGAGACTCTGAATCCAACTTGGCACTAATTATAAAAATGACCAAAGCATCCCATGACTCTATAGGTAAACCTAGATTTCTTAACCCGTTCAAACAATCAGAAGTAGTATCCAGTAAATCTTTCAGAGCTTTCGACGACTCACTTGCGATCGTACCTTGTCCAAGAAGGCGTCTGAATAAGCAGTTAGACAAATATTTTTTATTGCTAAACCGTTTGTTCAACAAAGCCCACGATTCATCATAATTGGCCTCTGTGACAGGAACATGCCTCAACAACTGCTCTGCTTCACCAGATAAATGAGCCTTCAAATAGTGTAGTTTATGAACCTTTTCTAAGTTATCATTTCTGTGAACTAGAGACTCGAATAAATCTTTAAAAGTAGTCCATTCAATGTATTTGCCACTGAACGTGGGGATCGTTATTTTAGGCAATTTTACTTGTGGAACCTTAGCTACTACATTAGGATAAGAGTCTGGGGCTTTAAAACTAGAGGATGCACCTAATATCTTACCTAAACACTCTTTTAACTCAGTTTTATAATCAAAAAATAACTCTTGTGCGCATTCAAAAACCGAATCAGAATAATACTTAGAGATTATATATTCGCTATCCTCGACATCAGTTATTATTGTCTTATGAGTATCTACGAACGCTCTCCACTGATCCTCTAAGGTTTCCAATCTAGTTTCGATATATGCTTGAGTGATCCTCTCCTTTGGTGACTTTTTGAAGTTAATTCTACCTTTACTTATCGCAGCTATAGCGTCTTTCTGCAAGTTAGTTAAAGCTTCCATACTGATTTCAGAAGGGTCTACTATCGACGCGAAAGACATGGAAACAATAGATGTTAATAGCAAACTTAAACTGTAACAAAACCGTTGTAAATAGTACCTAGTCTCGAGTACAGAACAAAATTAAAATTACTTAGGTTATTGCAAGTCACAAAAATAGTTAAGTCCAATACAATGTATCACTAAATGCTGGAAAAGTTTTGAAAATTATTCTAAGTGTTTGAATTCCAAATATAAAATTCAAAATTTGGGCATGGATTCCCCGTCAGTTCACTTTTTTGAAAACTATTCTAAGTCCAAACTATTTAGAAAATTCTATAACTACCTAACTGAACCACAATCAAATTATTCTAAGTCCGAATCACTTTTCTTGGAACTTCAACTTTACTCACGACCGCTGCCGACTGACTTCCGACTTGTTCCGACTTGAACCTCTGCCACTTAGTTCCGACTGTTGGCGAAGACGCAGCTCCTTCAGCGTCCTCTAGCTCCAACTGCAGGTACTGCTCCTCATGCACCCTCAGGTGTAGGCTCCAACAAACTTCCACTTGATGAGCAGCACCACGTCACACCAAGTAGGTACACCATAAGTTACAATCCATCACCTCGTCAGTGTACTGGGGAAACGGTCAGCCACACACCACACAATTCCTTCCTTTATCCGGCTCCCCGAAGGACCACATGTCCAGCGACCCAAAAGACTAGCCCGGAATTTATAAATGAAACAACTCCGAGCGTAGTGAATGTGATTGTATTTCGCACCTTATCGACTCTACTTAAACAATTAGAGAAACCGAAACAATACCGCGATGTAATTAGTACATAATAATTACCCCTAGCAGTAGCGACATCTATTGGTATAATTGAGGAACTAATTTCTCTTACATAGAGCTTATAGGCACGGCTATAACTGGTATGAATATTGATTACATACGATCTTAAACAACATGTTAATAGACGGTCTTCAAAATTTATGAAATACTTATATTATTTTCATTGTTAATTATGATTGTTATCCCACGATTTTTGTACTATGTGTGATGCGTTACAATTATACAAATGAAAATGTATGCCATACTTTAGACAAAAGGTGACTAGAATATTATATACCTATTTCCCATGGGCGTGATGTTATGTATGTATGTATTTCCCATTTGATCTCTCATTGATTTTTTCATTCTAAGACTGGTTTGGTCAGGACTATTTTATATTTTTAGCCTCGAGTTTGATATTTGGTAAAATTTGTTTATCACTGCTTCCCGAACTCTCTACTTTACCTACCCTTTCCGTTATTCGAGCGTGATAGTGAGTGTGTGTGTGTGTGTGTGTGTGTATGTGTGTGCTATTATTAACTGCTTAAAGTAATAGCTTTTCGATTTCATCAACCAATACCTCAGTGACAGGTGGGACGGATTGAGTGTGCAAGTTAAATCCTGCAATTTTTCATTCGGCGATTGGCTGCTGTAAAGCGGTGGACACAATGAGTGGGCATGATGTTGCATGATTGGCCAACACGTCGAGTCATGTTATCGTCTTAAAGGGAATTTAGCTGTATTAAGAGACACCTAGCTAGTAAAGATTTCGGTGTAAATTCAAGTCCGTGTAATCAATAAATCTATGTTTTTCTACCAGTAAGGCTTTTTCACTCTCCAATCGCTACTCTAAAGCGGTGGACACAAGGAGTGGGGCATGACGGATGGCCGGCCGACATGTCAAGTCATGTCGTCCTTTCAAATGGGATTTAGTTGTATTGAGCGGCACCCACTGCGATTGAAGATTTTGGCGCAAATTTTGGTCCGTAAGATCAATCACTAATGATTTATTATTAGCTATTACCTTTTCAAGTAACAATTAATGCTTGTCAATTAGAAATTTATATAGCGGTGTCACCCGCGTTTATGGTTAATATTATACAGACTATTTCCGTCATACATGATTTCTATGTAACTTTAACCATTAAGGCTGCACACGCGACGGAAGCTTAAAAAATGGAGTAACTTCTCCCGTTTTCCCAACATTTCCCTTCACTACTCTGCTCCTATTGATTGTAGCGTGATAAAAAGTATACTATAACCTGCCCAGGAGTATGAAGAATAATTGTACCAAGTTTCGTTAAAATCCGTCGAGTAGTTTTTGTTTCTATAAGGAACAGACAGACAGACAGACAGACAGACAGACAAAAATTTTACTGATTGCATTTTTGGCATCAGTATCGATTACTAATCATCCCCTGATAGTTATTTTGAAAATATATTTCATGTACAGAATTGACCTCTCTACAGATTTATTAAAAGTATAGAAGATTAGGTTAAGTCAAAATATCTAAATTCACTTCTTTCCTTGTCAACTACTTATGATAACATTTTTGTGTTACAACAAAGATATTTCAAGGGCTTATACTAAAAAATACGTTAAAATATAACTTTATATCAAAAAATCTACTTCCTTACGACTAACCGCTTAAGGGACAAATACATTCGATTTTATCAGCCAACACGCCTGACAGGTGCGACGGATTGACTGAGCGCGTTAAATCCAGCTCTTTTTCACTCCCCAATCGCCACTCTAAAGCGGTGGGCACAACGAGTGGGGCATGACGGATGGCCGGCCGACATGTCGAGTCATGTTGTCCTCTCGAACGGGATTTAGTTCGATTGAGCGACGGCTCACGGCGAGTAAAGATTCCGGAAAATTTTGGTGTGTGATCATTGATTGATATTGTCGTTGAGTTGAAAAAGATTTGCTAGCATTTTGGAGTATTATTTTAAATACATCCATTTTTAATGCAGTATTTAGTAGCGTGATGCTGCTTAATCTTACTTAGATGAAAATGCTTATACATTGGAAACAATAGTCGTACAATTAATACAATACAACTGATGTATTTGGTTTGAAAATAACATATTCTTTAATTAATTAACACTTAATCGAAATAGTTTCCAGATCACACAAAAAAAAATAACTAAATATACGCAAATGATCTTTTATCACTAGTAATATCTAAATGCTGTTCTATATTCAACTTAATAAAAAAACTTTAACAAACCTGAATATAAATTCAGATAAGATCTTTGTTCTACACCCCAAAAGAGCTTGGCGAAACGATTCATTTACCTTTTGCATACATCTACAAAAAAGTCTGTCAAACGCAACAACAGAATCTTTTAACATCGACGGTACAATTGAAAACCTGCTCAATTCCAACCACAGTTGAAACCGGGGCCTCAAAGTCCATTTGTAAAAGGGCGACGTAATGGGTTAAATTATTTAACACTCTCTATGGCCGCACGGGCCGCGGTATCTTCGTCCCAAAGGCGCAATACTTCCTGGAACGATGGACATTCATTTATTTTATCCGACAAAGCGACATTTTATAGTATTTCCGCGGCAAACGCATTTATTTATAGCTCCCACCTGTATCCAGCCACGTTCGTCACAGTGCATGATTTAAGTTACAGTTATTGTATCTTTTAAACTGATTTTATTTGACAATAATAAATGTACTATACTTAATAATCATCAATCAAGTCTATTTTTGACTTAGTGTAGTTTTTGGGGAGCTAATTTCTCTTTCGACTCCGCCTACCCCTTTGGGGATTTCGGGCATGATGGTATATACGAGTATAATATGATCATCAGCAATAATGCAACGAAGTTTATATTTAAATACAAGCTGTGCCCACGGTTTTACCCGCGTTTATGGTCAATGCTATATAGCCTTACTCGATAAATTGACTATACAACGCATTTTTTTTTTTTAATTCGGATCAGTAGTTTCTGAGACTAGCGCGTTCATGCAAACGTAAATAATATGTCACAGAGCAAAGATCTAAATTATCTATCATACAACATTTCGTATAAATTTGGATTAAATTACCAATGAATGAATTCAAGTCAAGATTTAGTGATTTAGAGAACTAGATAAATCAAAATTATATTAGTCCCATGTTGGTCTGCGACTAATGGTATATGGGGTTTTGGGTATGTGATTGTGTAGGCGACGAGCTAGCCACTTGTCACTACTTTTTCACACTTTTCCATCTGACCCAGCCATTTTTATTTTTGGCTGAATGTGGTTAAAGGGGCCTGCTTCTCCTTTGAATCTGCCTACCTCTTCGGGGATTATGGGCGTGGTGTTATGTATGTAGATAAATCAATTCAATAATTTATGGAATCTACATTAAATAACAAAGCAAATGATAAAATGTATTCACAGTTAATCCAGCTAGTCTAAAGGTCTCCAAAGTTCTACAAATTGGTAAAACAGTTTTATCTCTTGATAAACAGAAGTTGACTTTAAACAAACAAGAGACTAGGTCTTCACGGAAAATCTCTAAACTAAATTACAAAGTTATAGGATTAGGTAATTTAAACTAAGTTTATAACTGAATTGTATTGATAGGCTAGTTGACTAAAATATTTTTTTTAGTCCGCTAGTCAGATTATGAAAAAAAATATTGAGTTCGTATTTTTTGCTTTATCAAATGCTCGGAAAATAACAAAGATACAGCGCTTCAAAGATCTGGAGTGGGGCGCTTTTACATCACTTGTTACTAAAATTCTACAGAACAAGTGACGTCGCGCGCACCTTTAACGCGCTGTATCTTCGTAATTTTTGGTTTGCTGAACAAAAGAAAAAATACGTGAGCAATATTTTTTTGTTATCTCTATAATGGACTAATTATTTTTTTTGAGTCAACTTGCCTATTTGAAATTACTCGGCCCAATATATTTCCAAATATAAATATTACTTAGTTATATTACGATACTATCTAAATATTTATAATGAAATTAAATCAAGTACAAACCATCTTTGAGATGTTGTAGAGCTAATGTAAGTAAATCTTATATAATAATAGAAAAGTAAATACAACATAATTTATCAAATATGAATAGAAAGTCAAAGTGGGTAAAATAAAATAAAAATATACAAAATAAATTTTACTATAATATGTATACGAAAACCGAAACATGATCAAATATTTTCTCTTAAAGAATCAGTATATAAATAAATATGCTATTTCAAAAACTATCGAAATTACTGGCATTTTCTTAAGCAAGTATGATTTTGGGCTTATTACGGCGTTTGCGCTTATTATGAACAATACCAATAGGACTAAACGACCTTGTGACAAGCAATGCGCACGCGCTAGAGTTTTTACTAGGATGTAACTTTAATTAAGTTTTTGCTGTATTTAAACTAAACATAACAACACGCCCATAATCCCCGAAGTGGTGGGTAGAGTTAAAAGGGCAGTAAGCCTCCTTAACCACATTCAGGCAAAAATAAAACCGGGCTGAGTGAGATGGAAAATTGTGAAAAATATGTAACAAGTGGGTAGCTTGTCGCCTACACAATCACATACCGAAATACCATTAGTCGCCTTCTACGACATGCTAGGCAAGAACCACAGTTGGTACATTCTTTTTAAGTCCCAGACCAACAGAGGACAAAATTTAAGATATTTAGTCAAAATATAACATGGTATAAAAACGGTTGCAATCGATTCTATTAACGGTTCTGTACAAACAGTTTTCATGTTTCGTAAATACTATAAAAAAAGTTGTATATTTCCAAAGTATACAGACTTCGGCACTATTACAGCCTAATTAAAATAAAAATACGCAGGCTTTTCAGTCTGACTACGACGCCTGATTAAATATTCCAAACCTCAAATAGTATTTTAAATAATCGTACCTAAATCCACTACCATAGCAGCAAAATGGACCCTAATTAAAATGTACACAGAACAGCCGTAGTAGGCCGAAATTCATTTAATTCCACCCCAGACCACCTGGGGCAAGAATGCAAGAATTACGCAGAGCCAGAAGAAATCCTACAGGTAATAAGCGAAAGTGCCCGGCTCCACCAAATTAAATATGAATGTCAGTGTTATGTACACGACATAACGCGGTACCCTTTACACTGCGCGCTAAGGATTTTATACACAATATTATAAAGCGGCATGTAGGAAAGAGCGGTAACACGACTTTCGGTATTCACTTACTCTAAGTGTTGGTCGAACAAAATTCTGTGCAGTTTTTCGCCAATTATTTTTAGGTAGAAACGGATATCTGCTTCAACTAAGCTTTGGCCAATCGACTGAAAATTGGCGCTCTCAGTGGCGCAATGTGTAAATTCAAATAGCTTTTTTTTAAGCGTTCGTTATTTTTTTTCATGTATGGACAACTTAACTATATCAAAAAATTTTACGACGAAAATCTTTTTATATGATTTTCGATTGTCACTTGGAGTAAAAAGCTACTGCACCTAAATTTAAAATTTGCCTACATACAAAAATGTATGTGTTTGTACGGAATAGAGTAATCTGCCTTATGAACAGAGCAACACTTCATACTTCGACAGCCCCATTGGTCTTTTATTGCGGGTTTGAATCTCGCTAGGGGCAAATGTTTCGTGTGATATACTCATGTCATGGATGTTTATAAAAATGTTTAAATATCTATCCTGTTTACCTTGACAATTCGATCCATGTTTCGACCGTTCGACCACAGCAACACTTCGATCTAAATATCAAAGCGTCCAGCAATATAGAAGCAGGTAACAATCGCTCCAAACTCGATTGCGCTCCACTCAAAACTAACCAACAACAGTAACAAAACAACAGCTGTATAAACCTTCCTGGTGTATTTACAAAGAGCACTTTCCGCTTTTTTCCGTTCCCCCTTGTTTCCTGTGATGAACATTAACCTGTTCAAAAGCTGAAACGACTCCCCCGCTGAACCACTCGTATAAAAGTTTTGTTTTTCACCACTGAAAAATGCATCCGACCCATTTCGACGCGGTCCTGACAGCGGGATGCGAGTAGACTTTTTTTGAAAAGCACAGGAATGTGCGTGGGTGAACTCGCTAACAAAAGTTGAGGAGTTATGACTTGACGTGTAAAATAAACAGTCGCTTTTTCAACGTTGCTTTAAAAAGCGTACCTGGTACTCGTGAATCTAGTTAACATACGTAAAATCTTGCCTGCAACAGTTTGAATTGATTGTAATTTGTATTAATCTACGTTACGTAACAACACCATTATCCCCGAAGGGGTAGGCAGGGTCAAAGGGCAGCAGGCCCTCTTAACCACATTCAGGCAAAAATAACAATCCAGGTATTTTAAAACAAAAATATCAAATAAATAATCAGCTAAAACAAAATGGACTATTATGAATGGTTAAGTTTACACATAATAGGTATGTACTGAACGTTTTCCATCAAATTACTAATCAAAAGACTGTCTAGAACAGAAACCTCTGCCTCAATTTACTCATAAAATAAACAAGTCTCCACTAAATTGATTTCACTTTGGGTGACATTTGTAATAAGCGGAGATCTAAAGTTTTCTCATAATACTGCACTCATTGCTACATCTACTAATACACGCAGAAATATTTCGCAACAAACCCAGCCTCCCAATGCCGCGATCCATGAACATTTGTAACCTAATTTAGAAACCACAGCAATACATTTGCGGGTTTATCCCAACGCTACAACCCCGCCAAAGGTGTTTGACACATAATTTTCGGGAACATTATCCGTGCGACCAACCACCCTGAGCCGAACAATCGCGACGCTGCAAAGGGCCTCTTTGCTCAAAACGGGCCTCGTAATCACGAGTCCTTACTCCGGCCAAGCAGAAATGTACTCAACAACAAATCCGAGAAGGCACAAAATTACTTAACGACGGGAGTGGGTGTAACAAGACCAGGGACTTGGAATGTTTACGCACCAGTACGGGAAAACAAACATGCAGTCTTGGGAGACCCGTCTCGATAAATGTTTATGGAATTCATCGATTACATTGTTTATTCTGAGGCTTAAGGGGAAATTGTTTGCAAATAACTTCTTTGATAGTAATTTAAATGTAAATGGAAGCACTTTTTTCTCATCAATTGACGATCGACAAGAATATCGAATGTGAATAGATCTTAATTATCGTGAAAGTCTATGTAAACTTGATGGCTTTCAGTTTATAATATGTAGTCTAAGGCAATATCCAAATATAAATGTTATTTTATAATAAGAATCAAATACTTGACCGCTAAATGGCTGCTGTATTTATAACCAACCGACAAGCAATATAACAAATAAACTATCACCAAATGAAAACGATTGTACTAAACTTTATAACGGAGCCAAAACTGTGAAATAAATCTCGTTTTATCCATGTGTATTTCGCAAAACAGATCCTCAAAATTTGAGATCTACCCAAAAAGTACCCAAATGAGTTTTTAAGTAACAAATTAAAGCATAATAAATAGAAAAACGTTAGAAGAATAACTCAAGTTACATAATATCGCAGAATAAGACTCAGCCTAAGGCGATTTTTTATGCCTACATGTCTATAACGTAACCTTAATCGTTGGTGGCTTTGACAGATTTATTATTAAACACGCGTTTTGTTCCCTCAAGTAGGTTTGGTAGACATAAAACTGGTAAACATATAGCCGTTCTAGTACCACTAGATTCTGATTTATGTCGTATATAGGTAATAGGGAGCACAACATTTTCTTACATAAGTCTATAAAATGGAATGTTATTAAGTATTTTTCCAGAAGACTATAGAGAAAAGACTGTGTTAGTCCTTTTTTTTTACTCTGTATCATAATCTATATTATACATATACTATAGGTATACTAATATTATAAAGCTGAAAAGTTTGTTTCATTGTTTGCTTGAACGCGCTAATCTCAGAAAATACTGGTCCGATTTGAAAAAATCTTTCAGTGTTAGATAGCCCATTTATCCAGAAATATATATATAGGCTAATAACATGAACCAAAAACCGCGGGCACAGCTAGTCAATTATAAATAATATCAAATATACGATACGAAGTATTGCTTTCCCTAAATTGAATTTCGGCGTCCGTTCAAGCATTCCACAGAAAGTACTGGACGGACTGAATCTATTTTTTTGTTGAATATTTATGATCAGATTTATGCAATGGTATGTCACCGCATATTCATACCACCACATTGGCAAAACAAATTATAAGCGGACAGAGCCCGGATGGGAGTTAGTTCCCAATAAAAACATAGTGGATAGAGACAGAGACAAGGCAGAAATAATACCGCTATAACAATATTGTTCAATTGCCTAGACGGAACACAAAAAGCCTCTTACTCGACGCTGAAAAAGTTCCGGTTGAATAATCACTTGATAATCTCACGAAAGGATCAAGGGAACTGTCTGAAAAAGTTTATACTGGCGCTTGAAGTATGTAAGTTTGCCTAAAAATTTACCTACCATTTAATAATACAATATTTACTAATTATGTCAACTGTTGGCCGTTTTAACAGTGTTCCCATAGATTTAGAATTTTTTAACTACGCAAAAGATACATAAAGCGTGGGAGCGAGAAATCCTGTTGAAATACAAACCGCCCGAGAGAAAAAGAGACAGCGCATGAAGTACCTATATGTCAATGTTTTTGCGAGTAAGAGGCCATAGCGTCCCGGTCTATTCTACGTCGCAGTGAAATTTCTGCATTTATGTATTAAACCTTGTATTATCATCGAGAATATTATATGTGCAATTGAGGTGACTTGTTCTGTACGTGATTGTGAGGTTACACGACGGAATAATCCGAATAAATACACTTTTAACAGGTAAATACGATTTTATCATTAGATTTTTTCAAACCATATTTTGTCAAATTGTTGCTAGTAATCAGTTTAGAAAAATATGTTTACAATAGTATATTGATTATAATTGATCTTTCTAAGTATACATCGTGATTATAATCAGAATTGGGGAAAATATTGTGTAAAATTGTAAATAGTTTGGTTACGCTAGTGCTTGACAAAGCGGTGACGTCACGAGTATCGATAAAAACTTAATCGTCTTTTAGCGACATCATGACATGAATACAAAGTTATTTAGCCAAGTTATGTTGAAATATAATTATATTCACATTGGGAATTCATTATCTCCGTAAATTTGTTAGTTAAGTAACTGATAATTTTTCTAGGTTTCCAAGCAATCCAGCATTGTGTAAAAAGTGGATGCGGACTATAGACAGACCAGATTGGACTCCCAGTAAGAACTCCATTATCTGCAGCAAACATTTTGACGGCAAATGACGGCAGCAAAAAATTTGTTGCACTACATAGTATTTTTAAATAACTAAATGACACCAAATTAAAAGTTACTAATATATTATTTGTTCTATTTCATTCCATCAGTCAAAGCAAAAGTCATATCTTTTTGTCTTAGTATAAATCATAGAACATATTTCTATTTTTTTTATTTTTTACACGCTGAATATACGAAGAATTTTACCATCTCATTGTTTATAGAACTGCTTAGAATGAGATTTCTTACCGACTAATTCCAATTTACCTAATATATACAACTACTAATTTCAGTCAATGCCATAAATAATTAATCAAAAGTATAAAAAAGCGTATTAAATACCTATATTATTAGTATAGGTACAACTGAATCAGTCGATAATGTAAAAGTGCGTCTTTGACAACACTATTTTTAACACACACATAGACATCAACCAACACATGCTTAAATTTATTTTGGTCATGTCTCCGAGCCGTCTTTGTGTATCTTGTACATCCTAAATCTATGAGTGTTCCTAATGACGTCTGGAAGATTAATTTCTCAAAAAATAAATCAAAGAAGCCGAGACTCAGAATTCTATTATTATTCCGTCTTATTCTAGAAGTTCTTTAATAAAAATTGCAATTGCCATTGCCATATTTATTTTAGTGCGAGATTAATACGTACGTACAATGAGAAAGTTTAGTGTTTGTTGTAGTAAGAAAATAAATTATTTATTTTATATTACTCCATGCATATAGTCCCATGTTGGTCTGGGACTTGGCCCATGTTAATCTGGGACAAAAAAAAAAAGAATGTACCAACTGTGGTTCTTGCCGAGCATGTCGTAAAAGGCGACTAATGGTTTACGGACTTTTGGGTATGTGATTAAGTAGGCGACGAGCTAGCCACTTGTCACTCCTTTTTCACAGCTTTCCATCCAACCCAGCCCACTGTCCCATGTTGATCTGGGACTTAAAAATAAAATGCCAACTGTGGTTCTTGCCTAGCATGTCGTAAAAGGCGACTAATGGTATATCGGGTTTTGGGTGTGTGATTGTGCAGGCGACAGGTTAGCCGCTTGTCACTGCTTTTTCACAATTTTCCATCTAACCCAGCCCGACTTTGTTTTTGGCTGCATGTGGTTGAAGGGGCATGCTGCCCCTTTGACTCTGCCTACCTCTTCGGGGATTATGGGCGTGATGTTATGTATGTATGTATGTACTCCATGCATTTTATGAACATATCCACACCAACCGGATTAAAAAATTGACGAATCAAACAAGTCACTTGACACTCGAAGTACATTTCAAACGAAAATTGATGTTATTGAAACTACGTCAAAATGCCATGATTAAATTGTAACACCGAATATTTAATTACAGCTATCTGGCCCTCTAAATTTAATAAACCTTAAATGATTTATATATTTCATGAAAGATATCTTTGCTCGAAAATCCTTTACTATTCTGGGAAAATATTTTTGGATCAATTCTTTTATAACAGAGTCAAATTCTGCTACGTAATCCGCAACACCTTGAATTTCCATAAAATAACTGTTTAACAAAGCAACACATTGACAAATCGCTATAAAATATCTCTACTAACTATAATTAGTACCTATAAAAATAATGACATGGACAAAGACAAACATGGAAGTTATTTAAATAAACAAGTCTTGCAAGCTTCAGGATTACAATTAAATGATAATTCAATGGTTTTATAGGGCTTATCTGTCATTGTTTTTTTTTGACGAAATCCATAAAAACCTCTGCACAGCATTATGATGAAAATGAGAAGGTCTTTCCAGATAAGTACCCCGAAAGCAATATATATGAAAGTTTTTACCTTAATTAGCTATGTTTTTCATTACCACTATACATATGTAATGTAATAGGGATGAATACTTGATCAAAAAACTATAATTATATTTAATCCGTCAGTTAGATTATGCAAAAATACAAGACACATATTTTTCTTCAAAGTTATGGAATAGGGGCTTGTGACGTCACTTTAATTTTACTGACGGACTGAACAGAATTTTTTAGTCGCCTCGCCTATTATAGTAATCTAATAAACAGGCGATCTTTATAAGTGCTATCCAGCTACAATCATACAACAAGTGATCCTTATATATTTAAACAGCTACAACCGCTAATGTCTGCTATATCTGCTTCTATTGTATTCGCGTGTCGACAAATGTCACACGCTAGTACTAGGTACGCTTTCAGCTTTTTTTTCTTTTGGGGAAACTCCCACGAGCCGTCACCCTCTGCTCGGGGAAACAGAGGGTTTTGTGTCGGACTCATTCCGACTAAAACCCCAACGTGGCCTCCCGCGGCGCAGTACCGGAGGAGCAGGTATCCTCACTGCCGGGACTATACTTCAACTTCTTCGTTGTGCGCATGCCGCGCTGCGCGGCTCACCTCGCGCGGCGATGGTCAATGCTGTGCAGCCCACGCTCGTCAGTCGTCGGATGCACAGCACCGAGCACGCGCGCACGTCTAGACATGCTAAGTCACCCAGCATGTCTTAACTACTCCGCCCAGGAATCAGACGCCGGTCGTACCCGCGGCCGGCCTTGTGGGCACACTCTCACGTTGTACCCACTGCTATACGAGAGAGACACGCGGAGAGACAAGGCTTTTAGCTCCGTTAATCCCTCGCGACTCTCGCCGCTGACTCCGTGGCCGCGGCCTTATGGTGAAGTCGTAGAAAAGATTTGATGAATATAGGTTTTTAAGTTATGTCTTGCAAATTATTTAAGACTTTTACTATCGAACTTACTAGGATTAACAGCATGTCCCTCATCCACGACGTTCATAGAAAGGTGTAGAAGCACCAGCAACGTTGCTGATAACTGTAACAAACATAAAAATATATTTTAAAAACATTCCCATTCAGCAATAAATCAATTAAGGCATTTATTAACGTTTTTTCATACAATGAGAGTTTACCAAAATAATTATATAATTAATAATTTTCAGTTAAATTTTCATACGCTCTTTTTCCCCATACTTTGTCGACATAAAATACACAATACATAATTTTGCGTTAAAAATGTCTGCTGTTGCCGTTCAGCCTTTAATTTATAGTTATAATAATAATAATATAATATAATATCCGACTACATCACATACATTGACCTGACTCCGAGGTAAGTAGCTTAAGCACTTGTGTTACGGATATCAGAAACAACAGTGGTATTACAAATATATACTTAAATATTGGATATTAACACCCAGACACAGAACAAACACAAGTATTCATCATACGAATGTTTGTCCTGGGTGGGAATCGAACCCACAACTCTTGGCGCATGGCGCATTCGGTAGTGACCGCAGGGTCACTACCGAATGCGCCATCGAGCAAGTCATAGTTTAATGCTAATTGGTGAAATAGAAATTCAAACAAGAAAATCCTTACGTTTAAAATAATATTAGTACTTGTTGATTAACTATACTTTAAGATACAGTTATAATCAAGACATTAATTTAACATCTTTTAACTTAGTGGCTTATTTAAGTTTATAATTATTTCGGTAACAATATTCCACGATTAAGAGCTTACAAGCTCAGCAGAATATCATAAAGTTATAAACCTAAACTTTTAATATTTTTATGCCTTTGAGTTCTAAGCAACGAAGAAAATGATAATCCTTTAGAATCTTCATGGATTATCTAATTTATTAAAATTATATTTGAATAATACCTTTTATGGAGCACTTTCATCAAAAATATCTTTCTTTCAACACTGTAAAGTAATTTCTACTCATGCAATAAATTTCTGATTGCAGAGTTAGTAATTTCTAAGTATTGTAAGTCCCATGTAGGTATGGGACTTAAAACGAATGTGCCAACTGTGTTTCTTGCCCAGCATGTCGCAAAAGACGACTAATGGTATTTTGGGGTTTTGGGTATGTGATTGTGTGGGCGACAGACTAGCCACTTGTCACCACTTTTTCACAATTTTCCATCTAACCCAGCTTAGTTTTGTTTCTGGCTGAATCTGGTTAAAGGGGCCTACTGCCTCTTTGACTCTGCCTACCCCTTTGGGGATTATGGGTGTGATGTTATGTATGTATGTATGTATGTATGTAAGTATTGTAACTTAGTTATGTTATATTGCTTATGGCTAATTTCTTTATAGATAAAAACTAACGGAATGGAACAAAGTTTACCGTATTATTATTTTTTAACTAAGTGTTGATAAGTTCTTAGATATTATTATAATTACAATACATTCATAAGTATATTGAGCTCATGAGTTCTGTATGGTTCTAATATAAGCTCAGTACAAGCATGTTTCACAAAGAAAGACAGCCAAAACAGATTAAGAAATATTAATCCATTTACAATTTTATCGCACAAAGCCTATTTTTAAAAAACCTAAACTTCGCTCCACAAATTCCATTCCACTATTCACTCCCAGGCTGACACCTTCCATATTTTAAGTCGTGTACTCTTAAAACTCCTGCGCTCAGGTACAATGCATCTACTAAATTGCATTAAAATTCCGCTTTGTGCTCAGGACTAGAGCACAATGAAAAATTAAATTTATTTTCGCAAAACCCGACTTAAGCTAGTTTTTTCAATGAATAATCTGGGCGGTTTACGAAGCGCTGTTTTATGAGGGGAATGAATTTAGCCCGGTTGTAAATGCTTGATGGTAATCTATTGGGAGTGGTCTGAGACTGCCATTTGTTCCGTAATTAATAGTCGGTGGTTAACACCTAGAATTTTGTAAGTTTCGTATTCGTCACAAGCGCAAACGAACGATAGAAGTCATTGACTTTACTTTCTTGTTATATTAGGTACTAGCTGTGCCAGCGGTGTCACCCGCGTTTATGGTGAATATTATAAAGACTTTTTCCGTCATACATGATTTCTATGTAACTTTAACCATTAAGGCTGCACACGCGACGGAAGCTTTAAAAATGGAGTAACTTCTCCCGTTTTCCCAACATTTCCCTTCACTACTCTGCTCCTATTGATTGTAGCGTGATGAAAAGTATACTGTAACCTGCCCAGGAGTATAAAGAATAATTGTACCAAGTTTCGTTAAAATCCGTCGAGTAGTGTTTGTTTCTATAAAGAACATACAGACAGACAGACAGACAGACAAAAATTTTACTGATTGCATTTTTGGCATCAGTATCGATCACTAATCACCCCCTGATAGTTATTTTGAAAATATATTTCATGTACAGAATTGACCTCTCTACAGATTTATTATAAGTATAGATTATTACTAATAAACAACAATTAAGGTTAACGTTATAATGCTTAAAGGCGTAGATAATCTTTTTCTGATAAAGTAATTTTCGATGTACAGTTTAAATGGAATCTTTTTGGATTATTCCACAGTCAATAGATGGTTTACAATCGTACGTAGCATGATTTTTTCGGTATTCGTTGCTAACTGGCACTTATTTTTGGGTAATTTTTATCTTACCATCAGCCTTACTTTTGTTTATGGTGGAATATGTTTAGTATCAACAGTCAGTTAGCAAGAAATCCGAAGAGGTACATTTCTTAACAGATTTCTATTTTCTTTGAAATACGAAAGTGACATGAACACGGGCTTACGGTATCTCAGAATAAAATTATCAAGAGATTTTCTTTTCTTCTCTTTTCCGTAAAATTTGCAAGCGTTAGATGGTAATCTCTTTAATTTGATGTTAAGCAGCGGTTAATTATGGCTCAGACATAGTCGGTTAAGTAGGATCCAATAGACATACAAGGAAACTTTTCCAGACAGTTTATTCCACGCCTTCAGCTAGCCTTCAGGACTGCTACTGAATAAAGGAATTCGCAAAGCATTTTTCCAGGGGATTAGTCTACTAACGCAGCCTGTGCCTGTATCATTTATTTCGTAGTTTTATTATAAATGTTGGATTTCTTTTTTGTTCGGAGCCTCAGATGAAATGACTGTGTTTTGTTATAACAAGCATTATGGTGAGTTATAATATTTCATCTTGATATCAATAGCATGTCTACTGTAGAATACATTTGTAGTATACATTTCTACTAAGATTAGTATATAGTTTAAAACCTGAAATACGTCAGTAGCAATAACCGTATCAGTAAAATAAGTATAATAACCTTGTAAGCCAACTCTATCAATTTATCAGCTAGTATTTACTAGGTTAGGCCATAAAAAAATCAAAAACCTTAATTTAGTGTAATTAAAAGTTGCCGTGAAAGGGGTAAATACTAGATATTGCGTAAGCGTTGATTGCTATTAATTACATTGAATCATTCATTGGAAAACTCATTCATTAAAACGTAATTTTATTGTAATTCTGTAATATAACGTTGACGGCACATAAGGGCTCTTTACGTGTTGTGAAGGGCCATTACATGTTATAGCTACAAAAATACAGGACTTTTATATACATAATATAGTAACGCCACTGTAGGTATCTCTTATATCATCATGTTTGCACAATCGATCTACCTGGTATCTTGCATTAACGTTTGATAATTTTACCTCTAGGTGACAGGTGCTGAGTGTCTCTGGAGGCAAACCGCTGATTTTCGGATAGAGAGATGCGAAGCCTTGCTTAAAAACCTGATGTCAGGTTTTTAAGCAATCAAATTATAGGTAATCAATGAGTTTTACCCATAATGTAGGCGTTAGATCTGACATTACAATAACCACCTATTTGACTGTTTCTATAGCCCATACTCGTAGCGCCTAGGGTCACTACCATTCGGTAATGGTGGCCCTATCGTAAAGATAGAAAAAATTATTGACAACACATACACTAACAAAAATTAAACAGACAATAAACAAAAGACAAATAGAGAGAGGTAAAATTAAAAAGATAATAAGAATAAGAAAGAAACTTGTGTATGTGCTACCAACTAAGTCCCAGCCTCAGCAATATGCTGCTACGGCATCGGGTCGACACTGCAGAAACGCTGCTACCTATCGAATGCTAAGTTGCGTTGAGTTGAGTGTGCGATTCCCACCCAGGACAAATAATCGTGTGATAAATACTTGTGTTTGTTCTGTGTCTGTGTAATATCACTGTTCCATAACACAAGTGCTTAAGCTACAGTCAGGTCAATGTATTTAATGTTGCCTGATATTAATAAATATTAAAACCACTCCAATACCCGCGAAATAAAATGCACATGATAAACGCCTAACTGCGCTTATAAAACATTCGGCAACCGGATATATTTTATCTTAGCCATTTTTACTAGCCCGAGTTAGTTCTAAACAAACTTCTAGAATGTGCGGGAAAAGTGTTCCGAATTGCGCGCAGCTGGAGCGGAATTTCAGTTTTATTTTAGTCTAAACGCGGTCAAAGTTTATGTTTTTCGAGTATGTTTGACAGATAACAGGTTTAAAATAAATGTGTTGCGATAATTTTTGAAATTAAATGCTCAAATGGTTTTTAAAAACCCTAATGTTGAAACTCAGTGAAAGCGTTCTTTCAAGCTTGTTCGTCAACTCAATAACTTAGATGCAGTTTACTGCGCTGGTTCTTTCAGTTACCTTAAAATTGCACCATACCGCACCAAAATTGAAACATGCAAGTGTATAAGTTGCTAAGCACCACATTTCTCGATTTTCTGACAGGTTCTAGTCGAGGGGTCAGAGATTTTGTCCACGAAACCAAGGGTCGGTTCGAATTTTGCTAGGTAGTAAATCATAGACATTCTAGTATCCACAGCATAAGCGCTCGTGCTTAATTTGAAACTAGAGAATTGGTGTGCTAATCTGGAGAATTCATACATTTTCAGTAATGTGTTCACGTCTCCAGCTCAGTGAACGCAAATACAAAGTTATATGTATGTATTACATCTAAGAGGTACAGACTTGGTAAGACAAATATGTTCGGGACAAAATAAACAGTTTGGATTCACAGCGTATTATTTGGTGGCGACACATGGCACGCCGCCCGATGCACGCGAATGCACAGAGTAAAGACACAATGAAGTTGACACAGTGAAGATATGATGAACAAAGAGGCAAGTCACTGTAATTGTTTAAGTTGAGACTAAACATTGTTTATTTTAACAGAACAGATTTAAATTTTTCGTGCGGTATATAACAATTTCTAATTATATGTAACTTAAAAGAAAAAGTTCTTCGAGTTTTTGATTTCAAATTTTTTTTTGCTAGATATATACATAACTCAAGTTTACATTGGGTAACAAAAGTAGCACACAACTTTCAAAGTATAGTTGATATTTTATTCTATTTTTTCTCTGGATTATATATATAGTATATATATTATATATAGTATACGATCGAGTCTTACATAGCTTTGACTTTGTGTTAATTGCATGTCTAGAATCGTGCACGTTAACTATATGTATATGGCGTTATACTGGCATGGTATTTACTGCGGTATAAGGTGTGTCAACTAAACGACAGTTTGATTTACGGCCCGACGGATCCCCCACGTCTAACTTGCTAAATTCACTTATAGCTCTAACTAACTTGGGCACGCCTGTAGATATTTCTAAGTTGGAATTTATGCTGTACTATTATGCAACAGGACGGTCAGTGCTAAGAACGGGACATAATATACAGTGGGTGCTAGGACAAAAAGAGAGACGCACTTTCTTATATCTTAGCGAGCGCGCAGACGACGGATTTTTTGTTTACCGCAAATAAAAGTCCCTCATCCTTGGAAAAAAGGCTGCCTTGTATTAAAGACACAACCAGTATGCAGCTATTTTGTCGCTGAGTACATACATCACTTTCGTCTATGTCTTTTGTTTGCATTGCGAAGAAGTTATAGGCAATTGTCTATGTAGTAAAAATATCCCGCAGAAAAATAGTGCTCCTCTAGCACTCATTTATACCACTAGTTTGGAAAAACAAAATCCCGAGGAATCATACCACACACACATACACTGTGAATGTGTTACCATGATCCTTTTTACCTGATCTCCCAATCGAAGGCTTTCGAAGGTTAGATAGGAGTCTCATAAATATAATTTTGTACGGTCATATAGAATATGAACTTTTTGAGTATTTTTATTTTTTTTGAATTAACAAATAATAGGAAATTGTCCCATATTGGTCTGGGATTCAAAATTAATGTGCTAATTGTGTTCTTTGCTTGGCATGTCGTAAGAGCGACTAATGGTATATTATGTTTTAGATGTGTGATCATGCAGGCCACTTGTCACTGTTTTTTTACAATTTTTCATCTAACCCAGTCCAGTCCAATTTGTGGCCTAATGTGGTTAAAGGGGCTTGCTGCCCGTTTGGGTTATAGGCATGATGGTTTGTATATATCTAACAAATAGAAGCTGGGTCTGCATAATACCTTTTCAACAATTTTGATTAGCCAAATCAACTGTTTTAATTAAACCGTAGTGCAACTAATCCTGATTAAAAAGGGCAAGAATATCAAGACTACTGCCAGTGTCTTCCCATTAATCCCGGACTTATGCCGGGACAAAGTTAAATGGCGGATTTAAATGCGGAGGAAAGGTTTATTAAACTTCGGAGACGGTACCCGCTAATATCCTGGTAACCTTTCGTTGCGGGTTTTCCTATTTGCTCACAGACGGTCTTATCCTATTGGTCGGATGTTTGTCTTATTAAGACCTTTTTCAAAAGACCTTTGATTTCTTGTTTTTTGCTCGTTTAAATATAATGCGGTTAGCTGCTTCGCTCGTTTTGAATTGAATTGGCACGGAGATTCTTTATAATATAAATAAAGATGCGGACTGACTGAAAAATCAACAAGGCATTAAGTAAAAATAATAATGTTGTGTATCGTTTCAGAAATATAATTCTAAAAAGTAAGATATCGTATTAGAATTGAATTTAATTGAAACAATACCACCGTGATTAAAAATTGTAAGCGGAATATTCATATTATATATTTTTTTCTGTTTTCTCCATCCATTGAAACTAATCGAAAACATAAGCTGCTTATTATGTGATTTCAATCAATGATAATATCTTACTGTGTATTTGTATGAAATATATAATCCTTATGATAAAATTATGTAAATATTTTCTAGTAACTTTCTTCTTATATTAAAATGCTTAAAGGCTTGAATTATCTAGGGAATTAATGTATCAATTAAATCATCCAATTTAGTTTGGAGCGGTAATTTATAAACAATCAATTATGGTTTAAAAAAATATATCCTTTACCTATATATATTTAGAATAGAATATAATAGAATAGAAAAATCTTTATTTGACACACACACAAGGGATAGAAAAAAAAAGAATATGATACAACTATATAATAATGCAATACTATATACAATTTTACACATAACATTCTGAGCTATAAAAATAAAAACAAAATTGAAACTATTGGATCATTTGTTATATACCATATTACTGGTACTAATTTTAGTTTAAATAATATCAATAAAAAAAATCACAATGAAAAACGAATTTTCAAACTATTAGGTACATCAATTCTAACGTCTCTGGACAAACACGTTCCAAAAGAAATATTTTCCTAGATTATTAACAGTTTCTGTGAAATGAATGAAACATTTCTTATGCTCTTTTTATTTCTGAGCTTTATTTTATTAATTACGAGCGAGGCCACTCAATATCCTTATAATATCATATGTAATAATAATAAGAAATTGTTAGATCTTAATGAGACTAATAAGATTTAAGTAGAACAAAAGAATCCAATCAAATCCGCTGCTAATTATAAGGTATCATATCAGGGTCTCCCTGAGGACGTCCTTAAGAGACAGATATTCGGTAATGATGAATGGAGGGGTTATTCCACTGAGACGCTTTGAGTACCTAAGTAAAATTAACATACTACCATAACATCACGCACGTAATCAGAATCGTAGGCAAAATCAAAGGGACAGCAAGCCCCTTTAACCATATTCAGCCGAAAATAAAACTGGACTGGGTTAGAAGGTAAATTGTGAAAAAGTAGTGACAAATGTCTAGCTCGTCGCCTATACTATTACACATCCAAAACCCGATATCCCATTAGTCGCCTTTTACTACATCCTAGGCAAGGATCACAGTTGGCACATTCTTTTTTTAGTCACAGACCAGCATGGGACACTAAAATTAATCGTTATTTTAATCATATCTCTGTAAATAGTTATCTAAGTATGGTACACATACCCAAAACCTGATATACTTGCCATTAGTCGCCTTTTACGACATGCTAGGCAAGCAACACAGTTGGCACATTCTTTTTTTAGTCACAGACCAACATGGGACACTAAAATTAATCATTATTTTAATCACGCCTCTTTAAATAGTTATTTATGTATGGTACACATACCCAAAACCTGATAAACTTGCCATTAGTCGCCTTTTACGACATGCTAGGCAAGCAACACAGTTGGCACATTCTTTTTAATGCTCAGACCTAGCACATCCAGACCTAAACTAATGGTATATCGGGTTTTGGGTATGTGATTGTCTAGGTAATGAGCTAGCCACTTGTCACTTTTTTACAATTTTCCATCTAATACAGCCCAGTTTTATTTCTGGCTGAATGTGGTTAAAGATGCCCCTTTGACTCTGCCTACCCTCTCGGGGATTACGGGCATTATGTATCTATGTATGTACAAATCAAATATAAAAACCAATAGAAATATTGCGATATCACCCTTCGGAATCTCAGTGCAAGAGGCATTAAAGGTCACATACTCCAGGGACCGGCCGTCAATCCCAGCTAATTGAGACGTAGCACTCTCAGGCTCCGCGACTATAATCGATTACCCGATACTGAATTGTATTATGGTTTAATTAATTTGAATTAGTGTGGGTGACTGTGCGTTGCGTTGACTCCGATACCGTATCGGAGTTTGATTGTTGATTTAATAAATTACCTACTCGTAAGATATACACGGCACTCCATTAATTACACTTAATTGCGAGAGACGAATTTCATTTTAACGGACGAATTCAAGCTGCGTGTAATTAATTAAGTAAGACACAACTTCTTACAGTTGTCAGACGCGAATCCGTCTCGGCGTTAAGACGAGGAACGCTAGCTTTTAACGCTAGTTTGAAACTAAGATACAATATTTAAGGCCTATCAGGCCGAGTTACTAAATAACTATGATTTTTTCCCTTAATATACTTTTTTATCTCTGTTTACCTTCATTGCAAAAAAACACGCCTTGTATGTTGCCGACGCGCTGGCCTTATAAATTCAAATTCAAATTACAAATTTCTTTATTTATATAGGCTACAAAAAAGCACATATAAATAGTCAATTTAAACAGAAAAAAAACATTATGTACCACCATTATAATTTTTATATTAATGCTTTTTATACATACTTTTTATTTTTTTTGGATTTTCAAATTTAGAATCGTAATTAAAATTTTGATATGAAGTTTTGTTTTTCTATTAATCTTTTTACAAATACGTCGTTTACACGTACGTCTGTACACAACGAGCTGTCTCTATAATTTATACTGTACGTACATAATAATTATGTATGTATCTATATAATAACTACAAAATTCTGTAATTACATGAGAAATACGTTGGTTCTATCCCAAGCAATAAATCCAGTATCATGATCCTGACGGAGTTCAAGATCAATCCTACTAATCCTACTAATATTAAAAATGCGAAAGTTTGTATGAATGTTTGTTACTTTTTCACGCAAAAAATACTCAATGGCTTTTAATAAAACTTTACAATAGTGCAGCTTATACACCCAAATAACATATAGGCTATGTTTTATCGACGTACCACGCGAGCAAAGCCGCGGGCAGAAGCTAGTTTAAAAAAAGACCCTAATAAATTTCATAACAAAACAAAAAATATTTTAGCTTATTATTAAAAATAAACATACCAGAATAAGTCACTTGTAAATAACAACGTAATGTACAGTACACTCAATGCAAAAAGGGTACATTTATTTTAACGATCTATGGTTTTCAAATATCTACACTCTTCTAAACTAAAGTTCCATATTGGTTTGGGACTTAAAAATAATGTGCTAACTGTGTTTCTTGTCTGACACGTTGTAAAAGGCGACTAATGGTATACTTATTGGATTTTGAGTGTTTAATTGTGGAGACGACGAGCTGGCCACTTGCTACTACTTTCTCATAACTTTCCATCTAATCCAGCTCAGTTTTATTTTTTGGCTGGATATGGTTTAGGGAGCTAGCTGCTCTTTTGACTCAGCCTACAGTCGTGATGGTGTTTATATATGTACGTACATTCTTCTAAACATCAATATCACTTTATCAAACTCCCACAGAACACCCTGTGCAGTACAGCGGATCACAAGTACAAGTAAATAACTCAAGTAGGTTATAACAGCGAAATTGCATCAGCAGCTTTGTACGGTCGACACTTCGCGAAGTTCTTAACACGATTTGCGTCAGAATATTTCGAGATCTCGCGAAAGAATAAAATTGTCTTAGCAATGAACACGTCGACTTGTTATAAAGTTGTGTCAGTGTTAGGTGTCGCGGGATGAAGAGGATCGGGGAATGGGACGCGGTAACAAACCTGTTTGTCAGTGTGACACACTTTATAGGTATTGTCTTTCTTACTGTCGAAATCGCGCTGGAAGCGAGATTAGTGTAACGTACTGTAAATTACTTTCAACCAGTTTGAAGGGTTGCATAGTTTAGTAGTTAGAAACCAAAATCTGTGGACTTCATTCTCGGAGTAAAGCTTTATCTTATCTATGATGAGTAAGGTCATAGATATTTATGCTGTGCTTAAGTATGCGTCTGGTATTTATAGCAAGAATAAATGCTTAATTTGAAGCTAAGATATTTATTTTTCTAGAATGAACAATTAATTGCTCTGAATATTTTCCAGATTCACTTTTACTATAGTATATTGTTGAAGTATTTTGACGATAATATTATTTATTATTTTAACATGTGCAATACATTAAATTACTTTGGCCTCGACCCCAATGCGACGGAAACTATACATAATTAGACAGTCCTCTTTTAATCAGAGTAGAGGTGTTTGAACAGCATGTATGTATCATTGACTATTAAACTATATTATTATGTCCTATTTATTACATACCATAACAATGTTCCTATTATGATTTATACTTAAGTTAAAATTTAAGGCAGACAATTTAAGGCATTGGCTGTCAAAAATTAAGTAGGTACATCTTGTTACAAAAAAGTTATTATTATTTATTATTTGTCCCTATTCGAATACGGGAAGGCTAACAGCAGACTTCGCATTCAGACTCCGTTGTTGACTATGGAAATAATCATAAAAGCAGTTTCCTTAAACTAGTTCCAGACGGATTTCATATTAGGTCTCTAGATCTGAAGTAGATAGTAAAACTAGATGTCTGGAGAGAATGAAATGCGCTCTGGCACCGAAGTGGTATCATTTAAATAGAAATATTCTTTTACTAGTCAATTTTAAGTTGGTCTGAGATACCACAGTTGTGCCTTGTATATTTGAACTTACCTACTTAAGTTGATAATGAATTTTCCAAAGACAATTTTAGGAGCATCTTCCTTCAGAATAATCTTAAAATGAATATAAAAGTTTATGAATGCAAAAAAGTAAATGAATATTTAAATCAAACATACTCCAATAACAATTATTTTGGTGTACATACATAATACTCACTAATAAATTCTACAAAAGCCTTTCCTTGAAGAGTTTAAATAAGGTTGAGTTAAAAAGCAAATGAAACGATCTAAAGTTTATGAAACAAATAAAACTCCACGAGTCTTGTTGGTAAACGTCTTCTTAGTAAAACGAATCTAAAATTAACCACTACAATGAAAGCTGCAAAATATTGTTCACTATTATACTACACATTCATTGTTTGAATTTCAAAATTGTGCACATTAGAATCAAGTAGAGTATACAAAACCTAGACCGGAGACTAAGTCTATTTCATTAACAACTTGATGCAGGATTAAAACCCGCTTTTGTAATACTAATAAAATAAATAAACTACATTTATTGATTAAAAAACAATTGTAAGAGATTACATTAAGTAGGTAGATTTTTTTAAAGGTAGGTCCACACCGATATGACATCTCTTCCTAAAAGGTTGGCCTAATTCCCTGTTTTACTGCACTGAGCTTTATAGCCACGGGAGCCATAGTTATTTGTTGTTGTGATAAAAGTTCCCCCAATCAGACTACGGTCGGGCTTATCATCTAGAGCGCAGTAACTACCATGATTCCGGGGACGCGTGATCGGCCGAGAGGCTGTTTATCTAAACAGGCAGACTCCGCAAATTGCTGGTAAACTAGAAAGATAGAGGCTATTTGTTAAATTCAACGAACCCGTTAGGGCTGGTCTACATTGGAGGATGTTAGCAATACACGCTTACAAGTACAGTCATCTATAACGTGAACCGAGTTTATATTCAGCGTCTAATAAATTTGCCGCGATAGTATCATTAATATATTTTGCTTTGAAGATGTCTACTTTTTACTCGTAATTTTATACGCGTTAGACGTCAAAATCAAAGACGAATACTATCCAAAGGAAATGTGCGATAACATTTAAAACGATGTGTATGGATGTGCTTAGCTAATTGGGAAATAGAAAGATGAATAGCTATTTTTAACCGACTTAAAAAAAAAGGAGGTTCCTAATTCGACTGATTTTAAAGTAGAAATATAGTATCATAGCTTAACATAACAGATATTTATTGTTATTTTATTTACTGCTGCTGATTTTATGAATTAACCTAAAGGCTAATTGTTTTTCTACCTATTTCCTTCGTACATACATATATAACATCAGGCCCACAATCCCCGAAGGGGTAGGCAGAGTCAAATGGACAGCAGGCCCAATCACATTCAGCCAAAAGTAAAACTGGCTTAGGTTACATGTTTTTTTTTTTAAAGTAGTGACAAATGGCTAGCTCGTCGCCTACACAAACGCACACCCAAAACCCGATGTACCATTAGTCGCCTTTTAAGACATGCTAGGCAAGGAACACAGTTGGTGCATTATTTTTAAGTCGCAGAAAAACATTGGACAGTCCCAGACCAACAAGGAACCTATTTACTTTTTCTGAGTAAGCAAATGCGTGCATGCGAACGCGCTCTTAGAAGCCAGAACATGCTCGTATGGCTGCAGGCGGGTCTGCTTCGACACAGTAAATACGCGCGGCTTTAAATTATATTAAGGCGGAAAGGTAGCTTAGTATTAGCTATATATTGCAAGAGGATAAGTTATAAGCAGTAGGAATATATTTTTTTTAATAATGATATTATCAGTTGTCCCACGGGATCTTATATATTTATCCGTTGTAAAAATAAGCTTATGTAATTTTTTAGGCTTCAAACTTCTGAATTCCTTATTTAATCAGATCAGATGAGTAGTTTAGGCCTGAAAAGTATCAGATAAACAGAATTGATTTCGCATTTCCTCAAATGAGATATTTGTTCATAACCCAAAGCTATTTACTATATCAAAGTAAGCCAATGCGTGCATGCGAACGCGCCCTTACAAGCCAGAACATGCCGTATGGCTGCAGGCGGGTCTGCTTCGACACAGTAAATTGGGTCAGTGCGCTTATCGTGCGGTGTGTGTTAGGCAAATAAACATGCGCGCGGCTTTAAATTATATTGAGGCGGAAAGGTAGCGGTAGGTATAATGTTGAGGACAAGTTATCGGGAGATGGAATTTTTACTTAGGTATAAAACACTAGCTATTGCTTGTGGTTCCGCACGCGTGTAGTTTTTTTCTGTTACGAAGGGGCTTTGCAGCATGTCTTGCGGGTTCTATAGTTTTGTTGGCAAATATAACAAACAGACTTATTTTTGCATTTATAATGATACTAGCAGCGCCCCACGGTTTCACCCGTGCTCTCACAGATCCCGTTCCCGTGGAAATACAGCCTATGTTGCTTGCTGATAAAGTAGCTTTCTATTGGTGTAAGAATTTTTTAAATGGGTCCAGTAGTTTCAGAGCCTATTAAGTATAAACAAACAAACATTTTTCTTTCTTTCTTTCTTTCTTTCTTTCAAACAATCAAATCTTTCCTCTTTATAATATTAGTATGATAAGAAGAAAGGAATAATTGTATACATAATAAGGTAGATATGCATTTGCTACATGCATATGCATTTGTCTTATCGTACATGCAAAACATCTTAACCAGGAATTCCGTATTTATATTCCTTTGTAACAGTTAAGTAACAAAAATCAAACATGCTTTACCATCGCATCTAAAAGTAGACTTCCAAACAGCTATTCTGCTCATCATATGCCACTCTTCCCAAATATGTTCAGTACAAAACAGACTAGCTATAAACAAATTTGTATCGTAAACTCGCACAAATCATCCCTGCGGGGTAGGAACCAACTTAGGCAATAAAGGGGGAGCCGTATGGCGTCAGAGCAAATGGCCAAATGATGGTAACATATGAACAATACGGAGTTTATGAAGGGGGAATGAAAATGTTTTACAAACGCCCTCTAACAAGAGCAACAGAGTGATACAAACCATCATTACACAATTTGTTGACGTGCATTTATATTTTTTAATTAACTTTATTTTTTGGCTTAATGTAGTTTAGGCAGATTATTATTCCATAGATTCTGGCTCCCTCTTCGGAGATTTCAGATGGTATTTATATGCGTGTATTTATTTATTCAGAAAGTTAACAATATAATAATATAAATAGGGATTCGACTGTCAACTAACCAACCACAAATAGACCAACGAGTCAGTCTAGGCGACTGTCTCGTTAGTATTGTGGTAGATGCGCCGCCTAAGGACCAAGAGGTTCCAGGTTCAATTCCCGGGTCGGGCCAAAATTTTGTAGCTGTGTATTTCAATATTGCAATTACTCAGTATTAATCACCCCTATGCTTTGGAAAACACGTTAAGCCGCTGATCCTCAGCCTGACCTCTCTCGAATCATGTCGAATTGCCGTCTCACGGGACTATGAGAGTGAAGGAACAGAGAGTGCCCCTGTGTTAGCGCACACACTTGTGCACTATAATATCTCCTGAGTTGGCTAATCCTCGTTGAGATTGGCCGCCGTGACCGATATCAGTTAGGAGGGCATTATTAATGTAAATATAAGATAGGTTCTGACCGGTATCTACTGTATTAAATCACCTTTCCAACCCCTTGGTAATTTATTTATTATTTGTACAATGACGACCTTAGTACTAATAAATAAGCTAATACCGATCCAAAAATAGCACATAAAAATGTTTCTGGGCAATTGAAAATCCCATTTTGTTTTAAATTTCGTAAACGATTAACACTTAACTAGTATTAATTAGTGTCCCATGTTGGTCTGGGACTTGGCCTATGTTAATCTGGGAAAAAAAAGAATGTGCCAACTGTGGTTCTTGCCTAGCATGTCGTAAAGGCGACTAATGGTTTACGGGCTTTTGGATATGTGATTGAGTAGGCGACGAGCTAGCCGCTTGTCACTCCTTTTTCACAGCTTTCCATCCAATCCAGCCCGCTGTCCCATGTTGGTCTGGGACTTAAAAAGAATATGCCAACTGTGGTTCTTGCCTAGCACGTCATAGGAGGCGACCAGTGTTATATCGGGTTTTGGGTGTGTGATTGTGTAGGCGACGGGTTAGCCGCTTGTCACTGCTTTTTTTACAATTTTCCATCTAACCCAGCCCGACTTTGTTTTTGGCTGAATGTGGTTGAAGGGGCTTGCTGCCCCTTTGACTCTGCCTACCCCTTCGGGGATTATGGGCATCATGTTATGTATGTATGTAGTATCAATTACTTATCTAGAGAATGTTGCTTGAAATAAATTGTCTTGCGTTGCAAGACATCAGGTCCCCAGTTGCAGTTTAAAGACATTTATTTTCTCACCGTGGACGTGCAGGCCACATTGTCATCTTCTAAAGTGCTTCCCCAAAAGGAATACTGTATTTGACTAAGCGGTTTGCACCCTTACGACAATAGTTATAAGTATTATTATAACAGATAATACTGATATTATTAGAAACGCGAAAGTCTATGTACTTACATGGATAAATATTGATCGCTTGATCAAGTAGATGTGAGCTTGATTTTTAACATATTTATGTCGCATATGTAAAAAAATAATAAATGTTATTTCCTAGACCTAAATTTACTACTGCGGAGATACAGAAAACATTTCCTCAGAAATTGGCTCTTGTTTCTGTTTATTGTATCGTAAAAGATCGCACTTAAGTTTATCGGACGTGATTTGACTTAACGATGAACTAACGCTTCTACTTAACACTCTCACACAAAATGGAAGATAAACTCATTTTGTTTTTTTTTTGCGACAAACGGCATGTTATTATAAAAATGAAAAAAAATAGGCATACAAAAAATCCAATATGCACATGCAGGTAAACCTAGGTAAGATTGATTCGATTTAAAAATAAACTTGCAAACTTACCAGGAACACACAAAATCAATATTATGTATCTTGCGATGATAACAGTCATTTCCCTTAAAAAAGATTTGGGATACTAAAAATAGGCAATTTACTTTTTATCAATCGCTAACAAGTAATGCATAAAAAATATAATATACTTAGATTCTTGTATCACGTCAGAATATGATATAACTACTTGCCAAACTTAACCGAATTTCAATGATTGCAGGACAGTTAAAATTTACTTTGACAAGGCATTGCAAAAATATCAAGTTATTGAAAGCCATTTGAAATGCGTACGGTCTAATATAATATTATACCTAACATAACCTAAAAAACATGTTGATCGAGAAGATTCTGCGCGAACGAAGTCGTGGGCAACAGCTCTTTGAGAAGATGTCTTAGAATTGTTTTTGTACTCAATGTTGTCGATATCAGATGAGCAACGTAAATAGCACGTGTAAATCTTTCTTCGGTCAACCATAGAGTCGCCACAAGGTCAAAAGGAACCAATAACTGTCACCTGTCGAACAGTCGTTTTATTAAAGGCAGGCATTAAGAATTGTGGGCGCCAATCGGACAGCCACAAAACACCATTATTGTGTTGTATTTGTGCCAGTATTCACCAAATTTTAGGGCTGATAGCCAATTGTTTTTTTTAAATAGGGTACACCTTCGGCGTATCAGATATGATTATTGGATACATATCACAAAGTTTTTTAAAGCTGATTTTTGGACATATATGTTATTCCATATACAAGAAAAGGTTAAAACGATTCGAGTAGCTTAGTCATATGAATGACCTTAAATAAAATTAACATTAAAACACATTGTGATTGTGTAGGCGACGCGCTAGCCACTTGTCACTACTTTTTCATAATTATCCATCTAACCCAGCCCAGATTTATTTTATTTTTGGCTGAATGTAGTTAAGGGGGTTAGCCCTTTTGACTTTGCCTACCTCTTCGGGGATTGCGGGCGTGATAATATTTATGTGCGGATGTAACATTACTACGGCCCGATAAATAAAATACGGTACTTACTTTAATTAGGCTCAGGCAATGTATAAGTATCTACAGTTCAGTTTAAGTTTAATATATGAAATTGGTTCTCATAAATCATCGTAAAAATACACATTGACTGTAATGGATGCTAGTCAAAACAGTTAACAATTCAAACATGTATTTTTACAGTGACGTATAAAGTGCATACGTTTCATTTACAGCCATGAATCATGCACAAAGCAAACTTAGCATGTTATTCACTAAAATATGCAATTTCCCGTATCAACAAATATGAAACGGCGTTTACGTAAAGTGGCATATTTTAACCTGTAACAGTTTCAAAGCTTTGCCCTGGAAACTTTGTTTGGTGCTCAGCGGAAAGAAAACATCTTCAACAATTTCACGTAAAAGGTCACTTGTAATTTGGGCGATAATTTTTCGTAGCGCTTATGTAAAATTGGAGGTCTAATCGAGGTCGGTTGGTATAAATAACTTTGCTACAAAAGTTGGAAACAACATCAGTTTTTGCTTTAAACTATTCTAGATAATAATAATGATATTAAAACTACATACACAATAAAGTGTATACAGGCTGTATTACGCAACTTGTACTAGCAAAGGTCTATGTATTAACGAATTATATATTGAAGACGATCTTTGAATATTGTCTCAGTCGAAAGTTTATTTCTCAAGCGTTAGAAAGTTTTGGCCATAAACATGATGCAGATCGGGTCTATCAAAAGCCTTCACGGCCATTCTAGGAATTTTAACGCTTATAAAGATTAGTGAAGTTTGTAAGTCTCAATCACTCTATGGTTATGTCGATATTGCATTTTTATAGGATTTAATTTTAATATTTGTAGAAGAATGACATTTAAGTTGAAAATATGTGATTTAGTTTAATTCACCATCTAGGGGTATATCCCTACCACGGTATGCTTATTTAGGGCCCTGATACAATTAATATTAAATTAGTAAGTTTGTTTACAGGGAATCGATTGCCGTAAGTATCAAATCTATTGTTATTTTTTGGCGTTCACAACGTTCTGTTTTAAAATATGCAACGTGGTTTATGACTAATATAATGACGAGTCTCTTGATCGAGTGATTTGGTAATCAAGCCACTTAACCAAAAGCCACGGCTCCGAATCCCTGTGAGAGTAATAGTTCACATGATAACAAATAAAAATATATTTATTGAGAAGAATTACTAGATATTGATATTGGTAAATAAATTGTTTCTTTTAAATGTCTATTAAGCACTATATGTACGTATCGGAAACAAAATAAGAATAATGCTATCACTATATCTCTGTCGAAAGTTAACTGTGACAAATTATCGATATATTACTGCCCTGACAACACTAATTCAAGTATATGAGCAAGTTTTCCCCGAAGTCTGTTTATCACGCTTTTGGGGGGGAGTGACCAAACAGGCTTTATGGCCTAAGAAGTGGGGGTAATAGCTTTTGCGGCCTCCTCGCGATTTATAGGCCTCGCGAAAAGTTTAAGCTGAGACATTTTTTAGCCAACCTTCCCCTTGTTAAGGAGTAGGTCATCTCATTGATTTGAGCCTGTAACTAATGCCTTCTGAGTTGAGGGCTTTGATAAAATTGCGGTAGAAATTTTATCTCTTAAAAGTTGCAATTTCTTCTGTCGTGGGAGTCGACAATCGGAGATCGCTTTTTAATGCGTAAATATAAATTAAGTATTACATTTGCGAAAAGTTATCAAAATTAAAATTAATATTCTCACCAGCACCCACATCGTATACTTCCAAACTATGCACACACAAGTATAGTGTACTATAAGTAGTAAACAAAGGAGACACATACTTGACTAATAGCGCGTGCAGTAACAATCTAAAACTAATCTAGATTTTTCGAAATGTACTGTGGATATTTCCACCTTGTCGTAGCACATTTCAACTATCCTTTGGTATTTATAACAAAACATAACATCACGCCCATTATCCCCGAAGGGGCAGGTAGAGTCAAAGGGGCAGCAGGCCCCCTTAACCATATTCAGCCAAAAATAAAACAGGGTGGGTTAGATGGAAAATTGTGAAAAAGTAGTTACAAATGCCTAATATGACGCCTACACGATCACATACCCAAAACCCAATAGACCATTAGTCGCTTTTCTTTTTAAATCCCAGACCAACATGGGACAGTGGGCAATACAATATGATAAAGAAATCTGGTATATATTGCCGCATTCACTCAAAAAGATATACTTTTATTATAAAGGCTATATCAGAGAGACTAATAGGTTACTTTACAATCGATGAGTGTACTGCGAAATAAATCCGCATACAAAATGAATACAAAGCATTCTTTTGTTCATTCCGGGGCATAGATTTAGATTAAAGGCAGCTCTTAGCGTGTGAGCTGCAGATAATAGCAGATGATACACGTGGCGTTAGGTCACTAAATCTTCGTTAAGCCGCCCGACATATGGCGCTCCCTGCGGCGCGCGGACCCGCCATGATGAAAATGAAGAATATCGTGTGGGTTTATTGAGGCCACGCAGTAGACAATGGATGAATTTAATTTGCAAGTTTAGTATCTACAAGGTTATTTTTAGTGTATGCAAAACTACTTACCTACTTATTTAACTCATTATTTTAAGGAACTAATTTCAATGATTTTAGATAATTAGCTAAATTTTTTTTTAACTTTTCATACAAAAGTTGATCAGCTGCTATCATTAGTTTTTTTTTCTTTTGTACCAAAAGTAAAAATATTTGCAATTTTTTTTTTATTATTCCCTATTTTCATAAATCCTGTAAATTGGTTACTTAGAATAATGAGTTACTGAAATAAGTAGATAAGAGGTTTCGCATGTACTAAAAAGAACCTTGTATATTGGTATGACTGCATTGAGTATAAATATTCCAAAAGAATAAAAAAAGGGGTTATAGAATTGAACAATCAATGCTTTTTTGCTTCTCAAAATATATATTTTTTTAATTGATTTATGGTTGCGCATAATGGAGAACATATAAATAACTAGAATGGCTAAATCTATGATCGTATAAATTCAAACCCAAAACTTCGACAAGAATGGAACATAATTAGTAAAATAAGCCAGTTTGTAAAAATATTATTGTGAAAACAAACATGTCTGAGATATTATGGTTTTTCATGCACGCACGATGTCTAGACAAATATAGCAAACATGGTCAACCTTGAAGTCTAGGGGAATAAATAAATCATCCGTCACGATTTCTATAGATGTCTGTTCAAGTGAGAAAAGCACAACACAAACACAATGTTTATCGCATTGGAATTTATGCGATACACAACAGATTTTCTCTTAGCCGGCTTTTATTTTGGCAAGGAAAGAGCTGGAGTTAATGAAATCGTGATTATAAAATGGAGGTGCTTGCACGATAAACGGCTCTGAATATATTTTTAAGTCGGAGGAAAATTGAGGATGGAATGCGGAACTAGATTTGGTACGTGAGTTTAACTTTATTTTCGGATAATGTTAAACAACTTTCGCTTTATTAAAAAAAATATAAAATGAATGTTATTAAAATAAAGTGCTTTTAAATATATAACACAGGGTTTGTTGTTCAAACGTCATTTTAAATAATACCTACTTATATCTACGGTTGTAACGTTCGTAATTTTCAAAGGAAAAACCAAATGTTTTATATCACGCAATATCTTAATAGTCATTCTACCCAACTTTATTCTTGTTACACAAGATAGATCGTTTAAATTTTTCTGACCCCCATAATAAAAGATAATAATTGTGTTACGCTGTCGCCGACTTCGTTTAAATTAATTGCCCTATTTTATTAAAGCCCCGTCCCACCGACTACTGTTTACATTTTATCTTCCTACAAATAAAAGGGGGATGTTCGCGTTTTAAAAAATGGACGGCAATGCCGGATCGGGACTCAAGCTTTTAACATGATTTGACAAAAAGCGGATTCGTTCGGAGTTGGACGAAAAGCGTGGTTGATCTATTTCCAAGCTGACTCCTGGTTTTCATTTGTTATTTATTGGAAGTCGGTTGACATGTGTGGCGCCGCCAAACGATCTATATAGATTCCGCATATTCGTATCAAATTTATTTTCAAAGTTGTCTACTAGCAATAAAACTACGTTGTACTTCTAGTCTATAATAGTTTTGAAATGATTTCTCACGCATTCATGGAAAATGTTTATCCATCTAGGATCACTCGATGTTTAATATGTATTCTGTTTACGATATATTTATTAAATTGCTAAGAACAGTTAACATTAAAAAAACTTTATAATTTCTAATGCAAAAGGTTACAATTATAAATTTATATTTACCATTAAGACTAAAAGTCACAAAAAGTAGGTTGAAATAGTAGATTTATAACTATCCGCTTTTCACAGAACAGCTAGGCTTTTTCATATAAAAGAAATCTATTTGAACGCTAATCGGGAGGAGGTTTATCGAAATCATCATCTTCCTAGCGTTATGTCCCGTGCTTAGACGGGGTCCGCTTAGACCATGATCCAGGATTTAGCGAGTCTGGTAATTACATTGAAGCGACTGCCGATCTGACTTTCGTAACCCTAAGATAGGGGAACCAGACAATTTTTGGATCATGGTTACAAATTCAAAGTTGTTTGAATTTGCAGGTTTCATCACGATGTTTTCCCTCACCGTCGAGCTAGTGGTATAAATATGTACATAGATTTTTTTAAATCTAGAGGTATATGCCCGGGTTTGAACCCGCACTCCTCGGTTAAGAGGCGCGTGTCCTTACCATTGAGCTACCACCGAAGTTTATCGAAATATCGATCGCTAAATTCATTTGTTCCTGAAAGCCTGAAGGTAGCAAGCCAGAAAAGTTTTGTTTGAAATTTCCACACTGAATTTAATTATACGGCGGACGGATAATAGAGAATCCTCAAATGGCTCATAAATAAAAGTATTTTGGTCGCTGACTCTATTGTTGAGTCTGTCAGCATTCAACGTTTAACGTTCAATTAATGTGGAACGAACATTTAAATATTTCTCTACTTTAGTAGTTTTGGTGATAAACAAATTCATTCTGATGATTTCATGATACATTTTACATATTAATCTAGACAGCAGAGCTGTTAACATTATAAGCACCGGTCGACTGCAAATAAAGCTCAGTTTTATTATTTGTTATCTTCCTGTGATAAAAAAATATTCATAATATTAATAATGTCTATAATATACAATAAGCAAATTATTCCGGAAAATATGTTCTATCAAGCGAGGTAGTTGGAATTTCAATTATAACTCAAAGGAAACTTCTATCTGAAAATAAAATACCTTCCTTGACGGTAATACATAGTTGAAATTAATATGGCGACTAAGCTTGAAAAATATATCTAGAGTAGACAATTTAAAAGTAAAAAAATATCTTCGTTTGGATACATAAATTTACGCAACAATTCTTTTAGTTCATTTCTTTATCATCTTAGTGGAAGCTAGTAAACAACAACCCGAAAAGCTCTCTGTATAACGTAAGTACTTATTAAATAAACTTGCACAAACACAAAATTAACAGGATTACTTCCAAAGAAGCCGGCTCTTAGTAGTTCCATTTAAATTTCGTATTAAAAGTTAATTACTAGGTGTTTGTCCCAGACGATATATTTTAGAGTTGGTGAAAGTTCTCTGTTTCACTTTTGGAAACTTATCCGTGTCTCACGAGGTTTAACGAGCAAACTTTCTGAATAATTCGCGACCTCAACGAGTTTGGATGTAAGGAATAGTCGGATTTGGATAGCTATTTATTGAGGCTAACATATTATCGCCGACGCAACTTCAAATTGTAAATGCGCTACTGGCTGTGGGTTAATTGTGTACATTATTTTCACGCGTTGGTTTAATTTGTGGTCACAAATGGTTTGTGTGCTCAAGTTGCCCAAATGGCGCCTTCTGACCTCAAATTGTTGTAACACGAGCCTCACGGCCGCAAGCACCCAAAGGTTGTAGTTGATAGTACCTGAAGGCCGGATATTCAGGTAGGTAGGTATATTGGTAAAGTCAAGGACTCCATTTATTATTAAAAGTACACCGTTAAATGTCTTGTTCATTATAGTAGCTACAAAATCGTTGCACATCGTCCTGTTTATTTGAGTTTTTTCTTTTTATTAATGTTATCTTTGAAACCACACTGAAGGTTAAAAGTGTATATAAAAAATAAGCAATTCATTTTATTATCGTCTTTGCCATTGTATTAACCCTGCTGTTATCATCTTCTTACTTCATGCCCCATTTTTGTCTGCGTCAACTTAGATAATGATCCGAGATATAACTTAACATGTTATTTGGAAAGTAAATAAAAAAAGTTACGAAGGCTAGATGGCTTTATAACCCTTATACAGGTGACCCACATGAATTAAATTATGGTTACACATCCATAGATATTGGAATGTGCAGATTTTCTCACAATCGTCTCCCTTATCACTGAGCTACAGGAATAAATCCGCACTTTTTATAAATCAAATGGTACTTGATGCGATTTAAACCAATAATGCATGCGATGCAAGGATTATCACCTCAACAATGTTTTTGCTGCAGAACCAACTCACTGCTTTTTTGATAAATCAGTAACCCGTGACTCAGATTCAGTCATCCAAATTTGTCCACTACGTCACATTTTTGAGATATTTGAGAATAAACCTGACTTTAGTAGTGATAAATTAATACATTCATATTAAATATTTAATACTTATCATCTTTTTTGGACAGTATTAATTCCAATTATGCGATATATAGTATACATCATATTGCTATATTGATGCCTGACCAAGTATTTGCATTATAATCCTATATAGAATTCCTCCATACTACTGGCACAGCTCACAATGTCTCTTTGCTTAGAAAATTAGTATCATTTTAGTTTAAAAAACATTCAAATGTTAAGCATTCTTACTGTTAAACAGATTTACTAAGTATACGTATCAATAATTTTTATGATGTTAAATAAATCGACAAAAACCGTTAAAATACCTTCCTTTTTATTGTTTGTAGTCAAATAACTAAAAAATGTGACGTAAGAGCGGTGGTAGCTCAATGGTAAGGACACGCGCCTCTTAACCGAGGAGTGCGGGTTCAAACCCGGGCACATAGCTATGGATTTTTCAAATCTATGTACGTATTTATACCACTAGCTCGACATGATCCAAAAAATGTCTGGTTCCCCTATCTTAGGGTTACGAAGGTCAGATCGGCAGTCGCTTCTATGTAATTACCAGACTCGCTATATGCTGGATCATGGTCTAAGCGGACCCCGTCTAAACACGGGACATAACGTTAGGAAGATGATGAACTAAAAAATGTGACGTGATGGGAAAATTTTTATAACAGAATTGTATTAAGCTGGTACTGATCAGTTAAAAAAATTATAAATTATTTCTGCACAAACAAAAAATGCAATTTTCTTGACCTGTGAATGGTTCAAACCACGGTCTTTTCATTGACCTACCACCGCTTTCCATATTCTCGGTCTAATACATAATATCTCCATGCAACGTCCAGTCTAGCAAATGTTGAACAGTAACATTTCCATTGTACATATACAACAGTAGGAACAACGTCCTATATTCATGTCACAGTTCCTGGAATAACGGAATTCAAGCGATTTCTGCAAACTTCACGAGTATGATTGGCAAGATACAAGACCTGGAGGAAATGGAATACCATATCGGAGATCAAACATCTGTGAACTGCCGAGCTATCAAGCTAAGTAGCATCTTAAGTTTGTTCTCTTATTCCCCTTTGCACTTTGTCCCGTTTCTAGTTAAAGTAACAACGACATTAGCTTTAACTAAGTATTTTACTTTTCAAGCATTCAAATATACTTTATCAACGTGCAAGTTACTTCGCAAAATTTTCTCTCACACTAGCTATGTGCATCTAATCTAAGATTTTTATAGTGCCACTTTTGTAAGTCGCAGAAGATTATATTTTTTCCATTTCAGAAACAAAAGAACACCGCTCTTGTTTTGTTAATTGTATGTTCCTTGTAGTACGTAACATCGCACATCACGTTTCCAAAATTAAATATTTAACTCGCACATTTGGAAGAATATTCTAGACGGTGGCATATTTCGGCGGAGCACCTTAGTTGTTTGATAAAAAATACGTGAGCAAAAGAAAACAGCGTGCAAAAAGCTATGGCCGTAAACATTACGGGCCAGAGTGAAAGTCGGTATAAGAAACCCTCAGAGATACGTGTGAACACCTCAGGCGTTGGAGATGGGTACAAATACCGTCCTTTCCTAGAAGAAACGAGACGATGCATTAAGTCGTTAACTGGCGGAAAGCTCTAGAGATGAGCAATTTATCGTGTCATGCGATATGATGTTATATTTCTAACTCCAGTTTCAAGCAGCTTGTGCCATAGGTTATTTTAAAAGTCCCTGAATTAAGAAGGAAAATGTAGATTATGTTTTGGTCTTTTCATTGCTTACGTGACGATAGTAAATCTTAATAATATATTTCGATATCTATCGATTCATCTACAAATGGTAAATAACATTTTTGATAATTAGCTTAATGTCCTTCATTTATAGCATTTTTTAGGGAATTGAATAAGGACCTTTACATATCCCTATATATCTATTATATAGCAAAATAAGCCATATATTAGATATGGATTTTTTGACGCCTCGTGACTTTATCAGACATACCGTTGAACTCAAGTAATAGTGGGTTCTTTTATTCTCGCACCGGTTACTATAGTTTTTGATCAAAGGCATTATATCGGATTTAGATTTGCTTAAGTTACTTTCCAATCAAATCAATGTATGATCGGTCACAATTTTTTAAGCTTTTTATCGAATTCGATCTAGACGAATCGATTGCAGAATCGAAACAATTTATTATATCAATTTATTTATCCGTTATATTGTCTGGGCGTACATTTAAAACAAAGGCTTACACTTAATCTGCACGTACAGTTAATACATATAGATGACACATATATATTCTCAGCACATTGTCACGCAATTTCACGGTCACCACGACCCGTCTCCCGTTATTTACTCCGTTTCAATCGCGTGAGGAACAACAACAGCTCCCATTGTAGGTAAGGCAACCCCGCCCAGAGGGAAGGCACTTTGTCATACCACCCTTTGTTGCGCCACTAATGCTTCTTAATGCGGCTGCGGTGCCTAAGAGCGCGGAAATAGCGAGGCACGTTTATGATTTTTTTCCGTCGCATCTAAATGGAGTTCAGGTGAGAAAATTACTTGGTGACGAGGTTCAGCGCGTTTTAAACTATATTTTGAGCTTGCTTTTGTCTAAAGTTTCCTTTTTTTTTTACATACTTTAGTATTTATATTCATTGCTGGATTTTTTTAGGACTGTACTTAACCATTTATACAATTATTGTTATATAATGTGCAGCCTTAATATTGCTTAAGGACATAAAAGCCCGTACAGGACCTTTTTGTATACTTACATCGTACAATATACCTATAGAGAGATTTTTGGAAATATACCTGAAACATTTGTATTATTGTAGCAACAACCCAGTAGAATATGTTATAATCTTAAAAAGAGTCATTTATGTATGTTTATGTCTGGGATATAGTGAGTATAATGTATATGATGATTAAACAAATAAAAATCAATGTTACCTATTAGTGTTGATACGATCTACGTATTTGTATTGTTTCCACATTCTACTATCGCAATAAAAATCAAAATAACGTTTCTATCTTTAATACAATCATAATAGAGTGGAATAGAATACACGGTAAAGTATTCAGCTTAATGATATTCAATAAATAGCAATAATGCATATGGTGGTTTATCTGTACCTACATAAATGTATCTAACCAGGAACATACATACATAACATCACGCCCATAATCCCTGAAGGGGTAGGCAGAGTCATAGGGGCAGCAGGCCCCTTTAACCACACTCAGATAAATTAAAACTGGGTTAGATGAAACCTTGTCAAAAAGTAGTAACAGTGGCTAGCATGTCTTGCAAAACCCGATATACCATTAGTCACCTTTAACGACATGCTAGGCAAGAACACAGTTGGCATATTCTTTTTAAGTCCCAGACCAACATGGGACAACTAGGAAATTGGCGTATAAGTAGATGTAACATGTAAAACCTAAAAATAAAAAAGTGTTTAAGCACTTTATTATGACAATCAGTACTAATGAAAGTACCACAATCACCCAGACACGAAACTAACAATCTGATTGATCAACAACTATTTGTCCCGGTGCGGGAATCAAACCTACACACTTGCATTCGACGTAAAGTCGTGACTACTGCATCCTCGGCGCTATCAAGCTACTTTCCACGATATTAATTAGAGCTGAAAAGTTTCAAATACCAACCATCAAAATTCCTGTCGATCTTCCAACTCCAACACGAACGACAGTGAAACAGTTGGCATGCCAAGTGCCATTCCTTTATCTGGGCCAGCACTTGACAATGGTCTTAGCGAAGTTAATTGTGTCCCGGGAACGAATCCGGTTTAATGAGCCGACTCGCTCGCCGACGCAAGTACTGGCGAACTAGCCTATTAGTGCCGTAGGACCAGGGATGATCGGGGTCATCGTTAACAGTTCTGCGAAAACGAAGCGAAAATGCACACTGTATGGGCTTTGTATGGACTAATCGGATTGATCTATAGTTAGTAATAGGATCATTTTAAAATTAGAGGATCTGGAACGTCCATAATGATTACAAAAACAATCTCATGGGCGTCAAGGTTAAGGTTAAGTTGGTACACTAATTTTCACCTTTTAGAGAATCCATTGGAATTAAAAGGTTTAACAAAAACTCATCCCAATAATTCAACCAAACATAAGTCGTCAAAAGAAAGGTCTTTATGAAAATCATCATCGGCACGTAGCATATTCAAAAATACATAAAAAAAAATATTTTTCGGATATAATATATCTATGAGGCTATATAATTTCTTTGCTGATCAAAATCAAGGGCTCTTTTTTTTTAAAGTCGGGCTAACACATTTGTGTTAAGATTTTAAATATATCCATCAAGTAACTAATAATTTCTGTTTTTTTAAATATAATATAATTAAATGGTAAAATATAACTTATCCAGAAAAAAAAATACACCCATCGCCGACCGATGAAAATTTATTGACAGGCTGTGACAGTATGACCCGTGGGCCTAGGGTTGAGCAGCCTTGGTCATAATGAAACTTTCATTACTACAGCCATTTTGAATGCTCATTCGCCTTCATAAAACAAATCCGCAATATTTAACACTAACGTGTAATGTTTCCCTCCCCCTATGTGTTATTGGAAAGAGAAAAATAAATAAAACCATTTCCCGGCCCTTATTTTCGCGTTCTCTACGTTTCCTCAATAACGGGGGTTGTTGCCATTCTCTAATAGACTTTAGGGTTCCGTAGTACAGAAAACAACTTATTGATTCCCTTAACGGATTTTTAAAATTTCTGGTCCTACGTGCATATTGGTCAGACATTTTAAGTGTCATGTCATCAATCGTAATGAATTAGTTTTAGTCTAGACTGCGTATATCATATATTTGATACTTTCGCAAAAAAACATTTTAACTACAATTACAGAAAAAGTTAATTCGATAAATCAGCATTATAACAATTTACTTTCTTTCAGTACATTAAAAGTATTTGTGCAGAACCCTGTACAAATACTTTTAATGTATCTAGCCACCCTTTAATGGCTTCCATGGCTCGCCATCTGTAACTTTCTTTTGGAAACAGACTTACAAATGGAAATAAAGGCTAAAATCCTTTGGGCACTGAATATGCATTCCAAATACCTTAATACACTGCCAGAAGGTACATGTAATTGTAAATCATTGCTAGAACACAAATCTACTAAATCTAGGTCCAGACGTGCATTTTGTATCTACTTACGAGTAGACCAGATTGGAGGGCCTAGAACGAATAGTTAATATTTCTTGTCTACATCTTATTATATCGTTGCTACCAATAGTTGGTGTTACGATGCTACGAAGACTATAAGAGATGCTACGAGGCTACAATAACATTTATGCATGCTACGATAACAGTAGTAGATGCTACGATGACGCTAGTAGATACTATGATAACAGTAGCAGGTGCTACGACAACAGTAGTAGATGCTATGATGACACTAGTAGATACTACGATAATAGTAGTAAATGCTACAATGGCACTAGTAGATACTACGATAACATTAGTAGATGCTACGATGACGCTAGTAGATACTATGATAACAGTAGCAGGTGCTACGACAACAGTAGTAGATGCTATGATGACACTAGTAGATACTACGATAATAGTAGTAAATGCTACAATGACACTAGTAGATACTACGATAACATTAGTAGATGCTACGATGACGCTAGTAGATACTATGATAACAGTAGCAGGTGCTACGACAACAGTAGTAGATGCTATGATGACACTAGTAGATACTACGATAACAGTAGTAGATGCTACGATGACGCTAGTAGATACTATGATAACAGTAGCAGGTGCTACGACAACAGTAGTAGATGCTATGATGACACTAGTAGATACTACGATAATAGTAGTAAATGCTACAATGGCACTAGTAGATACTACGATAACATTAGTAGATGCTACGATGACACTAGTAGCCTACGATGATACTAGTAGATGTTACAATGCTACGATTTCAGTTTTCGGAATATCGATAGTTTTACTTGCTTTAACAAATCATGTAAGTAAACTACGACCCAATTAAATCTAGCCACTCAGGGGTCGCCAACGAATTATCCAACCACAATCTAGACTAATAAACTAGAACAATAAATAAAATACAAAGATAAAACAATTATCAAATGTTGGTTGAGACAATATTTAAGATTCTGGAAAGGATGCTTGAGGGTCAAAGTAAAGAACAGAGTATTTATTTCAAGTCATCGTATTTGTGTTAATATCAAAAGATTTTGCTAGATAAAATAATATATCAGAATTCTTCTTTCATATTGAATTCTTAGACAGATCTTAATAAATGATTCCCCTGAACATCTAAATAATTATTATAATTACTATATGAATAGTTGCAAAATTCAAAGTGCAATGGCTTGGAAAAGCATTATTTTTTTAGTCTAAAATCGAATGATATAAAAATACTGCGGATGGCAGATGTGAATACTATGATGAAATATTTGCATTACAAAGGTAAATAAAAATCTATTTTACAAATTTTTATTCCTTATGTAAATTATAAAAAGCCCTTCAACATTTTTAAAAAACAATAAAAGAAAAATCTTATTACTTTAAATAATGACATTCCTTTGCCAATTTTAAAATTTTGCAACGTTATCAAATGCAGAAGTTAGAAAAATGCGACGCCATCATGTTTTACATAAATAATTCTGTATAATGGAGAAGAAGTCAAGTTATATTTGGTTCTTTTAAATGTTTTCAAAAGTAAAATAGTAATAGTAAATCTCTCTAAAAATAGGCCAACTTTTTATGTGTTTAAAATCCTACGTGCTGACATTCACTAGCCCAAATCAAAAAATCGTATTTTAAAAAGCTTCAAGCTCAAATTTATCTTTCAAATCTCCAATGCGGAATAAAATTGAGCACGTTTCAAAATTCCAATGCACCAATTTGGTAGTGGGCCTTCGCTCAGAGAAAAACTTCCCGCACACTACTACTTTCCGAAAGCTGACAACTTCGCTTTGAAATAATTTTGCCTTTAGTAACTTTGCGAACACAAACTAGCCTCACACTCACTTGTCAAATCACTTAGAGTTCCTACGAAGAACGTAGGAACGAAAACACGTGCTCAAAATTATATTTCCAGTATATCGAGATATGTTTAGAACTGCAACATCGGTGAAGTTCTTCCGTAGTAGAGAGACCTAATAAATCGCGGTAAAAGTGGGAACACTTTTGCTACGATTTGTTAGGTCTCTCTTGGAACATTTATCGTTTTAGGTCTCGTCTTGAACAAAAGCTCTTTCGTTTAGTGCTCAATCAGACAATTTAGGAGATTAGCTCTTTAAATTCTCATCCGTAAAACTGCTTAGAACATCTAACTTATATTAATATTTGGATTGTTACAAATATCTTAACTTCAATATAACAATAAGTTTCCAGAGGAACCACATTTTTTTAAGTATAACATTATATTATTAACAGGTATTCGATATTTACAACATACACTGATCAATAATTACAATCCGTAGATAGACGGGTATGTAGACAGCCTAGTATATGTATTGTGTTTTAATTAAAATATTGTATTAAAAACCAGCTGTCTAAACATACCGAGGCCTTTTGACAAGACTTAAAAAAATATTTGCATAAGCCCCTCACTTAACTGGGAATAAAACTCATCACCCATGCAAGAAAAGGTCACATTTTAATTTTAACCTTATATACACTCGAGCAAGCGAATATAAATCATTCAGATTTTTCCCCGTAATTAAACCTTAGATAATTTCGGAACCCCAGTTAAAAATTGAAGACAAAACCTTTTCTGTCCGTCGTCCCATATTATCTTCCAAATAAATATTTTTTCTTTCACCCCAGTTTTTCCTTCCCTTTCAGTGAAATCTCGAAACCACTTCGCGCAGCACCTAAAATAATCCCGGAGAGGGTCTCGCCCGGTGTGATTTAATAGAGTTCTAAAGGGTGGGGCTAAGACAGCGGCACGTCATTAGGCATGAGTTAATGAGTCTCACTCATCCCACCGAGCCGCGTTGAAAGGCCCTTTCGAATGCGTCACTCGCACATAATGCTGTTCACTTAGCGATGCGAAACACCTCGCTCACATTACATTTATTGTTATATTCATCGCGCCCGCTTCGAACGGATTGTTAATTATCGAGTTTGAATGTTATGCTCATTAAACGCTCGTCGTTTGTTTATTTCAAAGCGTTTTATGAGTGTAATCTTTGATGCTATTCCGACATTATTTGCCAACATTTTCTTTGAACATAAATAACGTTACGCTTCTTTGAGTGTATAAAAATATTCGATATTAACACAATTTTACGTATTAAACTGGATGAATTCAAATAAAAAAAACATAATTTAGAAAATACAATAAAATCTAGGTACCTAGATACTATAATTCTTTATGAGTTAGGTTTAATTTAAGAGAACAATACCATGACAATTTGCTGAAGTTCAGAAGTCATCCCATTTAATTCAATTTAATACTCTCAAGTCTCTCTGTTCAAGTCTTAAGATCCCCCAACGTAAAATTACAATTCTAGATACCTTCATTTGCTTTCACAATGCTTACTTCAATGCCCTTGTTAACAGATATACGTCATTGTGCATCTATCTCTCAACAAACACTCACACCTTCCCCCATTAATCCATTGTTGGAGATTTTCGCAGCAAACAAAAGACAATCAGCTGTATCTGAACCGAGTGCAACTGCAAGTTCATTACGCCCCTTTGTTAGACCAGATGATAATATTACTTAAGCCATTATACGCCGCTCTTTGTCCCATACAAAGTAAATAAGGATACTCCGGTCCTTGTACACAATACCGCTCACTCCATTGTTGAATGTTTTACAACAGAGCAGTAAAAATTTCTACACTGAAACTGGAATTAACCAATAAAACTGGGATGTCGGGTGTTCGTGAGGCTAACAGTTTATTGAATGTACTGCTCGAGTTACGGTCACTTTTAAGTGTGCATTTGACTATGCAAACGACCTAAATTGTAACTCGTTTCGCCTATAAAACAGTTTCGTAGTGTTTATTTGGCCTCTTAACAGTTAACTTAGATATGTTTATCTTCTGAAGTTTGAAATGTGTGGGTAGCCAATATGCAAATTGAATGTCAACTTTTTGTTTGATTCTTGTGAAATTCATGAAAACATCGTTAAGTACCTAACTTTATAGGCTGTTTTATGCAGTGTCTTACGCAATACTAACTTTTTCCGACGGCTTCACTCGCGTGGGATTTGATTTGTCACAGGGACTTTCGTTTGTCTCTCGAAATATTTCTAGTACAAAAGGTATCCTATTTCCTTTCTAATTATGCGTTTCTCACATATTAAGCATGAAGACGTAACCAGACACGCATAGTTATTTTCGCATCTATAATACTGTAAAGGATAACGTGAAAATAACACATGCTATTTCTTTATTGCATTACTCGCTTGCTTATCAGAAACTTATTCCCTGGCTTCCAGTATTAATTAATTTTACATTCACACATAGTTAAGATATGGGGCACGCTAACTTTCTTACTAAGCTACGATTGGTGCAATGCCTAAGTAAATATCTGAGCTTGTAAAAATGTCAAGCCAGATTCCTACAATTTAGCATAGAGAATTTTACGATACGTTTTGAATCTGACAATAAGTTAATCTTATGCATTATAAATTTACATTAATCAATGTGTTAAGATTACCTCGTAAATAACTTAAATGTATAAACGGGTTTGAAGCACTGTTTCTGAGGGATCCAGGAATAGTAACGTCGAAAAAAAGGGGTTATCGCAAAAAAAATAAGACCGTATATTTAATGGCTAGGTTTAGTTCACCCTCAAAATTTGGGGCAAAGTACTTTCTTTATAGATAAGAAATTTTAAGCGCTGAAACTTAAAAAAATCTGCTACTCGCCAAGCACAAAGTGAAACATTGATCTTGCGTCTTTCATTGCATCTATTATTCCTCAATGCAACCATTAAAATAATAGATATCAGTTTGCATTGATATCATTAAATATATGATTAAACAATTTCCGAAAATATCACACTACTATTTAGTATCTATGCACATTGGTAGCTAAACATAAAATTAGTAATAGAAGTTAGCTCTGAAAGGGAATATTTTCCAAGCTGGCGAACAGCATCCATTATTTTTTAATTAGTCCCCGACCGTTGAAAATGCTATCAGTAAACTACAGTCCATCACAAGGTCTGTACCAATGAAGTATACCTACTCGTCATCCACACAAATCGCATTCATTGGTTGTTTTGTACTTTCACCTTTTTTCAAAGAAAGGGCAAACTGCCTTGTATTATGAATACAACATAACAGATGAACCTAATTAAATAACTTGAGTAAAGATGTTCATTACAAGAACTTATTACCCCTAAAAGGATTCAAACCCGCAGATTTAGTTTCGTTGCAAGAGATTAAGCCCTCTGTCTCGAGTCAAATCAAAGATAATAATAAGTCATATTTAGTGGCTAAATAATAAATAATACTTATGTATCGTCTCTAATCTCTTAAACTATCATTCATTAAAGTAAATTGTACTTACTTCCCGAATTAAATTAGACCTGACATTATGATCTGCCTAAAATCAAGCCCAAATCTACACCTACGGCTTTAGTAGGTGTTTTCGTCCACATAAATCAGGGTAGGCCGTCATAATACGGGATTTAGAGATCCGGCCGTCCCATGAGTCTTCAAACTTTTATGGGTTCAGTGGACGCTCCAAGAATCCCGGTTAATCCCGACCCGTATCAAATTAACCGTTACTCCCGTTTATACTTATTTTTTTTCTGTTATAATGTCGATATTAAGAGGCCATTCAGTTATTAGGTTTTAGAGCCGACATTTTCCTGCTCAGTGTTTGTACTGGTCTCTATTAGCTTATCCCATACGTTTAATGAGTATATATATAGATTTGCTGTCTTGACCTTACAATAAGTATTTAAGCATAATTGGTACTTACTGATTGTAATCTGTCCGTGTACCTATAGTAAATAAATAAATAAAAAAAAATGAGGTTCAGACATTTACACTCATGAATACAATAAACGTTTTGACTTTGACTTTGACTTTGAGAATTCTTATCAGAAAAACCCACATCCGCTTTCTCGTCTACTTTTGGTATAGCTTCGTATTACTTTTGCACGCACATGTCTGTCTTATATATGGGCCTGCAAGAGCCCACACTTCACGTTTTGATAACGACAGATATATCAAACCATTATCATAAGTGTATCTAGGGACTGCCTTCTTACATTTATTCATGTGCCATTATACTGATATCGAATGGGTCTCTTAATGTACAACATTTATTGCAAGACTTAAGTACTCTTAAGTTGGAGGTAGTAAAATAATATGGAAGCGTCACGTGCTACATAACTTTGCATTGCGATTAAGTTGAAGAAATGAAATTCCTGTTTTCCTTATGTAATGACCTTATTCTTTATCCTGAGAAAATATTTTTTATTCAGGTATCTAAGAGTAAAAAATCCTAGTATTACTAAAAGCTTTACAAGGAGATAACTTGGAAGGCTGCCTCTAATGCCTATTTCATCTTGAAAGTCTAGATATCGCCAGTCTAACCTGACAGAACACATTCATATGGACCCATATGATAATTGTTATATTTATTTTACTAATGAAGAAACCTTGAAATCCATTAAAATTTTAACAACTTATCATCTAATTTAAGTAAGAGCTTCTCTTTTCTTTGCAGTAAGATGATAAGACAATCATTCCAAGATGGTGTCATAGAGTTATTCAAGTTAATAAGTAGAAATGTAGTTCAGACATTTTTATTTAGTAGAAATGAGGTTCAGGCGTTTTGAGTGTACTTGAAATATCTTTACATTACACGAAGTCTAAAGCGTTCTAGTTAGTTCACAGATTGTCAAAGAGCTTATGGGTCTGGTATAGTCTGGCAGTGGTTGGGAATGAAAGCATCACCAGCGAGGCTTTGGCAATTGTGGAGTCGGCCCCATTGTTCCCTTTCAATGGTCCCGCGATTAATTGTTAACAAGTCTGTTTTATCGGCCTTCCGATTTGATCGAAAACTTCGTGATAGGTTGCTGGTAAAATGATTTTATACTCCATCTTATACTCCATCTTATAACTATCTTAAGTATTCCGACTTTTCACTTGTATTATTAAGAGCAGGAAAAACTGGTTTCACTATCTTTTTTGGGACCCGGCCTGAAGCTATAACGGGGAAAATTTTCATGTAATTTATACGTACATACATACATAACATCACGCCCATAATCCCCGAAGGGGTAGACAGAGTCAAAGGGGCAGTATGCTTCAACCACATTCAGCTAAAAATAAAGCCGGGCTGGGTTAGATGGAAAATTGTGAAAAAGCAGTGACAAGCAGCTAACCTGTCGCCTACACAATCACACACCCAAAACCCGATATACAATTAGTCGCCTTTTACGACATGCTAGGCAAAAACCACAGTTGGCATATTATTTTTAAGTCCCAGACCAACATTGGACAGTGGGCTGGGTTGGTTGGAAAGCTTTGAAAAAGGAGTGACAAGTGGCTAGCTCGTCGCCTACTCAGTCACATACCCAAAAGCCCGTAAACCATTAGTCGCCTCTTACGACATGCGAGACAAAAACCACAGTTGGCACATTCTTTTTTTTGTCCCAGATCAGCATGGGCCAAGTCCCAGACTAACATGGGACTATGTAATTTCATATAAGAAAATTATTTATTTATATTAAGTTCATTTATTTAGTATGTAATATTTGTTGCAATATAATTATAGGAATTAATTACCTACTGCGGTTTTAAATATGTACCATACAACACTAGATAATGTTAAGTCTGTATTACGTTTGCTGCCTAAGAAAAATAAATGATTTCAACGAATTGGTAACCCTATTCTTTTTTAATTACATTTGCTCCCAAATTCTTAGAAAAATATCCAGTAAAAAAAATATCTTTTCACTTTCCTTACATCAGTTAAAGTTGACTGTATTTAGTGTAAGTACTAAAAACATATTGTGAAGTTACAGCCTCTAAACTTAGCCCCTTTTTATCGGCCAAATAAACAAACATAAAAAACATTTTTTGGATAAAATCGGAAATCATCGCCTCAATAAAATTTACAAAGTCGTTTCGTACGCAGCGTATAAAATCGCGCTGCCACAGCCATATTAAGCCTGACCACAATGTATTATGTAAAGAGCCTATTTATAACGACTCGTATATACGCCGTGTACGGTCAAAGTGAAGCTTTTAAATGATTGGCGCAATTTATTTGATTAAACTCCTTTGCACCCTACTTTCTAAGCAAGGATCTGTATTCTGTAGAGATCGGGAAAATGCGAGAATAGAATTTTTCGGAAGTGACCAGACTCGATTCAGAATACAACTGGACAAGTTCAAATTGTCGTTTAACTATCCCGGAGCTTGCGAGTAATCAAAAAGGATTTTCATTAAAAGATACGAGGAAGTGGTGTTCAAAGTTCGGATAACTACTTTTCTCGTAAAATTTTAGTGCGTATTTAAGTTCTTGCAGAGCGGCGAAGTAAAATATCGTAATGAAACTTTATTTTTACGACGTCTCCAAAGGAGAATTCTGGATGGTTTGAAGATTGGCTGTCACCTCTTTTTTGTTCCAAATAATTTTATGCCCTTAATGGGTATTCTTTTTTGGGGTACCGTACCTATCTTAAAAAGAAAATTTGTTCTTTTATAGTATAAAGTTTTCTATAGAAGGGCTGCTTGATCTAGTAGTAGTAGTGTTTACAAATTCAAATAACTCGAGCAAATGTTCATAAGTGAAATACATTTTGATATCAGCAGTTCTGACGTCCGAATCAAACAGTTTAACTAAATCAAAATTACGATCTTTTATTTACACAGTTGTGATTTCCATCTAGTCCTCGCCATTCTAAGCTCTTTTGAATACTAAGCTCAAAGTGGCTTGCATGTTACGTCAGTTATAAGTTGCGCATAAGTTGTCGTATATCGTGAAGATGTACAAATTAGACTGAGGCGAGCTGAGCGACGCGTTGGGGCAAACGCGTCGCTGTAAACTTTGAGCCCACCGTCATAGAGAACATTAGGACGGTGTAGGGATGTCGCTGAGACGGATTGTATGATAGGTATGCTTCTAACTAGTGTAATGGTTCTAATGGTGTAACTCTAATGGCGTGTTGTTGGCAGGGCACAGTGGCATGTTGTTTTTTGTAGAGCACCATTATGCAACAAAATGTATTTGACCTTAGGTAATGGTAAGGTAGGTTCATAAATAAAGTGGGCCTAATCTGGAATAAAAAATATACGTGTATATTCGTAAAAGAAACTGAGGTGTGGATGCACTATGCCAAATATTAAGTGAGACTCGTTTCATTGCTTAAAAGAATTTAAGAACATTGGAATACTATAAATCTCAACAGGTAAATAAATAGATTATAAATATATACAACTATACACTTATTTTGCTGTTTAAATATTAATAGGTAATCAATTTCCACTAATCAACCAACACGTAACATTAACTATTTTGACAGCAACAACTATAAAACCCCGCCAACAATATCATAAAGACATCACAAGACAGAAAATGTCTTACTCAAACCAGAAAATAGGGGCACAATTCCAGTCATAATTCCGCGCCCATTTGTTGAAAATTTTGCCATTAGGAACAGCAGAAACGACTATGCAAATTGTTATGCGGCAACCCTACCCGCAAGGCGACATTATCGCGTTGTAAAACGGAGATTTAACGATGCCTCCGCAGGTAAAGCTGAGTGTTACAGCCATAACATCCACCTCGGGATTTGCAGTATCCGTCCTCGGCTACACTACACTAGTACCATCTCTTAGTTGCTGTGACGCAATTGATGTTTTAATTTTTCTGATAAACTTTTTAAATTTTATATCGTGTCTGTCTGTGAAATATTGGTGTCAAAATATAAAACTAAAGTATATTTCTCTGACGGGGAAGGTAGAGATGACTATTGGGGTCGAAATAACCTTATTCAATAGGTAATTTTATTAGGTATTCGGCGTGATAAGTGGTCGGTCGTTTTTGATAAAGATTATTTATGACGTAAGAGCCAATAAAATTTAAATAGCAATAAATTACCAGGCAGATTATCTAAAGTTTACTTGTTTGTGAAATATCAAATCTTTGATACGCATAACTTACAGTATTTATTAACTTAGCGTAAATACACGAACTAATTTGTTAAAGAAATTGGTTATCACACTACGACTATTAAGTGATATTTAAGCCTTATCGCTAATTACTATTAGCGGTCTTTCCAGATAATATTGAAGTTTTGGAGTAAAATACATTAGTTCAAAGCTGGTTTACGTTATTATAGAATCTTTTATCACAACTGTTCCATTCAAAGACCATTTCCAACGTCGTTTAACTCCTTGACTCGGCACGTGTATCCCATCTCACATTACAGATAAAAAGTCTCATAGGAGCTCTTACGCGTTAGGTCAAGCGACCTCGCAGCCCATCCAACGGAGCGAAAAGATTAACTCCCCTCCATTATATCCATCAAGAAACTACAACAAATAACCCTAATTTTCTACAAGTACTAGAAATTTCGAAAGTGTTTCTTGCTTTCTTCTTTCACGTTAGAATGAATCCTCGTAGATATAGTTTATGGGTTATCTAATAAGAAATCAGTCTATTAACTACTGTATCAAGAGTGACTAGTTTCTAACTTGAAATATGTGTATTAGGGTGATAAATATCTGATATAGAATTTCAGAATATATACTAAAAGCAATTAATAAAGCCAGCATATAAAATGTATAAAGTGAAAAAGATCATCTTTAATTAAAATAAACAAAAACTATTTTCAAAAATTTATGAGTAAAAAGTTCTAAAGTCGGTTCTCTCTGCCTACCCCGCTAGGGAAGTGGCGTGAAGTTTAGTTAGTTAGTTTTTATGAGTAAAAAGTCAATGACTATTTATGAGGCCATTATTAACACTTTGCAGTACTTTGTAATACATACTTTTATTGGAATTCCAGAATTCTTAATGATTTCGCAAAAAAAATTGAATGCATTCTTATTTCAAAGCTTATTAAGATACCCTTTATTATTGGAGACAAGGTTTGTCCATTTAAGATGTTTTATTATAAAAATCGCAGCTTTCAGAACCATGTACCCAAATGGTGCAAATATTTGCGTTCTTCCGATTGCCTCGAAAGAAATAAGAGCGAGACAAAACGTTCCCCAGATTGCATTCCGTGTATCGGAAAACGAACTTAAATAATTTCCCGGCGAGGAAACGCCTCCATCAGCGAGAGGAAACGTAAACGGGCCCCGAGCCCGCACTCCCGGGTTTTCAATAAATTAATCGCCCGTTCGAATCACCCGGATCTACGGACCAATCTTAATCTGGTCCCGGTTAAACTTGTTGGTGGGATTAAGTAGTTTCTGAATTAGCAGGCCGGGAATCAACTAGACAATCCATAGATTTTCTTCCTCATTTAACTTTGGCCCGTCTCCTCGGATGGCGGGAGATAAGTGAAGCCGGGATACGGCAAGTTTGGGAAGCGTTTACTAACGACTTTTCTTAGCTGGAACTATGATACAACTCGATCAGGTTCCGAATCGACTCGGCTTAACTTTTATTCCGTGCTGACTAATGTTAAATAATTTGTCGAATGCTCCCGTAGCGGAGCAATTAACCGCCTAATATGCAGGTCCTGGCAACTCAATTGGTCCAATTTCGGAAATGAGGGATAATCAATCGGCTCGTATCTGCGCGCTTTGAGGAAGCATCGAATCAAACTGCTACTTTTCACGGATCAAGAGTATTAGAGACGTAATTAATTTGACCAAAAGAAAGATTTATATTTGTTTTCAGATTAGTAGACATGCTTTAATAATTTTTTTTTTTGGATAAAACATTGTGTTGTATTGAAAAGCCATAGAATTACATATAAACACATATAACGAAGATCATCATCATTATCATCATCAAGGCGAGCCACTTGTCACCACTTTTTCACAATTTTCTATCTAATCCAGCCCAGTTTGGTTTCTGGCTGAATGTGGTTAAAGGGGCCTGCTGCCTCTTTGACTCTGCCTACCCCTTCGGGGACTACGGACGTGATGATATGTATGTATGTATGAAATAGCGAACGTGTAAACACCAAAAAATTTACTTAATTTTCATGAGGTATCAAAATTAAATGCTTCCTTTCCAAGATATGATATCATGATATCACGGAGTACAACTGACTGAGCACAAAAGATTTTGAAAGGACATCTTTAAATAACTTAATCTTTTATATTCCATCTGATTTTTCAAGATTACATGAATATTGTTTAGGCCCCCTCTTTAAATGTATAAAACAGTAGATATCACGAGATTTTATAACTTATTTACTTATTGAATACGAACAATGCTTCAGAATTTTCTACAAATAAATACGCTTTTCCGTTCGCAATGTTTGCGGACGCACGTCGTCGTCTTTAAAGCGAATTGGATGGTTGAAAATGTAGAACAACAATATTGTGTATACAATTTAGGCAGCTACGTGACTCATTCTACATTGCTGCGACAAACTATAGACTTATACCTTTGTATAAGCCGTTTGTGTATTGTGAATACAAGTTTCTTAATTTTAGTTGATTAATGTAAGAACTTGTGGTTGATAATATTTCTTAATTTATTTCTCGACGGCTTAATAAAATGGCAGAAATATTTAAACTAGAAATGTTATAGTAATATCAAAATATATGTGTTATCGTCGCTCAACTGATTTATTTTGATCAAAAATCTTTATAACGTTGACTTTGTTTGGGAGTTTACCACTTTAATTTAATGTCACATGTACCTACATGTTAAGAAAATAAACCAAAAGGGTCTTCAAACTTAGTCAATTACTTCTTAAGGAGGATATCGTTAATTCCATTAAGTATTTGTACTACCCTGGTACTCCTTTACGAGTATTACCTAAATAGTTTTTACCATCGCGACTTTTTTAGATTTGGTGTAAATAATATAATAATAATAAATACCTAGTTTAAGAGCGACTTTATCAAATGAATGTAAATTATAACAATATCAAATTCATATACGTATTTGCAGTCGTCGAATAAATGAAAGTTGATATATTTAGGGAGTAACAAAAATATCAGCTTTCCACTTTCAACAATGCACAAAATAAGCAATTATCACTTAACGATTTTATTCAAGTAAATAACAAAAATGGTTTATCCATTTACCAAAAATACCTAGTTTTTGTGATGACAATATAAATTATTGGATGTCAGATTCAAAGACATACTACAAGTATTTAAATAACGCATTAGCAAATTAAATGTGATTCTGTAATTATGTTTTCTGTTTCAATTTAATATTGTTTATAGGTACGAGTATCACCTAATCAAGTAATTAAGCTAAAACAAATTTCACACTTATCATTTCTTGGATTTTGACTGAATAGGACTTAAGGTAACGAATGACGAACAGATTGTAAATATTGAAACTTGTAATAGACTTTTTAATTTTTATATTATCGTGCGTATTGATTGAAAATATTTAAGACAATTGCATGCACTCCCGAGCTCAAATCCACCGTTAAATACCGTGCACCATACACAAAAGGACGTCATTAATTTTGAATACCGGTACACAACAAAAGTATCTCGGATATTGTTTTCGGTAAATTCCATATTTCATGTGTCTCCTTGTCTCTGGCGTTCATATCTCACGTTTAAAATTTCACCACAACGAAAATATCTCGCAGTTGGAATAACTAAAGATTGTGTTATGTTTACTTTAGAGTGGAGCGATTTTCCACCGATATTTGGTCGACCGGAGCTTTTGTTTCGGTTCTCTTTGAAACTTATTCATGAACTCTGATACATTCACAACTGTAAAAATAGTCAGTGTATAAACTATTGTCTTTGATCATGGGTGAAATGCTGTAGTCAACTGTTATTTTCTTTACCTTTATGTAATAAGCGAAATCTAAAATTCAGATTTAGATAACGTACATATGTACGTCCCAAGTTGATTTGAGACTTGTTAACAATGTGCAAACCGTGTTTCTTGCCTAGCATGTCGGCATGTAAGCGACAAGCTGGCCTTGTCGCTGCTTTTTCACACTTTTCTTGATAGAAAAGTGTGATAGACTACACATCTAAACAGGTTAGACCCAGCCCAGTTTTATTTTCGGCTGAATGTGGTTAAAGGGGCTTGCTACCCCTAGACACTGCCTACCCGTTCGGGGATTACGGGCGTGATGGTATGTATTAAACATAACGTACATTTATGTATATAATATGTAAAAGCTTTCTTTTTAGAATCTTCATATGAAGTACAAAGCTTACTGGCTTGATGGCTTATTTGGTAGTGACCCTGCCCCATGCCCCAAGAGTTGTGGGTTCGATTCCCAGCCAGGGCAAACATTCGTATAAAGAATACTTGTGTTTGTTCTGTGTCTGGGTGTTAATATTGAATATTTATGTATATGTTTGTAATACCACTTACCTCGGAGTCAGATCAATGTATGTGATGTAGTGTGATTTTTATATTTATATTTATTATATTTACGTAGTATTTTTTTAGGTAAATTATCTTCAATTTTTATCTTAAAATACGTGTTTTAAAATGTGAAATTTCCATCTAGGCAATTCAGTAATCTGAAACAAAGACCCGATTGGGTTGGTAACAAAAGACTTGGTCGTGTCCGTCACTCAGTCTTTCAACATGGCTTATTGAACGCTCTGACGTGGCTTAGTAATACGGTAGCAAGTATAGGACCCTAATAAAAACGGTTTTACCATAACACTCGCAGACTTACCGCCCTTCAATATAAGTAACGCAATACTGACTCCTCAGCTCGGAACACAGAAACGCTATTTGCATTAGTATCGAGAACAGATTTAGTCGGGCGTGGACGCTATAATGCTACAGCAAAGTTTCCACCCGCAGTAAGCCCAAAATTTGCTCGCTCCCTGTTAATTTCTACATGAAACTGAACTGTTCTGGCAATGTAAATGTCCAAAGTAAATACCATTTCATTTTACTTTAATACACAAATAAAATTGTAATTTTGCAACATACGAATCGTTGGCAGTGTTCTCCATTCGCAAAAACGTGTAGTTGAGGGAACGAAAATAGTGTATAAATGTTGAGTTTGAAATAATTTAATGCACTTTCAAACAGCGGTAGGTTTATTTGTTACTGGTTCTCATTATAGCGGAGTTAATTCAGTTTTTCGACTGGTAAAATTTTGTTTTCTAGTTGTTAACAGTTAATTTGGCGTATACACATTGTTGCGTATGATATTAGCAACAACTATAAACTTTTGTTTTCCCTTTTTAATAGTTCCTAGTCCTTGTATTATTATAAGCGGCTAATGTATGTATACAAAATGTGTTGATCATATGTTGGTTTTCTTCCTTTAGAAAACTTTAATTAAATAATTATACCCAAGCGAACGACATTTTTTTACCTGATAAAAAAAAAAAGTAATATCCATTAACCATTCGGTCAAAATATGTATATTATTACTTTAAAACATAATAAAAAGATAGAAAAAATAAATGGTATTCTAGCGAGTTACCCGTATATTCTTATTTTTGAATGACTAAATTTCACGTGATTAAAAATAATACAAAGATACCGTATTAAAGACGACAATAACTTCCACTACCTAACTTCATCTACCCAATTTAGAAATTTCATGCACTAATTAAATATTAGCTGCATAACCACCCGCTAACAAGGAATGCACTTGTAACACTGTCTAGCTCCAGGCAATTGCATCTGCAATTATTATAATGTGTGCTCAGAAGTATACTCTAAAATTACATTAGCATACGCTAATGGTATAGCTGTACGTAATATGCAGCAGATATTACCTGGAAGCAATCTGCTAGGCCAAACTAGTTCCCTATAACTAAATTAATCAAATATAAAAATACTGAGGGTGAACTAATGGAGTTTCATGGCAAAATTTGGCACCGCTGCCGAAAACAAGGCAATACTCCTAATATAAGACATAAATACTATTTTCCGTTAGTTCAGGTCAGTTAATAATTATTGCATTTTAGAGCGTATACAATTATTGTTAATGGATTGGCTTTTGTTTTCGTTTTATAATTGTAAAAATCCATAATATTAATTATTTTCGCAAGTAGATTTATTCCCAATATTATTGACATAAAATAAAAGAAATTAACACATTCACGTTACCCGCTTAACAAACATAACCATACAAATTTCATTAAATTGGATCGGTCGAGCGTGACCAGCATATTCATTAATTCACGAATGAATTTGTCGATCTCAAGGATCTGATTCGTAAAAGAACGTTTAATTAAAATAAAATGAGAAACTCGGTCGCCTACCTAGCGGCTTTTGAAAGCGATATTTGATCCCAAAGTCAAGTAATGTAGATTAAATCAGACAACAAATTAAAGTAAAGAGTGTTTTAAGATCTTAATAATTAGCTGACGACGTGGCACATTACAAGATATTATTACTTGACGTTAATTTTGGATGGGTGATCATTCCCACATCATCTAATTTGTTTGATTTCCATGTATCAGAGTTATAGCATCAGATAGCAGTTACTTCAATGGAATAAACCATTCTAGCTGAATGTCGGTTTCAATCACTACAGTATAATAACCAGGATCGCTCAATCTCCGATCATAGGCCAAGTTTCTAAGTAAGTTTCTAGTAAGGCAGATCTAGATGTCAGATTTTCAACATCAAAAAAGAACGAAGGAACGAAGACTGAACTAACACCGATTTATATTTACTAGCGATGTCTTTAGTAATGCATTATTTCCTTCTAACGTAAGTACCTACATCGATGAAAACAATGTCAACTCCCAATCCAGTTTGGTCTCTTATTTGTCGCCAGTTTCTAAAATGTTTTGTTCTCTAACTGAGGCGAGAGTTTTCAGATAATTTGTTGCTTGAGCCCGCGGCCATCGCTGAGCTCACTCCTCTTGCTCAGAACATTTTGGTATACTAGCGAACCTCTAACCCAATAACTTAGTTCGGACCTAGTATATACTCATTAATAGCGAATGGTTTTGTAGAGTAAATTATATGTGATTTATTTCGTCTATGGGAGCAACTCTTTTCATAAAAACGAGATGTATGCCTATCTGAATGTTTAAATATATAAAGATATATAAATCGTCGGAAATATATATAAATAGATATAACAGATATAACGGTCGCAAGGATATGAAAAACGAAGAAAGAAAATTACCATCTTTACCGTTTCTTTATGATCAACTACTAGCTTCATATACCAACTTCTAGCTTAGAATCTAGATTCTTGTGACTATATCCGTGATCTCACGTAAATTCTGCAGATTAAGAAAAACAGAAAATATTTGTCCCTGCAAAATAAGCTCTTACTCTTTTTTTGCACTAATATATGATTGAAATTATGCCACCACAACTAACTTTCAACACAATCTGCACTCGAACTCCTTAACGAGCATTGCCAGAAACATTAACACTGAACTAACACCGATTAAACTTTCACTGACTGCATTAGAAGATAATTTTGCAAAGTTTAAAATTACTTAATTCTATCGCGACTCACTTTGCGACGAATTAACCCCAGAGGCAATATTTCACTGAAACTTATTTAATCTATGCCCCAACTAACTTTTTCGGAGTTCTGTACATCTGTCGGTCGTCTCAAGATGACAGACGGAGCCTACTCCCAATTATAATAATTACGGTGAACATAATTTGCGTCAGTGAAACCATTTTCATACATTTGCATACTCGTAAGTTACTGATTTTATCATAATTTAACATAGTACGTTGATGTCAACACATTTAAATGATATCTATTTCTCGTTTAGTTAACCCGAATTAAGTGTATGTTTTGATATTACATATGAACACATTGAATAATCATTAGTTAATTACAAATTAAATTCACCGCGATTTGTGGTAATAGTATTTAAATGTAGCAAATTCGCTATATTGGTTGACCAATCCGACGATACCCTTTCCAAATTATATTTTGCATTTTTATTTCAATTTAGTTTTTCTTGGCCTTAACCAATTTATATAAAATACTAAAAGTACCGTTTAATGTGATAAATAAATGTATTGTCATTTAATCGAACTTTATTACTAATGGCTAGTAAATAAATAAATAAATAAATATTCCACGACATCACATACATTGATCTGACTCCGAGGTAAGTAGTTTAGGCACTTGTGTTACGGATATCAGAATCAACAGCGGTATTACAAATATTTACTTAAATATTGGATATTGTTAATAATACGAATGTTTGTCCTGGGTGGGGATCGAAACCACATCTCTTGGCGCATGGGGTAGGGTCACTACCGAACGCGCCATCGATCCAGTCAAATATCCTACTTTATGAACAATTTTGTACTTTTAGGTGATGTGTAAGGTTTTAAATATGGGTAGGCAGAGTCCAAAGAGCGGCCACTACGTAAACCACATTCAAACAAAAACAAAGTCGAGTTGGGTTACACGGAAAATTGTGATAAAGCAGTGACAAGTGGCTAGCTCGTTGCCGACTCAATCACATATTAAATACTGTATTTAGGCAGTAGTAGGCTACTGCCTAAAGACACATACACACTACTACATACACAATAACACACTCAACACACAGTGAGACGCACACACATTGACAATGCACAAGTTACAAACATGTCGGCCACCGACCACTGGCCGCTTGTGGTGTCCACCGAAAGTTTCCTTTGCATCTACTAAAGTATGCACGTCACAGCCATCGGTATTCTGCAACTAATGTGTAAAGCCTTAACCACACAAAGGAACTGTAATACTTAGCATATGTCGGATTGCAACTGACTTAAATAAAGTAACACGGGGCAAGAGAATTTTGCTGGCGTCGCCTTTGAATAATGGATGTTGAAAGTGACAGGTACGGTACGCTGGAAATATTTAGTTTAGAATTCACCTATGATGAGTGTAGGGTATAAAATTAAACACACATAACGTATGAAAGTTCGAAGCTGTTACCTGGAATTATATTTCATATTTCGCTGTACAACATTTATATCAGTACAAACATACACATATAAAGCCACTTGTACGTCCAACGTTAAAATGTTTTCAGTTAAAACAAATTTTTGGAGAAGGAAATATCAAAAATAGCCTTTTCATCCGTGGAATTCGGTCTGTCACTGAATGTCTTTTATCTTGCATCTCAGAGAGATATATTTTTACAGGATGAAACTAGCCTTTATCCCTTTTATATTTAGAACTAAACTATGTTTATGCAAAATGTAAAAGTTTACAATTTTAATCTTTGAAAAAAACGAATTTTTTCACTCTTATACATATTCCGACAACTTTTGCTTCAATTTAAATTTGAAGTGCGACTAAATCGTTTAAATATATTCAGTTTTAATATTTTTACCTAATTAGTATTCTGCCGTATGATGAATAGCGTTCCTATGGCTTATTAAACAATTCATATTTTCATAAACATTGACTATAACATACATTTAGCACCTATGCGATATGTAAGCCACACATATTTTAAAAGGCCGTTTCAACTCTATAATGCAATATAAAACCACAGCAAACATCGGATCGGATATATTGGCTCATTGAAATCATGGTTCGTTTATCAGGAATTTCACAGTAATGGTTAATTTATGGGTGGTTACATAAAATCCCTTCCACTGACGATTAACAAATATGAGGGTGACACTGTGAATACGAGAGAATTAACTGAAAGATTAAATATTCACATATCATATCTCTTTGTTGTACCGTCATTACAATAAATAAAAAAGAATACATACGTTAACTTCATGCAACCCCGGAGTTAATGGATTGATGATGCTCAAAGGCTTATCTTTATAAAAGTCCAACAGACATACATATATTTTATTATTTATTGCTGTTAATTTAAATATGTCAAATTTAAAACTAAGCGCAGTCTTATCCTTGTGAAATTTTCTAATTCAACAGCATTTCTTCTTAATGGCTTCACTTCTATGATTTATTATTCAGACGATTATTCAGCAGACTGGCCTATCATCTCTAAATCGTTCATCCCGCAGCTATTTTCTGTTAAGCAAATTTTCAAGTGTTAGTCAGCAACATCTAATAATAGTAATTACAATAGAGTACGTCACTTAACATTATCGTATTGAATATATTCGCATTATTTAGGTAGAAGCCTTAAATGATTAACTCGGTGCTTATTCCTAATATTACGATGAGTGGTATGAGAAAAGCAGACCGAGTGACGAATAATCATCAATACATGCTCGTCCTAGAGCACATGCCTGATCTGAGTAGTTGAAGTTGGTCACGTGACTCGTCTCGACTCAGTTGAGTTGATCCGGATGGCTTCAGGCCATACGCTACAAAGACACCGAGATAAGTAAATCAACTCGGGCGAAGTCCGACTCGATTCAGCAGCCATATCGATTTGAGTCATCAAAACCAACTCGTATCATCGCTTTTACGAAATTGTGAGTTAAAAAATACAAAGTGAACTAGTAAGTAACAGTTGAATGAATGAATATACCTAATTAATTAATGTTTTATTACCTTAAATTAATTTATATTATTTTCAAATTTCCCAACTCGAATATATAGTTAGGCGCTATCCAAAGAGGAAATTTTAAGTGAATATCACCGCGAAGCGTTATAAAACACTCACTTGCGCAACAAAATTTAGTTCGGAGTTTTCTATAGCGATATTACGAGTTGGTTTTGATGACTTAAATTGATATGGCTGCTAGAAACTACTGATCCGATTTAAACTCGAGTCGGACTTTGCCCGAGTTGGCTTATCTACCTCGGTGTCTTTGTAGCGTACGGCATGAAACCACCCGGATCAACTCAACCAAGTCGAGACGAGTCACGTGACCCAACTCCAACTTCTCAGATCAGGCATGTGATCTAGGACGTGCATGTATTGATGTTTGTTCGCCACTCGGTCTGCTTTTCTCATTTTTTATAGAATACTCCAGCAAAACACCATAACTCCTTGGTCAGCGTGCCATAATAAGCAGCTGCAGAGTAACAGTCTGGAAGATAGCCAGTTACTCGTAACTAGTTTATATTCAACCGTGATGAGATTCTGACTGAACCGGACTGAAACTTCGCACAAGTGAGTGTTTTATAACGCTTCGCGGTGATATTAACTTTACATTTCCTCTTTGGATTGCTCCAAACTTTATATTCGAGTCGCGAAGTTTGAGAATAATGTAAATTAATTTAAGGGAATAAAAGGTTTAGCGGTAGCTAAATAATCAGCGTAAACTTTGATTAAACAGATGTCTGATTACGGCTTGGTAATTTAGAAGTTATTGGAAAGATTTAAGTCTTCTTAAGTCCGGTACATTATAAAGTGAAATATTGCAAATATATACTAATATTATAAAACTGAAGAGTTTTTTGTTTGTTTGTTTGCTTGAACGCGCTAATCTCAGAAACTACTGGTCCGATTTAAAAAAATATTTCAGTCTTAGATAGCCCATTTATCGAAGTAGGCTATAAGGTTATATAACATTAACCATAAACGCGGGTGAAACCACGGGCCCAGCTATAGTTAATATGATTCTAAACTAAGTAACTCCAGTACTTATTTTGTGGAAATCAGGTACAACACAAATGCCATAAATAATAGTCAGACTAATACCTATTTCATCTAAAACTATATGTCCATCTTATATGTTTTTGTATGTGTACGTACAACGCTTGCGTATGTGCTACAAGAAATTACTTCACAGATTATAAGCACTCAAATCAGAAATGTCATGCCAGCTGGATCTGACACCCAGGAGAAATAGGACTGACTCGCCTAGACAATCAACGTGTGTTGCATTGTTGAAATTCAAAGTAATCTCGAAAGTGGCTGTGCCGTTTTAGCCATTTAGTCAATTAGACGAAACAATTAGGTAATATATTTTATAGTGAAATAAATAATGAAAACTTGAATTTGATAGAACTATCACTGCCGATTCTTTAAAAAGAGATTTAAAAAAAATTGTGTTCATGACTAACAATTTTATGAAAAAAGGTCCAACTGAAAGTCATTCATTGCATAGTCATGCATTAAGATTACTTAAATTATATATTTTTTACTCTTCAATAAATAAATATCACAAACAAATAAGGTTTGGTTGCTTTATTGCCGCCCTTAAAGAACCTATTAAAAAAGGTTCCTCACTTTGAGTCGCCCGTAGTGGGGTAAAAAGCGAGGCCCAGTAAAGAACACTCCTAATGAAGAGGTCATTCATTCGAAACGACTGGCCGTAAACAGCAGCTCCTTTTGACCAAAAAATAAAAGACAAACATAATAAGCATTGCACTTGGACGTTCCAAAGTTTCGAAAAAAGAACCAGATAAAACGCCGTGGAGAGCGCTTGTCAGCACAATATCCCCGGGCCCTAGTTATAAAAGTGTGCTGGGACAAGGAACACAGATGCGGCGTAGTTCCAGCGCGGTGTAAGCAAATAGCAGACAGCGGCACTACGATATCGTAAAATGGCGGAGAAACTAATTTAGCTGTAAGCAAAAGTTTCGTGAAAATCTTGTGATACGCTAGAAAGAAAATCCTGCGCAAAAAAGAACAAAAGTCGGCATTCTAAGGATCCAAACTACATTTTACTATTATTTATAAACAAATTAGACCTGACTTTAGGTTTGCAATTTTTTTGTTTAATTATATTATTCAGGGGTAAAATATCGACCGCATATTATACTTCTTTCCGCCTCTCTTAGTTGAATGACATATAATTACATAATTGAATTACAGCTCGGATTAATTTGATTCCCAAAACTTAATCAAACAAAAACGTTAAACAAGCTATATACGAGTGGATTACCCAAAACGCCATTCGTCACCGTTTTTGCGGCATTCCAATGAAATGTTACTTTTCGCTTGTAGCTTGTGACAAATGAAAGCCGAGTTGAACATTGACGATAGATTGAAACTCCCAAGTTCCACAAAACTATGAGCACTTCAATGAAAAAGGGAAATAAATTTACAATTTCTGAGTTCTTCGCTTTCGTCGTTAATGGAAAAGGCTATTGAAAAACTTTTGAAAACAAATTTGAATAGGTACCAACACACAATGAGAGCCAATTCAATGTATGTAAATCAGAGAGACAATAATATAAAGTTTTTTGCGAAGCGTTTCTGAAAGACGAAAATAATACATATTGTATGTATTGATTAAATATAGGTAATACATATTGTACCTATTGGTCAAATATAGTCATTCCTATGAAATCACTAATCTATACTAATATTAAAGAGTATGTTTGTTTGTTTGTTTGCTTGAACGCGCTAAACTCAGGAACTACTAGTCCGATTTAAAAAATAATTTCAGTGTTCGACAACCCATTTATTGAGGAAGGCTATATAACATTAACCATATAAGCGGGTGAAGCTGCGGGCACAGCTAGTGCCTATATATGATCCCAATTCTCAGCACATAAAAATATTACTCTTATGTCTATGATTGCATTTAAGTAATTTTCTTATGCATTTTCGCAAATTTTTAGACTGTCAAAAAAAATTAACAATCAAATATATTTTTTCCTAGGAAAATTTTATTATCTAGCTAGGTAGTAATTCATTATTAAATGTTAAACCGTACCTACTTATCGGATTGTCAAAATATTTTTTGAGTCAAATGTCAACTTTATTAAAAAAATAACGTACCTCCATTGCACTACCGCGACGTCCCATGGCGACCCCACATCACCTCAATTATCCCGGAGTACCTGAAATTTAAAATGGCGCTAAATAAATCTGGAAATTGACGATTACAATTTTAACGTTATGTTATAATACATATTAGTAGATACGCAGATGATGCCGAGTCAAATATAGATACTCAAATTGTCTAAACCAGGACTTCCCAACCAAGAGGGCACGACCCCCTAGGGGGGAGTAGAGAAATGTAAGGGGAGGCGTAATAGGTACTTACTACTAGCGTTATAGGCATACATGTGAAATTCAGTACAAACAAATAATTTAGTTGGTATAAAAAAAATATTATTTTTGGTTCGGGGAGGCTCGCCGAAGTAAAGGTTGGGAAACCCTGGTATAAACTATATATTTAAAATCTAACTAAAGAATTATTACAATAAGAAACATTATTTTCAAATCATATAAAAATAAATAATTACTGCGAAATCTCATACTACACGTGGCCTGAAATGGCGTATACGGTACAATACGTAAACTTATTTATTTATTTATTGGATTACCAACATAATACACAGCAAAGAAATATGTTTAACAATAAATTAAAATAAGGCTAACTGTTCTTACAATTAAAGGTAACCAACCACACGGCGGTACGGCGTACAGATACAATTTTAAATAGAAATTATACTAAATACTTACATTATCATCGATAAGATCGTATTTTGCTTATAAACTAACAGTTAGCAACAACACTCCAATGAATCCATCATCAAATTCCATTTAACGCGTTAAATATATTTCCGTTATTGAAACGGGAATCCATTCGTAATTAATAACATTACGGAAGGCACATAAAAGAGAATTTCCAATAGCAGAGATAGCAAGCAGGTCATAAATAACTGTGATGGACTCCCAGTATTTCAAACGCTTCAAATATTGTTGACAAACGATGAATACTTCCAATAATCTTATTTACATTTGGATCGTAACATCTGTAGTACTTAGCATACTAAAATAAAATAGGCTTTATACTTTTTCTTATGGTTCTTTCAGGCGTATTTTATTTTAAGTAAACGAGTTTTTCTTTACCTTTATTAAAAGGTCGATTTATATTGTTATAGTACCTAGGTATCCAACTTTAATAAAAGCTTTACTTGTTCACAAAATATCATACAATAGTTGTGCCCTCAGCTTAACCCGCGTTTGTGGTTAATGTTATATAGCCTATACCTTCTTCGATAAATGAATTGTCTAACACTCCAAGAATTTTTCAAATCTGACCAATAGTTCCTGAGAATATCGTGTTCAAGCAAACAAAAAAACAAGCAAATAAACAAACTTTTCAAACAAACAAATATATATATAATATATTTTCCATTTTATATATAAATATATATATACAATTTTGTTTTATATTACATAATTATATTATAAATATGGGAGTATATTATGTACCTGAATGTGTTAATTATGCAATTTGTAATTTGGCATAATGCAATACAGTTATAAACGGGAATGGGCTATTAATTATGATATAATTAGTTTAAAATTACATAAACATGCAGGTTTATACTACACAAGTAGCAATTAAACAATTCAGTAAAATAATACATATCAAAAATATTTCATATCCGTAGATTTATTAGCGAGAAGTATACTCGTTATCCCGATCAATACCTATAATGTCAAGTTGTGAATTTTAAATATTATTTGGCTATAGAATCATAATAAAAGTAGAAAATGGCTGTAATAGCAGTTTATTACAGTATATATCTGAGGTGTATACACCGCTTACATGAGCGAGGTATAATTAAAAGACAAAAGCAATATTGTAATCGTCCGGTGCCCAGATATATCGCGTGATACAACCCACGACCAGCCCGCCAGACAGCTGTTGGTGATTAGGGAAATTGGTATAGCACAAACTATTCCGTAAATTCGTTTTGAGGGGGATAATAAGTACCTACTGATTGTAATTATCCGATTAGATAGCGCTGTCTACTAAAATTCGAATATATTTTTTATTTGGATTACAAAACTGATACATTGACAAATTTGGAGAGAGAGACGTAATTGAAATAATTAAAAGGTACTTTGCCGTGAAATGAGGTCCATAGCTGTGGTGTATTCAATAAACGATTGATATGTAAAAAAAAAGACATGCTAAAACTCTGCTCTATTATTATTTGAACTGTCAAAGGATATTGCGCATACCCATTATATTATAAAAATATGATTTCAAAGACACTGATTTGTGGACATGATTCGTATATAACTGGGGAGGACTGTTATGTTTTATCTGACTGTTGAGAAGCCCAATAGGAGAGAAAATAAAAATCTGCATTGTCAGCCTTTAAATAAAAAATGCTTTTGGACAATCAGATATGACATAAAACATGTAGATGTTTAAGTAAGTTAAGACTAAAAGACGTTTTTTAAGCCACGAGCTACCTCTATTAACTTGTCAATAAAAGTTCCTCGTATTCAAACAGGTTTAAGTCCGTCACTCAACAGCAAATATACTCGGGGCCCAAGATAAATTTTATTTGTTTCGTTCAACCGAAGTAAATCTGAAAAATTGGCATCACGTGAACAATGACAGTCTGAGATGTGTAAATCTCGTTCGTCCTTCCACAACATTCATTTATTTTATGTAGGAAGCGTTTTACTTTTGGCTGAGTGAGGTTAAAGAAGTTTACTGCTCCTTTGATCTTACGTTACCCTTTGTAGATTGCGGACATCATAGTGTAGGTTAATGTAAAGAAGAATAAAAGAAAGGGAAAATTTACAAAGAAAAATATAATTATTATGAAACATTTTATATTTAATTGCGGCTATAGCAGTTTTTAAATTGCTGTTGTAAATTACGTTTCAAGCCAGCAATCAAAATTGGGTCTAGACCTCCTATACAAGACTTCGCCAACTGAGTAAGTAATTAAAATAAATCCAAAAATCAGCGACTTTACGCTTTACGTCGACAGATTGAAGTTGGAACTATAAAAATGATACCCGGTTATAAAGCAGAATACAAAAAGTAATAAAACTATCCGGTTCGGCAGAAACCCATCGGATTCCGAAATTGAAAAATTCGTCCGATGCATGAATTGCGACAGCGTTTCCCAGTAGCGGGCAGAGGCCAGCTTGTGTGCGCTAAGCTTAACAATAAACGGAGAACATAATAGTTCGATTTGAATTAACACTTTAAATAAATTTTACAGAACGATGGGAGCTCAATACGAAAAGCTGCACTTCCAAAAGCCGACTGATACCAGAACACTCTAGAAGAAATAATTATATTTTGTATGTAACATGTATGAAAAAACTAATTGGTGTAGAAGAGGCGAAATCAGTGAACCGGGATCGTTGCATTTATAATTCGTTTATAAATGGAGGACAATTTAGTGTAATTAGAAATGGTATAATCCAAACAGTTTAATTAGCAAACAGTTTGACTGGCTCGATGGCGCATATGGTAGCGACCCTGCCGCAAAGAGTTGTGGGTTCGATCTCCACCCAGGACAAACATTCGTGTTATGAATACTTGTGTTTGTTCTGTGTCTGGGTGTTATATCTAATATTTAAGTATATATTTGTAATACCACTGTTGAATCTGATATCCATAACACAAGTGCTTAAGCTACTTAGCTCGGAGTCAGATCAACGAATGTTATGTTGTGAGATATTTATTTATTTATTACAAAATAATATAAAAATAAGTCTAAACCGGTCCAACTAGTCTTTAATATGTCATAAAATCTGATTCTCCACTATCTCATACCTCTAAAAGATATGGTACTGACTACAGAGGATAGTCGTACTTGGGATACAATTAAAGTTTGTTAGTTATGTATATTGACTAAACTTCGATCGTCGCGTACATAATAGCTTTGAGACGTCGTCCCTTCTGTTGCTCTAAATTGTCGTGTTTTAAATGGCCCCTACCCTTCTTATAGATAAGATACTTTAGTATAGAACTAGCTGTGCCAGCGGTGTCACCCGCTTTTATGGTTAATATTATAAAGACTATTTCCGTCATACATGATTTCTATGTAACATTAACCATTAAGGCTGCACACGCGACGGAAGCATAAAAAATGGAGTATCTTCTCCCGTTTTCCCAACATTTCACTTCACTACTCTGCTCCTACTGATTGTAGCGAGATCAAAAGTATACTATAATCTGCCCAGGAGTATGAAAAATAATTGTACCAAGTTCCGTTAAAATCCGTCGAGTAGTTTTGTTTCTATAAGGAACATACAGACAGACAGACAGACAGACAGACAGAACGACAAAAATTTTACTGATTGCATTTTTGGCATCAGTATCGATCACTTATCACCCCCTGATAGTTATTTTGTAAATATATTTCATGTACAGAATTGACCTCTTTACAGATTTATTATAAGTTTAGATAATATTTGCATTCTAACTAATTAGTTTGTAACACTTATTTTTGATAACGATCACGATCTATCATATAGCCTGGGGAATGCGTTATGACTTATCCTGATGAGAACTTGAAATTCGTATCACGGTCTCCCAGGGGCCTCAGTGTATGGAGGGCACCTTTCTACTCGAGTTGACAGTGAGGATCTAGCAACTAAACCACTGGAATAAAGATTCGCAACTTTTTAACCGACTTCAAAAAAAAGGAGGAGGTTCTCAATTTGACTGAATTTTTTTTTTTTTTTTGTATGTATGTTACTCGTTATCTCTGAATTGTTAACCGATTTCCAAAATTTTTTTTTTAATCGAAAGGGTTTACTCCCGAGTTGGTCCCATTGCCACCAAGTCAGGATCTGATGAAGGGATCCCAGGAAAATCGAGGGCAACCCTCAAACTTTATAGGCACGTACAATGTGTTTTAGACATTTTCTAAGATTGTTCAAGTATTTACGCTTGGTACTTATCATCTTATGTTGGTGAGCTGATGATGGAAGGTACAAATCCTCAACGATTAGGAATTTGTTTATGATTCTTTAAATATTGATATCTTCGAGAATCGTAAGACGATTTTTAGAGTTCTTTTTTTTATTTAAAAGGGTATATCCTGGAGTTGGTCCTATTGGTACCACATCTGGATGAAGGAATCTTAGGCAAATCGAGGGAAACCCTCAAGTATTATAGGCGCGTACAATCTATTTTAGTTATTTTCTAAAACAATTCAAGTATTTACGTCTGGTATTCATAATCTCATGTTGCTGAGCTGATGATGGAAGGTGTAACTCCTTAACGATTAGGAGTTCGTGGATAATTCTTTCAATATTATAGGGCCATATTGAGTGTTATGATCGAGATAGTCTCAATTTCACCAAGTCTTGGTCTAGTGATGGGATTCCATGAAAACGAGGGCCACTCTTAAATTTTAACGACATGTTAAGTGTTTTATTTATTTTTTCTAATACGATTCCAGTATTTGCGTCTCGTACTCATCATGTTATGTTGCTTAGCTGATGATGAAAGGTATAACTCTTTGAAGATTAGTAGTTTTAAGTAATTCTTTAAACATTAAAGGCTCGTTATACCTTTTCATCTTTAGTCTCATAAGACCGGCACTGTCTTATTAAAGCAGCTCGTTTTGATTTGGTCTACCTACCTATTAATAAATTTCACTAAAAAGTAACAAATAAGTTAAATTTTAACAAAAATAAAAACCGACTTCAAAAAACCCCGCAAAAAATGTTGACTCCAAACTCCAAAACTAACTGATTATTGTAAATATTTAAATACGTGTTAAAGATGAATACTTTCATCGAAGCAGTCGAAAGAATTTATTTTATACTTTTTAGTGTTTGGACATTTAAATAGCTATTAAGGCAGTTTTTAATTGTGTTTTTTTATAAACATTTTTTGCGGGGTTTTTTGAAGTCGGTTTTTATTTTTGTTATAACTATATAACTCAAGACTCAACGTGACTCAACTCAAATGATTCAAGATCACTGTTAATATCTTCGCTAGACATGCACCCGGCTGGGAAACCTGCTTCCAGGATATTTTGCAAGCTTCCATTACTCATTTTTACTTCCTTAGCAACACAATATTACGTAATTGATACTAATGATATTTTTACGTTCCATTTACGTAAGTGGTTCCGCCTCATCACACCGATGTGGCTTATTTTTATTGCAATCCACATTAACATTTAATACTTATCGGTGTAATCAGGATCAGATTGATTTGGGCACCCAATGTATTCAAAATTTCCGTAATTACTTTGTATTATAGACAATTTCAATATATGTAATGAATAATTGATCTAATGAAGAATTCATGTTTCAATTCAGTGACTAAATCATCGACTTATTGGACTAGGATACAGATCTATAGAGCTAAGTAAAATAAAAGGTTTCCTATATAGAGAGATGTAAAGGAACAAGGATACGGCTATTTTAAAATTCGATCCCTAAGGGTGCAAAAGATAAAGCAAAGTCCACGTTAATACAATTTACTTTGTAATAAAGGCTATTATTTTCTGGCCTCAAACCACGGCTTTCTCTTAACAACTAGAATAGACCCCAGAATGCTCAGAATTGTGCCAATTTGGAAATAGCTCGTAGCCAAATTGAACCGATCGGAAATCCAGCTATACGCTGTGTATCTGCAAAGGCATACTGCTATGGAGATAGAGAATATCAAATAACAAAAGATGGTTTATGTGATATTTTACCTTGGCTTGAATATTTGTTAAAATATCTACATATATAATAGGGCTTGTATTTAGTAAAGCGCGCTACCGTTAATTTTGACAAAACTGGTCGGCTTACACTGGACGAGATTGAGTAGATGAGATCATTCACTTAGAGGAACACCGTGTAAAGTGGCATCTTTCAAATGCTGGGTTTCGTTGGTTACTTTTAGTACTGGACGCCTGAACTCTGAAGATTTCCAATAGTGATGAAGGATACTAATTGAAATAATGTTCCTTATTTCATAGGCGCAATAAATCATCAAAGAATGCAACAAGCGAGTGACATGTTTTGTTACACGCTAGACAAAGATGGCTGCTTACTATTACTATTTCTCCGCTTCTACCGTTACCCAAAACTAAACTTCAAATCCAGATATGCTCATAAGCATTTAACAATTTCCGCACGCGTATGAGACGCGATTCCTTATCAAATGAGCTACAAAAGCGTATGTAAGTAATTTCCTTTTATCGTGTTTACATTTTCAACGAAAAAGAAATTAAAGTAGAACGAGGTACTCCCCACAAATGATACGTTTACACGCAACCCACAAACGCGTCCAAAACAACAAAAAATATAAGTCAAAATAATTCGGAAAGCGATCTTTTCACGGCTCATTGCGAAAGTAATAAACGCGGGAGAACGAGCAATCGCAGTAAAACGTTTTGTATGTAAATGGAAATCAATTCGCTGAAACACACAAAAGAAACAAAGAGTTTTATGTCATTAATGTGGAAAAGATTAGATTTTTCTTTTTTTTAAGAATCAAACAGAAGTATTTTATGGAAATAAGGCGAAAAGCTTATCTTTAAAAATATTGAGAATACGAAATGTGTTAGTTGTTCTGAGCATTTTTAAGGATACAACGTGAATTTATGTATTAACGAGGTAGGAGTAAAAAATATTTAATTCTACAGGAAATTGATATAACCATAGGTATCAACTTTTTCCCAGTATGTAGGTATATATACCTACATCACTGATTTATTTTACAATATTTTTTTGCGCAAGAATAGAATATAATATGTTATAAAATCGGGACGAGGTAGTGTACAATAGCTAATGTATTATGTAGTTGAAAACGCTTATAATGCTTCCTACCTTTAGGTAGCAATAATGTAAGCCAATTTTTGCCGTAAGGCCGTGAACGTGAACCAAACAAATATTTATCTTTTACCTAAGGGCTTCCGAACTTACGCGCCGACCTGCGACGGGAAGATCTTACAAGATTGTCAAGTACGATTTTGTTGATATAGGTATAGGGAAAATTTGTTCACTTAATGTGAAAATCGTGTGTGAACTAAGCCTTACTTGTGAAGGTGAAATAACTACGGGCTCGTCCAGGGAGACGCGGGGCGACAGGCGCCGCGGTGCGCGGCGCGGGCTTCCGAATACACAAACATATGGGTGGATGTATTGAGCGTTCACAGAGAAGCGTTTTTGCACGCGTTTATTTTAATTGTAAGCGTTGTATGTCGCGGGTGAAGCGGTGGGCGACGCTACGGGTTTCGCGGTGGTTGAAGCGGCCTGTTGAAGCTAACGAAGCCGCGTGGGACGCCGCCTGCGCCGCCGAGGCCGTCGCGGCAGGCACCCCGCCGCGCTCGTTCATGAACGAATACTTACATTAGTTACCATAATTATGTTTGTTTCGGCGCGTGAAATGTGGCGGGCCGCGTCACGCGCCGCCTGTCCATGTACGGAGAAAACGCTCGACGCCCCGCGAGCCGCGCCGCGCACCGCGCCGCATAACGCCCCGCGTCTCCCTAAACGAGGCCTACTACGAGTATATCTAAAGTTGTACTCCGAACACTGAACTGTCTCACGTGACATTTATAACTCCATTTAACATTACTGATGTCCGATGTTTCAATAATTACGTTACTATTGAATAAGAAATGACAGTTCCGTAAACTAAAACGTTTTTAAATACCTCCTTTATTGTATTAATATTTTCAATCAGTTTCGTTAGCTATTATCACAAATCATAATTAAAGCACATTCTCTAATAACAAACATTTGTCTCACGTTGTCCAAATATTGGCCGATAAATATCCCCTTTACCAACACGTTTCTTGTTTACGAGTTCCAATGGTTTGCTGGCTAGTGCGTGCACATGGCATTGTCGTATTTCACAGTACGATTGTACTGTACAATATTAAATGAACAATCTGTACAGCATTATTATGGGTAGATACTGTACAATACTGTCTACTGTCAATGGTAAGATTATGAACGTTACTACAACACTAGTTTACTCGAAGTCAGAACTTTAATAACTATTCAATTGTTATCATCATCTTCCTAGTGTTATGTCCCGTGCTTAGACGGGGTCCGCTTAGACCATGATCCAGGATTTAGCGAGTCTAATAATTACATTACATTGAAGCGACTGCCGATCTGACCTTTGTAACCCTTATATATGGGAACCAGACAAATTTGGATCATGTTTACACATTCATACTCGTTGAAATGTGCAAGTTTCATCACGATTTTTTTCCTCACTACGTATATAGATTTGAAAATCCAGAGGTACGTGCCCGGGATTGAACTCGCACCCCTCGGTTAGGAGGCATTATTAGGTCCTTACCATTGAGCTACCGCCGTTCTAAGCGTTAAGTTTTCATTTGTTAAAATACCATAATAGAAAGCGGTGGCACCTTATGGTAAGGACATACGCTTTAAATTCGGCTGTGCTAGATCAAGCGAGCAAAATAGGTACGTACCTCTGAACTTTTAAAATCTTAAGTAGAGAAGAAATCCGGTGAGAAATCCTGAACTTGCTAATTAACTATGGATGAGTAAACAGAATCCAATTTCATTACAGTCGCTTTCATATACGGGATTGTACCCATACTTCGTGACCTACCAACTCATGCTGAGGTTCACACCTTGTGGGCCTTAACTCCATGTATTTGTTTCTGTCTCATATGTCCGTATTATTTAATGGTCAATAAATGTTTTCTATTTTTAAAATTTTTTTGACCCCTCCCTCCTCCCGGTGACCACTCGTAGTATATGCCAAGACCCCCTTAAGTTGTTACGTAGTATCGACAAATATGATTTCTAATATTTTCGCGGGCAGATTCTGTCTCGACATATAATAAAGCTCGGAAAAGCGCGAGATTTCTCTCGGCGATATGCACTACGTGATAAAAACCAAACCATCCCCTCTCCCTGTGACTGGGTATTTAAAAGACCTCCTTAACAGTTTACGTAGTAGAGTACGTTCCGTAATAAACAACCAGACTTGATGAATCCTCGGCCTAAGCTAATTTTAATGAAAGGGACATAATTCTTTGAAGATGATAAAACGAGTATCAGTACCTAGCTAAAATACCCCCAATTTTACATACATACATAACATCACGCCCATAATCCCCGAAGGAGTAAGCAGAGTCAAAGGGGCAGCATGCCCCTTCAACCACATTCAGCCAAAAATTAGGTCGTGCTGGGTTAGATGGGAAACTGCAAAAAAGCAGTGACAAGCGGTTAACCTGTCGCCCTCACAATCACACACCCAAAACCCGATATACCATTAGTCGCCATTTACGACACGCTAGGCAAGAACCACAGTTGGCATATTCTTTTTAGGTCCCAGACCAACATGGGACAGTGGGCTGGGTTGGATGGAAAGCTGTGAAAAAGGAGTGACAAGTGGCTAGCTCGTCATCTACTCAGTCACATACCCAAAAGCCCGTAAACCATTAACCATTACCTAATTTTACCCTCATTATAATACCTAGTTCTAATCACGAACGTACGTTTAGTGTGTATCCAATATTTGGCCGATAAATATCCCGCTCCGAGACGTTCCTTGTTTACGAGTTACAATGGTTTGCCGCCTAGTACGCCAGTGCGACCGCATTTTAGAGTCTGTTTGGTTAACACTAGCTCAGAGTTAGATATAATTTTCATTACCATTAGTTATCGTATTAAATTACATCTAACTAAAGGAAGGATTCATCTTTAATGTTAATGTATGACTCACGTGTGTGTCATTGCTCGATAAATATCCTCGCCAATAACACATTCTTCTTTGTAGAAGTGTGCTAGCTATGAAGTGTAATATAACATTTTGCAGTACGATTTCGCAGAATTTGACGTCTGTACAATACAACACATATATATCAGTACATAGCATAACGTAACATCTCGTTCATTATACAGCAGGCAGAGTCAAAGGGGCAGCAAGCCCTTTTAGAAACCACATTTAGAAAAAATAAAACTGGGACTGGGTTAGATGGAAAATTATGAAAAAGTAGTAACAAGTAGCAAGATTGTCGCCTATACAATCACATACCCAAAACCAGATATACTATAAGTCGCCTTTTACGTCATGCTAGGCAAGAAACACAGTTAGCACATTATTTTTAAGTCCCAGACCAACATGGGACAACTATATAAGTAGAGATCTTAATTACTACTAAGTTCGGTATATCGTTATATTTCATCCAGTTAAACCAATAAACAGTATCATTTCTAATCAGATTGTAAATAAAAAAATGTTCTTGCTAATAACAAATTTCTAATTCACGAATTGAAATAATATCCTTGCTAGTACGTACAAGTGGCATTATCACATTTTACAGTACTCCTGTCTATACAGAAGTACTGTAAAGTGCGATAATGTTACCCTAACATTATCGCGCTAGGGTTGTACGTTCAGGCTCTTAATACTATTATTAAAAGCCTCTACAACCCTAGTTCAGCAGATAGAGCGTTCATTACCACAAAGACATCGATAGGTCATTTTAAACCGCCAAAGCACAAATGAGTCCCGGTTTCTAATCATAGCGTATATTTCGGGCGTGTCCGAATATTAGCCGATAAATATGACCGCCGCTTGCACATCTGATGTACGAGTTGCATCGGTTTGCCTCTATCGTTTTTAGATGTGTGTGTGATAAAACGGACATAAAATTTGTATGAAAGGATGACTTTATTTTTGGATGAAAGTGGTCTAACGAGCTTGCTATTTCTTGAAGTTTATAGCCGAGGAGAAAGCCTCAAAGTGATTTCAATTAGCATATAAAGCTTGTTACCGTGTCCGCCATTTATGGCTATTCGGCTATAACTGGCGAAGGGCTGTGCTTGAATACATACAATTAGATATTGACACTATAACACCAGCAATATAATGTAGAACATTTTGGTCATTATTGAAGTTGGTTCTTTTCGTTTTTGTTATATAATTGCCCCTTCGCGGATTGCGCGTGTAAAATTTTATACTTCACCTAAAAGTACAAATTTGTTCTCATAGTAGGGTATTTAACAACCTAGCCGAACTGTTTTTTGTTTGAACATTTTACTTCCGATTTGCTCAAATATTGGCTGATAAAATATCATCGGCACCAGCACATCTGATATACGAGTTGCAACGATTTGCCTCTACAGCTGTTAGATATTTGTACGATAATGGATATGTAATTTGTATGAAACGATTTAAAGAACGGTTATTAAGACCAGGACATAAAATATATCATTAGAAACCGTTAGATCACTAACAATGTAAAATTGAGCGTAATTATTTTTCACACATTAAAAATTCCTTACTCGTGTCAGCAATGACAATGCTCGTGTCAGCAATGACAATCTGCTCATGAGGCTTAACAAGCCTCATGAGCAGAGTGACGAGATAAACTAACTTTCACGATGTAGAGTATGCGACCATTGGTTAAAGTGAGTCTTCTGAAATATCGTCTACGTTTCTGACCTATCACGCTCTACGTAGTCAATTGATTTAACTAACTACTTACAAAATATTAACTTACCGCACAGTTTCTAAATGCAATACTATCACAAATTCACAAATAGTATCACAACTTACCGCACAGTTTCTAAACGCAATTCTATCACAAATTCACAAATACTATCACAAAATATGGCTAGCTATAGTTTGCCTATGCGACAAACCGTATTGCGGTTAAAGTGAGTATAATACTCTAAGCGTCGTCCGCACTTCTCCGTATCACGTACGTGCCAAATCGTCTATTCAACTACTTACTGGACTAACCTGGTGTCAAAGTTCCAAGGGTCCACTCTGGCTTATTTAATGACTTCGATCTTGTTAAAGTACTTAGATCCGGTATCTTAAGTGAACTACCGCAGAAGGTCCTTAATATGTGATTGAGTCGGCAACGAGCTAGCTACTTGTCACTGCTTTATCACAATTATTTTCCGTGTAACCCAACTCGACTTTGCTTTTGTTTGAATGTGGTTTACGTAGCTTGACGCTCTTTGGACTCTGCCTACACATATTTAAAACCTTACACAACACCTAAAAGTACAAAATTGATCATAAAGTAAGATATTTGACTTGCTCGATGGCGCATTCGGTAGTGACCCTGCCCCATGCGCCGAGAGCTGTGGGTCCGATCCCCACCCAGAACAAACATTCGTGTGATAAGTACTTCTGTTTGTAATACCACTGTTGATTCTGATATCCGTAACACAAGTACTTAAGCTACTTATCACGGAGTCAGATCAATGTATGTGATGTCGTCGGATATTTATTTATTTATTATTAATATTTAACAACATAGCCAACAGTTTTTTTCTGATTTGTCAAAACATTTTACTCCCAATTTATTTGCATATAAAATTTAGGGGGAACTTTATAGAGACGTACATTTCTGCAAAATTAAAACACTTAAATATCTAACCCGACCCAGTTTTCGCTTTGGTCAGAAGTGGTTACAGAGGCTTGCTGTGATGATAATTATACATTATAAAGTACACTGACTGAATTCCACTTCAAATTAAAATAAAGTTCACAAGTTATAAAAAATAACAAAGTGAACCAACTTTAATAGTGACCAAATGTTCTACTTTATGTTACTGGTGTTATAGTGTCAATATCTAATGTATTCAAGCACAGCCCTTCGCCAGTTATAGCCGAACGAACAGCCATAAATAATGGCGGACACGGTAACACGCTTTATATGCTAATTGAAATCACTTTGAGGCTTTCTCCACAGCTATAAAATGGCTGTAAAACTCCTCAGTTCGTTGCAAAAATCGAGAGGAAAGGGAAATAGTCAATGCAGGTGAGAGCACCCCTTAAGGGTTTTGTATCCGCAGAGAAAGCGGAACTTTACTTGTGATGTAGGAGGGATTTTCATACAAAATATCTCGTAATTTTTGCAAGAGATTATTAACGTATTATAGCCTAATGCCAATTTATATTTATATATTTCTTTCTATCTATAAGTATATTAAGAAAAAAAAATCCATGAACTCAATAGTAACGGGTACCAATGAGCAAGATGGCGGCATATATGCGTGTGGACTACACACTTTTCTATCAAGTCATGAATGTGTTATGGAAATATAAATCTATATGTATGTCTTTCTGTAGCTTATACTACCCTGTGCCTACTCCTAATACAGTGTGGTTTGTTTTCTATCCTTGATAATGTATAAAATCATACAATCAAAGTAAGTTTCTTTCAACATCGTCGTCAAGAATTCTGTCCATAATGGGAATGAGCCGTAGACGTTCTTCGCTCGAGTTCATTATACACTAAGCATCTATAGCAGGCTCTATTAAAAGGTCCTGTTTAATAGGCCCCAATAACATTAGTCCCAGACAATAGCCAGACCACAAAGAGTGCCCGCAAATTGCCCCAAAGACGGCAGTGCCAGTGAATAGTTGCGTGTTCAGTATCATTACTGCGGGTATGTGAAAATTCCCTCACTCTACTCACGCACTTTACACGGAGTGTTGGCATCGCGTGCTTCCTCCTAATAGCAGTGCCGCCGTTCAATTTGGCTCAGGTATTTTCATAAGGCTATAGGGTAACGATTTAATTAAAGGAGTTGGTTGTTTTAAGAAGCACTCAATAAAGCACTTAGAACGGTGGGTGGGAAGAACAACAGAAATCGTTTTATCTCAAATCCGATGATGTAGTTGTAGTTTTGAACTACTCATTGCCAAACTGTACGTAAAATATCAGAATGTAAGTTTTACCAACATCCATTTTGTTACTTTATGCTGTCTAAAGGTTAAGTTTGGAAATCAGAAGGCAGTATCTTCAATATAGTCTGACTAGCTAAGTCTATGAATCGGATTCCAAACGGATTCCAATATTAATCAGGATATACCCTTATGGATAATGTAAAAAGAAAAAGCTGTTTAATGTCGTATACTTGGTGGTTCTCTTTTTACGTTCTCATCATACTAAGTTGAACCACATGAAGTGCCGAAAAAAAAACTGGAGTAGTTACAACACTTGATACCATTAATATCACCTGCTGCTAACTTTTCGTAACACGGGACATTGTGGCATCCAAAATATTTTTAAAAAAGCGTGTATTTGAAAAATAAATTACTAAAAGCTGCAGATTAAACGATATTAGCTTTTGGCGCGAGGTCAGCGCACCAACCCGGCATAAAGAGACTCCGACATCATAAAAGGATCGTGTACACAGTTTATAATAATTTTACACCAATTTTCCACTCATTTCGGTATTTCATTCATCATCCCTGACATTTAAGCAAAAATTATTTAGGTAATTTCCACATTAAAACTCGTGTTCATGAATATTTAAGTGTTTTATGAGTAAATTCTTTCCGTGTGAATCACTTCTAGTGCTAATCTAGTGCCAAGTGTTTTGAGACGGCACGACTGAAAAATAGACTACATAACCATGGAAATGGTAGCAATACCTTTTATTTCCTGTAAGAAAAATAACATTCTTAATGTTATTTTCAACGTAGCAACATAGTGTAATTTATGTATATTAATAAATAATAAATAATAAATTCTTCAGACTGACACACCAATTCCCTAGTCCCAAACTAAGCTTATGCTTGTGCTATGGATACTAGGTGAACGGATAGACATACTTAAATACGTTTATAAACATCCATGACTCGAGTACAAATGTCCATGTTCATCACACGAAACAATTGCCCCTAGCGGGATTCGAACCCGCGACCCTTGGTTTCGTGGCCAGGGTCTCTGACCACTCGACCAACGGGCCAGTCGAGACGTATTAGACGTCAATGATTAATAAAGTTAATAAATAGCATATAGACATCGATAGATCAACATCTTAAGCATTCTGCTTTCTAATAGAAAAGAAATACAATATTAAAATATTTTTTCCTTACAGAAACCATTTGTCTCATCTATATCTGAGAAACCCAAAGTTGCGGATGATATTGTATATTTTTCTGGGTTTAAGAAAAAATCATGTTTTTTTATTATTTTTTAATAAAACCATGACGTAACACCATTTAACTAATTCGATTATGCGGCGTGGGCGTCATGTCCGTATAACAGTATATCTATACAAACAGTAAACCCGTCTAAGAAAGCCATTAAGTATTTGCATGTCGCTTTTCCTAAGATAGTAGAAGAGCTGGTACCAATTTAATTTTATCCATAATTTGGTTTAAAAGTTTCATAAATTTTGCACAAATAACACGGATTAAAAAAAGGAGGACTCCGCGCCACTAACTAGACGTTGAAGTTCCATAAGTGCTCCAATTTGACACACATTGACATAAGCGCTCCAAATTAAAGATTTCCAATATCTGGTATCCTTAAGAATCTCATTCACACATGCATAAACGTGGCTTCCCGCTGTTGTATGACAGCATAAAGTCCTTCTTTTTTTACTTGTCCGTGACAACTAAGAAGTTGTTTGCTTAGAAGTTGTTGTTATTTCAATACAATTAAACAAAATATGGAAAGTAAACTCATCCGTAGATATACATGGTTTATATAGTGCGTAGCTCGCCATTTTCAGCTACCATATGTCATAAACGATGACATGCTCGCATCCACCAAAATTATGACATCACACAGCGTATCGTTCACTACACTTTTCCTTTGAACAAAGCCAACATACGTCACTGTTGTTAATTAAATTGTGACGTCGCGGCCACTCAGTGCGCGCCCTAAGAAGCGAAAGGCAAATTCTAGCAGCACACTAATTGGGTGCTAAAGTAAATATTTAAAAAGGTGAGCGAGGAACGTGAGGTTTTAACTTTTCAATTACGTCAATTAAGAGTGTCGAGCGCAGCCGCCGGCTGAATTATTGCGACTAAAATGACCGTCTTTTAATGTTACTCCGGAGGGGAAACTAATGACGCGATCGTGTTTGAATTTTTTGACGATTTATTTTGAACTGGTACTCTAACTCTCTAGCTAAGCTGAGTACATATGCCAGTATTAAAGCAATGAGACAAAGAGCTATATGTTCTCGTTATGCAGTTTTAGTGTTGTACCTAGCTAACTAACTAACTAACTAAACTTCACGCCACTTCCCTAGCGGGGTAGTGTTGTACCTATTAAGAAAAAATACGTATTTACGAGTATGTTTATTTGTGACCTTATATAACTACTCTGAATTACTAGATAGGGCTTGCTTTAATCAATAACAAGTATATCCAGTGTAAGTCATTATTATATAAAAGCAGTGGCGGATTTATCCTAAGGCCCAGTAGGCCCGGGCCTAGGGCGGCCAGATATTAGAGGCGGCCAATCGTAATAAAATTAGCGTCATCACTTAGATGACGCTTTAGTACTGAGAGTTATGGCCTGGGGCCTAGGGCGGCCAAGACTGTAAATCCGCCACTGGGTGTAAGAGTAAACGAGTCCCTTTATGGAGAACAAGATAGACATAAAAGGTGGGTAACAAACAACAACAAATGTTTCATCGAATAAAAAATTATGTCTGTGCATGTATTAAATCAACCGTCTCTAATTAGTGTTTAATAGCGCACATGTAATTAACATTATTCCTAAAGAGATATTTGAAAACACACATTTTGAGACATCGATTCACTAATTGCATTAAAATCAGTTTCAGGTCCCGGTTATCAAGAATAGTATAGAGTAGTAATACATTTGGTCGATTTATTTTCTTGTTGATTTTTTGTATTTCTTGATTTTTTTATTATGAAACATGTCACCCATGACTAAAAGGTTAACCGTGAGATTCAAGAATCCCTGGACAGTATTTCCCCAAAGCGATTTCATTCCGCCACAGCAAGCTTACCCATTTTCTATATAACTAAGGTATCATTTCACGCCTAACTTACCATGAGAATATTTGAGTGTACGAAGGTCAATTTACTACACTTAGTGATTTAAGAGTAGGTGTGCGTGAACCCATTGACAGCCATTCGATTAGAAACACTAAGTAACAGAATACAAGGTTGGAATTCCATACGGATCTATTGTGTGTATAGTTATTTCGGTCTATACAGGGTGCGAAAGTTCATTCAGGCGTAACAATGCCCCTACTACATGTTCCATTTAGTTTCTAGAGTAGAAGTTTCTCGTATCGTTAATAGAATCAGTGGCGATCTATACGCTAAGAGTTTCAAGACAACTTCAGAGCGCGCTTGAGTTTCCAGCTAATGTACCCGAGTGCGGAGGCAAACTGAACCGCAATTAATATGATTACAGTTCGAATTGGCTCTGCATAAATGGTATTGGGTGAAATAAGATATACGAATAATGTTTTGGAATATATTTAGGGATATTTGTGCTATGTTAATTTGGTCTTAGCAAAGTTACACTTTAACATATAATTTTAAAATTTCGCGTTGATGACGATATGCATATCGCGTTTAGTCCCGTTAAAAATGATTTTAGTTACACTTTAAATCATAGACTCACTACAAACACAAAAATTATAATGTTCTGTTGCAACTGTTGTAAGTGTTGCAGGTATAAAACGTACTTTGCGATTTATTGATCATTAATCAGATGGCAAAAAAAAGTCAAAAAGCAATATCTACTACCCAAGAAAGGAACTCGTACGTGATCTCTGCCTACCCTCATGGGAAAAAGGCGTGACATTATGTATGTATGTATGTAAGAAAGGAAGTTGTGAATGAGGAATTACTTTTCTCAGTTTTCCTTATGGTGGTATTCTTGGAAGCTTTTGCAAAAACTACCAAAAACAATAACTTTATACGGATATAGAACTATATAAATTTCTTTACAATTTAAAAACAAAGGAAAACCCTTTTTTAATTTGAAATAGCATCTGCATACAGATTTTTGCTGCCATACTCAAAATAACAGTTGAAGATATCGAACATAGAATCCACATAATGGCAGACTTATTCTCTCAGTATATGGTAATATTCTACATCATGTTCTAAGAAAATGTACATATATAACATAACATTACGCCCGTAATCCCCGAACCAAGCCACTTTAGCCACATTTAGCCAAAAATAAAACTGGGCTGAGCTAGATGGCAAATTGTGATAAAGTAGTGACAAGTGGCTAACTCGTCACCAACTCAATCTGAGAATCAAGATAATGTAGTCGATTTGAAATAGATTTTCCCGAGTGCTTCCTATAGTACTGGTCGGGGTGTTATAGTCAACGAGTGAATATAATTGCGACCTTCCGATTGCGGCGGCCATTCCGCGCGCCGCGGTACGGTCAGCCGTCCGCCACTGAAACTAGAACATAGAATATTTTACTGAATAGGTACTGCCCATTCTCTATCCTCTTAATATAAGCTGTGGCATCTTTTTAGGCTCGTACAGCCTATTCTTTATTCTTCTAATATTAGCACAACTTCTAGATTTTGGAAAACAAAGGACCTGCGCAAGCTCCATCCAGTCATCTGGCAGACAGTAGCGCAGATAACACTAAGACGAAGGCTCTTATTATTGGAGGCCAAGACTCGCTTGGGTCGGTGCGCCAATTTAGTAAGTTAGTTAATAGACGTTACTCAAGCCGCTTTTGAAGCTGGCTATGTGCTTATTTATCAGTACAATTAGTATTGTAAGAAGTCAGTCGACAAAATGCGTTAGTAACTCTTGATTCATCACTTGAAAGCAAGATGATAATCACGAAACGATGAGGTCGGTAGATTATGCTTTTATTTTTCTTTTCACTTCTGTTTCACTTATTATAATAATCATCATCATCATCAGCCTATACTGGTTCATACAAATAAATGGAACTATTCCCTTAAAGATTTTTTACGTATTAAGAATTATATGTGAAAAAAGTATATTCTGGCGTTCAATGGTTACTGTAACTCTCACTTTTTATCAATATTCTCAATGAAGACGATATTTTGAACTGCATTCAAATAAAAAGTTACCTTCAACCCAACAGAACGCACACTCGAATGCAATACCGTTAATTACGTAGTAAGTAGAAAACATTAAAATGTATAGGTAACAGACAAACTCAAATGTACTGAAACCAATACATTAAAAAGTCAGAGAGAAGGGGATCTAATTAATTACAGCCATCCCACATGCTGAGCACATAATTATGGAGTAAAAATGAGGACGGTTGGGCTAAGTGGATTAACGTTTCAGAATTACAATTTAATGTTAGAGTTTAGCTGTTAAAATAATAAGGTACCTATGCGTGATTTTTAAAAATAAAGATGCCGTTGCTAAGCTTTTTTTCTTATAAATAGTCCTTCCTCAGGAACATTATTACAAGAATATTTTTAGTCACTTTCAAAATAATTTAGTAGTGTAAATAGGTTTAAAAAAATAATCTTCTTCTTCCCGCGTTCTAAATTATCATGAGTCTAGCTGGAGTATCTTATTTCCTTTCCTTACATCCTATTTAATCGCCCACGACGTTGTTTTGATAATAAACGATATTATTTGGCTTTGATTGAAATGGAATCTTCTAAACATCCAGGGCCGGATCCTCTTTTGGGGCTTTTTGGGCTGTAGCCCAGGGCCCCGTAGAAGACAATACACTTGTCTAATGAATAGAACGAGGGTCATGGTAGTACCTAGAAGTAAACCATTTTGGGACCCTAATAGGATTAGCCCAGGGCCAGCCTCTGTACACATCGCTAGATATTCAGCTCCAATACATATGTAATAAATAGCCGTAGTAACTAACCAGCCTTCAAAGATATCTCTCGTCTATTCATTAAAATGATATCGGCCTAAAGTACCTAAAACTCACTCATGGTCATCTCTTCCCACCACCCTTTTCATTAAAAAAGATATCGGACAAAAAGTTCGGCTCAAAACCGCTTAAAGTTGTTAGCGCGACGCATCGAGGACTCGCAAAATAAAAACTATCCGGTAAAAGGCCTGGTCAGAATGCTGTTTCAATATTTCGCTGCACAATTCTCACTGTCACGGATGTCTGTTACAACAAAACGAATTGACAAAACAAACGGATGAACGCTGCAAATAAGCGTGCGTAGTTCGTCGCGGGTGATGAGGGCGATGGGCGTAATTGATTTTTTTTTTCAAGTTTAAAGAAAATCAGAAAAGCGTTTGTTAGATACTCAACTCAACACAAGAAGACTAGATACCTGAAACATTTTAAAAGTGTTATTCTTATACTATTACATACCTAGTTACTTTTATTTGGTATAACATAGTACTTTGATAGAGTTTAAAAAGCATAAATCGCGGTGACGCCACGGGTACCATGTCCAGTATTTTTTCAAAGAAACTCTTATGGTTCAATATTTTCATCATTAATGTTTCTTTAAATATCAATGATGCTTAAATTGTTTCTGTATTATCGAGAATTATAATAACGTCTACGTATATGGCTAATAATATATTCGTCACATCGTATCGTCTAAATAGTCAATCACAGGGTTAGGATTAACCTATATAAAAAGAATAACTGTCTGTTTTGCACAATGTGTAACATTATATCTATTACCAACCATTTTATTGGCATACTTGTTCATGAGTTTATTTTATAATTAATCATTTTAGTTAGATAGTTAGCTTTACATTAAAATACGCATGTGATAAAATATATCAGTCGAAATATTCAATCTCAAGTGCAATACGATTCCCGTAATAATCATCATTCACTTGTACATAAAACGTTACCGATCTCATTATGATTAAACTTTCACATCTCATTAATAACGGAACAATAAAATTATGACGGCTGAGCATGTGAAATAAATAACAGTATTTAACGAACAAATATCGGACTTTATTATCTTTTGTTCGGTTAACAATAATTTTCATCATTTATGTTTATATAAAATTGACTGGATAATCATTATTCATTTTAATTAAACATTTATATAAAAGGTCATTCTTGGAAACAATAATAAACTGTAATGCAAACGAAGACATTAAACAATAATTTAGCAATCAATTTAAATACAAAACATTAAATTAAACTATTTACTTATATTGAATACTACTAATATTACGCCTAACTAATTTCACCTATTCCCGAAAAGGATAACGGGCGTGATGTGATGATGATGTAAGTATATACATACATATACTAGGTACTATACTACTAATATGACAAGCTCGATGGAGCATTCGGTAGTGACCCTGCCCCATGCGCCAAGAGTTGTGGGTTCAATCCCCACCCAGGACAAATATTCGTGTGATGAATACTTGTGTTTGTTCTGTGTCTGGGTGTTAATATCCAATATTTAAGTATATATTTGTAATACCACTGTTGTTTCTGATATCCGTAACACAAGTGCTTAAGCTACTTACCTCGGAGTCAGATCAATGTATGTGATGTAGTCTGATATTTTTTATTTTTATTTTACTATTAGAAATAACTAACTAACTAAACTTCACGCCACTTCCCTAGCGGGGTAGGCAGAAAGAACCGAACGCCATATGGTACGATCCTTACACACCTCACTCGCCTCTTCAACATTCATAATCCTTTTCATACAAGTTCTACGGTTTTTAGAAATCAGCAGATAAAAATCTCTACAAATTTATTTTCTCCCCTTACAAATATTGTAAAAGTGAAAACGTTAATTTAAAATAAAAGTTTTTAAAATTGGTTCAGTAGTTTGGACCCTATTCAATGCAAACAAAAAACAAACAATCAAATCTTTCTTCTATAAAATATTAGTATAGATTATCTCATAGTGAATTTTTATATCCCGGGAAAATGAAAAAGTCATCCCATACATTCTACATCGCGCTGACAACAGCCTGAAACATAAAAAATATAATGCTCACGTTAACATTTGAAATGATAAATTCACTAAGCTACATATGTATATTACTCAATAAGAACTGGAAATATCCAACAAAAGCATTGTGTCATAATAGCCCGTGGCGCTACAGATTTTTCACACTGGTCCCGCTAATTGGGTTTCCATGTACGCATTTAATAGTAAGTTTAAAAACTAAAACCCGACTATGGAAAAATCTCTCTGAAAAGTTTACATGCGAAAATTCTTGTTTGACATTCCTATTGACATAGTCGAATATCCGTGCGTTGGTTATAGTACACGCAAAAACAAAAACCGCCAGGTAGCGCGAGGGAGTCTCGTGGTCTTATCACTGGCACTATTGGCTCTTTGTTGACAGCACCCTTCATAATGTGGCACGTATGTCAGATTGTTTTGACAACTAACCAATGAGGAGGGTGACAAGACCGCACGTCACAGTTAGGCCACCTTTTGAATGCTTTAATTCAAAAAACCCCCATTACATGACAAATAGTATTTCTTAGGTCTTAATTATCGTAAGAAAAGATACTTTTACAATACTGTTTCAGTGTTTTAATTTTCGATGATATCGAAACCAGTAATTAAATTTTCTATCGAGTGAAGTAAGTGGGTGTATGATTCCACTAAGCCTTGCAGTAAAAAAAATAGAGTGAATTCGTAACTCCAACATAGGTAATCCTAAACAGAAGTACTCGCGTAGAATTACTTTTGTATTAACAAACAGTATGGAAACACAAAAGGTCAAAGTTAACTTCTGTCTCTATGGACTCCCTTTATTGCCTACAATATGACATTACCCACGCTGTGTTACATACAAATATAATCTAATTTTTAAATTTGCTCCCATAATGCATTCGCCACAAACGGCCCGTACTTACCATAAATATTTTTCGAAAATGAAAATTTCACTCCATTTATGCAAATCCCTCGCAATTTTATTTCATTTGTATGACGTAAACAATTGTGTTGATTACTGCCAAGTAAAAAATTGCTCGCAGAATAAACCAATTTAGGTGCGATTTACACTCGCACCCGAAATTGCGAACAATGGCCGGCCGTGTTGAATGGTGTTGCCACATTGCCTACAAATGTAGGACGTTCAACGTTTCACTTTTAGAGGCATATATTTAACAAAAGGCAAAAGTTAAGTGGTTTGACGTCATCTTCCTCAAATAAATAAAGTATATATAAACATAAAGTTTGACCTTTGAAGTGAGACCTTTGCCCAGCAGTGGGACAGTAAAGTTTAGAGAAAAAAAAGAAAAGACATAATCCGAGATATGGGTGATCTGATTAAAAACTAGGTTGCGTATGTGTGAGACTGTTTTTATCAGGACAGAGCGAAGAACCGTCGTAAAGAAGTGATCTCATGTAACTTGCTAGCATAGCCCTCTCCCACCCATTTCGCATACCTACATCCTACACGTGTCCCGAACACATCTCTCGTCTACATTTCTCGGACATACCTATTGGGTTAAGAAACTAGAAATCTAAAACTAGGAATATTCCATTTTGAACTTACGTTATACAGATACTAAAATAGGAGATTAAAAAGCGAGGTAATTCTGCACGTATGCGATTTACTCCTATATGTAACAAATATTCCTGTATGTGTTATAGTTACATTCATGACTAAAGTATAACAAAAGTATAATGTATTAACAAAAGGTCAGGTAAACAGCACCCTTAACCGACGAGCGTGTATGAAAAGACTTATGAATGTAGAAGAAGCGAAAGGTGTATGTCAGGATCGTAGCAAATGGAAGTACGTGATCTCTGCCTACCCCCATGGGAAAAAGGCGTGAAGCGTTTTCCACACACCTTGAATAGATCACCATCCTTAAGCGCAATACTATCCACCGGTACAACTCGGCGGCCTCTATGAAAATAATGTTGGCAACATGAGCCCACGCGACATGTCAGCGGCTTTATTAGCAAGCGCTCACGACAACGACACTCAGCTGCAATGAGAACAGCTGCAGCTCAGCGCCCGGCGACACTCGAGCTGCAATGGGTGAAGCCACCAAATAGCCCACCGAACAAAAGTTGCCGACGTAGGTCACCTATTTATTCCCAGTTTCCCCGCAATTGTCCCTGATGTTGCAACACTGCACTGAATGTCAATATATCATGCGTCGGACGTCTCACTTAGTTAGCATTTTCATTAGTCGCTAGTTTACATCGGTGGGGCTTGTTATGAATAACGTCCAGAACGGATAACGGATTATTTCCCGCTGAGTTCGAATTCATGAATTTTGAGAATTGTTTGTGACATATTTTGTCTACATTTTGTCTTTTACTTTTAATTAACAGAACCAACTTGCGAGTATTTGAATATTATTACACAACTTCACGCCCGTAATCCCCGAAGGTAGGCCGAGTCAATAGGGATAGGAGGACCCTTTAACCACATCCATTCAAAAATAAAACTTATTTAATTATTATAACAAATAATGTTAGGACAGTTGCACTGTAATCAATTTTTAAAAAGTCATCACATTAACTGACATATTGTCCACGAATATTTATTTGTAAAATTACGTAATAAATATTATACTGATATAGAATAAACTACCTATGTACTTATTTTACAAATAGATATGTGAATCGCAATAAAAGTTCTGGAATATTATTTCAAGAGTTCATTTGTAGGCAGTTGTTGGAACCCAAAATTGCTTCACTTTCCGGTTTGGCTCTATGAAATCTGCCACAGAGCATTGTTTGTAGGAACGCCATGCACTAAATGTGTCTCGCGTCCTTTATACAATTATGAATGACTGTTCGTCTATTTTAGCTTTATTCAGCGGGGTGGCATTGTGGCTGTGGGCGATGAAAAGAGTTTTATGTCAACCGGACAGAAAAGCTATGTGTATATCTTTCAGACGTGGCTGTCATGTTCATTGCCACAAGCCGAATACAATGGGGAATTTACTTTTTAGTATACCTACAACCAGTATATGTGTTACTCGTTGTTAGGTATACCTAGTGAAAGAGAAACTATTTCGCTGCTAAACTTTAAATGCAAAAATCGATAAGTGCTGTGGGTGTTTAAATATTTTTCGAGACTTATCCTTTTGTCTTCCGTACCTGATGTGCTACTTATTTTACTACTTAAGTACCTATATATGGACAATTTTAGAATGTTTTTCAATCTCTTAACATTTTGAAAATATGTATATGTATTCTACTGGAAAAAGAAGCAATGATAGGTACAAGCGTTCTCTTACATATAGAGTAGATAATATGCAAGACATGAAAAGCAGAACTATATTTATGTACACCCTTGTGTACGAACAGCAATTTATCATGATTAGATTGAGTATGCAGAGAAAAATTGTACGAAAGCAGTAGCATATAAAAGTACTCAGAGAGTGAGCTTACCCTGTCAAAAATCGCTTACAATCAAGGATATTAATTTACATCTGCTCACTTCACCCGTGATCAAACGCTGTTCAAAGAGGACGTTTATTAAAAGGCCCTCATAATTCCGCCTCGATATAAGTCCGATACTTATATTTCTCTCGGAGCCCATTTGCGGCGGATTTCCTCGGCAAAGCGGGAATCGTTTATGGTGTGATGTAAGGTATAAGATATTTGCAATTTTGAAGAGTCATTATTAAAAAAATATATTATACATACAGACGAATTGAGAACCTCCTCCTTTTTTGAAGTCGGTTTAAAACCAATAAAACCTTTCTTTACTATTAGATCGTTTACAAGGCAAATCTTGTATAAATCCTTCGTTATAGGCATACCTATTGACTGGCCCGTTGGTCGAGTGGTCAGAGATCCTGGCCACGAATCCAAGGGTCGCGGGTTCGTATGCCGCTAGGGGCAAATATTTCGTGTGATGAACATGGACATTTGTACTCAAGTCATTATAAACGTCTTTAAGAATGTCTAACTATCCATAGTGCAAGCATAAATTTAATATTAGGGAATTGGTGTCTCAGTCTGGAGAATTTATTATTTACTAGCTGTGCCAGCGGTGTCACCCGCGTTTATGGTTAATATTATAAAGACTATTTCCGTCATATATGATTTCTATGTAACTTTTACCATTAAGGCTGCACACGCGACGGAAGCTTAAAAAATGGAGTAACTTCTCCCGTTTTCCCAACATTTCCCTTCACTACTCGGTTCCTATTGATTGTAGCATGATGAAAAGTATACTATAACCTGCCCAGGAGTATGAAGAATAATTGTACCGAGTTTTGTTAAAATCCGTTGAGTAGTTTTTGTTTCTATAAGGAACATACAGACAGACAGACAGACAGACAAAAATTGTACTGATTGCATTTTTGGCATCAGTATCGATCACTAATCACCCCCTGATAGTTATTTTGAAAATATATTTCATGTACAGAATTCACCTCTCTACAGATTTATTATAAGTATAGATTACATATGAAACAATGAATTTGTGTAATTCTTATTTTTTTTCACGCTATTTAGTCTGCTGGCTAAATACTAATTAATTAAATTAGTATTTAGCCAACAAAAACCTGTTTAAAGACTAATTATGTATTTTTTGCTTGGTAATTACAAGTAAATGTAAGAATCTATGCAAGTGATCGTATCTCGTCCAACGATTAAATTGAGGACTGCAAGCTAGTTTAATACAAAATCAACAATTTATTTACTATTGTACTTACACTGTAATTTAAAAAAAAAACAAATATTTTTCTTCATAATATTACGAATGTAACCATATTTTTACTATCATTCTCAACAAGATCTCAACCGAATGATCAGATTCAGCGAAACTGAACATCGTGTGGGCAAAGCAAACTATCCGTAGAAAGTACTCGCCTCCTAACTTAGGACAAATAGCGCTCGCTAACTGTTTGCCAAGTCTAAGCCGACCCGCTACATGGTGTCACTTGCACCCCGCCCTCCTCCAAGGGACGCCATCGAGTGCTAAGTTCGCGTGAGCTAAACTTTTACCGCGACTCCTTTTAACACTTCTGTAGCTATTTACATTTTATTGCTCCATCCACAGCCCTACGTATAGACGGTAGACCACTTTATTTGTTTTGGTTGCGTCTATTTGCCTTATTTCGTAGCCTGTTTTCGAATTAGTTAGATAAGTTTGATAAAGAAAATATTGTGTTTCGAGAGACGATTGTTTTACTTCAATTAAACGTTTAAACAGAGCGAGAACGTTCACGAAGGAGTATGGATTGCGAATCTGTTTCGTTTCTATTGAAAGCTACTACATATTCTAGCTACTTTAATAAAGACTGATAATATAGTCTAATTCACTGAACTCCTACAACACTGGTTATTTAGTTTATATAAGTAATTAACTTAAGGTCTAAGGTATTTTGTAAGACTTGGGTAATTTTCTCTAAAATTGTATGTTTACAATTCCCCAAGTAACAACTTGGGATTATAAATATTGTAATTGGGATAATAATAGTTGTATAAAAATTCTAGAAATGTATCTATTAGATACTTATGCCAGACACAAAAGCGAAATCACTTAAAACATTTTCACCAAATGCCTAGTACCGGTTTTTCAATATCTCAATTTAACAACCATCTATAAATTTCCGTACATAAAAACTAATTACGACCTTACTAAGTTGCCAGAGCAACAAAAAGTTCCATCAACACAAAACCTCGATGACAGAAACACATTCGTTACACATTAATAACCGACTTTCGGGCTGCGTTCAAATCAACTTTCCTAACTAATTACAGTTAGAGAACAGATTTGCGCGCGGTAACGAAAACTAGCAACTCGCGAAAGTGCCGCCTACAAAAACTACCTAATCAATTACAGTGGCTGAAAGGAAGCGTCAACCGCACGGATCGAGGGTGTGGCGTATGTATGTGTTTACTTGTAGAATAGTTCTCGATACTCGATGCTGCTAAATATCGATAATATTTCTCCCGAGTAAATAGAGAATAGCTCCCTCCAATACCCGCTGCTATAAAATATTGATAATGTACTATCTAGAAGGTAGGAAATAACATTTTCGATTATTTTGTGGTTTGCTTTTGTTATGCAGATACTTCCTATACAAATTTGCTGTAAGGGTAATTTGATAAGCTCGATGGCGCATTCGGTAGTGACCCTGCCCCATGTGCAAAGAGTTGTGGGTTCGATCCCCATCCAGGACAAATATTGGTATGATGAATACCTGTATTTGTTCTGTGTCTGAGTGTTCAGATCCAGTATATAAGTATAGGGATATATTTTGTAATACCACTGTTGTTTCTGATATCCGTAACACAAGTGCTTAAACTTCTTACCTCGGAGTCAGATCAATGTATGTGATGTAATCTGATATATATTTTTTATTTATTATATTATTAAATGTGTATATATGATTTTATCAAAGAGCATTAATAATTAAAGTTACAAATAAATCTTACTATTATGATTAAATATTCCTTGTACATTTTGCCACAATTGAGAATTTAATTTTAAATTATCCTTTTTCAGCGCTGTTTAAACTCGAATTATTAAACAGCTCTGTTCATCTTTTTGAATATTTGTTAATCAATAACAAAGCATTTCGAAAGAAAATAAGTTACCTTAGTTACTTATCATTGTTACCTCTTTTGCATGATGAAGCGCTTTAATTGTGACAAACGCCATGCGACAAAGGAAATACGTTTTCAGAGAAATCTCAAAGAACCGATAAGGAATTATTGAAAGAGGAATATTGTCGGGGTTCTATTCTTAGTATCATGTATTTTTAATATAGTAAGAATTTGTATTCGAATTATATAATTTTCGAATACAAAATGATTTTAGTTGTGAATTAGGATCCTTTATCTAATGAATAGTTTTTCATTGAAAATGGATTCACACGTGGTAATCTTGCCTCCTGCGTGTTGTATCAAACCCACTCAAATTGTACAGTATGGATATCACACGCGAACGAAATGACAGCTGAACGGAATTTTATTGTTTTATATTCAGCTTTGAGATTCCGTATTCACGTGTTGTTAACAAAGGGTAATAAACATTTAATAACCGGGTCTGTAGATATTCATTAATTTATAAATATGTAACGGTAAATTATTATTAAAAAATAAGACAACACATAATATATAATTACATATATTTAATGCATAATATTGATACAGTTTTAAACAAATTTATCAATGATCCTATATATAAATTAAGTTTAAAAATAAATAAGGTTTGTAACTACTACTACTTACCGATATACAAACTCACTTTCTATTTTCTAAGAAAATCAATTACGTCATTAGTTACGTATTTGATCGGTATTCACCAACATACGCAGAACAAAACGTTGATTACTTAGATACGCTGCGCCCCTCTCGACCCAACAACCTTTAGTCTAGACACAAATTGACGTTAATCCTACGCTGTCGGACACCTAAAATCATACTGCCAGATCGGCTTTCTCATATATAAAAGCATATATATTGATAAGTAGATTAAGGGTCACTGTGCTATCCGAATTTTTGATGGCGCATTCGGCAGTGGCCCTGCCCCATGCGCCAGGAATTAGGGGTTCGATCCGCAAACATAACAAACATTTGTATGATGAATATTTGTATTTGTTCTGTGTCTGGGTGTTAATATCCAATATTTAAGTATATATTTGTAATGCCGCTGTTGATTCTGATACCCGTAATACAAGTGCTTAAGCTGCTTGGAGTCAGATCAATGTATGTGACGTCGTCGGATATTTATTAATTTATTATTACTTAGACTTTGACTTTGATTGGGTTTGTGTAAGTGACGAGCTAGCAATTTATTACTACTCTTTCGAAAAGTTTCATCTAACGCAACTTAAATTAAATACATAGTATCATGACCGTAATCCCCGAATATGTAGGCAGAGTCAAAGGGGCAGCAAGCCTTTTTAACCACATTCAAAGGCTTACTATTCCTTAGACTTAACCTACCGCCTTTTACGACATGCTAAGCAAAAGACACAGTTGGCACATTCTTTGTTAAGTCCCAGACCAACATCGGACAAATAAGTGGTCAATAGGCAATCAATTTAAGCGCTAACAGCTGAATGGAAAATTTTGTAGACGGATAAGATTTAAATAAATAATATATTAAAACATAAACAGCAAGGACGCAAGCCTTCATTAAACTTAAAAGTCCCTCAGAAATCCCAAGTGAAATCCGCTTCAATTTCAGTAAAGTTTTAAAGTATCCGTAGTGAACTCTTCACAGAATATTTTGTATTAATATTATCAGTGTCCTAACTTGTCCAACTTAAAGGTTAAGACGAGGATCAAGAAAACTTTCACACCTAAACTGCTGAATCTGCTGGTTTGGATACATTTTTATAGAAAAAAAGTAAATCATTGCACCTAAGAAATGGTTACAGATAATAAAATTTGAGGGGTCAAAAATGGGGGGATTACCAAGCACGGTTTCCTTTGCTTAAACGTAGTTCGCTTAGACTATAATCCTAGATTTCGCCCAAGTCTAGTTTTCCCGACGCTCTTGTGTAGGGAAACCAGACAAATTATTTGACTAGTTGTGCCCGCGGTTTCACCTGCATTTATGAATAATGTTATAAAGCCTATAATAGCCTTCCTCGATAAATGGGCTATATAACACTGAAATATTTTTTCGAATCAAACCAGTTGTTCCTAAGATTAGCACATTTAAACAAACAAACAAACAAACTCCTTAGCTTTATAATAATAGTATACTTAAGTATAGATGCAAGTTATTTTCCCGCACCACAAGTGTACCAATAAAAGATCTAGAACCACCCAGAACTTAAACTAGAACTACCCAGGCTTGAACCAGCTCGCATTGAGGCGTGTAACCTGACCATCGCTGCTTCTTCAACTTATTACATATTGCATCGCTGCTTCTTCAACAGTTTATTAACAGACCAAATTCCACTTGACCGAAGGCGCATGCAAAAGCTAGTGGATCTATATTTATATGTTTACAGGCAAGTTGTCATGAGTGCTATGGCCGGAATGCTCTCATTGTTCCGTTGTTGTACGCGGTCATTTCATACAATTTGCACCGAATGGCTGTTAAAGCGGTTACTGTTGTGTACGGGACTACGAACAGGGACCTCATTATCGTTAATAATAGCATAACTTACCGCTAAATCTACGGCAAACAGGGAAAGCGATCTGGTCAAACAAGCAATGCCAATAACTAATAAACTGATTAATGATCTTTATGGGCCTTTTTAAATATTTATACTTTATGTCCCGTTAAAAATTCGAACTGTTGCAGATAGATCATTCTAATCTATTCGTCGTGCGAAATTTATAAATTTATGTAAAGTAAAAATAGCCTATGCCCTTTCTTAGAGTTCAAACTTTTGCCGTACCAAACCAACCTAAATGCAATGATGACACGTCATATATAGAACTTACCTAGTGACAACAATATGTTAATTTAATAAATAATAAATAGTTATTTGTCTCATATATGCTAATTTATATAAAGATTAGTTTGAAACATATGATACCTTTTAGGTCAGGTGTATCACTTTATGCTAATATATATTTCATGACAAATTTTTTTGGGAATGTATAAATAATTGGGAATGTATAATCCCTGAAGAAATAAAAGAAACTACATCGTATCAGTGATAAAACGACACCATTTTCCCTCATCCATTTCACACGGGAACCATCAATCTATCATGGCCGCAGGTAACAATAAAGTTATCTTATATACATACATAACATCACACTCGTAATCCCCGAAGGGGTAGGTAGAATCAAAGGGGCAGCAAGCCACTTTAACCAAATTTTGCCAAAAATAAAACTAGGCTGGGTTAGATGGAAAGTTGTAAAAAAATAGTGACAAGTGGCTAGCTCGTCGCCTACACAATCACATACCCGATATACCATTAGTCGCCTTTAACGACATGCTAGGCAAACACAGTTGACACATTATTCTTAAGTCCCAGGCCAACATAAAACATCGTCTTACTTGGCCTATTTAAAAATGATCTGCTGTTTCAATCCGCGTTCCAAAAGCTCGTCCTTAATATGGCATGGAAACACTCAGAGGCACTCGTTCATAATCTCCAGGCGCCTATTGTTGACACACTGCGCCTGTGACCCACAAACTCACTGCGCGGTAATGTAGGCGGAATCGCGCTGGGTGCCTTAGGCCATTGGTCATGGAAACGGTGAGGCAACTCCGATCAGACCAAACGTACGCGACAAATTCCGATTTATACACATGCTGTAACAGTTCAAAGTATTCCTAGCATGCAACTACACTTCCGCTTCGCAGTCCTCTTAATATAGTAAGCGGACTGGCCAAACCAGGATTCATGCAGGACAGCATATGTCAAAACATTTTCTTATGGAGCTTGAAAAAGGAGGCAATTCAAAAATAAATTGCCCGAAATGCATCCTTTGACACGTTGATTTGTGACACGTTGCTAACATCTGCTTGCCGAATTGTTTTTGAAATTAGTAAATTGTTAACAGAGGGTGCTTTAATTCCACCGATGTATGAACGTATACATTATCTACGTATAATGATTTATACCAATTTGGAACAAGAACATTAAATAAGCAAAGCCGTAATCATATCAGCCAAAGTTAAAGTGATATTGAATACATATACCTATGTAGATTTTAGGGACATATATATATTTTGCATTTTATTCATACGACAGTAATATCAGAAGTTAGATTATCTTGTGATTACTGAGTACCTGGCGTAACGGGATGTGGGATCTGATGACCTGTAATACAAGTACCTACTCCCGTACCTAGCATAGGCATCAGCTTCACACAAAACTTTTACTTAATTTAACAATTTGTAAGTTTTTCCAATCTATGCTATTGTTTGTGATGAGTAATAAATGAATTTGAATTGAATCTAATTTGAATCTTCACTGCATATGTCCACTTTACTGTGCTCAGTGCCTCCACCAAGCGACGCGTTCGTATTAAAATGTGTCGCTTTCGTGGTTTTTGGGGCGAGGCTTTATTTGATTAGATGTCTTGAGATTTGTAATAAACGCCTGTACAAGATCGTAAATGATGTCGTGTTTGTTTTAATTTCTGCTCGTGACGTGTACTTAAATGTTCAAACCATTGTATAACATAAAATACTGCTTTATAACAAATCATTCTTCAATTCAGTCGAATTAAGATGTAATTGTATGTGCCAAAAAATATTTGCAGCACATTTTAAATGACTGTTCTTGTTATAATGAAACTTAAATATCATGAAGTCTAGGCAAGAAACTTGCAATAATTTCTTATTTCCAAGTATATCTACCGACCCTTCTTAAATTCAGATCAAATAATACGAACTATTTCCTTAAAACAAGGTAGTTTGTACTATAATAGGGGGTAAATAGCGAAATATTTCTTAAATAATCACTTAAATAAAATCCTGTAAAAATAAAGATGTCTTCCTGTTAAAATACTGTAATATCAGAAAATAAAACGTTGTATTATTTCAAAGCGATATTTATATTGAAAAAGAGCCTACCTACTCTATAATTCATTCATTTAAAAAGGACATCAAACAATATTGTATTACATATCAATATTGTATATTTACAGAAACAATAACAAAAAAGGGACGTTGTTAATATAACATTTTCCGACGTCTATTCCAATTAACTAATAAATGTTATTTTCTTTGCCACGTCGAAAGCGAAACCTGTTTTGGACAAAAAAATAAGGATATTTACTTGGCTTGAATAATTTAACGGGCAAGGCTTGAGACAAAGGAATAAATAATGAATAGCTCTTTATTAAAGCCGATTAGGTGGAGGTCTGGTGAGCAAACACGGTCGGATTAGTAGGCGATGGAGGGGATGCTAACTAACATGGAACGATATTACGTGATTGTAGGTAACACTAGATTTTACCTGCAGTTTTGTTTATATGTGTACAAAAACATACACTTGTTTGCTAAAAATCAGATATACATATTTTTAACACTTGGAGCTTGCTGTTCCAAGTTGTAGACTCCATAGGATTGGTAATTCTTTTATTGGTCTAAGTATCAAAATTTTAATAAGCTGCCACAAAGTCTCATGAATCTACCTGAGCATAAGTTTAAATGATATATTAAAACTTGTTTGATTAAAAGCGGGCTACTATAAGGCTTTGACTGGCTAGATGGCGCATTCGGTAGTGACCCTGCCCCATGCGCCAAGAGTTGTGGGTGTGATCCCCATTCAGTACAAACATTCGTGTGATGAATACTTGTGTTTGTTCTGTGTCTGGGTGTTATTATTTAATATTTAAGTATATATTTGTAATACCGTTGTTGATTCTAATATCCGCAACACAAGTGCTTAAGCTACTTACCTCGGAGTCAGATCATGTATGTGATGTTGTGGGATATTTATTATTATTATTATTAAGGTAGGATATTATTTAAATGATAAGGATATATGGCCAGATTGACCAGTCTCAGAATAGGTTGTTTGCCTGCACTGATAGATTTAAATTCACTAAGAAATTGTAACTACATAATAGCTATTAAGACTTGACATTTAAAAAAAAACTATCGAGTTTCTTGCCGGTTTCTTCTGGGTAGAATCTGCTTTTTGAACCGGTTTATATTTATTTTTTTCTGACAATTTATAAGTTCTGACGTTTGAAGCCTATATAATATGTAAATAAAGAGCATTTTATTTCATTTCATTTCATGTACATGGATTTGACAATCCGAATTATTATACGTATTATGTCTAAATGCTGCTTTTTATCCGTCGGGAAGCAGTACTTGCGTTAAGGTGTTTTTCTGGATGAAACGTACCCTAGATCTTTTTTGGTACTTCTAACGACATACATACAACATTTCATTATGACCGGTGAAGTAATTTAGAAGGGAAAGAATAACAGACCTACATTATTATACATGATATTAGAAACAACACATTTCATAGTAATGAGTGCCAATTCCTTTGTGCCATTTATTTCGTTTCAATGTCAGAGAAATAGCTTATTATAGTACATTATTACTCCATATCTCACATCAAGGTCTATATTGCTTTAGCAATAAAGTGATATTAAATACAGTACTAATAAGAATTCGGCTAGGACCATTCATAATGCTACCAAATAGGATATCCTAGCAACTCAATATCAATACCGATATCAAGCAATATACGACATTGCCCTAATTCCGGAGCGTATATTTCCCATGTCATTGACACTAAAGATATATGACTCCACAAACAATGAGGCCTGGATATCCGTTTCACTAACAAATGCGCAAGTGGTTATCGAACCTGATATGTTGTGCCCGCGATGGGCCTGCGACGCCACGATAACAATAAAAACTTCTACCATAGATTTAGGATGTACAAGATACACAAAGACGGCTCGGAGACATGACCAAAATAAATTTAAGCATGTGTTGGTTGACGTCTATGTGTGAGTCAAAAATAGTGTTGTCAAAGACGCACTTTCACATTATCGACTGATTCAGTTGTATACTAAGAATATAGGTATTTAAAACGCTTTTTTATACTTTTGATTAATTATTTATGGCATTGACTGAAATCAGTAGTTGTATATATTAGGTAAATAGGAATTAGTCGGTAAGAAATCTCATTCTAAGCAGTTCTATAAACAATGAGATGGTAACATTCTTCGTATATTCAGCGTGTAAAAAATTAAAAAAATAGAAATATGTTCTATGATTTATACTAAGACAAAAAGATATGACTTTTGCTTTGATTGATGGAATGAAATGAAACAAATAATATATTAACAACTTTTAATTTGGTGTCATTTAGTAATTTAAAAATAATATGTAGTGCAACAAATTTTTTGCTGCCTTCATTTGCCGTCAAAATGTTTGCTACAGATAGTGGAGTTCTTACTGGGAGTCCAATCTGGTCTGTATATAGTCCGCATCCACTTTTTACACAATGCTGGGTTGCTTGGAAACCTAGAAAAAATATCAGTTACTTAACTAACAAATTTACGAAGATAATGAGTTCCCAATGTGAATATAATTATATTTCAACATAACTTGGCTAAATAACTTTGTATTCATGTCATGATGTCGCTAAAAGACGATTAAGTTTTTATCGATACTCGTGACGTCACCGCTTTGTCAAGCACTAGCGTAACCAAACTATTTACTATTTTACACAATATTTTCCCCAATTCTGATTATAATCACGATGTATACTTAGAAAGATCAATTATAATTAATATACTATTGTAAACATATTTTTCTAAACTGATTACTAGCAACAATTTGACAAAATATGGTTTGAAAAAATCTAATGATAAAATCGTATTTACCTGTTAAAAGTGTATTTATTCGGATTATTCCGTCGTGTAACCTCACAATCACGTACAGAACAAGTCACCTCAATTGCACATTTAATATTCTCGATTATAATCCAAGGTTTAATACATAAATGCACAAATTTCACTGCGACGTAGAATAGACCGGGACGCTATGGCCTCTTACTCGCAAAAACATTGACATATAGGTACTTCATTAGCTGTCTCTTTTTCTCTCGGGCGGTTTGTATTTCAGCAGGATTTCTCGCTCCCACGCTTTATGTATCTTTTGCGTAGTCAAAAAATTCTAAATCTATGACTTCTACTTTGGAGAGCGAATAAACTACTTGGACATTCAGAAAAGTTTGTAATATCTACGATCTTTGAATACGTTAAAATAAATTTGACAGGCCGAGTGGTCAGACACCCTGGCCACGAAACCGAGGGTCGAGGGTTCGAATCCCGCTAGGGGCAAATGTTTCGTGTGATGAACATGGAGATTTGTACTCGAGTCATGGATGTTTATAAACGTATTTAAGTATGTCTATCCGTTCACCTAGTATCCGTAGGAGAAGCTCATAGCTTGGTTGGAACTAGGGAATTGGTGTGTCAGTCTGGAAAATTTATTTATTTATTTAAAAGAGCATACAAAAATGTGCTTCCACACATTTAAAAACGTTTCTAGATATTTAGTCTTTTTTAATATCGCGAGATAGAAAACAAGTCCAAGGGGCCTGATGTCACTACTTTTTTACAATGTACCATCTAACCCAGCCCAGTTTTTGGCTGAATGTGGTTAAAGGGGCCTGCTGCCCCTTTGACTCTGCCTACCCTTTCGGGGAATATAGGCGTGATGCTATGTATGTATGTATGTATCGTACCGTAGCCTTTGCGTATTTAAGTGTTGCAACACAATAGGTGTCAATTGCACTTTACGCCGGATTTCTTGGGGACTTACCCCGGCCAGATAGGCTCAGCCACACCAAAAAATTATGCAACTTCAGCGTGACTTTAACACATAGGTACATTTGTAACGTCTAGAGTAGTAAGTGTGTCAGATGTTAAGGACCTATGGCAGACAATTCGTATGTCCATCTTCGACCAGTTTTTAAGTTAAGTTGATATCTGTAATGATATATCATCAAAAAACGATACGATTGATCGTCTACAAAGATGAATTTAATATTATGCAAATTCATTATTTTGACTACAGCCTTGCAAAGAGTAGACCTGCTGTTTTATCAAGAATAAAAATAACTCAAGTAAGATTTTCAAAGCATTGTGTATAATTAATAACGGTCTTTATATTAGGTAATGTAGAATACCTCAACTTGATGTCATCAAAGGCCCTAAAAGTTTTATGAAAGCTTTATCATTTTATTATATTGATGATGATTATTATGATGATATCCTTTTACATAATGATTAAACTTTAAAGGTAATTTTAGATAATTTTAGAATCTCAACTTTAAATTAAGTAATTAAATTGTTTTAAAATCCAGATAACTATACTGTTAAAACAAACATTAATAATACTAATGTAAGTATTATTATCCGCTTATAACTGGTACCTATTGTGAATAATTATTAATATTCTTATTATAATATTTTATTAATTACGGAGACCTGACACGATTATGATCCTGCTGGTACGATTATTAGATATATTAGATTATGGCTGTAATTACCTTTTACTAAAATCCAACGGCTTGCAAATGCTTACTCCGCTAATAATAATACGTAATCGCCCACCCAAATATCTAGCAATCCTCTTAAGGGCTCCGGTAACAAAAACAATCAAGTTTTGTTCCTCGTCCCACGTGGAAATAGGAAAAACGATGGGCCCTTACACAAACTTGCAAATTGCTTCTTTTCAGGTACATCGAACCTGTTTTCTATTAGCCGAGACGCGAATGTTTTTTTAGATACTACACGGAATACACAAGGCAACACGGAAGTCTACGTAAATAGTAATCATCAAAAATAAATAGATTAAAATGTTTTTTGAAGATGTTTGTGGAGCGGTAGTGAAAATTGTGTTTACGCCTGGAACGATCCAATTTGAGATTGAATTCGTATGATCCCAAATGATTTAATTTCGTAGTTTTTTTTTCCATAAAGAACGTGGAAAAGTTAAATAGAAGCCTTTTTATTACATACAATCTGCTAATCTAGATTAAATAAGAAGCAATCATTTTGTAATTTTTGTCTCCATTTTTTTATTAAACTAAGATTAACAAAGTATTTTTTTTTTGTATGCTCAGCTCTGCTTATTTTTCGTATCATAGTATAGTAATAGTAGTAGACAGAGTCAAACCTCTTTAACCACATTCAGCCAAATATACAACTAGGATGGGTTAGACGGAATATTGTGAAAAGGGAAAAGTAACAAGTGAATAGCACGTCGTCTATACAATCACATACCTGAAACCCAATTTACCATTAGTCGCCTTTTACGACATGTTAGGTAAGGAATAGTTGGCAGATGCTTTTTAAGTTCCAGACATACAGGGGCATAGAATCTCTTTCACATGTATCATACATTGATTTAATGTTGTTAGAACGATTATATGTTTCAACATAGGTGGTTGAACCGATTGTGATGACATTTGACACACCATTTATTTCAAACCCAAAAAGGGGCATGAAATAATTTAGTTATCCCCGAGAATTTTATAAAATCCATCAATCTCACGATGACATCTCTTTGGACAAATCCACGCGAGCGATGTCGCAGTCGTAGCAATTTCAGCTACAAAACTGTAAATTAGGAAGAGTCCAAGTTGTCAATACTGTATAACGAGTACCTCAGTACATATAATGGGCCATTTACCCGCTGTAGTGAAGTGTGCGGTGACAAACGCGGAAGCAAAACGCATCTAACACATCCATAACTCACGCAGTTCGGTGTCTGCACCAGCACCTAACATTAACACGCTTCTAGAACATTCCGCCGACACAACAATGTTTTATACTCCAGCGAACTCTGGTATTGCATGAATATCTCACTACTCACTCTAATATGTTTTATGAATGCGAATGATAATCTGTTTATCTGTTACTCTTGACGAATCCTGCGAATTCTACTCAGGTGATACAGCGGTCAGAACCTAATCTAGTACATTTATGGTACTATCAAGAAGTCAGTTACTTATGCTCTATTCACATTTAAAATTAACCAGATTGTAGCTATGTGTAATATATAGCTTTACCTACATTAAATTTATCTACACTCTCATACCTAAGCAATCAAAAATTGGTTTATATTTCTATGTTTTAAAACTAAATGGAAGTATTTATACCTATTTACTTATCTGACTGAAATCTTAAAATGTCTGATATAAATAAGATGGTTATTAAAATAAGTAATGTCATGAAATCGTTTAAATATTCTGAGCATCCCATATTTCTCAGAACGGCGCTTATGTTGAGACGTCAGCGCTATATTGTCTTATATATCAATCCTAGTTGCCACACTAATTTCCCAGACTGTCAGGACAAGGATTCATATGTTTGATGCACTCTGTGTAAATGCAATTGCAGTATTCCAGTGATAATGTAGTTGTATAGATACAAAGGAAGTGTTTTCCCCATCCTGCCAATTAGACACGACTAAGCATGTAAGGCGGTTTCGAGTACAATTGAATGTAGGGCATGTTCTACTCTCAGATCGTTGGTGTTCAATGTCGGGTAAAGAGCTATTTCAAGTAAGAATACTTTATATGTATGTGAGTTATTTGCTACTTTGAGTTAATGCCACTGGTCAATCAAACCATATGTACATGCAAATGATAATATGGCTAACGATTGACCTCACAACCACTAACCGTTTTTATTAAGTTCATAAAAATTTTGAAAACTTCTGCCTAGCTTTAATTTTAAACTGTTGTATATATTAAACTGTGTAGTTTAGTATAAAATATTGTAAAACTATCTAATTGGTTTAAGTAGATTTGGATTGAAAAATATATTTTTTATATTTAGCATTAAAATCAAATTTTAGTCCTATTGGACGTTAAAAAAAATTTGCTTACTGTGTTTTTTGCCTAGCATGTCGTAAAAGGCGAATAATGGTATATCGAGCTTTCGTTATGTGAAAGTGTAGGTGACGAGATAGCCACTTGTCACCAAAATTTTTCATCTAACCCATCCACTTTTATTTTTGGCTGAATGTGGTTAAAGGGCTATGCTTTCCCATTGACCCTGCCTACCCTTTCGGTGATGACGAGCGTGATTTTATTTATGTATGAATATTAGTATAAAAAATATATCTGTAAATGATATCGTGTATAGTTTACTACTGATTTATTATAGTGATGCCGCGGACCGAATAGGTACTAATACTGCACAGCAATTTTTTTTTTACTCGTACAAGGACCATCCAAAATTAAAGTGTGTTACGCAAAGCCCAGGTCAGTCAGCACTTTGCTAGGCTTCTTGAGGTCAGTTTTGGTATCATTATTTTTAATGCAATCCTTAAAAAAATAGTGGTAGTCAACCAGGGGAAAGACGCAGCAAAGATTATAGTTAAAAGGATACGATTGATGAGTACGATTAATAGTACTTCTATTAACATAAATAAAAAAAAATTGTTCTAAATATCACACGTCACTGTCTATCCGAAATATCAGCTTTGCACACTTGAATAATTTTAACTTTAACAACAGTTTAGATTTCAATTTCAAATCATCACACAAATTTAGTTTTTCAATTAGAATACACGACTCTCGGTTCTCATTTAATCCCACACCCCTAATAATATTAAACAAACATGTTTAATGACGTCATCGAGGCATACAAATGAGGATTGCAGAGCACGGCATCCGCACCATTAATTGTATTTACTTTAATTTCAATTTCCTACAACACATTGAATGTTTAGAATGTAATTCATGTTATCCGCGTATTGTTTTAATATTTGCAATATTAATGCAAATGGTATATTGGCAAAAGTATTCAACGGCGCATTTAAATTATCTCCTACTCATTTGATTTTTGTAGTAGACTATTTTCATCACAATATAACGGTTTTACATAACAATAAAACCGATATTATCTGCCGAGAGGGAAAACATACAGCATTGTTTATGAAGAAGAAGCATATGTGTACTTAGCTTTATATCGTTGTTCCATGCCATAGACAAACCCGTAGTTTCACCAACTTCCGACAGGTGGCGCTAATGTCGCAACCAGCAAGGGCGGGGATACTGCCGCCATCTTCATAGTTCATAGTCTTCACCAGGAAGAAATTCCTACAATGCTGTATGTTTTCCCTCTCGGCACATAATATCGGTTTTATTGTTATGTAAAACCGTTATATTGATGTGCCTCCGGAAAACATACAGCATTGTTTATGAAGACGTGTTTGTTATCTGCTGGTGAAATTAACTAATAACACAACGCTATGATGATTAGAGGTTATTGTGAATTAAACAAAGTGTTCTTAATTATGATAAATTTATATTTTTAAAATAATTTATATATTATGCCTTATGTACGCATTTTAGCCATGGAAAACTAAGCAGAAAAAATTACACTTTGATAGGAATCATAAAATTATGTTGGTGTAAATGTATTGAAAAAAGAATCATGATTATTTTTAGGGAGGTTGATCATTCTACAATAATGATTAAAAAATGTATTGGACGATTTCCAATTGCCTCTAGCGAGTATGTTATCTATTGGTTGATCTTCTAGCCATCCCAGAGATGCAACTGCCGATCTGCAGCTACCAGGAGTTGCATTAATTCCACTATCTTTTAGAACAGAGCGAACCCAGTTTCCTATTACAGTGCGTGATGCCGCTTTTGCGGTACCACATACTGTGACAAAAAGATTATCTAGTCCAGTAACTTCAGACCTCCTAGATGCAGTTTTATCTATATATGATTTTATTAATGTTACTGGGCAAATGTTCTCACTATCATGTTTAGAAAGCATCCAAGCTGATTGGCGATGACAATGGGAATCGGTTTTAGATCCAAAGGCTGGTATAAAGAAAATGTTTTCTCCATTATCAAAAAAACTGTTTGTAGAAATTCTAAGCAACGTAAGATCATGGACTCTACGTCCAGAGGCCAGAAGCAACACTGTTGCTGTTCTTCTGGCTGATTTGAAAAGAGTATCTTTAGATGGGTTAGATAACAGCCAACTTAAAACTAATGTTGGATCCCATGTGAAAATTGGTTTCATGAGTTTTGGTTTCGCAACGCTGATTGCTTTAAGAGCATGTTTTATAATAAAATTAGAAAAAGTTTTTTGTTCCATTAAAGGGCCACAATATGCTAAAATCGCTGACTTATGCACTAAAATAGTGCTGTAAGATAGTTTTTCTTTTAGAAACAAATTAATTAAGAATTTTGCAAGATCAGCCGGTTGTGGAGATTTGGGATTTATTTTAGAACTAGAACACCAGGTGAGCCATCTTCTAATCGCTGGTAGGTAGGTAGACATGGTTGATTCTCTCCAGCTATTTTTTAGAAGATCTTTTTCTTGATTGGACCATTCTCTTATTTGTGTACCCCACCCCCAATTTTCCAGACTATCAAGGTTAGTGTCTGCACTTGCGGAGGGGCTTGTGATGTTGTCATGTCTATCAGGTATTCCGACAGATTCTGAAGTATGTGTGGGTGATCTAGAGATCGGGATTTCAGGTCTTGTAACCAAAAAGCTTGATGCCAATCTGGAGCCACTACCATGTACGTGCCCTTGGCACTGTTCAGATGCATTAATACCTTGGGAAGGATGCTGGGAGGTGGAAACACCCATGCTAGACGGTACTTCCAGGGTCTGCTGAAGGCGTCTATATAGTTTGCTGATCGATCTCTGGAGTCTATTGATACGTAATTTGGAACTACAGCGGTCTTTCGTGATGCAAAGAGATCTATCTCTGGTTGGCCCCAAAGTTCATAGGACGGGGATGATTTGCCAAAAGTATCAGAAATTTTAGAAAACAAGTTATTAAAGTTTAGTTCTGTAGGGTTTTTATGAGCCCAGTCGACAATACTTTGTAAGCCAGACTGTAACAATTCTTTTTGATATAATAAGGTGGTAGTTAACGCAGCAACGACTAGTTCTGTAGGCGCTAGATAGTCTTTCCCTTTATTGAGGCAGCACAACTCCTCATTAATTTTCAGGTTGCAAAACCCAGGTTGAGCTATCATTTCGTGCAGAGCTTTATTATAACGAATATTCTGCCATGTAGGGGAATTAAAATGTTGAAGGTCAGTTAATAGTTTCAGTCTTTTCTCATCAGCTGGCTTAATGAATTTTTTATCATTAAAATCAGTTTTACATGTACCTAATTCTAGTATTTTAGGCGCTGTAGTTGATGGATTGGTCAAATATTCAGTATTAGTATCGGCGGGCTGTACAGGTGCCTCTTGACTGTTAACAGTGACAATATTTGATGCACAATGTTGTTGCATAATAAAATTTGTAAGTAGACTGACCTGGTCATATAACGCATAGACCCGCGGGTCGATCGTTACCTTTGAATTTCGTCTTCGTTTTTTGCTAGCTGGCCCTTCTTCGTCCTCCTCGCTGGATGAAGAGCTTGAAGTCGAAGAACTATTTTCCGGTTGAGGCTGATTACTCGGCACTGAATCCTTTTCGGGCGACGTGTCCGCCCCGGTTGACGGAAGATTTGCGGTATTCCGTACATCGCAATCACCATTGTCACAACCGTTCGACGGCGCCGGCGCCGGATTCATCGCAAGATAATTTATGCAACGAAATTCAAAAATATTAACGTTTTGAATTACGAATTACACTCAAATATATTAATTTCGTTATGATTTTCGAATCTTATATGAGATTTGAAAAATATTTTTTGATTTTCGTCCGTACGCGGCGAAAGTACACAACGCTATGTACTATGAAGATGGCGGCAGTATCCCCGCCCTTGCTGGTTGCGACATTAGCGCCACCTGTCGGAAGTTGGTGAAACTACGGGTTTGTCTATGGCATGGAACAACGATATAAAGCTAAGTACACATATGCTTCTTCTTCATAAACAATGCTGTATGTTTTCCGGAGGCACATCAATAGGCTATTTTCCTCAAAAAATGTTTATTTCCTCAATTAATGTCTAGCATTGAGATAACCAAAAAAATATTGCTTAGGTATTTTTTGTTTTGTTCAACAAACCTGAAAATTATGAAGATGCAGCGCGTTAAAGCACGTGCTTTAATGCGCTTTAACGACAGTGACGTCTCACTAGGTGTGTAAAATTTTGCCGACCAAGTGACGTAAAGCGCTAAATTTCAGACCATAGAAGCGCTATATCTGTAATTTTTCGAGTATCAGATAAAGCAAAATATAGGTATTCAATATTTTTTTTTAAAACTAACTTACAGACTAAAAAAATTTTTGAGGATAATACCCTATTCTGTGTCTAATCTAACACAGTTTTATTTTTGGCTCAATGTAGTTTAAGGAGCTAGTAGTTCCTTGGACTCTACCTACAACTACGGGTGTCTGCCTAATGTTAGGCGTGATCGTACTTTATGTGTAATTTTAATTTAATTTAAAAAATTTACCTAAATTCATTTTTTTATTTGAAGAAAGAGAATAGATGGTAGAAAAACAGTACATACAATAACTTCCATAAATTAATTAATGTTTTGATTATTTATGACAGTATAATAAACGCAGTTATGATAAGATAGGCTATCTTATCAAAGTAGAAATATATGGTTATAATGTCTACGATATTCCTTAACGATAGAAAGACGTTCGTGTTTAATGACGCCACTGGCACTGTAAGCTCTAGAGACGTCATTAAACAATGACGATTGCGTTTGCACAGCCCCTGCATAGAAAATTGTATTTACTTTAATTTCAATCAGCTTCTGCCTGTCTCCTTTTTGAATTGGAATCTTCCCTTTTAGATTTTTACAAAAGTTACATTTAATAATTTCATTACTTTATTTATTTCATAACTTATATAAAAAAGAGGTATTTATTTTGGGAAAAGGCTTCCAAGTCAGTTCAGTTTGTATCCGTATAACCGTCTCGAACAGAGATTGACAAAAAGGCTTTGTAAAAGTAGACGTATATCAAACGTAAGACACGTAGCTCTTTCGTAACGATCGTAACTGAAGGCACTTTCTCAAACCTACAAGCCAATTGAAGAATAGACTCTCACTTCCCAAATCTTCACCATAAAGTTCTAAATCCAACAGCCGAGTCAAACGTAATGTCAAATAAAGTACGCACGCAATACGTGAACATCAACATCGAACGACTATCCCGTATTGCTGAGGAAATTCCGAATTACTGCGAAATAAATTGCTTCCGAGTAGTATAAAGGCCCCAGTTTAGGATTTCTCTCGGATATTTTCTAATCCGACGCTTCTGATTATTACAAGGGATTTAGAAGGTTGGATCTCACCATATCTTTGCTGCTTTCAGGGTAAAAATATGTATTAGATGCAAATGGTGATGCTCGTTCAATGAATCTTATCACTGACGTGACGTGGTGTGTGAAAAAACTAAAAATACATTTTACTTTAGTAAATACTATAGTAAAATATTGTTCATTCGTTTTTGAAAAAAAGAAGCCACAAGTGCGCATATACGTACTCATAATAATAACTTATCGTGATATGTGGTACACATTTAAACGTCAAACTTCATTACAAAGGAATTCTATTCGGAAAAAAATCACTCATTTTCATTTACATACAACAAATTATGCAGATTTCGGCGGAATAAAACACAAAAGCCCTTTATCGCTTTGCGATGTCCATTCCATTTTCGGATTCTTACTGCTCAGATTAACGCATTAAAATATCAAAGTGCCAGTGCATGATTGTCGAAAATATTCATTTATATCCGGCACGCGCGAGCATACGAATTCTCGACAACAATATACGGCCATTGTGGAACGGTGACGTCACACGTCAGTATTCGAGCGACCTGCGATTGACTATGAAAATTCATTAGGGAGATTAACTACAGTGCGTAGTGGGATATCGCTCGCTCGCGACACTTATTGCCGAATAAACACCCGCTAGAGTAACGTACTGTGAACAGGGTATGTTCGTAATGAAGCGATACCATTGTTTGTTTAAGCTACGATAAATTAACTGTGACAAATTAACTTGGCGGCAATGTTCGACAGTCGTATTTGAGCTAATGGGATGATGTTGAATGGATCTAAAGGAAGTTTTAGCAACATATTAGCACTTATAGAGACAACGAAGTTGCTTTTCCATCTGATGAAACTATGAATCGTAAAAAAGTGTTTAGACTTGTCACTTAAAGATAAAGTTAATAGTCAAGTAAAATTTTAATATTGAAAAATTTCATTTAAAAATAAAATGCACCATAACTCACGTTCCTCAATTAAAATCATAACGAACACACGCTGAATGGCACAATATATGCTAGCATAAAATAAATATTTAGGAAGCAAAGAAAGTAGGGAAAATGTCGGAGAGGATGAAACCATTTTCATCGTAAATAACATTTTCTCGAAAACTTTTAAAAGTAATATTTTAGCGAAAGGAGCACTTAAAAGATTCATAACAACAACTTGAGAAATTCAAAACTTGAACACAAATTAAGTGCTTATTATCTAATACTTCGATGAACAGTCCCCAAAAGACCATTGAAATATTAGATACATATAATAAATATCACGATATTGAAGAAGAAGAATCAAAATATATTTATAATAATAACTGTTATTCTATTCTTGTAATATTGTTTAAAATAAAGACGTAATTGCGTTTCTCTGCAAAAGAAAATAATTTATGTACAAAACAAGACTAAAGAGGTTTTCTTTACATATTTTTAAGTTTTCTTTGTTTTCCGTTTCATTATTGCTTTAATTTTCTTCGTAAGTGCGATCAATAACAGACTTTATTTATTTATTATTAAATTTAATTATTTATTATTAATAACAGACTCTTCGGCTTGTATACGCGAATGTTGCAGGAAAGAAAGCAGAGTATTAATTCGATTTTCATTTTTATCACTGAAACTGGTCACAATAATTTAACCTTATTTGGACTCAGCTGACGTTTATATACATAAACACGTAGGTGACTAACATTCAGACATTGGTAACCTATCCTATAAAAATGATATCAAAGTCAGAAATAATTGATTTACGAAGGGTAACAAAAATACTTTTCAATATCAAATATTTATCCGGATACCTATTGGTTCACAATATTGAATTCAGTTATTTTTCTCAGAAAAAATTCAATAAGTAACTTGCCACAGATTCCAAGCGTATTTCTTTTTATTAATCATAGCTTTTATCGTATGTTTATTCAACACGAACTTTGTATTAGTTGAATTTTAGGTATTGTTGGTAGGTATATCAGTTTATTTCTAAACACGAGTGTTTAATGCTAAATGTTAAGTGTATATGTTAAAATTTAATACAACTTAGGGCAAAAATAACTAAATAAAATTCCATTCTACTGATAGCTGTTTAAAAAAATAATATTTCTTCGATCGTTACCCCTCAAAAGAATTCAGGTGCTTTTCATTTGTCCCAACAAAAAATCATTTGAAGAAAAAAGCAAAGACGGCAAATGAAGGACAGACACGATAATAAACTTAATTGCTCAGTATTGTACCTCCAGGTCCCTTTATTAGATTTTAAGCGACTGTGAGGGCCCTCGCGGTGCCCTCCAGACCGCTCGTCATTACGGAAAGTTCAGCAAGAGGTCCCTTCAAAACAACCGTCGAGTGTGACCTTAAACGCGACTTCTGCGGACGAAACGCTTTTCTTGTTATTTCTTGGGAACTTTGTGGAGTGCAGAGTTTTTTGTCTGCATTGATACAGAGATGAGGTTCCGGGCGCGTATTGTTGTTTGCTGTTTTTTTTTTATTTGAGCGACTACGTTTAAATCAAAAGTTTAGGTAGTTAAGTTTTTTTTTAAACAGTAATAGAATATTCGGGGCTAGAGAATTTACAGTCGAGGTGGTCACACCTTTCACCATTTTTTCAATAAACCAAACTCGTCTAGAATCCTTATTATCAGACGCTTTAAATTAGTTCATATATTATAATTCACTTGCTATTTTTTATTTTTCAAAAATATGAAATACCTACATACAAAAAAAAATAAAAAAAGCAAATGGTCAAGAAAATAGACTTTCCCATCTCTCACTATGGAATCAGTAAGTTTCCAGGAAACACAAATGTTTTCCTTTTTTAATAAATTATGTCTGGCAAATTTCTGTGATTAACAAGATCCAAAATAGATCTGGCAAAAAAAGAGGTTTACCTATATACAATATGCATGTATCTTAGTACTGAAGTGACCAAACTTAAAATATGCTGCTGATGGAAAATGAACCAAATTGTTTCAACACATAATATTAATTAAAATATACAACAAATGTTGAGTTAGGTCACTTTACTATTAAGCATGTGGTATGTGTGTATGTGTAAATTTACTTCTATCAAAGGGCTTCTAATGACCATATTTTGCAAGACATTCTTCTTATGAAACACAATATTTCGATAGCACTGTTACTGATATACTCATTAATCAAACATTCACTTAACCCCCACAGTGCGCAATGCTTCCAAAAGACAATCTGACCCACTTTAAAAGACGGACAAATATATACAAAGACGTTATGTGATGGCCATGCACAATTGTGGTTGAAATAGGCCAGTTAGCGGCTCTAAGAAACGAGTGTTTGTTTAGGACTGTTTGTCCTTAGTTTTAGGTCAACAAAAGCCTGGAAAGTCCTCTTCTTGTACGCAAGCAGAAATCGTTGAGCTAACATTATTAATATAACTGTATATACTTACGTATAGGGAATATTTTTGTCTTGGGTTTAGAGAGAAGGGAGAGCGGTGGTAGCTCTATTATGGTAAGAACACCCGCCTCATAACCGAGGAGTGCGGGTTCAAACACGAACATAAACGTATGGATTTTTTAAAGTATGTATTTATTGCACTTTGAATTTGTAACCATGATCCAAAAACTGTCTGGTTCCCCTATCTTAGGGTTTCGGAAGTCAGATCGGCAGTCGCTACAAAGTAGGTAATTACCAGACTCGCTAAATCTTGGATCATGGTCTAAGCGGACCCCGTCTAAACACGGGACATGACGCTAGGAAGATGTTAGGTTTAGAGAGAAGGTGATTAGGTCAAGGTGCGTCGATATAATTGATCTGCGATGTAGTGAGCAAATAATGATTAAATGAGAAATAGAATCAAAAAAATTAAGTCTTATTGCTTTTTGTCAATCGATCTCAATTGTGAAAAATAAAAGCTTTAAAGTAGTGACAAGTGGCTAGCTCGTCGCCTACACAATCACATACCCAAAACCCCATATACCATTAGTCGTCTTTTGCGACATGCTAGGTAAGAAACACAATTAGCATATTCCCTTTAAGTCCCCGACCAACATGGGACAAGTAAACAACCTGAGTTAAAAGCAGACAGAGTCGCGAGCAAAAGCTAAGTATATTAATAAAACTTTTACATTCTTGAGCATTCGCTATTTTAACCCGTAACTACGAAGGCTGGACGTCGGCAACAAAATATCTTGAAACTGTTTCTTGTGCAACATTAACATGCCATAAATTTAAAGTTCGCTCAATCTTGCCATAACTTCGTCATCCGCAAAGTGGATTTTATCGATTGCTTCATTTGAAGCCATGGGAAAGTTATAATGGTTTAGTTTTAATATGAATAACGCCTGTGGTATTCAAAATGTGTGCTATTTTCTCTGAGGCTTAAATAATAACCTAAAGAAACATGAGGTAGACTATTTGGTTTAGTGGTTTAGCAACGTGGCCATGAAATCATAATAGCAGCACCATATATACACACATAATGTGACGCCTTTTTCCCAAGGGGGTAGGCAGAGATCACATACTTCCATGTGCTACGATCCTGACATACACCTTTCGCTTTTCTACATTCATAAGTCTTTTCATACATGCTAGTTAGTTAAGGGCGCTCTTAACCTTACCTTTTGTTAACACATTACCAATCTGGTCATAGAAAGACCGTCTATGCTTACCCCTCCCGATGGCCCCATTTACACTTGCCTTATATATATCTTTCGTCAATCTTCTTTCATCCATTCTCTTAACAAGCCCAACAATCCAAGCATGCCTTTCTCAATTTTAATTACTACATCTAGCAGCACCAAATCCACATTTTAGTAAATAATAGATAGCTGTAGATTATATATATTACACAATGTCCATTCCTTTTGGAGTTTCCATGAAACAAGCCTATAGGCCTTAATATTATTTGGACAATAGGCTCATCAATTCCATGATAACATTCTACACTAAGTATCTGAGCCATCCTAAATTAAAAAACCCTAAGATAACACAGTCATCACATCAGCCCTGACTCCATGCAATAATTATTGCATGGAGTCAGGGCTGATAATAACGAGGTATATATTATAATATATACCTCGTTAGATATTTAGGCTTAGGTACATCTGTATCTAATGTCTTATAGATAAGCAACTGTTCTTTCTTCCTTTTATTGAGATGATCGTATGGGTGTAAATGAAGTAACTTAAGCACTCATCCCACCAAGCAAATACCGATCGATCAAAAGATTTCTGATGACCAATCCACAAACGGGAATGTAAAATCCCATTTTAACATAGAAATGACCCAGAGACCCAATTACGGCATCCCTCTTAAGCGTCCAAAGCGAACGCTCGTTAAGCCGGCTCGCTACAAAACTGACGCGTGTTTATTCGTATGCAGTCATTGAGCTCATGGCTGGCAACTACTAATAGGGTTGGTGGATCTAAACATCGATAGTCCACTTAATTCGGTAGCTAAAATCCCTAGAAACTAAAGTTAACTCTGGGTATTTATGAGTACAAGTATGTTATTATTATATGGAAACTATATTCATAGTTTGCATTATTGGCTGGTAGTACAATGTTTTAAAAAAACTAAAGATAATATTTTATTTTGGCATTTATTCCATTAGTCTGTAAATTGCTGAAAAAACAAATATTATCCAATCTGAACATCAAATTTTAAAGACATGCCATTTTGATTCCATATGTTGATGTATTTTCTTTTTTAAACGTATATTTAATATTCGCAGCCTTAAGTTAAGGTTTCATCTTCTCCTACATCAGCAATACCCTGCAGTATTAACTCCATCATCAGCCGACGCTTGGCAGCCCTGCCCGCGAACTCTTAATTAGATTTGCGCCGTCCGAGTCACGTGCCGACTCTAATCCTGTTTGTGAGAACCTCCGCTACAATATTACATATCAATTTCGAGCCATCGGCATTCAACGCGCACAGTTTTTTACGATTGGTTTTAGAATCGCGTTTGTCGTCATACATACATATTATCACGCCTGAAAATCCTCTCAAAGGAGTGCTCACTTTAGTCAAAAATAAATTGAAGTTGAGTCAGATGGAAAATTATGAAAAAGTAGACACAACCTATTACATCATTCGTCGCTTTTTACGATATACGAAGCAAGAAACACAGTTATGATATTATTTAAGTCCCAGACCACCGTGCAATTCCCAGACCAACAACGCGTCTTCCATATATCAGTAAAAATCAGCGTGGTATTATCAGTTATTATTTCCTTACATCCGTAATTTAAAACAGTATGTAGAAGGTTAACCAGTCCCAAAAAATAACAATTTATGAAACACATGACATGATGCTTATGAACCACATGATGCTTATAAACCACATGATCCAGTCTTTAACCTGCTATGACAAGAAAAGTACTCGTCACTCACGTTAGTCATGAAACTCCAAACAACAGGATATTATTATAGGAATAAATCTAACGAAGAGGTTTGGTTTGCCATTAAGCCAAAAAAAACCTTATCCCAAACTACCTATCGTCTATGACACTAAACCATAGGAATCAAAAAACCTGTAAAAAATATTAAAAAAAAAAGATTTTTGTTTCCACTGAAATGTTAGAACTTCTTACATCCCTGTTTTCACGGACGCCAAAACTCGGGGAGTATTTTTCTATGTAAACTTGGGACGGAAATTGGGAAAAGGCTAGATCTCGATAAAATTTTGGAGCGAAAAAGATTTTCAAAGCGAAAAACTTGCTTCGCCGTTAAACACACAAAACACGTCGCTCGTTCGTGAATACTTTATACCCAAGCTTCAAAAGTTACTTAAAAAAAGAATAAACCACCAAAGACAACCAATACAGATTCGGTAAGATAAATTACATATATACATTTCAACACGCCAGTAATCCCCGAAGGGGTAGGCAAAGTGTAAGGAGCAACATGCTGCTTAAACCACATTCCAAACAATGAAGAACTTCCCTATGTACCCAGGTTCAAACCAGGGCCCATTATATATGAGGCGCATTATTATTGAGCTGCCACAGCCCTTTTGTTATTAACTACTACTTAATATAAAGAAATTATAATAACCTACAACTTACTTTCCAAGAGCGGTGGTAGCTCAATAGTAAGGACACGCGCCTCTTAACCGAGAAGTGCGGGTTCGAACCCGGGCATGTACCTCTGGATTTTTTAAATCTATGTACGTATTTATACCACTAGCTCGACGGTGAGGGAAAACATCGTGATGAAACCTGCAAATTCAAACAACTTTGGATTTGTAACCATGATCCAAAAATTGTCTGGTTCCCCTATCTTAGGGTAACGAAGGTCAGATCGGCAGTCACTTCAATGTAATTACCAGACTCGCTAAATCCTGGATCATGGTCTAAGCGGACCCCGTCTAAACACGGGACATAACGCTCGGAAGATGATGACAACTTACTTTCCATCTAACCCAGCCTATTTTTATTTTTGGCTTTAAGGCGGTTAAAGGGGCTTTGACCTTGAATCCCTTCGAGATTACGAGTGTGATGCTATGTAGGTATGTATGTATAACTTAAAAACGCCCATCAATATCAAGAAACTGACGCAAATCAATACATAAGTACCATGTCTACGAACATCCAATCAACAGCCTATTTCCGTCCGCCTACGCGGCATTACTTTATTTAATATTAACACCAAACACTGTTAATATTTAATCAGCCATCAGTTAAACGACATTTAATTAGCGTATATCAATTTTCCAGTGTGAATTAATTATGTAGCCGTTAAATGGCTAGCTGTACCGCGTTAACACATCCGGGTTGCTTTGAAAAATTTATTTGCTCAGAGTGGGAACGGCGTGCATTAGGTCGCCCGTCAAAGGAAATGTTTCTAGCGCCTTGAGGCGTGTTTAGAGATTTTCGAGTTGTGTGCCTCTATGCAAATAAACAGAACCTTCATACAATATATGAGCGTTTGAAGTTCACCCGTCAATCCGTCTTTTTTCAGGTATTACATTGTAGCTATTGAGTGAAAAGACTTATATATCTAACATTAGATGCGGTGGTGAATGTAAGTTCAACCGTACATAATAATTTTACATTCGCGTCCCTCAATATCGCAAATCCGTCTGAAAAGTAACTTGACGATAGGTAGGTACTTACTCTACTTTAGTAATCCTATTTCACTAGACGAATATCTATAGGACAGAATTAGGTCTTATCTTCATATAAAAGTTCAAAATACCTACTGTCTTATCAAGTCATCGGCAAGAGTTTATAGATATTTGACCTCTCAATGTATGATTAGTCTTACTTTAGAATCAGTGTAATATTTTAAAATTATTTCTATTAATATAATGTGTTTACCGTATACAATTTTGATGAAACAGAATAAAACACATCAGCAGTTCTATTCATATTAAATAATAACACCAGCCTATTTCAAATGTCAGCACAAATCATCCAATAATAGGCAACCTACTTTAAACTTCTATTGAATTTTGTAGGGTAACACAGCTTTCTACAAATGTCGTGTAGTACATGTCACAAATTGGTACAAATATCTAACGTTAACAAAAGACTTTGTACTAGAATTACACACTATATTTAGTTTAATATTTCAACAATACTAACAAGTAGCAGCAGTATACAATACGCCTCACAAATGATAATTCGAAAGCCCTACTTGAAGTAACTTGCCAAAATAATTTATCTTTCACAGTGCCTAGCGTATGTTCGAAAAAGCGACAACCTTTTCCTGAAACAAGACTCAATTTGTCCCACAACACCTGACACAACTGATCAAAATACGCAATTCACAAAATTAACAATGTCTCGGTAAAGGAAAACCACTCGAGTGAAATTCCCCACTCTGACTTACTTCCACCTTGGCCGTATAAAAGAAATGTTAGATACATGCGGAAAGCATTCCCCCATTCAGTGTAATTACGCAGTAGAGCAATATCGGGAATTGGAACAGAATAAAGGAATAAGCATTTCAAATAAACGGAATCCCAGCTCGAAGAATTTCTTTGATTAATGGGACTTAGTAAGCAAATGAAGGTTTGGGAGGTATGTTCCATTGAACAAATAAAAGTGATTTACATAATAATGGAAACAAAGCAGAAGTGCTTCCGCCCGTACTGTTACGTGGCGATAATTTTGCGGCTCAGAATGATAGGACCTGGCAGTCATTAGTAAAATACTTGAATTTTTGTTTGATTCTGTATACTGCTGTAGAATTTATTTTTAGTACCTCAATATACCTCAATATATTGATATACAAATATGAAGCTGACTAAATGAATTTGATGACTATCAAATCAAATCAAATATTCATAGATAGCTAACCAAGTGAACACACAGATGTAAATTCAAAAAGGTAATTACAATTTAGCCATCGATTAGGTATTATTAAATTTAAAAACGGTTTACCTAGCAGTCACTTCCTGAATATAATAATTATTAACAATTATTTAAAATATCCACACTATTCTTTAAACTATGAGCCTCCTAAGTGCATTAATTTATCAATCTTAGTATAATTTCATAATGATGTTTACTATGTAAGTAAGTAAATAATCCTCTTTTACCAAGGGATGTGTGTACGTATGTGTATGGTGTAGTGTAGCGAAGCTTCTTTTGATGCTTTTCGTAAAAAATGTTATTGAACGAAAGGTTATATTGTTGGTACATTCCGTCGAAGGGTGAATTCATAAAGAAGCTAAGGGTTCAGTAAACGTAATGTGAAAAAAATTTACAACTTTAAATTACACTTTAGTTACAACAAGAAAGATTTTATAAGAGATTTGAAAAAACGAAGAGTTACATCACAACCTAACTATCCATTGGGCTTAACAAAATATTTTAAAAGATTGTCCAGAAAATATTGAAAATGCCGAACAACCTGAACAGTCTTAGTTTAAAACGACTTTTACGGTTCAGCTAGTAGTAAATAATAAAAACAACCAGAATAATATATTTGTCCTAGCTGTTTTTGTAAACAACCTAACCAACAACAACATTAGAGAAATTATTCCAAAATCTAGGGCACGATACCATGGGACCGATGGGAGATATTTTTAGTATTTCGCCGCTCATCCAGAAAATAAAAGGTAATTCGGCGGACGAAGCCGAAGCCAATTGAAGTAAAGTGACGTCAATTAGTCACGCCAATTAGAATGCAGGCGCCGAAAAATCACCACAGGCCAAAATAACTCCAGATTTAAAAGTGACTCGTGAAAAAATATAATTTGCATTCAAAACAAAGTTATTAATATAGATTAGGAAGTCACGCGATTTACATAACCAAATTTGTATATCCAATAATCAGTACCAGCAAAGTTTGTTTATCCCAGTCTTTTGTTTCGGTGAATGAAAATTGATTTCTAAATTTATTTAATCCAATTGGACTCGCTGATTTTAATTGCGTATTCCCAACTTTACGGCGGCTTGTATACGACACTTCACCCACGGGCTTAAACTAATTTTGACACCTAACTTGTCTTGTCATAGAACATAATTGGATAAATTTTCGAGTATCAATCAGGGAATCGGGAAAAGCAAAAGTTATTGGCTGTATTGTGTAAACACTGTCGTAAAATAATTAAAATTTGATTAATTAAATCGTCAAAAAAGCGGCGAATTAATCGTGTGCCGCAATCCTTATCAAACCAAATCAATTAAAGTACTTGAATGATGAAAGATGTATACCTACATACATCGGTGGTAGCTCAATGGTAAAGACACGCGCCTCTTCACTGAGGATTGCAGGTTCAAACCTCTGGATTTATCCAGTCTATAGACACATTTATGCCACTAGCTCGGCGGCGAGGGAAATCGTCGTAATGAAACTTGCACATTCCAACAGATCATGCTCTAAGCGGCCCCGCCTAAGCTAGGGACATAACTCTAGGATGATGATGATGATGATGTATACCTACATACAAATCATCACGTCTGCAAGTTCTGAAGGGGTAGGCAGAACCCAAGGAGCAGCTAACTGCTTTAACCACATTCAGTCAAAAATAAACTAAGGCTCTACTAGGTAGGCTCATTTCTTGAAGGTCCCTGAGTTGGGTTAGTGAAAATTCTGAAAGGGTTGTGAAATTAAAACAGCCTTAATACATTCTCCTTGGTTTGTAGACCAATATGGTACTTTATCAGGGCGTATTTGGATTTTAATGTAGTTTTCCTTAATTGATAAAAACATATAAATAATTTGTATAAATTGAGCCATTTGTGCGAAATCTGATAACAGATTTAATAAAAACAGAATTAATTTATTGTCATTAACCCAAAGTTATTTTACACCTATACTAACATTAATAAATAAAAAAATAATAAGGGAACTGCAAAAAAAGCTTACTTAATTGAAAAATAAAACTGCAGTCTCACTAATATGATTGGATTCTTCCTTACTATTCACAAATATTATACAACAAACTAATTGAAAATAGAGGGGCGGGGAGAGGGGGTTATGTGGGACTCCTTTCCATGAAAAATGGGGAGTCTGTAGATAGCCTAATTTCAAACACTGCGACAGAATGCAAAAAGCCTTTGATTTAATGTGATTATTAAGTCAATTTTGTAAATTCCTTTATCAAAAAATTTGTCAAATCTTTTTGATCTCGGTTGAAAAACTGTTGCCCATGCGTAGCTGAGGCGTGTAACTAATTAAAAAATAAACCAAATTTTTATCAAAAGGGCAATCAATCAGCTAGTGTAAAAGAAACTTTTTAAATTACGCCAACAAAAATCTTGAAAAAAAAAACACTTTCAAAGTCAATAAAAAGAGCAATTAATCATGCGGCGACTTCGATTTCCGCCGAATCTTTGCGATATCATTTTCCATGTAAATAAATCGGCTAATGTGAATTTTCAATTTGCTAAAGTAACAGTGACACGTTGGGCGTTCGCGGAAGTGCGCTTTAAAGGCAATTTAGAATCCATTAATAATATTCCGCGTCACGCGACCGCGACGCGGCCGGGACGAGCGGGATCGATCCGACCCACACTCGCGTTAACATGACACATGCGAACGGTTAACCCAGGTTGCGTTAATTGAGGGTTAACCGCCCTTTCGTAAGTCGCGAGTTGTTACAGATTCGGCTTGAAGTCGCTGTTGATTTTGTATTGTAGTCAACCAGCTAATTTGCTTAAAATATCAGGCTGGCGTTTAATATCTTAATATTCAATTAATTTTCATTTTCGTATGTCAAGTGCATAAATTATTAACAATTATCTTCGTCTTTACACATATTTATATAGTAGATGTTCGTTAACTGATCGGTAATATCATTAGATTACTTCACAAAGAATTTATTGGTTAAAAAAAATAAAATCCTCATAATTTTTGTACTTGTGGGAAAAATCAAGACTGGATAAGAGCACTTCAAAATAATAGAGTACACCTACTTCAATTCCATTTCAGTAAAATAGTGTAACAAAGTCCATTAATAATAGCGTCACGCGACGGCGACGCGGATAGGAAGAGGCGGGGATCGAATCGACCCGCACTTGTTAACACGTGATATATCCGAACTGTTAACCCTCAGTTGCGTTAATTGAGGATTACAAGGCCCTTCCTATATAAGTTGCAAGATACATATAATAAAGTCACTTCAAACTATCAAATTCAAACTAATGTTCTTTAAATGTTGTAAGAACAAGGACAATGAGACAAATAAGAACAATGTACAAGTACAAATATATTTAGCAAGAATATAATCCAAGCTGAAGTTAGAATCTCAATAGTCGTAGTGATGTCTTTAAAGCATAGATTCATAAATGATCTATTACTTTTACTAATCATTTCATATAAGGGCAATAAAATACGTTTACTTATAAAGCTGATTGCAAGGAGAGAGGCTTACATTTGAATGCGAAGAAAACAAAGATTATGGTGTTTGAAAGAGATGAAACCAGAACGGATACAAGGATAACGGTTGACGATGTAGTGCTGGAACAGGTGAATGAAATTGTATATCAAGGATCTGCATTTAGTAGAGATGGAAGGTACTCCGCTGATATAGAAAGAAGAGTGAATGCAGGGAATAGGGTGAATGGAGCGTTAGGAAAACTTTTAGGCAGCAAAATCTTAAGCCAGGAGGCCCAGCTCGCCATACACAATGCGGTGCTGATTCCTACGCTAACATATGGAAGCGAGACTTGGGTATGGCAGAAAGAGCATAAAAGTAGAATAAACGCGGTCGAGATGCGTGCGCTGCGGAAAATCTGCGGTGTATCGCTCACAGACTGCGTTCGGAATGATGATGTAAGAAAGAGAGTTGGTCTGAAGGACAGCGTCGGAGTCAAGGTAAAAAGAGGCATGCTCCGGTGGTTCGGACATGTGGAAAGAATGGATGACGAAAGATTGACTAAACATATATACAATGCGAATGTGGAAGGATGTAGGAGCCGCGGAAGGCCCAGGCTCACCTACCACGACCAGATCGGTCGTGTATTAAAAGAATGTGATGTTAGGAGTCATAAAAATCGTAGAGCTTGTATGAAAGGATTATGAATGTTGAAGAGGCGAGTGAGGTGTGTAAGGATCGTGCCATATGGCGTTCGGTTCTCTCTGCCTACCCCGCTAGGGAAGTGGCGTGAAGTTTAGTTAGTAGTTAGTTAGTTAGTTAGTACTTATAAAGCTCTACTACTAGCAAATAAACAAACATTTAACAAATTATAGCATTTACAAAATTTTATGTCATTGCAATTTTATGTTAATTAATTTTATGTTATAACTTTTGAAATATAGAAAAACAGTTGCTAATAATTAGGGTACCTATAAATTTGGTATTTGATTTTATTTGATAAAGTGATGTAGTAGGTAGTTCATTAATGATATTTAAACACTGATATTGACAATAACCGCGCGATACACGAACCACTAGTAAAAGAAAACTTAACGCTATTTTGAGGATTCTCCATAGTAAAAATGTCGTTAGCTTTTTGCTTCAAGTGAAGATACAAACGGAACCTAATAATGCGATAAAGGTTAAGGTGTTTTATGTATATACCTTGCCTTCGTTTGATACTCAGACCACGAATTTGTTAGTCAGTGTCTTCGGGCTCTACCGTCGCGCTTTTACTTAGTAGAACCTTTTCAGAGACTTCGTTTACAAGCAGTGGAGAAAAACATTAGAGAAAGCCTGCGTACTTGTTATTCTAATGTATCTATGTATTCTAATACAATAAATGTAGGATTTTTGTTTATTAGAACGTGCTAATCTCATAAATTAACGGTTGGATTCGAAAACCTATCAAATGGCCTGCTTAAAGAAGAATGCTTTTTTAAAATGCATCTACGTTTAAAAAGTCTAGGCAACCGCTTGCAGTAAATATGGTCAATGACAAACATTCCACTTACAGAGTGATTAGGACATTCTCTTTTCCTTTTGTTTAGATACTCATGTTATTTGATATAGGTACCATGCGCTTTGCAATAAGTAGAGTTGATTCAAACCCGCCACGTAGGTCCAGATTTTAAATTCTATATTAGGATATACACGAGCCCAAATATCGATAGAAAGCCTACAGTCAAATATTAACAGATGTGAAACAATTATGAAATTTGTCTAGTAACTACTGCTTCAGCTTATAATAATAGAGTTCTTTTCAGAATGAGAGACCAGGTTTTGAAAGTCTGAAATCAGCCTCTGTAATGTAGTAGACTCACTAAATTTAGGATCACTGTTTAAACGAGTTACAACTAGAAACGGTATACTTATAAGAAGTCATATCCTACAAAAAAATTATACAAAACATTGGCAGGCCCGTTGGTCGAGTGGTCAGAGACCCTGGCCACGAAATCGCGGGTTCAAGTCCCGCTAGGGGCAAATGTTTCGTGTGATGAACATTTTGTACTCGAGTCATGGATGTTTATAGACGTATTGAAGTATGTCTTCACCTAGTATCTATAGGACAAGCTTATAGCTTAGTTTGGAACTAGAGAATTGGTGTGTCAGTCTGGAGAATGTATTATTATAAAAGTAACAGACACAGTATTTTATCTATTAATTTATAAAACGTACAACAGCCTCGCATATTCGAAAGTATTCGAAAACTTCTGTTGTTTTTCCCAATATGCCGTTGTAAACGTCGAAATACGCCAATTCATCTGATCGACGGCCGATGAGGTTTCTGATGACACGTCATTCTGATGGACCCTCCGTCCAATATCGGATTTAATTGGCTCGTTACACTTCTCAGTGTACTTACCAATCGAACTGTTTTACTATTAACGGGTTATTCAAATAATTACCCAATCCGGGGTAAGTGGGGAAAAATATTGACGCTTTATAGTCTTCTCTCTCGCTATTGTTACGCATTGTTAAATTAGTATAGGTTAGAATAATGTTAGCATCGTCTTACTTGCGTTATATCCTATTGAAGTCTGCTTAGATGAGTTGAACTCTGTTTTCGGAACACTTACTTATTTTATTGAAATTAAAATAACGTGGCAAATTCTAAATCAATATTATACATACATAACATAAAATCACGCCCATAATCCCCGAAGAGGGATATTCATTCAGTTAAAAATAAAACCGGGCTGAGTCAGATAAAATTGTGAAAAAGTAGTGGCTAGCTCGTCGCCTACACATTCACATACCCAAAACTCTATATACCATTAGTCGCTTTTTACGACATGCTAGGCAAGAAACACAGTTGGCACATTATATTTGATTCCCAGACCAATATGGGACCAAGATTATTTTTCGTGATATTGAATAAACAACATGATAACGTAAGTATATGTTTGTGATCCTTTCACAAAGAGTTGACAATACGACCACATACATACGAAACATAATATTTTCTTAGAGGAAATACCATAATTCATGGATACTTTGTACACACCTACTTTTTGCATTCACCGCGCCAAGTTGATAAATGAACAGAATTCCGCGCTAAATCTCCGCGAATTCCGCAGCAAGCTAAAGCGTGTCTGTAGCGAACATGTTGCGTCAAGTATCGCTGCGAACAACCGCTGGATAAACCCGGCGCCGGCGCTCGCTTCCGAAGTTCCCGTGATCAGTTCACACTTCGGAAGTTCGAGTATCACGCGAGCGTCAATGCTACGGGACAAACTTCGCACTCGATACCGATACGAGATACTGGTATCGACTGTGAACGTTTTCTTTCGGAGCGATTGTTTATGAATATGCGAGTGTGGATTCAAACGGCTGCGGTGTATGTTTCTTTTTTTTTTTATTCACACTCAGTTTTCTCAATAACATAACTAAAAGATTAAACGAATAAGGCAATTGCTCTTAACCTTTTCCGTTGTTATATCCAAAATACCGTAGTTTTATGTTAATCTAAATAATAAATATAATTTATAACGGAACTAACTATAATTCCAAGCTCGTCGGCATATATTTTAAATATTCTTCTCTCGTATATAAATTTCTTAAGATTTGTATCAATTTGCGTGTGTCACTAACCAAATGTATCAAATTGAATTCAAATGTAAACAACAATTACCTACAAATAATTATGTTACTGTACTCATTTCAATAGCTGCTGTATTTACATAAGCATTAGTTTGATCTCAGAAATGTACCTACATATCGTTATCTGTAGTACAATTTAACATGGTTATTATGAAGTAAGATAGAATATATCTATTTCCATATACGTTAGTTACCTCTTAACACAAGAATTGGCACGTATTTCTTGCTAAACAATCTCAATTTCTTTTTTATTTCGTATTTCAATATTTTTTAATAGTAAAATTTGTCTTATCATAGTTACACAAATTGCGTTGTTGTTTCTATTTCTGAATTAGTATATACCTACTATATTAATTCTCGGCAAAAAACTAAAAAGTAGGTACGGAATTTAAAAATATTTTCGACTATTGCAATCTTTGCGATATTACTGTCGTGTCAATGGCAAATAAAGTTCTTTATGGTTACAGCACAAGGATAGCATTTCCGGTCGCGCTTGGGAGTTCTTTGCGTTACAAAGGCACATTATTTCAAATGAGCATTTAAAAATAGAATTCGGTCAGAATATTTATTATTATGCCAGATGAAATTAAAAAAAATAATATAATAGTGGCCATCTAATCTTAAAATTACACGCAAGGCTTAATAATGCATCGTAATATCTTGAATTACAACGCAGAATACATAATTGTTAAAATTACGTTCTCCAATCCCAGAGCATAAGTCCCTTTATAAGTTTGAGTGTAGGATGAAAATAATGTATCCAGCAAGCAAACACTCATACAAATTATATTTATTCATATGGACACAATTATCTTATTTAATATTAATTTTTGTTACTTCTACACATCAGGCCACCGACATTTGAATTATCACTCTTCAATTGTTTTTAGTGGCCTCGAAGCATTCACAAATCAAAATCCAACTGAATCGAAATAAAAGTCTTTAAGCCCTTGTGTACACCTTCGCATCGGCACGCAAGTAACACAATGTATCTAAGCCAAAGTGTACACTGCACACTTCGCATGCCTCGAAAGTTCCCGGTAAATTGGCAGGTAACGGCTCACACGAACTATCCGCCAACTTAATAAGCCACAAGTTAGGTTTACGCAAGAAATTTTAGAAATGCTACGGTTAATGTAGTTTTCTTTATGCCGTAGAATAGTTTCAGGCTCCAGTTTCTGTTCCTTTATGAACAATTTTTAATATATGGACTGTATTATGTTCGCTAGTGTTTCAAGTTACGTTTTATTTCGAGTTAGATTTTAGAAAGGACGTTTTAACAAAATCTCTTGTAGAAATTTTTTTCCTCGTAATTTTGAACAAAGCTATTTTGTATAAAAGATTTTTACGGAAACAGTTAGCCTTTAATATAACATTCGCAAACATCATTAAAGTTTCGAAACATATTATTAAAGTGAGTAGCTGAATAATAAGCCACTTAGAGATTTGATTTACTCATAAAGGCTCTAAAAGAGATCCTGAATGAGACTTTAGGTTTCGCCAAATAAGTCTATCATCTAATGGTAAGTACAAAAATTAAGACCTAAAAACAAAAGACGAATGCTCCGTCATAAAGAAAGAATCGAAATCGGATTGGGGTTCTCAGACATTTGCAGATTCACGACTCTATTTGAGGAATTATTATCGGTAATTGCCGTAAGAAGAGCTTCGATGTTTGTTAAAAACAAAATAAGGTTAATGATAACTACATAGTTTCTTATTAATCGTGGTTATTTTGATAAATTACAAGTACGTATTTGAGTTTCGTTGTTTACTTATAAAACAACGACCTTTATTCCAGCAAAGAAAGTAAAAAAATAATAATTACATGAAATTTTCCATCCAAGCAGGAACTCAAATTAAACACCTCAATATTATTTTTAAGCTTAATTTTGTTTAAGGCGCTTATCGCTCCTTTAATCTGCCCACCCCTTCGGATCTTTCTGGTGTGATGGTACGTACATGGAATAAATAATAATAATATATAATAATAAAATAAGTATAAAATACTACCTTCTGCCCGCGGCTTCCCTCGCGTGGTACATCGATAAAACAAAGCCTATATGTTATTCGGGTGTATCAGCTATATTCTGAAGTACATTGAAGCGACTGCCGATCTGACCTTCGTAACCCTAAGATAGGGGAACCAGACAATTTTTTTTGGATCAAGATTACAAATCCAAAGTTGTTTGAATTTGCAGGTTTTATCACGATGTTTTCCCTCACCGTCGAGCTAGTGGTATAAATACGTACATAGATTTGAAAAATCCAGTGGTACGTGCCCGGGCTTGAAACCGCACTCCTCGGTTAAGAGGTGCGTGTCCTTACTATTGAGCTACCACCGCTCTCTGAAATGAAACGTGACAACGTGAATGCGAGCTCAAAATCATTACCGTTATCAGATCTCACCGTAAACAGTTCACACAACTCACGCAATACAATTTCTAAACAAGCCAGGCTTCCTATAGACGCAGAACATAATAAGACAGTTAATTATCTTCAACACAGCATCGGCTAAGACAAACAATGTTAATTTGGAGCAATTGGTGTTGCTCCACTCATTGTCGAGCGTAAAACCGAACGCAAACAAGATTGTTTAATCACAATCAACATTGCAATGAAGCTTTGCTAGAATCTAATTTAAGTACCGCTCCGCCTTGTAGACTGCTGCGAATGTCTGATTTCATTGTTCATATATCACTCTGGAATATACGTGTCTAGTGGTCAGAGAATGTGCTTTATACAAGGTTAATTTTAGTACTAGCTGTGCCCGCAGTTTCTTCTGCGTTAATGTTATATAGCCTGAGCCTTGCGCGATAAAGGAGCTGAAATATTTTTTTGTCCCATATTGGTCTGGGTCAAAAAAAAAAGAATATGCCAATAGTGGTTCTTGCCTAGCATGTCGTAAAAGGCGACTAATGGTATATCGGGTTTTGGGTATGTGACTGAGTAGGCGACGAGCTAGCCATTTGTCACTCCTTTTTCACAGCTTTCCATCCAACCCAGCCCACTGTCCCATGTTTTTCTGGGACCTAAAAAGAATATGCCAACTGTGGTTCTTGCCTAGCATGTCGTAAATGGCGACTAATGGTATATCGGGTTTTGGGTATGTGACTGAGTAGGCGACGAGCTAGCCATTTGTCACTCCTTTTTCACAGCTTTCCATCCAACCCAGCCCACTGTCCCATGTTTTTCTGGGACCTAAAAAGAATATGCCAACTGTGGTTCTTGCCTAGCATGTCGTAAATGGCGACTAATGGTATATCGGGTTTTGGGTGTGTGATTGTGTAGTCGACAGTCTAGCCGCTTGTCACTGCTTTTTCACAATTTTTCATCTAACTCAGCCCGGCTTTATTTTTGGCTGAATGTGGTTGAAGGGGCATGCTGCCTCTTTGACTCTGTCTACCCCTTCGGGGATTATGGGTGTGATGTTATATATGTAAAGGATTTTTTAAATTGAAACAGTAGTTCCTGAGATAGGATAAGTGAGCGCGTTCAAGCAAACAAACAAACATACTCTTCAGCTTTATAATACTAATAAAATTATACGAAAACCGAAACAAGGATCAACTAATTTAACTAGGCATCAGAATAAAAAAGTATATAATTAATAACATTTCCAAAAATTACGAAGTTACGAGATTTTGTGTTGCCTCGTAGTCTTCGCACGAGTATGTATTATTATTACTATCACCTTCACAGTCTTCTATACTAAAACAAGGACTATAGTCGTGCCAAACTAATTATGTTATAATAATACTTATTCATACACGTAAGGGGCTTAGTAATCAGATTGGTTTCAATTTAACATCGCTTACGCAGTAACACATTAAAACGTAATGGATTAGTTTCCTTTTTCATTGTGGTAAATGATAATTAAGTCTAATTGTATTTCTAAATTAGACTTATTAATATTGACTAGATTGAACATTACTAATTTAATATATTATGTAATAATAAATCATTTTCAGAGCAACTTGTAATTGATGTTAATTTTAAAGTCCGTTAATATGGCACAGTGTGGAAACTGCATATGTTGTGTTAAACTGCAATTACGCCGACTCAGTTCACTGTGTTGCATCTCACAGCTCACTTATATGTATAGTATATTTGATTTTGCTGCTCAATGACGCAATTTTGAATTAATTCAGAGATCCAGCGCAATAATTGTTTTTGTTGACGCAAAGATTTTTGCTGAGTCACTATGTGCAAACAAGAGCTTTGCACAAGTCCTACTCGCTCTACAACGTAGCCTCTCGCAAAGTCGCGTCTGGCGTTTGTTTTGTGATAACACTGCTAAGTGACGTATTAACTCGAGTTAATGTAAGGTGTGCACTCTCATCACGCCGGCTTGCTTGATTGGTGATAAAACTGTACCTACCATATTGCCGTTGGCAGGTGATGGACGTAATCACACCGTAGTATGTTTGACTGCAACCGAATCTTTTCGTGACATAGATGTGGTCTTAGTATTTATTTTAACATCGACAAAATAATGTCTACAGTAATACGGTACGTGACCTTATTCATCGATGTAACCATAAGCAATACATACATGTATCTCATATACATGCCATGAATCTAGATTCTTTGCATATAGCTTTAGAATGTATGGAAGGAACCTTATTGATAGGTACCTAGGTACCTATCAATATAATATAATATAGTGTTCCTATTTCATAAACTGTCATAAATAAAAGATTGCTAAATCTTTTTTAAAAATCTTTAGCATGTTGTATCACATAACGCAACCGTAGATGTTCTTGATTTTGTATTGCAATCGCACGCTTTAGCGTTTGCAACAACTCATAGTAACAAATCACTTTTACAAATGCACTACGTTACACTATTGCAATATAATGATTAACACAGAAAGAGCCAAATAAATTTTATGTCGCAATAATATACCTATGTACCATTTTGTTTGCATTTCGTTACGCGACGGTGTGACCGCCTGACGCCAAGATATTTCGCAGCAGGCACTGTGGCACGTCTTGCTTGATTAGAAATAATACTGTGCAGTCCCAGATCATGCCATATAATGTCTACGAGTATCTTCCAGAGTTGTTCTTAATTTTTTATAATTTTAGTCTAGAGTATACAAAAAATCATGTATGATGTTTAATTGTAGACACGACAGCACTTCAGGCTTAAGACTGCGGAGTCTTATGTCGTTGTGATAAGGGCTATTTCGCAACAAAAATGTATAGCCTGATGTGCTGCCGTTTGTACTGTACTACACAAAGTAGGAAAATTATTTCGCTGTATTAATACTGTCAGAAACGCGTCTTGCTTGTTTACCAACGATAATACAAAATCAGAAATCGTACATTTGCGTCAATTATTAAACTATTTTTTCATTACACTTGATGCTATTGTAACATCCGTAAGATTTATTAATGATGATGATAAATAACTACACATTTTCTATATTACTTGCTATCGAGCTTGCCTTGTTCAAGTAATTCTCCTAAAGTTTGTTCTGATCAAATTAAACGAAAATTTAGACAGGATCCACATGTTACATTCTAACTACTTGGCAAATACGACGCCGTGCACTTGTGACAAGGCAAGACATAGACACTAAGGAAGTCTCACATGTCTGGTTGCGACTTTAGGGGCGTTGCAAATCTAGTCTTTACAACATATAGGTTTTATAATATGCAGTGAAAATACCATGTTGGTTTAGGGCTCCAAACGAATCTAACAACTATGACCATTGCCTAACAAATCGTTAAAAACTAATAATGGGTTATTAATAATATAATATTATAATATTGGGTATTAAATAAATAATTACTAATATTGGGTATTAAGTTTGTTTGCTGCCTAGCAAGTCCTGGGAGGCGACTTATGTTGTATAGCAGCGCTCCGTGGTTTCCCTCGCCTAGCTTCTGTTCCCGTGGGAATAAGGGGATAATATATAGCCTGTTAGTCGCTGATGAAGTAGCTTTCTATTTGTAAAAGAAATTTTCGAATCAGTCCAGTAGTTTCAGAACCTATTCAATACAAACAAACAATCAAGTCTTTACTCTTTATAATATTAGTATGATAAGATATTAGGTTTTTGATTATGTATGCGAGCGAGCTAGCCACTTATTACAACTTTTTCGGAATTTCCATCTAACCCACTTAATTTTACTTTTGGCTGTGGTTTAAGCTTATTGTTCTTAGTCTGCCTACCCTTAAGGGACTGCCAGCGTGATGGTATATAATAACAATATTACTTGTTACATCACGGTGTGCCAGCAAGACTCGTATACAAGTTGTTCCAGCTCAGTCACAATGAAGCGCGTCCCGGTTGATTCGTGATAAAACTGTACCGTCGCGTGCACTTACTGCGAATGAATACTGAATGCGGGTGTTATGATCTTATGTGCCATTGCCTGGATCTGTTGCGCTCAGATTTCGTATCTAGCTGGCTTTCAGATGTTATATTTAAGGTGCGCTCCGAATGCGCTTGGGAAAATTGGATTCCGACTAGACCCAAATTGCATCAAAATATTTATGGTGGTTGAAATTTATTCAAAGTTAGTAGTGTATTTTTCTTAACTCGTAAGTATGTAAGTAAATTCTGTTGGCTACTGATCACGCAGATCACTGTTTCGTGACAAATTAGTTTTATAAGAGTGATGAGATAGCATTACAACTATTATATCAGACAACATCACATTCATTGATCTGACTCCGAGGTAAGTAACTTAAGCACTTGTGTTATGGATATCAGAATCAACAGTGGTATAAAACAGAACAAACACAAGTATTCTTCACACGAATGTTTGTCCTGGATGGGGATCGAACCTACAACACTCGGCGCATAGAAAAGGGTCACTACCGAATGCTTGTTCTTTTTTTAAATTTGGAACACTAATTAATAACCTATGATAACCATAATATGGATATCTTTAATATACATTAATACATAGATACATTATAGCATTTTATTTTTATTAATTTGCTCTAACTTGAAGCAAAATTATACGGGAAAAGAGTTCTCGTATCAGCCCACATAAAGCTAGCAAAATCTTGCTACGTTCTAAACTTCTTATGAAGTCCATTGACTCAACAGAATTCAACCATGAATCTACAATCTGAAGTGATGATTAAAAAAACAAAAGATAACAATCATTATACCAGCGTATTCTACTAAAACAAAATGAATCCTCAGTAACGCCATTTAAATCTTTAGATAATGCCATAAGCCGTTAGGTACCAGACAATGTATTTAAAAGTCAATTTAGTTAAGTGGCTTAAATTATACTTTTATCCCACTCGTCGTTTATAAAAACGATTGAGGATGAAAAGTAAACAACGGAGGCCGATACTTGTATTAGGAAAAAGGCAATTAACTTGAAACTTCTTAACTGGAAACTCAATCTTGATGAACGTTTTTTTTTCCATGTTACATAATGAGGAGGCTTAATTAAAAAAATATACCCAGATACCCCTACCTACAAGATCGGCGTTATTGCTTGTGAAAATATGCGAACAATTCACTTGGAAAGAAAGTTTATTTTAATTAATTAGTCATTTGTTTTAGCTATGTTGAATAAATACCATGGATAGAAATTCCGTAATTATAAAATCAATGAAGTCCGCAATTACGGAGTTAAAACTAGTTTCAGTAGATAAGTGGTACGAAATAAATTATGAGAACACGGCCAACAATCACTGATCGTTTCCAGGTAATTTTCAAACTGAATTCTGTTTGCAATGCCATATTATTAGTGTCGTAGGCGAATGGGCCGTATAAGTTGTTAAAAATTGTTTTAATATGAGTATCACAGACAACTTTAGAGCGTAATATGAACAAGTTTATAAATTAACCTACTAGTTTTTGCCGCATCGAATTAGATTTGTCACAAACTGGAACTCTAAAAACTACATAGATAACTTTTTTTATTTTTTCTGGGATGAATCCCAGAAAAAATATAAATTTCTAAAATTTCTCGTGCACACGATGTAGTTTCTGTAACAAACCGATATCCACCAGTCGGAGCCAGGGGTAAAACTGGTATCATCGAAACATTATCCCATATTACATCAAACTCGATAACAACGACACATTTTATTAATTAGTATAATAATAATTCTAATATAGAATATATCAATTAGTGTTTCCTCCCTTTTATTTACGTTATAGGTACTTTTCTTCAATTAACGCGTAAATAAGAGTATTACGTTCCAACAGGCATAATAGACTTCTTATACAGGGTCATTTGTAAAACATCAACCACCTCACATAAACAACAACGTTTGTTCTACGACTTATCCTAAATCAACAAAAAAACAGCTTTCAATACTAAATGGCCAAATAACTGAAGTAGTTTGCAGAAAATTCGATTTTTTTGTCCATTTAAGAAAAATCGTAGAACAAATGTTGTTCTTTATAATGTCAGTAATCTACTCCTGCGTGGTTGTTGATGTTTTACAAATGATCCTGTATAAAAAGGTAAAAAGATTAATTTGATACCAACACAGTATTTTTCCCCTTTAACTATGATATTGAATCAGTTAAGAGCCTCAAAAATCAAATCGATGCATTTTCAGTGTGCACCGCATCTATTATGTAGTACAACATTTGGTGTCTATGCTTATTCGCTACTACACTAACATAGGCTAAACGAAAGCCAACTATTCGCCTCTATGAACACACCTCTAACAGCCATTACAGCTGTTTAATATAACATAACTACATAGACTATTAATATAAACTCGAAAGTCACTTAAAGGACTACGAGCAGGTACGTGCTACGAAGAGCTACGAAATCCTCAATGTAATCAAACCTTAAGTTAGTCTAAATATTTCATTAAAAGGGACATTGAAATAGCAAGAAAATTAGACATTCTTTAAGAATGGTGGCGATATAAGAATGTTATATCACGAAACACAGTTTTTCGTCTAACGGGCCCCAGGCCGGAAAACTGTGTGTTTAGAGTTTTATTTTTTTGGCTGAATGTGGTTGAAGGGGTTAGCTTCCTTTTTGAATCTGCCTACCCCTTCGGGGATTACGAGCGTCATAATATGTATGTATGTAAAATAGACACAAAAAACGTTTCCATACATTTGAAAGTTAACTTGAGAATTCATCGAGCTGACAGTGTTAGACCAGAAGCGCGATAAGTACCTTTCGTCTTCGGTCGTCGGCGCATAATACGGCTTTTGTATTTTATTACATAGCCAGTGATATATAATTGAATTAACAATCAAAGGCATGGCTGTCGTCAAATTCGTTTACAGTTCACGATAAGCAGCCCCGTTAAGGCTGCGCGGAACGGAAACATTTCATCAGCCAAGAGTTTAACTTTATTAAGGCGACACATAGCTTCGCCTTTGATCTGAATTGGATTGGGAGGGGTGGAGTTTCCAGCAGTCGTGCTTAATGCTAAGACGCATGGCAGCTATTTCTTAATGTAACCATTCAGATTCTGGTACAGAAAAGCGATGAAATTATTTTGAAACCTGATTCTATAGATTTTGAAGTACGTATTTAGAAATGTTTTAATAAAATTAAACTAAAATAACTTAAAGCCGATTCCCTAAAAGGGAAGGCAGAGAGAACAGAGCGCCATACGACACGGTCCTTATACACCATACTCGCTTTTTACATTAATCCATACATACATAACATCACGCCCATAATCCTCGAAGGGGTGAGCAGAGTCAAAGTGGCAGCAGGCCCTTTTAAACCACATTTAGCCAAAAATTAAACTGGACTGGGTTAGATGGAAAATTGTGAAAAAGTTGTGACAAGTAACTAGCTTGTGGCCTACACAATCACAATCCTGCTATAATTAATAACAACATTCTTAATCCTTATCTCACAAGCCGTAACCGTAAACGGTTACGATTTTGTAGTTATTGAAGGCATGGATATGACAATGTTACACTTACAACTATTTGTCCCCTTACACAGCAGTTGATGAAATGAATAAGTGCAGGTTTGGTTTTGAACACAGTATCATCATCTTCCTAGCGTTATGTCCCGTGTTTAGACGGGTCCACTAAGACCATGATCCAGGATTTAGCGAGTCTGGTAATTACATTGAAGCGACTGCCGATCTGACCTTCGTAACCCTAAGATAGGGAAACCAGACAATTTTTGGATCATGGCTACAAATCCAAAGTTGTTTGAATTTGCAGGTTTCATCACGATGTTTTCCTTCACCGTCGAGCTAGTGGTATAAATACGTACATAAATTTGAAAAATCCAGAGGTACGTGCCCGGGTTTAAACCCGCACTCCTCGGTTAAGAGGCGCGTGTCCTTATCGCTGAGCTACCACCGCTCCCATTTGAACCCATTTGTAAAGTGTATATTAGTGTATTGGATTGGTTATGTGGGCAACGAGCTATCTCTTTGTTTGCCTTGTCTTAGCCACTAATTTGTCACAATTTTTAATCTAACCCAAGTCAATTATATTCCACGCTAACAACTTCTGGTTAAATGAGCTTTAAGTCCTATAATTAGTCTGCCTATCCACTCCGAGAATAAGGGCGATATAGTATGTATGTATGTATTGACGTAAACAGCCCACGCCGTCTTAAAGCGTTCTATCTCACTCGTCGTAATCTTTGAAACAGGAAAGAAACCGGGAGCATATCATTTGCCCCCTCCCCATCCAGCGAAGAGTTTAACATTATTAACGTGACACATAACCCGGCCTTTGATCTCTATTGGATTTGCCGCCGTGAGGGAACTCGTAAGAAATCGCGTTCTCTAATAAATTGTACGTAACCAACTTTGTGCATGCTGTAATTAATTAGCACGAGCTAACAACGTTATGCTCACCATTTTATGTTTCTGGGAGATCCGGTTATGCCTTTGACTCACACTTTTAAATGGAATTAGAGTATGTTATAACGATTTTTAATACTGTGAATTATAGGAGCGGAGTAAAGATGACTTTAATCAAATTACATTAAGTACAAAGTCTTAATTTGAAATGTTGATCTGGATTTTTATACGGTAGAGGTATGTTTATTTAATTTAAACATAACACTATCTGTTTAACAGTTTAAAAAAGGATATAAATATAGTAGCATAAATGTAGCAATCCTTAGGTACTAATATTATAACAACAGTAAGTTTTCTACATATAAATTATATATAACGTATTATAGAACTATTCAACGAATCATCACAACATTTTACACATTTCACGAATACAAAAACAGTACAGACACTTTCATCAGAAATAGATTATTCTCAAGATACCGAAAAACATAATTATTTTCTGACTATTGTAAACACATGTCGTAGTTCTTTTAGGTGAATAATTAATGATAAGAAAAAAAAATTATCTTTTTAAAAAATACATAATTTTAAACAAAATCTTAGATTTCAAACAAATACTTTAAATTTGCTAAGCGGAAAAGGTTTCCATTGTATTCGAATAAACTACCATCAGTTTATTTGAGAGAATCATTTATCTTTTTAAAAATATTTCATCTTTTAATTGAAGGACTTTAAAGTACAAAATTGTTTTTTTTTTAAATGGCGCAAACAATTTTTAGCAACGTATTTGCACCTACCTGAAAATCTATTCATTGAAATACTTCGCCTCTAAGACGTTTATAATGTGGCAAGCGACTTGTCGCGTAGACTTGTAAATCCGATGACGTTTTAAACCTGAGAGAAAGAGAAAGAGTCTATTGTCCTCACAAAATCCGTAAATAAAAAAAACAATAGGTATTAAGAGCCCGTTTTGTTCCTTAAATCATCAACATATTACTGGTATCGACTGGCCCGATGGCGCATTCGGTAGTGACCCTGCCCCATGCGCCAAGAGTCGTGGGTTTAATCCCCACTCAGAACATTCGTGTGATGAATACTTGTGTTTGTTCTGTGTCTGGGTGTTAATATCTAATATTTATGTAGATATATATTAGTAATACCACTGTTAGTTCTGATAACCGTAACATAAGTGCTTAAGCTACTTACCTCGAAATCAGATCAATGTATGTGATGTAGTCGGATATTTATTTATTGGATATTGAAATAAATCCTCGCGGGGATTAAGTTTCCATTAACGGAAAAACAAATGAAACTATAATTTCGAATGTTGACTGCAATGTAGGATCTAGTAGAACTAGTAATATTATCTGGAATCCTCGTGACTTTCAATGTAACATTTAACGAACACTCTGTTTGTTACAGAGTGTTCGTTAAATGCAATAATAGCAGTACCTAATAAAACTAGTGAAACGAATCGTCAAATAAATTCTTGAGTGCTGTATTCATTCGCGTTCAATCCAGTAGTGAATAAACATGTTCAAAAATGTCTTAACTATCTCTTTTTGACATTTGCTTAACTATAATTCTACAGTAATTTTACCTAAGTAGTTTAATTTAGTAATGAGCCAAATGAAAAACTCTATTTTACAGTAGAAGATGATATTATAAGGTTAACAGGACTTTGGTTATTCTGGCATTTTCCAAATGCTTATTACTTTTTAATTTAAACATTTTAAATGAGTGATTGATTTTTTTTAACTCCTGTATTCTCGATGGAGTACAATCCTCATACCTAATCATTTTTTTTTTCTATTTTTTCGAGACACAAAATGGATATGTAATTCACTGAATTAAAGTATTGCCTCAATTGTGTGTAAGCAATACTTATGACCTTTTGTATTAACAATTTAATAACATTTGAAAGATCACTGTCGCTAAAATAAAGGTTTGGGTAGTGGTTTTTCAAATCTGACTCGAAGTGATCCCCGCCGACTTTTATTTATCATAATATAAAATTCGTGTCAAATTTGTCCAAGATTTGTCCAATTTGGACAAGAGCTCCTTCAGGTGTTTCACCACTTCGTCAATCCAGCGATGTCAAAGGGCCAGACCCACTTCGGTTCGCTGAGCCAGCGTAGTAAGTAAGTAAGTAATATAAAATTAAGACAATAAATTAAAGCCAATACAATCTTTTAGCAGGTTTTTTGTGTCTATAAATAAATCTATGGACTCACAAAGGAACGTTCGCCTGTTTCTGAACTGAAGTTGTACCTGACGTTTTTGTTTGAATAATAACTTCCTAACCACGTCGTCTGTCTTTGCGTGTCCCTCCACACGAGCGTGTTATGATGTTTACATATCATAAACAAAAACGTAAAAGCAACGGAATTATTCATGTCTTCCACGCTGCCTTAAATGAATGAAAAAGCGGGCTAAACCTGACTTTGAAAATATTCATAGCCTAAAAACGCGACGGTCTACAACGAAGGATAAGGATTTGTGAATAAATGTTTTGATAATGTAAAGAATATTCTAACATTTTGGCAAAGCATTAAGCTTATGTAAGACTTATGAATTGTCGAGAAGGGTAAAATTCTAATTCCATCACTGAAAGTAATTATTAACAATGTTTTCTTTTTCTAATATACATGTTTTTCTAAAATACAATTAAATAAAACGTATGTATTTAATTTAAGAAAAAAAAAATCCTTGAACTAAATATAAAAGTCATTACTTACCTCCGCTTTATAACGATGCATTTAAGTAGGTTACCGTGTGCACTATTCAGTCACTGCCCTCCCCTAATGTCACTGAACATTGTTTAATTAAAAATTCACATTGGTCATTTTGCATTCGCAATCTAAACTGAACATTCGCATATTAATTACTTTACATTTAAACAGAAGCGGGTAGTTTACATTCGAACTAAGTTGAGTCGCGACTTGAGGCGCGATGTTCGTAGCACGGCTACAGGGGGTCGTAGGCGACCGCGCGGTCGTAGCTACCGCGGCAGACTGAACCACACTGAATGGTCCGTTTCGTTCGACTCTTTCGACGACCATTCCCATTAGTAGGCTTTTTGAGCACTTAAGATTTTCCTTTAGGCGCCGTAATGAAGGTTACACTAGTGCTAAATTAGTAAATACTATGGAATGGCTGATTTAATTACAAGCTTTATTAATATTTAGGAGCGTGCGGCCTTCTATTGTTTAAGCGACTAACTTCGATTTACTTTAGTTAACTGTTTCTTTTGGTAACAAATATACTAGTTTTAATAAATTTAATATCAGATTTGTAATTTGCAATATTAAATAACTTTTAATAACGTACATAGACAACATTTTTATACTAATTATAAAGCTATAGACTATTATCTGAACAAAAAAATATATTAAGAATACTTTACGAAAGTTACACTACCTTAAATACAAAAATAATATATACATACGTAAATTCCTCACGTACCTGCAGCAAATAAATTTGAAAGAAGTTAACAACCATTTCACCGAAAATGTAAAAAACATAAACAGTATTATTTTTGACGCAATTAGCCAAAATTATTTAAAACATAATTCCGCGGTGCATGCTAAAACCATACGTGTTCATAATTTATATAAAGACCGCTCTGTTCCTAAAATTTACATGAAATTGCCAAGTTTGGTCCATTATTTTAAAGTACTAGTACAGGTTCTGTAATATTCTTGTGCTTTAAAGTATCAAGGGGTAATTTTTAACAATTTATGGTGTTTCGCTTGAATATTTAATAATAATTTTTCGTAAAAAAGTTTTGAAGGAGCATGTACAGAGGTGAATGTTCTCAGGTGCTTCAGGATTGATTTAAAATTATCCAAAGAATAAATAGTAAAAAGGTTTTAATATCTTTTTTGATATATGAATAAGTAAAACACTGTGGCAAACAGTGGCTGAAGATATCAGAGGAGCAGACTTAAAGTATTCACAGCGCTGAAGACAGGCAACTTAAGATGCTTGTCGCCCTCTTGCGCCCTCCGCTGTGAATCTGCATTAAAACCTTCAAAGGGCAATGCGCGAATGACACATCTCATGATGCAAGCGCCTACAAGCTACGTTGGCCACTTACGTAGACTAGTTTGCCACATTCTTGGTATATGTACTACATATATACATAACATCACGCCCATTATACCCGAAGGGGTAGGCAGAGTAAAAGGGGCAGCAGGCCTCTATAACCACATTTAGTTAAAAATAAAACTGGGCTGGGTTAGATGAAAATTGTGAAAAAGTAATGACAAATGGCTAGCTTGTGGCTTACACAATCACATACCTAAATCCCGATATACCATTATTCGCCTTTTACATTTCTATTTTAAAAAATCAAGTCCTTGTTGTATAGAAAGTTATTATGTCATTCCCCGAATGTCATAGACAGTTCATTCTCAAGAAAACCTCTGCTACAATCTAGTCAGCAATCTAATGCTGTAAGAACTGTATCTAGAAACACACATAGCGGCAGGGATGAGACCTGGCGACCTGAGACAGGGTTTACCTAGTTTCGGGACCAGTCTCTTAGTAATTGTACCAAATGCCTTGAATTATAATAATATGCATCTTGTAAACGGGAGAAAATAAATATTTAATTTATTCATATTCAGAGTACTTTTACATTTACCCAAAATGTACAAGTCGTATGTAAATAAATAAGAAGATAACTGAATTCTGATATATAATATTAACCAACTTATTATTATGTTATTATAGATAGGGAGCTAAACCATAGCATTTTATAACACTTAAAAAATCATTTGACTAATTTATATTGTCTTATTCCTTTTTTATATATGAAAGTAGATTTATTTGTTTGTACTATGTATGGTTAACTACTCAATCGATCATCGTGAAATTTTGCATACACTCTTAATGCTATTCCTTGAAGGACGGACATTCACACGGGCGATGCCAAGGAAAGATCCTAGTTTCCAACAAAACCTATTCACGTGAATCAAATTGCGGGCACGGTAGTTAGTCGCTTAATACATTTCGTGTGAGCAAAAGTTTTAGTGGAGGGAGTTACTGGAACAATATATTCTGTAGGTATTTTTCTTTATTCGGGCCCGTCGCCTAGTTGTGTTAAATAATATTAAATTAATTAGTCCGGTGCGTGCAAGCCCACACGAAAACAGCCGACAACCGACCTGCCTACACTGACATAGCCTTATAAGTTGCCACTATGAAATAAATGACAGTAAGACGTGTCCGCTCAGACCAAAACAATTCTCAAATCAAAAATGTGTGTGGTAAGAGATTTTGTCAATGAACAAATGTTAAAAAACGACGAAAGACAAACTCGACATAAATACATATATACATAAGTAAGTAAAGGTAGGCAGAGTCAAAGGGACAGCAATCCCCTTTAACCACATTTAGTCAAATATAAAACTGGGCTGGGTTAAATGGAAAATTGTTAAAAAGTAGTGACAAGTGGCTAGCTCGTCGCCTACACATTTTACATACCCAAAACCAGATATACCATTAATTGCCTTTTACGACATGCTGGGCAAGGCACACAGTTTGAACATTATTTTAAAGTTCCAGACCAACATGGGGCTAACTCGTCATAATGATTGGTAATGCTCTGTGTGTGTTAAGTACATACATGATTGGATAATAAAATGAACTATACTGGGAAGGTTTACACTATAGATTGCAAATTTTTTGGGATGTAAATACATACGTGATGTGTTTACATCCCAAAAAATATTTAAATTTCTTTAACTCATTAAGTAATTCATAATAAAGGCTGATTTTTTGACACAAAACACCAGTAAATATATGTGTTAACAATAAAATAATATACTGAACCGCTCAGCAAGCAAATGCCTCGCAATTAAACATATTTCTGAAGACACCTTATTTATTAATAATGTATGTATGCCGTTAAAAATCAGCTAGAGTACGAGTGGAAAGAAGTTTTCCTGTTGGATAATTATTGTTATTTACGAGCTCCTTTTTATTTCAACTATAGATTCTTACCACAAAAACATATATTACCTCACTTTCCTCGAGTGTACTGTGGACCAGTGCCATAGACGTCCGTTCAGTCACGCGAATAGCACATAATGTACTTGTACAACGGTTTTATGGGAGAGATTAATACGTTGTGTAGCGATTGAGACCGCTTTGAGTGGGGGAACAAAAGGGAAACGAATGATGACGACTTTAATACGCGATCTTTATATGCACAGAACACAAAAGAACAGATACTTTTCATCGAAGTGTTTATTGTCAATATGAACATTAAGTTTTACTGCAGATTCTTCAAAGAGCTTGGTAGTTTTGATGCACTGAAGCTACTCACGCCATAGAAAACATACAGATGGACAACCAGAAAAAAATCTTCCGTTATTTGTCTTTAACAGAATTACCCTTAGATAACCTTATATAGAGGCTTAATTTTCTAAATATATTTTTAGATAATATACATACATACATAATGTCACGTCTTTTTCCCATGGGGGTAGGCAGATCTCACGTCCTTCCATTTGCTACGATCCTGACACACACCTTTCGCTTCTTCTACATTCATAAGTCTTTTCATACACATTATTAGATTACAAGAGCTAAAGCAATCTAAAGTTGAGAAATAATCTAAATATATACACGAGTATATTGTTCTACCTACATAAACCGATAGAACTCACTAATTTCAAACAGGTTAATCTCTGCTTGAATTTCGTCTCCTGAAATTTCCCAAACAAAATAAACTAACGCCTACACCAAATTATTCTTAGCAATATTAATGAACTCCTTGGCAAAAGAGAGAAGCCAGTAAGTTCTTCGTTTCTCTTTAATTACACTCGATTTCAAATTTAAAAAGTTTTGAATTCATTTTAAAATACTAAAGGTGGATCATTTATATTGGTGTGAACACGATATTCAAGCTTTAGCCTTATTTTATTTATAACTGGATAGCTGGAAATTGGCAAAGCAAGCCGGGAATATGACTCAACTTATTTGAATCACAAGAAGATCGTATTGTTTTACTTGTTTTAGGTATCTGTTGTAAAAGAGGCCATATTGAGGGGCAGGAACAAGTTAATAACAGAGTTCCATTGGATCCTTCGGGTACGGAATCCTAAACTATGTAGGTAGCTCAGGTGCACCAATTCACACAACAAATCTATTAATAACCACCGACGTTTTATTTTATAACAGCTGTACCCGCGGTTTAAGCCGCGTTTATGGTTTATGTTATATAGCCTATAGCCTCCCTCGATAAACGGGCTATCTAACACTGAAAGAATGTTTTAAATCGGACCAGTAATTCACGAGATTAGCACGTTCGAGCAATCAAGAGTTTATTTGTTTGTTACAAAGAAACCCTTCAGCTTTATAATGAAATAAATTAAATTTTGAAAGAGCAATAGAACTCCATTCCTCTATCATTCAACATCTATTTTGTAGTTACCTAAATCTTCAGGTTTTCTCACTGCCGAACTATTATCTCGGGAATAACTTGAAAACATTATTTTTAATTATTATTATAATCAAAGAAACGGTGCATTTACTTATCTTGATCTTAAGATAGTCCATGATCGTTGAAATACTACTATCTCAAATTTAGCTCCTAATTAAAAAAGCGTTGTATTTTTTGATAAGAGTCCTCATGCCTCGCAGTAATTAAAATTTAAGAAACAAAACAAAAGAAATTCAAATTACAGGCATACCCGTGGCACAATATAGTGAAGAGAGCAGTGTGGCTGCTTTTTATCAAACAATACACGCACACTCTTAGGTATAAAAAATAAAATGTAAGTTAGCTGAGTGTTCCTAAAGTTTTTATGTTTCTGAAGGACGCCGGATATTCAAACCCTATAAGTGATTGATCGAAATATATGAAAGGCGTAATTGAATGATCTAGGTTAAAATGAGTAGAGCAATCATTCTCAGGCCAAATTAAAGTGTCGAGATTATTGAAAAAACTTTTAAAAAAATTAAATAATTTCGTATGAAGATTAACTGAAATACAATTTATATGATGTTGTAGCATAAACTTAAATACGCTTAAAAGTCTTTTTTTAACTAAAGTTAAATAAAAGGCCTAAATGGTCGACTTGGTAGCTAATTATACAACATAATAATATAATGTACCTGCAAATCTTCCTATCATGTTCACCAACTTGTATGTATTCATATATGTTTTATTTTGACATCGCAAACAAAAAACTTGCGCGTTCCTCAATACGTGGTCTCTTTGTATCTATTTGAATGCTTCACTGTTATTGATGACATTGTGCTACAACATTAACGCAATTTCGTAGAAATTAAAATCTTAGCCTAGGCTTCAGTTTATGCGAGTTAATGGAAAATTATGAAGAGTAAACGTTGAACAACTCCTCACCGGCAATTTACTTCATAACTAAATAAAAGGCATCCGACGTAATTAATTATTTATAGGTACATAATTCATTTTATTTACACTATTTCCACACGTTATTGATTTCATTACTAAATTCTATATTTGGGCTATCAAGCATCTTCATTCATAAAGTCTGTAATATGTTATGTATGTAGATGTACACGTATCTATATAAGTGTTACTTAAATAACTTTTTCTCATTTAAATTTATTTGTACTATGTATGTATGTACCTACAACTAAGGATGTTGTCATGACGTCAATTAAGACGGTTACTTGCAAAAATATACTGTGACCAGTATAAACTGGTAAATCGGTTAATCTTTACATACTCGTACATTGTTTATAACCTACATATGAAATCAACAAACGTTCCGTGTAAACCGCATCCTGTCAGCACACAATAACGGCTAAGTATTAAAACAGGGACTCCTGAAGCCAGCGCGGATGTTCCTCGTAGTTGCTCAAGTGTTCTGTCTTATTGGACAACAAACAGGAACACTTCCCGCCGGCGAGTGCAGGGCGCCTTTGAGCCCTGCGTTGTTTGATCGGCACTTAGTTTTAGCTCGTGTTAGAGTCAACAGGCAAACTAGATGGGGCCTAGAGATCTCTCAAGTTTATAATGCTTCATTAAGGGCTGATTTTTCAACAGTCAGATAAAAGATAACAATCGAATAAACCACAACCCGGATGATTAAAAAAGTCATTGCCTGTTTCCTAAGTAAAATACCGTTTGACATCCGCAAATTGGTAGCGTTATACTTTATCAGTCGGTTAATTCTTATCTGACCAATAAAAAATCGGTTCTTAATTAATTTATGGACTGTTGAAGTATTCGGTCCAATCAATGCATTAAAATGACTAGAAATTCAATAGACTTGTATATAGTAATTACCGTCCAATGTTGGTCTGCGACTTAAAAAGAATGCGCCTACTATGTTCCTTGCCTAGCATGTCGTAAAAGGCGACTAATGGCATATCGGGTTTTGGACGCGTGATTCTGTAGACGACAAGCTGGCCACTAGTCACTATCTTTTCAGTTTTCCATCTGAGCCCAGTTTTTTTTTTGGCTGAATAGTTAAAGGGGCTAGCTGCCCCTTTGACTCGGCCTACCCCTAAGGAGATTGCGGGCGTGAGGATATGTATGTGTGTAGTAATTCCCAGACTCGCTAAATCCTGGATTAAGATCTAAGGGGACTTAAGCACGGGGCATAACGCTAAAAAGATGAAATTACGAAATTCAGTAGACTAAGAAAAGATGCCAATCCGTATCAGAATTTCACGATAACATTACATCCAAATCTGTGAAAATAGTCAACAGCTGAAATAATATGAAAACACTTATTATTAACCAACTAATATTAATTAACAATAATAACGACACATACAATTCTCAAGTACTGACCTTTGTTATGAAACCATCAACGAAGGTAATTAACCCCAGACCCGCGGCAAGTACCAATTTCTCTAACCACTATTTGTCCTGGTGCTCACACTCAAACCCCAGTCACGTATAAGACACGTTTTATACGAACGAACGTGTCATACGAATTAATGCTGTATTTGACAAGCTCGATGGCGCATGCGGTAGTGACCCTGCCCCATGCGCCAAGAGTTGTGGGTTCGATCCCCACCCAGGACAAACATTCGTGTGATGAATACTTGTGTTTGTTCTGTGTCTGGGTGTTAATATCCAATATTTAAGTATATATTTGTAATACCACTGTTGTTTCTAATATCCGTAACACAAGTACTCAAGCTACTTACCTCGGAGTCAGATCAATGTATGTGATGTAGTCGGATATTTATTTATTTATTTATTTTTAACTGAGCAATGTCGGAGTGTTTCGATTGATCACATATTTTATTCGTTGCTGAAACAGACTACTGTTCCCCGGAGGAAACCAAACAACTATTTTAAAAAGCACCGCGTTTCTATAAAGCGGGACATTTTGGCGTTCCCTGGGGTCCTGAAGGATATCGGACGCAGGGAACCTTTCGGAAATGCGGTCGTATTATGTGCTTTCTCTCAATGTGTGCAAAAATAGTTGGGAATTATTGAAATTAGGGTGTAGCGGAAATAAAAAGTTTGATCACACATTGCAGGTATTTATGCGTTATTCTACTAACTTTGGCGGGTCACTTTTATTAGTTAAAGACGCTTGCTACGAAACCAAAGGAATATTCCTTTTTAATAATAATAAATAAAATTATAAATATTTATTTCGAACAACTCATACAGTTCATATAGAGTTAGTATTAATCTTATCAAAATAGTGTTAGTAAAAATATTTCATTAATAAAATTGAATTTTTATGTCAATGAATATCACCGAGAGCGAGTAGCTATATTCTCATTTAATCACTCTCCGCACCATACATTTCCATATAGGTGAATTGTACCTATCAGCCACTGTCTCCAGGATGCTATTGCGACTGGCACGCAGTCTGTTTATCAAGGATGTGGTTTTATTACGAATGATGGCGTGAAATCCACCAGTGTGATATTTCGCAAACATCTCTGATGCACTACAGTGGCGTGTTTTTAAGTGACAGATAGACAGATATTATAAACACAATGCGAAAGTGGAAGGATGTAGGAATCGCGGAAGGCCCAGGCTCACCTACCACGACCAGATTGGTCGTGTTGTAACGGAAAGTGATGTTAGGAGCCATAAGAACTGTAGAACTTGTATGAAAAGGATTGTGAATGTTAAAGAAGCAAGTGAGGTCTGTAAGGACAGCTCCATATGTCCGGTTTTCTGTGCCTATACCGATAGGAAAGTGGCGTGAAGTTAGCTAGTTTATTATATAAAAAACAAGGATGAGAAGGATTAATGCCTGATTACTCTTTACCAAAAGATAAAACCGTGTCTGGCAACTTACAAAATATGTAACTTAGAAGACTAAATATGGAGTAAACTAATCTACTTGCAATCTTTGAAAATATATTGTTATCTTCAGTTAACCCCGTAACCCATAGACAAATTATTAAATAATACAACACCAGAGATAAAACTTAACGTTTGTAAGCTCAATCCTTAAGGTAAAAAATATATTACGTCAGTCAATCAGAATATATGCTATATCGAGAAAGAAGTTGAAATGATAAAAATATATTAAGACTATGATCAAAGATAATTTAAGCAGTAAACGTAATCCTCCAGACAACCTTTGTATACAAGGCAACTGAACTAAATTAGATATAAAAAAAATACGTAGGTACGTCTCAAAAAGCATCTCTAAATCATAAAATTACTAAGAAATACAAACAAGAATAGGTAAAAACGTACTGGCTTCAATTAGTAAAAAAACGAATTTTAATGCCGATTATAACGAAAAAACAAATTTTAATGCCGATTATCATTGACTAGCAGCGCCTCGCGGTTTTACTCGCGTAGTTTTCGTTCCAGTGAGAATACGGGGATAATATATAGCCTATGTTACTTGCTGATTAAGTGGCTTTTCACTGGCGAAAGAATTTTTCAAATAGGTCCAGTAGGAGCGGAGCCTATTCAATGCAAACAAACAAACAATCAAATCTTACCTGTTTATAATATACGTAGATTAAGTTACTTAATATTATCATTCTAACCTCAGATTACAGAACAAAAACAAAGCAAATACAAATTCGAAAGCAAATACAAACTCTAGGCAGTTCGAAACAAAGCGTTGCGTTGACAGTACATCACGTCTGTGTTTTAAATTAATTCTTAAAAATGCCTTGTGTGTTTAAACATTGTAAAAATTGTTCCAAAAATTAAGACGAGAAAACGGAGTACTCTTTCATAGTTAGGTAATAATTATCTAAATATTTTGATATTATATTTCCGTGTTATTTGTTTCTCATTACTTGGAACACAAAACTTCAATGAAATTTGGGTAGTGTTACTATGTTACATTGAAATATTTTCCTTGAAGTAAAGGTAATATGAAAATACTTGTGATCTACGCTATTATTATAAAGATGAAAGATTATTTGAATGTATGTAACGAATAAACTACTAGGTATATATTTTATGCATTTATTCCCACGAACGGGAACTACACGAGTGAAACCGCGGGGTGCTGCTAGTATAAGTCTCACGTATAGATGCCAAAAGGCAATATTTCAAGAAATTGGTGCAAAATAAAGGCTGCTAAGATTGCATGTTTTGTATGTCGATTATTATTACCAAGTTTTATATTTCAAAAAATAAATCTTAGATGTTTATTTTAAAGGAAAATAAAAATAATTAAATACATGTTACAATACCAACCAAAATTATATTACTCGAGCATTAAACACAAAAAACAGTGGGACTTTTTTTCATTACCCTGGCAAACTTACACGCACACTAGGATACAATGTTCCTACAGTGTCTCGCGCACTCATAGATTCATTCTTGCCTCACATCTTTGTTCCGAGCGGTCCATCTGCCTTTTGTTCTCTAATCTGAGATTCTAAAAGTATAATTAGATATGATATTAACTAACTAAGTAAGTAAATATGATATTATCCAACAATAAAGTGCCTACATAATAATAAAACCGACATGTTAATAAGATAAAATAGTTAAAAATTTACTTGTAAATTTAAAAAACAGTCTTAAAAAGATTGTATAGTTACTTACATTTCAATATTAATATGATGTAGAATATCAAGTTATTACCAAAATTATATATTTTATTACATTATATAATTAAATATTCGTATATTAAATAAACAAAAAACAGTGTTTTGTTTATTTAAGGAAAAACATCAACACATCAGTTTTGATGTTTTTTAGATGAATATAACAACAAAGTTTAAATTATAAATTGTATGTATGAAGACCACCGCAGTTCATGACTTAGTACATATTCATACCTAAACAATCATCCATTTAACCACCGTTTATAATATTAGTAAACCCCTTCACAAACGCAACAAACTAAGTTATGTACCTACTTTTCTGATGCACGTACCATACAAATAGTACCCCTGATACTCAAACATATGAAGTGCGCTGTGCAGGGTTTATAAATAGCCACAATGTGTATTCTCATCAGCTGCGAAATTCGCCTCGTCACTTCGAGGGTTCGGAACGAGCCCATTCGGAGATTTTACAAGGCACCGTGACTCATGAGAGGGTTAAGGCTTTATTTAGGGTCTGTGCGACCGCTCATTTAGAGCCGTATTGATGCCAAAATTACCTACCAAATACGTGATTGGAAATTAAAGGGACACTTCGGGTGAATTCGCTCTACAAAGGAAGTCGTAATAATGGGGGAAATGGAATCTTTGTAGCACCATTTGATCATTATTCCGTTTGAATTTTTAGAATGGACAATTATGTTTGTTTTTTTTAGTTATCAATCTCTATGGGTTTGAGTCTCCATATGAGGTTTTAGTGGTCATACTAAGCTAATAAAGTACGATGAACATTTGTTAGTCTTTATTTACACATTTAACAATCATAGTTGCACACTAGTTACATAAGTATTATGTAGTTATTTCAGATTACTCTCCGAAACATGAATGTTAGGTCTAAGCTCCTATGACACAAAAAGTATATGCAAGTAAGCTATATTATGTAAGCTATTAGCAAATACTATAGGTATTAAAACAGTGCGTAAACAGATGTATGTTCCTAGGTATACACACTATAGTGTCACCAGTTTCGTCGGACACACTGCCATGTATACTTAACAAGCTAATAATTAGAAAACAATAGTTTAGTTAGCGAATATTGTTAAATTCATATACGGGTTAATGTGCTGAACACGCAAGCTTGTTAGTAGAATTGGAAACCTACTCGCTTTCAGCTCAATGCAGGTGATGTGGCGGCAGAACAAATTTGTTGACCCGCTTTTTACGGAGTTAATTAACAATCAAGTTTAGATTGACTTGATAACGAGTTATGGCTTGCTTTGCCTCGAGCTAGGCATAATCTGAAGTTTTTATTGGTTCGAGGAAATACGAATACAAATGCGGCACAGGTCGAGGCTGAGTGGTCAGCGTGAACAGTTCATTGAGTTTTAATAATAGGCAAAGCAGCCAGCAACCTTTTTTGAAGGTATACCTAGGACTGCCGGGGCACAAAAGGAATAATGGATTTTGCCCCTATACTTTAAACAGGTTAAAGTTAGAAGGCCATCAAATCTTAGATCTGACGTGGTTCAAGTCTATATATTAAACTCGTATAAAATTTTGTCCCATATTGGTATGGGACTTGAAAAGAACGTGCCAACTGTGTTTCATGCCCAGCATGTCGTAAAAGGTGACTTATGGTATATGGGATTTTGGGTATGTGATTGTGTAGGCGACGAGCTAGCCAGTTGTCACTATTTTTTCACGATTTTCCATCTAACCCAGCCCAGTTTTCTTTTGGCTGAATGTGGTTGAAGAGGCTTGCTGCCCCTTTGTCTCTGCCTACCCTTTCGGGGATTATGGGCGTGATGTTATGTAGTTAAGTACAATATTGAATTTTATACATACATACATATGTACATACATAAGATCAAATAAAACTGGGCTGAGTTAGATAGCACATTGTAAGCCATTTTTCTCGTCTAAATTGACGACCGAAAAGTCCACACATCACCTGCTGTTTAATACTAAACGAACGACTCGCTAGTATGCAACTTACAAAGCGAACTTCGGCTTAGCGCCCTTTAAAGGCGAGTACAAGCAACATTATACTCTATGAACAAGAAATAGCACCACGAGGAGACTAAAGTTAAACGAATTACTAACAGTAGTGCGGCTAGACTAGCAGCTGCGGGGATTAGCTGGACATAACTGCGCTGTGCTAAGTCATGAACTGCGGTGGTCTCCAACTTGTTTTCTGTAGTAAGCAGTGTGCAGGTCGCTTAATGGTGAGCACATAATTGTTAAGCCCATAGACACCGAGAGCGATAGAGAATCGCAGATGTGAAGTCATATTTGCCAATGGTTTGTTATTCCTAATGCGAATCTACTAAAGGCAAACAAGCGTACTTGTCTACAGTCACCGTAGCCTAACACCAATGTAATGTTGAGGTTAAAGTGAATAATAAGGGCATTATACATAATGCCCGAGCATTATCAAAGATGACCAATAGGAGTAGGCAATTTGATAATAACTATTCAAATAATCACATTGTCCGGGCATTGTACATAATGTCCATATATCGGGAAAAGTAATAATAAACATGTTTCACAATTTATTACTTGGTCCAAAACAGTTATACTGATCACAGAAGCTTTAAACTTAAATTTAATTTTAAATTTTAATTATAAAATACGATGTATCAAGGATGGTATCAAGGCAATTCATTTAATTAACCACTTTGACAGCCCGTATTGTTCTTATAACGCGAATGATGTGATATAAAAAAAAGAAAAGTGAGATTTTTCTTTGTATCTGATAGGTCGTGAAACAATAAAATAGGTTAAAGTCTCGTACATTATTTTATAGCATACGACATCATACGATTCCTTACAACAGATGTATCGTCACTACGAGAGTGGGATTCTGTGTTGCCATTTACACCCGAGGATTAAATTTAAACTTTAATGTGCTGGGGACGGGCAAGGTAAGGGAGGGACATGTACCTACTGGACAAGAGGGTGCAAATTTGAATAAAATGTTTAGAGAATGTTTGGGTGTTTCGTGATGACACCATATGGCAACAAGGGAACATTCGTTTCGAGATTTTGAAGGTATCAGTCTCATGTATATGTAATAGAATCGCAAATAAATCATCGTACTTAGTACCTTTTGTAAATTCGTTTAAGTGAGTAAGTACTTTATACGCCAATTCATGTACTACTTACTTTTTTGGGTCCATCTAACATAATTAAAATACAAATCTACAATTGATTGTTTAGTTATGCGAACATACATAGTTGGCTACTATCATGCTGTTCTTATGTATTTCATATTTCTTTGACAGGTCCGTTGGTCTAGTGGTCAGAGACCCTGACCACGAAACCAGGGGTCGTGCGTTCGAATCTCGCTAAGGGCAAAGTTTCCGTGTTATAAATATGGACAATTGTACTCGAGTGATGGATGTTTATAAAGATATTTAAGTTTGTCTATCCGTTTACCTTTATCTATAGTACAGGCTTATAAGCTTAGTTTGGAACTAGGTAATTGGCGTGCCAGTCTGGTGAATTTATTATTATTTCATTTAAGTTTAACTGTTGTCAAACAAACAAACTCACCACAAACACTATGGCCTATTCCGTTTTAGGTAATTGTTAAAATTCAAAAGAAACACAAAATACAACTAAGTCACGTAGATAATTACATGCAATTTTAATACTATCTTAACTGCACTACACCGCTTAACTGTAGAAACGAGTTTAAATTGTAAACTTAACTTGCGTGCTACACTCTAATTTCGGTTCAAAATATGTAAATCCTTGTACGTGATTAAAGCGTGATTAGCTTTTCTTAATTTTCTTCCTAGTTAGATATAGCAGCGGCTTTAATTTCAGATTTATAAAAAAAACTGTATAGCATTCTTAATTGCCTAATAAAACCAACCTTCAATTAAAATTAATAAAAATATAATCGACATCTCTAAAATTATCGCTTGTAATTTAAATACGTACTTAAATTGTTATACGTCTTGGGATCAGTTAGCGGATCTCTAGACGCTTAAAACATTTTTATTCCCACAACCATGTAAGGAACCATCGTTATTAATGATTAACGATGATTACTTAATATATAGATATTGATCTCTTTGTATAGGTAATATACACAAAATCGCGCCCGTGATCGCCTAAAGAGCAGAGCCTACATTATACAAGAAGCAGTAACCTCTTTAAGCATTCAAACATCTCATTATATAAATCGAATAATTCATATGTCTCGGAACCTACTAATTCCCTAGATCTAATTGCATAGATCGATTGCAATTTATTTAAAAAATATATATATTTCTGAATTAAATATCGCAATCAATTGTTTATATAAACTTTTTCAATCTAATATGTTCATTTATAAAAATTAAGGAATCTTTATCTTTTTAAGTCCTATGTTGGTCGGGGACTTAAAATGAATGTGCCAACTTTGTTTCTTGCCTAGCATGTCGTAAAAGGTAATAAACGGCGACGAGCTAGCCACTTGTCACTACTTTTTCACAATTTTCCATCTAAGCCAGCCCAGTTTTGTTTTTGGCTGAATGTGGTTAAAGGGGCCTGCTGCCTCTTTGATTCTGCCTACCCCTTCGGGGATTATGAGCGTGATGTTATGTAAAGGAATCTTGCCAATATCCAAACCAACATTAAATTAACTTTATCCAAAAAAAATAACATAACTGCAGTCCATTATAGTTGCGCCGCGAACTATTCTATTCGACGCATGCATTTTAATGTCGAAATCCTCTCGCAAACGAGCTGTTACTAACATTGGGGATGAATTTTAAAAAATGTGATGCCATTTTTTGCGTAAAAGGTCTAACCAGCCGCAGGTACATGAGTGCCTTTTTACATTTTTGCAGAGCCAACGTTATTTCGGGAAAACAGTCAACAATGTGTTATTTTTTAACGCCTTTGCGACATAATTTCGACGTTTTCCCGTTGAAAGCGCGGCATAGTCGACATGTTTAAAGAATATTTTGCATGACACGCCTGCTTCACTAGGTTGTACCTACTGTGCGCGGGTATTTATTGCGCTTCATTCCTGGACATCCTACGCATCATAGCGTTTACTAAAAATATTTCAAAAAGTATTTCGGTCATTGAATAGTAGACACCCTGGATAATATGACCTTTTTTTCAACGGCAAACATTTTTCTTCTTAAATGTCAATTCTGCAAACATGCGACATATTGGTAGTTTCATAACAGGGTCTCATAGTGTTCTTTCGTTACTTATGAAACCATTACCTAAGTAGCAAGTCGTCTTCACTATAATACGACACTCAAATCACGTTCAAATTCCAATTATTTTAATACATTTATAACCGAGGACGTCACTTCATAGGACTAAGTATAAAATAAAATCAGTTTTTTGGCTTGAATAGATTTACGGAGGTGTCCTTTTTAACAATTTTTTAATTAAATTATTGACCTAAGATAGGTACCTACCTATCTGATAAAACCATATAAGACTGTTTTATGTAAAACGCATGGTACCTATGTATCTAACCTTACAGTAAAGCAAAATTGTTACCCGTTATGTACGGTCTCAAAAAGCGTTCAAGAAATTTTATTAAACTTGTTGTCGTCACATTTTTGGTACACTTGAACGTCTACGCGATCCAACCACGACAAGTTTCATTGCGGCGACAATATGGAACAGCGCAATATTTGCGGAACATGCCCATCACGAGCGGCCGCTGCATATCGCGGGCTGGCGTACGCGGAACGCGGACACAAGCGCTCCACGATTTGGAACCTTCCGTAGAGAGCATACGGGACTGTAAACTGGGCGGGAACTTGACTACTCATATCAGTAATTAGAAGTAATTACATTTTTGAGTAACTTCAAGTTAATTTGACTGGCCCGTTGGTCGAGTGGTCAGAGACCCTGGCCACGAAACCAAGGGTCGCGGGTTCGAATCCCGCTAGGGGCAAATGTTTCGTGTGATGAACATGGACATTTGTACTCGAGTCATGGATGTTTATAAACGTATTTAAGTATATCTATCCGTTCACCTAGTATCCATAGCACAAGCATAAGCTTAGTTTGGAGCTAGGGAATTGGTGTGTTAGTCTGAAGAATTTATTTATTTATTATTTAATTACGTATAAATGTAGAACAGCGCAATATTTGTGGAATATTCCCATCACGGAGTGGCCGCTGCATATCGCGGGCTGGCGTACATACGCGGACACAAATGCTCCACGATTTGAAACCATTCACAAGGCGCATACCGGTCTGTAACCTGGGCGTGAGCTCAACGACTTCTAACAGTCATTTGGAAAATAAAACTGTTGAGACAATTACTTATCTATACTTATAATAAATCTGTAGAGAGGTGAATTCTGTACATGAAATATATTTTCAAAATAACTATCAGGGGGTGATTAGTGATCGATACTGATGCCAAAAATGCAATCAGTAAAATTTTTGTCTGTCTGTCTGTCTGTATGTTCCTTATAGAAACAAAAACTACTCGACGGATTTTAACGAAACTTGGTACAATTATTCGTCATACTCCTGGGCAGGTTATAGTATACTTTTCATCATGCTACAATCAATAGGAGCAGAGTAGTGAAGGGAAATGTTGGGAAAACGGGAGAAGTTACTCCATTTTTTAAGCTTCCGTCGCGTGTGCAGCCTTAATGGTTAAAGTTAGGTACATATAAATCATGTATGACGGAAATAGTCTTTATAATATTAACCATAAACGCGGGTGACACCGTTGGCACAGCTAGTACCCAATAAAGCAATACAGTGCAACGCAATATTTGTCGAATATGCCCATCCCAGGGCGGCCGTTGCATATCGTGGGTTGGCGAACGCGAAACTCTAACACATAAACCATCCACATGGTGCAAACGGTTCGTAAATTGGGCGGGAGCTCGACGATTCTTTAACTTTCTTGTAGTAATATAACTGTTGAGTATTTTAAAGCATATAGTGTAGCGAAATGAAATATTTGCGGAACATACCCATCGCGGGGCAGCCGCTGCTGTATGTCGCGGGCTGGCGTACGCGGAACGCGGACACAAGCGCTCCAAGATTTGGAACAGTCTCGATCGACCAGTATATAGTCCCGTGTGTATTTGTTGTAAGTGTTGATAGTTGGACGGGCGAGTCGGCGGCTAACTGGCACAATATCCGGGTCGCCACGTGACGCGCCAGCTGTTCGTGTCCATTACTGGACCGTTGCCACCGAGTATCTACCCCGCAGTATACACGGTCAGTATCGTGTTACTGAGACGTTCCGGATTTCAATGTCCGTCTGGGGTTATTGAATTTAGATAACTGGTGGTTTTGTTTTGGGTTACATTTTGTATACGCATAGGTAGGTACCAATAAAGCTATAAGTAATGTATTTTAGGAAGAGTGCAACCTCCTTAATCTTGATGAAACCTTAAGAAATTAAAAACGAAAAATCCTTGGCAGGTACTGAAATACGTAGAACCAACTCATGAATGTATAGACCCTTAAATTTTTAGTGTTTCCATTCCGTTTAAGATATGATGTGGTCCATTTTAAAAATATAAAGGTATTTTTAAAATGGTCCACTGTGTCTTGTGTGTAAGATGCATGTTATTCAAAAGGCCTGGCGGGTCCCGTCATCTTGACGTTCATTATTCACTGCCTCTTTACTTTAGCATGGCAAGAAGCATGACTCTGCCAATCAGCCAGTCATACTCGTCACTTGTCACGAATTTGTCCATATTTCATTCAGCATCACAGCTTCGCAATAAATCAAGATGTAATTTATTCCAAATGAAATCCTCGTCTAATTTAGTAGCGGCAATACAGCTTCAGTAAATATCACTGTATTTTATATACCAGTCCTATTCACTCATTTGACAGGCCTGCTGGTCGAGTAGTCAGATACCCTGACCACAAAACCCGAAACCAAAGGTCGCGGGTTAGAATCCCGCTAGGGCAAATGTTTTGTGTGATAAACATGGACATTTGTACTCGAGTCATGGATTTTAAGTATATCTATCCGTTCACCTAGAAAATCTGTGCCTAGAATCCATAGCATAAGCTTAGTTCGGAACTAGGTAATTGGTTGTCAGTGTGGAGAAATTATTCTCTATTATTATTATTATATTTACTCAAGTCTACTTGGACCATGATCCTAGATTTTGGTGTTGTTACTACATGACCTGCGTAACCTAAGGATTGTTCCTTGTGGTGAGGGAAAGAATGAAAAAATAGAGGAAATAAATCTATGTATATAGGATCCATACAGATTTTAAGATTGCAATCCAACGGCATTTATAGCTAGACGCTAGATCCAGCAGAGCTAAAATTGAGCTGGACCCAGCTGGATTGTTTAATCCAGCATTGCAATCCCTAGTAGAGATAGCAATCCAGCGATATGGTGCGTGTATTAATACTTACCACCTCTAGCGCTCCGCTTAAAAATAATAATCCGTAATACTCGCATAAATCCCGCAAAGAAGCGCATTCCCGCGATTGATTCCAGGCGTGCACCCCACCTGGCGAGCCGTTCGTTCGTCGCCACCGGAATACAAACCGCCTTTTGGTGCAAATTGCGACGGCATCGCATTTGCATATTGCACTGCTTTGTGGATATTACCGCTGTAAGGCTGATGCATGCAGTGCAGTGTATCTTAGATATGAACTGCTTTCAAGGCTCGGGTGAATGGAAACAGAAAATTCACGTGTGTTAATACGAAACACGTCGTTTCTGGTGTATTAACTAATTAAAAATGTACTATCATGAAGAAAATTGATAAAGAAAATAATCCTTCAATATTTTTCGTTATATTTTATAAAATATAACGAAAAATATTGAAGGATTATTTTCTTCAATATTTCTTCACTTCACGGCTTCGCCAGCATAGTATTTGGTCTAATATAGAGACTATCACGCATCTCACGATATGACTTCCGGGATAAAAAGCATCTTATATTTTTTTCTTGGAGTCCACTTTTACTTACCAGATTTTCGTGGCATTCACTTTAAACATGAAGCTTTTAAAATGACAGTCAGGACATGTAAGAATTCTAATATCTAATACACCTATTACAGGATTCCTATCTAAAAAAATATAAACATCAATCTGTAATAACATCACATCTTAAAGGTTTTCGACCACCTTTTATTTTTTCAACAGCGACATGAACTTTAATCAAATGCATTATGCAACCACCAAGATTCTTATGTTGTTTAATAAGAAGAATGTAAACTTTATAGGTCGTAAAAGAATGATCCCGCGCTACCCACTGAGACATAAACCTAATATGAAGAAGGTCATAAAAAAACGAGTCATAATTCTAACACTTTACTTCGCAAAATTGTGTAAATGTGTACCAACTTTGTAATACATTCTAAACATAACGAAACAGTCAAACTTTCGGAGCGTGTTGGAGTACATCCAGTGTTAAAATTTCTTCGTTGATTATCTTAATACCTGTGAAATCCAAAAATAGGGATGATGACTCCATTAAAAACTATAATTCTATTTGGTCCCGTCAGTTAGATAATACAAAAATACTAGACACATTTTTCGTTTTATCAAATTAACAAAAAATCACAAAGTTTTGGCGCCCCACTCCACGACGTCGACTTGTGACTTGCGACGTCACTATTTAGTAAAAATTTTATGAAAGCGTGACGTCACGCGCAACTTGAATGGATTGTATCTTCGTCAATGTTTGTTTGACAAATAAATAAAAAAATACGTGTTTAATATTTTTTTATAATCTAACCGACGGACTCAAGATAATTTTTTAGTCATCTTGCCTAATATATCTTCTACTTATACATAAATTTAAGTCGCCACTTCTGTCTGTTCGATCTGTAAATCTTTTAAACTACGCAAGGGAAATTGATGCGGTTTTCACCAATAGAAAGAGTGATTGAAGAAGTTTTTTGTGTATAGCCTCATATTTTAGTGCTAAGCCGAGGCGAGTCGCTAGTTTTATTTTAAGCGATAAAGGAATGTAAATAAGTATATGTAGTATATAGTACAGCTTTAGTGACACTTGGCCAACTTATATTTTTTGGAGTTTCGTATTTCTACATAATATTTTAATCACTTCCGAAACCACGCCCAAAAACAAAAAAAAATACTTTAGATTTTATGTATGAAATCAGAACAGTTATTATAATTATTATCCAAGTCCATATAGACAATGCCCCAACTGTATTTAAATTATTAATATTTAATTTGAATGTACAGTTATGCATGTAGTCATGATTCACCGCTCTAATTTTCAGCAATGTATGAGCCCACTTATTGCTCAAAAATTTTTTACATTTAATAAAAAAAAAATGCGAACGTACCATAGTTGATATTAGTTGTTCTTAATTACATAGTTCATCATCTATGGAGTTGAACTCTTCTTGCTGAAATAACAAATTATATTAAAAAACCATTTACGCCCTTATGGGCAGGTCTTAATGCGACAGGGCCCTCTGCTTGTGACAAAGATCATTGCAACACGATTGAACGTCAATTTGTATGTACTCGTAGACTACATAATGCACAAAGCGTTTTGTCTCGTTTATAGTCTTAATATTGACTGACTCGATAGCGCATTCGGTAGTGACCCTGCCCCATGCGCCAAGAGTTATGGGTTCGTTCACCACCAAGGACAAATATTCATGTGAGAAATACTTGTGTTTTTTCTGTGTCTGGGTGTTAATATCCAATAATTAAGTAGGTATAATATTTATAATACCACTGTTGTTTCTGATAACCGTAACACAAGTGCTTAAGCTACTTACCTCGGAGTCAGATCAATGTATTTGATGTACTTAGTCTGATATTTATGTATTTAATAATTCTCAGAACTGAACTAAAGATCCCTACTAATATTATAAACGCGAAAGTTTGTAAGTATTGATGGATGTGTTGTTACTCTTTCACGCAAAAACTACTGAATGGATTTTAATGAAAATTTACAATAATATAGCTTCCACACCCGAATAACATATAGGCTATGATTTATCGATGTACCACGCGAGCAAAGCCGCGTGAGCTAGTATACTTTAATCGGACTAACTAAAAATATAAAAAGTATAAATACCAACATAAGTCCCTTGTAGGCCTCCTCCACAGTCTTCACCGGGTACTCGGGGAACTTCGGGAAGTCGTAGAAGGTCGGCAAGTACAGTTCGTACTCTAGGTTGTACATGTGACCGTCGATCCACTTGGCCAGGTCCGTCGGTCGAGGGAATACCGTCGCCACATCTGTGAAGACACCCTCAACCTAGATACTTTATCATATGTATTATCATCTTCATCTTTCTAGCACTGTTATCTATGGACCTAGGTATTTTCTCATCATCGTCTTCATATTCCCAGCGCTAAGCGCTTACTGAGCGGGGTCCGTTTAGACCAGGGATGGCGAACCATTTGCACGCGTGCCATCGTGACACGTAACACAAAATTATGGGCACGCATTTTTAATTGAGTTTACAAATGTACCAACAATAATCACCAATAACATTCACATCAATCACCGGGCAATAAAAGAACCATTTATAGTGAAATTTTAGAAACTTTGACATGTTTGTTTAAAAAGGTTCACCAACCCTGGCTTGAGGCGGTTTTAGATTAGCGTATTTTTCTGCGCGTATACGGTCGTTTCGGCATACGCGCTTACACGCGCACTACATTACGTGCTTCAAAAAACCGGACTTGCGTTAACGGGCAAATTTCGGCGTGTTCGCTCAAACCGGTAATGGTATCAAGTCAGTATCAACATGAATTTTGCCGAAGAAACATTACTATTGCGTTACTTTTTCGCCGTCGACTGAGAAGACGAAAAATATGCTGGTTGTCACCGATAGTTGCATCAAGTGGGCGCGCGGGGAAGCGTTTCTCGCGGCTTGCGCTTATACAAGCTTATAAACGCGTCAACGCTCGTACGATTTGCTCGTGTGGCAAAAAGCGCGCCTATACGCGCCTACATGCGCTTCCAAAAGCGAGCTTAAACGCGCGTATAAAACGCTAGTCTGTAACCGCTCTTAGACCCTGTTCCAGGATTAAGTAAGCCTGGTAATTACATTTTAGCGACTGGCGATCTGACTGAATTAGATATCCTTATCTACCTTAATTAGATATTAAGGCAGATTCAGCTAATTTAGATCACGGTTTTACATCCAAAACAAAAAAGCACTAAATATAATCATACTTTACAATAAAATATAACAAGCGAAAACACAACAAATACTCCAAACTTGATTAATACTGTAAAAATCAAGACATGAAATATATATTAGCAAAACATAAATAGATAACAAGATCTAAGAAAATGTTGATCTTGCAATCACCCTTATTATTTTTCTAGTCTGGTAGTCAATATTTTAGTTAAGCTGAATAAATATATGTTTTTTATCGTCTATCGGGTGAAATTTTAATGATTGAACCATTAATGTCCTGGCGGCCCGAGACTCAAAAAGAACGAACCAACTGTGGCCAACACAATTTAATTTGTGGTTTAATGTGATTTAAGGAGCTAACGTTATGATTTGGATATGTACGTTCTAAGTGGAAGATTACGCTAATAAGACGATGATAAATAATAAATAATAATAAATAAATAAATTCTCCCGACAGACACACCAATTCCCTAGTTCCAAACTGAGCTTATATGCTTGTGCTATGGATACTAGGTGAACGGATAGACATACTTAAATACGTTGTATGAACATTCATGACTCGAGTACAAATGTCCACGTTTATCACACGAAACATTTGCCCCTAGCGGGATTCGAACCCGGAACCCTCGTTTTCGTGGCCACTCGACCAACAGGCCAGTCAAAAATGATAATTCCACTAACCTTTTTCATAAGCCATCTTGGCTATCGCCTGCGCTATTGCATAAGACACTTTCTTCAGATCGGCCAAGGGCGGATAGATGCGTCCCTTCTCCAAGTCCGCTTCAGACACGAAAGCCGCCAGCGCCTGGGAACACCATTAAACATTCACGTCTGTTTCTCTTGTGTATTCTCACAATTTCCTTTGGGAGGCAGCCACTAAAGAAATTGGATGAAATAGTTCATATCGCGCTGCTTGCCGTTTTTTGATGTTGGTTTTAAGACCTCTGTCTGCATATTTTGGTATAATTTGAGACTTCAAACATATTATCACTAGAGAACAATTAATTTTCCTTTAATAAAAAATAGATCCATGGTTTTTGGGTTTGTAGGTAGATACATATGCCACATGTTATCCAATACAACTCCTTAATTTAGTAGCTCAGCCTTAGACATCTATTCTTACAAAATATTATTCCAAAATGTATATGACTCAAAACAGGTTAGTTACAATAGCACCAATAAAGTAATTTATCCAGTATTGTAAACATTTTAATTCCGACGTAAACCTTCTTAATTTGACGAAGTGATAGAACTGTTGATCTAGTTCTAAACATAATTTCTTAATTGTAATTTATCCGCCGTACAAGCTACGAGACAATATTATGTTTGCTAGTTGCTTCGACGGAACAGCGGAACTTATGTAGAACGAAATAGTATAAAATATTAACAGTACTTTAATAGCTTTGTTCGAGATTATTGATGTAAAATTGGAAATACTGAGTTCATTCTTCGTCATCGCTTATCTGATTAGAGCAATGTAACAGCAACATACTTTATTACAGGAAATGTCTATTTTTAGTAAACAATAACAAAGTCGACGAGCTTAACGCCAAATATGATATAAATTATTCAAACACTTTGAATACATATAAGAGTTTAAGCAAGGACTGGAAGGAAGGTAGTCTGTACTCAAGTTATCCTTATTTCAGGGATTTCATAATTTACATAGACCTTTTATGTGTCCATAAAGCAATCGGTTAGATATTTTTAGATTGTTAAAGAATTAATCCAATTCTATAAAGACGTTTTTGATTTTTTTTAAATCTATACTTATAATAAATCTGTAGAGGTCAATTCTGTACATGAAATATATTTTCAAAATACCTATCAGGGGGTGATTAGTGATCGATACTGATGCCAAAAATGCAATCAGTAAATTTTTTGTCTGTCTGTCTGTTTGTCTGTCTGTATGTTCCTTATAGAAACAAAAACTACTCGACGGATTTTAACGAAACTTGGTACAATTATTCTTCATACTCCTGGGCAGGTTATAGTATACTTTTCATCACGCTAAAATTAATAGGAGCAGAGTAATGAAGGGAAATGTTGGGAAAACGGAAGCAGTTACTCCATTTTTTAAGCTTCCGTCGCGTGTGCAGCCTTAATGGTTAAAGTTACATAGAAATCATGTATGACGAAAATAGTCTTTATAATATTAACCATAAACGCGGGTGACACCGCTGGCACAGCTAGTGATGAATAAACACAAGGTATATCTATACTTATAATAAATCTGTAGAGAGGTCAATTCTGTACATGAAATATATTTTCAAAATACCAATCAATCTATCAATAATCCTTACATTGTCATGATATACACAGCACACAATAAAAAAGAAACAAAATACATAATTCACGAAGTCTACGATTATTGAAGGTGCAATCGCTCATTCAAAATTAATATTTGTACACTCGGAGCGCCTTTCGAAATTAGTTAAACGTATTCCCCCGGACAAAACGTTCAACTTTTTAATTGAAATGCCACAATAAAGCATTTTATTCTCAATTAATGGGGACCACAAAGGCTCCATCGTGACATAAATCTTACCCGTTTTAGACAATGGCCAATTTAATTGCCACATTTTTATTACTGTCTTCTTTCATATAGCTAAAGCGATTCTTTTTATTCATTTCATAGTATAAAACCCCTTTTCTGTTTTAAAACAAAATGTATACTGTCGATATAAACAATAGAAATATTTCAAAAGTAAATAAACTAGTATCCAAATGAGCATTTGGCTTCGACCGCATTTGGTCCAAATTACCACCTTCCAAATCAACCCGTTCTTTTGAGAAGATTTGCGCAAAGTCGGCGTCTAGATTTTTTACTCGTCTGTTACTGTAATTTATCCATATTCTATAGGCTACAGTGAACAGATTACAACTTGCTAGAAACTGAAGGTTTCTAAGTAAGGAAGTTCCTATTATTCAGCCTAAATGAACACTTGACTTCAGTGTGGGCGAGTCACTCGTGCCATTTAATGGATAATATAGTTCCAAAAACTTCCATTAAGCCAGCAAGTGGTGTTATTACAATTATGATTGCCCTTCTTTTTGACGTGACTCTTCAAAGTATGAAGGAAAATTCCTGCCCGAAAAGATCTAATCATTATGTTGTTAACAGGGTTTATATTCAATTAATGATGAATATTTTAAAAAGTATTTTTGAGATTTTTTTTGAGTAATAACTTTCGTGTCCCGTTGCTAGTCCCGAGAATAGCCTTAGGACTAGAGTAGTAGACTAAACTGCTAATACTATGTAGTATTACCTACTACTACCAGTATAGTAGATATTCATATTTTTTTTCTAGGTAAGTCCCGCTGCGTTGGGACTACTGCTACGTCGTAACAACTTGCAAGCATAATATTATCTCGTAGCTGCTACGAGGAATAGATACGTATTTTCATTATTCCATCGAATTATGAATCGCTTTTTTTAATACTGAATAGATTACTTAAGTATTACAACTAGTACTACTAGTTCTAGTACTACTTCTATTTCTTGAACTATAACTAATTTATATATGAAATAAAGATATACTCTCGCTCCTTCCAAAAACATATAATCCGGGATGCAGTATGCCAACGTGGCGATTACTCCCAATGCAATCCCAGGGAAGATGTACGCGTTGTTCCCCTGGCCCGTGAGGTACTCCTTGCCGTTGTACTTCACTGGGGGGAAGGGGGAGCCCGACGCGAAGACACAACGACCCTATAGACCAATAAAATTTAAGGAAAAGGAATTTTAAGAGTAATTTAAATCTCTAGTTATTTAAAATAACTTGTTAGTTAGTTATCTTATACTAGCGGCCGCCCGCGACTTAGTCCGCGTTTTTTACTCTTATTGCACCCCCCTTATTGGGTAGAAGGCTAAAAACCGCTTATACTCACTGACACTATCTGACTGACCTCTGTGCCACTTTTAGGTTGCCTGTCCACCGGAGTGGAGCGAGACAGCGGGGCGAAGAAACGGAGAAATATTAACCAATAGGATTGCACAAAATCTCCGCTCCTCTTTAGTGGACATTTTCTATTGGTCGATTTTTAACTCGTTCACCGCTCCGCTACCCAGCCCAAAGGTTCTAGTTCGGGCTGTGTTTTGATCGTCAGTCAGCAAACTTATTTTTTTGATATATGTATAGCTTATTTACTATACTGCCAGGCTTATACTTGACACTATTTCACATTTTTTGATGTACAAAAGTAAATGGTATCTTATATGTTATGTATAAATACTTTTAAGATACAAGTTTGTACAAACCTCGGTGTGGTCGTACGCAGCTTGGGCCGTACATTCAGCTTTAATAGTCGGGTTGGACAGTGCGAAGATCACCGGTCTTTCTGTATTCGTCGCCATCTGTTTCAATATGGCCGGCGTGAACGCTCCACCTACCGTTGAGCAGCCTGAAATGACAAGCACATTGCCCCTCCAAAGATTTACTTACAATGCTTAATATACCACCATAAATCTGGTTTTTCCAATTACAGTTTCATTGTTAATAATTAATTATTTACTAGATACAGTATAATAATCTTGTGCATATAGAATATATGTACAAGAGAGCGCTCCGAAAAATCTACTGTGTACACGCTCACAGACTGCGTTGCTCCGGTGGTTCGGACATGTGGAAAGAATGAATGACGAAAGATTGACTAAACAGATATACAATGCGAAAGTGGAAGGATGTAGGAGCTACGGAAGGCCCAGGCTCACCTACCATGACCAGATTGGTCGTGTATTAACAGAAGGTGATGTTAGGAGTCCTAAAAACCGTAGAGCATGTATGAAGTTTAGTTAGTTAGTTAGAATATAAGGTGTGGGTAGTAGTAGTTTGGGGTGCTTTATTTTATTGTAGAAAGTGCGTCCATTTGCAACTAAGGCTATTGCAAACTATGTTAGGCTGGTTTCAGAGTCACGCTGACCGGCCGCGCGGGTGGCAAGCGTAAAACCGTGTTTGTATTGTTATCATCACGGTAAGCGCTGACAGTTTTTCACTATGAAATGGTACAAGGGGACACCTAGCTCGTGGCCCGCGTCGCTTACCACCCGCGCCGGAATAAGCTCTAAGACTCTGAAACCAGCCTTATATCTCCTATATTGTTAAGGTTGTACATAACTCTCAAATTAATTTAAGATATTCGTTTTTGACTAATATAAATTACAAACGACCACTGAATATTACCTATATCACTATAACAAATATCTATTGTAAAAGTTTCTGCTTTAATAGACTATTTGAATGTTTATTTACCAGCTATTACGTTAAATATAAATTGGAAACATTGAAGAATAAATAACAAACGTCAAAACGTGTGTGTGACTATTGGAATATTGGAAACGCTTTTAACCTTTGATATTCCGAAAGTCACACGTTTCTCAAACATATCGTTTCACAAATACACGTGAGTAATTTACGTGCAAAGCAGTGGTTTCAGGAGGCTTAGTTGCGATACACGATCTTGAATTTGATTCGTTTGGATGAATATGAATCGTTGAGTTTCAGATAGGTAGGTACTACTATTATCTACTCCAGTATTTTCAATGTGTGAGTTTGCAAGGGAAAAAGGCAAAGTTGTGCACACTTAAAATTAGTTTTTTTTTTTAGTCTATAGCCCAAGAGCCTCGCGAATTTTTTTTCTTCTGTTAAGTATAAAGGGTGATCAGTGTTTTCCAATCTTTCGAATACGAACACTGATCCGCACTATAATCATGGCATAGACTGCTAGCCTTATCCCGCGGATTTACGTGGAATTTGGTCTGTTATAGATATGTAATCATGAGTATTAAAGGATCTTAGAATTTCACCAATAGTACCAGTAAATAACATACTATTTACTCATACTATGTCCTTAATTAGTGTTCATTTCATCATAATCAGTCAAGCGATTTAAGGGCGAAAACATTACATTTATAACACTAGTAAGGCGAATCTCGACAAAATCGATCGAATCGAAAGGATATCATACCTATGTACGACAACGACTGTTCTCATAACATCAAGAGGTAATGTCATCAACAAAAAGCCCCTTACCAATGAGACACGTAGGCTTAAACTTAGCGACCGCCTGCTCAAAATTCTTCTCCGGCTCGCAATCCTTGCCGTAGTTTTTCGCGAGGTCGGGCACCCCCCCATCGCGCTTCGTGCTCAGCAGGCCATCCACGTCGAACAGGTAGATCTTACTCTGCGCCTCCTTAAGCGGGACGCCGTCTGCCACCATCGCGTCTGTGGTCAAGTTGGCGATACCAATCGCCGCCTGTATGAGTGAAAATGAGACGTCGTAATATACCATAATTACTATACATACTATCATGCTCGCAATCTCTGAAAGGAGCATTGTCCAAGGATAAGTTCATTAAACTACATAAGCCAAAAATACAATAGAGTTGGTTTAACTGAAATATTTTGGAAAAGTATCAGTGGCCTACGTAATCAAAAAACCCAATACAACATTACTTACGTCACATTATAAGACATGTTAGGCATAAATACAGATGGCACATTATCAGAATATAGTTTAATTGTTTTTTGGACTCTGCCTATTCTTCGCCGATTACAGGCATGATATTATGATGATGAAAACACCACCCTTCCATATGACTTCCCCTTAGTCAACTGGGAATCATAAGCGGATAACTCACGGAGCCAGCACCAAGGAACATAAATATATTTTCTGTCAGCTTCTTCTTGGTGATCCTCATCGCAGCGAAGAGCCCCGCGACCGCCACACTAGCGGTGCCCTGGATATCATCATTGAACGTGCAATAGTTGTCCCGGTATTTATGCAGAAGCCGGGCGGCGTTCATATTAGCGAAGTCTTCAAACTAAAATAAAAAAATTTATGGGTCAGTTCCCTACCCCCAAACTACTAAGATAGCATATTTTTCTTAATAACAATGGTCTGATTGCACATGGTAAGACTAACCTATGTTACCTATGGGACTACTTATATAGCCAAAGAGGGAACCAACGCAAGGAGGTATCATTGGCACGTTACATACATACATACATACATAACATCACGCCCATAATCCCCGAAGGGGTAGACAGACTCAAAGGGGCAGCAGGCCCCTTTAACCACATTCAGCCAAAAACAAAACTGGGCTGGGTTAGATGTAAAATTGTGAAAAGTAGTGACAAGTGGCAAGCTCGTCACCTACACAATCACATACCCAAAACCCCATATACCATTAGCCGCCTTTTACGACATGCTAGGCAAGAGACACAGTTGGCACATTATTTTTTAGTCCCCGACCAACATGGGACTAAATGCATGTTGCCGCACATTTAATAATTTTGTCGAGATTTCACCACGCCAGCGGTATAAAGAACAAGAGTGTGACAAGCATCTCAAAGCCCTTGTTAAAGCCGCTGGGAGACCTTAGAATAGAATTTAGTTTGTAACTATAAATCATCATTATTATAATATCTTCTCTATCGCAAGACCTTGTTACAAAATTATAATTTAGTGTATCAAAAATACCTGTAAGAGAGTATTGGGTCCAAATCTTGTGGCGCAGGCTGCCATGAACTCATCCATGAAATCATCGTACTCTTTACCTCTGACCCGCTTGTGCTGCAGCCCTATGTACAACGGATCTTCTAGAAGTGTCTGTTGAATTATTAAAAAAGATATAAGACAAGTTGCCACATATTAAAAAGACGGTAACGATCTTATTATTACTATGTGAATATGAACCTTCCGATTTGGGAATAAAAGTGATTCTATGGTCCGCTTAAAAGGACTAATACTTATTTTTTGCTGAGGATTTATTTCGTACATTTGTGAGGTGTACAAGAATCAAGAAATTAACCATTATTTTCTTGGCACTGGGTATTCGATCTCATAGTACCGTGATTGTGGTATGTTGATACCACATCCTGCGACTATCTATTTCAGTGAAGAAATAAGTATAATAAAAGAAAACATAACCTATATATTTAGAAAAGACTAAATATATAAAAAACCCAATTCACAATATATATTTTTTTTGCCTGTAAACATCCTCCATTGAGGTAAAATACCTATATAATTTAATGCCCATCTATCACATTTCGCTAGCGTAACCTTAAACTATAGAATATTAAATTCATCAAATTATGCAAGTATATTTAAAACGATCTTTACCTCATTATCAGTCCCTACATCCAGAATGATAGGCAAGCACTGATGCGGCTTTATTCCGGCCAAGGCTGTGTACAGAGCCAGTTTGCCGATGGGTATGCCCATACCGTAAGCTCCCAGATCCCCTAACCCTAAGATCCTTTCACCATCCGTGAAGACAATCGCACGGACATCGTGTTCGGGCCTGTTAACAATAACAATATCCATATAAATACTAACCTAGTAGTTATACATAGTATGCCTGCATACTAGCACGCTCGCAATCTTGAAACTATAAAGTTCCCGTGAAAGATTCACTTGATGCGTTTTTGTTTCACAGACTAGATATACATATAAACAACATATAAAAGCTGTCCATACTACCTAGATATGTAGATTAAAAAAAATATCACAATTTAGTTGCGGAAAATCGCTTAATGACCTTATTGCCTATTCCATCGTACACTCGACTATGGTTGTGTGCAGAAAGAACATGTTTTTTTTTTCTCTACTTTCTTAATTTTTTGCTTCATCACATCCTAATAACCCTCATGTTAAGGTGGATAAGAACATCAGTACTCGTTCATAACGTTAAAAATCCGCAACTGGCTTGTAACTGGAAAATTTCATGAGAAACTCGTCCGAATAAGGAAATAAATTAATTTGACACCGCAAGAAAGAAAAATATGGTACCATATTATCTACATATCCATGAATTACACTATCACATCCTCCTCGCTCCTATTGACGCGTGCATTAGGGCACTCTGCCAAGTACAAACAGTAGACAATGTAAGCATAAATTACCTTATTGACGACTATGTGGTGATGTAAGAACCTAGTAGGTACGGAGGCGAGTGACTGTACTCGCCTCCGTACCTACTACGACGACGCACTGGCGTCGTTATACGTAATTTATTTCTAGAGTATTTCTTCTTGTGTGTATAAATAAGTAACGCAATGAATTTCATCTATACTTATTATATATACTTCAACCTGGCCACGTTTCGTTGCAGCTCAGTTTGATATTACAAGGAAATCTGCGTTCCAGTGAAAACTTTGGAATGAAATTTATTCAACACTTTCAAATATTAGAGCATTTCTAAACACGTAACCGACTTATTTTCGCGCTCAATCGCGCTGTCAATCCACACTAAATTTTGTGTTTATATATTGAAGCAGCTGACATCTAACCTTGCGATTGTAGTGCACTTTTATAAACTTATATAGGTATCACTAAATGTGACACAAGCTTAACTCAGCCACAATCAAAGCGCCTAATAAATCTATTTATTTGGACAACAACAGACAAAAATCAATTAAATGTCAAACTTGGAGTAACTAAGTTTACAGCCAGATTGGTATCTTAACAATGTTGACACATCATTGTACAGTTTTAAGACAGACAAAAAAGTGTATTAATTATTTAATTTAGGAGAATTTATAAGAGGTGGTGTATGTAAGCAGTAAGAAGTTACTTAAAGATAACGTTTTCAAATAACGCCTTCACGTAAGAATAAACAGACGAATCAATGCATACATTGAAGACGTACCTATATACCTATACCTACCAGTTATTAATGATCTTTTGTATATTCCCCTTGTCGTGGATGGTGATGAACAAGCCCCTCGTCCTCCTGTACACCAGACCGAACCTCTGACACGCCAATCCCACAGTGGGTGTGTACACTATAGGCAGATACTTAGCTATATCTTTCGCTAGAAGATTGAAGAACAGTTTCTCGTTTATATCCTGAAAATATGACTAAATGTCAATGTATGTAATATCAAAAGTGGGTACTACCAAGCTCTCGAAAAGAATATGAGCCACAAATATCGTATTTTTATCAAAATTAAATGACTACCGAATGCTAAAAATGTTTTACGACAAATACTTCTAGGCTACTCAATGTCATTTTGAATACCTACTACTTATTTCAAATCTTCTACAAATTGGACGGCAAATTCATAGCAGTGCTCGCTTAAAAGCAAGTAGGTATAATACCAGTGTCTTATAATATTCTTTCTAGAAATAAGTATAACATACATTTGGACGTACCTGCAATTCAATTAGAAACATGTACTTATTCAAATTACTCTCGTATCTGTCTATCGACAGACTCGCGATGGCCACTTGCTCTTCAAGAGTTTTGAACTTCGCCGCTAGCAGACCATGTATTCCAAGGGCCTGTCGCTCTTCCAACGTAAAAGCAAGGCCCTATAAAAATTAAAGAAATGTTCAAGAACGCGTAGAAAAAAGTATAAAACCAAATGCAGAAATCCAAAACTTTTGAGAAGATAAGTTCACTCCCAGATTCCTCCCGAAAAATAAAATATTTCTTATTTCTATAAAAAATACTTCGTCTGAAAAACTAAAGTTTAATGAAATAACCTTGTTCAATCGTGGCTCCCGTATGTGGTCTATACCCCTAACCAGGTTCTTGCAAATTGTCGTAGAAATAGATTCACAGTAACTCCTAGCAGGTATCAATACTGGGCCAATAATCTCTGCAGAATTCGACACCAATGTCAGTAGCGCCCTATTAGATCTTCTAGCTTGTTTATTTCTGAAAGCAGCAAAAATATTTCTGGTAAGGGTATCTAAATTAGAAATCATTATCGAAATACACAACTCCTGATTAATAAATATGAAGAACGAAAATTCACTTTAATTTCAGTGTACTTACATTAATAATCTACAATTCGAAAACATTTCAAAAAATATTTCCAATTTGTAAATCTAGAAAACTTGTCTGTCACTTTTAGTAAGCTTTCAAATATAAATCACAGCTGACGCATATTAAGTTAGAAATAAAGAAGAAAACCCATTAAAACCTCTTCAAATTGGCACTCACTAGATCATCTTAAAGCTATAGTGGGTTTTTTTTATTGAAAATCTGAGATACATGGGTGTCATTATTAGACAAATTTATATACTGCCTACTCCCATGGGGAAAAACATAACAGAATGTAGGTATATATATACTATTAAGAGTAACTTAAAATTCAAGAAAAGGACCAAAAATAAATAATGATAATGCATATGTATCCATAAGATGGACCAGTGATGATGCATGACATACACATAAGATTCTACCTTTCACCGTGTAGTAGTATATGTATATTCAATATCCTAAAATGTTATAATAAATTAAAAGGATCATAAATGTTGAAGAGGCGAGCGAGGTGCCGTTTGGCGTTCGGTTCTCTCTGCTTACCCCGCTAGGGAAGTGGCGTCAAGTTTTAGTTAGTTAGTTATAATGCACTGCTTGTTTATAGATATACACACAGTTTGGTTTGTGTAGTTCGCTGCTATATCAAAGTATGTAATATTTCCCAATTTGGAAATGTTTTCTTTAGAGAATTGATTAAGCAAAGCAACTTCTATTATAAATCAATTGATATATTTTATATGAGCACGGACGAGAACGAATACTATTTCGCGACGTTTTGTATTCATCTACAATAGAACAATATAATAAAACAACAATAATATGTTTCGAACATGTTTAATTAGTAACATCTATACTTTTGTAACAATTGAACTAACTAAACATACATCAACGTTTCATATCCTAGAAGCTGCGTTATTTGCGAGAAAAACAAGTTAATTGACCTAAAACAGTAACTGGAAAAATAAATAAGACCCTCATACGTCATACATAATTGAGAACTTACATTAACAATTCCGTCATACTTTGTAAAGTTTCGGAACAGCAAAGATAAATAATAAATAATGCCTTGTTTTATATTTGTACAGCTGTTTTAGTTACCCATAATTTATAAAATATACATCGTCACAGCAACATAATCACTTCGTATCGACTGATACTTTACATAAATACATAGACCAAATAAATGAAATACTTAATTCAAACTTGTTTTTTTTTTCGCTCAGCGAAATATATTGTCTCACTACTAAAATATACATCAAGAACTAAAACTACAATAAATTTCCAGTCAGATATAAATTAATAATACGTTCAACCGGTTTAATCTTACCCGACATACTTTGTTGAAATCATAATTTACTTATTAAGTTAGTAGGTATTACATTTAATTATTTCATTTTGAAAATTCATTTACTACAAGACCATTTTCATTTTAATACATCATTAATAAGGATAGTCTTCAAATTTCATACACCTTTCGCGTATAATTTGAGTATAATATTAATTGACAAAATATAAATGCTTTGAAAAAGAATTTCCATTGATTTTTTTATAATATAAGTAGAATATGAAATATCCTAAACTATACATTGTAACGAAGACTATCCTGTCAAAATAATACTAAAAAAAATAATATCTTACACAAATACACTATGGCGATGTAGTAAATAATTTCTATTATACTAATTCATCGAATACTGGATCGATTTCAGGTTATTTCTATCCCAAAAAGTGGCACTAGATTTTCGCTTCGTAATATATTTATAATTTTAAAACAATCTACGTATTACTTTCTAAATGTCTTTAATTCACTTCATTGGTTCATGTCTTAAAATATTCAATGGGAAATGCAAAATTACATGACCTGTATCGATGTTACATAAAGATATTCAAAAAAATTTAATGCTGCAGTGACTAGAGTTTAATTATAAATGGTTTATCCCGTATACATACGTGTATAATCATACTGTCATCATAAAATAATACTCACAACATTTAAGGTATGACTGTTTCCACATCATCATTTCATTGCGGCTTAATAATAAATTATAAAAATAATAGTAATAAAAAAAAGTTTCAACTACACAAAAACAATATGACGCGACATTAAGATGGACATGATTATGTAATACGTCAAAAAATAAATTATGTGCACCTTTCCGATTTCAATTTGCATATATTTGACAAACTTATTATTACTAAAACGTGCAAATAAACACTAAGTTAGATATTAATAAATATCACACAGTAATACCGTTTAGCGGACAAATAAGTTGCCGGTGCCGAAACATTTAGTGAACGAAGCTAAATTAAGTGTTAAAAGGCCCCATGAACGATTATTATTTATCAACATTGAAGACATGCAATTTTGAACTTTATCAACATTTAGATTGCGTTACTACTCGCTACTCGCACGTAAACGTACTAAAAGACGGTCAAACACTACACGTAATATGAATACCTGATGATTACACATCCAACTAACTTGTCATACAATATCCAACGTTAAAAAGGAACGCTGTATTCCACATTATTTCATGTTAATTATTTTTTATTAATTCCATTTATCTAGACGTGAATTAAATTTGTAACTGATACTTTAATAAACGAATTGATAAAAAATACGTATTGATCATGTGATCAAATCTGAAATGATTTTTTATGATTGGAAAAACTTGAATTGTTTAATGAAAATAATGATTTAGCAATTCATTAACATAATGATGACCTAATAATAAAATAAAATTAATCGTAAATAATGGACAAAATATTGAACACTCCAATATACGTCATCGGGCATGGTATACCCAACTAATCTTTAAGGAAACATCCACAAAAATTTCACGCCTCTTTCGGAGCAGTCACACCGTTTTGCTGAATATATAGTTTATATTTATTTATGATTAATATATATATATATATATATATATATATATATTTATTTATATATATCGCTTTATTCACGTTCTTTAGTTGCGATTTCCAATTCGGTATCACTATAGGTGATATTACGACCCGGACATAGGGCGCATCGGTTGGCTAAATATTAACCATATGTATGAAGCGTTACCTAGAAGTTAACTCGTGTTATAGGATATTGGTGTGACCACTCCATCACTGACAATCAAACAAAAATATATATCGATAAACGCGCATAGATGCCAGATGCTAGTAGTAAAATCCATGCCATCACTCCCACAATGAAATAGGCTATTTTACTAAAATTTATAGTCCACTTAGTTGATATTACAAAAATATATTGCTTACGTATTTTTTCTTTTGTTCAGCAAACTAAAAATTATGAAGATACAGAAGTTAAAGTACACCGTGACATCACTAGGTGCGTAAAATTTTACCGCCCAAGTGACGTAATGCGCCCCATTTCAGATCTTTCTTGTTTGTAATTTTTCGAGTATTAGATAAAGCAAAAAATACGTATTCAATATTTTTTGATAATGTAACTTACGGACAAAAAATTTTTTTGAGTAAAGTACCCCATTGTAACTCAAATATTACATCAGTGAAAGACTGTCGCGGACAGATGCGCGTTCACAGACGAAACAATTAATATTAAAAATTATTAATACTGGGCTTAGATGTTCTTGGGCACTGGCTGGATGGGTCTCACGTTGAATTTCTCCTCGGGTTTCCAATCCCACACCACTGGCATGGCGCTCTCGTAGTTGTAGTTGTACATTTGATTTTCAATGTGTTTCGCGATGTCCTTGGGCTCAGGGTACACAGACGCAAGACCTGTAAAATATTGTATAAGTGAGAATATATACCTACACAATACAAATAACTTCGCCCGTAATCCCCGAAGGAGTGACGACTAAACTCCAAACCTAAAATAGAATTGAGTTGGGTTGAAAGGTAATTAAATAATATAAATAAGTTTATTTCTTTAACGATCATACGACCAGCAATCAGTCAACACTAGTGGTATCACTTAAGCGTTGCCGACCATGCAAGTGTCTTAGTAAAGCCTTTTTGAAGACAATTATATTAACTATAGCAATGAATGGCGTGAAGCTAGTTTAGTAGAAGTAGTTTAGTTTATTTAATGGTAAAGTAGACTTAGTACCAAATGATTCCTATCTAACTCAATATCCCTGCTGTCACTAAAGACAAATCAGTTTATATTTGCAATAATCCATAAATTTAAAAACCAACAGATAGACTATAAATTACATAGAAATATACTAATTACTGTTATACCATAAACTAGTTTGATGAAATACAGATATATATACGATTAGTGACTATCATAGTCTCACATCATTACAAAACACTTGTCATACGAATTACGAAAAAACAGCTTTTAACAGCTGACTGCATGTAAATGAATACGCAACTAATCTGAATACCCTAAAGCACCAAATGTATACTAACGACTTTCTACACTAAATACCAGTACAACTGTAAATATTCCGAGTCACCTCAACCAAAACATCCATCTTCAATTTTACGATAATTAATCGCGAATAAATGAAGGATTTTCAATTATTAAATCAATCCATCCCTTTAAGTTCTTTATAGTTAATAATTTTATGTATGACATGGAAATGGCGATCCACTGCATTCCACATAAACTTCTTTTTTGTAAGACGTTGTAGGCCATGGGTATCGGTCTGGCAAGTCACAGGTGTAATGATAGTCATATTGGAACAGCTTCATATGCTTTCGCAAGTCATTCGGAGTGGGGTATATTGAACCGAGACCTGGTGAGAAAATGTGAGTCATAAAAACTACAGCACACTGATAAGGAAGGCCTATGTAGAAAGAATATGCCATAACCATCGTTATATTGAAATCAATGTGCAATACTGCGCCGGTCTCTAAATCGGAAAGTTTAACTGCTAAGTATGGTAGACGCCCACTGAGACTTTAATGAATGAAAAAATCCTTAGAGCAACTCTTCATGTGGAGGCTAAAAGTTTTGAGACATATTTCCCTAGATAACAAAAAACTTTTGCCTACACTAAACAAATAGCACATACCTTCATCGTAGGCCATCTTAGCAACTTCGATAGCAATCGCGACCGACACGTCTCTGACCTCCGACAGCGACGGATAGATGCGACCAAGGGCCAGATCAGCTTCGCTCACATAATGAGCCAGTGTCTGAAAAAAAAATACATGACTATTAAGACACTAATCTCCATAATTCGCATACAACGGGTAACACTGCACTTTTTTTTAAATAGTTTAAAAAACAAAAAACATTAGGTGTCAATCTATAAACGTTCAGCCGTTCGGCTAAAAAAAATTAAAAAAGACGTCTTTTGTGAGGGATAACTATTTAACTTTTAGTGCATCAGAGGCACAAAAATAAACAATTCGCGTATTGAGGAAGCTGTACAACTATGTTACACCAACATAATCGCACTAATTTGCGTCCAAAATTTACAACTCCTATGACAGATATTCGAAACTTACCCTTGCAGCTGTCAAGAACATAGTCTCAGGAATATGATGTGTGGCTGTGGCGACGACGCCGAGACCCACTCCGGGGAAGATGTACGCGTTGTTCCCCTGGCCCGTGAAGTACTCCTTGCCGTTGTACTGCACTGGGGGGAAGGGGGAGCCTGACGCGAAGACACAACGACCCTGGAATCAATAAAATTGGTTATTTCAGAAAAGACAATTAGTCGAAGAACGTTATAGAATGCCAAATTACCGCTTTTTGCTTCATTTGGCTATCTGCTTATGTTAATGTAAAGAAAAATAGAATAGGGAAGAAGAATCGCTTCTTCATATATACATACTATATCATTACGCCTGCAATACTCGAAGAGGTAAGTCCTTCATATATGATATTAAAAAAATCCAAAACGCATTTAAACGAGAAGTCATGTCATAAGTAAGCGTTGTCTTAATGACTAGTATATTGTGGCTGTCTTTATCGCTAGAGTTAGAATTATTTATAGCTAATACATAGCAATAATAAGTGTGAATTGTATTTATGGCTTATATAAATAAAATAATAAACATCACATACATTGATCTGACTCCGAGGTAAGTAGCTTAAGCACTTGTGATACGGATATCAGAATCAACTGTGGTATTACAAATATATACTTAAATATCGGATATTAACACCCAGACACAGAACAAACACAAGTATTTATCACACGAATGTTTTGTCCTGGGTGGGGATCGAACCCACAACTCTTGGCACATAGAGCAGGGTCACTACCGAATGCGCCATCGAGCTAGTCAAATAGTTATATAGTGTGGAAATGTAGAGGTTAATATTTCACCTGCGGCAAAGTATTAAATAATTACATTCGCTAAATCAAAGCGGACCACGTGTAGGGACATATTGCTAGGAATACCTCCTATTGGGACATGTGTAGGGACATATTGCTAGGAATACCTCCTATTGGGACATGTGTAGGGACATATTGCTAGGAATACCTCCTATTGGGACATGTGTAGGGACATATTGCTAGGAATACCTCCTATTGGGACATGTGTAGGGACATATTGCTAGGAATACCTCCTATTGGGATATGTGTAGAGACATATTGCTAGGAATACCTCCTATTGGGACATGTGTAGGGACATATTGCTAGGAATACCTCCTATTGGGACATGTGTAGGGACATATTGCTAGGAATACCTCCTATTGGGACATGTGTAGGGACATATTGCTAGGAATACCTCCTATTGGGACATGTGTAGGGACATATTGCTAGGAATACCTCCTATTGGGACATGTGTAGGGACATATTGCTAGGAATACCTCTGTGTGGTCATACGCATCCTGAGCGGTGCACTCCGCTTTGCTAGTGGGGTTGGAGAGGGCGAAGATGACGGGCCTCTCGGTATTCTGTGCCATCTGCTTCAGCACGTTCGGTGTGAAGGCTCCGCCCACAGTCGAACAACCTGCAAAGTATGCGAAATATATTACAATTAATACTATCGATAGTTTTGCGATTTCAATTACATCATCTTCCTAGCGTTATGTCCCGTGCTTAGACGGGGTCCGCTTAGACCATGATCCAGGATTTAGCGAGTCTGGTAATTACATTGAAGCGACTGCCGATCTGACCTTCGTAAGCCTAAGATAGGAGAACCAGAAATTTTTTGGATCATGGTTACAAATCCAAAGTTGTTTGAATTTGCAGGTTTTATCACGATGTTTTCCTTCACCGTCGAGCTAGTGGTATAAATACGTACATAGACTTGAAAAATCTAGAGGTACGTGCCCGGTTTTGAACCCGCACTCCTTGGTTAAGAGGCGCGTGTCCTAACCATTGAGCTACCACTTGCGATTTCGATTACATTTTATTTAATTTCGTTAACCTCCAGCTTATTGTTACATACACTCCATGTTCAGAACTAAATTACGCACGCACACGATAAATAAACAGTAGGCAAATGTTATTCATAATAGTAGTATTATAAATAGCCAACCCACTCTAATATTTTATTTTTCCAGTAGTCTATACTTAATATTATAAAGAGCAAAGATTTGTATTTTTGTGTGTATGTATGTTTGTAATTAATAAACTCAAAAACTACTGTGCCGATTTCAAAAATTCTTGCATTATTGGAAAGCTACATTATTAGGAAGTAACTTAGGCTATACTTTATCCCCATATTCCCACGGGAACGGGAACTACGCGGGTGAAACCGCGGGGCGCTGCTAGTCTAAAATATTTACGTTACTCGTTATCGCATCTTTATTAGAAACTTTATGAACCTACTATATATATATATATCACACCACGCCAATAAAAAAATACCAGCATATACCACTTTATCTTATATCTTTGCAAGTTGAGGTATGAGCAGTTGATTTTGCGCTTACAAAATCAACTGCTTATACCCGAGTCTTTGAAAGTCTAAACGCAACGCACTTTACCTATTTCGCCTCCTAAGTAAGTCAACGCAACGCTGTATTTGACTACGTAAATAAGTCGAAGAAGCATTATTATATGTCATACTGACCAATCAAACAGCTCGGCTTGATCTTAGCGACGCACTTCTCGAAGTCGGTCTCCGGCTCGATGTCCTTGCCGAAGTTCTTGGCGTGCTCGGGGACTCCGCCCTCGCGCCGCGTCGACAGCAGCCCGTCTACGTCGAACATGAACACGCGGTCGCGCGCCTGCCGCTCGGAGAGGCCGTCGGCGACCATCGCCGCGACTGTTAGGTTGGCGATGCCATTCGCCGCCTGGAACGGGCAATGGATTGTAAAATTTGAAAATGTTTAGGGAGAGGTTAGATAAACGACGGCAACTGTTGCCGTTACTGCATAGGTTGGGCATGCTGTTTAAAAAACTATGCCATAAAGAAAAAAAAAATAAGCAAAGTAATAGGGGACTGTAACATTTGGTATCTACGGTATCCCTTATTATGTTTATATTAAATTAGGTTATTTTCCATAGTACTATACAGTAACACTTAATTAAAAACAAAGCTTCTAGTCTTCAAATCTAATGTTTTTCAATCAATCTAGGTTTCAATTTTAACGATAGCAATAAATTCGTCAAATTGTTTAATATTATTAATACTCTTTGTTTAAACTTGTTATACTTTTAAAAACAATGTATGAACTCCATCTAACATAATGAGAATAAGAATTTATAAAAAAATATATATATCCTATTGATTTAAATTGTAATAAAAAAATCCAATCAAATTATTGTGTTAACAACTTAACTACAGCTGTCTTGTCCGTGGCTAATAAAAATTAAACAACTAAGATGTCTAAATAAATGCATGCATCACTTTATAAATCTCAGCCACATATTTACTTTTAAATTAGTTTATAGTGTTATTATTATTGTGTTAAACAGGGCCCACATCAATGTCAACAAATAATATTTGCGTTTATTTGGAATATTTCTATAAAAATAGGAACCATCTGCCACCTGGTAGTCATAAAAATATCATGTTGCCATGTTTAATTGCAAGGTTAGTCATGAAATGCGTCATTAAAACTTATTTAGAGATCGCAGAAATCTTAATATAGAGCGCGAGTTCATTTCGTTTCAAAGGAAATGTTTTGGACTGAATTCAAAATTTCTTTCGCACATATAAAATGCTTTGATATTCCAGGTGGATTGACAAAGAATACAGATTTTTTTGTTATTTATATTATTGCTGAAGATAAAGAAAACGTGTTCTCTAGGTGTACTGCTGGATCTGCCGTTCGCTTAGTACTGTTTATTTGTATTATTTATTTGTATACATATATCAATAATTGAGCGGTAGGTAGGGACACGCGCCTCTTAACCGAGGCGCGGGTTCAAACCCGGGCACGTACCTCTGGATTTTTCAAGTCTATGTACATATTTATACAACTAGGTCGGCGGTGAAGGAAAAAATCGTGATAAAACCTTCAAATTCAAACAACTTTGGATTTGTATTCAATAATAATTAGGCATCGAATATGCAGCCACCTAGTTTGACAATAAAACATCGTATATTTATACCGCCATACTTATAGATTTTACTTCATTCAACAAATAGGTTTCATATAAATATAAGAAATTACGAGATTGAATTATTTAAGCAAGTAATCAATAGTCCTATCGATATTCAGTTCGGTATCGCTCGGCTATCGGTAACTATAAATTCCACTTGCAAAACATTTCCTTTGTAGACTGCTAGTTAATTTGAACTACAAGAATTCCACAGTATTATAGCAACAGAACAATAAACATTATAAATATACTGACATGACTAAACGCGATATGTATTATGTAATTTACTGGCTCAATGGCGCATTCGGTAGTGACCCTGCCTCATGCGCCAAGAGTTGTGGGTTCGATCCCTACCCAGGACAAACATTCGTGTGATGAATACTTGTATTTTTTCTGTGTCTGGGTGTTAATATTAAATATTTAAGTATATATTTGTAATACTCTATTGATTCTGATGTACGTAACACAAGTGCTTAAACAACTTACCTCGGAGTCAGATGATGTTGTGGGATATTTATTATTAAAAAAAAAACGCGAATTATCACAGGTCATAAATGTCCGCTTGTGACCACGGTCGTTGCAACACGGCCGAAACGTCAAGCTGTAAGTACTCATGTACTACATAATGCATATCGTGTTTAGTCCCGTTAGTATTATTTCTAGTGACAATGCAACGCGAAAGTTTAAAATCACACACTAATTTGATGACATTGATTCAGACCAAGTTCAACACGTCTACAGCAAATACTCACGGAGCCAGCACCAAGGAACAGATAAATATTCTCACTGAGCTTCCGCTTGGTCACCCTGACCGCGGCCATGAGGCCGGCCACCGCGACGCTGGCGGTGCCCTGGATGTCGTCGTTGAAGGTGCAGTATTTATTGCGGTACTTCATGAGGAGGCGGCCCGCGTTGATCAGTGCGAAGTCTTCGAACTGGGGGAGGAACGGAGTGTATTACATAGTTAGTCAAAGATAAGGTATGTATTTACATATTGAATATATGGCGAGTTAATTAAACCCATTAATTATTTGTTAATAGCACAGCTCCGCTTTTTCACCTTCTTTTTTTGTTTACCCAGGGGAATGCGTTTCGCACCGTTCCGCTGAGACCGGGGGAAATCAGCAGGGTGTGTCGGACTCCCGGGGCCTTCTAGATGATAGGAGGACCCTGCTCCTCCGCTTTTTCACCTGCGTATTTCCCGTTTCCTTGGGAATACGAGGATTAAATATAGCCAATGTTACTCGCTGATAATTTAGCTTTCTATTGGTGTAAGAATTTTAAAAAACGGTTTAGAGGTTAAGGTTGAAGGCGTAACATAAAAAATCAATCTCACATCATATTAGTAGGGATTTCAAAGAGTTAACAAATATAACTAACTAACTATCATACCCGCAATCCCCGAAAGGGTAAGCAAAATCAATTCAAAGAGCAATGAACTTCTTAATCACATTAAGTCAAAAATAAATTTTTTGATGAGACATTGTTAAAGTGATAAAAATAAGTCAATTGTTTAATTTAAAGATAAATTCTAACAGGAAACTCGTTTTCTTTTCATATCACACGTTCTTGTGGGACGTCATACAATATGCGACGTCCTGGAATTGCCCCGGCGCAATACGCAAATTGAAGCTGTCTTCTATTCGATAATCACTGATTATATCTCAGACGTACGTTAACTGATTGTACAATCATTCAATAATAGTCACGCGCTACTATCGAGTGCTTCTGCGTACGAATTCTGCGTAAGCAATCACATGCAGTTTTATGTAAACCCTAATCGGTAGATGTAATCAAATTAATAGTAGCCGGTGATTCACAGCTGATCACTACACAACACGATGTTAATTAATTATGACGTCACGAGAAAAACGACTTAGCAATACAAATACCCGAACAAGTAGATCTAATTTATATACGTTACATATTTACAACTTAATAGAATATTTTGTATAAGTTACAGTTCTGCTTCAAACATGAGATACATACACCTACTGGTAAGGGATTAATTTGTGTATACTAATACCATAAAGAGGAAAGATTTTATTCTTTTTTTTAGGCTCCGAAACTCCTGGACCGATTTGAAATTCTTTCACCAACGGAAAGTTACTTTATTAGGGAGTATCATAGACTATATTTTATCCTTCTCGGGATCCCGCTAGTTATATATATAAACAAAGAACGTTCAAAATGTAGTAATAAGAAAAAAACATCTGATTGTTAGTTTGACCATGAATATTAATTAGGTATACAATGTTTAGCGTAACAAAACAGGCCCCACATACTCGTTACAATGACAATGACCTGACATGTGGGTATGACAAGTCGTTGTCATTCAACAGCAACAGCTTTTTTTGCTAGTTACAACTAGGTTGGTGGTAATTCTCAAATAAGTCAACATAAACAATAATAATAATAGTTATATAAACACAAACTGACTACTTGTTAGGTGTATAAAGTAGGTAGTAATCAAGAAGACTAATTCTGCTCTGAGAAATTTTGTCTTGACTTAGAACGTTTCGAATTCAACCTTGAAACGGTACTTATAATACCTATCTAATGTACTAAAACATACGTCGGTCTATTTAAAAGCATTTAACGATACAGTTCGCATATATTTATCATAGCACTAAATCAATCACACCGCTAAGTTAATAATAGCCTAATACGGCTTTTAATAACTTAGCGGTGCGTTATCAAGCGTTTCAATGGCCAATGTTGATGTCACTATTCAAAACAATCGTACGACTTACGATAAGATAGTGAAAGATAGTAGTAGCAATCAGCTGCTAAGCAAATAATTAAATAGCACATTCATATGACTGTTGTTATTTTTCTTGTCACGTAATACTGCTGATGTTTTATCAGGTTACAGTTGTTATAAGGGTCTATTCACCCTTCAGTCACTTTTGATAATTATAATAAACTAGCGGGGAATGCATTTTAGCAAAAAGTACGATTATTTTTTTTTAATTTTGAAAAATTACTTTATAAAAATATATTGAAAAGAAAGAAAGAAAGATTTTTTTTATATCTTTTTTAATGTTTACATTTACAATTATTGCAGTATGTATAGTATATAGTATGTATTCGGTATTACGCACACTTGGCTTGTAGGTAATTTGTTTCTTTTTATTGCAGACTTTTTATCGACAATCTTTGTAAAGATTATTATTGATTATACAATTTTTAATGTTAGCATTACTAATCTAGCCTTTTAATCACACATAAATAGGAACATAGAATCGGTAGTCAGAATCTACTTCGTTGTGGTTTGATGATAACAAAATTGCCAATTGTATGGATCAATACAATCATGATGACTTAAAAATCAGTCTCGTAGACTGTGACTGATAAAATATTTATAATGGATGTCGTTGTTCCTATTTCTTTCCTCCTAATAGGATTAGCTTATTTCATTCTTGAATAAAAAAAATGGTATCCATTGAAGACATTACTATATGATAGACTTATTTAAAAAAATTATGTGCTAAATTTGTTCTGCACACAAATGTTGTAAAAATGATTTTTTAATGCAAACACAATTAAGCCTTATATGAGTAGTAAAAAATTATGAATATAATACAATTTAAACTTCATGATGTTCCACCGAATTAAAAAGATGACCGCTGGCAGAGGTTTATTCAACTTTTAAAGCAATTTATGTTTCCTTGCAAAAGCCGAATAAAATTGGGTACTGTTATCTCATCCGTGCTTCAGTAAATTTAAATATATACAATGTGTCAAATGAACATGAAGTTTGTTCCTTATGTTGCGTATCGTTACCGTAATTTGAGTAGTTATTAATTGATATAAATGATCCAAACAATTAGCTATAATTTAAATCAAAAGATCAAGAAATACAGGTGCATGTTAAGGCAAGCGAAATACTTTCTTTGCTTTTAAGACTTAGTATATATTTCTGGTACATCTATACTTATAATAAATCTGTAGAGGTCAATTCTGTACATGAAATATATTTTCAAAATAACTATCAGGGGGTAATTAGTGATCGATACTGATGCCAAAAATGCAATCAGTAAAATTTTTGTCTGTCTGTCTGTCTGTATGTTCCTTATAGAAACAAAAACTACTTGACGGATTTTAATGAAACTTGGTACAATTATTCTTCATACTCCTGGGCAGGTTATAGTATACTTTTCATCACGCTACAATCAATAGGAGCAGAATAGTGAAGGGAAATGTTGGGAAAACGGGAGAAGTTACTCCATTTTTTAAGCATCCGTCGCGTGTGCAGCCTTAATGGTTATAGTTGCATAGAAATCATGTATGACGGAAATAGTCTTTATAATATTAACCATAAACGCGGGTGACACCGCTGGCACAGCTAGTTTTCTAATAAATAGAGTTCCGTATGGCGCTCGGTTCCCTCTGCTTACCCCTTCAGGGAAATGGCGTGACGCTAGTCTGGATTGTTAGCCTTAAACGATATTTTTTCATGTTTTTTTTTTCGAAGACCTGAAAATGTCGAAAACTCGAGATTTCAAACTGTAGAACATCATACCTGTAACAACGTGTTCTGTCCATATCTCTGCACACACGCCTCCATGAACTCATCAATAAACTCGTCGTATTCTTTGCCTCGCGCCCGTTTCTGTCGCAAACCGATGTACAGCGGATCCTCCAGAAGATCCTGCGAAAAAAAACCATATCACAATACCATAAGGACGATGTTCGCATAACGCAACATTGTCACAGTTTAATCACATTTATAATGTACGGCCTAGAAGTGACAGGATAGGCTAAATTATTTGCGCTACAAATAGAACCGTGGATAAAGGTGAGTGCATAATACGGAAATGGAATGTTCTGTAAACACGCAATCGTTTGATAGCGTCTAAAGCCATGTTTACTGATATCGAGCACTTATTGTAATCAGAACTTATGGCGACAGATTTGGATTTGAATGCATGGCAACTGATGGCATTAGGATGATAAATATTTGGCGGTTTATTTTTTCGTACCATTAAATAAATATACGAAGAATTATCAAACCGATAACTCTCATTACGAGCATACATATCACGAAGTAATCATTAAAAGATTACATAAATTAGGTATTGTACACTATATTTATACTGCATATTTTTTACAAACCTATTAGGTACTTCGTTTACGTAACTGACGAAAGCACCTGGAGACCAGGCGACCCTCGATTATTTACTTTCTAGTCATTAGATTAGATTTATACCGCATAACAAGATGCTCGACTTTACGATCGAACATCGATTTCGCTGTCTTCACACCTGAGTGGATTGCTAAACTTTTAACAATTCCAAATGTTGTCAATTATAGGTTCTATTCAAACAATAAATTTAGACTGGGTTGCTTAAATGTTAGTACATACTTGTCTTAAATATGACTGAAAATATGACCTACCAATCTCAATTAGGTTATAGCCTAGTTAAAACGGTTTAAGAGTCTCCCTTTACCTTTTCGTTAATGGGATGCGTTAACTTATGTTCAGCAAAAAACCTAAAATAAAAATGTTAACAAAACCCTAATCTAACCTTGAGCGTGTCTTTGACATAGGTCTTTAGTGATTTCCGAATCTATTATTTTTATCAGCGGACGCGAAACAGAGTGATGATTAGAGATTAAAGAACGTTATCTAGGGATGTGACAACATTGGGCACGTGCGAAGAGTGTGGAACCATTATTTTGAATTTTATCTCCGATTGTGATATCGGTTCACGCTGTTTGTTTATGACTTTTGAAATCAAAACACCTTTCACTTTCTGATACTTTTAGGAAAAATAATTATCGATGCGATGGCGAGCGATGGGAGCAGTGTCTAATATTCGGCAAGTATAGGCAACTGTATAAGAATCTAAATTAGGATATTTCATATCTACGATGATCACTCTGACGACTATGACCATATTCAAAAAGTTAAATAGATTTAACATGTAATTAGAACCTTTTGATTAACTATACAAGATAATATACAATTAAATTTCTATATATTTTCTATATGCTATTAGCTATTAGGCGCGACTCAGCTCTCGTTAAATTAGTCTTTTACATAAATACAATATCCATGTACCAACCACATTATTCATCCCGCGGAATCTATACGTCTTTTCTGCATTAAAAGCAGCCTATTTCCTTCCTTAAGATTTAATCTTTCAGCGTACCAAATTTTATCGCAACTGATTAAGTCGTTAAGACGTAAAAACATAACAGTTTCTTCCTTCACCTGATTATTAGTGCCGACGTCCAACGTGATAGGCAGGCACTGGTGAGGCTTGATGCCGGCGAGAGCGGTGTACAGAGAGAGCTTGCCGACCGGGATGCCCATCCCGTAAGCTCCCAAGTCCCCGAGACCAAGGATGCGCTCGCCGTCCGTGAACACTATCACTCTGACGTCGGGTTCCGGCCTGAAAAATTAAAAAGAAAAGCTATTATAATACTTATTGGTATTATAAATGCGAATTTGACATTGTTTGTTTGTTTCGCGTTTACACTTAGACAACTATCATATACAAACATACAAATCATCACGCCCATAATCCCCGAAGGGGTAGGCAGAGTCAAAGGGGCACCATGCCCCTTTAACCACATTCAGCCAAAAATAAAGTCGAGCTGGGTTAGATGGAAAATTGTGAAAAAGCAGTGACAAGCGGCTAACCTGTCGCCTGCACAATCACACACCCATAACCCGATAAACCATTAGTCGCCTTTTACGACATGCTAGGCAAGAACCACAGTTGGCACATTCTTTTCTTTTGTCCCAAATCAACGTGGGCCAGACCAACATGGGACTATCACGATTTTAAAAAATATTTTACCAATGGGAACCTGCATTATCAGCGAGTAACATAGGCTATAATTTATTTCCTTATCCTCACAGGAACGGGAATTACGCGAGCTAAGACAAAAAAAATAGTAATGAAATATAATTATAACACATACCAATTTTTAAGAATGTTGAATATATGACCCTTGTCGTTGATGGTAATGAAAAGACCTCTAGGTCTTCTGTAGATGAGACCGAACCTCTGGCAGGCCAATCCCACTGTAGGGGTGTACACAATAGGCAGGTATTTCTCAATATTCTCTGCCAGTAGTCTGAAGAACAACTTCTCATTTCTATCCTGCAATTATTCCATACAGTCAGGTTATATGCATAAGACATCAATATAACATTCAATATATGTGTCAATTATTTTATAGCAATAAAATAATTGACACACATATGGACACGGACACAGTAAAGTTTCAATATGTGACTGTTATACCATTAGAAATGGTAAACAAGGCTCTCTTATAGTAAAAATTTGCCTATTCTTTAGATCACTCTATCTGAAGAGACTGACGGGGAATATATTGTCTGTCAATAAAGTTATATAAGTACAAGTATTGAGCATCTTTCAATTACTTCGTTTAACTTTTATTATCCTAAACTACTTGTAGTTTCCTTAACTTAACTTTAGCTTGATTGCTTGTGTCAAGGTTTGCGGAAACCAATCACAAATAATCAAGTTATTGGGTTCAGTTGCATTTTAAGAAAATCAAATCACAAGTGTACTATTAACTCAGTACAGAACATCTTAATAATCGCAATAAAAAATTAACATCTAGTCTTAGACTGTAAAAAAAACTGTATATTTTCCTAAAAAATGGATTTTAGTTTTATTTGATTTTTGAAAAGTTTATGAACTATTTTTGTGTTTTTTTAACTGATATTTGTAAAATATTTTGTTATTTTAGCAACTCAGTTTAAACTTTATATTCTTCAACTAGACTCTTTCCATAATCTACAGTCAACATAAATTGAATGAAAAAAATCAAGAACTACAAATGTCAGCCCCACTTCAGATAAATTACGTTGAATTATAGTGTTTAAGTACGACATAGCCTTGAATTATAATAACAACTAGTGCAATCGGCTGTGACAAATTACATTTGGTCCTTACAATTTGCATACAAAAAGATAAATAAATAGTGAAATTACAATGCTGTTGTAATAAAAGGTGTATTTCTTTTATCTTGTAAAATTTACCTCAAAAATTGCTGTTGAACAATTAATTAAGATTAAGTGCAAGACAAATATTCTTATTACATATTTCACGTTCTTATAATATGTACGAGTCATTACTCTGTAAAGTAAAAGATATAGTAATATCCTATAATTTTAATTTTAATATTTAAGACTCAGATATAATGATACAAATATATAAAAAATATACTTAATACGGCAACAGTTACTTCTCTTAAATTCTATAAGGACGGTACATGATCACAGAAATGATACCTTATCGGCGTCTAGTCACCTGTAACTCAACGAGGTAGAGGTATTTGTTCAGGTTCTCCTCGTATCTATCCACTGATATCCTGCAGATTTCCAGCTGTTCCTCTTGACTTTTGAATTTAGCTGCCAAAAGACCGTGGATGCCGAGGGCTTGGCGTTCTTCCAGTGTGAATGCGAGACCCTAAAATATATAAACACTATTATCACAAATTCTAAAGACTAGAAGCAGGGCCAGATAATCCTTTAGGCAGAGCAGGCAACTGTCCAGGGGCCCGAATTGTAGGAGACATCAGATAGGAGGACGCGAATCTAAAAACAATGCTTCGTGAGACGAAAAAATAAGAAGCTAAAGAGCTCTGATGGGCATTGCCTAGGGGCCCTGATATAGTTAATCCGGCTCTGACTAGAAGGCAGCTTACCATATAATAGATTGAGTTAAAAAAATAAATTCTTCAGACTGACACCACAATTCCCTAGGCCCAAACTAAGCTTTTAAGCTTGTGCTATGGATACTAGGTGAACGGACAGACATATTTAAATACATTTATTGTGTTTATCACACGAAATATTTGCCCCTAGCGGGATTCGACCCCGAGATCCTTGGTTTCGTGGCCAGGGTCAGAGACCCTAGCCAGACACGAGCAACCAGTCAAACAAGAGTAAACCATATTGATGTTCGCTTACATTCACTTTCTTTCCGCTCTCGAGTGTACTATCGATCTAAACCTGAACTAGGTCTAAAATCTCTATAAATACAAGTGAATGTGCAAATTCTACAGGCAGCATCGAACCTAAGGCTGTAAGCGCCGACTAGGGCAAAGATTTGGATTTTGCACCTCCATTAAAGTAACTTTCTTTCTTTCTTTCTTTCTTTCTTTTTTGACGGCAATACATTGATCTGACTCCGAGGTAAGTAGCTTAAGCACTTGTGTTACGGATATCAGAATCAACAGTGGCATTACAAATATATACTTAAATATTGGATTTTAACACCCAGACACAGAACAAACACAAGTATTCATCACACGAATATTTGTCCTGGGTGGGAATCGAACCCACAACTCTTGGCGCATGGGGCAGGATCACTACCGAATGCGCCATCGAGCCAGTCAACTAACCTTATTATTAATGTTAGTTAGCCTTAGATTGTAATGCTTAAATGCAATTTAGGACCTACGAAGCTCCTAGCCCCTAACTATGACCCGATACGACTGTAATAAAATGTCACTGTATCCCCGATCGTTTAGAATCATATCATCATCATAGATTATCTTCTTTATCTAGTTATAATTTATTATTTGCAAAATATCAAAATAGGTATTGTATTATCATTCGTACGTGAGTATGCATAATATTTTTAAATTTTGCAAATAATATACCTATTATGGTAAAAGAAAAATTACCATCTCAAAAAGTTTATGTATTTCGCAAAAAATATTTACGATTATAAGTAAAATTATATTTACGATTATGAATTATTTCAATCGAACGCAGCACAAAATCGCGGATTTTTTATATTTTACCTATTATTACTAATTATTATATTAGGGAAAATTATAAGGATAACGGTAACCTGTATTTACGTGTGTAAAAACCATCATCATGGTCATTAACGTCGTAGTGAGTAAGTATCAAACAACAAATAAAAAGCTGAATAATTTTCCTTCTATGATGACGATGTAAAAGTCACTACCTTGCATCGTCAAATTACCCGCGTAGTAAATTTACAAATGACAAAAGCCTAACGGAATTAATTAGCATTCGCCTTCGGCATTGTCTGCGTCGAGTTGTGATACGAATTAAGTGATATCTTTCCGGCTTCCGTGAATCGAGATAAACATACCGCTTTTGAGGTCTGGTATGTAATTATTGGATTGTAACAAATTTGTAGTGATATAACAAATTATTTGCGCAATTGGTCCGGAAATCGATTAAAATATATGCAATGATTTTCAAGTAGTTTTAATTAAGAACGCATTAACACTAGTTTAACAAACTTATATAAAGCGGCTAGGGAGTGGGTACCCTAGCCCATTTTAAGAAGCAGCAAAAGCCTACTTATACAAACCTAATCTACGTTTCGCCTCTATCAAGATGTCTTTCCGACTCACCTTATTTAATCTCGGATCTCTGAGATAATCGATGCCTCGCACTACATTGGGGCAGACGATGTTGCCGGTGACCTCGTGGTACTCCCGGCAAGGCACCGACAAGGACTCGAACGCTGGACATTTCGCCAGCGCCAACGCTACCGCCCGGTTCGGGACTATTGCATTGGACCAACATCTGTAACAATAACTTGATGGTTAAAATAAATATAAAACACTTTAATTATATAATATTTATTATAAGTTTGTAGAAGAATACAATGGAAAACTGATACGAAATAATGGTACAGTTATACTCATAATATAAGTATACAAGATTGCTAACTTCAAGTTATAAAGCAACATATCTCTTAAACTTTTTGATCGACGTTCAGTTTTATAGAGGTGTCAACATCAGCAATAAAATAAATAAATAAGATGAAAACACCATCTCTATTTGTCTGATGTAGATAGGCGCCTTAAAATGCTGCATAACCATAAATTGCCAACATTAAACTGCATATTTTAATCAATGATAATTGGCTACTGGTAATCTCAGTTGCTAAGTGCACGGATAACAATTTATCTACGATAATTGGTGCTCATGTGAAGTGAACGTGATTAAAAACTGCGTCCGCTTTTGTTATTGTCGCGTCTGTACAATATCGTATATCATACTAGCTGTGCCCGCGGTTTCACCCGCGTTTATGGTTAATGTTATATAGCCTATAATGTTATATAGCCCATTTATTGAGAAAAGCTATAGCTCTTCTTTAAAATAGGCTATCTAACACTGAAAGATTTTTTCAAATCAGACTAATATTTCCTGAGATTAGCGCGTTCAAGCAAAAAAAAAGCAAACAAACAAACTCTTCAGCTTTATAATATTAGTAAGTAAGTATATCTTTGGGGGAGGCCTATGTCCAGCAGTGGACGTCTTTCGGCTGAGATGATGATGATATGTAGATTATGTACATCATATGCGATACCTGGTATCATTAGTAATCTATACTTATAATAAATCTGTAGAGAGGTCAATTCTGTACATGAAATATATTTTTAAAATAACTATCAGGGGGTGATTAGTGATCGATACTGATGCCAAAAAAGCAATCAGTAAAATTTTTGTCTGTCTGTCTGTCTGTCTGTCTGTCTGTCTGTATGTTCCTTATAGAAACCAAAACTACTCGACGGATTTTAACGAAACTTGGTACAATTATTCTTCATACTCCTGGGCAGGTTATAGTATACTTTTCATCACGCTACAATCAATAGGAGCAGAGTAGTGAAGGGAAATGTTGGGAAAACGGCAGAAGTTACTCAATTTTTTAAGCTTCCGTCGCGTGTGCAGCCTTAATGGTTAAAGTTACATAGAAATCATGTATGACGGAAATAGTCTTTATAATATTAACCATAAACGCGGGTGACACCGCTGGCACAGCTAGTGAGTAAATAAAGGAGTTATCGGATGTTATGTATACGCCACTAATGCAGATTTTTTATCGAAACCCACGTGAGTTTATCTGACGCAAGTTTAAAATAATCGCCTTGCTCCGATCTCATATCCTCAGCTCATTTTGCGCCCTATAATTTGATGACGCACGTGCATAATTTAAGCCGTGGACACAATTAGGCCTCGCTTTTTACAAGTATAGAAAAATAAACAATTTTATTTATTTTATTTTATATACATAATATATAAATAGATTCACCTCTAAAACAGTTAATAAACTATGATGGTGATAACAGATATATTTTCCAATAATTGCCTTTTCTATCACTGTCGTGGTAAAGAAATCTCTTTCCAATGTGAGTTTTTACGGCAATTTTATACCTACCATATTTATCGCTTGTATCAACTGTCTGCAGTGCAGAAGCACAATGTTTGCATAATGTTTACTGGGCAAGATAGTTTAAATTTGATTGTTTATTTCGCCTTATTGATATTAAAATTGTACCGTGGCTGCCATTTAGAATATTAAATTGTTTACCAGTGCTGCCTCAGAGTAAAAAGGCTAATTGAATTGAACGGAGTTCCTTCTCTATTTTTAAAGCCGAAAATGTTAACTTTTAAAAGAAAATAGTTTCTTCTTGTGATAGGCTTTTTTATCTATACTGTATGTATTTAGGAAGTCCATAAATATAATCATAAAACATTAACAGAATCTACCTTCATATTTTTTTTAGATTTTAATGATTGCACTGTTGATTAGACAAATACAATTTCGTAACATAGAATTAACAAGTTTCCCTTTAATTTTGTAACATTTTTCGAGTGATTTTTTCGTAATGGTTATTTTGGGGCCAAGTATGATAACGGCGTTTCATGTGCCAAGAACTGACAATGCCAACACGAAAACATTGTTGCTCTTATATGAAAAATAGGTTATAGACTATTGGTTGTTGCGTACACTGTAGAAACCCTCTGTATTTGTTAATTTAGTGATCCAAAAATTAGGCTAGAACTGGTAAAGACTGGCTACAACACTTCATGGTCCTTCAAGCCGGATGTATTACATAAATTGCATCAAATGTCTGTTTTTATATCTTGTCAATATTAATCGTAGTAATAACCCCTTTTATAAATTACCGCATTCACGGTCTACATATTGAATTGAAGCCTCATAATTCCGGGATTAAAATGATGTATGTGCTAATTCGGGCGGAGATTACTTTTATATGCCTAATTTTACCGGTTTTTTTACGTGAAATATACAAAAACAACATCTATCCATCCTCACAAACATTTGATACATTAGTAGGACATCGCATTTGCCAAACAACATACCGACTACGCTTGTAGGTAGGTACTTGCTTATAGTAATTAGCTCACATCTAAAAAAGTCAGGGGCTGGTCTCTTACGTTTACGTTACATAAAACGATGAGATAAAACTGTTTACACAGTCTCTTATTTACAAGCCGTTTACCTCTGGGAACAAAACGTATGTAAACTAGTTGCGTGGGCGTCATAAATGTGACTTACAAATCACGTCTACATTTCGCATTGTTTGTAGACGAAACACTATTATTTTTATTGAATAATACAAAAGGTATATCATTTCGTACAACTTGAAGGTGGACATTTGTTTTATTTAGATTGTAATATTCAGATCAGTATTTTGACTTTCAAAGGGTTTTCTGTAGCTCTCAACAAGTCCTTATGAGATGAAATTACACTAAATTGAAAACAGTCTTCAGTATTTAATAGATATACAGAGTTAATATAATGTAAAACCAAAAAGTTTAGTCGAACACTTGAAAGTATCTTCTTCTTTTCTTGTATTTAAGATAAAATATCTGAAAACCTAGTTAAACCTTTTCTAAATCCCCAAACGATGCCACATACTACAGATCTACACCAACATTCTTTATACACTGTGGACTCTATTTAAAACTAAATCGGAGACAATGTCATCGGAAGAGACGAATCGCATCGCAGGAAAAGTCGTGGCAGTAACCTTCGAGGGGTCGAGTATCACCGGTGACCGTCTGTTCCGACACGAGTATTATGTAAGCCCAACATTCATAGCAAACGATATAAAGCACATAACTATAATAGTCTATTACTGAACTGAAAGGGAAAGTCCCTCAGGTTCTGTACCTCATTAAACTAGCGGAGAGTAATTAGTCACTATTCAATGAGCAATAGGTAGGTGATAAGATCATGTATGATGTCACAATACTGACTGAACAGGTTTTATGTTGCTTTAAATTTTAATATACTAGATCTGTGGTTAAAGGGGCCTGTTGTGCGTTTGACTCTGCCTACCCCTTCGTGGATTATGGGCGTGATGTTATGTATATATATACGAGATTGGTAGAATCTTCGTCAAAATAAATATTACCACAAGTTATGAAATTTACGAAAAGCAATGACACGCTAGAGAAGCGTGAAGATCATTATGACAAATTTAAAACAACATTACAAGTTATGTTAATGAAACCTATTCTTTCATCTCTAAAACTTCGTCTCAAAAACTAGACTAGAATTACTTAAATTTACCTATTAACTCGAATACCTATATGGTGAACGTGTGGTACTGTCGTGAGAACTAACTTTACCAAGTGAAACATCCTGAGGATTAGCCTGTGTCGACGGCGGTGGCCCATCTAAATTGTCAACATTTAAATGTGACAAAGCAAGTAGATATAAGCATCTGATATGTGTACGCTAGCTGTCTATAGCTTATCAGAATATCAGAATGCTTATATATCTTCCTATATAAGAAAATGCTAGGAAGCTAACTTCCTAGCATTTTCGTATATTGGAGAAACTTACGAGTATATTTAGTTAGTACTACCGAATCTACTGCACCGACAAATTATGAACCAGTTGAATCTAGTGTTAGTTTAAACCTTGATGAAAGTAAATTGGACATAGATTAAGACGATTACACCGTTCTTTTGATGTGACTCGCGTCCTTTTGATACGATTAAGTCTGTCAAGTTAAAACGAGAAAATTTGCTTTTGTAATTCCGTTTTAAGTATTGAAGAACCTATACATCCATGAAGTTAGCTTTCGCTTAAGGGCAAGTCCCGGAGGAAGGTCAAGGGTAAGTGAGGTCAAGACCTAACAGAATCACTCACCGATAGCAACGGCTTCTGTATACCGAACTCTTCTAAAACAAATACTACACACCTGTAGAATTTTCATAAAAATCTGAACCTTTTACTATTAAATCAGAGTTCGACAACTTGACAGGCGATAGGTATATAACTTTTCATAGTTAGATTATATATCTATACATTCAGTAGCGTTGCTTTACAGCTTAGTATACGTAATTAGAAGAAATTCAGAAGTTTAAAGACGATAATGGACCTCACAATTATAAATACATTAATCGATTGTATATAGGGGACATCGGTCAACAATGGAAATCAATACCTGACAAGATAATTTTCAATGTCAGAGCGTTCAAGTTACTAATAAGAAGCACCTATATGACCATCAAACATCATCATATAAAGTGGTGTTTATACAGCATTCGCTAATTACCATTTCCCGTAGCGTTTATTGCCTTTTCGTTACGTCACTAACTATTTTAGAATTAACAACGTCACCAGCTGTACAGATAATGTATGGAGACTTAAAGCGATGTGTTGTGCCAATGCAATGCATAAGAGAAGGTGACAATTTGCGACATGCTACTCCGATAGAAGTAGTATAGCAATACAACATACTAAGACATATATTGAGACCAAAATCAAAACAAAATTTCGAGCATATAATATGTCATTGACCTTTACGTCTAGTCAGCTACAAACAGACGATTGGAACATTGTTCTTCGGATATTTATTTACACTCGAAACACTGCAAGGCATGACGTAATTTTACGAGAAGACAGCCTCCGTCGTATCAGTGATCCGCCCTATCGCCTAGTAAAACTAGCTGCGGCTATGATAGTGTGGAATTAGCATCCAATATAGATCTGTGATGATAATACACTCATTCAGAATTAAACATGCTACAATTACCTACGTTATTGAATTTGAACTTTCCACTAGTTCCTGTTTTCGAACGGCCAATTCTAGATTGGGTGCAAATAAAAGTTAACAAGTCATAATCCTAAAGCAACAATTTTCTTATATTGTCTTTCTTCAAGAAAAAAAAAACATAAAACAGTTCAAATTTTGATTTAGATTGAATTCCTATTAATTAAAGAGAAATGTTATTCTGGTATCACTTTTTCTTTTATGTATGGTATATCATAATGATTACTACATATCCCAATAAAAGACATACAGTTGATATAAGAATATTTCTTCTAGTTTTGGATACAGTATGCCATCATGCAGCTCAATGTTATATACAATGAACACCATTATGTAATTGTGCTTGGTCCAAACATAACAGTTATTTAAAAACATACAATGAAAGATCTGCATAAACATCAAACCACGTCTATCTTATCTGATAGATCATATATTACATCAGTAACTTTAATAAATCTCTTTAGAGTATGCTATCTGAAGTTTAATAATTATAATACTAAAATTAGTGCCATTCCTGTAAAGCAGTGTTACTGTAATGTTGCCAAGTCTAAAAAGTCCTACTATCTAAAAATAGTCCACTTCAATTAAATTTTTAACACTAGTCATTTGTAACATGTTGGTATTGTATTTGTAAGATCAATGTGGTTGGTAATTCAACCTTTCACATTACCAAACACTAGGTTGCAACTTAATTGTATACATTGAGCTATCAATTCTCTATTACTCCACATTGTATTGAATTCTGATACACAGAACTGTGCAACCCTTCATTTTACTGAAATAATTATTATTTGTAGTCCATTCAAAAAATACAAAGTGTTAGTTATGAATGTAATAATGCTTGCATATTTAGAAAATGTGGCACTTTTTCATAATATGTTCTCAATGAACCATAGGAATCAATGTAACCAAGAGAGTAAGTACAAGTTTAAATTAGTTACACTAGGTCATGGTTTGAAGATTGTATGTTAAATTACTAAGTTACAATATAACTGTACATATTTTGTACATATTTTAGTTTTCAAACATAATTGGATTTTTAGGAAATCTTTTATTTAAAAAGTATTTTTTTTTCAATCAAAATACTTAATAACAATATTTATTAAACAACAAAATTTAAATAAAGGAGATAAAGTGCTGTAAAAAGATTTATTGGGAGATATATTAAATCATTAATAATATAAACTGAAAAAGGCTCATTAAAAATAGCCATAGAATGCATTTTTTTTCTAACATACAGTCCATTATACTGATGTATAGGTAAATTAGAATAGGTATATAAAGTTAAAGTACCTATAATGAATATGAAACATAATAGGTACAACTGTTTTGTTAAAATATACCACTATTACAATTAATTGCAAGAAACAAATTTAATAATTATTTTTTCACTTTTTAAAAGCACTTTAATATAATTGAATACTCAAGCCTTATTTAAATATCTGTAGGTGATTAGGATTTTTGCATTGTAAGTAAGTAAAACTAGTATTTGTAAAATATAAGCTTAAACAATCTTATACCTACGTTTTTAAACTTCTATGACAGATTATTTAATAAAAAATGTTAAGCATATTATAATTACCGACGATTCTGTCTTGATGCAATTATAAAGAGAAATCAAAAATTCAAATACTTACTATAAAACGACAATAAAAACGACGAGACTCGATAATGTCACATTCACGAAGCCGGGACACGACGACGGCAATTTATTATGCGAAAAAATAGCAATATTGTTACGGTGTGAGACCTTGAAATGTGCTAACTAAACCGTTATGATACTTCCTAGAACTTTCAATAACAGCGTGACCGAAAATCGTTCAATACATACATCTCGTCAACGGCGCTTAATTTGGAATGCCTAATGCCTATCCCACTCGCGTAAGGTTTACTAACTTCCCAATAAAGTCTAATAATAGTATAACCCTGTCATCATCACACAGCGAAGTATTCATTAATAAAATCGACTAAATTTGTTTATAGATCGGATATAAAAAACAGCTGTCACGTTATGTAAACTCCGAAAATAAATGAAAAGGTACTTACATTAAAGATCTGGGAACGGTGGAGAACATTTCAAAAAATATTTTTCATCTACAAAACCGAAATGCTCTTATTAATAAGATATTGCGGGCTACTTCAATTTTTATTATAATAAATTTTAGATCGCTAAAGTAACGCCCTCCATCCAGGTGGCAGTGATGTGACTGACAGGTTTTTGAAGTTTGAAGTTTCGATTCGATAAGAGATTCGATCCTGCGGTACGCGCACAGACGAGTAATGTAAAGGTACGCGTACGTTCCACTTCTACCATCGACAACACAACCCATCCAACTTTTAACAAAAACTATACTTACTGATCAATTCAACTATGGAAAAAATTGTGTAAGCGAATCAAACAAATGTGATCACTTCAGACATACATAAACATTTTCAAATAAAATAGTTATGGCAACATTATCAATTGGATAACACCATTTCCAATACTTGATTTTATTACATTTTACAGGTTAAATTGACGTAAAATCAAAAAGCCATCAAATATTTCAATATAATTTATTTGCCTGAAAAATCATTTTTATAGAGGCAATATACTTAATCTGTGTGTTAAATAAACACTTTATTCAGACTATACATATTGTAGTTAGCACGGTAGTCCGTGATAGTTAGTAAAATTCATTCAGTTTTATTTCCATTTTATACAATGTTATTTTGCCTTTTATTTGTTTGTACATATTGATAATAATTCAAACACAAAAATTGCAGAATTGCAGCAAGAAAAAACCTTAGATGTGAGAAAGGTTTTCTATGACACGGACTTTTATTTAATTAGGCTCCGGTCTCGGCTGTAATTTACTGCTACTATTATAGAGTGGGTCGCATTCACGAATTTAATAACGACATTATTATGATGATATATGAGCTTTGAGCAAATCTTATAATGACACTGGCCAATAAATACAAACTAGTGTATTTAAAATCTGTCACCACCCAAAAGATTACTAAATGCTATTTAAGCTACTTGATGTAATCAACATGTCCCGTTGCTAATAATCAAGCGTAAAAGAGTAATCGATTATTAAATTTAGTTGCACAGGCAAAAATACTGCGTACCAATGTGATCATGGTGAAATTGAATTCTTGTCTGTGATGAACTGTCAAAGAAACATTTATTTTGACAGATATCAATTTGACAGAAAAGACGGAACGACATTCGGTAAAAATATAGTTGGGTTTTATTGAAAAACAATTCGAAAAAGGTTTTTGTTTAGAAGGATACAAAATTTAATGCAATGATTCGAGAAGATGATCCTCAGTTTCGCATAACGCCATTCCAACAAATGGCTTCAGCATGTTCCGGTGCTCTTATAACCTCGTTATTTAGTGAGTATTTTTTGGAGTTCTTTATTATAATTTTGTATCTCTTTCAGTAATTGAATCATAGCTTTAAATTTCATACTATGTTTTTCCAGTGACACCTTTGGATGTCGTCAAAATTAGACTACAGGCCCAACAAAAGGCCTTGCTCTCGAATAAATGCTACTTATACTGCAATGGTTTAATGGAACACTTGTGCCCTTGTGGGGAGACTGCATGGATACCTCGACGAGTCCACTTCCACGGAACAATGGTATGTTAAACCTTGAAAAGTACTATTTGGCCAGTATGGTTAACTTGTGTGTCTTTAATTGTTAAAATATGATATTGTTACTTCCAGGATGCTTTCTACAAGATAGCAAAACTTGAAGGTGTGCCCGCTCTGTGGTCTGGTTTAAGTCCAACATTGGTATTAGCTCTTCCATGCACTGTGATATACTTTGTCTCATATGAGCAATTACGATATAAAATGAAAACTGTTTACAATAGAGTGACAGGAGACAGTAAGTATTTTTTTATCTTAATCTAATAAGACAAACCATATGAAATAAGCTTATATCATGTCGCTGGTCAGTTATGTTTGTGTATAATCTTAGTAGAAGCCGCAAGTAGTAAGAGACTTACTTCATACATACATACATATAGCAATTTAATAAAAATAAGAATAAACTCCAAAGCAGTACAATTTCCTTTTAGATAAGGATTTTATTTTTTATCATGATCTAAATAAGCATGATCATAGTTCATGCCTATTATAAGTATAGGTGAATTTGTTTACACAAAGTTTCAAGGCCAATTAGACTAAGTTGTTACATACCACCTTAATGTCTTGAATATATCTATGTATGAATATCACACAATGATGTGTAACTATTATAAAGCCCGTTTTTTATCATCTATTGTAGATACATTTTTATTAGTAATTTCTCATGTTACCTTATGGTCTGAGAATTATATTGACAAATGTATGAGACATATTTATTTGTACTGTGTAAAATAAAATTTGTGTATTTGTAGTTCAAAATAAATATTTTTACTTAAATAGTTAATAATTAATTGATTATTTACTTAACAGTAAGTAAATTATTTAGTCTAATATAAATTCAAATAAAAAAATAATTGATTATTAGTCTTATTTGATTATTAGTACATGAAAATTAGTAAATAATGGGAAATAAGTTATATAACAGTAATACCTATTTAAATTTATTTCATGTATCTGTTTCAGTGACTCAACCAATGTGGATTCCATTGATAGCTGGAGCTACTGCCAGAATGACAGCTGTAACCATAGTTAGTCCATTAGAATTAATAAGAACCAAGATGCAATCAAAAAAGCTGACATATGCAGGTATGAATTATGTATTGTGTGTAAATAACTTAAGTCAACTCCATTTTAAATGTCCGGATCCAACTTGATGAAAGTATTGTATATGATATAGGAAATTGTAGCTTTCTTGTGACTTGCTTGATGGTTCATTTGGTAGTGACCCTGCCCCATGCACCAAGAGTTGTGGGTTCGATTCCCAACCTGGACAAACATTTGTATGATGAATACTTGAGTTTGTTCTTTGCCTGGGTGTTAATATTGTATAATTAAGTATATATTTGTAATACCACTGTTGATTCTGATATCCGTAACACAAATGCTTAGGCTAGTTATCTCAGAGTCAGGTCAATGTATGTGATGTATTCAGATACTTATTTATATATACTTAAATTTGAATACTACGGAGACCCTTGCCTATGTTTGGTTCAGTATTCTCACACGCACATTGGACTTGTAGTAACAAATATCTTATCTTATCCCTATGATTGACAGAATGTATGTCTTGATTTTAGAAATTACATCAGCTCTGCGTCAAGTTGTCAAATATGAAGGTTATAGAGGTCTGTTCCGAGGGCTAGGATCAACATTATTAAGAGATGTGCCATTTTCAGGTAAATATTTTGTAGGTATTATTAAATGATTTTCTTCAATCATAAACTCTGTTTATTAATATTTAATCAATATTATTTGTCAGGCTTGTATTGGACAACGTTTGAGACAACAAAGAGGATATTTAATAGGCCAGATTCAGAAAAGAACACATTTTTATTCAATTTCTTCTGTGGGTCTGTCGCAGGAAGTGTAAGTCTTCTAAAATTAATCAATTGTAATTTTATTATATTTGTATATTTTATTAAGTATCCAAATGCAACTTTCTGTAGAACATGTTCAATGTATAAAATATCAGCTTAATACACATTTCTTTTTAGATTGCAGCCTTTGTAACATTACCATTTGATGTAGTGAAAACACATCAACAAATTGAACTAGGAGAGAAAGAAATATACACAGGTCAGTAATATATTAGCAATGATAATATTATGTAACTAAGTCCTTATATCTACATTTCGTTAATTCTATTATTTTTTTTATAAATAACTCATATACTTACTTATTTCCACCCAATTAATTTGGGGTTTTTATCAGACCCTAAAATTTTACATAATTTAAAGTACAAATGAGTTTACATATTTACATTGATAATACAAGGAATTATTTATTTGCCATGCTTTTGGGGTGTTAAGTTACCTACATGGCATGTGGTAAAAATAAATGATTAATGACCAAATTTACACTGCATAACATTTGCACTAGCAAAATGTCACTTATAAAATGTTATCTTTTGTAGATGGAAAAGTGCAACAGCGTGCATCAAATATGAAAGATATAGCTAAAACAATTTACCATAACCATGGTGTTAAAGGGTTGTTTACTGGCTTATTGCCCAGAATATTTAAAGTTGCCCCAGCTTGTGCCATCATGATTGCTACATTCGAGTATGGAAAACAGTTCTTCCAGAAATATAATACTCAAAAATATAAGGAGAAAATGCAAAGGTAAATGAAAATTATTATTTATGGTCACAACTTTATCCAGCATCATTGTTTTAAGCATGAAAGTTAACATCCTAATTTCTTTTTCAGTTCATGTTGAACTTTTTTATTTTTGTTTTTTTTTTTGTTTCTAAAAATCATTCCTTTTCAGACAAGGAATAGAAATAGAAATAATAAAAAGCGAATAGTCGCATGTCCTTGCATTCATAAGGTATTTCCTTCAAATTCATAAATTCCATGTTTAGTTCTGTTACATAGCATTACATTAAAAATAGTTTAATGTTTTCACCTTTGATCGTAAATTACATTATAATAATTTTATTAGACAACATAACCCTTAGTTTTCATTTGGTTTGTATACTAAAATATATCAATATACAAAAAAATATTTTGTAGGCTAAAAGTCATTTCTATTTCAAAATCGTAAAACAATATAGGGTACATTTGTATAAAAATGATTTATGTATTATATAAGTTAATAAGTTTTAATTTATTTACAGGCCTCAAGATATTGTATTGCTAGGCAAGACTAACAGTAGTGACTATTCATGATCTACTTTGAATGGAAAAGAAGAACCAAACCAATAAATACATATATGAATGTGATAATAATACTGTAGGAATACAGTTTTTAGTTTTTGGAAGATAACAAATGTGCTCTAATTTCATATTGAATATTTAATTTATGAATAATGCATACTAATTTGGTGATGTTATCTAATGTTTAGATGTTTTTATTTACAATGAAGGTAGGTATTTTATTAGCATGAATATGAGAAGGATTATTATGATCATTATATATATAGATTAATTGTTGGCATATTTTATTGACATTTGTATTAGTAGAATGCTATTAATTCTTCATATTGCGCTTGCTATTACATATTTTATAGGACTGTCTCTAGCAAAGAGTGTTATTCTCACAAAGTGAAACATCATTGATGACAGCATCATCAAATGTGCAGTTACATTGTTGCAAAGATAAACTCTGACCTTTCTAAAAAGTGACAAGGAAACTATCAGTTTCAAAATATGCCAAGAAAGTAAGAGGCCATGTGAATAAGAGTACCTATACTTATTCTTTATACAATGAACTAAGTTGAAGGCAGATGAAGTCTTAAAAGAAATATGGATATGATGCAAACAATATATTTTCTTATATAAATAGTAACACACCATTTATATTTGAAAATGCTAATAGCCTATGCTTGTGTAGTAATTTATTTAACGATACTATGAGACCTGTACACACCTTCATTTTATATCATAATTGAAGTGTAGGCTAAATTTACATCAACTTTTAACAACTTTCTTAGTCCATATAAAGTATTTCCATATGTAGGATGAATCCTTGGTAATAAGACATGAAATAATGTACCACAACCACTTGGGGCTAGTTATCTATATAATCTCTTTATAAATATAATATATTTACATATTATGTACCTACATATGACAAATCAAGTGGGAAAACGAAGTTTGGCATATGAATACAATGGTACATACATTTTGTATTGTTTTTTTATGTGTATTATTTTGGAACAATATAAGTGTAACCACTTTTGTAAATATTTTTGTTTAATTGTAACAGATATGGCTGTTTGCCTACTGTTAAAACAGTGGGCTTTAGTTTAAATTGTTGTTTGTACATATTGCACTGGACCTGGTTAGTTTGTAAATAGAATGAAATAAATGTTGTTTCTGTGACCAGTTATATTTATTTTAGTGTAGATGAAGTTACTTATGTCTAATATATATATTATTGGGCCCTGGGCTGCAGCCAAAAAGCTGTTGTAGTTGATCTTGTTTTATCCGCTTTCCTCTGCCTATCTTGAGTATTGCTGGTGTGCAATAATATAAAAAAAATACATACATAATGTAAGTATTTAAAAAGGTTATCTTATCATTAAATAACTGAAATAATTTCATCTTATTATTGCCAAGGGCACATGTGGTCATGTCAGTGTGGACAGCTAAGGATTAGAATACATATCGGGTTAGATATGCACACTATTCCCATTCAATTGTTGTCACCAAAAAATTCTTAAAGTTTAACTTATGGTATGCAATAAATTACAACAATTAATATTATATTTACATGTTGAACTTACCAAGTCAATAAGTCTTTTATTCTATTCTAAATCAAGGGTTATGTACATCAGTGTTTGTTTTAACTGAATTATAGTTTAACCAAATCATCAAGCAATGATGTGCACAAAAATAAAACAAACGTTTGCATTAAAAAACACTTATTTAATAATCTTACAATAAAGTTAATGTACAATATGTCCTAATGGTTCTGCTTTAATATTACCAAGGTCCAATCTGCTGTCTATAGATTCATCTATTTGACCAACTACGGCGATGTTATCACCACGAATTATGTGAAGTCCAAGCATTACTTGAGCCACTCCTGTTGATGAAGAGAACACTCTTTCGTGAGATTCATCTAAAATTATGTTTATTGTTTGATCAAAACCCTTCAAAGTTCCAATGAAATTTCGACCATCTGCTGTTATCACTGATACAGTCTGATTCACATAATTTTCTAATCCCGAAGCCATTTCTGTTTGAGATACTACACAGTTAGTATATAAATTTTCTTGGTTATTTTTGTCCTGATAAATTCAAGCGGTTCCTTCGGCGTTTTCTGTACAAAACATAAAACTGACAGACGCCGCCTGTCAATGTCAAATGCAAATGTGTTTTTTTAAATAGTTGGAGCAATCAAAGACAGTCAATATTCATCAAAGCATAGAGTAAATGATGTTTTGTGTGTACAGAAATTAGTACCTATCCAAGTAGAACACAATTAAAAAAAACAATGTCCGTGTCAATAACTGCTGACCTGACAGTGACCACAGACGTGACAGTGACAGACAGAACAACGCTGTGTCGGCCAAATGTATATTTTTTAACCTTTTGAACATATGAAAAATATAAATAAATAAATTGGTTTTGAATTGTTATTCATAAACCGTTTTGAAAGATATGCATTTAAGATAAATTAAATTATAAATAGTTACTTAAACGATATTTATACCCCCTTGAATTCTGGTATAAAATAAGTCAAAATGTCGAATACTATAGTTCAATATGTTTTACTCCGAAGTGATCTTCTAAAAGAATTAGGATGGTCTATTGGTGCTTTAGTGGCACAGGCGTGCCACGCTTCATCTGCGGTTTTACATATATACAAAGACGATGACTGCACAATTCAATATTTTAATGATTTAGATAATATGCACAAAGTTGTATTGGAAGTAAGTAAATAGTGTTAAAGTATTATTAAAGTTCTTTGTTTAATAATGAATAACCCACATCTTTAGGTAGGCATATAAAAGCATAGAAAAATATTTAGAAAACGGATTTTTTTTTTCGAGTGGTAAGCAAATAAAAAGCCTATTCTCACCTATCTACATATTTATGGATCAGTCTAGACTCCTTAATTTCAGAATTGGTTCAAAATGCTATAAAAGAGGCCTTGTAAGAATTGTATTTAATCCCTTTGTTACTTTCAGGTGCCCAATGAAGAAGCATTAAAAAAAGTGGCTGCTAAATTAGAGGAGAACTCAATAGCTCACAAACTCTGGATTGAGCAGCCTGAAAATATACCTACATGCTTAGCAATCAAACCTTATCCTAAGGATGAAGTAAAAAAATTCGTAGGAAAATTCAAATTGTATAAAGCTACTTTAATAAACAATGTGTAAACAAAATATTTAGTTCTTTATTTATTTCAAAACATAAAGAATGTGCACATATATATCACACATTGGATAACAGAATGATGTTCATAGTACTTACACATATGAACTATAATAATAATACAAGGACATCAATAATTAATTGTTAAATAATAATTATTTTTAATAAAAATTTAAAGTAAAAAACCTTTCAAAAGCAAGCTTTTTTAACCGGGTAGTGGATCAAATTTAGCTCTCAAGATTTGATTACAAACAAACAAACATTGAAACCGGTGAAACTAAATAAAAGCTTGTAATATTATAATCTTTGATCAGCAGCAGTGACCTATGTTAGTGCATAGCTAATATGCAGCTGTGCTGTAAATGGGTAATTCTCAAATCTCAAATCCATTCCATACCATAGATCACATTGGTTTATAATCCTATAATTAAGTGATGGAGAAAAAGTATTACCTTAGGGTTAATAGTTACTATCTGTTTTGAACATGAAAACATGAAAGATGAATTTCTCCCAATATTTAAAATTATTGAAGTTAGGACTTGCTATCTTGTAAGGAAGTCAGTCAGCACGTCGCATCGAAATGAGAATTGCCCAAATAATTAGCTTCTTATTAAGTAAGTAATATAGCTTTGATACTTTTTTTTATGTGAGGAATGCATTTACGCACCGTCCAAGTAAACCTAGGTTCGGCCTACTAAGGGTGTGTCGGGCTCAAAGCTGACTGGGAAAAACACTCGACTATCGACTAAACCTCACGGTGGTCATTCTTCGGGTGCGGCGCAGATTCCGGGCTTCCCACTACGGGACTCTTCGCGAAATCTACGTTGCGCCGCAGCCGATCCGGGTGTTAATATCCCATATTATTTAATTTTATGTTTGTAATACCACTGTTGATTCTGATATTTGTAACACATGAACAAGTTCTTAAGCTACTTACTTCGGAGTTAGATCAATGTATGTGATGTAGTCTGATATTTATTTATTCTATTTAGCGGACGAGGCTCCACGTGTCGTCGTCTTTCCTGGGGCTACTTGAACGAAGTGCATGCGCCCCAGGGAAGACACCCCACAACCCCAAAGGCCCTTTTAGTAGCCTTCGTCGACAGGCATGACAGGGATACCACAGGAGTATTCGGAACGGAACCCCCCCGTAGGGGCATAGCTTGGATTAGGATTACTAGGGTACTTATGTAAAGCGAGTATAGGATTCTTTTCCCCCATCAAAAAAACAACATGATTGTGGAACAAACAGGAAAGGCTTTATGGTTTGCTTCTGGATAGAAGGCAAACCCTGTATTTCCACTGCACGATGTTCTTAAAAGAGTATTTAAGCCATGTATTTACTTTGATCCTTATTGGTCTGGGACTTAAAATAATGTTCCAACTGTGTTTCTTGCCTAGCATGTCGTAAAAGGCGACTAATGGTGTACCTATACGGTTTTGTTTATTTGATTTTGTAGGCGACAAGCTAGCCACTTGTCACTGTCACGTAACTTATAATACAGCCATGATTACTAAAAAGAGATAAGAATGGAGTGGGACATTCAAAAGAAAAGAATAACTGGTAGATTACCTAATGTAGGAACTACACTAATCCAGTTATCTGTTATTCAGAGAGGTTTACGTAGACCTTCATTAGGCATAAATATCCATTATTTATAAGAAGATACTTAGGTACTTACACGGCTAGAATAATTTTAAAGAATCTTAAAGTGTTAGTTACCTTGGCCAGTTCTTTGTATCATAAATAATGGATGTTTATTTACATAAGAACCAAAAGTAGTGTCCATTATTTCTATGCGAACTGACTACTTAGCGCTCTTGATATTTGATAGCCGAGGTTGTCTGCTATAGGCCAAGGAATCCCAATGCAAATCATTGAACTATTATACGTAGTAATAATAGCTCAATGATGCAAATTAATTATTTTCATGTATCTTACGAAAAAGAGGACCTTGAATGTATAATTTGATACAGAGGTTGAGACGGAGTGTGTAGGTACAGACGGCTGTCATAAAAGTGCATTTGATGTTTAATACTTGATCCTATTAAGAATCTAATAGTCGCCAGTTAAAATTACCTTATTAGTTTGCGCATAACATTCGACATAACATAGGAAAAGCAGCGTAGGTAAGACACGTTATCGTTCAGACGTTTAATACTTATTTAACTAACTAACTAAACTTCACGCTACTTCCCTAGCGGGGTAGGCAAAGAGAACCGAACGCCATATGGCACGATCCTTACACACCTCACTCGCCTCTTCAACATTCATAATCCTTTTCATACAAGCTCTACGATTTTTATGACTCCTAACATCACCTTCTTTTAATACACGACAAATCTGGTCATGGTAGGTGAGCATGGGCCTTCAGTGGCTCATACATCCTTCCACATTCGCATTGTATATCTGTTTAGTCAATCTTTCGTCATCCATTCTTTCCACATGTCCGAACCACCGGAGCATGCCTCTTCTTACCTTGACTCCGACGCTATCCTTCAGACCAGCTCTCTTTCTTACATCATCATTCCGAACGCAGTCTGTGAGCGATACACCGCAGATTTTCCGCAGCGTACGCATCTCGACCGCGTTTATTCTACTTTCATGCTCTTTCTGCCATACCCAACTCTCGCTTCCATATGTTAGCGTAGGAATCAGCACCGCACTGTGTATGGCGAGCTGGGCCTTCTGGCTTAAGATTTTGCTGCCTAAAAGTTTTCCTAACGCTCCATTCACCCTATTCCCTGCATTCACTCTTCTTTCCATATCAGTGGAGTACCTTCCATCTCTAATAAATGTAGATCCTAGATATACAATTTCATTCACCTGTTCCAGCACTACATCGTCAACCGTTATCCTTGTATCCGTTTTGGTTTCATCTCTTTCAAACACCATAATCTTTGTTTTCTTCGCATTCAAATGAAAGCCTCTCTCCTTGCAATCATCTTTCAATGTTGTGACTAGTTGCTGCAGATCCGATGCCGACTCTGCTAGAAGTACGGCATCGTCCGCGTAAAGCAGGCAGTTCACAACCAAGTCACCCATACGCACTCCAACATTCATAGATCTAATCTTCTGGAGACAATGGTCGAGATATAGGATAAACAGCAGAGCAGACAGCACGCACCCTTGTCTGACACCAATATTGACGTCAAACTAGGGTGACAGGCTGCCCTCCACTTGCACGCATGCCGTACAGCCCACATAGGTGGACTGCGCAGCACGAAGCAATGCTTCATCAATCCCATATCTCGGCAATATGTCCCAAAGGTCCTTTCGTACAACCCTGTCAAAGGCCTTCTCCATATCCACAAAACCTTCCAAATTATTATTACACGTAAATACTTTTAAGTGTTTAGACATTTGAATAGCTATTAAGGCAGGTTCTTACTTGTGTTTTTTTCATGAACATGTTTATGGGGTTATTTTGAAGTCGTTTTTTATTTTTGTTAAAATTTAACTTATTTGTAACTTTTTAGAGAAATTCATTAATAGGTAGATAGACCATCAGAACGAGCTGCTTTAATGAGACAGTGCCGATCTAACGAGACTAAAGACGAAAAGATATAGATTTAATTAAAACTACTAATCTTCAAGGAGTTATACCTTCCATCATCCGCTAAGCAACATAAAATGATGTGTACCAGACGCAAATACTGGAATCGTTTTAGAAAAATAAATAAAACATGCCGTTAGAGTTGGCACTCGTTTTCATGGAATCCAATCACTAGACCAAGACTTGGTGAAATCTAGACTATCTCGAGAATAACACTCGATATGACCCTATAATATTGAAAGAATTATCCACGAACTCCTAATCGTTAAGGAGTTATACCTTCCGTCCTCAGCTCAGCAACATGAGATTATGAATATCAGACGTAGATAGGTACTTGAATTGTTTTAGAAAATAACTAATATAGATTGTACTCGCCTATAATACTTGAGGGTTTCTCTCGATTTGCCTAAGACTCCTTCATCAGATCCAGATTTGGTGCCAATAGGACCAACTCAAGAATATACCCTTTTGAATAAAAAAAGAACCCTGAAAATCGTCTTACAATTCTCGAAGATATCAATATTTAAAGAATCATATACTAATTCCTAATCGTTAAGTAGTTGTCCTTCCATCATCAGCTCACCAACATAAGATGATAAGCACCATGCGTAAATACTTGAACAATCTTAGAAAATGTCTAAAACACATTGTATGTGCCTATAAAATTTGAGGGTTCCCCTCGATTTTCTTGGGATCCCTTCATCAGATCCTGACTTGGTGGCAATGGGACCACTCGGGAGTAAACCCTTTCGAATAAAAAAAAATTTTGGAAATCGGTTAACAATTCTCAGAGATATCGAGTAACATACATACAAAAAAAAAATAATAATAATAATTCTTTCAATATTATAGGGCCATATTGAGTTTTATTCTCGAGATAGTCTCAATTTCACCAGTCTTGGTCTAGTAATGGGATTCCATGAAAACTAGGGCCACTCTTAAATTTTAACTACGTGTTAAGTGTTTTATTTCCAGTATTTGCGTCTCGTACTCATCATGTTATGTTGCTTAGCTGATGATGAAATGTATACTCTTTGAAGATTAGTAGTTTTAAGTAATTCTTTAAACATTAAAGGCTCGTTATACCATTTCGTCTTTAGTCTCATAAGACCGGCACTGTCTCATTAAAGCAGCTCATTTTGATTTGGTCTACCTACCTATTAATAAATTCACTAAAAAGTAACAAATAACTTAAATTTTAACAAAAATAAAAACTGACTTCAAAAAACCCCGCAAAAAATGTTTACAAAAAAACACAAGTAAAAACTGCCTTAATAGCTATTTAAATGCCTAAACGCTAAAAAGTATAAAATAAATCGTTTTGACTGCTTCGATGAAAGTATTAATCTTTAACACGTATTTAAATATTTACAATAATCAGTTAGTTATGGAGTCGGTGCCAGCCAAACTAAAAAAAAGAAGACACTTAATAACAAATCACCTTACTAATAACAATATGAAACAAATTAGTTAAAATATGAGTATAATAACTTACTATTGATTTTGTATATTCAAAACCTATTTTACCACCCTTCACCAAGAAACAAATAATTGCAAATACCGAAATGATGATATAATTACGCGGGCTGAAAAAAAACAGTTGCATGGACATACTTGTAACCCACCTACTTCTTATCGTCAATCGAAAATTGTCAGATTAGTGGAATATACACTTTTTAGCATATAACTAACTTACCCTCAATTCTTTTTTTTTCTTTAGATAATTTTTTTTAATTATCTGATCCTTTATCCTTGACGCACGGTCACATATACAGGGCTTATACTTGGTGGAGGTATATGGGGTACAAGGTACCTCCCTGTATAGTAACCTGCCGCGCTTGAGTAAATCCCAATACCCCCTCTTGGGCTCCCCTACTATTAGGTTACCGGCTTTACGTTAAACCGGCTGCACTCATTCATTGCCGCGTCAACAGCGACGTTGCACGTGTGTTGATACAATGGAAAAGTTTGATATTGTGATTTTTGGGGCGACCGGTTTTACTGGGAAGCACGCAGTGAAGAATCTTCTAAGCATTGTAAAGTCATGGGAACACGGTGGCATCAGATGGGCAATATCAGGCAGGAGTAAGGAAAAGATACAACAATTGTTGTCGGATTTGAAAACAGGTAAGCAATTAACCAGTGATCACAAATATGCTTAAGAAACTCCCTCAGGAATGTCAGAAATGATCTATTTATTATGAGTGACATACCTACACACATTGATTATTATTAAGCAAAACCTATTAAAATAACCGAAAAGTCTTCATAAAAAATATTTTATATATATTAAAAATACAATAAAGAGGATAAACATTTTTGGATAAACCAAATGAAATTTATAAATGTATATACCTATTATGCCCCTAAATTTTATCTAGGTAGGTATCCTTATTATCTAGGTAGTCAATAACAACTTGTATGAACATTATCCCAACCGGGGGCACAATCCGATTTCAAATTCATTAATATACTGTTTACCTCAGCATTGTCTGTCTGTAAAAGAACAAAAGTATTCAGTTGATTTTGAGATTTTTTTATGTAACTATCCGGTATATTAATAGAGTTAATTTGGTTATTGGTTATTTTTTCAGCAAGTGACTTACCAATATTAGCAAAGTAGTTATTTGCAAAGTTGGCCGAAGCAATGGGATGGGATTTCAGGTTTAATAGTTCTAGATTGTTACTGTTATTTTTACTGGTTTATGTTATACTCTTAATGTTCTTCCAAAATAATTTATTATTTATAAGGGTTTTTGATAATAATTGTCTTTCATAGTTTCTTTTGATTGTTTAATAATTTTATTACAAAAGTTTCGATATCTAATATATATAATTTTGCTAATTTCATTGAAGGGTTCATTGCGAGCTTTTTTTTGTAGCTTGTTGCGATTTCTTATTCAGCGCAGGATTCCCGGGGTGATCCACGGTTTTATGTTTCGGTATTTCCTTGGTATAGTGCTATTTATTGTGTGTAATTTTATTGATTCAGATAGTTTATGAATTAGGTTATTTATTATTGTATTCGGGTCATCACAGTGAAGAAGTTCAGCAATATTAGATTGTTTTAAGTGTTCAAGGGCCTTATCAAAATTAATCTTAGTCTTAGTTTTGTTAATTTTATTAGGTTTGATTTTTGATTTAGACAGACATAAAAACGGAGTGAAATGATCTGTTGTTGTTGTACGAAGAACGGCTATAGTTGCTAATAATCTCATTTTATTAATTTTGAGCATGATATGATCCAGACAGTTTTTTTCTCTAGTGGGCATCGTGTGTCCGGCAAGTATACCATGTCCCGATAAGACATTCAAATAATGTATTATTTTTCTTTGTTCATGTAATGATTCATTTTGTTTAGGAGCAATGTTAATATTTAGGTCGCCCGCTATTATAATGTTTTTATTATTCGATTTAATATTGTCTAAATGAGCGTCTATTGAGTTAGTAAAGTTTTCTATATTTGCGTTTGAAGGCGACCGATATATACACAAAATGGTATTATTTAATATGTCTAGTTGGAGGCAGGATGCCTGGGATAGTTTTATTTCTGTGATACTGTGTTTTTAGGTGTTTTTTGCATATACTACCACCCCATCATTTTGGTTTAGCTGGCACACAGTAGAATACTCACAATACCCAGGTATTATTGGTATAGTCTTATTTGGACTGAGTCTGCACTCAGTTAGAATAATAACGTCCACCTCAAGTTTTATTTCAAATAAGGTGGTCAAAAAATCATCAAAATTGCAGTATATACTACGTATGTTTTGGGAGATCAAAGTGAAGTCTGATTTTACTATGCTAATGTGTTTTTTTAGGTCAATTACGTCACACTCAAATGAAGTTGCTATCTCTAGGTTGTCTATTTTATTCAGGGTTTCTATTTTATCACCCATTATAGTGTCCAATAGAATAGAGGTCGACTAAAAGATTACGTATTTCGTATGGGTAAATGTACGCGGCTAAGATATTTTTATATATCATTTTTATATTATTACTTGTTAAGAATCCTAATTTATAGAATGATTTATTTATATATACTAGAACTCGTATTCGGCAGTAAATATATATATAAGAAATGTATAATGGGGTGTAGAATGTAAGTTGTGTATAATTTTTCAGTGAATATGAGAAAGAATGAGTGAAAGATTGTATAAAGAAATGTGATAAAAAATGTATGTGTTGTGTGAAAAGGCTTTTTGTGTTATAGATGTGTGTTTCATCAAATGTTTTGAGTATGTAAATTCTCTTTCTTTTTAGTGCAGTGTAAACGCTTTGTACTAATATCAGAAACAAATATGCACTGCTATAACATAATAATATTACACTGTCGAGACCAAGAGTAAAAACCCTTATTTAGTCAATTCTCAAGGAGAAGATGATGAACCTGTTCTTCATTACTAATCAGGATGATAGGTGTTAGTTCGTTCTTCCGTACGTAAACTTTCCCATAGGAAGTCCAACAAAACTTGTATCCTATGGATCGTGCAAGGTCTCGAGCTAAGTAATATAGTCGGGAACCTTTGGCCATCAGATGCTCCGAAAGAAAAACAGGTGTGTCTTCTTGAGTTTTAAGGCCCAGATGTTTTGCACATAGCTTCGACTTGGTTTTTATATTGAAGCCCTTCGCCATTTTTAGGAAATCGGATTTTAATATGGTAGAATTAGTTTCAATAATGATCGGAGTATTTTTCTGGGTGGAATTCTTACCCCTAACTCTGTAAATGTCTTTTATGTCTTTTTTTGTGAACTGACAGCCTATAGTTTCAGACAAGCATGCAACCATTTCTATTAGATCTTGCTTATTTTCGCTTTTCTTTTTTGGGACATTTTTTAGTTCAAGGTTAGACTTCCGATTTCCGATTTGAAGGTCCTCCACCTTCCTTTCCAAAAATAGTATATACTCTCTATCCTGTTTTATATTGTTTTCTAGGATTGTCATTGCCTGTTTAAGTTGTTTATTTTGTAAGGTGAGAGATGTAACCGAACTCTCAATATTCTGATTGGAGTTCTTTATCTCACTATGGGTTAATTTGAGATCATTTATATCTTCCTTTTGCGTACCTATGTAGTGCATCAACAGTTCTCTCATCTCTTTTTTGAAATCATCCAGCTGCTCGTTTAGTTGTATATTGAGCTGATTATCCTGTCTGCATGGGCGCTGGGTGACAAAGTTAGGCGGCGTCGTTTCGTCTCCGGTATCTGAGAGGCATATAGACATCTCTGGATCTGATAAGTTATCCAGATTGGTGTTTTGCTTATCGGACATAGTTTGCAAGTACTAGGATAGCAGCAAGAAGTTAGAAGTATTTTCTATGTGCAAATTTCAGTGTCGAAAGTCCAGTGTAGTTTTAACAGTCGATCCGCAAGTCGCCAAATTAATACACGTTGTAACCAGGTAGACAGCTCTCGTAGGAGGTGTAATTTGGGACGGCAAAAAGACTCGGCGCAGACTCGACGAATATAGGCATGAATAAATTTACCTTAATATCGACAACAGTAGAACTTCCAAAGTACTCCGTAGCAAGCCTACAAGTATAGCGTCGTAGCTGTTTGTAGCAACCTGCTACATCAATCGGTGGATCCCGTAGCACCTGTACGCGGCGCAGTTACTCGTCGAGCAAGGCAACCTTCTGCGTTCTTATGCATTCCTAATTTATCGTTCGATATTTATGAAATAAAATTTATTTTTAATAATTGAATTACACTAATACGGGAATAGCGTACACATGCACTCAGAGTGCGGTCCGAAGGGAAAGAGGAGGTATTTATTTTTAATAATTTTATAATTTTAGTAAGGTAGTATATTTAAGTAAGTTTGGTTACGAAGGTCCGATCGGCAGTCGCTACAATGTAATAACCAGACGCGCTTAACCCTGATCATGGTCGAAGCGGACCTCGTCTAAGAACGGGACATAACGCTATGAAAATTGATGGAGTAAGGAAGTAAGGACTAGTATGGATAACCCTAACCGAAGAAAGGGAGGAATGTTAAAGCGATGCATAGCCAATAGATAGAGACAATTATAATTGTTGTTTTCAGATGAGTGGGACCTGGAAATACCCGTACTGAAATGTGATATCGAGAAAGATGACATCAAGACCGTGACTAAAAGAGCTAAGGTCATCATCAACTGTACAGGACCCAACACATTATTTAGTGTACCCATCGTCAAGGCGTGCATTGAAACCAAAACACATTATGTTGATATATCCGCCGAGTTATATGTAAGTATATAAAATAAGGAAAATTCCACTTTCAAATAACTATGGAAATGTAATAACCATTCTATTTTGTTTAGTTCCCCTGTCTAAGGCTTACGAAAGCTTGGTGGCTTCAATGTACTAATTAGAATACTTACTTAATAACATCGAGCATAGGTACCTATAGGTAACGAAAGAAATATGATAGTATTGATAGTGCGAAACATATGTATCTTGTATTTTTGTGTAATCTAACTGACGGACTAAATACAATGATAGTTTTTTTGATCCAGTATTCATCCCTTTTCGCTTATCTCATTAGTTTCGGTCGTATAGAATCGCACTTGCATGCAGATGTAATTGTGTAAGTAGGTAGGTACATGTGCGACATTGTGGCACCACATGACTTTCCTCTTTTTTGGCGTTTATGCTCTTCTGGCATTTTTATCGCAATCAAATTATTGTCGACATAAGTAAAAGAGAAATCCATTCTAGAAAGGGATGCATGAATCTGACGATGGACTTACCGGCATTACATCATTTAAAAGGCAAATGTTTCACATTCGATTCTTTTAAATTTCTAGCACATGATCAATTTGTATAGAAATTACCACAAAAGCGCCGAAGAGGCCAATGTTATAATTGTACCAGCTTGTGGATTCGCTGTGATGCCTGTTACAACGGGGTTGATGTTTTTGGAAAAAAAATTTAATGGTAAGTTCAGACTGATATTAAACCATAAAAACATATTACTAATTCACACATACTATTACAACACCCGTCGGAAATATCTATGAATATAATATCTATTGGAAATATAATATGCGAACCTGGCTTAATGACGTCATTCAAACTTAAGCATCGATGTTCACGTTGGCAACGGTACTGGATAGGCGGAAACGGAGCGAGGAGCGGGAAAGCGCATTCCAGCTAGGTTCACTTTTATCCAAGATCAATCACTCGCCTTCCAAAATCAATCGCTTTTAACTAAGAATAAAATTTAATTATCCAATATTACTATCTCGAAATCAGACAAATGTGTGTGATGTCTGATATTATTACATATTTCAGGTACCTTAAACTCAGTGGACTGCTATACCGAAGTGTTATTGCCAAAAAGAGCGTATATACCAGGCCCAAACAAATGCCTTGTACACTACGGTACCTGGGAATCCCTAGTGCATGAGTTAAAAAACATGCGAGCTTATCAACGTATAAAGAAAGATACGTTTACTAAGAAGATTGACGATCCTGTGCCACAAGAAACGAAAACGTAAGTTTCAAAGTATTTAAAAGAAATAGTTAATTGATGATAGAAGAGATATCTATCATAGAAGTTGAAATTTGAAATGTAACGTACACACCACGGAATAGTAAGAAAAGAAGGACTCCGCGCCACTAACTAGACATTAAGGCTCCTCAGGTGGTCCACCTTGACACGCAACTTACGTCACACATTGACATAATAAGTGCTCCAAATGACAGCCGATATCTGGTATCCATAAGTACCTATCTCCCTCACACATTCATAAACGTGACTTCACGCTATAGTATGATTGCTTGGAGTCCTTCTTTTTTTACTAGTCCGTGGTACACACTAAAACGTTTGCAATCCGTACCATAATATCCGTAGGTACTTTTGGTTTTACTTTCAGATCCATATTTCATAGAAACAATGGCAGACTATGGTTTATATACCCTGGACCTGATAAAGACGTCGTAGACATGTCTCAGCTATATTTACAAGAGAAAAAAAGGAAAAAGCCTTACCACTATCATATGTACACTACTATGCCCCATTGGTTTCACTTCATAATAGTTCCGTTCATGTATTTATATTTTTACTTGTGTCAGATAAAATGGTTTAGACATTTACTATGGAAATATCCATGTTTTTTCACCGTTGGATACATGTCACATAAAGAGCCTTCAAAAGAAATGGTAGACGACACAAAATTTGCGATGACCTTCACGGGAACGGGCCTGGATACGGAATTAAATAAAAAACAATTAACCGTACAGGTATATATTTGTTCGTTTGTTCTTATTGAGGTAACGGTAATTGATTAGTCTTATTCTTGCAAATAATGTATACCTTTGTTGTATTTATATAGATTTTTAGGCTATATCTCCTAGTCCCATATGGTGTAATCATAAGTCCTGTGATACTCCGACAGCACACGACTTGTGATCTCGACGTTTTGTAGCTACGTAGGTTTTTACTGATCTTATGACAATCAAACGAATATTGATCGAAGATCAGCTAAAAATAAGCTAAAAAGCATCATGGGATTACCAGACTATCCTTTACTTCATTACAGTACAACATAAATAGGGATGTTGACTGGCAAGTCAATTAAGACATTTTTTTTAAGCTGTCTAAACGCAATTACTTTATAGATTTTGTATGCGCTTGTCAGTTTATGACGTCACTATTTCGTATTGTCAACTGACTAAAATATTGAGCAGTGTTTGTAAAATTTAAAATCTAAGACTAAATATAATTCAGGATCAATTAGGTTTTACAACATATTATTACGATACTTTCTTTTATGGAATTTATATAAACAAAATTAAGTATAAATGGTGTCAACATCCCTATTGTCTATCTTCATTAACAGATTCGAATCCTACCAGACACTAAGTACTGAATCTTTTAATGAATAATAATTGTTTTTAGGTATCTGGATCTGATCCCGGGTATAAAACTACGTCTATGCTATTGATTATTGCAGCTTTGACTGTTTTGACTAAGAGTGAGAATATTCCAAGGTAAGGCGAGACACTATTCCATTATAAACTCAATCGTATACTTACATAAAAAAAAATCTTAGGAAACTTATGTGCTCAAATTTTTTTTTTTTTTTTTTTTTTATTTAGCCTGTTTTGTCCCACTGTTGGGCAAAGGCCTCCCCTAATTTTTTCCACTGCTCAAATATGACTTTTTTAATTTTTTTGTTTAAATCATGGTAAAATTAAAAGCACAAAAGAATTTGGTAAACTTTGCAATGTATATCATCATAAACAAAATTCTACTTCGACCGGATAAATTCACTCACTGTAACAAAAGTCCGTAGCTAAAACCTCCGGGCTATTAAAAACATAAATGTGAAAATGAACGCCAAGTTTAATATTAAGTATGATAATCATGGTGTTGTTGTCGACTTCACCGACAAAGAGTCATGGTCGAAAATAAAAAGACATTAATTTGTTTGAACGTGTTATTTTGTAGGTCCATAATTGAGCACGCGTAAACAAACCTAATATATACCTACCTACATGTAACCCATTGACACGCGTATTAATAATAATATTAAATTAATAAGATTCAACATAAGATGCCTACTGTCATTAAAAATTAAAATTGAATAAAGTAGTAAAAAGTTAGTTAGTTAGTTTAGTAAAAAGTTATGCGTGGTCATAAATAAAAAAAAATTACGCGTCGACTTGAGAACCTCTTCCCTTTTTTGTCGTCAGATAAAAACTAAAATAATAGATATTTTATAAAAAAGATTTTTGGCGTATTGTTAACGTCACAAGGAAAATAATCTCTATATTTCATTTGTTAGTCCTTTCGCGTATTAATTGTTATGAAAATCAGTACCTATACATTTTGCGAATTAGGCACTCTGCGACTAAAGTCATGTAAAAGTCTTAGCGGACATTAAGGTAGACAAATAGAAACGCCTTTTTTATTTAAAGACAAGTAGTTACTTATGTATGTACCTACCTAGGTACCTATCTTGAATTAAAATGTCCATTTTATTTTCAGGGGTGGTGTTCTATTTCCGAATGCAGCTTTTGAAGACACACAAATAGTTGAAGATATAATAAAGCTCAAAGCACTAAATATAAAATGGTAAACAATGTTAGTACCACGGAATAGTAAAAAAAGAACTAACTAGACATTGAAACTCCTCAGGTACTCCACCTTGACACGCAACTTACGTCACACATTGACGTAATAAGTGCTCCAAATAAGAGATATCCGATATCTGATATCTATAAGTATCTTACTCACATATGCATAAACGTGGCTTCACGCTATAGTATGATAGCGTGAAGTCCTTCTTTTTTTACTAGTCCGTGGTTAGTAGGTACATAGTAACATTTGCAAAAAAAGCTTATTTTCTTAGTCTATAAAATTTTCATAATCGGTAAATTTTACATGTATGAACTACTATTGTATACCTACAAATATATTTTATGTACATAAACAGTCCTCAAACCTTTGGGTTCATGGCATACTTGTAAAGCTAAATGTGATCCTTTGTAGGTATTTACATTTAACTTTTGATTTTTTTTTTATCATTACACTTATTGTATTTTCGGCGCCATGGCCCATGACCAATACTGTCTTTACCATAAGGGTACACGGGGCCCGTGCCCAGAGCCCCCTTTCTCAGAGGGCCTTATAAGACCGAAAATTTGTCTTTTTTTTTTCAAAAGATGTATCTAATTATAAAAATGTTAGCAGGTTTAATAAGCTTTTTTATTTTCCAAGAGAGCCTCAAATTATTTTGTCCCTAGCACAGTTTAATACGGCCCTGGCCATGACTTCGCTCTATTCGATATCATGACATTCGTTGCGTTGGATTCGACATTTGATGTAGCGTACTGAGATAGGTCATTAGTTTGATGTCCCTTCGACCCACTGTATCTACGTACTTTGCTGTCGTCACCGATGTAATAAACTTCGATTTTACTATGAAGAGAACCAATAAGTAGGTAGGTCACTGGTCTAAAATTTAATTTAATAATATTTAAGAAGTCGCATGTATAAATAGATGCGCTGTAAATCCAAAATTCGTTAGATTGTAGATATAGTGTTCAAACGAATACCTATTTTAATTATTGTGTTGGTTTAATAAATATATGAACTTGCCTCTCACATTTTTGGTTTGACGGTACTTGTGTATTTTACCTAATTACATTAATATCATACATCACGCCTTTTTTAAACAAGGGGAAAGCCTTTCGCACCCTTACGCTGTTCAATGGAAACAGCGTGGTGTGTGTGACTCCCATGGCCCTTTTTATAAAAGGACCCATTTCCGGCCACGATGGAATAGCCGAGGTATACCTACCCACTAAACCCCTTGACGCTCCTACATCGCTCTCGTTGGTGACGCTGAAAGAATCCGGATCAACCTTAACTACCCCAGCGATATATCATCACGCCTGCTTTACCCATAGGGGTCAGGATCCAAGAAGCAATAAGCTACTTTAAGCACATTTAGCCAATAATCTAGTTGGTATTTGGTTGGTTATCCGGTGGTAATATTAAAGGTAATATTAAGTATGTCTAACCCTTAAAGGCCACATTCAGCCAAAAAATAAAACTGGTCTGGGTTAGATAGAAAATTGCCTACACAATCACACACCGATACAAACCCTGATTTAAGTATTGTTGATAGGCTCGTAGGTCTGACCACTCAGAGAACCTGGCCACGAAACCAAGGGTCGCCGGTTCGAATCCGCTAGGTGCAAATGTTTCGTGTGATGAAAATGGACATTTGTACTCGAGTCATGGATGTTTATAAACGTATTTAAGTATATCTATCCGTTCACTGAATATCCATAGGACAAGCTTATGCTTAGCTTGGGAATGTGTGTGTTAGTCTGGAGAATTTATTTATTATTTATTTATTTTATATTTGTTAAACCATTACATTAGTCGCCTTTTACAACATGCTAGGTAAGTAACACAGCTGGCATATTCTTTTAAAGTCCTATAGCAACATGGGACATCTTAAAAAATTGCTAACACAAAATGAAAAGGCGTTTTAACGAATATTAAAGGAAAATTCGACAATGAGTTTTCACAAGAAAAAGATACAATTGATACGTGTCTATTATGGTTCCTGCGGCAGTACACGACGCAAATCAAATATATATAATTCCACAGTGGGCCAACTATTACATTGAAGTTATTTCTTGTTACGTCACGTTCTTGTGAAATAAAATATTAAATTAAAATAAATGTTAAAGTGGTCATTGCAATCATCAAACGGAACGCATCTGAATAGTACCATAGACCCGTGTCATAATCGTAATGGTAGATTTTTTGCGCAAAAATATTTAATAGGGCAACATCGACTTCAAATGTCATATGGTGACCAACAACGACTTGGATAATTAATTTTTTTTGCTTGAAAATTATTTATCTCGATATAAAATTATTGATTTCGTACTGATAATTACGTCCCGTGGATTGTTTGTTAATGGTATGTTCACATTTTATCCAGTACTCTTGCTATTTCGGAATCAAAATGGTGTTTTATTTTGTGTTCTCGGTGGGTTCTTGATTTGTCAATTCTACGTTGAACGATGTTACACATTGATTGGATTATTTTAACAATTAGTTTATCTAGGTACTAATTAAGTGTATTGTAATGATTTTTTATTTATTTTAAGTGGGTCAAGTAATCTCGTAATTATATGGGTTGGGTTTTTGGGATGTGCCAAGGTAGACGTATTTATGTGACTCATTTTCCTTTAAGCATCGGCTCCATTTACCGCATCGCAAAGCAGACACTTTAGTACGGGCAGTGATCTGTACTAATTAAGACTATGCGTGTATTAGAATGCTGGATAGTAAAACCTGTTTTTATTTATCGATGACGACATTGTATTGTGCCAATTTAAAACATGTTGTCTCATAGTTTACAAGTGTCAATATCTAATAAGGGCGGAAAGTTTGAATGAATACTATTTAATGCCATTAAACATTTTTGCAGACAAGTTTTTAAAGAACAATGACCTCATCCAACACCCTACAAAAGGCAATTGACCTTGTTACAAAAGCTACAGAAGAGGATAAGAACAAGAATTATGAAGAAGCTTTAAGATTATATGAACATGGAGTTGAGTACTTCCTTCATGCTGTTAAGTATGAAGCACAAGGAGAGAAAGCTAAGGAAAGTATCCGAGCTAAGTGCTTGCAGTATCTAGACAGAGCTGAAAAACTTAAGGAGTATCTCAAGAAAGACAAGAAGAAGAAGCCTGTGAAAGATGGTGAGTCAAACTCGAAAAGCGAGGATAAAAAAAGTGAGAGTGATAGTGATTCTGATGACCCTGAGAAGAAGAAGTTACAGGGTAAATTGGAGGGCGCTATTGTAGTAGAAAAACCACACGTCAAGTGGAGTGATGTTGCTGGTTTGGAAGGTGCTAAAGAGGCTTTGAAGGAAGCTGTTATCCTGCCAATAAAGTTTCCACACCTTTTCACTGGGAAGCGAATACCATGGAAAGGTATCCTCCTTTTCGGGCCTCCTGGTACTGGTAAATCTTACTTGGCAAAAGCTGTTGCTACCGAAGCTAATAATTCTACATTCTTCTCTGTATCATCATCTGATCTTGTATCCAAATGGCTTGGTGAATCTGAGAAACTAGTTAAGAATTTATTTGATTTAGCTCGACAACACAAACCAAGTATTATATTCATTGATGAGATTGATTCTCTGTGCTCATCTCGATCAGATAATGAGTCTGAATCAGCCAGGAGGATCAAAACTGAGTTCCTTGTTCAAATGCAGGGGGTTGGTAATGATATGGATGGTGTGTTGGTACTTGGAGCTACTAACATTCCTTGGGTTCTTGATTCTGCCATTAGGCGACGTTTTGAGAAGCGTATCTATATAGCTCTACCGGAAGAGCATGCTCGCCTTGATATGTTCAAGTTACATCTAGGCAACACGCATCATATGTTGACTGAACAAGACTTGAAAGTTTTGGCTAGCAAAACTGAAGGCTACTCCGGAGCTGACATAAGTATTGTAGTGCGTGATGCATTGATGCAACCGGTTCGTAAAGTACAGTCGGCAACACACTTCAAGAAGATCACTGGACCTAGTCCTACTAACACGGATGTGATTGTCAATGATTTATTGACTCCATGCTCCCCGGGTGACCCGGGGGCCATTGAGATGACTTGGATGGAAGTACCCAGTGACAAATTGGGTGAACCACCTGTCAACATGTCTGATATGCTGCGATCATTGGCAACATCCAAGCCCACTGTCAATGATGACGACATGGTAAAACTGCGAAAGTTTATGGAAGATTTCGGTCAAGAGGGTTGAAGAATTTGTATTTTTGTCTGCTATCTACTTTGATTTTAATAGATATTGATGTATTAGAACTGTTATTGAGCACAGTGCCTATACTATCTATGTTGCAAATGCCGTGGAGTTTTTATTTTTATAAGATGTATTTTAATATGTCTATAATTCTATAAATAACACAAAATTATGATTTTGATAATAAAATTCTAGGGCTTGTTAATATTACCTTCTGTCACTTTTATGAAAGTAAACTTATTTATATAATAATAAAAAGCTTCATACCAGATCATGCAACAATCAACCTATCATTTACTTTGTGAGTTATTACCATCCTATTGTGAATGTAACACCAATTTGCCTTTAATTAATAAGATTATAGTAACATTTTAATGTCTACTTTATATATCTCAATAATGTATCTACTAGTGAAAATATACATGGTTAAATAATGTGAATTATATACATATTTGGTGTCATGTTGTAAAGTCAATAGGCCTATTCTTTATGAATATTATTAATTATTGCTTAATTCACATATTTAAATATGGATGGTTAATGGAATGGTTGAAGTTATGATTAGGTAACAGGGTTTGTATGTGGTAATTTGAACACTATGCACATAATGAACTACCTACCTAATGTTGAATAAAATGTAACATTGAAATACTTATAAAAGTGGCTGCTTAAATGTTTTTGAAAATTCATAGTAAAGTTGAGATTATTGTTATTTGTGATTATTTTGTGATATCTTTCGTTCTCATTTCAGATTATTAAGCGATAATCCGATTTAAATTCATACTTATTTTATTGTACCACCTAGAATCTGCAACTCATGCACGGTTGGCTTTACAGGCTGTATTTAGTAATCTCTGAAACATTGCATCATATACCATAGTTTTAATTTTCCCACACTTTGATTAACATTCTTAATATTTAGGTTACAAATTAGTGTAAAACGTACATATTTTTGTCTATTGTTTTATATATTGTTGAATAAGCGATTAAATATAATATTTAAATTAATAGTTTTTGAATTTTATAGTTAAATTGGAATTAGACTTAATAGAGCATAATGATAAGTGGATATGATAAAATACGCATATCGTCGGCGATACTGCAATACCGCGGAACTAACACTTGATCAGAAGGTCTAACTCTGACTTAAATAACTAAAAAATTAGACCTTATGATCAAGTGTTAGTTACGCGATATTACAGTACCACCGAAGATATTAAATCTTGAAAACTACCTATATTTTGCACACAATCTGACGTTATTTAAAGGTTTCTCCATCTATCTAGACTAGTGCTAAATTAATAATTTTATTTCTAGTTAAAATGGAATCTTAATGTTGTACTTGCCTAGCTTTTAGCAGATTCTAGGCGATAATTTATGTAATATGATGTAATTAATATATAACTAGCGCGCTGGCGCACTACAAAAGATCACGTTTACGTGATCTTCATTACAGGGGACGTGCATGAACTATAGGAGGCAGCACTAAATCAACAAAAGAGACACTAGGCGGACAGTAAAGGAAGCTTATCAGACCTGATATCAAATAAAAAATAAAAATATAACTAACTAACTAATTATACTTCACGCCAATAAATCTTTAAAATCGCGAAACCTGCACTTTCAAACATTGTGGATGTGTTACCAAGATTCTATATTGTCTGGTAGGTACCCATACCTATATAAAGGTTACGGAGTTCAGATCGGCATTAGCTTTGATGTAGGTAATTACCAAAGTCGCTAAATCCTGAATCATGGTCTAAGCACGGGATGTAACGCTAGGGAGATGATGATTGGTACATCCAGAAACATAACAATGCATTATAACTAACTAGAATAATACATTTCTCTATTATAACTATAATAATTCTGTTTACTTGATAAAATGTCAATCTCAAGTAATCATGGTTTTAAAAAGTTCCCATTGACGGCACATATTGCCAGCACCGTAGTCGTGCACGACCCTTAATATATGGGATAATAAAATGGTAATACCGAATTACCATTTTATCATCGAGTTAAAATTAAAAATAAAATAATAATAATAAAACAAAAACATGAAACAAATGACAATTTATTTACATCACGGCATATTTGGTATTAAACACTTTAAATAATATTAATCACAATATCTTATCGTACATTCTGACGTTGACACTTATTAAGGTCACTGCAAACAGACTGAACGCTTTGTGCAGGCTTGAGGAATTAGTTTCTGAAACAAATAAATATTATCAAATTATGTTCCTGTAGTTTATTGGGAAGTAAGGAAGTTGAGTGCAGTTTTTACTTTTTAATTGAGTTAATCAGGAATGCGGTTTAGGAGCAAATATGTTAGGGCCACCTATCGCTTATAAAGACGATTGCCTGTTTTTCATCGTTTTCAAAACGACCAGTGCACAATCAGAGGTGACAGACATTTTCGGTTATTAACTTTTGGTAACCGTCATCAATACTGCTGACGAGTGGGAAATAAAAAGTTTTTTCACGAACGATGTAAGTACACATAAGTAGTTTAACTTAATTAATCTACTCGCTAACAGGTACCATATTATAGAACCCCAGTATGATGTCACGTCTGAGCGTTGACGTCACGACCATTAAGCTTCTACTACATCAGTTATCTAATCGAATAAGTGATGCGAAATAAGGTATACAGTTTATTTGTGGTACCTATCACAATAGTTCTCTCCCGTCGATGTGTGCCCAGCACAGCGATACAGCTCAGCCTCATCAAAGGCTTAGCCGGTGCCCTCAAGCCGATGGTGGACACCAGCAGTCCTTGCGGAGCTGGCTTCGCCCCGTATGTTATGAGCCAGGACCGCTCTGTTACCTGAAGGAAGAAAAAAAATTGTCTTTGTGTAGGTATCTACGTGCAATAATAAAAAAAAAGTTTATTTGCCAAAAACACAGCGTTAGCGTTAATTACAAATAGCACTATGATTCCTATAATAAGCAATGCATGTCGTAAGAGGGTCAAATCGAATAAGTTTTGCAAATACATTTGGCTAATTGTTAAAATAAAAACAAGAGTTCATATTCACAGTATCACAAACTAAAAAAGTTATTAATGTAATGTGTGTGTGAAGATGATTATGTAAGTGGGTATATGAGTGTTTGTGTGGGTATGAAATGAGTAGTAGAAAATATTTCTCTGCTTGGGGGGAACTGGTTATTTTAGGTATCCCCATGATTTGATTCTTGGAATCAAACGGCAAGGTCTCTTTGCTGTCGTTCACTACCTAAATGAGCTAAACTTTACTTTTAAAATGTCCTCCGATTCTTTGTAGTCCCAAGCCAATAATAGACAGTGCTGGTATTTTAAGCAATAATGCTGATTCGAATTACAAATAAGAACTTGAGGTGTAAGTAGTTATCGGTATTTATAATACCTCGTATGTTAGTAAATAAATTTACGTCTTAATACTGTAAATAATTAACACAATTATAATATAACTTCAATAACTTATTGCAGCCATATTTTAAAATTGTGTGTAGCTGAGAGCGCGGAATTACATATCGAAGTTATTTCTGATTCTCAGCTCTGCCCAATATGACATGCTGGTGCTGGTATCTACTAATGAGTTTTTAATAGCTTATATTGTTGTCAAAGGGAGCGAACCACAGGAGCAAACGGTCCGAACTCGATCTAAAAACTTCCATGTATTAAACGGTTGATACCTAATCTAAAAAATATTGTTATTGAAACGGAATACAGATGTCACAAACCTTTTGTCCATCTATGTGCCACTGTAGGTCGGGCGCCGGGAAGGACTGGGCGGAGGAGCAATTCACCTGGAGTGGCTCCTGTGTCGCGTAGGGGCGCTCCACGCCGGTAATACGAGGGCTCTCGCGGGGGAAGACTGAAATTAAAAGATAACATTCGCATTGCCGTAAGTGGATAGGGATGGCTAGTGGTGTAGCTGGTATATATGAGGCCCGTCTCGACTGTACTTTTTATCATTACCTAGCGACCCGGCCTGGCTTTGCACGGTGAGCACAAAACAATTTCACTTGAATCACTCCATCTATTGGTGAAAACCGCATCAACTTCTGAGCTAACCGACAGAAGCGGCGACTTTGTTTTATACTATGTTATGATGTATTGTTGTGGATAACTTTTATGCATGTTAGGCCTAATTATCGATATGGCTAATGTGGTGGTAGCTAATAAGTAGATACGCCAATGGGCTAGACACAATTCTCAGAAAGTTCCATGACTGCAGCAGCTATGGGCGCGCCCTCACTTGAGGGAATTTTGGGCGTTGCGTCATAATCTTGACAGTAGAACCCATCTATAAGTAGAACCTACTATAGACTCAAAGATGGGTTCTACTTTATGCATTTGACAACTATTTTAATGAAGTATGTAGGTATATTAACAACATTAAGGGAATTTGGTCTTAGTAGTAGGTAGTAACAATACCTAATGTGTTCTCTCCTAAGAATAACAAAATCGACGTAAATATCAAAGGAATTAACTTATAACGTTGACTATACCTTATGAGGTATTTGGTAAGTAGGTGCTTACTACGTCTCCGTTTACATAAAACTTAAAAATATTTAATGCTAGCTTTTGGCATTATGATTAAACTTACTAAATCCTTATTATTTCATTGGTTGCGCGCGAAGACTGTAGCAAAAGCAAATTAAACTATTTCGACTGGTCGGACACGAACCACGAACTTTCGTCTTTAAGCGTAACTGATTTCTTTGTAAAAAGATAAAGCTATCGTTATACATACAGTAGACTTCCATGAAGGCTTCTGCTTGCGCTGAGTAGAAGGAGGGTGCTTCATTCGATACCTCACACCGATAGAGCCCTCTGGACCTCAGGCTTAACTCCCTCAGGTGCACGCGACGAGCGCTGGATTTCTCCAACTGTGAACCAAAATTTGATTGAGTAAAATACAATCCAACTGATTTTGAAATGACATTGTCTATTTAAAGTAAGTTGAATATATCCGTAGATTAATTTTATCTGATTATAGGAAAAACAGTCATTTACTTTTTATAGTACCTACTTATTGTCAGCATCCAAGAGCAAGCATAAGCTCGAAAATATAAATCACAATATTTTGATGATTTAAATTATCTATTTGTCTTTTTAGTTACAAACGATTAGAATAACCTAAGTCAATAAAAAAGCCCTTTTACAATGGACAAACATATTTTAAATTGGTGAATTGATTGATCATTCGAGCTTTTCTTTAAGTACACCTAGTTAATATCAAGATCGTCATAATCAAGTTTAAGGATGTTTATACATTTATTTGTATTAGCTTCATTTATCAATGAAGTCCACAAGATCTGCCTGCAAGCCCTAACTGAGCTCTTAATAATATCTTATAGCCAGGGGGACAATTGTGAGCTACCGTAGGTACTAACATATTAAAAGGCCTTTAGATTTTTATATTACAGAATTATACCTAATCGTTAAAATTGATGATCGGTTTAAGAACTTGGGACTAGGGTTGTCACTGTGTTTAAATGTTTTTCATACTGAAACTAAATTAGCTATAATTTTAAAGATTGAGGAGTAACAGACCAGAAAAAGCCCTAGGGAATTTTATGAGGTGAATCTTACGCCAGTTGTGGAATGGACAAACTTCTGTCGCAGCTCAATAAAATTTTACTGAATACGTGTCTTAAATCGCGGATTCTACTCATATGTGGTGGAGGGCCATTTATTTTATGCAAAAACCTATAATTCAAATCTCTTGTTTGGAAAAGGGTATCTTCTCTCTCATACATTGAGGACCATTACAATTCAACGCACTGCGCTCATTTCCCTTGGTCTCAGGAACCAAACCACTGCATTATTTTTTAATGCAAGAAAAAAGAAAGGATTGCCTTACATCGACTTTGATCCCGTCGACGTGATGCGCATGCTGTGTCGGCTTCAGCCGAGGCATGAATCGGTAGAACTCCTCGTTGTCGCGGTACCACTTCACGGAGTACAGCTTGCCGCCCTCCAGGTCGAAGTTGCAGGTCAGTGTGGCCGACTCTCCTCGTTGCTTGAACGTTGGCACTGAGACTCCGTCTACTCGCAGGCATATTGATACTGAGGACAGGAATACAAATGTTGTTTTTATTTTGAGGAGTTTAGGTTCATTATACTTGCTAGGTATATAGTGTCTGCCTAGACTAACTAGCTGTTACGAATTAAGAGGATATTTTTGTTTTATTCACTTACTATTTTTTATACATATTTTCGGTTTTACTAGTCACATTTCGCCTCGATAGGATATATATAATTCTAATACTTTATCTTTATAAATAAAATATAAATACTGGATCTTTCAAAAAAATCTTATTCGTATTCTAACGTGTATAAACATAAAGAAATTCAAATCAAACCGATTATTTTTAAGTTTTACTCTTAGCAAACAACAATACATATTTCATATGTATTTATTTATACTCAATCTATATACATCAGAATGGGAGCAATATTTTGATAACAACGGTACGATACAATATTTCGCCAAGTGTTCACTCTGGGGGCGGCCGGTCCCCGAAGTGCATTTGTCATATATCGTATATCGTATCCGTGAGCGTACGTACCTCATCGATAAAGTAACGAGAATCCGTTGTTACGGTATTTTGAAAAAGTGCAAAAGACAAGGACGAGATGGGGTTAATTCCAAAGTGGAACGATGACACAAACATGCATCCATCCATTAACATGTATTTATGTTATTTTTAACATAATATAGATGTTCCATGTACAAATATCATAAAAAATTGAAAATATAATGAAAAAATATGTATCTCCTTTAATTCAACGCATTTTAGATAACTTACCTTATGTAAGTTATCTAAACGTATTCGTTGGCACACTTTGGCTTAAATAGATTAAATTTTATGCGGTCCATTCCCTTATCAAACCAACTACAAGTAAATGTTTTAAGTTTTAAGCCGACTGTCTTTACTTAGCCATAGCGAAACGAAGCTACGCTTCGTAAAGCGGTTAGTAGTATTATGTTTACAACTAAATTTAATAATGGCAAGCTAATATTAAGTTTTGAATAATTCAACACCGAATTATTTTACTTCGTATTGAATATGCATTGAAGATGATTTTAGATTGTGGGTGTTTATCAAAATGTAGTTGAAAAACGTCAACATTGTAAAAGACATTACCTTTGAAATAACTGAGAAAAATAACCAAAACCACACGTCTCATTTTAACTTTCATCTCATCGGTCACACACGATCAAAGTTGCAATCCGCTTTAGACATCGTCACGTCAAACCGAGATTCCGTTGCATAATAAAAAATCATGCGAAGTTCGCGCGACCGACGATAACGAGGCAACTTTCTCGTCTCGTAGCGTACGCGAGCGTAGCGCAGCGCGGGTCGGGTGCAACTGTTGCTGTTGCTACGAATGCTACGTATGCTACGTCGGCTACGACGACGCGTAGTACATATATTTTAGTTGGCTAATGAATTCTATACCAAATCTACCGAGCTTACCGATGATGCGTCTTTTTAATTGGTCTGATAAATTGGCATATTATAGGGGTGTAGGTACGGTAAATTCACGCGTATATCCAGAACGGTTAATGATCGTTTTTAATCAGTTATAAAAATCCTTTTTGTGTGTACAAAGACACAACAACAACAATGAAATCAAGCTACTTAATCACATTTGGCTAAAAAATAAAGTTGGGTATGGGTTTAAAGATTTTTTTTTAAATTATGACATTGTCAACAGCAGAGTTAAATAACGTTGCTCAACTTTGTGTATGTTTGTAATCATCTAATAATATCAGGACATAATATTGCACCACAAAAAGTAACTGTAATGTCGATGCACCATAAAAGATCTCCGCATGCACTTAACCATCTTAATGTGTATTGTAAATGTTTTGAAAATTCATCAAATCTAATGCTGTATTGAAACTGCTAGAAGTTCATTCCAGACTCACGTTAAAGATTTTTTATTCTTAGCTTCTTGGTTTACTTTAAATTCACACGTGATATATACTTTACAAGTGAATTAGATTTATGTAATTGCAATACAGTTATCCTATTTGATATGTATACCAAGATTTTTTTTGCCGAAATGCTTCATGTAGGTACATAGTACAAAGCGCTATATGTTAGCATGTTGTTTTCCTTTCGTACACACATACATAATATAGTAGGTATGAACTATTATGGACACACACAATATATACATATAAGTATCTAACTACTTTCGTTAGGTATTATAAGAAAATTGATACTATCTCATCGTCGCGTTTGTTATTGATTTATCTTTCGTATAAATATTAATGAAGCGTTAAGTTACAGTAAATGGAAGTGGTAAATTAATTAATACTTCCTCATTATTGCGTGTTTAAATGCATAATTCGTCGCACTTACACGTTATTGTTAATATTTCGCATCATAAGTGAATGCAGCGCGTTGGTTTTAATTAAAGTGCAAAATTAACAAGGCTACAAACTCGTACAATGAAGTTGACCATTACGGTTTTTATTCATTACGCCTTTCAGCTATAAAGAACTATCCAACCGAAATATTAATTCACGTTTTAACTTGTTTAATTATGAGCGTACGATGTCAGTCGAGATCTATCTCTATTTAATTCTGAGTGTATGAAACGCGCTTCTAATCTGATCATACCATCTGAGAATGCCCCAATCGTCCTTATATTTATAGACGTGTGATTCTTGCAATTCACGTTGCAGCACCGTACGTGCCTCCCAGACGACCTAGATTAGATTTTACGGGACGCTAAATGTAACTTAAGGTCTGGGATTACGTCACTTCTTTTGAAATAGCCTCTCGCCGTTATAGGTGTATGGAATAATAACATCTGTTTGATCTGTTACATTTAAAAAGGATTTTCCAATAGTAAGAACAGTCTAATTAATTACAATACGGATGGTGTTCAAATGTCGCCGCCTATTTCTTTAGTAAAATACTGAATGACATACACATGTAACTACTACCTTAGCACCTTAGCTTAGTTGCATTGAAAAATCAGCCCTAAGTCTACGAACTATGGAGATGGTAAAGTGAATAAGGTGTTTCACGGAAACTATCAATTATGCCGGGAAGAGTACCTATGATTTTTAGCTATGATTTTTCCCAAGATTAAAATTTATGCCGTGACAAATGGTAATCACAGTGTAAGTAAGTGATTTACGCATGAAACGTAATAGGCAAGTAAATAATTGACTGGCTCGATGGCTCATTCGTTAGTGACCCTGCCCCATGCGCTAAGAGTTGTGGGTTCGATCCCCACCCAGGACAACCATTCGTATGACTAATACTTATGTTTGTTCTGTGTCTGGGTGTTACATAACATATTGAATATTTAAGTTTATATCTGTAATACCACTGTTGATTCTGATATCCGTAACATAAGTGCTTATGCTACTTACATCGGAGTCAGATTAATGTATGTGATGTAGTGTGATATTTATTATTAAGCATACAGCAAAGTTTATTTTCCAATTATAATATCAGTAAGCTTCTAACTTTGCTCGTATTTAGATAAGTTTTATAGTGAACAGTCTAGGAGTTTACATAAGCCGAACATATTTTTAATGAATAACAATAACAAAAAATATCAAAATCTCAATTTTTTTTTCTCACACATGTCATTCATCTATCATTATTATGTACACAAATCATCAGAGCCCATATTATTTTAAGCATTATTAGAATTATGCGACAGAATAGGTACCTACATACAGAACACATAAAGAGAAACGTAGCCGTCTCAAACTATCCTCACTAATAAACCTATTCAATGCAGAAAGATACCCACTCAGGTCATTAACACTGAGTTCAAAGAAAATTCCCGACGTCAATAAATTCAAGATGAACTTCTTCTCCACTATGCAGGACTTTTCCATTTGCATCGACACAACTTTGTGAGGGTGTAATAAGAAATAATATTTTCCAAGCCATTATCGTAAATAATGAGGGCTTTCTAGATCTTGAGATGGTGTAACTTTTGATTAATAAAGTCCAGCAGTTACATCATATTCTTCTAATATCATCTGCAACTGCCTATTTCATAGGACATAAAACATGATAATTATCATTAACATATATTTAATCATTAAATAAAAAAAAATATAGTAAGGCAGGGGTAATTTATTACTTTTTAAAGATTTTAATGGTCAAGTTCACCAGGTCAAGACTGCAGTTCTTAGTTTAGGGGACGTAATATGCAGTGCCGGTTTGGTATAAGACAGGGTTTCGCAAACTTTATTCCACGGAGGCTCCCCGGACCACAAATTATATTTTCATGCCCTCCCTTAGGTATTCAAAAATAAGAAGATTACTGTTTTATTTTTTAATTTACCTACGCATTGTATAGATTTCTTTTTTCAGAAAAGCAAACTTATCTATTATGTCCCCCCTAGTTAACATTTCCCTACGCCCCCTTAGGCGGCGTGCCCCCCTAGTTGGGAAGTCCTGGTATAAGACATAAGACCATACCAAACCGGCATTTTTATTCAGTTTAAGGAGGTTTGAGATAAGTGCAATGTTTTTTACTAAAACGGGCTTATTTTCACAAGGACTAGATATGCTAAGCCGAATTTACTTAAGGCCGTTTCGTAACTTATCTACGGGCATCGCGTTAGTTGCAAACAAATGCTTTGAAAGCATGCTTGTAACATCATAGCAAAGTCACACTCAAGCGAAGTGGAAAGCGCCAAGTAAGGTCGCCATTAGCGAATTAAATATTTATTAAGTCCGTTACTAGGTAATATGAGTGTTACACCGCTCCGCTTTGCGTCCGCAGAATCAAAGCGCTCTTGGTCCTGCCGCCCACACGGCGTCGTGGTGACCACACCGCGACCGGTGTTCGTTTGTGAAGCAATCGTTTACACTATGCTATGAGAAAGAAAAAGCTAGAAATAAATCTACATAAGCAGATTTTAATGTTTTACAAAAGAGATGGCTTCGAACTATGACAGGATATTATAGATGTTAATGAAAAAGCAATGTACCTTCTTCCTCCTTAAATGTAATTTAATATCCCTACTATCCTGATAATGTGTGTAGGTTACAAATCGTAAATTGACGTCTAAATTTTGATTGGCAGAATTCTAAGGAGCTGCATTTGTTTTTTTCTTATGTTAAAAAAATATTTGATATAAATATTCTATGTGTAGAAAATAATGAAATTAAAAACATTTAGAAGGAACTGGTTAGAAAGTAAAAATAGTATTGCCATGCCATTGCGCCTATTTAATAAATTGTCATCAGCTGAAGATGCTAGGTCTATATTGAAATGTTTTTGTTCTAGTAATTCTTACAAAATCTATTGGAAGCATTGCATTTTCACAGATTTTTAAAACACAATATCTTAGTCGAATTGGTATCGTCCTATTAAATAATCGGCCCAAAATGTTTGATACAGTAACGGCTTTTTACAGTCATAATAACCTGAATATACCCTAAAGTCACTTTTATTACCTTAATGACTCTAGAAATATCAATAACAAAAGCAATAATAATTAACATGGACTTAAATTGTCGATGAATTTTAATAACCATTTATCCTATTATTTGCGCGGGTTCCACCCGGCACCGTTTTAATTACGTTTCCTTTATAAAGATAAAATTTAATTAAAACCTTATTAAAATTATTAAAAAGGTTTGGTAAGAATATACCTACCTACTGTTTTTGTTGGTAATAACTTTTTAAATTTGTATTAATATACATTGTAGTATAGCAACACTTTTCAAACTGAACACTTGGTACTCTAGAATTGTAATTAATGTCATAGTATGTGCCAAAAATAATTTATCGATAAAATTCTTTTTAAAAGTTGTCGAAATTCTAATCGCTCGTTTCTCTCATTAAAATAGCATATTTTCATATCTAATGGTTCAATGTAAATCTACCGTCTGTATTATTTCACGGTTAAAATTTTAAAAGTGTCACTTCGACATAATACTATAAATAAATAAATATCCGACACATCAAATACAGATAACGCGCGAGTTGAATGCAGACGGGGCCTGAGACGAGACATACCTGAGCTCTGCATTCATCTCGCGCGCTATCTGTACATTGATCTGACTCTGAGGTAAGTAGCTTAGGCAATTGTGTTACAGATATCAGAATCAACAGTGATATTACAAATATATACTTAAATATTGGATATTAACACCCAGACACAGAACAAACACATGTATTCAACGAATGTTTGTCCTGGGTGGGGATCGAACCCACGACGTTTGGCGCATGGGGCAGGGTCACTACAGTATGCGCTATCTAGCCAGTCAAACTATACTGTACCTGATAAGATACCAAAGCGTACTAAAATCTATCCCAAAGAATCTTCACGGAAGAATCTTTGGAATAGATTTTAGTCGTGTGGTTCAGTGTTCAGTGTTCATAGCCAGATATTACCTTTCATAATTAAATGTCTTCTCTTCCCTAGTACGAAAGAGGGGTTAATAGATGAGAGACAGATCCCACTGACATACAACATGTAAACTGACATACAAATCGGGCAGGCTATATACGATTCTGATATTAGTCGCTGATTACATTATATATTCATCGGGGCCGAGATTTACGTAAACAGCTTATTATGCGGCGTCAGTAGGGTTTCCATGTGGCCCCTGTTCGAATGAATTGGATGAATAAGTAAGTAAGACATAATAACTAAACAAACAAAACAGTAGCAGTGTTAAAATACATACCCTATTAATAAATATAATAAATAAATAAATATCCGACTACATCACATACATTGATCTGACTCCGAGGTAAGTAGCTTAAGCCCAAAGTGAATTTATTTTATAAGTGGGAAAAGATATCACCAAATCATAATGATGTAATTTAGAGCACACTTCGTATTGTTTTAAAAGATTTCAGTATCTACTCATTGTATATAATTAATGGCAATGAATAAGATTTCAAAAATATCGTCCTTATTATAAAAAAAAAAACTTAATAGCTACTGGTTAAAGGCCAGTTTCACAAATAGCCTAACAATTTTAATTAATATCACTAAAGATTGAAGTATAATAATGCTCACATACAGCTAGGTTGTATTAAACCTTATTTGAGGAAAGTGGTTTCAACTAGATGTTTGTACCTTATTCAAAAATGTCACTACAAATAAATTTTAAAGGATCATGCATGTTAATATCATACATCGTAAATCTATCATTATATCACCAAGTAAAAATGTAGATATCATACTAATTTCGTTATCTATTCGAAATTACACCAAGAAGTGATCTCATATAATGATGTTGTCCCGTCTCTATATTTAAGTGACGACCCCAGACGCGAGACTGTGTAGCTTTATTCAAATGCGGGGGCTTCATACCAATTCACGCCGGTGAAACTTAGCAGTTTTTAGCACGTTCCGTTTGCTTTTTAGACTAGCTTTTTAGACTTGCTGGTTTGTGTTTTTATAGGTATTTTTGTACTAAAAGGCAGGCAATAAAAGACGCTTATTGATAGCTTACACGAATTATACTATATACTAATTGTATCTACTATATTATTATGTGTTGTTATTAAGAAAAGTCTATAAATTCTAAAATTAAAATTACACCGTTCTCGCATTTATTACTATGACTTACTAATTAACATGGCGAATACTTAGTAAATATACAAAATACTTTTTAATTTAATTAATTTCGATGAATGAATCAATACCCCTACCCTACCCCTTAGGGGATTATGGGCGTGATGTTATGTATGTATATGTATAATGAATCAATTACCAACTTACAAAATATTTTTGACTCATTATAAGCTGATGTGATTGATAGCTTAGGCTGAATTTTACCTTAGACAAATTTGCCAAGCCAAAATACGCACACCCCGGGGACTAAAAATTTATTATAATAAATAAATATTAGACTACATCACATACATTGATCTGACTCCGAGAAAAGTAGCTTAAGCGCTTGTGTTACGGATATAATAATCAACTGTGGTATTTTTTTGAAATATATACTTAAATATTCAATATTAACACCTAGACACAGGACAAACACAAATATTCTTCATACGAATGTTTGTCCTGGGTGGGGATCGAACCCACAACTCTTGGCACATGGGGCAGGGTCACTACCGAATGAGCCATCGAGCCAGTCAATAACTTATTTCTACAAGTGTCATAAAAATGTTCAAATTGAGTGACCCTACTTAACTTCACGCCACTTCCCTAGGCAGAAAGAACCGAACGCCATATGGTACTATCGTTACAGACCTCACTCGCCTCTTCAACCTATATTAAGTGACCCTATACCAAGCACTTGAAAAACACACACAGTAATGTATCAAATTTACTTTTGCGTAAAATTATAACATGCAAATTCTATGTCGCATAAGATCATATTGTCAATAAAATCTGAGTTGCATAGATTTGAACGCAGATATCTCATCACATTAAAAATTTATCTATGTTAATTTACATTCATTCCATACATACTATCAGATTCACAATCCCTTAGGGATGAGCTAAGTCGAAGGAGCATTATGCTTCCAAAACCATATTTAGCCAAAAAATTATATAAGTTGGGTAAGATGGAAAATTATGGATAAGTAATAACAAGCGGCTACTCGCCTACATAAATGTACTCTTACAATAGGAAGAATTAAAGGTTTTTATAGGCATGCTATTTACACAATTATCAAATCAAATTATAAGTTTAGCTAATCTGTGTATCTATACTGTTATATACAGATTGCCTACTGCGTGCATAAGGTCGGAACTGCCCGTAGGTCGACTTCAATTAAACTTGGTCCATTCGCCGTACTCACGTGCATAATACACCGTCACACTGCGTCGCCCCAGCCCAGTTAAATTGCTAACACAATAATTCGAAATGGGCCACTACGGTCATAACCGTCGCACCTTGTCGCGACACGAACTATTTAAGTTTAGCCCTAATTGGGAACAAAGTTTTGGCAGTGCGTAGATTATTAATAGTCAGGGTCTGAAGGTAAATCTTAACTAACATTTATAGATATAGATAACCCTGCCAGTCTATTTATCTGTGTGTCTGTTACGTTTTCAAGTGTACGTCGTAATCTACTATGATAATGTCCTCCTAACCGATATCGGTCACGGCGGCCAATCTCAACGAGCATTAGCCATCTGCGCAGGAGATATTATAAGTGCACAAGTGTGTGCGCAAACACACGTGCACTCTCTATTCCCTTATTCTCATAGTCCGGTGAGATGGCAATCCGACATGACCGGAGAGAGGTCAGGCGCAGGACCAACGGCTTAGCGTGCTTTCCGAGGCACGGGGGTGATTATACCGCCAACGTCCTGACTCCGGACTGTTACTGAGTAATTTCAATATTGAAATAACCAGCCACAAATTCTTCGTTCGACCCGGGTTTGAACCCGGGACATCTTGGTCCTTAGGCAGCGCATGCTACCACTAGACCAACGAGGCAGTCAAGTCAAAATTATGATACTATTTAGTCCGCCAAAAGTTTAACCCTAGGACAGGATATACTTAGGTAACTGTTTATCCTGAAAGAGCCGATATAGAGTATCTGAAGCAGAGTTAATAATACACGAGTGAACCGCAGGCAATAACTAGTAAATAAATTAAACCTGCCATACTAACAGTCCAATTACGAAGCACCAAATTAAGTCTAAATTGTACTACAGATACTAGGTAACCCATCAGGCAACTATAATTCTAGGTACTACATATTATGTACTAGGTAGGTAAGTTGACGTAAGGTGATGATTAGGTACATATGCATCATTACGCACGTTTGCACTTCGATTAAGAGAAATATATCTGTAAGCCGTCAAAAATCGCAAGAGGGTGAAAAAAGAATTTTATATCTTATTGAAAGTTCAAAGCATCCATTCATGAACGGTTGAGAACTAAGTGTCAATATATTTTAACTGCATCTAACGGCGTTATTTGAAAAGAAACCCTTAATATTTCTCGCGATAAGATAAAAGCATCCCTAAGGAGTGTAAAATCGCTATTTTTCTTTTCCTCAGGTATTTTATTTTTATAAAATATAGCTCATAAAGTTTAACATAAAACAAGACGTTTTATTGTGGCCCGCGACGGCCAGCGACGCTATAAACGCCATATCGTACCGTAAATTTATGTGAATTGATACTTCTGGATAATACTGTCTTGGAAATAACTAGCGGGTATCTATGGCCAATACGTGGGGTCAGTTCATAGTTTATATCCGTATATAGTGTAAGTTTAAAATCTATATTACATTTGGAATGCGAATTGAGAGCTTACATTGAAATCTATTGAAAGTGCTTGCAACTTTATCGCTTTATTGAACAATCGATTGATAAAATACGTAATGTTGAGATATAAGTCCGTAAAAAACGTTATTCTTCGGATAATAGAAAATAAGATATTATCTATACTTATAATAAATCTGTAGACAGGTCAATTCTGTACATGAAATATATTTTCAAAATAACTTTCAGGGGATGATTAGTGATCGATACTGATGTCAAAAATGCAATCAGTAAAATTTTTGTCTGTCTGTCTGTCTGTCTGTCTGTCTGTCTCTCTGTCTGTCTGTCTGTCTGTCTGTCTGTCTGTCTGTCTGTCTGTCTGTCTGTATGTTCCTTATAGAAACAAAAAGTACTCGACGGATTTTAACGAAACTTGGTACAATTATTCTTCATACTCCTGGGCAGGTTATAGTATACTTTTCATCACGCTACAATCAATAGGAGCAGAGTAGTGAAGGGAAATGTTGGGAAAACGGAAGAAGTTACTCCATTTTTTAAGCTTCCGTCGCGTGTGCAGTCTTAATGGTTAAAGTTACATAGAAATCATGTATGACGGAAATAGTCTTTATAATATTAACTATAAACGCGGGTATATATTTTTCTTTTAATAGTATCACCATTAAATGATTCATACTACTAATACGGACAATAGGCAAATATTTTTGTTAAAAATCGAAAAATGTTAATTCTTAATGAATGAAAATTTGTTATTCCAGACCAATACTACTTAGTAGTTGTAGTCAGACCAATACTGATTTGTGTACAAATTTCAACTAAATCGTTATTGGTATTAAACAAAATGTATAAATAATGTCATAAAACAAAAAGTGTTGTGGCCGTTAATTCAAGGTAAAGTCAAAGTCAAAATATTCTTTATTTAGGTATATAGGTTTCAAAGAAACACTTATAAATCGTCAAAAACAGTTAAAAGAGATATGATTCTACCATCGGTTCGTAATGTTGCATCTAACGAGAAGAATCTCTTTTCAACAATAGTATAAACAAAGTTGTAGGAATCATATTTAACTTTGAACCATGTTTCAAAGTGGGCCTGGTGTGAAATAAGAAAATAAAAAATTATAATTACTAGGAAAAAAAATAAAAACATAAAAAAAGGTACCCGACCAGAGCAGACAGGTATAAAAGGAAGGTACAGTTATCAGGCTGTATAGATGTTATATTTTATGGAATGTTCTCCACGTTGCCTACATTTGTTACAAGAGCTTTTTGCCTTAATCTGTATAGCAATATATCAAGAGCAGTACAATGGCACAGATAGAAAGCACTGCGAGCAACAGTTAACCTAACTGTCGGCAATTTGGACTCACATGAAATAGAATAAATCGGGTCTGTGAATCCCAAACGAAAGTCACACTTGCTCCGTCTCTTTACGTCTGAAATTTCTTTGCCGATAAAAAGGCAATTATTACCTTATTCGCTTCCCAGAACAAGCACTAACCGAAAATATGGTCGTAGCAAATTGAACTTTTCGCATCCGAATTAGAGTATAAATTGGGGTGTTGTAGAGTGAGCTAGTCTGATGTCTATTGCGGACGCAGGAGAGTTAATGGTGCAAGTGTTATTGAAGCCAAATATTACTCCCCCCAGCTGCAAACTCACAGCAGACGAATGTTGCGGTCAGGCTGTTTCAGTTTAACTCGCTCTGTCCAATTTGTAGTACAATTGAAAGGGTGTAAATAAAATGAGAATTGAGAATGTCGAGTTTAGTTGCATAGTGGGTGCACAATATATTTGAATCTGTTTATAGCATTTAATTGGCAGTTTATGTTGCAAGCTTTATAAATACGTAGAAGTTTAAAAAGTTTCTACAATTGTATATTCGCTTATTATTCACAAAAGATAAGTATGGCCCATTTTCATAAAATAATTTATTAAAATGGTCCTTGCCTATCCCATAATGCAATAGTTGCAACTATTACTTACAATACAACATGAGTAAATATATATAATTTGACATTGGAACTAATACCTACCTTAAATCCAGCAGGCCCCTTTATCCACATTCAGCCAAAAACAAAACTGGGCTGGGTTAGATGGAAAATTGTGAAAAAATGTGTTATATTAAAATATAGTATGTTAAGTTACTATGTGCTAAAATAAGGAATGCATTATTAGTTTGATAGGCACTTTAAACTTCCTAGTAGCTATTACATTGACTTTGAATTAAAGAGTCACACGTTTCTGGCCTTAAATCCAGCTTACGTAGAACATTGAATAATTGTGAGCTATTAGCAACAAAGTTCCACGTAGCACACAAACAGTTCCTTGAATAATAGCAGTGGTCTGAATAGCGACAATCAAAACCACGCTCAAATGGCTCGAGGGCGAAAAAGGGACAACAAAAGGTCTGCTATTTGCCTTGTCGACGTGGACATAAGGGCCACTGAAGGACTTAATAGCATCTGCAGGGACACTTGTTGCCTGGAACCTTGTAGAAACAATACCTGGGTTTTCTAGGTGAAGAGCAAATGTCGCTTGTAAAGTACTTGAGCGAGGGTCAGGTTTAGGGCTTATTCACGTAGGAAGCAAGACGTCTTATGGATGTAAGCGTACTCAAAGTTTTCAAAATCTAAAAATGCAATGTATTTCATTACAGGTCACTCCTTCATTTCCTTTTTTGTTGTCTTCTGGTCAATGTAAAGTAAAAAAAATCAGGTCAGTGGGTATCACATGTTCCTACCATCTACGTGTATTATCTAAAAAACTTTCAACATGTATACGTTATAAATATATTGAAGCTATAAGTTCCATTATTGAAAATATTATGGATATAATTAACCTATGCATTATACTTGCAGGTAGCTATGACGATATTACATTAGTATTGAAAAATGTTTACTTCATTCTCTTAACCGACAGAGAAAACGTCGATGAAGAAATGCGACAGTGAAGCTAAACCAGTATCGACAGAACTGACCTCTTGAATTATATACTGTTTTACACACTACGCACTCAAACAAAAGCACACCTACAGAAAGTCATTGAACTCCTTATTTCAGTTTTCGTCAAAAGAAATAAAGGGAAGAAAAATGCGGAGGACCGCAAGCTTTTCATAACGGCGCAAATATAATATTGTAGCGTTTAATTTGAGAGCCGTCGGCTGGAATAATATTAAAAGAGGTGCTTTGTGAGGTGTTGTAACAAATTGGCGGCGGAGTCTGTGGTCGGCGCCCGCAATGGACGGAGCTGGACATACGGGTTTTGTGTTCGACAAGCTAAGGCTGGTAGGCATGGATGGACCTTTTAATAATAGATACATTGAGGTTGCAAGTACTGATAATAAATAAATAAATAAAATATCCGACTACATCACATACATTAATCTGACTGAGATACCTAAGTAGCTTAAGCACTTGTATTACGGATATCAGAATCATCAGTGGTATTACAAAAATATACTTAAATATTGGATATTAACACCCAGACACAAAACAAACACAAGTATTCATCACACGAATGTTTGTCCTGGGTGGGGATCGATCACACAACTCTTAGCGCATGGGGCAGGGTCACTACCGAATGCGCCATTGAGCCGGTCAAAAATTTTAAATCGTAAACACTGATGATGTTATAGTTATACTAGGCTTAGTTCAAACATAAATGTTATATGGTCGTTACAACTCTAAAAAAAGGTCACTGTAGCGGCTCGGGCGCCACAATAAATTAATATAGCTATTTATAATGTTTTACATTTATTATATTATTCCAAGTATAAGTATGTACAAGATTAATCGAAAATATTTACCTCATATTGATTTAGCTGACCAAATTTTTCACGTTAGCTGAACGTGAACAACCAGTATGTTCGCCTTCGTACAGGAATATTTGAAAAGAACGCGACTTTTGCCTGGCCCTTTGTTAACGGATCGCGCCGCTGAAGAGAATGCGAGCGCTGCGCTTCAATGCTGTTTCGGGCAGACGTGTCATTCACGAAAATGACCCTTAAGTCCACGCCGTAGGAAATCTGCAAAATATTCAGCTAAAGCTACATGTACACGGATGTGTTCCGCGGTGATTTTTCCCTGAATGTACATTTACAGCTGAAATGTGGTTTCTACATATGCCGTTTTGCTTTTTAGGGGCCTTTGGCTAATTGCCTTCGTTATTGTAACTACTTGCTTTTACATCTTTGTGTACTCTGCTTTTTATGCAATGAATGAAGGTGTGCTATGTATCTAATGTGAGGAGTGCAAGTTGGCAATTCGCACTCAAAGACTAGGTTATATGTTTTAGGGATTAGATCGTGATAGCAAGGATCTAAGTCTTACTCTAGCTGACTATTATAAAATACTCGTACATATCTTAATAATAATGTCCTCCTAACTGATATCGGTTACGGCGGCCAATCACGACGAGGATTAGCCATCTGCGCAGGAGATATTATAGTACACAATTGTGTGCGCTAACACAGGTGCACTCTCTATTCCTTCGCTCTCATAGTCCGGTGAGACGGCAATTCGACATGACCGGAGAGAGGTTAGATGCAGGGCCAACGGCTTAACGTGCTTTCCGAGGCACGGGGGTGATTAAACCGCCAACTTTCTGACTCCGGGCTGTTACTGAGTAATTTGGATATTGAAATACCCAGCCACCAATGTTTGGCCCGACCTGGGATTTGAACCCGGGACCTCTTGGTCCTTAGGCGGCGCATGCTACCACTAGACCAACGAGGTGTACATATCTTACATAAGTATTAAACAGTGATGTTTTATGATAGCTAGCAAGTATTGCTATTGATATTTTATATCTTGTTCCCTGAAAATGAAAGATGAAAAACAGTAATCTATGAACCAGATTATACATTATTTAGGTGATAAATGTCAATCAATTAAACTTTTGTTCTTTGCCAAAACGAATCACGTTGTTATTTTTGCCTCACGGAAACTGATTTTATTTTCAGATGCAACGTGGAAAGGATTATGCTTCAAGGTAGTTGTGGTTTAAATAGATAAATACAGCATGTAAAGCTGCTGAAAAAAGCTAGATGAATTGCGCGCTTACGAAGATAAACAGCTGTTTACGTAATAAGCCTGTGGCTAATATACCTACCTACATCTGCCGTTTTGCACCTGGTTTTGTGTCAATATCAACAATCCTAAGTAATGTGACTGTCATCATATTTTGTGTTTCATATAGGTACAAAACATTTGTCAAAACTGAATATTGTCACACGGCTATGATTTGGACGAATAAATTATTGATGTCCCACCGGCAATAAACATCCATCCAACTATCCAAACTTAATTTTAATCTAATTTATAATAATTCTATTTATAATGCTAATTTAACATTACGATTACTAAATAACGGATTATTATAATGTTATTGATTTGTTGCACTGAGAAATTCAATCTGATAATAAAAAATCCCCTGCAAAAGGGATGTTGACACCATTTATATTTACCTTTAAAATATAAATTCTTTAAAAGAAAGTATCGTAGTTTGTTGTAAAACTTTATTGATTTTGAATTATATTGAGTCTACTGCTTTATTTAAACAGTTTATATGAAGTGGTTGCGTTTTGACAGCTTTTAAAAAGTATTTCAATTGACTTGCCAGTCAATATCATGATATCAGTGCTAATTGTAAAATAAAAGTTTTTAAGGGTGGTATGATTAACGTAAGCCCATTATTTTAATTGAACTGTTCGTCACGCCATAACTGGAGAACGAATTTACCAATATTATTCATCTTTTTTAAGTTTTCTAATATTTTGCAAAAGTTTTTCACGAAAAGAATGATTAAGAAAATTGCGCATCAAATTGGGAAATTTTAGAAAACTAAACGGCTATGATTAGATTTCGACAGGTTGCGCGAAGTTTAAATATTCATTGCAAAGACAGGACAATGATTGCCGGTTCAGCTAGTAGAGAGTAAAACGTGTAGACGATCTTCTTTGGCAAGGACGAATTGAATTTCGACTCGACAAAATACGCTAACGGAACTCCATATGTAGATTTCATTTACATTCAGCCAGTGTGGTCTCAATTTGCTTACCATTCAAGTTGGGTGCGAATGCACCGGGGAATGGATTGGCTCTATTAGCGTTGCACCTCCCGACCTCTGACGTACCTCTTTGATGGCCAGTGCATAATTCAGTGCCCCGGTTCACAAGTGCGAGGTGTTCACAACATTTGAGGTGGTTTAGTACATATGTGCGGTCTTGATGTAATGTAGTACACATTTAAATAACTGTGTTTCACAATCAATAGTATTTTCCGGTTTTAATATTGAGATTATTTATTTGAAAGATGTATACTTACTCGTTTTTGGTTCAGTGTCCAAAGAATTTTGAAGTTTAAAGAGATGGTTCCACGTTGGGCGCCATATTGTGAATTTTTAATATTGTAGCACTTTAAAGAAATTGTTTTATTCCTATCAGAGTTTTTCTTATCGCAATCCATTTCGACTAAATGGTTCATAATAACACAATAAATTTTAGGCCTTGGTACTGTTTACATAGATGAAGTATGTATGTACCGTAAAAAACCGATGAAATGAGTCTAAGATTTCCACTTGATACTCTTTACCGCCACATTCAGGACACTTCAGCGAGTATTTTAACAGGTCCTGAGCCTAGAGCGTGTGGTCGACGATTTTCGTCAATCGCCAAGACAAAGAGAAGGGTGAATATTAAAGGGCGTAGCGACACTCGAGCCGGTTTTCATCAGGCGACGAGACACCGGTGGGCCTTTCAGACCATCCTTTTGAGATCCCGCGCAAGATTAGGCACTGGTTCTTGTGGTGTGAATGTAGAGATGTGAAGGGTGAATGACATGTATCGACGGACTTTCTCCGTTTTTTAAGTTACTAGGAAGTAATCGATTTTGCAACTGGATTTAGATTGGCCTGTCGAGCCGAAAGCCGGAAATGAGAATGGAAACGCGCGGACCTATATTTGGAATCGGTGAAGTAGCGTCCAGTGGGGAGCCTGGGCTCTTTACCTAGCGCTAATTGTAAGTTAAGGGGGTATTTAGTCCGTGCAACTTAGACATAGCCCTTAAAAAATCGTGTCTAGCGGACAATAGTTTGACAACGCAACGATACATCAAGCTGTAAAAATACTCATGTACCAAGTAATGCGTATCCTATGAAAAACAGAATATTAATATAATAAAATATAATAATATATTTTTGTTATTTTTAACAACCAACAAGCTCAAAATATCTGCGATTACAAGAATAACAAGCTAACTATCCGTATATCCTCCTATAGCTCCTCTAGTGTAGCAGATGTCCGTGGGCCGTGGGCGGCGGTGATCACTTTAACATCAGGTGAACCGCTTGATCGTTTGACCCCCTATTACATAGTAAATCTGCAAAAAAAATTGTAATTCACGACTATTCCAGCTGAACCGTTCCATCGATATCGACATACCCCAATAGTGCGTGCCTGTCTCGTTATTGCACGTCGTCAGTAGTGCGCGCCACTCGACGCTGCGATGATTCAGCAGTCTCAATCCAAAAGCCTTTTACAATTCCACTCTTTCATTCTCCACATTCGAGCCTTTGCAGCTCACGCAGCTTAAACGTCACGCGGTTCCTTAGGTGGACTACTGATGGATGTTGCTATGTTGTTTGTCCGGAGTTGGGCATAATCAATAAAAAAAAAAAATCTATATAACCCTAACTTTACTGTACTGTTGCCTTGACTACGAGGAGTTTTGCGTTCTACTGGTTTTAACAATAAAGTACTTAGTGTACGACACACATGAGCTAGTGTACCTATAAGTTCATAATTAAATTCTCATAATTTTTCAACATTATCAAGGAAAAAATTATGATACTGCTAATATTTTTTATTATTGACAATTATTCGTTTCATATCACATTGTGTCATCACAGTTCGCCTGTAGCCTCTGTATTATATTTTAACTAAATTGTTAATTTTAAAGTAAAAATTGTTTACTTATTTCGTTAAGTTGATATTATTTCAACAGATCATAAAAAGTAAGTAATCAAAAATAATCAACTCAAAGTAGTTTCTTCATTTGAGAACAATGCTTGAGTTTGGTGTTCCTTTCCGTCTGCCGTGCGAGATGCCGTGTTAGTAAAATATCCGTAACGCGCGATTCCGCTCGCTCATTCATGGCCGCGAGATTTCGCTCGCGCTTAGCTTTTTGATGCGAGTGCGATTCGTTCCTTGGATACGTTTGGTGATTTACTTTGAAAGATTCAAAGGGTCGTTCACACTCCAAGTTTTAAAAGGTAAACATTTTTCGTACGCATTCGTCGTATTCTTCCCATCTTCTATTACTGTAGGTCAGAGATGACCTATGACATTCTTCATCTTCTTCCAAGCGTTAAGACCCGTGCTTAGACGGGGTCCAAGACTTAGCTAATCTGGTAATTACATTGAATCGACTGCCGATCTGACCTTCGTAATCTGAAGATAGGGGAATCAGACAATTTTTGGACATTCTTATAATGCTTTATTGAAAATTGAGTGTGAATTACTAACCAATTATTAATTCCGTTCTAATTTTAGTGATGCTGCTTATACCACTATTTAAATTTAGCTATAACGGTTCTTACTTAAACTGAGTTGTGTATAGCTTGAATTCTATACTCTTAATAATCCCTCCAACTTCCCTCAAAGCCTTATTTCTACTTATTTGGATACTCTAATAGTAGCGACATATTTATACTGCTCCTCTTAAATAGCCGATATAAAATCTCTAAAAGTATGAATGGAGCATTTACTAAGAGTTAAGCCCATCCATTGGTCACGAAATTTCGCCAACATTCTGATGTGGACAGTGATATACGGGCTACACACACTCATGATTTACTCCTAACATTCAACAAGGATATGAATGGGATACATAGAAATGCAACGGACATAATTCTTTGGATGTATTCTGATAAAAGCAAGCCATTTATTTGCGTTGAAAGGCGGAAAATGAAAGAATTTCATCAGTAAGTAAACCATTTATACAAAAAGAATATCAGTTTACTAATAGATGCAGAGTAAAGGTTTTTTTATTATAAAAATCTATTTTGAGTATATGCGAAACCTATTTATTTAAATCATTATACTAAGGAACTCATTTAAACGATTTTAGAAAATGAGAAACGATTTTATTTATTTTCATACAAACGCTGATCAGATTGGGTATTTTGTATGAAAATTATTGGTTTGGTTCCTGGTAATTAATGAGTTAATTAAGTAAGTCTTTACATAAATATCCTACTAAATTAATATCCGACGACATAACATACATTGATCTGACTCCAAGGTAAGTAGCTTAAACACTCGTGTTACGGATATCAGAATTAACAGAGGTATTACAAATATATACTTAAATATTGGATATTAATGACCAGACACAGAACAAACACAAGTATTCATCACACGAATGTTTGTCATGTCGGGATCGAACCCACAACTCTTGGCGCATGGGGCAGGGTCACTACCGAATTCGCACTCGAGCCAGTCTATATTACTTCCGAAAAAAACCCATATACTAAAATAACTGTTAATTGTAATTTGTATGTAAATTGCAAAAGGTAGTTCCAATATAAGAGCCTAACAAGGGTTGATGATCAACCATGAAAATCTCAAAGTACCACACTATAAGTAGGTACTTTACGTTAACAATGTTCGGATTGAACATTCAGTGAAGTCGTTTCTTTTTGTGCGAACCAACAACGGAGGTTCTTATTCAAGTGAAAAAGCGAATTATTTGAATTGGACCATTTTGTAGTGTTAACTGAACTTTGTTACATTACAAAAGTTCCGCGCTGGGCGTTCAATTTAAGTTCAGACCACGTTTAACATCGGTTGAGGAATGAAAGACTATTTGTTGGAGCGTGGTGGGATGTGCCGACTTAAAGCTAGATTGGTTTGAGTCTTTGGAAATAAGGGTGCGGATGCATTAAGCTGTGATTACTATCGTAAATGTCGATAAGATCCGTATTTTTTTTTATCAGAGACCACAAATAAGCTAACAAGGGAGCGGTAATAGCTCAATGGTAAGGACAAGTGCCTCATAATCGAGTAGTTCTGGTTTAAATCTGAGCATGTAATGTCTCGATTTTTAAAATCGATGTACGTATACCATTAGCTCGGTAACGTGATGAGGCTTAACTATGAAGGTCTATAAATAGACACGGATAGGTATAAATATGGGTACCACATAAGCATGCAATAGAAATTAATAAAACATCAATCAAAACCACAACGTATTAAAAGCAATCGTAATAACTGTTGCCAAATAAAACTCATTCCGAAATCCGAAAACCTTAATAAAATCCCGCATCAATCACACAGCGCTCCGTTGAAAAATGAGCGGCGCTATTAAAAAGTGAAGCTATGTTTAGCACGCGACTTTGCTCGCCTAGATGTACGTAAGTAAGTTTGCATCAATCATCTGAAAGATTTATTCCGTTTTCAAGCACGACGTTCTTTTGTTTATTTCGGTTTAAGTAAATCGAGCTCAGGTTTTCACAAGTATGAGTACAATAATTTTCCAAAATTATTTTACTAAATAAACTCAGCAGTTTTGTATGTTATAATTAGAAGACGGCATTTGTAACTATTTAGGCTACTGTTCTATATATGTTTTTTAAGTTCTGATGAATTATGTTAAGCTGTTTGTTTCCTGAATAAAAAATAAAAAAGATCATGTGAGTGTAATTAGAATAATTATCATCAATTAATTATTTGATGATAAAGACTAAAAGTGAATCAAGTATTCTGATAATATTTAACATCACCATGCGTATTAGACTTGTTGAAATATTTTACTATATATAACATATTATTTTTTTCCAAATTTTCCAGTCCCGTCCCCTATTTTACTAACATATTATATTACCTTGCACATATTTTTAAGTCCTGCCACAATATGTATTAGTTAGTTAATAAAGTCTAAGTATTCCACGATCTCATCAGTTACACTGATTGAGTTACAAACTTCCTGCACAAACTCGCTCGGAGCCGCATAGATGTCATTGGGTGCCAATTAGGCTGACCCATTTGCACTCAATAACAGTTCCACAAAAGCACTTGATTTAGCAAAGAGCAACGGTAATTCCATCAAGGATGCAATTGCAGCTGCGCCGGGCGCCTCCGCCACATAACGCGATTGAAAAACTATATAAGTACTCTACATTTGTGGACACAATGGCTTGATTTTCTCATAAAATTAATGAATTCACTTAGTCTTAATTTTCAAAAAAAATTACTGTGCAATAGTATAGTAGTAGATTTGGAAATGAAATTGTCCATTCAATAAGTAAGATTTTCGAGAGACGGTCTAGTCCAGCGTTTTATAATTTACAAGTGAATAATTTAATGTAAAATTTATCTAACCATTAATTTATATATCAGTTAGTACAATAGCTCAGTCTTGCAATTGAGCTAACGCGTGTTTGTGAACAATATACTTAAAACTCAAGTTTGTAGCAAAGTTGGTGGATGGACTTCACATATTTATATATATATATATATATATATATATATATATATATATATATATATATACTTAGTCGGGTCATAAGTTCTGTCAAAAACTTTTGATGTAATTACTTATACACCTTTTAACAATTATTTAAAAATTATATATGAAATAAAAGGTCATTAAAGGTACAATATAATATTATTTACATTATTCGAAATGCCCTCCCCCATTTTGAACACATGCCCTTAATCTACGCGGCCAGTCATCGATCGCTGCCCGCACAACATTAATATCTATTTCTGCTGCTGCTTTAACAAGAGATGCTCGGAGAGACTCCAAATTCGAGTGAAGTTTAGCACAGACTTTTTCCTCCAAATATTGCCATATCTTGTAGTCCAGTGGATTTAAATCTGGACTAGAAGAGGGCCAGTCTTCATGCCGGATGAAGTCAATTCCACGAGCGATCAACCAGTCTTGCGTACTTCGTGCCTTATGAGCCGGTGCAGAGTCCTGTTGAAATATCCAATGCCTGTTCCTGAACAATGTTTGAGAAAGAGGTTCCACTATGCTTGTTAGGACCGTATTTTGATAAACTTCAGCAGTAGTTCTCATACCCTTTTCACAGAAAAACACCTCAGTTACGCCTGAACATGAGACTCCAAGCCAAACCATGAATGAGGAAGGGTAATGCCCACGCTGGACCCTCGTAGTACGCGCGCTTGCTTCTTCACTGCTGTGGGCGTACACCTTATCATTTTGTTTGTTAAAACTTTCTTCAATAGTAAAAATTTTTTCATCCGAAAAAAGAATTTCGCGGTATTTTTTTCCCGCGTACCGTCGTAGCAAAGCGCGGGATCTGTCTAGCCTAATTTTTTTTAAACTCTCGTTCAAAAAATGTCCAGTCTTTTTACGATAAGCTCGTAGTCCCAGATCTTCATTTAGCACTCTTTTATCAGTGGTTCTGCTTAGCCCCATCTGCAGAGCTAGGATTTTTTGTTTATGTACGGGATTTCGTTCGATTAACGCCTTCACTGCTTTGATGACCTTATGTGTCCGAACTGTGCGAGGTCGGCCGCTTCTCTTACGATCTTCGAAGCTTAACTCTTCGGTGTATCGTTTGATAGTACGATAAACAAACCGTAACGTTATTTCCAAATTTTGTAGAATATTGTAAATGTCTTTTGGCGCGTAACCACAGCGGTGCAACGCGATAACCGCGATTCTGCCTTCTTTATTCGACCACTCCATATTTGAAAATGAATAAAAAATAATTTCTTTTTTATTTTCTACAAGCGCGAAAGTTCTATTTTTAAAATTATTCGAAGAATTTCAGGCCAGTATTCGAAAATTAAAAATATATGGTTTTGACAGAACTTATGACCCGACATATATAACTTGGAAAAGGGTTCAATCAATTAGGAATTTTAACATATTATTGCATTTCGTGTTTTTACAATATAAAATGAAACCAATCAGATTCTGTATGTATTTACTGTAAAACATTTGCTTTTTTATTTGTACATTATGTGCTATATCACAGTAAAGATTGGCCGAGTTTAGCTTGTAACTTTTATTGGAGTAAATTATGTTAGCCTATTAAACATAAAAGCACCTGTTATAGATAAGAGCAACGTGTAATCCCATCTGGAATGAAATTGTGGAGTGCAATGGGTGCCTCTGTGAAAACTTAATGTGGACGGCAAACTATAAATTGATACACGCGATCGCTCAAATTTGCAATTGAGCTAACACGTGTTTGTAGACAAGATAGCTCTAGTTTGTAACAAAGTTGATGAATAGACTTTGATTATTTACATAATATCGAATAGGATCCGATTGACTAAAAATTTTGACGTAATAATCTTTTCGCGATTCCATAATATCAATTGATACGTAACAAAGCTTGGACGTACTTGCCAGGAAACATTTAGAAATTCTTTACACATTACACATCATTCTAAGCTACAACCAAGCGTAGCTGAGTTTAGCTAGCATAGTTTAATGAAGAATATTGTATTAACCTATTAAATACAAAAGCACTTGATTTGGCGAAGAGCCGCGGGTAATCCCATCAAGGATGCAATTGCAGGCGGCTGCGGCGCGCTCGGTGCAAGCATAATGCGCTCGCAACTCGATTAAAGTCGAATGCTCCAGTCGGGACATACTTCAATAATTCACGTCCGTCTGGCGCGCTGTTTAAGCGATAGTGGTGCGAATTGGCTATAATCTATGAAAGACGTGACAGATCGGTATTTGTATCTGTGTCAGCGCAAAACAGTAGATATATGTTCATAGACACAAACGTCTCTATACGGTAGTGTCTGCATTATGTTTCTTACTTCTAAAAACTTAAAAAAATTGTTATACTGCAAAATAATATATATATATATATATATATATATATATATATTAACACTAAAATACATTAGTTCACAGCCTCGATTCATTTAGCTAACTAACTATTATTTGACATTAGGTCAATTAAGCTTAATCAGTGGGATCGAGGGGTGTATGTAAATGTGTCACAAAGATGTTTCTTCATAACTTTTATTCGACAGAGTTATTTGTGATAGCATTAACTATACTGAAGATTTTTTTATTTCGACTCTACACTCTATATAAATAACATTTATATAAGAAGCTTTTATCAGATTCACAGTAACTTAAGTTAAGCACTTGATGAAAAAATGTAAGATCCACTTTGATACCCACATTTGAAGTTAACGCAGGTAACGCCATCTATTGGAATTTTCCCGTATTAATTGAAATCTTAAAGCTTGCTTGTTTCATTTTCATTTCGCACTGCTTTTGCAGTGTTGCAATCTAGCGAGGGTGCTAGTGCTAGCTTTGGTTGCGAGTTGTTCTGGGAAAACTGCGCTGGTAAAAAGTTTACACAAGTGACAATAGATGGCGTTGTAACGTATTTTCCAAAAAAAAGTGGATATTATTTTTCACTCGCAATCAGATTAAGGGTTTGGCTAGAAAGCAAAACAGAAGTTGAAAGAATTATTAACTGCCATAGACAATATGGTCATATTATATCAGTAATGGCTTTAAAAATCTTTTGGAATAAAATTTTACAGCTTCAGAATTTATAGGTATCGAAGAAAGTAGTTGATGCTAACTTCTTCATCATCATTTGTACTTAATTAAATATATTTATTTTCCTACCCCATATAACACAAACATAGAGATGTTCCTGTAGTTCTTCGATTTTTTTAAAGTTTAAATGTAAAATAAAGAGCAGGAGCTTTCAATTAAGCTGCCATTTCAATAAATCAGTGAAAAGTTTAACAATGCCATGATTAAGACTGGTTCATGAATATATTTATCTTTGGGGTTCTTGAAGGAAATATGTCACGTTATTTATATATTTATTTAAACCCTGATGACCTATAGGAGTACCTAGATAATTATGTTTTTTGTTTTTTCCTTGTAGTAGGTATGGCTTTCTAGGTAGGTAGTTTATTTTTGTTCGGTCCTCAATAATAAACACATACAAAAATATTAAATGTATTTCTTTAAATTATGATTATTCTTCATTATTTAAGACATACCTAGCTTCATTCTTATAGACCTAAGATTCAGGCTACTGGTAGATCTTAATGAATAATTTTAAATATTAAATTATCTTAAAAATTATTATGATTCTGACCTTTGCGCTGCCTATATGGACCTAAGTATAAATGAAAAACACTAAATCGATCTAAACCGTCTAATGTATGTCGAAGTTCAAAAATAAAAGTTATTAAACATTTTAACTTAGCTACTGAATTGCCTACCTTAAAATGCAAAATGAAAAGAAAGTTATATCTTAGTCCCTCAATACTTTCGTCTCAAGTAAAAACGAGTGTATACTCCAGGGAGAGAGTATTCGAGGAACCCATTTATGCTGACCGAGTCGTTCTTGCCAATTTTTTCATCTCCCACAGTAAGGTGTTGCTAAATGAGGGCTAAAAATTATGCCAGCAATTATTTTACGGGTCGAATATTTTATTTAACAGGCACCGAAAGTCCTGAGAGAAAGAAAAATAATAAAAAAAACACATCGGAGGCTTACACAAAGGTCTCCACGGAGAGGGCGGGAATAACGGCTGTTACGCATTAAAAATAATTTCTTCCTTTGTAATGCGCGATTTTTTCCCGTCGCTCAAGCGTCGCGCTTATAACAATTTCTGTCATTATTTTCAAGGATTTTCTTGAGAGTTGTTGGTTTAATGGTCACTTGGAGCGCTTTGATCACGAGAGATCCTTATTGATATGGCGCTCAATGGCCATTATGGCAATGTTGTTATTATTCAAAGGGGGCCCTTGTTTTTGTCATTATCTTTTGCATTGGAATCCACGCATCGGATATAGCTATTGAGGATTTTTCTGTCTGTGCACAACTTTGTCCTAACGATAACTGCGTGATTTTGTCTTTAAGAAATTTAGTGGCCTATTAGTGTCTGATTGCTGTTGAACCCTTAAGAAGATCTTTTAAGTAACATGGAGTCAATATAATACATATTATCGTAGAAGATTAATAACAACAAAATAAGTAGGTACAGTCTGAGGATAACTACAACAAAATGTACATTTAAAAGACATGAAAATTTACATATTAAGACTGAAAACCAACTATGGAAAACAGAAGATCTGGAAAGTGACAACTTCTTGTCTTCAGTATCTGGACTATTCTTAGTAATATCGATAGGCACCTCATCCATATCATATGTACATATATGTATTGTTAAAATTATTACCATTTCGCCTTGCTATGTTGTATTTCCATAATAACAAAAATATATTTTTGTTATTCTTCATCACATTTGTAATAAACGAAATAAAACCATTGATTACGTCATCTCACCCAAATTGTATGTAGGTTTTGTTTTATGTTACGTAAATCGCGTTTAAATCCAATCTGAAATTGGTTAGATTGAAGTCCACGTTCACCTGTCCTTTTAGTTGTGAGGGTACAATTTAAACTAATTTCGGAATGCAAATTAAAACCGAATCCATTCTTGAGCACGGTTCTATACAATATTTCGATCAAAATGTTAGCCACCGCGCGCTAGAGCAGAATACAAGTGTGTTCAAGGCTTTGTGTTGGGTTCATCTCGTGTATACATTTAGAAACGTGAGATTAAATTGCAGCGAAATCACTTTCGTAGTAGGTTTACTAAAGAAAGATTAGGAAAACAGAATAAAAATTTCATTTAAGAAAACTTCTGCAATACTCTCTTGTTTAGGTGCTTGTATGGGAGGTCCAATCAGATTCGGTGGATCTGAGATCTTACTGAATCAAATCTCAACTATGTCGTTGTTGTGTTAATGGTCTTACAGATGAAAAAGTACATCGAGCGTTAGTGGACACACAAATTTGAACCATTTCAAAATAGATCGATTGTGCATTCCGGTAAATTCTCTAGAGAATCTCCCTGTGTATTGGAAATGATAAAGGGTTTTTACGTCAGATTAGGTATTTTTTGGCGTGACATGATGACTTAGATTACAATCTTTATATTCTAAGATCTAGTCTATATTTAAGAGTCTAGAATTAAAAGCTCTGAAATTATACAACGCCGTTGCATATGGAATTTGATTTTAGCGTTGTTTTATCCACCAAGAGATATTATAGGTTGTGTCAGTGGTTTCACCCGCGTCTATAGTCAGGGCCGTGTTTAACTTAATGAATGCCCTGGGTACATAAGTAAATTATGTGATATGTTTGTAAATGATAAATGTCTATGATCCATTGGTTATCTAGAACTAGGGGGCCCTCTAAATCGTGGGGGCCCTGGGCACGTGTTCAAAGTGCCCAGTGGGAAAGAGGGGACTGTTTATGGTTAATGTTATATAGCCTATAGCCTTCCTCAATAAATGGACTATCTAACACTGAAAGTTTTTTTTTAAATCGGATCACTGAGATTACCGCGTTCAAGCAAACAAACAAACTCTTCAGTTTTATAATATTAGTACCTATAGATAATTTCGTCCCAAGCAACAAACACAATGGTTAGACATTTTTTTCGCCCGAGGGACGAGCTTATTTCTGTCATTATATCTAAGAGTCTTTGTTGGAGAGTTGTCGGTTTAATGGTCACTAAGCGCGATTTGATCACGTAATACCCTTATTGATACGATGCCGAACGGTTATTATACCCATAATGCTACAATACTATTATGGTCACTATTTAGGTTCACTCCAGTGTAATCTTGTAGTGTTTTGACGATTTTCTTAGGAAATATCAATAATAGTTATTTTTAGGGTACCTTTCATTGATCGGTCATGAGTGATAATGGTTGATGAATGTGTATACTTCCCTTGGTTCTTATTGCATTGCAATAACGTTCATTATTGAATGGAGTTGTATACTGATAAGTGCTTGCGATTTTGCCTATAGACCTATAAAAGTCAAATAGGTCTGACTTCCTGTTTTGCCAAGAATAGATATGGCAGTATCATCTAATGCCTATCTTTGTCTCATTCAAGCAAATTTTCGTAGTTAACTTAATCAAACACGATTAGGCATATAACGCATACTGCACTTTTCCAATAAATAACATAAGGATAATTTTCGTGAACCCATGAGTGTCATAAAGAAAATCAGGTAAGAATTCCTGTCGAAAGGGACAGTTTAAAACATCTGTTTTTGACAGGTTTGACGTTTAAATCATAATTTTATATTTATACACACTTATTATCGTGAACTCAATAAGTACGACGGTGTTTCAAAGTGCAGGCTACTTATAGTGTGGTATTGATCATACCATTATACATATTAGATCCTAACAAGGTTACCCTGTGTTTAACCCGCCGTTCGGACTTCTGACATAGCTTGTTTTAACGACAACAATCTCGCGAAAGCACCCGTGACAAACAGTTTAAAGAGCCTTCCGAAGCACAGAGAAGTGGCTAATATATTTTTTATAACCTGTCCCAGACAATATACACTCAATGTTGCTTAATTTGTTGTTTTGTAATAGTTGTATGTTAACTTACCTCTATAATACATCTGTAGTCAGGGTATTGACATGTGACAAAGAGAGTGATGAGTATGAATGTTAGTGGATCGAGAGGAAGAGGAAGGCCAAATAAGAGATGGATGGATTGTGGGAAAGATGATATGAGTGAAATGGGAGTCGATAGCTTGATGAATGCTGACCGAGACTTATGGAAGAGGAAGACATCCTGCGACGACCCCAGATGAACTGGGAGAAGGGCAAGAGGATGATGAGTCTGGGTATTGACCATAATCCTTTTATACGTTTTACGAAAATTGAAGAATATTAAATAAGGGATTGAATCTCGGAATGAGAGGTAAAAAGCTCGTATAGACCTTTAGTTTTTGCCTGTCATTGCGAGGTTGACCCTCTTTTTCGACTTATTTGCCGGGACTATTACATAGAGAAACGGATTGAATAGAAACATGTTTCCGATAGACAAGGTAATTATGGGTAAACACGAAATTTTATTTAATGTTATAACTTCTATTGATGACCGTTTTATATCTATAATAGAATAAATATACATACATACATACATAACATCACGCCCATAATCCCCGAAGGGGTAGGCAGAGTCAAAGAGGCAGCATGCCCCTTCAACCACATTCAGTCAAAAATAAATCCGGGCTGGGTTAGATGGAAAATTGTGAAAAAGCAGTGACAAGCGGCTAACCTGTCGCCTACACAATCACACACCCAAAACCCGATATACCATTAGTCGCCTTTTACGACATGCTAGGCAAGAACCACAGTTGTCACATTCTTTTTTTTTGTCCCAGATCAACATGGGCCAAGTCCCAGACTAACATGGGACTAAGAACAAATATATTGGTAGAAAATATGACTGCGTATTTACCACGGAGTATTTCTGTGGTTTGTGGCGTATACTTTCTTTAATATGATGCTATTTATAAAGGAGTATTGAAGATTAAACCTTGATACTCTCGCCTGTTTTCAAGTATAGAGGTACAAAAAAATACCTATTTCTATTTCTCTTAAATTACGCCCCGCTTGCTAACAATAACATTCGTAAATTTATAAAAGGTCGCCATCAATACAATTTTGTAGATATTTTCGTTGGCTTTTAGTATTCGTTTCAAAGACTCATAAATATTAATAAGCCTTCGTTTAGTCCATTACTTCAGAACTGATAGATCAGACAAATTTCATTGGCTTGTTTATTTAGTATTTATTTCACTTGATAACAGCTCTTGCCTTATTTAAGTTTGCGTACTTTTTCTGTATAATAAACAACTTGAAAACGCCGTTTTATTAAAAACAGAATATTTGTTGTATATTGATTTTGTGGAGTCCTTTTATTAAAGCCGGAGTTCTGAGAACTACGGTTCTTCTAAGCAAGGTCTGTTTATATATAATCGAAAATAAAATAATCATTCGATTTATATTATTAGATATTGAATTTGAAGGAAACAGAAGCCTTATTCTATAATTATATTTAGTGTATGTAATTGATTGTTAAACTCATTGTATTATATCCTCTGAATTATAAAATTTGCCGTCACGCCCGCAATACCCAAAGAGGTAGCCAGAATGAAAAGTTGTGACAAGTGGCTAACTCGTCGCCTACTTAATCACAAACAACGTAAACATAACGTTGCCTTTAAAGACATGTCAGGCTAGAAATACAGTTGGTACATATTTTTGAGTCGTAAAGCAAACATAGGTAAATGATCATTATTAATTAATGAATAAGTAAATTATAAAATCAAAAAATATTTTCTATGAATGGTTTTGTTTTATTATCATCTTTTTTTTTTCAAAGTGTAAGCACTTTGAAAAAATTGCATAGCTAAGTATTGTGTTAATATAAGTATTAACACAATACTTAACAAGGCATAATGCTAGGTTAAGCTTAACCTCTCAGAACTAGCGATGTCTATAAACATCGGGTAGAATAAGCTGTGAAAAAAAGATCGCAAGTAACGAGTTTATGTTTCCTACTGGAGCTCTCGCTTGCAATAGATGTTTAGTAGGTCAGGTCAATTTAGGCACTTGACTTTTCTAAATTGGATTGTTTCTGGATCTGGAGCTCCTTGCCAAAAGGCCATTATGTCAGGACGTGTAAAATCTGATTTGTTGCATTTGTAGATGTTTCAACGTTGTAAATACGTGCTATTTAAAATTTTGAGATAAGTTATATCGTCAGCATTTTTTTCCCTAAGTCTAATAAGTATTGTATACCACAGTTACTGAAAGAAGTAAATATTTATTTAACCTAAGTAAAAATAATTTTATCTTGTTTCCAAAACCAAATTTCTAAAAAGATGTTTAGTAGGTAATTTGTTTGAATAATTACACTTCTGAGTAAAGATTTGTTTCTACTAATTAAACATTAGCCATTTACATTATTTTCACATGATCTTGTAATCTACTGTATTGCATTTTGCAAAAACCATTTCATGTATTCTGCAATTTTATAATGGCTGTGAATGAAATAATACAAGCCGTCAACAGACGAGCTTCTCAAAAACTCCCTTGCTTTTTACTTGCTCTTAAAGAACAAAGTGCATCCCAAACTCTCCATTCCTATTACGTGGCATTGTTCGCCCAAGTACTTAGCGTAAATACATGCATGGTTCGCTTGCAGTCCCGCCCAAACGTTATTATCAAGATACAGCAGAAGCTATAACTAATGAGGCGTCTCTGGGCCCTTTATGGTGGGCTTCCTGTGGGTGCGACACCCACTTCGCGTTGAGCGAGTGCTCGTCAACCCTGCATTGAGGGCGTGGTGGGTATGATAAACATACAAACTATTATTGAGTATAAGCGTTGTTTATATTATTTTCAAGTTTATTTTTACTTGCGGTTTTAAAAGTTAAACAAATAGTCAGTACGTACTATTAATTTAAACTAACGGATTACATTTTTTGTAACATTAAAATGTTTATATTGCAAAATGATGATAAATAATGCTGTGTGCTAATTATTTGTGTGTAAATTCAACTGTGTATTTCGATGATACTGAAAAAAACTTTTGTGTTTACTTGCTTGATTATTAGGTATAAATAAAAATGTACTGTAATTTAGTTAACAGTTTAGGCTTTAAATGTGCATCATATCTATAAATAACATACTAAACAAATGGTTAGACAGGAAAACCTCCAGCTCGTTGTAACATTTTGACGATTTAAAGCACACAGTAGGTCTTGATTTGCTTTAATATTTTCGTACCGTGAAAAATTACGTACCCGCCCGCGGAAGTTAGTGGGCGATATATTCATAATGTAATAGTTTCTGCTGCGAAGCTGCACATGACTTACGGCCACCAAATACATCGAGATAATGCAAAAGTTACAACTAATGAGAGCTAGGGTGAGTCCTTTATGGGGGCTCGTCGGTCGCGTCCTCCGTGAGTCCCTTTGAGCCAGGGATTGTCAACTCGACGACTCAGTATATAAAGCGTTGGCACCAATTTACATAACAACTTTAAACGTAGGTAGTTTGCTAGCTTTCTGTATATTTTGTTTATATTAAATTTAGGTAGACCTACTGTCATGTCTTTCGTGATATTCGTAATTCAGATGAAACTACTGACATATAACGTACAAAACATTAAAATTAGACTAAGCGCTTGTATCTTAACCGCCACAAAGAAACAAATATACAAAAATGCTCCTTTGGGTCACGCAGCCCGCCAAACGTACTGTTTCTGACAGATAGCAAAATTTATAATTAAAAAAAAGTTATGGAAAAATTATATTCCCTTTTAATCAACAAACTGTAATTAATTCAAATAACCATAATCCAATTTGTATGTTTATGAAGGTAAGGAGGTAGATGCTGCAATGTAATCAGACTTGCTAAATCTAGGATCATGGTCGTAGCAGACCGAGAATACAATGGGACGTATGCTAGGGAGATGATTAATCCTCTAAGTACCTACTTCAAACGAGCCCTTTATTTACGTTCCATCTTTTTGATTCAGGGATTGGCAACTTGAGGAAATATGCCCTTGATATTACTTATAGACGGGGCTTACATTGGGGTGTTGCCAGCGTCACCGATAACGGAGGGCGTTTCCTAGTAACTGTTGGAGGAGAATGGGGTGAGTTTCTTATTTTGGGGATTACTGGTTTGATCCGGATCAATTTCGAGGTTGAATATTTTGTCGCAGATTTTAGTCCGGATGTATGGCTCAACACCTGGTAATATACCGATAAATATATATTACTAGCTGTTGAGGTGTTGATTTTTGACTGCTTTTTATTTTTTGTGATTAATGGTTATCTAGTAACATAACATAACATAAGATAACATCACGCCCAGCCACGGCAGAGTCAAACGGACAGCAGTCCCCTTTAACCACATTCAGCCAAAAATAAAACTGGGCTGGGTTATATGGAAAATTGTGAAAAAGTAGTGACAAGTGGCTAGCTCGTCGCCTACATAATCACATACCCAAAACCCCATATACCATTAGTCGCCTTTTACGACATGCTAGGCAAGATATACAGTTGGAAAATTCTTTTATAGTCCCATACCAACACGGAAATAACACGGGTTATCTCATAGAATAGAAAAAGAATAATCAATATTTATCATTTTTTGTTCCAGAATTAACTCGATTGATGAGCATATATTAGATAGTTTATTAATGACACTTATTTTATTTTTATTATATTAGTATTTTAAGCGGATATGAAAAATCAAACTATTTAAAGGATTCTAAGACACTGACAAAAACATGTTATTACCAAAATATCTCCAATCAAGTAGAAGTTTCATTGAATTTACGGAACCGTAACTTTCGGTTAGAAATGTTAGTGTTGGCAAACAATAGTCAGTCTAATTTAATTTCGGCGAGCATAAGCTAAAATCAGCTTCAAAGTTTATTTCAGCTCCCGAGAAAATGTTTTCGACCACTGCTCCAGATACTTACCACGATAAGAGGGATGGTCCTCTTATCTTTCAACTATCAAGAAAGCTTGTTTACTGTAACTTGTGTTTCAGTTGATTTAGTAACGTGGAGAAACAATAGATAAAGTTAGGAGCCCACAAACTTCCTTCAGACCACATAACTGTACAATGTACATACATACATATAGTACATACTAGTATCTAGTTTTAATAGTACATACTAATATGTACTATTAAAACTAGAACTTCACTCATATTTTATGCCTTACGAAGTTTTTGTTTCACGGGTATAAAAGGTAGGGAGTTATTGCTGAGAATGCTTGTTAAACTAATAACGTGTACTTTGTAACATTCTGTTGTGAAAAGCGGGGAAAAAATGCAGCTGAAATCGTAAAGAGAGGTATAAAAGAGCGACGTTTGGGGATTAGTATACGGATGTAGCTTTCAATGTAGTGGGATTACAAAAGCTGATGGAAGCAATGAGCGATAGAAATAAAAAGTCACGTAGAATAGAAATGCTATCTAATGGTATAAATGTTATATTATATAAATGTTATACTTCGATGTAACAAATATTTACATATGTATCTTTCTCGAGAACTTTTACGTCAATCCGATATCGTATATTTGTATTAAAAACATCAGATACATTTGATGGCCCGTTGGTCGAGTGGTCAGAGACCCTGGCCACGAAACTAAGGGTCGCGGGTTCGAATCCCGCTAGGGGCAAATGTTTCGTGTGATGAACATGGACATTTGTACTCGAGTCATGGATGTTTATAAACGTATTTAAGTATGTCTATCCATTCGCCTAGTATCCATAGTACAAGCATAAGCTTACTTTATTATTATATTTACTTTGGAACTAAGGAATTGGTGTGTCAGTCTGGAAAATTTATTTATCTGACTTCGAGATAACTAGCTTATAAACATGTATTACGGATATAAGAATCAACAGTAGTATATATACTTAAATATTAACACCCAGACACAGAACAAACACAAGTATTCATCACACGAATGTTTGTCCTGAGTGGGGATTAAATCCACTACTCTTGGCGCATGGGGCAGGGTCACTATCGAATGCGTCATCGAGCAAGTCAAGCTTACCAATAAATTCTGTAACATGAAAATGTGTTATAAATGCCTCATACAGATTCTTTACTTTAAACATGAGTGAAATCAGTCTTATTATTAATTTAAACAATGGGAATGATTACCATATATGGATCAACGTGTGATCGTGATCCGCACTTTGTATGATGAAATTCTAAATAGCTAAACTTAAGTATAGACCATACTAACATGAGGGCTATTTCTAAAACATTTAATGTTTACGCTCGAAATGAAAGGGCGTTTGCGACGAAATCAAAAGAAGGATTATACGGTTCCCCATCTGGCACTGTTATTGGAAAGACCCGGAAGGATCAAGTCAAATGGAATATGTGTGAAGGTTTAAATTGTTGCGGTGTCGACAGTTTTATAATCAAGTTCATAGGAAGGTTGTGATCCAAATAATAAAATGGGTTTAGTTATATGTTAGGCTCTGTGGTTAGGCTTTATGGAATCTGAAGTGCTGTTTGCTTTGTGGGTATGAACGACCCCTTACATCCGAGCACTTGAAATTATTATTTCTAGTCTTTGTTTGACCCTGACACTTTCTTGTTTTTTTTTTATTAGTGGCAACCAAATCTCTTTGCAAGGCCTATTTCTAAAACTGTATCGTAATATATTCTTGAAGTGAAGCGGAGCTCAATCAACAAAATACGTATGTTTTGTTGTTAAAGACCATAAGTAAACTTGTGTAAATACTAGTATTTACGCAAAGGACTAGGTCCTTCTATAGCAGCAGGGTCAAGAAATTGACCAGTCCAAATAAATGTATGCCAAGCGATTGGGTACAATATTGTTTATCACTACGTCGCTTACAATAATTTAGAATAGAAGATATCAAATTTGAACACTAAAGGGCGTTGAATAAGAGATAAACGAAACCTTTAGCAAATATTATTTACTAGTTCAACCTGTCAAAGGTGCCAAGGTAAACTGAAAGCCACAAAACGATATTACGAATGTCATCCGTCATATTTCATGCGTAGCGACATGGAAAAGTGACTGCGTATTATCTCCTTTCTGAGCTTTCCCTTCTACGAAGGAGTATTAGTAGACATGTTTCGTGAGTTCGAGACATATTGTGTTCCCTCATTTTGATCGGGTCCTTTGTTCCAAAAGCCATCAGCCGGCCCAATCAAGTAAGAAATTGGCGATCCAATGGCTGGCCCACACGGGCCTGTTTCCGCAGATAAGCTTCTTAGTGAACGCTCAAAATATTTCCAAGGGTAGAAAATTTAGGGGAAAAGCAGATTATTAACGTTTAGTGAATTAAGGTATGTAGGATGCGGTTATGCGGACTCCGTTTGCGTATTTGTGGTCGTTTTGGATCCGAAGGTTGAATTTGCTGTTTGTATTAATTGTACTTATATGACAGTAGAGTTTGCTTCGGTTAACCTTACCTACATTTTCAATTGCATTAAGATAAATCTTATACAAATACTGCTAATAATTGTATGATTTGGTTACGAATTTTGTGAAGATAGCAACTCACGCATGTTTGACATTGAAAAACGTAATCTAAAGACTTTACTATCGGTTTGTTGCCGATAATCAGCGACGTTTTTTATAAATCTAGACGAATCTCAACGGTTTTTTACATGCCTCAAAAAGTGATTTTAAACTTTTGCGCAGTACTTTGGAATAATTTCCTCTTCTAGATTTATTGATGCTTTACTCAAAGGCACGCTTATAAAAAAGGTTTAACCTAAGACATAAGACGACTTCTATCCCTTCTTTCCGACAACATATGGGACAATATTTATCTTAGGCTTTAAATCCTTAGTCTACGCCGAGGATATCGTAGACAGAAACTAGAAGTTACTAAAATTAAACTATTAGTAGTAAACCGTTCCATAGATCCGTATGTTCGATAAATAGTAAGTAAGTGCAAGCTATGCAGCGTTCTGCAGCGATGCTCACTCGAACACGTTATTATCGTTAGTGTTTAGCTGAGTCAGCGGGGCCGGCCGATAGGGCCGGCACACATTGTTATAACTCATATAAGGCTGTTTACACATAGCCATATTCAGGTAGTACTAATGAGTTGTAGAGAAGTTAGTTTGGATGTGTGTTAATAATAAATAATTTAAGCTGCATTTTGATAAAAACACATTGAGCAGACTTAACAAACACATAAGATAACTGCTGTCTTATAATAGGATAGCGTCCGGGATAACATTTCTCTTCGGCTTAATTCTGAAGTGTATACCAATGAAGGCGTTGGTAGAAGCTAGTATCTTCATAAATAGTAAGGAGTTGCAAGCTATGCAGCGTTCTGCAGCGATGCTCGAACACGTTATTATCGTTAGTATTTAGCTGAGTCAGCGGGGGCAGCCAATAGGGCCGGCGCACATTGTAATATCTCGCGTAAGGCTGTGTACACATGCATATGTTATGATAGTAAGATAAATAGTAAGTAGCTGTAAGTTATGTAGCGTTCTGCATCTCATAGTTAGTTTTAGGGCTGGCACACATTGTAATAACATAGATAGTTACTGTATTTTCAATCATTTTGCAGTAGTGTTCTGTTGGATATTCTGTGATACTCGTAATAGGCAAGATGACTAAAAAATTCTGTTTAGTCCGTCAGTTAGATTATAAAAAAATATTGAATACGTATTTTTTTATTTATTTGTCAAACATACATTGACTAAGATACAATGCATTCAAGTTGCGCGTTACGTCACACTTTCGTACAATTTTTAATAATAGTGACGTCGCAAGCCCCCACTCCTAAACATTGATGCTCTTTATCTTTGTGGGATTTTGTTAATTTGATAAAGCGAAAAATATGTGGCTAGTATTTTTGTATACTCTAACTGACGGACTAAATAGAATTTTATTTTTTTAATGCAGTCATCATCCCTATTAGTGTTTAGTGAGTCAGCGCCCGGTCGGTTTCTTAGACTCAAAATAAACATAAATGTGCATTAAAAAATCCTACTAATATTATAAACGCGAAAGTTTGTGAGGACGTATGAATATTTGTCTTTCACACAAAAAGTACTTAATGGATTTTAATGAAACTTTACAATAATATAGCTTATACACCCAAATAACATAAAAGCTATGTCATTGATGTTTCACGCGAGCAAAGCCGCGGGCAGAAGCTAGTGTTCGAATACATTTCAACACTGTTGTTTCAATAAATTGGAACAGCAAACGAAGCTTTCTTTTTTATTTGTACTGTAAATAACGCGAACATGTTATATAAAACGAGTTACAAATATGCATATTTTTATAAAGTTAGCACACAATTTGGTCTGTCTATTAAATAAATTAAAATATTTATAAAAAACCCAAATTAAATTTCTTTTAGGTTTTATAAATTTATACCTTTTTCCAAGTATTTTAAGTAATAAATCAAGCTGGCTGAACAAATATTGTAAACTGGTTTTAACTGGTCGTGATTCATTGGTGCCCGGTGCGGCAGACATTTAATCCTAAAATTGTTCTGTGTATAGAACTAGGTATGTGTAAAGTGCCTTTGAAAGAATTTGATATAGGTTTGTCATTAGACTGAAAATGATAAAAGCATTGATAACAGATATAATTTATGAATTTATGCGGGTGAGTTTAAGGCAGTATTTCGAGGAACTTTTTACAATGCAATCTCCACTTATAACATGAAGTCGATAGTCTCCTTCACTGTGCTTCTCATGTTCGTGTGATACATTACTCCTATGTTGGTCTAGGATTTCAAATAATGAACTAGCTATTTTCCTTGTAATGATGAAAGAGACTCAGTCGCTTAAGGCTTTTTATAAATTCTTTATTTTTGACTCAGTCTTTTAGCCCCCAACCTTTAGTCATAAGACTAAACTTCTTAGTCGAAGTCGTTTAACGTAAAAAAACTTAAACAACTTGAAAGACTGGTGAATCACTTAGGGAGTCGAGAGAGTTGTAATGCGTAAGTTGATGCAACTAGTACTTTGCTTATAGTACCACCTACCGTCTGAAGAATAAAAACATTAATGCTATCCAAAACATAATCGTTTAACTTCATAGAATTAAAAAAGGAATTTCAACCTAAGCGGTTCACTCAAACGCCAGCTCTTTTATAAAGGACTGTAGGAGTAGAGTGACTGGCTCGACGGTTCATTCGGTAGTGATCCTGCCCCATGCGCCGAGAGTTGTGGGTTTGATCCCCGCCTAGGACAAACATTCGTATGATGATTTTGTGTTTGTTCTGTGTCTGTGTTAATATTGAATATTTAAGTACATATTTGTAATACGACTTTTGATTGTGATATCCGTAACACAAGTGATTAAGCTACATAGCTCGGAGTCAGATCTATGTACGTGATTTAGTCGAATATTTATTTATTTATTTTACCTTCGTTTTAGTCTACCAGTCTTATACGTTAACCGAATGAGTCGTATTAATTATGACTAACAGTTAAAGTCTTAATTTTAAAACAAAGTTGTGTAAAAAGAGGCTAGTCTTATTATAAACGACTTAGAGCCGATTTTTCAACAGTCAGATAAAAGATAACAATCGAATAAGTAACAATCCGGATGATTGTAAAATGTCATTGCCTGTTTGCTAAGTAAAATATCGTATGACATCCGCAAATTGGTGACTTTATACTTTATCAGTCGGTCAATTCTTATCTGACCATTAAAAAATCAGCCCTTAAAGGACTCAGTTTCTTTCGTTACTAGTTCTTTGTCTAGCATATCGTAAAAGGCGACTAACGCTCATTGCTCCTTGGCCTCAACCTACCTCTTTAGGGGCAATCCCTGAAGATTATGGCGCTATGATAATATGTATGTTTTCATATGTAACTACATATGAATTGATGTATTCTTTAAAGTAGATGCTCACTATGTAGGCCTTGCCTTGTGTGCAATTATGAATTTATTATCATCATCACGTACGTTGTGCGCTGGTCCTTAGCCGGCTCCCAGGCTGGCGCGACGCCAGCACTCCACACATCTAGTGCCCACTTTACTGCGCGGGAACTATGCGCCCGTCAGACTGCAAGGCGACCGCGGAGACCTTACAACAAGCTTGGCCTGCCACTAATATTCGGCCATCTCTTGTCGACAATGAGTTTTGTTACAACACACGTGAAAGACACGTTTTGTAAGGCTGAAGAGACGTTTAGTATGCAGGTATTGTCGTGCAAATGCTTGTTGCATGTTAAACCGTTTGTTAATGTTGTAAGATTGAATATACTCGTTTTCAGGCTTCGGAGTTAGAGTTGGAGTGTCATTTGTTTATTGAATGTGGTGGGGTAAATGTTTGCTAGCGTGCATTGTAAGATTGATTACTTTTCGAATCATTTTTTTACCGTGTGTCGAAAGTAAGTATAGGTAATATGTACAAACATTATAAGTACAAAAGTGTTTAAAAATCTGCTATTTTAGAAAACACTTGCAATCGTTTGCCTGTGTTATCAGCTGTTGCAAGCTGGAGTCTGCTTAGACTATGACACTAGATTTAACGAGTTTGGTTATTGCATTTGAGCGACCGTATTCTGACTTCCGTAACGCTTAGGGCATCCAGAACAATTGGGTCATGGTTTACATTAATACATCCACAATAGCTATATAAATGTACCTCGTTATGTTATATCTCACCACCTACGACCAATGCGTACTTAAATTTAAGGAATCCTGGTCTGAAATATCAACTTTAGCACGTGTGGCGGTTATATTTACCATAGAGCTATTACCGTTCTTCTTAATATTCGCTCGTGAAATATCATTATTATTTGAACGATATCTCATCGAATAAAACAAACTTTTAGTATCATCACTGCCCGCAAAACAGTCCGCCAACGCCCATTCCAAACAATAAATTAAGAAAATGAATGGTTTTACATAAAAGCTACTGTGTTCCCTTCAAATATTGAGGGGGAATTATGCTTCGTCAGCTCGTTTAGTCATGGGGAACCCCCATGCAAATGATCTGTGAGGAAAATGTACAGTCATTATATTTTTTACTCTTTGGAAAAACAAAGGGCCGAGCCGCTTTGAATCTGATGGTATTATTGGAAACAAAACACAGTGTGCTAAGTAAATTGGAACGTTCGCCATTTTCTTTATGTTTTAATAGGCATTTCGTGTTGGTGTGATGTAAACTGGTTTTAACTGGTCGTGATTCATTGGTGCCCGGTGCGGCAGACATTTAATCCTAAAATTTTTCTGTGTATAGAACTCCAATCTGTGTATAGAGATCCAATACTTTAACACATACCTATGTGTTAAAGTATTGGATATTATAAATATCTTTGCCTGAACCAATTTCAATACCGTTTTTTTTACGTTTAATTAAGTTTTTTGGCCTTACGTTTATTAAAATCTGCTAGCCTTAATGCTTTAAAAAAATTGAGTTCAAATGTATAGCCAGTTGAATATATGAAAAGCCGTATTACGCGTACATGTGAATTTTCTTGCAATTTTTTATCGATTTTTAATTATAAAGTCAGGAGTTTATTTTAATCGGTAAAATTTTTCGTCCGATTTCATAATAGGCTTCGTGGAAACGCATGTTCTTTCGTTGATGCCATTTCTCACTTCGGCAACATTAAGTAAATTAGTTTAATAAATTCCTACATACCTACCTACTCGATATTTTGCTGGCGGTGGGAGATTGTTAATAATAAACTAAATTCACACGGTTCAAAACTAATTCTGCGAATCACATATAAAATTATTTTTTGTTATTTTTTTCAAGTCGCAGTAAGCTCCTTTTACTACGTTTAGCCAGAAATACAATTACTAAAAGCTGAGTTACGGAGAAAATCGTGAAAAAAGTAGTGTAGCTAAGCTGTCGCTGAAACAATCTGATCAGTACCTAATACATGTATTATACAGTCGACGAGGAACATATTTTCTATTTAATTCTCACACAAACATAGGTTCCATACGAATCAGGAAGACTTTAATGTACTCCTTTAAAGGCTAATTATATTATATATTAGAGGCTTCAATCCACCAGATAAAAATTCAAATAGATACCTACACGAGTCTATATCTGTAGAAAAACTCAATGTTATAAGAATTATATTTCCAGATGGTATTTCACAATGCTTTCTTTGTTGAGTACTCACAATCGCTTTTCGAATATATTCGAAATACCGAGAAATGTGCTCGCCTGTAAATAGGATGTCACAATAATACGATTTCCAATAGATACGCATCTGTGTATGATTGCGCTGGGGAAAATTTGGTGGTTCAGCGGTTTTTAGAGGAATATGGCCAAATTACAATGTTCATAAGTCGGTGTGTACATCTGCTACAACATATATTATATGGTATATGTTCATAAGTGTTAATTGAAATTGGTTTCAAAATATTTCCGTAAAGTAAAGATTTTCCAAAATTTGTGTTTAAGTATGGCCTTTCTTCTCATTCTCTTAAATTGGACAAAATTTTGCTTCTTACTATTTGATTACAATCAAAATTAATGCCTTTGCTTTATTTTGTTTGAGATATACACACAAGAACAGCACATCCTCTCAGAACTTCATTAGTAGGTTCACAGAACGCGGTAAATGCATTCGTTAGAAGCCACTCTTAATTATAAGTAGAACAACGTGGGAGGAAACAATGAGCGAAGAACTGACCCCAGGTTAACCTAATTACGGACTGGCGGCAAAAAACAGAATTAAAACCACAGATGATATTACTACCTACGTATCGGTAAAACCAAGAAAGATCGCTCGCTACTTATTACTTTATTTTCAACCTGAAAGAACATTACTTGTGAAAGTTAATTGGCCGAAGTTTCCTCTTCTGCGCGTTTATTTTATCCGTCCTGTATTTCTAATTAGTGTTTCCCTTAGACGCTTTACTTTAGACAACTTCGGCCAGAATTAGAAGCCTTTAAGAGGGCGATAAAACAATCTACTTAGATTAAGTTCCAGAAATAAGACCAGGGATTGTTCGCCGACAGCTCAACTGATTACCTTACCTGACGCGGAAAATAAAGTTCGGAGAACTCGGTAATAGAATATCCGTCGAATAGGTTGTTCGGGCCGCCTTCTAAATAATGTTAAAGGCCTCGATGGAGGTGTCAAAAGTTACCGGGGTACATCCAGGGTTGTTAGGGCTGCCGGCGCGGTCGTTTAGCCGGGGCAAACTGCTTCAAAGCCAGCGATTTTTCAGCGGAAAAACATGGACGAATTCACCCCCGCCGATGTTAACGACATCCTTTTATCTACGGACGGTGAAATAGATAAGAAGTGTTTTATATAAGTAACAACGTTAGCGAGTTGGAAGCCCGACCTTTCCTGAGGGCTCCGAGGCCAAGTTAAATGAACGCAGCCCTGTCTCCAGACCAAGTTGCTGAGAGCATCTAAAACTTGAAGACCTCTCTAAATCTAAACTTTTCTCTCGTTGACAGCGCTTGAGACATTACTTTTCAAGTTATTGTAGCCGTTGGAAACGTGTTCGGGACGAACGCTGCCACATACATCTCGCGATGGTCCAGCCAGTATAAATCGTTCGAGTTTTCCCGCCACTTTCTGGCTCTTTTACAGTCTTTTTCTACATTCTCGCGAAAATACAAGCGTGTAGACATATTTTTTCTCTCTGTATCTCCAAAAGCATACGTGAAGAGTTATCAGGAGAGTAAGTTTGAGTGGCGAGGGATGTCAATAGAACATATGGCGAAATTTATTACATCACAACGAAATGTGATGCAATAAAATTAAAATACATTGATTATTATCAAGAATAAGTGTGTAGGCTATTTGTCAGGCTAGGTGCACTTTACTGTGGACTTGATCATACTTGCCAACTGTGCTATAAAAAGTTATGATTATTTCAAATACTAATTAACATCTTTAACTATTTTATTTTAAGGTAATGCTTCAACAATAACTACAAGTTCATTATTGGATATCATATTTAATATGGTACTCAATACTCAAAAGTACAAATGAAGTCATAATTTAAAGTGTATAATATAAATTGAACTATGCTCTTTCATTTTCAAGGCAGTTATAAGCCTTCAGTAATAACCTGCGAATTACCCATTATCTCAAATTATAGGTACAACAGATTTTACAGCCTGGATCGAAAGTTCATAAAAATAAATTTTACATCCAAGGGTCGTATATTTCTGAGTTAAATTAGAACTGAAAGTCATAAAGGTAAGTTTATCGCTGAGATTGAAGGCTTTTTATTTAGTACCTCCAGGTTTGTAGGCATCAGTAATCCTTAATGGTGTTTTTCCAACACAAGGCCTGGAAATGCAGGAAATTTAATAGTGTTAGAAATAAAATGGGGATTGAGGCGGATACAGCTTTAAATAAATGCAATTGTTCTACGTTTCTAAAGTTTGAAGTGTGAATACAGACGTAGCAACTTTGATTTTTATAAAAACACGTCAAATACTAGTGATTTCAACTATCCTATTAAACTGTATGAAACGCTTAAACCATTTATTATTAACTCTATTGAAGTAATAAAAGGCGCGAAATACATAGCACACTTTATCATTATTAGCCAATAAATATTTAATAAGAAATAGATAATGAATGTAGCATTATCACTACAGAAATGTTATGAAATCTCCTCGCAATAATAAATTCAAGGCATAAACACTTCGCGAGAGCAGCGGCCGGCATTTATTAATATTTCGCCGAAAAAACCCTAGCCGCAGACATTATTGAGGGCAATTCATATAACGAGTACATACTTAAGTACCAAACCGCAGGACAACGGACGGTAATTCATAGGGAGAAATACGGGTCGTAAAACACGCACCTTATTAAATAGGACATAAGGCATATTATGAATTGGACGACGAAAACATTTTAGTTTCACAGTAAAAGATATGACCAAGCTTTTTGGCTTCACGCGGGAGAGACCGGCGTGGTTTCAACCGATATAAATATCGTTGAATGAATTAAGTAGACGCGTCATTTTCGCTGGATACGATGTAAATGTGATGCTACTTAAAAATGTCATTAATGAAGCGGCAGCGAAGCAATGTTAATTAAATTTTAATTGAAACTTTGCGATATTAAATTCTGCGATGAGTTCCGTATAAAACCTCTTGAGTTTATAATGAAATTTCGTGTAATCTACATTTATTTGCATGATTTTATCTTTAAATTAGATTGTAGCCCTTGACATTTCGCGATGCTACTTTATTATTTTCTTGAATAATTTCGTAGTAATTATCTAGAGTTGTATGTATGTACAAGATATACCTATTTATATATAACAAACAAAACAAAATCTATGTAACGCTAAGTGAGGATCTCTGAAATGGTGCTCAAGTAATTTAGTTTTAATTTCCAAATTCACGTTGGAATTCTTAGACATTCTAACATGTTTTATTTAATCTCCGAATTAAATTATCACCGTTTTCAGCTAAGTACAAAATCAAGTGATTGAGTATCTTATTAGTTATGTAAGTAGTATTTTTCTCTGTTCCTTTTTTTAGTCCTAACATAATATACTTATACTAATTACTTTTTCTTAAAACCTTATTTACGAACTTAGGAATATTAAATAATACGAAAATAGGCATATTCATATTTATAGAGTTTTATAAAGCAAAATAGAAGCGAACGTTATAAAATGCTGCTAAGCCAAATAAAATAATAATTCCATTTCTCTAGCTCCAAACTGAGAATACATGTCTTAACATGACTTGGCTACGAAAGACCGAATTCATCACACAAGCATCGGTCTCTAACGGGATACGAACGCGTGACCTATAATTTCAGGCCAATTCTCTAACCATTAGACCGAGTGCTCAGTTCAAATGAACTTAATGAGCGCATCATAGGAATTTCTATCATCTTGCATCTCAATCTCTTTGACAATTGAAAGCGTACCCAAAGTACCTACAAAAACCTGTTACTTCACTAAGCAATGCCATAATGCGCTATTAGCAAAGCCCACCAACATTTTCCACAAAATTTCCCTTCACATTGACCGAACCTTCGCATTGAGTTGTTTGCTTCCATTCGGGATCCGATACAAAAGAAAGTTACACGTAAGGCGCTTAAAAATTCGCGTCATGGCCCGAATTTCCCGTGGTTACAATTTATTGGCATCCTCGCGGAGAACCAACAAGCAATATGATCGATAAGGCCAAACATGACCGAAAGTTTTCTTCAGTCACCGTGAGCAATACGTGACCAATCTATGTTGGCCTCCATTCGTTATCGGAATCTTCGGGACGTAAGTCAATAAACTTGAGCAACGTTAAAGCTGAATAAGGGTCCAGGGTTTCTGGCCAGTCCATACCCTTCGTTTATATTGTATATCGCTCACTAGCCCCAGGGAAATCATATGTGGATGTTAGATCAATGATATAATGTTGTCCTATGTTGTCCTTTGTAATCTTTGAACGTTATCAAGTTTGCATTTGAACATAGTATTTATTTGTACTGTTTGTTTCTTTATTATCATTGCCAAAAGTCTATCAACATTACTTGAACATAGGTTTGATTAATTTGAGTCAATAACTTAGTTATTGTTAAAATTTGGTGCTTTGCCACATTCTCGTCAAATAACAAACAAATCCATTAACTATTCAATTGATTTATTTGCCATAAAATCTAATCATCGTATTATTGTTATCTCAGTGAATGCACACATCTACTAATCGGTAGCTATAATCGTTTAGCTTGAACAGTACCAACAAGGGTCACACCATTACTTGAAGTTTCCAATTCATCCCTCTTGTAATCCTTATGTCGTTGTATTAAGTGTTACATTTGTAAAGCAAGTGCCACCTGGTTGGTGGTTGTTGTACGCATCTAAATGGCAGGGCAGGGAAAGACGATTTAAATATTTATGAGGTGTTAAAAGCTCATCTGATTACGTGGGACATTTGGAATATCGATTTGATAAATTATTTAGACGCTTCGGTACCTATATGTTACAAAACATGCGCGTTCGGTAAATAGAAAACCAATGGCAGTAACGTATACAGACATACCTACAATGAATGTAACATTTTAGAAACGTTATCTTATGAAACTTTTACAAGAAAATTTTACAATATCAGATACTATAAATATTTTTTGTTTTTAATTAAATAGATATCATAAGGCAATACTGCATTTTCAGAACACGGATAAAAAAGAATGATGGTTGAATGATTTACTCCTAAGAATCGAATAGACCTTACGGCATATTAGGTATAAAAGTATAGATTTTGATTCTTGTATGGACTTAGCCTTAGCCTTAGATTTTGATCAAAACGCGTCAGAATCAGGGTCGAAAAAGTTACAAATCTCAGTCGTAATCAACTGTGCGTCATAATCAACTAATCAGCGGTGCGTTTGAATTTTTGGAACGCAGCTATGAGGTATAAGTGGTAAAGACATTGAATTCAAAAGTAGGGTCACGAATTCCGTGATACCCCTCTATGTGCCATTCCTTACCCTGAATGGGTGCTTTGAAGACACAGGAATACTTACAGCAGGTACCTCTGACGTGAAGGGTCGAGCGATTGGGATTCGAATATCTTTCCGTTAAAATTTTCGTGAATCGAGTTTTGGGGTTGCGTGTAAATGTCTACCCCGAATTAGTATCTTATTATTATTGTATTTGTGATTTAAATGTATGTATGTGTAATGTAAGCCCAACTGCGTAATGTGTTTAAGGGATTTCTTATGATAGGGAATATGAAACGTTTTGTTCATTTGTTACTCCACAACACAGGTAAGCGTATTTGCTTACGTTGCTGAAACATTTTACACTAAGTATTTGATTTTCAATCAAGCAATGAAGCTTTAAAGTCATTAGTCATACTGTGAGCTAATTATGGCGTTTATATCCAAGGATTTTCATTTAAACAGATGGCGGTCGCGTTCATGGTAACCAGACTCGCCCAATCTTGGATTATTTATGTTCTCCGAATAAGAATTAGAGCTAACACTAAGAAGTGCTTAAACTTATTTGATGTACAAATAATAATATATAATAATATACATACATACGCAATCACCGGTATGTAGAGTTAAAGGAGCAGCCAGGCCGTTAAACCTCCTTCAACCAAAAATAACGAGTCAGACAAAAATCTTTTAACAAATAATTACTATTACGTTATATTGTACTAATATTTCAGATTTAATGTATGTTTAGAAATGAAATATACGTGTACGGCAATAAATTTCGGATGGGCCAAGAGGAAAACGTGATCCAAGGCTGGTCCGCGCCGCCCGACAAAGGACACGCTCAGTCGCTCACGCGGAACCACTACAATTTGTATCCAAAATTGAAATGGTAAGGCTTTAGCGAGCCACTCGAAAGGGCTGAAAAAGTCCATTTCATTGTATTTGCTCAGGACAAAGGTTTGTTTGTAGATCGCGTTGACGACGGAGTGCTGTGTTTGTTTAGATTACTCGCGTTGTTTCTTCTATTAAGTGCTTTGCTGTTGATGGCGTGGAAATAAAATGGGAAAATGGATTTGTTTTAACGGCTTCATTTGTGAAAATTATAAATGGGTCGAACAGTGCATGTTGTTTATTTGCTCTTAAACGGCTTTAAATCTACTTTCACTAATGGATGAGTTGTGCAACGATTATGAAGCCAAGATTATTGCTACGGCATCACAACAGTAGTTATAAATAAATAATTTTGAGTCTTCAAGTTTTCATAAATAGATGTATTTTATATAAAACCACTGTTGCTTTATTGCTTGTCAGCAATATTCTTACAGTCAGTCTTGAAATGACATGTCTTTGAATGTCAAATCTTAGCGTAAAGATCTTTATAATGTAAAAGTTTGCTCAATTTCAAGAGTGGCAGATACCTATTTCAAAAGATTGTCGATTTACAACATCCATAAAACTTAGTACAAACATCCTTTTAAGTAATAAATTCATACCCATTCTTCTAGATTACCTTAGTCGGTTTACGGCAGGTGACGTTTTTAAAGACCCTCTCAGAAGCTTAGTTCAGAACTTACATAATAAATTCTATTGTAAGGACACGAGAAGTGAGGTAAAAGCCACTTGCTCACGGTGCCGTAACAAAAGCAAACTTACACAGCACTTTAATCTATTTGAATAGACGCTTAAATTTGCCTAAATTATGGAATTTGTTATAACGTTGACTTTGAAATTAAATTACAAAGTTCTCAAAACAATTAGCTGGGAACAAGAAACCTTCAGACGTAATGAATGTTTTGATGAGGGTTTTTTCGCGAAAGTTTCAACAAAATGTTGTTTGATGAGAAAAAGATTTCGCGTAGGTACAAATGGGATACGATTTTTTTGCTAGCCTTTTCAGAACGTTGCTGGAACATCGCTCACAGTGCCTTTCCTTTCAGACTAATTTGAGCTGTTTCTTAGGACTTATTCATAGAAATGTGAAATAAAAGGGAATAAATCCAAAGCTTTTTTAGATTTAAATTCATTCTCTTTATCTCTGTTAAAGTAGGTTACTCGTAATATTGTAAATATCAAATTAAACCTTTGAAAACCTCAATTTATTTTAGTTTACTTGTCCTCATGCGTGATTCAACAAAGTCTTTGAAAATTCCACATTTTTTCGCCGCGCAATTCAGCTCCGGCCACATTAAAAGTTGTCGACTGTTTTCGCGATTCTAAATTCAAAAGCAAACATTTTCACAATTTAAAATCGCGCTAACTCGACAAAAAGTTGACTTACGTCTGAAATTTTGCACAAATTGTAAACAAAATAAACGAAGCGACAGTAACAAAAGAGAAAGAATTTAATATCCACCGCGGTATGCGGTATGCTTGTAACAATTTGTTTTCTTCTCGCGAAACATTATTTTTTAGGGTTCCACATACTACGCAGTTTTTTCCTCATTTGTTTATCTGTCAAGGATCGGTTGTCTTCGCCCGTTTCATGACTTGGTTAGCTCGGTCATGAATATATCTTTATTGCTTTTCTTGTTTATTAAAAGTGGGGTACCTCTCCGCTTTATCATTTAAACGGTCTAATATCTGTAAGTTTACGGCCTCCTTTTAAATCGGAATGTGCGGTCGTTAGGTAATAAATGCAGGAACAAATGCGATACGACTGTATCTGATACATTTTACAGTAAATTTGGGTTGTAATTATAAACTGAAACATTGAATGTGGGCTTTACGAATTTTGAATAATGTACTAGAATAAATGTACTTTTTAAATTGTTATACGATTTTCTTTAAACTATTTGAGTTTAAATTGGAGACTTTCACTGATTTCTAGTGTAGTATTTTTGGAAACCTATATTATGTATTTTGTAAACTGGTAGGTATTGCTCAATCAGTGCAGGACATCTAGCAAAGATACTAATCACAACACGTCGAAGAATACGAATGAGTTATCTATCATGTATGGAGATTGAGTTCCGATTGGAAGGCTGATTTGTCGAAAAACTCTATCGAGACGTGATCACTGGATCGTCCGTAATGCAGAATCGACTTATATCGATTTCCAGACACTCGGATTCACATTTCTAATCCTTCGTTCTACCCGTTCGTAGTTATTGCGCTGTGAGAATTTCATTACTGACATATCAAGTTTCCATACTATAAACACGCTGTATATTACGAGTATTCTCACTTTAGGATTCAATTTGTAAATACCGAAGCTTTTAAGAAATTTGATTTAGCTATGTGATATTTTGTGATTTATATCTTACGAATAAACGTCACGCGACGCGCACCCTGCTGTCATGGCTAAATACTGAGCGGAGACCATTTTGGTTCTTACCTACCCTTTTGTGTTTCAGAAGTTCCTATTTTCTGTAAATTGTATTGTTACTTCATTTAGTTTGTGTTCACATTGTATTTTTGGTCAAAAAATTTGCCCAAATATTTTTTTTTTCATCCTTTCTTTCTTTGATATTATAAATGCGAAATGGAGTTAGTTTGATGCTGTTTTACTTAGGTGTCATACGATAATAATTAAATGAATAATTTATTTAATATTAGGGGCAGTCGGGGTTATTAGGGGCATAGAAAAGGATATTTTTCATCGATTAATAAAGAAAAAGATAGCAAGTAAAATGTCCTTGAAATATTTAAATTGTAAAAACGTTTTTGCTTTCCATGATTATTATTCTTCCTAGTGTTTTTAAATGACTGTTCTAGATTTGAGAATTGACTTGTGGCAACTGCTATCAGGTTGCGCATTGCGTAATTCCTAGACATTAGAACTAATCGGGTTATGGTAACACACCATGATTAGGTAAGTGTATGGCAATACACATATGCTTCGTATAGTTACAAAAAATATTGAACAATGTTTCGTTTCATTAATTTGCAATCGGTGCTTGCGTTATTATTTATTGTTAATTTATTAATCTATAGGTCACGTAACAGTTTATTCGGAAGTGTCATTCATTTGATGTCAATAACCGTCGACGATGGATATTCTGGTTTTAGTCGGAGTTTAATTGGTTTAGTACGCCATTTTGGCTAATTGCCGCGATCCAGTCTATTGAATTTGATGCTTAATCTATTAACATTTCCGGTGTATTTCGCTTGAGTAAATATATGCGCTGGTATGTCGATACATAACGCATATATTTATTACAGTTCGACGTCTGTACACATCGCACGGAATGGAAATTACATCAGGTTTTCCCAAGCTGTGGACGAATGCGTTTACATTAAAATTATATTTTTGAATTTTTTTAGAACAAACGTACCTATGTTCCATAATGTACGCGATCGATTTTTGGATACAACGGACATGCAAACATAATTTTAACTATTTCTTTATTGCGCTTGGTTGGTGCGCTTATTCAGTAAGTTTATTGCGCTTGGTCTTTTATAAGCAAAGTGATATATATATGTATATTATTGTATATATTAAGAGTTCATAATACCCGCTGCGTAAATCTCAAAATAAATACATATATTCAATAGATGAGAAACAATTTTGGTATTTTGGTATGCCCACCCCCCCAATTTGGGGGTGGGCATCTGAAACCCACTTTGCGTGATAGAATCGTCTTGAGAAATGTAACAGACGTAGGCATCCGACGCAAATAGATCGGTTCTAATGCAAAGGATTATACATAATAGGAATGCGATCTGAATCCATCGTGGGATCAAAGAGGACGAGTCCATGGGTTATGACTCCATTAGTGGAGGACGATCGTAATAGTATTGGAAACGTATTGGATTGTAGTCGGTGGAGTGCTCGGAGGAATATCGGGATTGCGACTGAGCTGCTAAATCAGCTTATCAAGATTTGCGCTAGACTCGACTCAGTAGAAGTTTTTGCGTCATCACGATAACTGGGGAAGGTCACTGTGCCAATTTTTCAGTTAACGCAATATTGCGTCATATGGATTGCGCTAAGTGAGATATGATGTGTTGAGCGTCACACATTCGTGACATTATTTTCTTACACGAAATTCGTTGCGGATCAACGCGATAAGATAGTATAGACGCACCCTAAGTGAACTGAGTTAAGGCTATTCCACGCACACTGATTTTATAGATGAAAATATTTGACCCGTGTTTCGGTTTTAGTATGTAGCGACCGCGCCACAAGATAGTCAAGATTATAGCTCCAATAATATGTAAACAGATGACGTCGACCGAACATGCAGAAACGCAATCCTGCATCGCGCTGACAAAGTTATTCTCGGCACTAAGTATATATATAATACACCAGGACGGGTAGTCAGACCTAAGTCCCCAAGCAAGAAACACCTAGCTCGGCGTATTACTTCCACTTTTAGTGCGAGCGCATAGTTTGCATAAGTATTTACTAAAAATGAGCTTGTATATCTAATGTACCCACCTCTATATATAATATAATCTATATAATCCATCATAATACATACATACATATAACACCACACCCATAATCCTCGAAGAGGTAGGCAGGGTTAAACGGACAGCAAGCCCTTTTAACCACATTCAGCCAAAAATAAAACTGTGCTGGGTTAGATGGAAAATTGTGAAAAAGTGGTGACAAGTAGCTCGTCGCAAACACAATCACTTACCCAAAACCATGCTAGGCAAGGAACACAGCTGGCACATTATTTTAAGTCTCAGACCAACAAGGGACTAATTCATCGCAAATATCGTTTTATTAATGATTCCTTGTCATCTCTTTCATGGGGTGCTTTTATAAGCCTACCCATTGCTTAATACATAATTTATAAAGCGTGTTTCTTTTCAAACGCTAGCATTCCCCTGCGGTCGCGACTAACTGTCCCGATCAAAGAGCTTCTTCCGTTTTGAGCGTTCGAGAATCATTCAGCGCCGTCAGCAGCTGTTTGTTATAAAGGTTGGTTCATAACACTTGAGACTGGAAGAACATTTTAACATTTTAAACGCTTTCTTTATCTTTCTTATGGTATCAAATAAAATTGTAAAGTAATAAGCGATATCGTTTGGTGTTCCACCTTCATGACAGGTTATGACTTTTTAAACTTCAGTCTATTTATCAGGCTGTTACTTGTTATCAGACTGTCTGTCCGTCTGCTACAGATGTGTTGTATTACAACTCTCCATCTAAAAAGGCTTATTTCAATTATTTTGACCGAAAAGCATTCGGAATAAACAAATGGTTTTTGATTATCCAGTTTCTTCTATACTCAGCAAATATTGCTTCATTATTGTAACCAAATCTCAAGTGCATCATCCACTACATTATATTATTTCATTCGATACATTTATTAAGTAGCGTCAAGCGAAAGCTAACACAGTGTAAGTACCTATTACGTTCAATTTTATAAGATAACCTCAATTCGGAGGGTTCGTTCCTTTCTTTTCTTCGGACCCAAGAGGCGTATACGTTAATTAAAAGTTGAGATATGAAAGAAAGATGAAATAGGTCGGCGGTGAAACAATGCGGCCACGGACAAAGAGCGGATTATGTCGTCTGCTTTATAAATTCTTTTCGCAACCTGTTACCGTTTTTGGATGAACGAGCCATGTTCGGATTTTGTTCCGAAAAACTAGCTGATATTAATTTTTTGACTGCATTGTAATGGTTTGAATTTTAGAGACTGCTAATAGACTTATATATCATCATCATCTTCCTTGCGTTATGTCTTGTGCGTAGACGGGGTAAATAATAATAATAATAAATTCTTCAGACTGGCACCCCAATTCTCTAGTCCCAAACTAAGCTCATAAGCTTGTGCTATGGATACTAGGTGAACGGATAGACATACTTAAATACGTTTATAAACATCCATGACTCGAGTACAAAAATCCGAGTTCATCACGCGAAATATTTGCCCCTAGCGGGATTCGAACCCGCGACCCTCGGTTTCGTGGCCAGGTTCTCTGACCACTCGACCAACGGGTCAGTCAATAATATGTCTAGTTTTAAAGATTAACTATACATACAACAACAACAACGAATAATACAACAACCTACTCACCAACTCATCCCAATAAAAGCAAGGTCAAGAGGAAGTAACTTAGTAATATTCAGTATTAGCAAGGTTTAGTAAAATTTTCCGTTTCCTATTTTTAACGATTTTGACATTAGGTACCTATGAGTGATTAGATTATTGGATAAAATCAATCGTGTAAAAGTCCTTTGACCTATAAATTACTAAAATTAAGATCCATATGTAATACCAGTATCAACCTTTATTCAGCAATTTGATTAATTTTACTTAATTTTCAGCCATTTTAAACAAAATTCAAAAACAGCATCCACAATCCGTTTACGCAATTAAGCGATAACTTGGCTCGATGAATTCAACCGTTTGCTTTACAAACACCTGTTCGCAAACACGATATGATCGATACAAGTTGCAAACTGGCAACTAATCCAGCACATGAATAAACCTGCGTGTTTATTGCTCGGAAACTTGGCTATATCGGGTAACGCCCCGGCTCATACGTATTGACATTGCCTCAAGTTGTACTGCCGTAATTTTGGCTGAGTACTTGATAGATTTGCGCTGTGTGTCATTGAAGTGGAGAGTGAGCTGTCTTTTTGGAACAGTTAAATGTTAACTGATGTAATCCATACGATTATGGTTTAAAGTTTGACTGGCCCGTTGGTCGAATGGTCAGAGACCCTGGCCACGATACCAAGGGTCGCGGGTTCTAATCCTGCTAGGGGCAAATGTTTCGTGTGATAAACATGGAAATATGTACTCGAGTCATGGATGTTTATAAACGTATTTAAATATGTCTATCCGTTCACCTAGTATCCATAGTACAAGCATAAGTCTAGATGGGACCTAGGGAATTGGTGTGTCAGTCTGCAGAACGTAATGTAGGTAAGAGAGTAAAAAGAAATGCTTTTACGTTTATTGAAATTTTAATATTTACGACAAATTTCCAAAAATGTGAGAATATTGTACCTACTACTAAGTTATTGTAATAAAAAGATACACAGATCTGGCAATTAATCAAGCGCTGAAATCATGAATAAACCCACGTGTTTATTGCTCGTAAACTTGGCTATATCCGGGCAGCGCTCGGCTACAATACAATACATATAGTATTGACATTGCCTCAAGTTGGTGTACTGCTGAAATTTTGGCCGGGTACTTGGTAGACTTGCGCAGTGTGTCATTGAGGTGAAGAGCTAGCTGTGTCGTGAAATGTTACCTTATTTTCTGCTATTAGTTTTATAGGGAAAAACATAGGATCATACAAGCTATCATTACAGGATTTATATAGAATTACAGGATTACAGATCAAATAGTAAAACTTAAAAAACAACAAATAGATTATGTAGTTTAAAAATTAAATGTAATATCTATTTATGTAGTTACATTATAATGTCAACTTGAAAATTGCAAATAAAATCAAGTTTTTTTAAATAACATTATGTATATAACATACATACTGTAAATTTTTCCTACTGTGAGGGTAGGCAAATATCATACCATAAATAAAAAAAAACTAAATGGACAAGTTAGAAATTTAGATTCTCAAGGAAGCATTTCAACAAGTAATGAAGATCCGTGTCACCCAAACGAATTACTGAAGCCTAGTGAAAACTTGTCGATGTCCGGGTAAAAGTCATCGCATACTGTAACAAGACGGCATTGCTACAGTCATTTACCTTATCATTAGCCGCCCAGCGTGACAAAGCAAGCACCGCTCACTCCCACCGCGCGAACAGCGAACTAATTTGTATGGCAAGAGCAGGCACACCTTACGCAGGCTTGCACCACACCTTAAGCTTTTTTATATTGGATATATTATAAGGTGATATAAGTGTCAATTAGAATGACAGCTATTTGCTAAACTCTAGAGTTCCGATTGCGGTTATCGCGTATATAACAGCACCGCGATGTCACTCCTGTGCACACCAATGGCGCAAGTATCGCAGTGCACAAGCTTAGCGGTGCTTGCCTTTGCGCTGGGCGGTTAGTGATAGTCTAAATCCGAAACAGTGCTGCGCTGTAACTGGAACGTTACCGATCTGTTATAGTATGCATTGGCCTTAAGTACCACCTTAAGTATTGACACGGTCTTAAGATTAGCAGCTGCCATAATTGGGCCAGGTGCTGTCAAAAGGTTACACACTCTAACAGATCAGCTGTGCAAAGCATCAAATATAGCCTAAATTCGGTACGGATGCGCTGTAGGTATATTGTTACCGTGCTGTCATAGTATGCGGTGGCTTTAAGTCCCGCCTTAGGTATTGACACGGCCTCAAGTTCAGCAGCTGCCATAATTCGGCCAGGTAACTGCGCCGTTCCTATCGGCCGTATAGTTACGAACATGCTCTCAGTTTTATAGCCTTTTTACTACCGCCGGAGCTGTTTTATCGTCTACAATCTGCACTTAGAATCAAAGCTAATTACGCAGAAATGATTAATGAAGCCAGTAATGGACTTTATTAAACAAATGCTCGGGGCGGTATGGAAACGTTAATTAGTTAATACGGACTTGACATCTCAACTTTGTTAATAACTACTTGTTTTAATATGCAACGTGTAATTATTATAATGTGGGATATCCTTAATTATGATCGATGTATCTTAAGAACTTTAAGGTGTTTGGCCTGCGAGCGGTAGGTTTCGTTACGTTTTTCTGTTCTCCATTTAGGTAATGAAAATTATTTATTTATTATTTATTTATTTAGAGGAGCAAATTTTCTGCACAGCACAAGAAACTTTACTTTGAAATAAGCTTACGATTTGATTTCAAACTAAAACTTAAGTTCCATACTAAGGCGGTGAGCATTAGTAAAAGTAGTAAAATTATGAAAATTTAGTTTTTGTGGACACGGCTTTAATATTTTATGTAGTAATACTAAAATTCACAGAAAGTCATTTATTAAGGTAATTTTAAATGTGTGATTCACGTTTCAGAGTTCTGGGTGCTTAGCCAAATGCGCGCAAGCGATTCCATAACGAACTTCGCTACCGGTCGTATCGCGCTACAAACTTGTATATTAAAAACTCATAGTGCGGAACTCGGAGTTAGTTCCCGATTTGTCCACCCGAATAAGTCTGTGGCGCGATACGAGCGTTAGCGAAGTTCGTTATGGAATCGCTCGCGCGCATTTGGCTAAGCACCCAGACCTTCAAATATGGTCGATATTCAAACAACGCTGACGTTTTAACCGCGTAATTTTTTTGTTATATAATTGACGTCATCAAAAAGTACATTTAGATAAATAACGGCCGATCACGTATAACTTTATCAAATTCAACCATTAATGTGAATGATAAATCTTTATAACGACTCTTTTAAACAATATTCGCGGCTATAATGGCATACAATCACCGACACGCATTCTCCGTGAGCGAAGTAATAGTCCCCCTAATGTTTGTTTCTTTTTGTGAAATTAAAATCGGGGCACGCGAGACCAATTTGGGGCAAGCGCGGGAGTTACCCTTTATGACGGTGAGGTATTGCTTTTTTAACTCTAAAGATGTGATGCTACAACGCAGAAGCAACCGTTAGAAAAATCTACCAAGAGATATATCGTCGGGGTTTTGCAATACCGTGTAAAAACTAAGAAATAATACTAAATAATAATACTAAATAATAAATATCTGACTAAATCACGTACTTGTGTTACGGATATCAGAATCAATAGTGGATTTACAAATACATACATAGATATTGGATATTAACACCCGGGCACAGAACAGACAAAAGTATTCATCACACGAATGTTTGTACTGGATGGGGATCGAACCCACAACTCTTGGCGCATGGGGCAGGGTCACAATCGAATGTGCCATCGAGCCAGTCATAACTATTCTTATAAGGTGAACTTAGACTCTAAGTGTATATACCTAACTATGTATGTATGTGCTCGATAACTATAAACATATATATTATATCGATCGAATGGCCGGAACTATAGTAGCTGCTATATATATAAAGGCTCTTAAGACGTGTTAGGTTTGAAAAAATATATCAGTCGCCATATTTCTAATTACCTAGAAGCATTCAAGTCTATTTAATAATGCCCGTCCATCTATACAAAAACTATGTTATATTTGTATTTAATTCATTAAATACCTAGTATGTTTGCACGTGACGTAGTATATTTACTACAAGCTCAAGTCAACTTGGGTCTTCGGGGGAAATCCGTGTAATAACCGGACTCGTTAAGTCTAGGATTATGGTCCAAGTGGCCCCGACTTGAACGGGAAATAACGCTATGTAAGATGATGATGACACAATACATGCGACGAAAGAATGATATTTGCGATAAAGTTAAGCTAATGTACTCGTATTATGAGGCTACATAATAATAATAATAATGAATAAATTCTCTAGGCTGACACACCAATTCCCTAGTCCCAAATAAAGCTTATGCTTGTGCTATGGATACTAGGTGAACGGATAGACTTACTTAAATAAGTTTTATAAACGTTCATGACTCAAGTACAAATGCCCATGTTCATCACACGAAACATTTGCTCCTGGCGGGATTCGAATCCGCGACCCTCGGTTTCGTGGCCAGGGTCTCTGACCACTCGACCATCGGGCCAGTCAATAATATAGCTACGCTAAATAATAATGCATCTCTTTGCATCTCCGTACCTAAATAGCGTTAATAACTAACATTCTAGCACCATACAGGTTTCGTGTTTGAGGCGTAAACACTTCCTAGCCTCACTATTCATCTTTATACTTTTCCTAGAAGTTGTGAAACTATGTGGAAGTTTGAGCGATGCTAGATTACATAGCATCATCGTAAGAAATGTGTTGCACATACATCCTTTACACACTTTGTATGATGAAAGACTTTGCTCTATTAAGCCTTTTTCCTTTTCGAGTTGCTCCGAGTATAGATAGAAAAAGGAAATTTTCTTTATGGTGGATTTTCCTCGCACCTTGCACAGTCAACTCGTTTAGGTACCTTGCACAGTGATTGCCAGCAAATTAATTTCATCTCTTTAATTTGTTTTAGTTACGATTTCAACTTAAACACGGTTTTATGCGAATCTACGAAATTCCTGGAATATTGATATGACTTGCTAATTTCTAGGTTACCAGATTTCAAAATACATAAAATGAGACATTCGCTTTACTGTATTTATATTTGCCCTTGGGAGCCGAGGGCAAATTTGTTATATTACAGAGGCGCTACTGTGCTTTCTGCCAGATTTATCAACCTTCCTAGGATAATATTGAAGTTTGAACTCTGAGACGAATATAAAATATATTCTATGTTCGTTCTTAGATTTCAAACTTTTGATGTACCTACTTAACATTACAGCCGGTAACATCTATCTAATTATTGCGTTTAACAATTCAACTGTCTTAAGTTAAGTTGGCATTTATAATATTAGTCCGCATTTTGAGATGAAAGTTCTTATTAAGATGTATAGCCAACTGCATCTGTAGTGTGCACTTTACACTTAATACCGCTCGCGCGTAGTAAAATGATGCGACAAACTCGGCGCGAAAAGTTCAGCTTTTTCAGATAGCAACATTTTAATTATTCTCGACTGTACATTTTAATGAACCCGCACATATTTTATTTCATGTGTAATTTTTTATAATTATTTTTATTTTTGTGAAAACCAATGGAAAAAATCAAGGACATACGAAAACTGAACATGAATTTTTTATACTGTATCTTTAACAAAAAATTTTACTCCCTACTTCTGCATGAATAGCAACATCATAGCGTCAAGAGTACACTTACCATAAAAGTCTAGGGCCATATTTATCTAGTCCCAACAAAGGGTGGATATTGCGCACCTTTAAGGTCTTTAAGGGCGGGATGTAACACATCCCGGCTTGCCATGTGAAAACCTTTCTAGTTTGAAGCTGAAGTCCCTTCGATCGGGTCACTTCCGCATTGCGGCTCATTGCATTGGCATCCGCCTCCTGATAACTACGATACATTCATAGTACACCAGCTCGGTATTAATAGGGGAATGAATATTTCGCGGAACGTATTTCATTGGTTTTGTGGTGGTTATATATGAGGGATTGTAGGAAATGCTTTGTGTGAGTGATTGTATGAAAATAATGACTGCCAAATGATGGTTGTGATTTCCACACGATATCTCACGAGAGTGACCTAAATATTTTATCTGCGTAAATGTAAACGAAAATAGCGATAGCAAATCATGTAATAAATTATATATTAAAACTAGACATAAATATTTCTGGGTTTAAAGCGAGTGCCATGTTCAGTTGTGGATATCCTTCGGGTTATAATGATGATGATGATAAATAGTTCTATGACTTCCCTATTGGACTAACGTTGTCTCGTGGGGGTTGACAATACTTTGAGGTTTCAAAACAATAGTAAGGCTCTTATAAAACAAACAAAGAAACATAGCATCACGCTCATAATCCCCGAAAAGGTAGGCAGAGTCAATGGGGCATCAGGCCCCTTTAACCACATTCAGCCAAAAACTAAACTGGGTTGGATTAGATGGAAAATTGTGAAAAAGTTGTGATAAGTGGCTAGCTCGTCGCCTACACAATCACATACCAAAAACCCCATATACAATTATTCGCCCTTTACGACATGCTAGGCAAGAAACTCAGTTGGCACATTATTTTAAAGCCCCAGACCAACATGGAACAATGGGCTGGGTTAGATGGAATATTGTGAAAAGTAGTGACAAGTCGCTAGCTCGTCGCCTACACAATCACATACCCACAACCCCATATACCATTAGTCGCCTTTTACGACATGATATTCAAGAAACACAGTTGGCTCTCAAGAAACATAGTCTATTACAATATAAATGATAAATGAGAATAAATAATATAACGAACAAATTGTATGATCGTTTATGTAAATTGTAAAAGGCTATAGTTACCAAATATAATGGCAATATTATTCCATCTGTACGCGTTACTGCCAGTGCAAACCACATTGGTTTTGAATATGGACTATGAAATGCACTTATTGTTTCACAGCCATTAATTTCAGTACAAAGCAGAAAGCAAACAAATTGTATTGACACACTCGCTATTGGTCATCTGCTTATTAACAATTTGGAAATTTATCTTAGTTCAAATATGAACGTTGTGCAATGTGGGTTTAGCCAGAATGCTTGAATGTATGGAAATTTATTTCCGAGCCCTGTAAAGTTTTATAGCCGCCAAGTTATGGCGGGCTTTATTCGCAGAGCAGATTTATTAGTACCCACCTCGACCCGAAATCGTAATCTGGAAACGTTAATTCAAATGTGACTGCGTGTCACTTTATGACGTATACGGGAACGGTAAAATGAGGCTGGTGTTCTGCTGACCTCATCCTTAGAGCCTTGTAATAGAGATTATAATTCAATTTTACAAGAATACTTTATCTTTGCGAATGTTTATTTGGACGGAGACAATGAAATCCGAGATAAAGCGAGGGCAGCCAGGCGCAACTTAAATTTAGCTTTGATACGTCATCAAACACGTTATTAAACCTTAGGCGCTTAATAATCTTGACATGAAACTTCTGTAATGAAATTCTACTGCAACTTACAATAAGGCATTAAGGTAAATTATTCAAATATATTTTGTGAGCTGAAATTGATATATCATCTATGTTAAGATGAAACACATGTCAACAATATCGGTCTTGAAGTGATAGAAGCATTTCAAGACTCAACTTGTACATCATATGTGTGTGCAAATACCTAAATAAATGAGTACTAAACTAAGAAGTTATCATTGGTGATGTGATACATTTTTGTTTTAGTATCGTTCTATCAGAACAGTAGGTACCTAAGCTCTCTATGTTGTCACTTTTAAATGAGGTTATTAAAAAAAAACGAATAATAATTTCAAGAGCTTCATCATCATATTAGCGTAATGTCTTGGATTCGTTTGGCGATCAATCCGTTATCCTAGATTCAGCTAAATTATTATTCTGAATAGTATGTTATTATTATTATGTATAGTCTAAACATCGTATCTATTAAACAGGGGAACTAGACGCATCGACGTTAGTCTTCCAATCCATAATTAGATAAATTTCAGAGGTAAGTGCCCGGAATTGAACTTACACCTCATGGATTGAGTCGCGTGTCCTTAAAATCAGTAACCATCGTTTCTGCTTATGCAGATCAATAATGCTGAATGGGAAATGTGCCCCAAATTAATGTTTAAATTTTCTGTGATTTCAAGTTCTGCGGAGTCAAGTGAAATCCTCTGCATATTTAACTTGTCGGATCGAAACAAACCCGGTGCGCGGCTGATAGCGAACGAACAATGGCGTCGATGGACATTTGCAATGCCAATATGCTTTTGTGGTTACGCAGGCAGACTTGCTTTGCTCTTTTTCCGCCTTTTTCCCCTGCGGTATATATGGCTGGAAGTAGTGTCTGATGTAGCTGTTTCGTTGAATGGTATAATCGTCTAATATAATGAATCAAAAGCAGACGAGAGAATAGGCTTTATACATTTCATTAAGGAATATAATCACGTAAAATTTATCATTGTTAGTGAAATGGTGATTTGGATAATTTCGTTCAGAAACAATGTTAAAGATGAGAGTAAAGTGTATATGAGCCGTGCCATATGGCGTTTGGTTCTCTCTGCCTACCCCGCTAGGGAAACAGCATAAAGCTAATAAGTTCGTTTAGTTAGAAAAAAATAGCGGAGCGGTGGTAGCTCAATGGTAAGAACACGCGCCTTTTAACCGAGGAGTGCGGGTTCAAACCCGGGCACGTACCTCTGGATTTTTCAAGTCTAAGTACGTATTTATACCACTAGCTCGACGGTGAAGGAAAACATCGTGATGAAACCAGCAAATTCAAACAACTTTGGATTTGTAACCATGATCCAAAAAATTTCCTGGTTCCCCTATCTTAGGGTTACGAAGGTCAGATTGGCAGTCGCTTCAATGCAATTACCAGACTCGCTAAATCCTGGATCATGGTATAAGCGGACCCCGTCTAAGCACGGGACATAACGCTAGGAAGATGATGAGTTAGAAAAAAATATCTCTGTTGCTACTGATCCCGAATATCAAACTTGTACACAGTAGTAATATAATGAGAGCTCTTAGTTCATATTATTGGAGTTACCTAAGTATTAGACTCAACCATTACTAATTTGCAAAATTTTATCTTTTGTGATTATTTGTTTGACCGCTGACCTTAGTTAACAAACGGCCAAATAAATCCAAACTAGCTTCTGCCCGCGGCGTTGCGATGAAACATAGCTTATGTGTTATTCTAATGTATAAGCTATACTATTGTAAAGTTTCATTTAAATCCATGCAGTTCTTTTTGCGTGAAAGAGTTACATACATCCACACATCCATACAAACTTTCGCGTTCATAATATTAGTAAGATATTAGTAAACAACTATATGCACAGTAGGTAGGCGTCCCGTTACTATTTTTGGTAAAAACACGCCATTATTTTAATTTTAATTATCTTATTACAATGAAACCTGTTAAAGCAAACCCGAAATCAATCATCATAACTTCAAATGCAATGTCGAATATCAAATTCGTGATCGAATCACAATTGAAAACACCATACGTATGCTTTGCCAACGGATCCTTGGCTCCTCTCCATCAGGAGTCAGATTACGAATTCTGAACGAAAGTAATTTCGAAGAGTCCCAAACTTCTTATTACTCGAGTTATTGGATTTTATTAATGTATTTATGCATTAAATTGTATGCATAACATTGAAATTGAAGTCTATCAATACGGTTCAACATCGATGATCGTAACATTAAATATGTTATGATCAAAAACTTCTAATGTAGCACTAGATTTTTTGTAATATATTCGTCTTTATGGATAGGGACCGGTGGTAGCTCAATGGTAAGGACACACGCCTCTTAACCGAGAAATGCGGGTTCAAACCCGGGCACGTACCTCTGGATTTTTCAAATCTATGTACGTATTTATACCACTAGCTCGACGGTGAGGGAAAACATCGTGATGAAACCTGCAAATTCAAATAACTTTGGATTTGTAACCATGATCCAAAAATTGTCTGATCCCCTATTTTAGGGTTACGAAGGTCAGATCGGCAGTCGCTGCAATGTAATTATCAGACTCGCTACATCCTGGGTTATGGTCTAAGCGGGCTCCGTCTAAGCACGGGACATAACGCTAGGAAGATGATGATTCGTCTTTATGGATAGAAGACTTCATATTTTTGTGTTTACCAAACTCAAATTACAATATCTAAACTCATTAACATTCCTGCTTTTATCTTTAGCTAAGTGCTCATAGGAAAGCAACGTAGGTACTTCTTAATTAATATCAGACCAAACTGTGAGCGAAAGGTAAAAAAAATATACTGTTTGGCTGAATCCAGAATATGTTTTTTATTTACGACTAGATGCAATAAAATTAAAATTATAATTTAATTATTGTCATTATGCTGTTAACTCCATTGACCGTGAATTTAGAAAGTAAACATTTTGTACTTTTGTAGTCGGTAAACTATACTTTCTTCTGAAATCTGCGTGGAAAGCTGAAGCCCCGACACTAAGTCGACATTATTAGATTTTTGTACCGACAAAAACACAAAGAAAAAGTAAAAAAGTATCTGTTCTATTAACCGATTGTTCACTTAGCGAAAAACGTTCCCTTATCGCCAAAGAAAACAGCATGAAAATAGAATGGAGTCCCTCATGTGCCGGTTTAGTCTTTATTTATACCCGCCGCTTGCTTGATGGACTGTATCGAAATACATTGCCGTCGGGTCTTGACACTTTTTCGACGTATTTCTTGTTATCTGAACAAATATTTGTGACCCGCTTCTGGCGTGGCGCGTCTCGACGGCAGGAAACCGGAATAGTGCGGCCATGTTTTCGGTATGGATATTGAAAAGGTTGTGTGGAGTGGCATTTGAATGAGTCTTTTTAAATTGTGTCAATAGGTCTTCGTATATTTATTATTTAATTTCCTTCTACGTGTCGATGTGGATGATATTTTAAAACATACATAACATCACGCCCTTTAACTACATTCAGCCAAAAATAAAACTGGGCTGGGATGGAAAATTGTGAAAAAGTAGTTTCAAGTGGCTAGCAAATCGCCTACACTATCACTTATATTTTAATGCGGACATGAATTTTTTAAATAATGTTTTAAATGCGATTTTTTATGTTTTGATGTCAGCTGCAGCTGAAGAACAGAATTAGCTTAAAGGTATACTTACATATGGATATTGATTGAACCAACTGAAAACATTGGATATGTCAAGTCTTATTGTTCTCTCTCACAAAGAGGGACAAATAAGACATGAATTTAAGGATATATTTTAATTTCATGTCTCATTTGTCCCTCTTTCGCTCAAAAACTAAAGCAGAAACTAGTTTATATTATTTATACTCATCATTGGGTTCAATTTGGTTATTAACAGTTTTTTTTTGTCTCATCAAGTATCAAAATTCAAGGCCAAAATAAACGAGTGATCATTTTGAAGCAACCAAGTGAAGGAAGTGAACATTCACATTGTTACGAACAAACTTTCCATGAGACCAATTTCCGAATCACGAAACAAAATCAGCAGTTCTCGGAAAACGTAATGCCTGCTCGACTAAAATTTATGGTGGAGCTGATAATTTAAAAGTTGTTTTTATTCATGAGTACTCTCATATCTCTCGGCTTGTGCCATTTACCTCATTTAGTTAAATAATTACATAGCTTAAAATGTCTCGTTATTTACTTTGTTATTGTGTAGGTTTTGCCCACTGTCTTGTGATATTATCAGTTTATTGTACGTTCGTGCGATATCATTGTGCTAATTTGACATCAAAAGCATTTTACACGTTTTCATGACAATTGGAAATTATTATCAAAAAGCAAGATGAAGCGGCCCAGTATTATTTTTGGCTGAATGTGGTTAATGGGGCCTGCTGTCCCTTTGACTCTGCCTATACCTTCGAGGATTATGGGCGTGATGTTATGTATGTATGTAAGATGAAGCATATATAAGAAAAAAAAAAACAAATGAATGTGATAAAAGCGTAAGTGTGAGTTAAGATCATAACAAATGGGAGGATGTACTTTCTGTTAATTGCTATGGAAAAGACGTGTGACCTAATGTTAACTCAATAGAGTTGCGGTACAAAATGCCAAATGATTGAAATAGCATACGCTAGCTAAATTACTTTTGACTTGGATTATACTCGCTTAGCCACTCGCATCTAACCAGCACTGACGCATAGCATGTTAATATGCAGACAGACGTGATACAGAATAACTCAATCAAATTGATAAGCCATTGATGTCTTAAGTCGATCTAAGTAGTACAAGTCTGTCTATGAGTAGGCTACTTGCCTAAAAAGCTTTCTCAATCCGTCATTTACAGTGCAAAAACTATAGTATACTGTTTTTTTTTTTGTTTTTTTTTATATTTTTTAATAACTAAGTATTTTAGAAAACAAATTTTCGAGTTTAGTTACACCAAAGCGCCAAACTGAATAATTTTGATGCGCAGTATCTTCATTCACTTTCGTGCATTTGATGGCTTGCTGATATAAACTGTTCGGACACTCTGTCTGAATCGACACTTTTGAAATTTATTATTTTTTTTAGTGACGATTCGGACACCAACGAAAATGGCTTTACAGTCATAAAAAATAACAACGGTTTTTTTACATATTATTAATTCATAAAAATACTTTACTGTAGTAAAAAATAGCATTTTGATTTTTCTTCAGTTTTGATCTTTCGTTCTCGGATGGAATTGGAAAAAAAAAATAATAAATTTCAAAAGTGTCGATTCAGACAGAGTGTCCGCTGTCTGAATCGACACTTTTGAAATTTATTATTTTTTTTTAGTGACGATTCGGACACCAACGAAAATGGCTGTACAGTAAAAAAAAATAACAACGGTTTCTTTACATATTATAAATTCATAAAAATACTTTACTGTAGTAAAAAATAGCATTTTGATTTTTCTTTAGTTTTGATCTTTCGTTCTCGGATGGAATTGGACATTTGATAAGCAAAAATACGTGTTCACAATATTTTTCTTAATCTAATTGACAGACTAATTACAATCTCCTTTTTATACTTAAGGTAACCTATTGTCAGTAGCTCGTCTACGTACCGCTGGGTACAAATAGTTTTAAAGTATTCGGATGGGAGCGCACACGTACTGTTAGGAAGGTACTTTAGCTCGCTGGCTTTATTTACAGGAAAACTCCGCTTCTTGGAATCGACTCTAAATTTTCTCACTTTATTAGGTTTAACTTTAAAGCGCTCTATATGAGAATATAAAACTTAAGTCGAATTCTAAAATAAACGGAACGAAAGGAGTCGAGTTACAAATAACAAGCGGTATATATTTCAGTTTTTTTTCTAGCTACGTTTGGCGTGGGGTAATTGTATTAATATAAAATTGGAATATCAATTTCTTTTTCGTTATTATATTACATTTTTAAAAGGTTTTTCTAAGAAGTGAACCTTTAGATGTGCTTTTAAGTGAGCACGAATTGTTGACTTGTATATGCAATTTAGGAGGATATTTTTAATGATTACTCATTATTGACTACTTATTATACCCATATTGAGTTTAAAAATATACATTTGTGATAGGTGTAGGCAATTTAGTAGATGAGACGTACATATGTTTAATTCATTAATTATTTCTATGTGTCGTTACGATTTTTTATTTATATTTTTATAAAATAATATAGTTGATATAATATGTACACTTTCTCTCTCTCAGCATATCTGCGTCCACTGTTGGACATATGCCTCTTGCAAACTTCTTGATGCGGCGTTTCTCGTCCAGGTCGGCTCTGCCGTCTTTCTTATTGTCGTCCGACCATCTGGCAGCTGGTCTGCCCACGCTTCGCCAGTCCGAGGTGCCCAATGCAGGATTCTATGGCTCCATCTGTCGTCGTCTCTGCGGTAAATGTAGACATTGGACCTTAACTAGGCTTCGATCATAAACTTGGATTTTTGTCAAATAAATTCATGACGAATGTTGCCGATGCTCTGGCCTCATCACTTTTATATTAAAACTTTTTATACCTTTACTTATTTACGTAAATATTCAAGTTTAGAATTCTAATTTTATTTTGATTTAAAGTACCTATTGCTTTTCTAGCAGTCTCTTGTCTATTCACATCTTACAGTCTCTATCATTTATAAGGAAAGAAAAAAATATGCATGTACCTACAAACTGCCTGTACAAGGTCTTAAATTAGGTCCTAATTCTAGCAATCTCCCGTTTCAATAACAAAGGCAACAATTTGAATAACAAATCTCTTTTTATTTTCTATTCTGTACCGCAAACGGCGAATTTAAATCGAGTCCCATAAAAACATTGATAAAATCTCGTTGAAACTCGTCCCGTGATGTGAGCAAATTTATGTTTGCGGCAAAATTTCGTATCTGTTTTGATGTGTGTTTATTTAGTCGCCCCACGGGAAAGAGTTAGTAACTTCATCGGCCCATCGGTAAAACTTTGATGAGGTAAAAGTTTCTATGCGGAATAATCCGTTTCACACTTTCTATTTTGCAATTTTCAGCGTTGTAATAACTTCTATGGTGGGTATAACACTGATCGTGTATATTTTGCTCTGCGGTTTTGGCGGAGTTGAAAATTTATAGTACAATGCTTTCGCTCATGTAGATTTGGATTTTGACTATTGGTGGGTATTTTGGACCATGTTCATTTGTGAGTGCAAGAGCAATAACGTAAGCGTCTTACACAAAGGCTTGTACTTCTATTGTTCACTACAATCTGAACCACTATGGAGCTTGCTGTTACCTATACTGAGGACCATAGCTGATTCCCCTTATTTCAGCAAGTTAGAGATTACATAATTACTAGGGTCCAAAAGTATTGATTCAATAATAACACTAATCAATCAATGTTTATACAGAAGTTTTACTCTTATTACAGCGTAGTCACAAAGTTTTATATTTATTTGTAATAGGGTATTTTACGAATGTTTGAAAACACTTCAACAATATAGGTAGGTACAAAATTAACTTTTTTTTTTAAAGCAGTAGTTATATAGTTAATAAGAGTTTAATTTTATGTTTTCCCGCTTAAACGGTACGATTTGACGTTTCAGTTTGCATAGACTGCTATAATATCGAAATGACGTCATATTCGGATCGGTTCTGTAGATAAAACTCACATCCTGTCAAACTTATATCAGGAGAGAATTTTAGACAAAAAGTTGGACTTGTTGCAAAACTTACTGGAAATAACGTCGATTATCAGTCGTTATTACTTAAACGGGGTTTTTAGTCACGTGATGGTTACGCGCTATTTGTAATTTATAAAATGTATCTACATTATTAAATTCATTTTTGAAACATGATATTCGGAATTTTAATATTAAGTTGAACCTATTAAACATAATTCTTCAGGTATAAAGTGCTAGTACAATACCCTATTGTGGGTTAACTGCCTTTTGTTCACAACATTGTCAGTATCAACTAGGTATTTTCTGTTTTTCGACATACGTATAAACGCCGCATTTCTCAAAAGTAATATAATAAACAAAATAAAACCAAGATGTTTGAAATTTTTGTGTAGTTTATGTAAATTTTTGTAATTATAATTAGCGGATTGGTGAAAGGGACGAAATTACCATGTGTACAACTGTGCTTATACACAAATTCTTTACATTATGTAACTGTATAGACGGATATTATATACAACATGAAGGTACACATATCTAATGTTTACCTAAGTGTAAAAATTTTAATTTCAATTTTCCAGCTGTAACTTTAAGTTCAATAAAATAAAACGCAGTCGTGATGAAAAATGCTTTATTCAAATATCACATGTCATGACTTGAAATAACAAAGTATTATATATCCTTTGAGATCGTCTGCTCAAAGCAAGACACAAAGAAGGTTTTCAGTTTCTTTGAAGATTAGAAGTTACATTTTATATGTCCAGCTGGTCTAACTTTCGACCGTCATAATCTAGTCCTCTTGAAGTAGCCACAGCGTTCCACAGCAATATTTTATCAAGTCCGCTTCTCGACTTGAGTCGGTGCTTAGAATGCAACTAAGTTCGATTCAAAGTTAAGCGTCCGAGTTGTTTAAGACATGTGCAGTGCAGAATTGAAGAGAAAATGCCGGTCACGCGTAAAACTTCGTGCCAACTATCTTTGGAGTGTTCTATCTTCGCGTCAAGAGAGTGCCGTCTAGTTTTGAGTTCAGTTTCCCAATATCTGCAACTTTATAGCTCGCGGTGTGACGTCACTTAGCCTCCTTAGAAACTTGTGTTTCTTCCGTTACAGGGGCTATTTCAGCAGCCGTTGTTTGAGTTTGAGTTAGAGACGCAATCACAAAGCTAGTTTATAAATAATGCCTCATGTGACTACCTATCTTGGTCAATATAATTTTACTACTATTAATATATCTTACTATTTGACTCATTAAGTCGACACTGGGATAAATGGTGTTTCGTGAAAATCCTTAAGTGAAAGTTATGACAATTATTTACTTGATAACTAGGAATTATTTTTTTTGTTTGATTCTAATTGATTGAAGATTGTTCTAATGCGCTGAATTTTGTTGTTTATCTCTTACTACTGATCAAATCTTCATTATCCATCATGAAAGTAAACTGCCTCAATATGGAAAATCTGAAATATTTATGAAATAGGATAGATGAAATCTGGTTGCAAGCTATACAATATAAACCTAGTAAATAAATCGCAGATCCTCCCGAAAAATATTAAGCGCACACTTTCTAAAACATTTACAAAAAAAATGCTCCACATTTCCGGCATCGAACCGCCATCGCTGACATGTTGTCACACGGAACATTAGCGAAAAAATTCCCGCAAGAAATATTTCCACTGCCCTCCTACTTGACCTCTCTCGGCTGAATGGCGGAGGGCCCGCCCTCATGATGCCCGCTATAAATAAATGAGTGTCCAAAACACGACACTCAAGACACCCATACTGCACAGTTAAGGTATTTATAAATTTACTAACTGTTACCTGCGGCTTCGTCCGCGTGTAGTTTGAAGATATAATTCCCGTGGGAACTTTGAATTATTCCTGTTAAAATGTAGCCTATGTTCTAATTTTAGGTATAAGTCATCACCATTTTCACTTTCAGCCAAATCAGTTCAGCCGTTTGGCCGTGAAAGAGCAGCAAACATCCAAACATCTAAGTAAGATTCCATCCAAAGGACTATTGAATTCGAGTCTAAATTTTATCCGTGTCATTAGCATTTGCAAAAAAAACAGTCGAATTGAGAACCTCCTCCTTTTTTTGAAGTCGGTCAAAAATAGAAGAACCAGTTTTCTTCAATTTATCTTTTATATTAGGCCTTTTTTTCTGCTCCGTTCGAAAAAATAAGCATTCACAACCGACTTCAAAAAAAGGAGGAGGTTCACAATTCGACCGTATATATTTTTCATTACTGACTTAACCGATGTAATGTATGTATAATGTATAAATTAATGTAAATGTTCTAAGTTAATGCAATGAGTAGGTTAATTAAAGTGTTCATTTGGGATCAATCTCCAAACTGCTGTCTATTACAGATCTCTCGAAATAATACGTAGTAATCACCAATCGTAAGTGTAAGGCCTCAGTAGAATCGTTAAGGCTCATACCCTCCTTATATAGGTGACGACATAAAGTTATATTGGAATTTGGAAAACTAACGTATCGTCTACTTACCTGTGTTTGCTTCTGGTAACTAAATCTCGATATTAGTGGGTTTTAATGAAAAAACATTTCTTTCCAAACAACCAATTAAAGTTTTCCATATTTTATGTTGTTAACTTAAGTTAAACATGCGTGGAAGAACCTAAAAATATTTACTAAATTCACGCCACTTCCCTAGCATGGTACGCATATTGACTTTATTTTCTTATATCTACATCGTAATATTATATACTTTTTGACGAAGTCGCAACTTTGTTAAAATTATTAGAGGGAATTTAGTACTACGTAGTGCATTCATTTAGCGATAAGTGGCAAAGCATAAAGCTTACTCAAGTCGAGCTTACCTAAATTCGACCGCACAAACCAAAGTACAATGGTCAAAGAAGTCAGTTAGCGAGAGCATCCAATTCGCTGCAGACGTTTAAATAACGTAATCTATTGTAGTTGACTAAGGATGTGCGGGCTTTTACAAGAATCGCTTAGTAGAATTCAAATCCCAGATTAGTGTCGAGGGGCGCATAAATGTTGCATAAAGCCGCCCCGTGCAAATGAAAACGGGACTGGGAACGAGGGGTGGACATGAAAGGAAGCCGACTGGCCCGGCGATGGCCACTGCCGCATAAGTAATAGTTGAAACTACGTCTACCGGGTAAACCCATGATGTTATGGTGCATCATGCGCTTGCACTAAAAGTGAAAGTATTTCCGCCGAGCTAGGTGTTGCGTGCTCAGGGACATCTCGGTGTATTGTATTTTACTTAGTGGCGAGAATGACCTCGTCAACGCGAGTATGGCGTTTCTGCAAGTTCGATCAACGTCATGTGTTGACAATTTGATATTATTAGAGCTAAAATCTCGACTATCTTGTGGCGTAGTCGCCACATGGTATTAAAGATGGAAGTACTACATCTGTAGAAGTGTTTCAACTAACCGTCTTGGTTTATTGTATATGTACTTAGCGGCCGGAATTACTTCGTCTTCGTGTTGTAAAATCTTATACAATTATGTAACACTTCAGTTAACAGTATTGTGGCATGGTCAAAGTCAAAGTCAAAGTCAAAGTCAAAATATTCTTCTTTTATATAGGTTTCAAAGAAACACTTATAAATCGTCAAAAACAGTTGAAAGAGATATGATTCTACCACCGGTTCGGAATGTTGCATCTACCGAGAAGAATCCGGCAAGAAACTCGGTAAAGGTAGGCAGACATCCCTAGATGTCGCCATACGAATGATGATTGGTAACATTAGTGAATACAATAATATTTGTTATATATATAGTAATATATATATAGTAATATTTGCATGATAAAGCATTAGGGATACTTAATACTGATTTAGAAACATTGCTCAACTTCAAAAAGCGTAAACTTATCCTGAGATCTTTGTGAAAATATGATATGACTTAAAGCAGAAAGTGATTTCAAATGTTAAGGAATGTCATCTGATGTTATCATCATGCAATATGTTGTTACACAAAAATACTATGGTGTGAATGCATCATTACGTCATATTGCATGTTGCATAAAGCCGTCTTAGAAAATTGAGAACGGAATACTTTCAAAGGCTTAGAGTAAACGTCAAAGAACGTTAACTTTTATGAACTAATCTGGGAATAAAAGGATTGAAACGTTGCAACCCGTCTTATTGGTTAACTTTAAACATAATAAAGTATATTCTGAGACCTCTAGTCTCTCTAATAAACACGTAACATGTAATATATGTTTGTGCAGCTAAACATGGGGTAGTTAGGGTTCATCTTAAACTTCTTGATAGTATAATAAATTAAAATGTCAGTGTTAAGTAAAAATAAAGGGAAAAAATCCGGTTTACAATAAAAATCAAGAAGTTTACACAAAGCCCCGATAGATTAATCAGCTCGATGGAATTAATTTATTGTTATTGGAATTTTAAGATTTTTGACATACATACATACATACATACATAACATCACGCCCGTTATCCCTGAAGGGGTAGGCAGAGTCAAAGGGACAGCAGTCCCCTTTAACCACATTTAGCCAAAAATAAAATAATTTAATATAATAATTTTCGACATGTAAATCGATATGGCCTTGATCGAAGTGAATTAGAATCGGTAGGTATCCAATATTAAAACGAAAACAAGCATGATTCAATTACATCAGCCCTCAGTACATAAAAGTGTCCCGTGCAAACATAACACACGATACCGCTTACCGATTCCATAGGGCTACATTCATGTTAATGTAGCCCTATGGAACCTGTGAATGAGATTGGGCACAAGTTTTGCAGGATATATTTAAAAGAAGCTTTATTTATTTTATGACAATTCAAAAGCTGGCTTTAATCTTACATAGCTAAGCTGCATAAGCTATCATCTTTTGCTGTTTAGAGCCTTGTAAATGTTGCATTAAGGTGTCCCTTGCAAACATAACGACACGATACCGCGAGGACCGGGATCAAAGCAGGTCAGGTAGTGGCGCGGTCAGCACATTACTGAGCGCTGACCGGCATGTCGGCGTCACGCTGTCTATCATTACAAGTGTCGACAAGAGGCAACCTACTTTACGTATAAATATACTTCTGCAACTATATTAGACTACCATTAATTAGTTTAATCAATTCTATTAGCGATTTTGTGTATGCAATTTTTAGGTTTTGTGTGCCTATACTAAAAATAAGGTTTTTATACTGATTATTTTCCCATGTTGGTCTGGGACTTAAAAAGAATGTGTTAACTGTATTGCATGCATAGCATGTCGTAAAAGGTGACTTATGGTATATCGGGTTTTAAGTGTTAGACGACAAGCTAGCCTCTTGTCACTACTTTTTCGCAATTTTACCATCCCAGTATTTATTTTTGGCTGAATGTGGTTAAAGCTTACTAAAATGGAAATATTTGACTCGTGTTTCGGTTTTCGTATGTAATTAATTTAATCTTGTACATAAGTTTTATTTTTACTTCCTTTCATTCTGACCTCTTTCCTATTCTAGGATTGCGGGCGGGTGATGTTAAGCTTGTATGTAATGTAAGTAATAACAGTAGTACATACATTGACCTATTTCACCGGACCAAAACCTAAAAACAAAATAGACTAAAATAAACCACTATTTCGGCTAGATGCTATTTGTTAAGCCGGTTTTCTGCGACCGCGTTGGCCGAATTCAATCAAATTTCAATTTGCCGGAATCGATTCGGTTTTAATGAAATAAGCTGTTCGTTCGTCTGACAAAATGGCGACGCTTTGTATAAAATAAATAATTAAATAAGTAAATTGATGTAACTAGTAACGTACATAACAGTAATCGATTTCCCGTAGGAATACGGGGATAAAATAAAGCCCTTCTTACTTGCTGATAAGGTAACTTTCCATAGGTGAAAGAATTATTCATATCGGTCTACTAGTTTGCCTATTCGATACAAATAATTAAATCTATCCTCTTTATAATATTAGCATAGAGAAAAGATGTTAAAAGACCGTAAGAGCAACTGTTTCTAGAAGCAAACTGATAATCGGCTTGCGTATATATTATATATAGTTAGGTTCTATCGGTATATGGCAACTGGTGATGGGATCATTTTATTCGCATGAAAATAGTGCAGCGATTTACAATCGGTTATAAATAGGTACTACGGGTAAATCTGATTAAGAAAAACATCTCAAATTTAATTAGGTTTAATAAGTTATTTGAACTAAAAGACAACAATGTATTGAAGTTAAAACCAATAAATTTAAATATTAACATTACTTGAAAGTTTTTCTTCTACCGATTTTTCGATAATATCTATCTAGGCGGTTAGTTTTCATATTAAACAATAAAGACGCACAAACCTACACGGATTTATATTTTTTCCACATAATAGTAATTTTTGCAAGATACAATTTAATCTAAATGTATATTTATCTATGTCAAATATAACGTACGCAGACAGTAACGTACAACGTAACAGTATGTATCTAATTCGATTAATGTTATCATAGTAGCATCGAAATTTAAACACATTCGAGCATCATTCGAACATCACTAAGTCACTTGTCGCTGTCAAAAAGAAATTCTTTTGATGGACAGGGTATACACGATCACATTTCAATAACGCTGTGATAGAGAAAAAATAAATAAAAATATTTTATTTCAGAGTAACACGCCAGTCCTTTAGTTCTATATAAATTTAAAAAATAAATTTGGGCTGGGCTCTTTAGTTCTAAATGGTTCTAAACTATATAAGCATTAAGCTGTATTTTGGACCAGTTAAAGATAGACATGAATTACGTTTATAGATATCTATTATTATCCATAATCCAATACAAATCATTTATTCAGCATTTGGTTTAGTGGCCTGCTTTTGTAAATATCAGACCATCGATTTATAAACTTATTCGTTCTATGTCATAGAGTACAAAGACATCGAGTAATGTAATCTACAAAAATAATACGAGTATATATACTGTTGTTGGCGAATCAATTTCAATGTTTGTTATTCTCCAGAATTTTAAACATGCGTATTATATCGAACCTATTCGTTTGGACTTACAATCTGATCCCAGACTAACAAATAAAATGAATTACAAGCACACCTGATTGGACTCGGTCTGGACAGGGCTTCGTCAAATTCATTCAAACGTTTTGACCCATAAGTCTTCGCCACAAGGTTCACCGTTTACATCTACATGTCACGTATTGGGTAGCTTTAAATTAGACCGATGTTTTTTCTGTCTGTTTTAAAAACAATATAATTTTAAACGACTATTTGTTTTGAATTACCTACGTGCACGGACGAGGCGGCGCGCGAATCGCAAAATTTCACGGTCCCCTGATCACAAATGTTTTTATTGGGAACGCACATGAGGAAAATTGGAACGGTTCATTTTTATCGTCGAATGTATAGGCACTGATTTTTTAGTGCCACGAGGAAATGAGAAAACATGTATGAGGGAAAACGTTCGGAGGCCTATTCCGTCAAATAAATGGTGTATCGGATTGAATATTTAGGGCTACCAAATGTTTATGAATATCGTGAAATATTTTTAATAACGCCAAAACGTGTTTGGAGTATTTCTAAACATATTTTGGTAACTTTAGTTATTCTTTTGAAAAGTGAATATTGCTTTTTGTTAAACATTTCAATTTATTTACTTTATGCATATCTTAGTCCTAACTAATAACTAAGGTCGATTTATTTTTTACGATTTCATTTTAACTACCCAACCATACATAATGATTAGCGATGTCAGGGTACAGTAGAATACAGGGTGTACAGTAAATTCACACAGAATGAAAATACATAATTTTTTGTACTAATATAAATTAGACAGTAAATAAAATATTAATATTAATAAAATAATACTTTATCGTTAAAATCAAAGATGAATTAATTTACGTATTGCAATCCATCAAAAACTCAGTTTTTTTTCTACACATCCCAAAGTTTCGGAATTTATTTACATAGTAAGCAATGCAAGATTGTACCCTCTATGCAAAATAAACTTGCGGAGAAAACAACACAGGAAAAAACAGTGTAATAAGAAGTCGGCCCATAAACAATGGGAAAATAGATGTACAAAACTTGACTCGCATGTAAACGCATTAGTATGCACAACAAAATTTCACACTGCACCGCACAAGCCCTCAGGAGTCGTGTAATATCAACTTTGCGTTTTGTAATTAATGTGCTTGGCTAAGCGGGGGCATGCATCGCGGCGCATGCTGAGATCGTGAATCATTCTATATGCATTGGTTATTTCGGAGCCCGCAAAAAGGCTCTAGGAGATAAAAGGATGGACGCAAATTGCTTTCGCGGGCCAACTAAGGTGCTTTGTATGAACAATGGTTTGTTGCTCAGCTTAGTTCAGTTAGTGCTTAACGTTGGTTGGGTTATGCAGAGTGCTGTTTTACTATACTACACTATTAACAAAGTATGGCTTAAAATGATATTAGTGCTATTTTGTGTTTTATTTCTATTCCAGTTCGCTCTTACTCCCAAGCGTTTACTATATAGCATGTTGCTCATTGGAGCAACATGCTATATAGTAAAAAAGATATTTATTGTTATTCACGATATTAAGCGTTTCACGAAAATATTAAAGTTATGGGTGCCAGTTGGGTTCTATTAACAGTACCTTACCTGCAAATAGTTAAAATATTTCACAAAACTCATAAAAAAGAGTTACGCCAATTTCAGCTCGAACGCATTTCAATATTATAAAAACCGGAGCTACCATCGTGCAAAATTATAACAATCGCTCTGTATTTCTGATTCCCGTCGTACACTCCGCTGATCCCTGGAAGGCGAACCAATTTTGTGGGATATTTGCGGAAAAATGATGTAAGCAACGTGGAGATTCGCGAACGCGAAGACCAATAACAGCGTGCGGGCTTGTGTAGCTTAAAAGAATTGAGAAGGATCGACTGTGTTTATTGAGAGAGGTATTGTGTGCTGAATGATCAAGTGAACGCTATAACGAAGACGAAGGGTGGTAGTAGCTCAATGTGCACACGTACTATGCAAAAAAGTGTTGGTTCAAACCTCGATCATTACTGGTACATTTTTAAAACATATCTACTTTGGTACGAATTATCCCGTGTTGGTCTAAGACTATAAAAGAATTTGCCAACTGTGTTTCTTGCCTAGCATGTCGTAAAAGGCGACTAATGGTATATCGGGTTTTGGGTATGTGATTGTGTAGGCGACAAGCTAGCTACTTGTCACTACTTTTTCACAATTCTACATCTAACCCAGCCCAGTTTTATTTTTGGCTGAATGTGGTTAAAGGGGACTGCTGCCCCTTTGACTCTGCCTACCCCTACGGGGATTACGGGCGTGATGTTATGTATGTATGTATGTATGTATGTACGAATATTCGTTTATACTATTTACTCGGCGACGGGGGAAAGCATTGCCTATTTAAGAAACAGTGGATGTAAAGCCATGAACTTTACAAAATGCTGGTTTGATTCTGTATCTATAACGCCTGGAATTTTATCATTGAGAGACTATGCATAGGGAACAGATGTAATGAATGTAGACTGCCTAATTTAACAACTATTGCTAAAGATTTAAATTTTGGCAATCAATATCCCTGTTATGTTTGTTTTCAATGCTTCATGTAATCATTCTTAGTTTGGTCAAAGATTTTAATCTCATCACCTTAATGACAATTTAGTAACTCATAATAATTATTCAAAATTAAATCGCGAACGCGATTATTACATTCCTTCCTGTTAATTCGTGATTCAAAATTGCCTTTTATAGAGCTCTTTGTAGACAAAGAAATAAAGCAATGTCTTCAAATACGTAGTACTCCTATTTATCAAAATTATAATTAAAATATTCCCTAACATTAATAGAATAAATATCAAATTTTGTCAAACAACTACTATCATATTTCACTGCCATGTACGAAGGTGGCTTCAGTATTATGTGCGATTCTCATTTCTTGAAATAATTTATGGAGTTTACCGTATATTCCTTTCTGATTTGATCGTGATAAATGTGTGCTCTCGCGACGTTTCGTGTTTACCTACGTTTGATTAATGGAATGTGCTGAACTACCATTGTTGTTGCTGTAAAAAGGAGGTATGTAAAGGATTAAGCACGGGAGAATTAAGTAATCACGCTCACAAAAGCGTTATTTTAATCCAAATAGAAATGAACTATAATGTCGGTATTAGACTAGGTATTCATTTAAGAAGTGTGGATGGTAACAGTGTTATGATAGTGACATTCATCAAGTAATGTGAATAGAGTTAAATTTTGTATATGCCAATGTATTTATTGTGATTGTATTTAAAGGATATGACGAGTCTCTTGTAAGGCTTAGCTATTACGTTAGTGACTTACAAATGGTATTTATTATCTTCAAGCTAACTTACCATGTTGGTAATGGCATAAATTCTTGATATTTTAATTATTTTTACAGAATTACTCGCTGAACTACACATGTGTTGCGTAAGTTATCTAAAATTAAATTAAATAACAGCAGTATTTCCAGATATCAGTTGCAATAGTTTTAGGAATTAAAGTAGCTTTTATTAGATCAAGTCATACCTGTCAATAAAATCAGAATGTTTTTTTTAAAAACATGTTCAATAGCATTAAACGTTTAAAATAAAATGATAAATCTTATCAGTGGTGGCCTAGAATGAAATTTTGAAAATTGCTCGAATTTTACCAAGGGTAATATTTTACCAAGATTTTTTTCTGATTTCGAATACTTAACATAAATTCTGACGCTTTATTTTTTTATATATTCCTTCGCACAAAGACTTACTATCTCATCCCCTCATATTTATTCATAGACAGTAATAGGCAACAGACTCTGCCTCTGTACCAGGTGTTACATTATTTCCGAAACTATTCTCTTTACGTCGACGAGCTAACCAGCGAGTATGCGGTAGTATGAACATCATAACCTGACTATATACAGGATTTCATTTACATTTAGACAACTCTGTGAATTGACCCGAATTGAATGGCTGCCGCCGATAAGGGACAAATTCGCGTGGAGCTTCTTGTTACCTGTGTTTGTGAGGACATCAACCATTTGTTGTGCAATATTTGTCTCGTAAAGCCGTCTGTTTATTGGAGCATAATAATAAGAATCGACATACATTTTAGGCAGTTCAATAAGAATAATTCCCTGACGCAATAAAGATTCTATGAACATTTTACAATAAACGACAATGGAACTGTTATCATTAGATAACAATTAGGACCGGACAGGACTATGATAGTTAATAATCTTTATTGTTATATGCACCGTATAGGTGACTATAAAATATAAATTTACACATTTATAATCTATAAGTATACAAGATTTCGTGACAATATGTTAGATAAAATAAGCATTTGTCGATTTTTACAATGTTGTGTGTACAAAATATTTTACTATTTACAATATTCATAGTACAAAACACTTATACGAAACACACTGTACATATTTTTGTAAATTAAACACAAATGAGGATATTATAAAAAATTACATTAGAATAAATTACGAGAAGGACCATCGTGTACATTGTGAATCCGCCTTTAGGTCCCCAAATTTACACGGATAGCTTGCAAATTTTGTTGCTGGCGTTAAATTTATCTCGACCGACACAAATTTAATTTATATTCCGTTTAAAATCTCTGCAAATTGACGTTTGTTTTCCGTTTATTTGTTCGGAAAATACTGGACAAGAGGGATTTGTTGGGCGCGGATCGCGACACACGTGTTGGTTGATACTTGCGAATGTACTCGCGTCACGACTTTTAATGGAACGTCAGAAGTTGGGCGCGTCCTTTTTAATAACATGGGGCTGCTGGCTAGTAATGTGTATGTGATTAATTAAAGGGAGCCTAGCGGTTAAGTGAGTGAATTAAAACATGTTAAATCCTCATTACTAATTGGTAAAAGCCGAGAATTTCCAAGCGCAATCCTCTCTATCGCCTATTGAGTGACTTTGGACTTTATAATATTATGTTAGCAACGACGTACATACTCGTTCAAAGGCATAATGGGGTAATACGCCGACGGCTCCGCATTTCCTATCATGGTCATTGATTATTCTCGTTTGAATATCTGTGAGCCCGCAATGCAATGCGAATCAAACAAGTAAAGTTTGTGTCGGACATATTATCCGTAATACCGCTAATAACGTAGTTTCCAACATGTGCTTCGATGCTCCACTAACACTCTTTGTTCATAATTTGTTATCTACTCGTTCACCTAGTACCATAGCACAAGCTTATAAGCTTAGTTTGGGACTAGGGAATTGGTGTGTCGGTCTGAAGAATTTATTATTATATTATCCGTAATACCGCTAATAACGTAGTTTCCAACATGTGCTTCGATGCTCCACTAACACTCTTTGTTCATAATTTATTGAAACTATTAGAGTAGGACTTTATAGGTAATTTAGGAAGGTATCGATCTCTTGTTGGTACAAGTATTATTAAAGAGAAGTTTCAAATATATTGCGTTTTTTATTATTTTAGGTATACTATGTTGCAATCCATTGGTCTTAGTTTAAGTCTTATGTACCACTTATGTTATGTTGTTAAAGCTTTGCAGTTTGCGATAGTGTGCGCAAGAATTTTCTGGACACGCTAAGTCACGGTTAAGTACTGTATTTTTATTTTGTTCCCGCTTAGATGTCTTGTATTGCCATCCACACTGGGGATAGACAGCATGCCGTTCTCAGAATCAACACTTGAAACCAGATATTTGGAACAGTAAGCAAAATACATCGTACATGCCTGTTTCATCAGTATATTTTTATTAAGTAGGGGACAAGTAGAACTTTTTAAGTGGGTTACTTGATGGTAAGTCGAGCCCGCAGCCCACATATGTTTGCTGAACCGAAGAAATCACAAGTGCGTTGTCAGCCCTTAAAAATGTTATACCTACATAGGTTCGCATCATAAGAATCCTTAATATGTACCCACAGAGAATCCCGTCACTGAAAATAAAGGCACATTTTCGCATGTTGTTTTTTTAGTAGGAGTATTAAAATTTAACGATGTCCAGTTGACAAAGATGGATAGGCTGAAATAAAAAAAGAAATAGATAGATAGAGATAGAAACAAAAGCATTTATCACGCACTGCTTATCCATCAAGACCAGTGAGACCTGATTTACAGGCGTCAACGTTATTAAGCTTAAGGCGATGTCTGAGATTAACTTAATCATAGCCCGAGCTCTAATTAACGCAATAAGGGTGCCTGTCCACCAAAGCGGAGCGAGGCAGCGGAGTGGAGAAACGGAGAAATACTAACCAATGGGATTGCACAAAATCTCCGCTCCTCTTTAGAAGACGTTTTCTATTGGTGGATTTGTAACTCGCTTACCTCTCCGCTGCCTCGCTCCGCATCTGGTGGACAGCCTTAGACGTCAGTCCGCTCGCACAGTCGTACGTCATGTTTGATGGCGTCAAAGCAGGTGTGGGCTAAGTTATTAGCGCCATTGATCCGCGTTAGGTGATGGCTGTTTGAACGTTAATGTGTTTGCCGCATATTGTGGTGATGGTAGTGGTATTGTATTATGTTAACAGTGTCAGCTTAAATGGATTTATACCTCGTACTTGCTTAGCGGCGATGGAAAACATTAAGATGAAACCTGCACATCCATAGTTATTTAACTATATTTATTATTTATATTAACTACTACTTATATTAACTACTACTTACTATATATATTAACTACTAGTTATTTAACTATGGATGGGTAATCGTGATCCAAATTGCCTGATTTTCCTATATAAGGGTTACGAAGGTCAGATCGGCAGTCGCTTCAATGTAATTACCAGACTCGCTAATTCCTGGATCATGGTCTAAGCGGACCCCGTCTAAGCACGGGACATAACGCTAGGATCATGATGGTATACCCCATAATGTTAAATCTATGAAAACAACAGCAAAGAACTTCCTATCTACTTTTCTTACGTAACTTCAGAACCTCAATTCGATTGCATGTATTTTTATCAATAGTCGAATGTTAAGACGTGTTTATAAGTAATCTAGTAAGAATATACAAACAATTAATAATGCTTCTAATACCTATAACAAGATAAGGAACCAGACAATTTTTGGATCATGGTTACAAATCCAAAGTTGTTTGAATATGCAGGTTTCATCACAATGTTTTCCCTCACCGTCGGCTAGTGGTATAAATACGTACATAGATTTGAAAAATCCAGAGGTACGTGCCCGGGTTTGAACTCGCACCTCGGTTAAGAGGCGCGTGTCCTTACCATTGAGCTACCACCGCTCCCTCATTATGGGGTATACCATCATAACTATTTTATGTCTGTTAGTAATTGAATATTTATATGTACTAATGGTCGCCCACTGGTCGAAGTTTGACCATTATTAGTTAGATTTTATTTATTACTTATTAAAATATTAGTTTTCTGCACTCCTTCTCCATATAAACCTTAACTGTGCCAAATCTTACTACTCCGTCGGCGTAATTCTCATAAAAAAGGGCACAAAGCTTTTGCTTCTAGTATTAATATACAGATAAGCTAGATGTCATAATTTTATATCTAGTCGAGTTATGTGGCAGACTCAGACTCAGATAACGAAATAGTAGATTATTCTTAGACTTTTTATGATTCAGAACTATGTTCTTAAGACACTAAACCAGTCCAGATATAATCTCAGTCACGACTCGCTTATTACGATCCACTTTATATACGAATATCTCAAGTGAGCAAAGTAAATGTAGCTACATTTTTACTGCTACATAGTAATGAAAGAAGTTGTTAGGTTCCTCATTATGCCCTGGGCCAATAACCGGTTCGCACAAAATATTGCTACGTGTTGTCGGAATGGTCTCGTTTAATCTCGCGCCTAAGGACCGCCGGAGAGGTCCCCCATTGGCCACATATGGGATTAAAGCCAAGCGACCGCTGTTACTAGGGTTGCCATACTTAGCATGGTGCTTTTATCATTATTCTAGTATATCAACATAATTAAGTGACACTAGAGACGTTCTACAGCCTTTGACGTAGCTAATTTAAGATTAAAATCTTCTGCCAAGACTTTGAAACCAAATTGTGATATACCTTCAAAGTATGTTCTCGCCAATTGTGTATAGATTTTGCTACTCACTGGGTTACATCAAAATGTCTATATTCTAGAGATCAGCTAACACATACACCAGCTGTTATAGAGTATAGGCAGCCCTGTATATAAACCGGCCAGTTTACGGTTATGTGAATGCACTTACAGCCGCGCTTCAGGCGCCGACCAACTCTACACGGCTGGTTTATAGCTATGATTAGGCAGTATAGCCGCTTAACTCGACTTGATAGTGTTCAACTTTAGCAAATGCAGCAGAATTTGTTTTTAATAAGCCACCTTTTAAAACTTTTTTTTAGAATAGCGAAGATTCTTCCTGTATTACTGGAATTCTCGCTTGCCTTGAATTTTTAGTCTGTTTTTTTATCCATCCCTGTTTGTTAATCTTTAAGATTTGTAATAAGTTGCAGGCAGTGACTACTTTTTTGGACATATTGCTATAGACAGACATTTCCAAACATTTGATAGCTATTATGCCTAAATATAAAATAATTACGTAGTAGTGCTTTTCGAAATTGTTTACTATGCAATAAATCAAGTCTTTGGTCAATTAATTACAGTGTCTTAGTAATATCTTCATCGTGTTATTATAAAAAAAACTCACTGCTAGTAACATGAATAAAATAAAATGCTACAGCAATTACAATTATTTATATTTTGGAAAATAATTTATCGCACAAAGTTAGCGTATTTTTGTCATTATAATGGAAAAAAAAGCAAATTAGGCGAAAAAGATAGTTCTGTTAGAATTATTTGTTCTTCTGCCCCAATGTGCTCTTGTTCTTTGTATGACTATCGTATTTTCACAAAGAAAACGGACAAAAAGTAAAAAAAAAACACGGCAACTGTCTAACAATAGCCCGCCAGCCTGACTACGAAGATTGCGGATCGGAAATATTGGAATGTTCGCTATATAATTGCACAAACAATGACGTGACGATTCATGGACATCAATCACTGAGGCAAGGGATGATGTATGGCGTCTCGCCGCCGCCTGCCACGGGAGATACGTTCAACAAACAAACTACACACTGTAAAGTAAATATTTTACCGCTTTCGTGAGGGCTAATAGTTGTAACAAGTTTTTATCATCGGGGTTCATTTGTAACCATGTCGTTGATCGGTTAGTTTTTAAATCTATCACCCTTAAAGACTGACAGTGAAAGTTATGTTACGACTGATATTTTACAAAAGATAGATCAAACGGTTTACGCGTCTTTTAAAGCATAGATAAGTTAGATTTTAATGTTTTTTATTCGTTAATAATTATTAAATTTATAAGTCACTAGTGGATGTTTTACAACGTAGCTTGTATCCCGACAGGTTATATTAGGACATTTTAGTGCAGAATTTATAATAAAGTGTTGATTTCTAATACACAGGTAAAAGGGTCATCGTTACAAGCATAGCATTGTTTGTAAGTAATTTAAACATTTGCAGAAGGCACAATAGGCCAAGATTTACTAGAAGATAAGAAGATTTTTTTATTCTTCTAAATAGACGCTCATAAAGTATACTGTATTAAATAAGCAAGCACTATTCCGGTACAAAGGACAGCAGTAACAATCCAGGCTCCAGAAAAATATCGTCCCGACAGCCCAAACAAATTCCGATGAGACGCTTACGGGGCCCGGAACGACGATCTCTATCGACTTATTATACAAATGGCCGATATCTGGCCAAGAGTAACAATATCTTACCATGAAGAATTACGGCTCGATAGTAGAGTTGCCCAACGATTGTCGACTATCGATCCTATTGATTTAATGCCAACTACGACTATTGGTAGTAAAACCATAGAAAATCGATGTATCGACAGTCTGTCCCTATAAGCTGACTATCGATTTACGTCATAATAATAGTGTTCTTGTAGTATAAAGCAGGAGTAACAGTGCATAGTAAAGTATCGATATTATCAAAAGTATTTTCACCGATAGTATAGTTAGTATTACCTTTCAACTGTCGATAGTAATAGTGTCGATACTATCGATATTACTTTTATTAAAGGTTAACTATCGATAATCAAACTATCGATAGTTAAGCAACTCTACTCGATAGTGTTGCGGCCCCTTGGCTCCGGTTTGCAATAAAAATCGGTGCTTCATATACGATATTTGTGATTCTCAACGTGCTACTCAACCATCTTTTACACGCAGAACAATTTCAATGGAATAATGTAACAGAGTGCTGATATTAGATCTATCTGGAAATTGGTAACCATGAAGAATTGCTTTATTTGGGGGAGTATATACTGAGACTTATTATGGTCTTCATATTAGAAGCGGCATTCGAGCTATTGGGTCACTTGATGGTAAGTAATTGCTAATGCGTTGCAGGACTATACGGGCCCTCCGGCATCCCCCCTGACCGTGCGAAATACAGCACAGGTGTTGTTATTTTACGAGGGGTTGATGTTCTAAATATTTTGTCATACTCACCGACGAATATGATATTTAACTGCGCCATCAGCTATCGTTTGCATGGACTCGACTTCATATTTCATTTAAATTCGTTTCTTCAAATAGCCTTTTGATACATTAACTAACTAACTAACTAAACTTCACGCCACTTCCTTAGCGGGGTAGGCAGCGAGAACCAAACGCCATATGGTACGATCCTTACTCACCTCACTCGCCAACTTTTGATACATTGTTTAAAGTAATTACTTAAAAGTCTAAATACGAATTATTATGATTTTAATGAGTACTTTTACAATCGTCAATGCAATAGAAATGATTAACTCAGCAAACAAATGCTAAACCAATTCAATGTTTCAGGCGTTTTATTTAGCTTTATTTGTCAATTGTGTCATCGCGCAAAGTAAGTCTATCATAGAAGTTTCGTTTTTATTGAATCTTGGCAATAAATAATCAGTCAGACTACTTTTCGTGAAATTATCTTGAACAAGGAGAACAAACACAATTTTATCAGCTATCCTTATTGATATTTTGGCAAAAGATCCCGCATTAAATTGCGCAAATTGTGCACAATCATTGAACATAACGACGTCATTACGGCATAATCAGGTTCAAATTTACTACACTTTCAGAACCTTAAATGCCCATTTGAACATAAAATATTGACAATTTGTTTCACCCCTTTAATATAATGTTAATCTTATAAAATGAAACTTTGAGAAGAGTTGTACATTATATCACTACGGAAAAGCAATCAGATTATAACCATTTTAGTAAAATCGAATACACAAATCGTATTGTCTCATGTTGTTCTGGAACTCAAAAAAAATTTCCATTTGTGCTCTCCTTCGCCTAGCATGGCGTAGTGGTATACCGGATTTTGGGTGTGTAATTGTGTAGGCGACAAGCTAGCCACTTGTTAGTACTTTTTCACTATTTTCCATGTAACCTAATTTAGTTTCGATTTCGGCTGGATGAAGTTCAAGGAGCTTGTCGCTTGGACCTTGGACTCCGTATATCCCTTCGACAATTTCAGTCGTGAGTGTTTGTATGTATGTAACAAACAATGATGCGACTGTAACCGCGCCTCGAGTACATACATATGAGGGCCCCGGGAGTCCGACACACCCTGCTGATTCCCCCGTAACGCATTCCCCTGGGTTAACAATAAAAAAAAAGGTACATACATATTACGCTGTAGTAAGTTATAATATACATATAAAATAGCACCACATCTTAACTTCTACAGTAGTAGTATTTTGAGTTAAAATGATTTTCACGTTACGATTAAAAAATTGAATTTCTTCATTTCCTTCAAGATCTGCTTCTCGGAAACGAGCCACCATTACAAACTTTAAATCAGTTTAAGTCGAAAATAGCCAAGCCTTCCCCGGCAGCAGATTAAAACCAATCAACGTAAAAAGCATTTTCAAAGCAATCTATTCAGCGCTCCACTTATCAATTAATAGCAGTAACGAAAGCGATGACTGGGCATAGCTTAATCTCCTTTTGCCGTCTCACTGGTCTGCTATTAGGCTAATGGAGCGTCCGAGTTACCAACCTACTGAATCAATATACTTTTGAAGCATTGAAACAAAAACAATGGCTCTTCTTGTGTTTGAAATATGAACGAACGAGACTAAAAAAGCATTAGGTACGAGTAGCAACTGATATTGGATCTGTGGCGGTACTAACCACTAATGAGGAAATAATGTAGTACCATAGGAATCTGTGGACAATATATCCGTTTGTTCAAAATCGGTTCTCTCTGCCTACGTGAACCAGGAAATCACGATCAATCTTTACATAGTATAAAACAAAGTCGCCGTTACTGTCTCTTCGCTTAGATCTTTCAAACTACCCAAGGGATGTTCACTAATAGATACAGAAATTCAAGAGGAAGGTTTATAGGTATAGTTTAATTTTGTTTTATGGACACCGCGCGAAGCCGGGGCTGGTCGCTAGTGTGTTATAAAACGTACGTAGCTATTTGTTTAATTAATAGTCTCATAAAATTAAGTAACTTTATTAACTTGATGTCCTTTATATTTCAGAGTGCTGTGAAGTGTTGTATAAATGGAAATACCATTTTTTAACTACTTCACTCTTCGGAAGTGCACCCAGTGTCAATTAATAAAATTACTTTGTAAGTAAAAAAAAAAAAAATGGTCCGCACATAAATACCTTGAATTTAAATTAAATTGAAAGTCTCTTGGAAGTTTAATAACATAACTCAAGTAAATTTAAAGCACTTCGTTTAAATACGCATTGTCTAATTCTCAAACTATGTAAAACGGTTCGCAGTTAAATAGCTTATAAAATGGATTGGATTTCAAAGACATTTTTCCAAGTATCTAAAAAATGTTGCCACTTTGTAGCTTAGTTGAATGGAACGTAGTTTACGTTTCTCACTTAGGCGAACATTTAGAATTTAATTTTGTTCGTGCGAAGTTATGGTTTTAATACAGTAATGGAACATAAATCCCGAAAGATTCTTTGTAAGACGTAAAACGTGATCCAATTTACAATGCCGTCTAATATTCCAGATTTGTTACGATCAACTTTATTACAAATTGGAATCGACTCAATGTATCCCTTAGGAGTAGCTGCGGACCTTCGCTTTGGATTCCTGACGTTTTAGATATTGTATACCTATGTAGCATTATATATAACGATATAAAAGTGTATAAAAGTATATGTCACTCAAAAGAGGATTGTCGCTCCCGCGTAAAAGTATATACAATCCAGTACCATTGTCATTTTGCATAGCTAATCTTAAGTTATGGTCCTAGGAACAATTTCATATTTTATTATTAGGTACCTACTGTAAATTTTTAGAATATTAAAGTGAAAATGTTTATTGCAGAAAGTAGTTATTTAGATAATATTCCAGATGAATATCCCAATATACATTCTGGATAGGCTAAACTGCAACATATAATTTGGGTAGTTACACTGTTATATACCAGACCAGAATATTAATAAGTACATGTAAGTACATTAAAATTGTACTAGCAATTTTAATTCAAAATTACATGATATGTATGTCTAGGTCTTGATTAATATTTGTTTATGCAAATTAGCAGCATCCAAATTAATTATATTTTACAAACAGTCGTGTTACGAAGATGCCACGCTGCGTGCGAATCTGCAAAGTCGTCCACAATAATACACATATTAATGTTATGTAGCCTTCGGATATTTGTCGGGGTACCGCATTACCGGATTTGACTTGCGCAGGCCTCCGTCCCATGAAACATGCAGGGTTCGCGGATCCGACGTTGAACACAATGGGATTTGCTAAATCCCCCCGCAAACACTCGCTTACTGAATGTAAATTGGGCCAATGTTTGTCACAAACAATTACTATAAGCCCTCTTCACGGGTGAATTAGGGCTGATAATGGCGATCCTTTGCCGCTAGTAATTTTTTTGGAAAAACATTCGCCTGACCCGGTCGATTTGAAATTTAAATTGTTTTATGTGCCCACTAGGTAGGAATGTAAATAATGCTATGTAAATGTTTGTAGCAAATGAACAACGGCTTTTTAAAAGTCTGTCTATATGCAAACATGTATTTAAAACAGCGAACGCCGTATACCAAATGTTTGCTTAAAAGTTTGAACAGATCAGCATTTTTTAATTGAATAATTTTTTTTTTGTTAATTTTTTAAAAACTTTTAAGAGTTTTCGAAAGCTTTTTTGAATATTAAACTGCAACCAGAGCGTAAGTAAAAAACAAGTTTTCATTTATTAATCTGATTTGGAATTATTTTCACTTTTTACTTTGGGATTAGGTCATATGAGGTTTGAAAAAAAAATTGGAATATAAAGGGTTTTGATTTTCTCCACATTTTATTTCTATTAAAACGTATTTGACATAATATTCAATCTAATTTGTATTTGGTTTGGTGACTAGGGCCTCTAATTAGGTGCAGCCATTCGAATAGGCATAGGTAAAATCTCCAAAGTTATTATTTGCTAAATAAAAACTAAATAGTAAAAATAAAATATTACTGTGCGTTGTTTGTAGAATTATAATCTGAATGTATTAATTTGCTTACACTCTGAACGAAATGAATAATCAAACTTATACCAGATTCCTGACAATAAAGCCTCACAAATTTCAATGGCAAGATGGAGTATTCCATGTTTCTTTTATTAAATAAAGATTCCCCACGTTACTGGAAACTGAAACGTAGATAAAGATGCTCCATCATATTATTGTGTGACGTGGGATGACCGATTGTGTAGGGCGAGCTCAAAATTTCTTCCCCGATAGTTGGACTATAAATGTATTGTTTCCTTATGTGCTGAGAATGTGTAACTTTATGGCGTAATAAAATACTTTGTATTCGATTCGGCATGCGATTCTCAGATCAGAGTCTGTACTCAAACTAGCGTTATGTATCGTTTCTGATCCGATCATATCCGCTTTAATGTTAAGTTAAGCGAATCTATTATTATCTAAGACGAGCCCAAATTGATTACATATTGGTCTCGGAATTAAAAAGAATATGCCAACTGTGATCCTTGCCTAGCATGTCATAAAAGGCGCCTGTGAGTATATTGATTGGGTTCGTGATTATGTAGGCGAGTTAGCCACTTCTAACTCCTTCTCTACGATATTTTAACTTAACTCAAGTTCATTTTTGGCTAAATTTGGTTTAAGGATATTGCTGCTATTTGGACTCTGCCTACCCATTCGGGGTTTATGGGCGTGATAATATATATGAGCGTATTGTATTCTTTATGTGCAGAGAATAAGTATTTTTATGGAAGTAATAAAATATTTGTATTCTTCAAATCTGTACATTTCCTATATTGCGATTTTATTTACAATCTTCTTTGTAGCCTTATGTCTCGTTCTAGTAGTTGGCTTTAACGGGAGATTTAGCAAATTCTGAATATTATATTGCAGCGGTTGCCACCTGACCTTTATAATCCTGGAGACAAGGGAATCTTACATGTCCTTGGTTATTTGAATATGGAAGTTACCTTTCTTTAGAATAGAGGGACCTTCACTGAACTAGTGTATTAATACTTTTAACTTATAACTCCAGAATGTTTTGTTCCAGCAACTTTGCATTAAAGTTACAATCCTTCATAACTGAGCTATTAATAAATTTAGAGTTTCCTAAAACAACAATAATACCTACTAAAGATTTCCCCAGCAATTGATACAAATACGAAAAGAGAACTGCGGATTAAAACTTCACCAGCAAAATAAGACCAGAGCGATACTCCCAAACAAACTGAAGTGTACCGACTTCATTTCCCTTAAACAGGGGTGTCTGGAGTATTTTGTAACACTAACTATGTTTTTCGCTGTATAAATCTGCATTCAAATATATTTCGGATTGTTTCGCGGACTCCGCGAGTGTACCAACAACTAGTGCACCCTTTCAAATGCAAATAATTTGGGGACCAGGAGTTACTTTCAGCGCCTTTGTGAATAGCAAAATGTTTTGTAACCTCATTACGGACAGGATACGTTTCGCTTTTACACTTGCGAGGACGCAGGTGGGGTTAAGACGTAGGAACTTGAAAGTATGTAAATGATTGCCATTCTAGGAAGGGTTAAAGAAACACGGAAGGCGTACACACGTGTAATTTTTTCGCAGATCCTTATTTTTACCTTCAGATGTACTGTTCGGACATGTGAAAAGAATTAATGACGAAAAATTTACTAAACAGATATACTATGCGAAAGTGGAAAAATGTAGGAGCCGCGGAAGGCCTACCTCACCTACCACGACCAGATTGGTCGTGTATTAACACAAGGTAATGTTAGGAGTCATAGAGAGCTTGTATGAAAAGGATCATGAATGTTGAAGAGGCGAGTAAGGTGTGTAAGGATCGTGCCATATGGCGTTCAGTTCTGTCTGCCTACCCCGCTAGGGAAGTGGCGTGAAGTTTAGTAGTAGTGTAGTTAGTAGTAGAAGATGTAGTAGTAGATGTACTAGGATGAAACTGTGAGTAAAAAAGAATGTTACCAACTGTATTATTTGCCTAGCATGTCGTAAAAGTTGACATATGGTCATCATCATCTTCCTAGCGTTATGTCCCGTGCTTGGACGGGGTCCGCTTAGACCATGATCCAAGATTTAGCGAGTCTGGTAATTACATTTACATTGAAGCGACTGCCGATCTGACCATCGTAACCCTAAGATAGGAGAACCAGACAATTTTTGGATCATGGTTACAAATCCAAAGTTGTTTGAATTTGCAGGTTTCATCACGATGTTTTCCCTCACTGTCGAGCTGGTATAAATACCTACATAGATTTGAAAAATCCAGAGGTACGTGCCCGGGTTTTAACCCGCACTCCTCGGTTAAGAGGTGCGTGTCCTTACCATTGAGCTACAACTGCTCCTAAAAAGTGACCATATGTCACTTTTTAGGAGTAGTGTAGTAGTATAGTGTAGTAGACAGAGAGTCACTTGTTAGGTCGTTTTTGGTTAAATATATATAGTTTAAGCATCTAATTTCTTTTTCGAGTTGGCCTACGCTTTCGGGGACTGCGGCCGTGATGTTTTGGTCTGTATATAGATAAATGGATTTAATATTGACCATGAAATATCTGTCTCAAACACAATTATTATCAATTTATGCCAATTATGATCTATCCGTATAGGACAATCTTACTAATATTTATAAACGCGAAAGTTTTTGTGGATATTTGTTACTCTTTCAAAAAGTACCTACTGCATGGATTTTAATGAAACTTTACAATAATATAGCTTATACATTAGAATAACACATAAGGTATGTTTCATCGATGTGCCACGCGAGAAAAACCGCGGGCTGAAGCTAGTCGTATATATTTACGTCTTCATATTTATTTTTTCTATTCAGCCTCGTTAGTTAGCCTGCAGTATTTGCCATATTATATTTTTTCAAACATTTTAATGCCTTTGCCAAATTTCATTCTGTTACCGTCACGAGAGTAATCATAATGAAACAAGTCTAAGTCAAGTTTGAAGTATACAGAATAATTGATTATACTCCCCTTCAGAGGCACGTTTGTATTAATCATACTGTTTATATTCATGCTGTCGCAAACTTTCAAAACGGCCTGAACAAACTCGCTTCCGCGCCAAATGGGGGGTCGTGCGTTTCCAGAGTTTTCATGGGGCCCATAACAAACTCCTGGTCATTAGCATTACCATAACAAGAATGGCGTGTAGGTAATAAAATTACAAATGTGGCCATCGGACGTCATTACGTATTCGGACTCACGTCCGCTGGACACCGAGTAGGGCTAGCCCGCTGGGAAACGAGTTGAAAAGATAAAAGATACAGAATTATGTAGGTACTTCGTTTTATGATTGTTCAGCCGGGTCTTGGTGTGATTTAAAATGAGGGCGTTTAAAGTCTTATATCATAGAGAGTACTTATAGTGAAGAATTTCACAGCTTTAAAGAACAAAACTACGTGTCATTCATAATTCTTCAGCCAATTCCAGAAAGGCATTTAAGATTTATTAATAAATTTATAAAATATATATTTTAGCAACAAATTCAAGACGTACCAATACGTCATTTACATATTGGTGCAATGAGATGATACCAGTAGACAACCCAAACCATTCACCATCATCTTCCTAGCGTTATGTCCCGTGCTTAGACGGGCTCCGCTTAGACCATGATCCAGGATTTAGCGAGTCTGGTAATTACATTGAAGCGACTGTCGATCTGAACTGCGTAACTCTAAGATAGTGGAACCAGGTAATTTTGGATCATGGTTACAAATCCAAAGTTGTTTGAATTTGCAGGCTTCATCGCGGTGTTTTCCCATCACCGCTGAGCTAGTGATATAAATACGAACGTAGATTAAAAAAATCCAGAAGTACTTGCTCGGGTCTGAACCCGCACCCCTCGGCTATGAGGTGCGTGTACCACTGCTCCAATAACAAAAATATACTTATAAAAACATAATACATCTTACGTATCTATATAAAATACAAATAATCCTTTTATCTGGGAAATGTGAGATGTTCCCGGAGGACGCGCGATTAAACTTTTTGAGTCGGACTAAATTACACGCATGCGAAGCTTCGTTCGGATTCCAGTTATATCATAATTATTTTGACTTTGACGGGCTCCTTGGTCAAGTGGTTAGAGACTTAGGGACGATATCGAAGGAAAGTATGTTTAAACATTTATTAATATCCTTAATATCATTTGGAGCTTGGGAATTTGTTTGATAGTCCTATCAATTTATTTTTTACTAGCTGTGCCCACGGTTTTACCCGCGTTTATGTTTAATGTTATATAGCCTACAGCCTTCTTCGATAAATATGCTATCTAACACTTAAATAATTTTTCAAATCGGACAAGTGCTTCAGATAAGTACGTTCAAGCAAACAAACAAATTAAGTCTTCAGCTTTATAATATTAGTATATATTGTTAAAATCCTGTATCATGGTCTAAGCGGACCCCGACTAAGCCCTTGACATAAAGTGTTAGCAAATTATTGACGATAATATAAGATTTTGTTATCTTGATAATCTTGAACTAGACCTATGCTCGTATCGTAATTATTCCTAGTTCCTAGTATATGAGAATACTCGAGGATTTGTTTATAAGCGATCTGTGAGGATTGCCAACTTAAATATATTGTTTCTTTGTTATGATTCAGGCGTTTGGTAGTTAGTAGACAGCCCTGAACCGCTAGAATTGCGTATATTGTCCGCCTGGCATTCCTACAGCATGTCGCACATGTGTGCTAATTGATTGATGTGCCTAATTAAGTCGGTTGTGGACGTCCCACGCACGTGGCGACGTAAAAACTAATGTAATCTTACTTTGATGTCATCCATCTCTCTACTCGTGTACATATAATCTTATTTGATATGTGTTGCTCTCGTGTTATTATAACTTGTTTATGAAGGATATAATGAGTAAATATGACATAATGTTGAAGAGGCGAGTGAGGTGTGTAAGGATCGTGCCATATTGCTTTCGGTTCTCTCTGCCTACCCCGCTAGGGAAGTGGCATGATGAAGTATAGATTAGTGTAGTTTTATGAGTAAAAGTTATGTTAGTTTATGTACCGTATAAGTGTATTAAATATACAATCGTATTTCTAAAATAATTAAATACGAAATTGTGTAATTTATGTAACTAATATTGATAATTATATTTAAGAATTTCAATGTTTTTCACATGAGACTTTAGACCAATAAAAAAAGAAAGACAGAACCATCCCATACTACGCGGTGAGGCAACCAATAGGAAGCCGATATGGCCATAGAAAAGCCGACCGCCCGCCATTTCGCCTTCACCATTTAACAACACAGGACGGCATATTTAAATTTTTTCTTAACACCAAATTAACGACGTGTGCTGTCACTTACTGAAGGCGAAATGGCGGGCGGTCGGCTTTCTATGGCCCTATCGGCTTCCTATTGGTTGCCTCACCGCGTAGTATGGGATGGTTCTGTCTTTCTTTTTTATTGGTCTGAGCATGAGACAATAAGAAACATAACACATGATTGTGTATAAAGACGCAAAACTTTCTACGTCTACTTTGTAATGTGTTTCGGATAGTGTCATTGTTTAAAAGCATTACGCAGTATAATCAATATTTAAATTAACGAATTGTTTAACATGCCCCAAAAAGAGTGAGTACCTGCTTTTATATGGAAAGGATAAACCAAAAGTGCCAACATCAGTCCTATTTACATACTCCCCTGTCAAACCTCTCAGGTGGCCTAAGAAAACACTCTTAAGTACTCTCAGATGTTAGGCTAAATTCATCTGTTTTAATATGTATATACATGTTTAATTTACGTAATCAGAAGTCTAGCTCTACATTAACAAGGTAATATCATCTCCAGTGACTAGATTTCGCTTTACATACAAAACATTCAAACACACAAGCCACAGAGTAGAAACGTGGCAAACATCCGCCCCCTCTTTGTATCAGTTAAATATAATATCGACGCTTAAGAACCAAGACCATCTATCTACACTTTTGGCGCTTTTTACTTTTTAATGCAGTTATTTTTATGATTAATTTACGCATCGTTTCCTTTGATCAGTAACCTCAAATTCGCATTAAATAAGAAGTTATGAAAAAATACCAATACCACCTAAGTTACGTGACGTAATAAATTTAAGGAAATAAAACGTTTTTTTCGTCTCCTGTGAAGTCGACTTTTTGTAGGTAGATGGTCTTGGTTCTTAAGCGTCGATATGCTTTTTTGAATCACTAACTAATGTATCTTAAAATATGTATGATGATGCTGATGATGATAATGACTTAATGGTACGGGTCCATTAAGTCATTATCATCATCATCATGAAATAATATAGCTACGGTGTGAAAAAAAAAGAAAAAAATTTTGACATAAAGTCAAAAGAAGTTAAATTAGTATTACCCGATCAATGCTATTACTTCTAGTCCATTTTACTACAATGCTACGAATCAATGTAGTTGCTACAATGCGTTACGAAGTTGCTACAAGATTGCCATGAACTGCTACGAAAATATCTAAATTAATTAGATAATATGATACTGCCCCTTTCTACCCCTTCAGGGATTATGGACGTCATGGTCTATGTATGAGTGTGATACTTTTGATATAAATTAAGTTTCAGTGTTTAACCTCAGGCTGTTCTTGTATGATAACATTTGGTATAGTTAACAAATGTTAAACGCAAAATTTCGATCACTTATTTAAAACTATTTTTTAATGTTTCTAAAAATTTACGTATTCATTCCATTAAAATTACAATTATTATTTATTAAAAAATACATTAGCTACTTAGGAGTACTATGTTATTAAACAGCAATTTTCTAATAACAATATTGTTCGTTACATTACTTATTACAGAAGTGCAAGTAGAAAGCCGTAACCTTTGTAAATATGTAACTTTGAGAGTTGTGTTAAATACAACACTCTCGAAAGATAAACATTGCCAAGCAAATTCTGAACACACATAAGAAACATCTTTGTTAACTTTACGGCCCTGGAGTGTTAATTAAAGTAGGCATACTTGTGTTATAAATAATAATGAGCGTTTGTGTATATCCGTTTTGTATAAACGACCTTTCTGGGTAACCAAAAAGGTCGTCTGACTCCAGGGGCTGGTATACGAATAAAATAAACATAACATTTTGAATTTAGGTTATAAAAGGTTTTGGAAATTCAGAATCTTCATGATGTTATGAAAAGAAAAAATTATATTTTTGTATAGCTCAACAATTGTGTGTTTCAATTTCACAAGTAAACTCAAAAATAAGCTTACTTATCAAATTAAATTGAATGTGTTAAAATTTTCTAAGTGAGTTTATTTTCTCACTTATTAAATTGAAACACACTTAATAACCAGTGACAACTGTTCCCGATGTACATAATCATATCTAACATTGAGCTCATGCACGTATATTTGACCCCAAGGGATGACATAGCTAGTATAAATACTACTGTATAAATACTGCATGCAATAAACAAACTTATCCGATGAAATTGCGTAATTACTATAAAACATACTTAGTCTCTTACGGTTTTCGCTGTGGTCTCCAATGATCTGATAGACAGACGCCGACAAGACCATAGTTTTGTGTTAATTCGTTAATTTTCAGTGATTGTCGGGATATTTTGGGCAATTTTTGCTATATTTTGTCATATTTAAGGTTGTTATTTCATTGTTTTTTTACTTTAATCACTTAGGTGAGTGATGAAAGTAAGAAATTATAATGACAAAGAAGGCTGATCACAATTGAACATATTGACTGAAGCTGGATTTATATTTGTATGACGCAATAACACGCAATGCATCAGTACAAAATTGGTACTATACATTTAGTATAGTAACGGTGATGGTAGCTCAATGGTAAGGACACGCGCCTCTTAACCGAGGAGTGCGGGTTCAAACCCGGGCATGTACCTCTAGATTTAAAAAAAATCTATGTACATATTTATACCACTAGCTCGACGGTGAGGGAAAAACATCGTGATGAAACCTGCAAATTCAAACAACTTTGAATTTGTAACCATGATCCAAAAATTGTCTGGTTCCCCTATCTTAGGGTTACGAAGGTCAGATCGGCAGTCGCTTCAATGTAATTACCAGACTCGCTAAATCCTGGATCATGGTCTAAGCGGACCCCGTCTAAGCACGGGACATAACGCTAGGAAGATGATGATGACATTTAGTATAGTAACGTTTTGAAATGCACAACTTGTGTCGCATTACTGATGTAAATGACACCACACCAAAACGTATGAAAAAAAAACCGTCACGACACATCACGTTAGATAAATATAAATACGGCCTAACTGTTCCTTAATATGAATAGTAGCCGAATAATAGCCGTTAGTCTCGGATGTGTACACAAACCTGCAATGTTACAGACATGAAAGACTATTTACTATTTAAAAATACTGACACAAGACCCCTCAACTGAACTCCGATACACATATGATAAGAGATGATCTATTACTTTCATGTTTGATTCCGAAAAGGTCCCCTAAAGCAAGCATCGCCTCTGAGTGATTTTGCGAGAAGACAGACTGCCACTTTACCAACCTAGACGTTCGCACTTTGTCTTAGGCCTTCGCAAACAGATTCCCACTTATCCGATCCCATTGTGTCAATATCAACCTCACTCGTCTTTTGTAAACAATATATAGTTTTAGGCATACATGAATATATTATAATATAAAGAAATTTGTTTATTATATATACATATGTGTGTGTATCTACGATTTGACAGGTTTGCCTAACGACTATTACCCACCTTTCACATTAAAAAAAAACTAAAACATTTTTTCTTTCAGTTCGTTTTCGTTCCAGCTAATCTCAGAAACGGATAAACCGATTCTGGTGAAACTTTAACCAGGTAACTAAGGTGTAATTCTATTTTAGAGTAAGAAATAGGGCACTGCACAAAATTGTTATTTGTTGCTCTTAAATGTAGAGTTAAAGCTAGTTACATCATAAAATATATTCACAATCATCTGAAAATGTTCAAGAGATTCTATGAATACACATTTATCTGTAATACCGTCAATGTTGGTACAATGTGCCTATTTTTAGGGCGCCTTTCAAGTTGGACCGGAGTAATGGATCAACTTAGTTTTTTGTCACAGATAGTTGAGCGTATATCCTAATATTCTTTCAGTCCTAAAAAAAGACATGGTTTGCTCAGGGATAGGGGACTTTATTCACGCAATTTACCTTAAACTCTGTAAAAAGCTAAAAAGTAAGCAAAGAAAAAGTACACCAATGTACCAACTTATTTTAAATCCTCACATATTACAGTTGTGGTGAAATATGGCTTTGATAAATGAAATATCACTGCGTAAAAACGATATATCCAACATTCCGTTTCTCTCGAGAGTTATATTTTTATACTTTCTACATTCGGGCACAGACGTGAGACTTTGACCTTGTTCTCGAATATCTTCGTATGGCGAACATCAAAAAAGGGAAGCCTGGAGTCTACATTTTTTCAGCTACTATATAAATTTGATTGATACAAATCTTGTATCACTAACAAATTGCATAATACCTACTTGATATTCATGTATTTGAATTAGCTGTAATTTCACACTCTGTTTCGCTTGCTTATACCACAACTTTGTTCTGCTACAAGGATTTTTACATTATGAATTGTAAACCTGGGTGTACCGTTGTTTCAGGGGTGGAATAGTTTAAATTAGTTTGGATGTGCATAAATCATGCCATGAATAATACCAATTAAAATTAGTTGCATAGCTTTGCTCCAACTTTCATATTCCATTTTCCGTCTGGAAATGAGATTAATTTAATTTGCTTTTAAATGGAATGTTGTTCGAAACTTACGGTGCTCGTATGAAGAAACCAAATTGGTTTCTGCGGACATTATGTTTATAATTTTATCCGCTTGTGGAATATTGCAAATTAGCTGGTTTCTCATGTTGAACCATTCATTTATTTTGAGTGAATATTTAATTTATGCACCTATTTATAAATAAGAAACAAAATAGCAACTAAAGTAATTGAATTTATTATTTAGAACCAAGGAGAAACATTAGGAAATGTTATTATCAATATTATGAGGGTTTCACCTGTTGCGTTTATCGGGATGTTTGAAAAATCAATAAAGATTATATCGTATAGTTTAATAATTACAATTTATTTTCGTGTAGGTATGTCTTATTACGAGAAGGTAGCTAGGTAGTCCATTATTAAAAAAAAAAAGAAAATATGTAGTACTGGATGGAGTACCGAGAGTTGTTTACAGGCTGCATCACGAAGTGAAATCACGTCCTCCTCCGAATCCAAAGGTAGGCACCTAGGACTAATGTAAAGAGATTTCCATTCTGTCACGGCATTCCGTCGCCTTGAAATCGTAACGAGGCTCGTGACTCCCCAGACAAATTTGGGAGAGGAACGCACCCAGGTGAAACATTGCACCCATTAACCGAATGAGATCCGCCCGAATTAGGACGATCGAACTGCCTCACAGACGAATTATCTACAGACTCGATTTTCCCGATTCGTAAATTCCGACACTGCGAAAGTGCTCTTAAAGAATTTCGGGCAACATTTCCGTGTTCCCAAAACTAAGACTGATGTAATTTGTGTGCGGGAACTAAGTTAACTTTGGCTGGAATTAATGGCGCGGCTTCTAATGCTGCCTAAATTCGACGATTTTCTTTTTTTGAAAGGTGAGCGTTGACTCGTAGAAACTCCATCGGGGGCGCAAAGTTAGCGGATCCGAGCCATGTTTCGAATAATGAAGAGTTTCAACGAAATAGAAAAAGTTCAACGGCTGGCAAGTTTGTTATTATAAAGATTGATGATTGCTAGCATCTGTTTTTTGGAGTTATGGCCCAACTTTCTTCTTAAGTAATAAAATTTATTACTTTTATATGTGCCTTTAAATTTATGTTCTTATAGTTTATATGATAGTTACGACTTCATCCCGATAAAATCTCTCGGGATTGTTCGGGACTTGCACAGAATATAAATGTACGAAATTTTTAACTTGTGTCTCTAATTTCTGAAGCTTCAGTTGCCGTATTGGCTGTGAAACTTGGTCTACACGAAGCAACATATTGGTGTATAAAGTTCAACGTGAATTTTTCGTTTTAGAGAAGTGAAGGCTCTGTTACTGTTTAATTCCAGAAGTTGCTGATTAAAGTTCCATTGTTATAGCGCAATGAAACAGAGTTAGTGCAAATTTTCGCATGGGTGTTTCCTTACAAACAAGCCTAGCGGAAGCAGTGTGATGAGGAAACCGGATATCGGGTTAGCGAGTACACAGCGACCCGGGTGGGACAACTTCATTTAGAGCTGTTTGGTTTCGAGTTCAATATAAATTAATATTGCTGAACTAGATGCATCTACGTTGTTGTACTAATTATAGTACTTATACATCATAATATACGAGTCTGTAGTAAAACTCAAGTGCCATCAGTCTTCTGCTTTGGACAATGGTGGTTGTGACGTGTGAAAAAAAGTATACGCTTGTTTGTTTATGCTTGTTTTATGTGTACCGGGATAGTATGCCGCTATCAGTCTCAGCCCCTATCAGTTACTATTCGCCAAAGTCATCGGTGACCATAGTTTCATTAAAGCTGAGAGAAGCTTTACATTGTAATGAAATGAAATGAAATTGTCTTTATTAACGTATGCTTAAAAAGCACTTATAAGTCGTCAGAATGAGATTAATATCTTCCGGTTCAAAAAGTAGATTCATCCGAGAAGAAATCGATAGGTACTCTTTTTGAAATGCCATGTCTTAATAACTATTAGTTACAATTTATTAGTTAATGGAAATTTAGCAGTGCAGGCGAATAGCCTCATCTGGGTTTAACCATATATTCATATCATTTGGATAATGGATACTTAATGTGCAATTCAGTTTTAAGTTTTGATCGGAATTGCAGCTATGTATATGCGTAACCGATACCTTGAAATGCAATCCCTGAATCAAACCACATATTTACTAATTTACTAACCACATTATATTAATAGCAATATACTGTAGTAATAGCCTTTATATGTAGAACTACTTTTATTGAAAATTATATCAAAAACTGAAGAGAGCTGTAAGTACTATATTTTTATGATAGTTGCTGAATTGGGAGTGCTTCTGCAATCAAATTTTTTTCAATTTAAAAGGCAAGTTGGTATACACGTCTTTGCTAAATTTAAATATACGTCTGCAGTTTCAGAATATTTTGTGATGTTGAAACACAGTTGGGTTGTTAAAAATATAAAAAACATTTTACAAGCTGAAATCTGCGACTCCAGAGCGCATTACCAGGGTCGAGTCCATCGCTTGTATTAAAATATTCATTCTAACCTTTTTCTCGGCTGTCACGCAATTAACCCGAAAGTCCTTTCGAATTTAATAACAGTCTTTAGACGGTAACTGAAATTTAAACGATAATTTGAACGTTCACCTGACTCAAAGAAAGCTAATTGGGCCTTTCCACAGAAAATTATTATTAATGGATACGGAAAAGAGTTGAAGAAAAGGGCTTCGCTGCTTTAAAAAAAAAAAACGTACCTTGTAGATACAATGGATTTTTTTTTATTTTCTTAGTAATTTCAATTCTGTCATTATCTGTATGTATATCTAAAGTTAATAGTAAAACCAGGGCATATTATAAAATACAGGAAGTCTTATGTAAACGTAATAAGATAGTAATTACCTCTATTTATAATGTGACATTTAATAAATAATTAGAATTCGCAATTTTAATTGGTTTATATACCGACATGCATGTGAATTGGTTATTTGTACCCAACAGCTAGATATACATTATGAAATAAATGGACATTAGTGTGGTCAGTCAAATTAATGTTATTGCTTCGGTGTACATGCACAGTTTGAATATTTCAATTTTTATTCTTCACTGTTGCGACGAATTAATTGAAATTAGGCACAAATATTGATGTGATTTGACATAATAAGACTAACATATGCCTTATGCTCTGCTTTTATTTTCAAAGGGATACTTAATATTTATACTTCTTTGATGTGATTCTAAAACATGCGCGTACAAAGTTCTAAGAAGACTTTATTGCCAAAAATAACAATCTTCAAGACCTTAATACCTATATCTATCGCGAAAATCTTGGTCTACGAAATTTCACATTCAATGACGTACCATCAAAATTGCAACGGTCTTTTAATCTTAACCTGTGCTCATTAGTTAAGCAATTAATGTTTAAAAGTGTTAAATTATGGATCACTTTTAGGCAGGAAACACAATTAGCATGCATCACCAGGTCCTAATGAGTCGACTCTGTCTGAGAAGGTGAAATTTTAATGAAACAGTGAGCTGGCAGGGTAATTACCGCCTTCCGCCCTCGGTCTCTGTGACAGCGTCTCAACACTTAATTAGTCACTTCTAGTAGGTGAGGCAATATATATTTATTCATCTATCTTAAAAGCTCTTTGTAGGCTTACAAATTGTTCTCATTTTAAATGAGTTTTTCTTAAATGCAACCTGGGACAGGAAAATAAATACTTATTTTATTTATGTCAGTGAGTAAACGTGCATATCTATACTAATATTATAAAAAGGAAAGATTTGTATTTTTGTGTGTGTATATGTTTGTAATGAATAAACTCAAAAACTACTGTGCCGATTTCAAAAATTCTTTCACCATTGGAAAGCTACATTATCTGGAAGTAACATAGGCTATACTTTATCCCCATACTCTTACAGGAACGGAAACTATGCGGGTGAAACCACAGGGCGCTGCTAGTGGTATATAAAGGTGATAAAGGGGAAAAGATATGTGTCTCAAATACAATAGGTATAAATAAAATCCGAGCAAGAAACTTTATGTGAAAACAAATTTAAGAACGTTTGTAACACTAGATTGGCGGTAGGTAAGAGTAAATAGGCATTCAAGATATTATAGGGAGATCTGTGACGTCACACACATTTACCAAATATTCCTGTTTGATACACCTACCTGTTAAGAATAATAATACAAAGTTCTGTTGAACTAATCGCCTGGTACCTACGTCATCATAATAAACTATAATAAGAAATACAAAACAAGGTTATATTAAAAGCATTTTTTCAAATTTCATACGAGAATATTTGGAAAACTCATATTGGAAAACTTTATATATTATACAATTTAAACGTTACAACCACGTTACAACACTTACTTAACATAACACATACATACATAACATCAAGCCAATAATCCTCGTAGAGGTAGGCAGAGTCAAAGGGACAGCAGGCCTGCTGTCCCTTTGACTCTGCCTACCTCTACGGGCCCCTTTAACCACATTTAGCCAAAAATAAAACTGGGCTGGGTTAGATGGAGCAATGGGAAAAAGTAGTGACAAGTGGCTAGCTTGTCGCCTTCACAATCACATACCCTAAACCCGATATACCATTAGTCGCTTTTTACGACATGCTAGACAAGAAACACAGTTGACACATTCTTAAAGTTGGGACACTTACTGAAAATTTCATAAATATCATGACTGTTTCAATACAACACGAAATGCACGATGTTTAATTCAATTAAGAGCAAGTAAAGCCTGATAGAATCAATACCAACACACCTGGCTCCTGCCAGCTTTTCACTTAGCTTCAGATAGTAGGTTTTACGTCTCTCCTGGAAAATATCCCCGCGTGCGATAAAATCGTAACGTCAGCAATATGCACATTATACACGCCTGCCTCCGAAGATGTGAAATTTTAATGGAGCAGTGAGCACGCGGTTTAATTACCGTCTTCCACTCGCTTGGCTTCTGTCAACACTTAATTAGCCTTGAATTTTGCCTGTCTGGTTTGACGTAATCTCCAAATTTGATCTTGATTTTTCGAAATCATCATTCGATGAATTCGTTTTTTCTTTAAATCTGAATTTCGAAGATCACACATTGGCATAAAAGAAATAAACGACTGTAAACCGTGTCCTTATCTTGACTTTGAAAAAAAATGCCTTGTAATGAACTAATGAGCATTAGTTTTGGGATTAATTTCATTCATACCGATGTTTTCCCTCACCGCTGAGTTGGTAGTAAACATACGTACATAGATTTGAAAAGAATTTAAAATCCAGAGATATATGGCTAGGTTTGAACAAGCCACCCTTCGGTTAAGAGGCGCGGTTCTTTACCATTGAGCTACCACCACTCCTAATGATTGAGCATCAAATATAAGTACCATGATAATGTTTAGTAGTAAAGTAGTAGTGACCTATACTGACTTTCCATTTTTCGTTTTTGATTAGTATTAAAATATAATAATGGACAAGTGAAGTTATTTTCGCAATTGTGAAATTGGATTTATCAGATAAACAATAACAATTTTGTTGATTTGCAAAACAATTTGATCAATTAAACATTAAGTGCTATTAAAACGTTACCTACCCTGCCTCAGTAAAGCAATCCAGTGATATAGATGCTGAATATATTCCGCTGCTGTATTCAATCTGACAAATTGGATGACCATTCGAAATTGATCGGGAGCCATATTTCACGGGTTTTATTTATTCAATATTTTTTATTGTTTTATGACCATCGTAATTTTTGCATTTCCATTTAATTATAATGGGTGTGCAATTGGACACGTGTCGTGAAGAGATAAGTATAAGGCATTTAGGAAGAAAGGGATGAGTGTCCCATGTTGGTCTAGGAGTTAATAAGAATGCACCAACTGTGTTCCTTGCCTAGCATGTTATAAAAGGCGACTAATGGTAGGTATATTGGGCTTTGGGTATGTGCGTAGGCGACGAGCCAGCTATTTGTCAATACTTTTCAACAGTTTTCCATCTAACCCGGTCTGGGTTGGCTTTTTTTGTTTTTGGCTGAATGTGGGTAAAGGGGCTTGGTGCCTTTGACTCTGACTATCCCTTTGGGGATTACGGGCGTGATGTTATGTATGTATGTGTGTGATGAGTCTAAATGTTATTTACTACCCACTCTAACACGAAAAAACAGACATGTACTCGTAGATTTTGTGATATTTAAGAGGTCGTTTAAAAATGGTTGAAGTTGACGTTTGGATCCTCTCTAGAGAAAGTTATATAATATGGAAGGTGAAAAATATTATATAATCTCTTCCTAAGGAGACTCCAGTATGTATCAACTTCAACAATAATATCAATTTACCCTTACAACGAACTTTCCTTAAGAGAGCTATTTACAGCGAAATTACTTGTACTGAACTGCTGGCTACCTACCATTACTTGGCATAAAAACTTAGCTAGTGTTAATGTATTAGGTGGGCAAATGCTTAAGACCCTAAGAACACAATAGCAGTTAAGGTAACTTAAGAACATTGTGCTGGCACGTAGCCGTAACGATTTGTAAGGGCCTTCAGAGAACTCTACCTTCTTACTTGAATAGGTAGGCCAGGCCTCTGACATTCATAGGAAAGGTAACATGGATATTTGGAAAGTAACTTTCATCGTCATCGGATTTCGTAAAATTAGGCTGGCTAAGTGGCTACACCTATTAAATATTTTGAAATTTATACTAATATTATAAAGAGGAAAGATTTGTATTTTTGTATTTTTGTGTATGTTTGTAATGAAAAAACTCAAAAATTACTGTGCCTATTTCAAAAATTCTTTCATCATTGGAAAGCTACATTATCCGGAAGTAACATAGGCTATATTTACATACAAACATACATAACATCACACGCCCATGATCCCCGCAGGGGTAGGCAGAGTCAAAGGGGCAGCAAGCCCCTTCAACCACATTCAGCCAAAAGTAAAGCCGGGCTGGGTCAGATGGAAAATTGTGAAAAAGCAGTGACAAGCGGCTAACCTGTCGCCTACACAATCACACACCTAAAACCCGATATACCATTAGTCGCCTTTTACGACATGCTAGGCAAGAACCACAGTTGGCATATTCTTTTTAAGTCCCAGACCAACATGGGACAGTGGGCTGGGTTGGATGGAAAGCTGTGAAAAAAGAGTGACAAGTGGCTAGTTCGTCGCCTACTCAGTCACATACCCAAAAGCCCGTAAACCATTAGTCGCCTCTTACGACAAGCTAGGCAAGAACCACAGTTGGCACATTCTTTTTTTTTGTCCCAGATCAACATCAGCGACTATGATCTAAAGTAATTACATTTTGTATGTAAATAAATGACGGAAAACGCACAATCAAAAGACTAATGCAAATAGTGTTAATTATATAAAGTCTCTGAAGTATGTTGTATATGGAGACAGTAAGATACAATACACATGTGTGCGTGTATGATATAATTATTGATCTCAACATGTATAACATAGGTGGACCTTCGTAGCGAATTCGCCCTAACAGACATACTCGTAAATGTGGATCGTAAAAGTTTACGTCCCAATTTAGATCCCGGCGATATGGAGTCTCTATTCCTAGTTAATGAAGTTAGGCACTTGTAATTTACCCCACGTTGCCTGGAGTTAGGACGCCGTTCGATGTTTGCTAATGTCTGAAAGTTGAAAAGATAATTAAAAAAGTGTAAACGCAGCATTTAAGTTTATTGATTATTATTTAATAACCGCTTGCCTATTGATTTTAGGTTTTGTTCCAGGTTTCCTAGTTAGTCAAAGTCAGAGTCAAAATAATCTTTGCTTTTATATAGGTTTGAGACAAACACTTATAAATCGTCAATTCAACAAGAAAATCAACTAATAATATGAATCTACCACAGGTTCTGAAGGTTGCCTCTACTGAGAAGAAACCGACAAGAAACTCGGTAGTTATTTTTTTCAACTACATCTTTTACAAAGGTGTACTTATATCAAATTTTACTTGAACCATGTCATGGAGTCGGCTTGTCAGACATCAAAATATAAACTATAGATGTTTATTTTATATTTTTATGTCTAAAGCGTAAATTGACCAGATCAGAGCAGACCAGTCCCCCAAGGTGGCACCTGTTAAAATGATTTTAGGCATTTGGCACATTTGGAAAGTCTCCGTAACGTTTTATTTATAGTTACAGCTATTCAATTGCATATATATGTATTAGGAGAAAAAAATAAAGTTAATATTTTGCTTTACCAGTTTCCACCAACTTCAGATGCACTTTTATCTATTTGCATATTATTTTTGCAAAAAACGAATGGATTATATATTGTTCAATGTAAAATGAATTCTATAAATAACATCATTGTGGAGGTTCATACTACTAATAAGATCTAAATTACTATTCGGTAACTTCAAAACCATAATTAATCATTCTGTTGGTGCAATTTAGATTTTGCATAGAATGCGGGGGTCGCAGCGGTCTCCCAATCGCACATCATATCATAAGTACTACATAATATTGTAAGAAAGATAGATTTGATTGTTTGTTTGTTTGTTTGAATTAAATAGGCTCCGAAACTACCGGACCGATTTGAAAAATTCTTTCACCAATGGAAAGCTACTTTATCAGCGAGTAACATAGGCTTTATTTAATCCCCGTATTCCCACGGGAACGGAAACGGTGAATGCTCATCGCTAATCCTGATTTATAGTTTGGCTACTAATTTTTGAACCATTTCGATTATTGTGATATTTTCTGATATTATATTTATACTAAGACAGTCAAAGTGAACGATAAGCTTGATGGTAAGTAGTTGTAGCCTGTCCGTATGCAGTACCGAGCTTACCCTTGATAACCCTTTTTGTTGTTTATTTGTTAAAGTTATAATTTTATTTATTTTATTTTCACTTGACAATCAATATATCTATACTGAATACGAATGTTTATCGTAAAATCCTTACAAAAACACTTATAAAAGCCATAATACAAATTTGCCACCAGGTTCGGAACGTTGATTCTACTGAGAAGAACCGGTTAGAAACTCGGCAGTTACTCTACGATACCTTCAATCCTTGAACTCTAAGCCTGCTAAAGTATAGTGAAATTATAATTTATAATTTTCCCTGAGTAATATCTAACCAAAATGCCAATTAAGTGAAGCTGGAATAATATCGCTCATAAAATATTTATTAAGACACATTGATCTGGACAGCAATCCGAAAATCTCCCCAATTCGTTCGGAGACTTCTCCTCGCTTCGGAGACTTCTCTTCTTCTTGCTTAGACTTCATTAGGATGTGGATACACTTAGAGACGGAGAGGGTTGGGGTGGAAGTTGTAGCTATAACAACGTGGGGGGCTGTGGATAATTTCTACAATTTTGATATGATTATCCTTATTTACAGTTTTATTAGTGTTATATAACAGATGGGCATAATTCTTGAGTTTAATTTAGTTGTATAACTTCTAAAAAAGTTAGTACTTGCAAAATATAATTTTAATTTATAAATTTATGTACCATAAAACTGTCTCAATACTTTAAACTCCAAAAATAATTGCAGAAATATTAATGAAACCAATCAACGTTGATCATGCATTGTTTTAGATAATTACCTAAAGGATGTTTTAAGTTTAAATAGAAAATAACTATTTCAAGAAATGAAAGAAATTCAAAACGTGGAAAGCTAGGGTAGCAGAAAACCTGCAAACGCCATTAACCTTTAAAGCCTTTTAGAAGGAATGATGTATGTATACTCATTAACAACGTTTTTGCACACACGTTTCTAAGTTGCCCCTAAAAACATTTCACCAAATTTATTCACACTTTCACCTGCGTAAAAGTAAAATTCACACGCGTTTTAATAACTTCACTTGGACCACGGGGAATAATCTGGACCGGATTTATGGTAAAAGTACTAGGGGATATTAAAAAAATGTAGTATTTCGTGAAATCGCCTTTGTTCCAAGTAGTGGTTCGAAGGCGCCCAGGGAAATTACACGTGAAAGGGAATAGGTACGGAAACTTGCGACGTCTCGCCTTAGAGTTTAAGTAATGAACACGGAGCGTGTATTTATACAAGGTGCGGTATGTGCTTATAACGTAAAGCACACACACACACAACATCACGCCCATGATCCCCGAAGGGGTAGATAGAGTCAAAGGGGCAGCATACCCCTTCAACCACGTTCAGCCGAAAATAAAGTTAGGCTGGGTTAGATGGAAAATTGTAAAAAAGCGGTGACAACCGGCTAACCTATCGCCTACACAATCACATACCCAAAATCCGATATACCATTAGTCGCCTTTTACGGCATGCTAGGCAAGAACCACAGTTGGCATATTCTTTTTAAGTCCCAGACCAACATGGGACAGTGGGCTGGGTTGGATGAAAAGCTGTAAAAAAGGAGTGACAAGTGGCTAGCTCGTCGCCTACTCAATCACATACCCAAATGCCCGTAAACCATTAGTTGCCTTTTACGACATGCTAGGCAAGAACCACAGTTGGCACATACTTTTTTTGTCCCAGATCAACATGGGACAAAATTAATATAAATATATAATAGACTAGCTGTGCCAGCGGTGTCACCCGCGTTTATGGTTAATATTATAAAGACTATTTCCGTCATACATGATTTCTATGTAACTTTAACCATTAAGGCTGCACACGCGACGGAAGCTTATTATCCTATTGATTGTAGCGTGATAAAAAGTATACTATAACCTGCCCAGGAGTATGAAGAATAATTGTACCAAGTTTCGTTAAAATCCGTCGAGTAGTTTTTGTTTCTATAAGGAACATACAGACAGACAGACAGACAAACATTTTACTGATTGCATTTTTGGCATCAGTATCGATCACTAATCACCCCCTGATAGTTATTTTTAAAATATATTTCATGTACAGAATTAACCTCTCTACAGATTTATTATAAGTATAGATATATAGTAGATATAAAGTAAAGATTCCATTTATACATACTATTACGGCCGCAGTTCCCAAAGAGGTAAGCTGAGTCACAGGAGTTATATGAGCATTATCTTTTAACTACATTTAGCTATAAATAAAATAAATTATGTTAAAGAGAAAATTATGAAAAGGAGTGGCAGACAAGGGGTAGTTCATCGCCACAGTCGTCGCCTACATAATAACAAAACTAAAAGCCAAATCACTGACGCCGCCTTCTACAACATGCTAGACAGGGAACACAGTTCGAACCAATGAACTGGGAAGGTAGGTTTAGTTAGTTCGAAATCGATTAAAAAATTATGCTATTAATCTAATTAACATACAACATAACATCACGCCCGTAATCCCCAAAGGGGTAGGCAGAGGCAAAGGGACTGCAGTCCCCTTTAACCACATTCAGCCAAAAATAAAACTGGGCTGGGTTAGATGGAAAATTGTGAAAAAGCAGTGACAAGTGGCAAGCTTGTCGCCTACATATCACATACCCAAAAACCGATATACCATCAGTCGCCTTTTACGACATGCTAGGCAAGAAACACAGTTGGCACATTCTTTTTAAGTCCCAGACCAACACGGGACAATGGGCTGGGTTAGATGGAAATCTAATTAATGTTAAAGAAGCAAGTGCGGTGTGTAAGGATCGTGCCATATGGCGTTCGGTTCTTTCTGCCTACCCCCTAGGGAAGTGGCATGAAATTTAGTTAGTTATAAATTTATTCTCAATTTTATTTTTTGACTAAATGTTGTTTAAGTGGCTTATCGTTTCATAGACTCTGTCTAACCCTTCAAGCATTGCATGCGTGATGGTATGTATATAAATTATATAAATGGATTTAGTAAATAAGTAAATATATTTTTATCTAAAGCTGTGAGTTGTCATATAAGAGAAAACTATTGGATACACGCATTCTTCAAATGAAATATTAAACTGAAATAATGTACACAAAAGAGTATTAAATCCGCTATAAGCCGTTGACTTTCATCATCTCAAACTTGTCGACCGAGGGTTGCGGCTACTGTGAACACGACAGTAATTTTGAATTTATACCACGAGGGCCTATATAATTTCATGTGTGAGTCCATTATAATCTCTTAACATACCTACGTCTATCAATTCAAAAGATGTAACAATTTAAACAACACTTAGGTTTTGATGTGACTTACATATACCTAGTATCACCCTATAGTAAACTGTTACGTCTTTATTTTTTAGGAAATAGTTAACACACTTAACATCACGCCCGTAAGCCCTGAAGGTGTGGGCAGAGTCAAAGGGATCCTTTATCCACATTCAGCCTAAACAATAACTGGGCTGGGTTAGATGGAAAATTGTGAAAAAATAGTGACAAGTAGATAGCTCGTCACCTACACCAATAGACACCCAAAACCCGATATATCATTAGTCGCTTTTTACGACTTGCTAGACAAGAAAAACAGTTGGCACATTATTTTTATGTCTCAGACCTACATGGGACATAGGAAAGAAAACAGTAAAACAAAAATAATGCTGAAAAATCGCATAAGCTTGCTTCATTTGTCGTGATAATTTATACCCCACGTTGCAATATTTTATGGCAAGTAATATAATAATGTAGCTTATTACTAGCTAGACGGTAGAGTAGAGAGGACTGGGAAAAAAACCGCTGACAGCCCCCTTCTTGGGCAACCCAATGCATTATGATTAAATCTGTGGTCACCCCTCGTTCAATTAATCCTTGAATTGAGTCGAAACCTCGTCTTTATTGAGGAAATCTGCTTGTGAATCAAATCGCGTGCCGAATTACAGCAAATTGTAACCGTTTCCAAGATTAACAAGAAAAATAATGGCTGACTTGTGACGTTCAATAAGGCTATGGACGGTTGGGGAAAGAAATCAGCTATATGACGTTTAATTTATTTTGTAATAGTGCGCGTAGCGGAGTATATTAGACTTGTATTGAAGGGAGACTTTTGTTTGGTACTCGTAAATTGTGGGTAATAAAGAAAATGGTATGAATATTACCGTTCTATGTAAAAAGGCAATTACTATTTCTCGTAATAAGTCTATTGCAAAATGTACGAACACGCCTTTATGTACCTCGGAAAGTTAAATTTTTTTCCGATGGTTTTATTCTTGGTGACGTTTCCTAATGAAGGTTGTTATGATTTACGTAGGTATTTCAGAGAAATATTGAAGTTCTTATTACGACAGATTGCTTTCATCTGGTAGTACAGATTATGATATTATGAGATTTGAATATTTGAGGTTTTATTATGTTGTATTACATATTTGTCCTCACTGGCCTGAGTGAACTATAATATTTTTAATTAAACAGCACATGTATATTTTTAAGAAAATGTAATTTCCCAATACATGTCGAAAATATAAAAAAGTCAGATACTTGGTTTTGTTAGTTCGCCTTCGTGTTGTTAATGAATAAACAATCTTGGTAAAGGGGCATAAATGAGAATTAATCTTTGGTCGGTGCCATTTCTCTTCGTTTCGGTACTTATCATGGTAGGCTCAGGGAATAGTTTGCTATGTTTTTGTAGCTACCAGTACATTATATTCGAAGATTTACCTGAATTATGATTGCTATATTTATTTTTTGCTACAAGATAAAATATTACTGTCTGAATGGTTTTGTTGTTTATGATTAAAGACAACTTTTGGCCTAGAAATCTATGGATACTATAAAAAAAATGGTTTTAATAAGTTGGTAGAAATGTTGAATATTTATACTTAGATATTTTTAATAATATACGTTATTAGAGTTGGGTACCAAAATATTATTGGAGTTATTTTATCATTGACTTCTTTGAACCTAGCTTTATGTGATTTTTTTATGGTCACTACCTGCAGAGTTATTTTTTTCGACATTATAAAATAATTAATATATTAATATTTTTTTCGATATAAAAAAGAAAATGATAAATTTATTTAAGCAAATTATATGAGGGGCCCGTACTATTTATTTTACTACGTGTACATTGGAAACTTTCCTCATTTTCAATTAAACAAACAACAACTCTATCCTTTTAATAAAGATTGGACTTATCCCGTATACTTTCAATATTCTTCCAATTTAATACCAGCTCAAGTTTAGTTTCAATTTTCTTCCATAAAATTTATTTTCTAGGAAATTTCGAGTTTATTTGCGAATCCTCTTAAGATATTTATTTCGAAGTGAACGGGTAAGAGCCATATTCAAAGCGCTTTAATGGTCCCCCGATCATTCAGCGATATTTCCTTTCACAGGGTTAATGTTGGCGATATTTATCTCTTGACGATTGATGTACTATTTATTCGGAAATGAAAGGTAAAGTAGAGAAAAAATGCAACGTGAAAACTGCTGTGAGGTGCACTGTTGATTTTTGCCGAGTGTTAAAACAGATTTATTTGGGTCAATATTTACAGATTGGGCCCGATTAATGAGTTTCTTAAACGTAGTTTATCTTTGCGATATCATACCAATAATTGTTGTTATGTAATAAATGATTATAGGAAAAGTAAATTGTTTAGATTTACAGCATTTATGTAACTCATAGCATATAATTAAATAAATTAACACATGATAAGACGTCCATGTCTCGTATAAAATGCTGGACATATCACATGAACATTTGTTTCTAGCAAGATTTTGATTAGCCCCCTTTAGTTGGCCGCGTCTTTAATCACGAGACAAAATGGTCCGTTAATTAATATTTGATTAGTTAAATATCAAATAGGCGTACTACGGTTAACAAAACATGAGAAATCCTTCACTGAAAGTATTGGGCCAATATATCTCTAACTGACGAATAAATTAGCTCTGCTCAGTAAGATATTGCAAACTTCCAATAGTTTATTGATAAAAAGCAGCACGTCTGTGTTACCATGATGTTAATCCTGTTTTATTTTAGGATCTGCTTGCCTTTTCTGAGTCTTCATTGCTTTTACTTCAGTTGAAAGTTCTGTCTGGTAAATCCTTCTTTATTATAGGGACGTGATCAAGAGAATTTTTTTAGATTGAGTTCTCGAAAACATAAGAGCTTGGCTATTTTAATTAACTTCAATATTAAAGGCAAATAAATCTCAATTTTCGCCAACATCGAGTACTAAGCTGATAAAACAATCGACGCCATTTTTTCGTATCGATTGTTTCCGAATCTAAACAAATGTACATACTTTAGTATAGATGGTTGGATGTTTGTTACGACCATACCTGCAAAATTTTGCGTCCATATGACCAATAAATATATTGGTAAGAAGTGGGAAGCGGAAAATTTCTCACAGCCAGTGCGCGTATCAGGAAATGTATGGTAATTCTCATGACAGATTCAATTCTCGCTGTTGATGGACGAGGGCTGAGCGGCGGCGACTTCAGGATTCAATGAATGAAAGCGATTCATCTTGTCTGGAACGCGATACATTACCCAGGTGCTATCCTGTGGGTTGCCAGCATATTTGGATTTTGGGCTTAATGAAAAGGTACCGGAATATGTTTTTTTAGGAGCGGTTAATGGTAAACAATCGATCTTTTTAAAAAAAAAAAATCATGTGCGTGGAAATAAAGTCAATTTATTATTTTGTTTATTGATATCATTTCATTCAATCAATTAAATATCAGAATAGCGTTTGAGAAAAGTGATATCAAGCAAAGGAACCCGTCCCAATATTGTAGCAATGACTGATATTTTGTTATTAATATACAATAACTGAGTACATTTTCATTTATTGCGATATATATTATGGTGCAGTGAAATATAAATGTCTCAGCCATATTGAGATTACAGATGATGTTCTAAGCTAAAGCATTCTTTAAATGGTTGATGGTTCTTTAATGGTAGTGAATCGTCTAAAGTAAGACACCTCGTGTTCGTAAATGCCCCCTTGCAATCTCTAGGCTTAAATCCGTGCCACAAATAAGTACTTATAGTTAATCCCCGTATATAAAATAAGGATATATGCAAATATATTACTGATACACAAATTTTCTTGTACTTATAAAACCTCAATAGAAGTTTAATTAATCAACCAAGCGTGTAATCTACTTACTACATTATTACAGGAATAGCTGATATGTAATTAATAGATACGTCGAGCGCCTAGCAAACCATTTGGGTAACATTACACCTGTTAATTGTTGTCAAGGTGTAATTTATACGTAGGTATTAGGCAGTAAAGTACTGATATTGATTAATAGGCGGGTTTCTCTCTCTGGCATTTCTTGTCGTCAAGATTAAGGCTATAAATAGCAGTAGGGATTATGAACGTCAGAGCCTACTGTGTTAGTATTTGCGTTATTAAAAAGGATGTTGTTAATGTTTGCTAATAGAGTATGGGTTTTTTATTATATTGGCTGATATAACCTCTATTTTGTGGATACTTCCATCAACAAAAAAATTAACGACGGAACTTATACTTAAGTTGTGGCAGAATATACATATGTGTATGTATCGTTTTTAGATGATGGTAAATTCTATTTCCATAATAAAGGTCAACAAGGTTTTTGAACCAGAGCCAGACCATAGAGCGGTGGTATCTCAATGGTAAGGACACGCGCTTCTTAACCGAGGAGTGCGGGTTCAAACCCGGGCAAGTACCTCTGGATTTTTCAAGTCTATGTACGTATTTATACCACTAGCTCGACGGTGAGGGAAAACATCGTGATGAAAACTGAAAATTCAAACAACTTTGGATTTGTAACCATATTCCAAAAGTTGTCTGGTTCCCCTATATTAGGGTTACGAAGGTCAGATCGGCAGTCGCTTCAATGTAATTACCAGACTCGCTAAATCCTGGATCATGGTCTAAGCGGACCCTGTCTAAGCACGGGACATAACGCTAGGATGATGATGAAGGTTTTTGAACCAGTTCTCTTAAGTTCTGTTACGAGTGGCTTTTAGATTATTTTGCAATCTTGCGAAATATTGTGACAAACGAACCGTACACCAGTGTAAGTGTGATGGAAAACCCTTTGTATTAATAAAATCAATCAAAGAATGGCAATGGAATAAAGATTTACGAGAACATTTCGTACGTTGAATCGTTACAAAATGGCCTCCACTGCGAACGAATGTACGAAACTCAAACCTCGTCGGTTATAGTCCTCGACACTCAGGATCCATTCGCGCGAAGTGATCACACCACTAAATTGGGTCGATTCATCTTGCTCACATGTAGATGCTGATATTAAGGGCTAGTGCTCATGAAGATTTAAATGCTTTGTCTTACGTTTATCTGGAACTCATAAGGAAAGGACTGTGTTCCCTGCCTAGCATATCGTAACAGGCAGCTAAGCTAGTGGTTTGGTTTGGCAACGTGCTAGTCACTACTTTTTCAAAATGTTCCATCTTACCTAACTCGATTTTGTTTTTGGCTAAATGTGGTTTTAGATGTCCAATGCTTCTTCAGAGATTGCGAGCGTGAGTAATTTGCGAATACTGGAAATCTTCTTTTAAGAAAGAAAAAAGTATGGTAACCAGGCTATAATCCAACTTATATTAAGTAACTAGTACTCTAGGCCGATAGCTACAAAGGTGGTACTTTAGTGACATGAAAGTGACAACCATTATGCCTAATACATCTTCCATTTAATTAACTAACTAAATCTACCCGGCCGTGAATGATAATGCGATGGGACACTGGATGTAATCAACCTGATTTACATTACCAGTCAAATGGATAGTCTTGTCTTGTCCGATCTGATTATTCATTATGACTTCTTTTGACTTGAATTGAAATGTAATGGCTTTGTTCGATCATCACTGAGAAGAATTCAATTAATGAGCAGTTTTATTGGAATGCTTCAAGAATTGAATTTGCTCCATAAGTTTCTAACTAACTGACTAAATTAACGTTTCGCTTTTAAAGGTGATGTTTTTGAACTGAATAGATAGAGATTTTGTGATTAATTCGACACATCTTGGACAAATTTATTGACAACGACTTAAAATAATTAAATCATGCGCTACTTCAGACATATCGCATTTACTATTGTGGAGAATATTCAAACGTTAGTTAGCATTATTGGGTAGTGAAAAATTATTTGTTGTTAATATATTGCTAAGAGGGAACGACACCTGTATCTTTGTATTGACAGAATGGTTTCCCAATTTAAGTATTTTGAATGATGTTCCGGCAAACAAAGTAGCTTTGATGGGAATATCGTTAATTATCTACACAACTGGGTATCACAAAAGTTAAAACTGGGTATGAGGATGTCTAAATATTTTATTTTTCTAAGGTTTATGAAGGAAATGATTTATAAATCCATGACGTCATAATTTGCTATTGCGATAAAAAATATATAAGGAGGTATTCCTCGAAGCGCATCAATTTTGAAGCGCACCTCATGAGGCACACCTCAACTATTCCACGAAGCGTACCTTTCAGTTGCGCTTACGATAGCAATTAAAAGCATAATACCTTCAACTTACGAATTCAGTGACAAGTAAACACTTCACTTTTGGCAGTGTATTGCTTGGAAAAAGGGTTAATGAATCTTCAAAGAATCCATGATTAATGAAAACTATACCTACCTATAGTTTTTATAACCTACCAATATTTTACGCAATATACGCGATATAAAATAAGCTTCAGAGACTTAATGCATCAAAGAGGTGGCCATTATAATTATCATTTATAAAAAAAAAATTGAATTTTATTTTTAATTAGTTAAAAGTACAATAGTTTCTTGGTAGACTTTAACAAGCGTGTCGCACGGGTCAGTCGTTCATCCTCCATTACGTAAATCTTCCCGCGAACCCCCTATGCCCTAATGGCGAACCATTAGGGGTTCGCGTACCCTTCTCTGAGAAACGCTGCTCTAGAGCACGGAATTGATTACATATTAAAAAAGATACATTTACAATTTACGTTCTATTAATTTATTCACAGCTGCTACTTCTTAATATATTACTAAAGTTATTTTAACTAAAACATCCATTTATAAAATGGAAAATAACAAAGCGACGGCAAATTTAGAAAATAAATGTTTTGACAAATTGACGCCTCTCAAACGAGGCCTGAGGGGCGTCAATTTGTTAAAAAAGTATTTTTCCATTTTTTATTGGTCCTGAAATTTCAATTTAACAAATGGAATGAATAAGTTTGAAACCAATTCGTATGTATTTAATCTAACTAACAGGCACACATTTATAAAGGAGTTTATTGTATTGCGTTTTGGTAGCGGGAAACTAATTGTATTATAACATATTCGATAGTCATTTAAAAGCAGCAAATTGTCAATTAAATATTGCCGGGATTGTGTCACGTATAAACGAAATGATATTTGATGGTATCTTGTTAATTGAAAACGAACACTTTGATAATTATCAAATACAGTTTTGTTCGTAATTAATTAATTATTTGAATCACGTGTCCAATTTGGGATTAGATCTGTGTTATTTTACCATAAAATGCAAATTATTAGCTTATAATAGTGATTTGAAGATTGGCTCGATGATGCATTCGGCAGTGACCCTGTACTATGCGCCAATAGTTGCGGGTTCGATTCTCCCCAGGATAAACATTCACGTGATAAATACGTCCCCAGGATAAATATTCATTTGTGTTTGTTCGGTGTGGGAGTGGTAATGTCTTATATTTAATAATAATCGTTTATTGCACAAAATAACTTAGGTTACAGATACATAACATGTTATTAAAATTAGTTTATGCATTAGTAGAATAAAGCAGTAGATATTACAGGGGTTCCCAAACTAGGCAATGCAATTCTTGGTGAACCTAGAACATTAATGTAAAGTATTTCAGGTTAAGCTAAGTACTCTAAAAGCTTTAATTTTAAGCAATTAAGCTAAACAGTCATCATCATCCTCTTGCCCTTCTCCCAGTTCATCTGGGGTCGGCGCAGCATGTCTTCTTCTTCCATACGTCCCGGTCAGCCGTCATCAAGCTATCCACTTTCATTTTACTCATATCATCTTTCACACAATCCATCCATCTCTTATTTGGCCTTCCTCTTCCTCTCCATCCACTAATATTCATACTCATCACTCTCTTTGTCACATGTCCTTCCTCTCTTCTCATCACATGCCCATACCAAGATAAACGGTTTCCTCTCATCTTATCTACCACTGGTGTCACTTTCATACTTCCTCTTATATATGTATTTCTTATCCATTCGCGTCACTCCACACATCCACCTTAACATTCTCATTTCCGCTGCATGCACTCGTCTTTCATCCGTCTTCTTCACGGCCCAACATTCCGATCCATACAGTATGGCAGGTCTTATAATGGTTCTGTAGATTTTGCCCTTAATCCTTAAGGGCATTCGTGGATCGCATGTTGCTGCTGTGACCTGCCGCCATTTCATTTAACCTGAATTGATTCGATTCAATTAAGCTAAACAATATTATTTATAAATTAAGCTAAAACAATATCATTGACAATTTTGGTGACATAATGCTTAGAGCAAAACATACCCAAACGATACAAATATTAAACAAGTAGCAGCATTTAACAACATTACACAATACAACTAAACATCGTGCTACGCCACCCAGCACGTCTCAACCTTTTCCACCCAGGAATCTCTGCTATACCAGAGGGATATGAGAAGAGGGTCTCGTCAGGGAGGCGCCTTCCACCCGGTGACCCAAATTGACGGCGAGGACCTGTACGTGCGGGAGTGTCAGTGCCTCCCGCGCCCATCGCAATGCATTGGCAGTGCGCCCCTGCCGGGTTGCCGAGGATAGGGAGTCGGGCAACGACAACACCCAATTCCTCCTCTTCCTCGGCAATCCAAGTCGGCCGTAGGCAAAGCTGTGGCCTGTGCCGCGACTGGCTGTCAAGACTCCAGTCGCGGCCCACCTCGAGGTCCCTCTTAGCTTTAGCCCTGGATGTTCCAAGTCCAGGGCTTACTAAGTACGACAAACTGAGAAACCCAGCGGGGGGGATATATTGTTGATTCTGGTATCCGTAACAAAAGTACATAAGCTACTTATTCCGGAGTCATATCAATGTAGGTATGTGATGTTGTCTGATATTTATTATTACTTATTTATTTATATAAATATGGTTGTTACACGGTTTTAAAAGGAGAGAATTGTCAATTGTGTTTTGCGGTATGATCGCTAATTGTGGACTGGTTTTAATTATTGCCTTTGCGTCGGTATGTACATATACTGATGATCCTCTGTGGAAACCTATATGATGTAGCAGTTTAGCTACTTTCCTCAAAGGAAAAAACCATTTGCTATAATTGTTCATGGTTAAGTTTTTGTTTAATTGGAAGATTAGGTGTTCAATTGGAACAATGTATCTGTGACGAAGCGAACATCACGTTTCGAATTGAGGACAAACATATATTGACATTGGATGACTGGCCCGTTGGTCGAGTGGTCAGAGACCCTGGCCACGAAACCAAGGGTCGCGGGTTCGAATCCCGCTAGGGGCAAATGTTTTGTGTGATAAACATGGACATTTTTATTTGAGTCATGGATGTTTATAAACGTATTTAAGTATGTCTATCCGTTCACCTAGTATCCATAGCACAAGAATAAGCTTAGTTTGGAGCTAGGGAATTGGTGTGTCAGTCTGAAGAATTTATTAATTAATTAATTAATTTATTTATTTTGAGCTCATTTTCTAATAACTCTCATATAAAAAACAAAGGTTCGTAGTTTACTTACACAGCTGATGTCACTAATACTACCTTATCTAGCATATATATAGCAATGGTTTTATATTTTTAGTTAAACTATGTAGAGAATTGTTATGCAACACTAGTTGTTATTAGTTAAATATTTTTCATCACAGCCATACTACCGGTAATACTTTTATATTCATTCAATGAATGAAAATCAGTAACTTTTATCACAAAGTACCGCAGTTATACTTATAGCCACGTTTGTAAATATGATGTAACAGTTTTGTAACATTTGTTGCAGACTTGCCTAATAATGAATAATTATTGTAACCAAACGTTGACTATTTTATCAAGTTGACCACCGTAACACATACACTAATACACTAATAACTATTTTTTTTTTGTTAGATAGTTTAATACTTAGAACTGTCAAATAAACTTAGCATCACGCCCATAATCCCCGAAGCGGTACCCGGAATCAAAGGGGCCCAGGCCCCTTTAACCACATTCAGCCAAAAACAAAACTGTCGTTCTCAAAAAAGTGACTGCCCTTCGGATGCAGCATAAAGCAATAATTCAATGCTTCTCGATTTCAACGTACAATATGGGGATTCTTCGTCAGATTTTATAAAAATTCTAGGTAGTTTGATTTTTACGAAATTTTATCCGGTTACGTTGTCTGCGTTGGCGTATGCGATGTGATTTGTATGCTGAAATGACGCGCAACATTTGTCAGTCCACACACGTCGCCTGCATACGAGACTATCTATGCAGATAAATAAAATTGAAGTGTCTGTTTGTAATGTTTAAACAACAGATTATTATTAATATGAATACTACGCAAGTAGATATACACGGATCTTTAAAGGAAATGATTTTGACTGTCTGCAGTTTGCTCTGGCATCTGAAACGGTAGCGTTTTTTTGACGGATTTTTTGCTGGAACAGAGAGAGAGAGAGAGACAGAGAGAGAGAGAGAGACAGAGAGAGAGTTATGAAACTGTCACGTGGAAATGTTTTTTTTAACTTTACGCAGATTCTGTATACTTGAACATAATATATTATTCTGACATTGATATCAATTAAACTCCTTGACATAATCCAAATAGTAGCTTACAACTAGGCTGCAGAGATTAATAAATATTTGCCTATGTAAATGTGTTTGGTCTAGTGTACATGATGAACGGCGTAAGGTAACATATCAATTGTTGATCTATCAGTATTGAATATGATAATGAATGGATGACATGACTAGTCTGGCTTATTACATCAGTATACCTACCGTAAAATAAACCTCAACTACAAATCTTTCAATAAAAAAAGACCAAATTAGGAGACTCCGTTCGCTTTTGTGTTTACTTGATTACAGTAATGTTATTTATATGTATGTCCCGATGAGACACTCTCCGCATGTCCCTCTGATTCAACAGAGGGTACAGCGAGAGTGTAGGCCCATGACGCCGGTCGCGACGAACGGCGTCTGATTCCTGGGCGGAGGAGTCGAGAAGTGCTGGGTGGCCTGACATGTTTCTTCAGCTGAGTCTAGCGTCATCCGGTTGGAAAGACCACTGTACGACGACTGTCTTCGGTCGTCAGCTGGACGCTAAGGTCTAGCGTCCAGCCGACGACGTATATGGATCGCTCTAAGGAAAGTTAACTTGAAATTATTTGGTGTTCATTGACGTTACCCACGCATAGTTGAATCAATGAATAATAAAAACAAAATCACATCAATAATTCGATAATAGCACTGCAGACTATACGTATATTTACACGGCATATTTACATTTCAATTAGCAAAATAAATTAGTAACTCGTAAATTCTAACAGCGGATTGTTTTGAATAGACATGTTATAGCAAATGTTGCCTACATATTCAATTCTGGTATTTGGGGAATGGTAATGATTATTCCATGTACGCGTTCCTATAAAGTTATATTTGAATAAATAGACGTTGTTATTATTCAAGTAATGAATAGGTTCGTCGTGCCTAATGTTACTCGGAGCGGAATAATTTGAAGATGTGGAGGCTTAGTGGAAGGTCGGAATATATTATGTTTGTTATTTAATTTCGTTCTGAATACACGAACACAAATATTGCGTAATGCGGTTGTGTATTAGAGTTCTAATGGCAACTAAAAATGTTGTTCGGGCGGAATAATTTGTGGATGGGACGGTGGGTCGTAGGTAATATGCTTATCAAATTTAATTTTATGTCACATTTGGTCTTACCAAAAATATTACAAAAACTGGCTATTAATTAAAAAAAAAAAGCTTGATATTGATATGTTTATATAAAATGTTCCTTATCACGTACGACATTTCAATTTTTATTAGTTTTTCGGGTTCCGTACCTAAAGTGTTTGTCCGTCTGTCTGTCACCAGGCTGTATCTCATGAACCGTGATAGCTAGACACTTAACACAGAATAAAATAAATATTTAAGGGCTCCCATACAACAAACGTGATTTTAGTGCCGTTTTTTGCTTGATATTAATAACGGCAACAGGTAGACACTTGAAATATTCACAGAATATTTAGTTGTTTAGTGTCTAACTTTGTAAAATAATGGTTCTGATCCCTTTGTGCGCAAGTCCGACTTGTACTTTAACCGGTTTTTTTTACAAAACTGTGTAATAAAACATTTAAATCTTTAATACGAGTAAGTACATAAAATAAAACATAGCGCGGCGTACAGCTTTTTACCATTTGAGAGAATATTCTATTGAAATTTGCTAATGAAGGCTGAAAGTTATTTCCCACAGAGCTAAGGAGGAAAGGAGTAAAGAAACCACAATGAATCTTGATTAAGGTTGGATGCAAGTGACAAGTTGAAGAGTTTATACGCTTTAACGTTTACAAGAACATTTTCTAAATAACATACATAATATCATGACGCCCGTACATAATACCTTAGGACCCGAAATCAGTAACAAAAGAAATTTGCTTCCACAGAACGGCAGTTTCGTTTAAGGGAAAAGATCGCTTTGGCACCTGTTCATAAATCGGCAGTACGATTTCTTTTTTATATCAAAGTATAGCAATTCCGAATGCATAAGCATAACATATCTATATGTTTGTAGGTATTTAGGTCTGTCCCGTAACGTGTGCATCCCGCAACAGCGTATCCGATTTTATGAATAAGGTTGAGTAAGGTTGTCATGTGGGTAAAATAGGTTATAGAATGACTTCAAAATAAAGGCATATCCTTTTGCTTCTTTACAGCAGTGATGTTAACCTTTTTGTCATGATGGACCGCTAGACAAGATTTCTGAATAGTCATGGACCACCTAACTGATGTATTGTTTTGAGGTAATATATAGTTGGATGGAAATAAAGAGTCCTCCCCCGCCCACGTGCACTTCGCTCGGATGCGCATCACGCAATGCCGCGTTGTGTCGACACGTTGTATATGGTTATTATTTACCGATGTTTTATGGAGCGGAGAACTTAGGATGCTCATAGGAACCACCAGTGGCCCGCGGACCACTAGTTAAGAACCACTGCTTTAGAAAGTAAGTTTACTAGTCCGTTTTGTGTTTTTGAACTAAGTATATGATTTAATATTTTTAAGTCAGTAGCTTGTTACTTAGACCATTTTAGTTCGTGGTATTGAACCGTTTCAATTAATTTAAAATTGAGTCGTAATGTAACGCTTCATAAACATTAGATCAGAAGAGAGGAATAATTAATGGCGACTTCGTGGCAATTTTGCCAGAAAGTAAGTTTCCTTTTTTCTTTGTATCTCCTTTAATCTAATTTCATATTTACATAGTAAATTTAGCGGAAAGTAACCCTTTCTTATCATTTAATACTTTTTTACATAACTTGGGAGGTTTTTATTAAAAATTTTAAAATTTATTTTTGTGAATGGTTGGGAATGTCCCTTAGCAATAAAATTGGCAGACTTAATGCCTGCCCATTAAGTCTGCCATTTTCATTTTTATTGGTGTAAAAAGAGAAAGAGCTTATTGGGTTCTTGAAAAATAAATATATTTCTTATAACATATAATAGATCCAGTATTCCTCAGATATATGCCATTGGGTATCTCTTTCTTCTGTAATAAACTAAATTGTACGAAGTTTTTGAAACTAAATAATTAAATATAAAACGTTTGAATATAAATGGCGAACAGATTTCATTGGAACGGACGTTGTTTTATCTCGTCTTGTTGCCGTCGATTTCAATCAAGTCGGTTCGTTGGTTTTATCTCAACAGGTTTTGTGCGAACGTTTTATTTTCAGTGAATTTATATTGACGAATATTTTCCCTAGCTACTAGCTTTATTACTTTCATTTAATAATAAGATTGAGAAGGGCCTTACGTGAGTGGCAGTTCAAACCCCAACCGGGTCCAATACTTCTGAATTTCTTAATTCTAAATTATGTTAGGAGCTATTAAAAACATAGAGCTTGTATGAAAAGGATCATGAAAGCAAGTGACGTGTGTAATGACGCTTAGACCATGGTCCAAGATTTGGCGTGTCTGGTAATTACATTGAAACGACTGCCGATCTGACTTCCGTAACCCATAAATAGGGGAACTAGACAATTTTGAATCATGGTTACACATCCGTAGTTATTGGAATGTGCAGGTTTCATCATGCAATTTTTCCTCACCGCCGATCTAGTGGTATAAATACGTATATAGATTTGAAAAACTCAGAGGTACATGCCCAGGTTTGAACCCGCACCCGTCGGTTAAGAGGCTTACTATTGAGCTACCACCGCTCCTCTTCAAAATACGAATGCGAATTCAAAATCTTTCAGTAAGTTAGTTATTTATGCAACTGGAAGGGATGCTACTTTAAAATATTTACATTACATGCCTTTAATAAACTCCAGACACCGCCATACAAAACTACCAACCTCTTAGAATATTCATTCGTTTGACGATTGAAGAACTCGCTATCATTCTGCACTGGAGATCTCAGTACTTCTCAATATTTATTTATCATCATTGACCGACTGAGTAAAGTTCAACAGCTTCATCATCACGCCAATCTGTCAACAGGCTCAACACAAACAGACGAGACGAACTCGCGACAAAGCGAACCTTTCCCATTAGCGGAGAGCAAACCCTAGTAATGGAGTTTGGATTGCTTTAAAGATTTATTTCCACTATGGAATGTCTGCCTATCGGCGCAAACATTAAGCGATTCCGCAATTTAATTGAATCTGTCCGATACGGGCCGGTTGTATGTGTGTGTGTGAATGCGTTGCATAACTCGTGACATTAAACTTTTTTATGTGCAAGTGTGAACGTGCGGTTTGGTCAGCGACGATTTAGGATGCAGCCAACAGCTTCCTTTTTCATATTGTGGTTAGAGAGTGCGACCTCTATGTGGGATGGCATTGTTTGCGCTGAAATAACCGCATTTTGTGCATTTAACTGTTCAGTACTCTTAAACGTAGAATAATATGAATTCTTCTGTGCAATATTTAATTCTTACAAACTTAACATCACCCCCATAATCCCCGAAGGGGTAGGCAGAGTCAAAGGGGCAGCATGCCCCTTCAACCACATTCAGCCAAATATAAAGCCGGGCTGGGTTTGGTGAAAAATTGTGAAAAAGCTGTGAAAAGCGGCTAACCTGTCGCCTACACAATCACACACCCAAAACCCGATATACCATTAGTCGCCTTTTACGACATGCTAGGCAAGAACCACAGTTGGCATATTTTTTTTAAGTCCCAGACTAACATAGGAGTGGGCTGGGATGGATGGAAAGCTGTGAAAAAGGAGTGACAAGTGGCTAGCTCGTCGCCTACTCAGTCACACATACCCAAAAGCCCGTGAACCATTAGTCGCCTCTTACGACATGCTAGGCAAGAACCACAGTTGGCACATTCTTTTTTTTGTCTCAGATCAACATGGGCCAAGTCCCAGACCAACATGAGACAAACAACTTCCTTTATAAGAATTCTATCTTTACGCTTGTTACCCTAGATTTTGTGGCCAAATGACTAAAAAGATTTGGTTTTTATTTCATTAGATAATGAGTCAGAGTGGTAGCTAGAATAAGATATGTTTTACTTTTCAGATAGTTGCTCCAGTAGCTGATTTACACGATTTATTAAAAACCAAAAGCTACTTTATTTTCCTACATGTCTGATGATAAACAACGCGGTGCTAAATAACCGCCATAATTTAATATGTATAGGAAGAGAATGTTTCGATTTACTTATATTTAACATTGCTGCAACATTTTCACACAAACTTGAGATTTTATGGAAACCTTTACACTCTGATTTTATCTGATATTCCCACTAGGAGCCGAGAGCCAGATCGTATAGTCCGTATATAATGTTTCCCTAATATGCATATTACTTCAACTTATACATATAAGTGCTGTTCAAACGATCGCATAAAATATGAGTACCAAAACGCTTAAGTTGATTTCAGTAAAACATAAAATTTTCAATTTGTCGGGTCCTTTGTTTGTTTTGACCGATTTAAGTACTTTTTACAGAAAAATAAAATTAAGGGTAAAACTTTTAGTAGTAACGAGTATTTCATTACAGTTAGATTGTATGTGCATAAAGTATTTGCCAAAATAATTACGAGAAAAAGAAAATTATTACAGCCAAAAAACAACCATGTTTTTTGTACGATCAACACGTCAAGCCCCAATATTTTTTATAAGCACACGACGGCAAGAGTTCAATCGTTAATGGAACGCAGAAACTTTAAACGAAGGAGATGTCCCCTGCGGAGGGTCAGCTAAGTAATAAACCGCAGCAATTTTCAACCGCTTACGTCGTTTGTTTGCGAGTCCGAGTCGCCGAGACCGCGAACTTGGAGATAACAAATCTAATTCCACCCCACATTGTTCCCCACCCGCAACACTTTGATCAACTAATCTTCTGCGTTGTTTTGTTACCTGCGTGTGTTGATGAGTTGGCTATCTCATCGACGGCGGTAAATTTATCATGGGTACGGGTGAGGCTCGGAACTGTATTGTACGGGTCCGCTTGTCTAGATGTGGGCCCATGTTTGTCAAGATATACATATCGTCCGTCTAGATGTGATAACTCGTAACAAAAAATTAGTAAAATTTTATGTTGATTCAAAAAGCTTAAATAGCATATCCGTGTTAATTAAGGAGTTACTACTTTTATAGTAAACAAATTGCCTAGGTATTATATTTTAAGTCCAAATCATTAAAACATTAAAAATATGTATTGCAGTTAGTTTTAAAAGAAGTTTTTGTCTCTCCTGTTAAATTTGGCAGTTTGCATGTACGAGCTATAACATCTAGACCGACAATATATGGCTTTGAAGGATAGATTAGACTATACTGATAGTATGATGGTAATACTAAGGTTGATCGGATTTAGGCAATTTAGGCAAATAGGAGCATCAAAAGCGCAGACAGGGACGAGTATAATTCGGTGATTTTATCGTGGATGAAAGGGCTACTCATTACCGCTAACGATCAGATGATGCTATACAAATTTAGTTTGACTATTGCTCTGAGATAATTCGAAACAGATCTGAGTTGTCTTAGTGGTACCACTGAAGACAATATAGAAGCACTAATATATTGAAATGATACCCATTTACCATTTACCCATTTTGTCTCTAAATAATGGCAAGGCGTGTGTGATTCCTAAAACCCTTTGGTATTGGGAGCCTCAAGCGCCTCACCATGAATTCAATGGTTGAGATGGTGCGTAATGTATTCTTCTCATAATATCAAGGTCTGACTGGGTGCTTAGCTTACATATGTGTTTGTGAAGATCATAGGGGCTCATTATCTAACTGAAAGTTTGACAAACTTCCTTTAACATAAATCCATGCCGCTCTCGGGGCTGCCGTGTCAAAAAGGTCATGCCACGTGTAACGTAATATTGTGTACCGTTTAATAGCAAGTTGTCAAGTGGGGCCAAATGTATGTGAAATTCATGTGTCAATATGGACACAGACAAGGGTTCTCCCTGTGACTTGTCCGGATCGCCTATTTTGCTGGATGAATGGTTTCTGCGTGACATGTTCGATGATGGATGACATGTATTATTTTTTAATTTTTTTTTAATTTTTACGCAAAAATATACAACAAATTATCATGTTACTGGTGGGAGTTCCAAGTGAGCGGATAAAATTAATCATTATATTTGTATCAAGACCAATGAACATTGGAGTCAAAACCAGATGCGCTGTCAGCACGAATTGTGATAGTTCAGAATTGATGAGAACTGTCTGGATTTGACGGCCCAATTCGGGACGCAAAATGAGGAAGGCAGTATAATGCTAATGATCGAAACATACGATCGCGGTATAAGGTTTTGAAATGTATTAATTAATTGAAGGCGTAGTACGTCTTTTTGACAACATCGTTGTTGAACAACGAGGAGCGCGGGCTCACGCAACCATGTCACAAACTAGTTCGTTGCTAAAAATAAACAGTTAAACTTTTACGATTTTAAATAACAAAGGAGTCAATTAGATTTTCCCTACATCAAACAATCTTTAAATATCATATCCTAGCTAAGCCTAAAGCTTAATTCTGAAGTCTACGTAGAAGCAAACATATGAAACTAAATCAGTCTAATAACGAATATGACCAAAAGACCCGCCATTAGCCATGCCATCCGCGTGTCACCGTTAACGTCTAATTAGTTCTGAGATCGATATCATATTACAAGGGTCTCTTAAAGAAGGATTTATCGGAGTGTAGTCCCTAAGCAGTTATACGTGTTAAAAACAAACGATAAAACCGATAGAGAACGGCCCGGCTTATTACTTAACGTAACAGCTGACCCTCCGTCCTTATTATGGTGGGAGGATTGGGGGGACTCTTTTTAGGGATCAATCGGCTCATTAAAGTTCTGTGCCTACTTAAGAAAAAAAGTTCCAGCTATAATAGTCTTAAAAAGCGAAGTTTAAAGGCTACAGTGGGCGAAATATATTTATATTTATGTACGATGTCTGAGTTTAATATATTGGCATACTAATTTTAGGTGGATATATTTAAGGCAGATTCAAGTAGGAGTTACCTACTTATCCTATAGAATTAATTTTAGGCGCTATAGAGGAGATTATTATAAGGTTTCGTGAATAGATTAAGTTGTTAGGAAAGCTTACGTAAATATTTTGGTTATTTCATAAAATATGTACCTACTACAATGGTGAAAACATCGTACAAGAAATTTGCAAACATATAAAAGTAAAATGTTTATTCGCAGATCGGTATAATTCAATCAACCATTTTATAAACATTTAATAGATTACCCGCCGAATTTTTAAATAACAACCCTTTTAAGTCAGAGAATTTTATAATCTTTTTATGTCGTACTTAATCGTAAAGAGAAAAGATTTGTATGTATGTATGTAACGAATAAACTCAAAAACTACTGGACCGATTTCAAAAACTATTTCACAATTGGCATGCTATATTATCCTTTATTAACATAGGCTATAGAATATTTTGAAATAAGTTAGGTTAGGTTAGAAAATAAATGGCCACTTGTGCGAATCCGGGTCGGGAAAAAAATATTTGTATTTTTAGGATAAGTAAAATTTGTCGTCTTCTTTGTACATGACACTTTCAATTATTAAAAATGTCAGGTTGAGCTTAGTTGTGCTAAACTCTATTAATAAACCCCAACATCATTAGACGGATAATTAAATACTTGTTGAGTAGACCTTAGCAGACGTCGATAACAGCCAGTCACGGGCAGAAGACAATTTAAGTCAACTGATTGACTATGGGATTAACCGTCAGAGATTTTATAATTGTGATTAAAGTATACATTAAGTGATTAATACATACAAATATATATTATCAAAGTATGAAATAAAACACAATATATGAAAGTTCAGTTTTCGAATGAGGATAAATATGAAAAAGCAGAGTATTTAGGTCAAAGTATGGGAAGCTAAGTTTAATACTTACCTAAGTCTATTTAAAGAGTTATGACGCTCATAGTTAACTAACTATGAGCTCACAGTTAAATAACAGTTTGTCATATAACATATTACAGACAGACTATTCTGAGGATCCCTTGGGAACACGCTGTGGTCTGTGCTTGGGAACCTTATTGTTTACAAAAAAAGGACCTTATGTTAGTTCGACGTATATTACAAATGTCATAAGACAGATTGTCTAAAAAAAAAATTATCAAGTAAAATTACAGTTACACGTTAAGCTAACATACTACAAAAGACTTCACACCAAAAATCATACAGTACTCTAATCACCACACCAACTTTACGACATACTTACTACTAAGACTCGAGCACCAAACTTTTATTACTACGGAACCCTTGATCCTTGGGAGCTTCTGCTTTTTATTGGAAAGTCTTCCCCACGGTTCCGTAATTTGAATAATATACCTATCGATTACGATCGTTACGCAGATCGGAATTTCGTTTACAGCTTTTTCTTCTGAAACAACTTTAGGGATTCGTGATGGAAGTAATGATGCCTAAAAGTATAATACCAAAGTTCAGAAGCTTGATACTTTGACAACTTACAGGCAAGAGTAATTTTTCTTTTATGTGCGCGTGGTATCATTAGGAGCTTGCTTTTGTTTATATGTTGGGGTGGGGTAAAGATACGAAGCTTAGGTTCCACAAAGTTGAGACATTTTTGTAAGGAGATACGTTTGTATTTTAAGAACATTGTATTAGGTTGCAGGTCTTATTAGCTTTGTGGCCCGGGCATTAGTGTTTGGTTCTAAAAACAAATCAGATTTATTTTGGCTGATTTGGAAACCAATATTGTGGATTATTTAAATTTTGAGTTGAAGCTATGAATATTTGAAAACTGGAGGGCTCATTATATTATCAGTTAAAGGCTTTCATTCATTTAGATAAAATTAATGGACTGAATGGCTCAAAGGAATATGCTTATTCGCTTTTCAAGACTATAGTTAAATTAATACACGAAGATGAGTTATGATGCACTTAATACCAAGCAAAAGCATATGTTTTAATAATGTGTGCATCTACGTATTCTAGCTATATGTAGGTACACAATACTCTACATTCTTGTGAGTTTTGAAAACAAACTATCCTCTATTCAAACAAAAAGAAAACAAACACTAACTTTTCCAACTAGCGTTAGATAATTCAGTATTCCCCGTCTCTAGTGCAGCTGTCCTCAGTCAGCCGGGTCGCCTGATGACGTCACAAATTCGTTATCCGACGGCGCGAGCTAGTGAAACTTGTGCGCGGAAATATTCGAGTGATGCCAATCTGAAGCTGTCACGTGACGTTAGAAAGCAGTTCGTTGACAATTTAGCGTGTTATTCATCACTTTAGTTTATTGCTACTGTACAAGTATGAGCCAGCGTTGAGTGTTGTTTCACCTTTACTCTAATGTACCTACTTTCAAATGTTTAGGTGCATTTTATAGATATCCTATTTTTGTTACAGATTTTTCAGGATAGCTTGCGATCGTCGGTAAAGCTAACGATCGTGGGTTTGATTCATTCACCATCAGAATCGTTTGCTATTGAAGCATATTTAAAAATAAATATCACCACACCATCGATAAAGTGTATAAAATTTGAGGGCTGGTTAAATCAATTGCATTAAGTAAATGCAACGTAATCATGGATTAGGATGACGATAAATTATATGTTTATTTACCGAAGTTGTATAATGACTAATAAGCTTCGTAAGGCGGTAAACAACATTCCAGACTTGATAGACTTTTGGATGTTTCATTCAAATGAAAGAAAATCTCTAATGGTGTGTTGGCTAATGCAGTATTCCACGCGATTGCACATTGATCAGACAGATGGCCCCATTCAGTCACGGCTCGCGCGTGACGTCACGGGCTCGTTCGCCCGACGCGAGTTCGAGTGCTGAAATATTCCAGTGCCGGCTATTGGACACCCCCGCATGGGTCGAATAGTTTGTGGCGTCATCAGATATTCGTGGACATTAATATATGAAATGAACATGTCTGACGAAATATTTTTTGGAAAAAGTACTATTAAGCTACGACCACCGCGTATGTTTTTAAGTGGAGATCTAAGATTTGAGAAGTTAACAAAAAAATTAAAAATGAGTGGCTTCTGCTTAAATTAGCTATTGCTTTTCTTGTTATAATATATGTACATCATTAACGTACAATTAATAAATTAAGGTTAATTCATATTGTATCTGGTTTTTATACTATCTTACAATTTTCTTAACTTCTGACTAAGCCTTTACACGTACGTGTCATCTGTGACACGAGTACAAATTACCACGTTAATTACACAAATAGGCCGCTGGGAAAGTTTTGAGCGAGCTATCTTTTATTTCGTTGCCATCATTTATAATTTAAAGGAAGAATGAAAGAAGGAGATTGTGAAAAAATAGTGACAAGTGGATAGATCGTTGCCTACACAATCACACACCCAAAACCCGATTTACCATTTCATGACATGCTAGGGACGGAACACAGTTGGCACATTATTTTTTAAGTCCCTGTCCAACATGGGAAAAAGTTAGTATTTCAATACCAATACTTACTAATTATAATGCAAGGGTTTATGCTTATTCGCTACCCTTACAAGGCCCTACTAGCACGGTTCACGGAAAATTTCAGGAGGCCAGGAGGTTCAGCATTCCTGACAGCATTCCTCTCCTTAGCCGTTCGCATAATGGAATTTGCACAGTGTTTTGTTTGAATGGATGGAATATCAACAATGTAGGGATGGTAGGCAACATGCATCTAAGTATTAAAATAGTTGAAGAAGACAATTGCATTTCTCAAAGTAGGATACATGCCCGAAATTCTCGACGAACAATACTGGGAACACTTTTAAATGCATTATACAACAATTCTTCATAAAAATTATATAAAACAAAGATTTAGTATGAGCCAAACTAAACATTAACTGTTCGAAAACGAACGGTAGAAACATGGAAAGCGAATATTTCACATTGTACCAAGATAATAGTAACACTGAAATTAATGGAATTGAATTGAACTTGAACAAAAACAAACAACCCACTCATTCTAACTCGCTCACAAAATCAGCTTTAAATCCGCATTAAGCCAATGAAAGTCACCCATTAAAACATCATAAATTAAATTCAGCCTCCTGAAAAAACAATGTGATGTTGAACAGACCTTTTTCCAAATCCAATTAAGGTGATAGAAGATAAGCCACGAACTTTCTGCGACCTTTGGATTCAGTTCTCCGTAAATCTTTTTTGGCTGAAGTCGAATTTAGAAAAGTAAACAACTAAATCTGAATCGGCTTTGCAGCCTTATTTATTACTGCGCTCGTTTTCAGCGGTGAATTTTAAACGTCTGTTGAAAAAATGCAAGCGAATTTTTTGGTAATTTAAGACTTGAAGATAAAGATAAAACCGCGCTAAAAAAATTCAAACATAAGTTTTTTCCATTTTGTTGATTCGTGTATAATATATATGTATTTTATACATAGTTGAATGTTGGAATGATAATAATTTTACCTTCCCTACCCTCATCCTTTGAGAAGATAAAGAAAAATTTATCCAAAACTTGAACAGTTTCCGCAGATATTTCCTAATCTATTTTTAATTACTTTCAACATTTATATTTGTATTTTAGCTTCAAACAACACGCACACTTATGAGATTGCAAAACTCTAACTTTTGAGGTAATAAGAGAACGGATGAGGACGGATTAATATACAATTTTTATTTTTATTTTAGCTGAAATGGAAATCCCAAGATATGAAGGTAGGTATTATAATAATTTATTGGGGCCACCACTAACAGTTAGCGTTTATTTTTCTGAATTTACGAATCCAAATACGTTATTAATATTTAAGTTTCGTCTGATTTCCCAGGGGCAAAAAGAAATATTAATAAATTATTAAGGCCTTGAGACACGTGAAATATAACTTTTTCTGTACACTCTTAACTTCGTCACCCGTTCTCGTGGGAAATAACGCACATAAAAAGAGATAGAATTGTTCGTTTTTTGTTTCAGTTTGGACATGCAATAAGGAAAGTGTAGACGTCCTTCTGTATACACACTGAATAAGAAATCATGTGGAGGAACCACAACCTTTTAATTTGATATCAAATTGTATAAAATATTTCGGTTTCTTCATACACATGATATCAAGTTGGTCGTTAAATAATTGATATGTGATATAACTCGCGATATATTGCTTAGAGCCTTAGATCAATAAGTTGAGAATTGACTTCGAATAGTTCTGAATAAAAATTAATTGTAAAGTTTAGTATAATAAAAAAAATTAAGCGCGTGATGTTTCATATATATTATGTAATAAAACTTACACGTATGATCATTAAGTTCATGCTACGTAGCATAAAATGTACGTTGAAGAAACAAATAAATTTGAAGACACAAAAAGATTACCATGTGTTACAATATAAGAGACTGCAATAACAGGCCATATCATACTTTTTTTCAGGAAGTCTAAGTATGCACCCAATAGAGCCACTGGAAATGACCACTTCCCCAAAAGTATGCCAACAATACCCTCTTCATACTATTTTATCTCGTCATCCTCAATTTTGGCTTAGCTTCCTTTAATTTTCCTCGTTTTGTCCTATTTCGCGCCGTTTGTTACATGATGTCGCCCTTCCATCCCATTTATATCCACCCAACTGTTTTTTACGAGCCCATCGTCGTATAGTCTTCGTCTCCGTTCCGCTAAAACACAAGGTTGGTATTAACCTATACAAAAACAAGTCACCTTTTGCAGACAATATAATATGATGTCACTAAAAATATTTATATATTATAATCCCCGCAGATTGCTAATGCGCTGGAACCTTGTCTAATTAACACCCACGTGACGTCACCCGCAATACTAGCAGGTCAGTTTTGCGAACGATTCTTATTGTTTGATAAGTCACGATTACGTCACCAATATGGCGGCCAGGCGCATTAGTAATCTGCGGGTATTATTTACATGTGTTAATCCAATTTACTTACTTTTAGGAAAAGTACCGTGAATAATAATGCTGTTTTAAGAGTAGAAAATGTAGATTATTTAGTATCGATCTAATCTCTTTATCTGCTACGTGTTCTAATGGTACCTACAAGGTCTTGTTAAACATCTCGTAGAATTGTGAAACTCATCGATGAATATTCGAATAGCAACCTAAATTTAAAATGTTAAATGGACGAAATTTACCTTATATTTCGTCAATTTAACTTGAGATATCTTCCACTTAAGGTTCGTTATTGTTATTTTGTTTAAATAATGGATATAGTATATGATTTAAAGCCGGAAACGGTGCAGTACGAAGTTCGCCGGCCCAGCTAGTTATCATTAAGTATAAGAGACATGTAAACTTTATTGCAACCATTGCAATCAAACCAAAGATATTCCAAAACAGACTTGCCTTTGAAAAAATAATTCTTCTTCAGAAAAAAATACCATCCAAAAATACATTTCCAAAGTGATATTAAAACTTCCATATCATAAGTCCGTTACTATAAGATAGTTCCCAGCGGGCCCATTTTTCATATAACTAAAGTAATAATTTTACGCTAATCGATAGTTTAGAAGCAATAAAAGAGTAATATAGCTGTTAACCGTCGACTCCAAGTTTCCGTCTAACCTGGCATTAATAACTGTAATTGCTTTTTAGGACATTTAATGGCTGTTTCGTCCCGAACAAGCAATTTTCTATTTGACGGAATATATTAAACATCGAATATTTATTTAATTATTTGGTGGTAATATTTCTTATCTGTTTATTTGAACTTCCTTAACTAACTGACGTTGATTTAAAATTTTTATATATTTTTATCCTAAATCACCAAATATAAATATAAATAATCAACATAGGTACATTATGTATCGGTATATTTCCATTAGGTATGGTTTTTGTAAAAAATAAACTAAAAGGTGAAACTTTTTTGACAAATATAATCATAAGTGTTCGTTTACTTTCAATTATTAGATCCGCAAAGTGATAAATTAAATTAGCATACAATGTATTTGACATGCTAAAATACATTTAATAAAATAATTCTTTGATGTGGAGCAAAGATCCATAAAATTTTTTTTAGCTTCTTTAATGATATTACTAAAGAGTAATACGATTATATTAATCCGGCGATATGGGAGCTTGGTTAAGATGACTGGCGCCTTTTTAGTTTGCCTATAACTTTCGAGCTATTTATTTGATGTTGCCGCTTGTCTCAGTAGCTGGGGTTATTAAGTGCCTCGATACGTTTCTGGCGCGAAATCAGTCGGGCATTAGCCGCGTTGGGAGCTACACGTGCCACAACTTGAAAAACGCAATTATTACCCATGCTAGTTATTAGTTAGTTAGTTTCTGTATTTGGTGTAACAATTTTGCACCATTTCTCTTATGCGAGGTTTATGTAATTTTTGTCGATAGGTTGAAATTAGTGTTACCGCTCGATAGGCCAACATCGATTGTCTATCGAGAGATAAATCGATATTGAAAACTGTCGGTAAATAATTACGTTATTGAAGAACAATACTATCGATAGTATCGATAGTTCATTGGTGAGAAGCGATAAAAACTATCGATAGTATTGCTGTTCACCGATAGAATTGCACTAACAGAGACATACTATCGATATTATTGATACTACCTTCATGGGAGCCTCCAACAAAAAAACCAAACACTTGCCAGAGGTGTTGTTTTCGTCTGATTCCTTAATTTTTCATGTTATTAGATTTATATAACTAACACTTAATCAATTTAAGCCTGATAATTCTTATATTTAACTAAGTATGATTTTGCTAGAAGAAGTCAAATCTGTTGATTTTTAGGGACATTAAGTTTCATAGCCTTATTCTTAGGCTTTAAATATCTTAGGAATATACTTTCATTCATAGGATGAATAAAAATTTTTTCCTAAGATATTTTTTGGTGTTTTACTACCTTGATAATAGTAACTTAAATGTTACTGCGTTATTGCCCGATTAAATAATATTAACTTTCTTAAATAGATACTAAAATATATGACATTGTCTGCTCGGGTCATAATTACCCGGCTTCCGCCTTCGTGTAACTATTTCCCACCCCCATGTCGCCGGATTAAAATTGATAATTGTCTGCAAAATTTGTCTTTTTTTTCAACAAAACTCGAAAAAAAATATTTTTGTCAGATACTACGACTTATGCGTGAATGTAATCATAATTTACAGCTCAATGTTCCCATACATTACGTTAACGTAAGTATCTGTCTACATACATCTTCGAAGAGATCGGACGTGCTAATGTTCGCTGTTCGCGTTGTCGACACTTTCGAATCGAAGTTGAAAACGCATAAAATGGAAAATACTCACCCCGTCCCGTGACATATGACGGAGACGAGCAACAAATCTGGCAGCCGATAAAATTGCTCCAATGTTTGAGCCAAAAAGGTGTATTCGTATGCGGACCCGGAGTTATTTATGGAAATTTATATCGTCGACCCGATATAAAACTTTCAAGACCTCCAAATTGTATTTAGGTTCAAAGGTGCGGCTGTATCTATTTATGCGAGACAGGAGAGATGGAATATTTTTAGATGTCTGATTTACTAGTGAAATGTAATTCAATAAGCAAGAAATAAGAAGAGAAAAGTATTCATTGAATCACAATTTTCAAGAGGCACTGTATCGTTTTATCCATTTTTTTCTTTTTTTGTTTTTGTAAATTGTATAAATAAAAGTCTTCGTTAAAAACGGCCGTCGTTACTTTTCTTCATACAGTTTAACTCATAGAAACGGTTTAAATGTTTTTCAAAAAAAAAAAAAAAAATTGTCATTACGCAGTCATCCAATTCCGCCTTCCAGATAGTACTACAATTTGAAACTAAACAAAGTAACCACATACGTTCGCACACATTATTTGCTCGTCCCTATCTCCAGACACAGGTAAACAGATTCAGGGAAACAAATGAAAATGGGAAACTTTATTCGGTCTGCCCATCTCCTCAAAATGGACTTTTTTGTGTGCGCATATTGGAAAAGTTTCGGTATCACACGTCAAAACATTGTTCCTTAGCTACCTTGTATCACAATGATGTTCGCGAGAAAGGCTGATGTGGTTTTTACCCGTTTATTTGTAAGAACGAAAACCCACCGCCCAATTACATTTACATACCTACTGTTTGGCCAACTTTTATGTTAGCAAAATTGGATTCTTTCATACCATGGTTCATCTTCCTAAAAAGTATAATCCATCATTCTTTTGTCAGCCTTTCATTGTTCAAAATGGCGACGGCATGCATGTTGTATTTAATTCTAATACTCGTATCTATATACTACGAGAATCGAAACTGAAATACAGCATATTCAGTTGAGTAGAGTAATATTATATGATAAAAATGTATTCCTAAGATATTTTTTGGTGTTTTACTACCTTGATAGTATGTAGTAACTTATGTTACTGCGTTATAATAATAATAACTTCCTTAAATAGATACTCCATATTTATTGAACTATTCAGATAAATTAAAAATGTAAACAAATATAATAAGACAGTGAACAAAGACGATAAAAAAGTTTGATTTTGTGTTGAAGAAGAAGTCGTGATAATAAAGATGGAAGAAATTTAAAACCGTTGGTTTGGATATCTATTGAAAGAATCGAACAAGTCGATAAATATCGCAAGACAAACAACTCGAAGCGAGTTCAAAACAACGAAGTAATCTAACAAGTTATCGAACGAAACCTTTGAGGAATACCTAAGGTAAAAGAAGTGGACAGGTACTTTTCTGACACGTTTCTGTGAAGTCCAACTAATATTACAAACTAGAATTTTTCCGCGGGTCCGCCCAGTTGTAACTTAGTCTGTTATAGACATGGGACCTTTTTGTGCATCTCGCGCGATATTTTTTTTCTGCCGTAATAAAAGTGACTTGTCTTTTTCAGGGTTAACATTTTTGTCAAAGATATTTATTATACTATGTAATATGAATTTAAATGATCGGATGATCGGCGTCTGAATCCTGGGCGGAGTGGTTGAGACATGCTAGGTGGCCTGGCATGTCTCGACGCGCGCGCGTGCTCGGTGCTATGCATCCGACAACTGTTGTCGTGGGCTGCACAGCATCGACCACCGCCGCGCGAGGTGGGCCGCGTAGCGCGGCACGCGCATCACCGGAGGAGCAGTCGTATAGTCCCGACAGTGGGGATACAGGCTCCTCCGGGACTGCGCCGCTGTCTACATATACTAATAACCAATATAAAATACGAACACATGATATGTTTACGTGATGCTATGTATGTAGGTACGAGTGTACATACATAGCAACACGCCCGTAATCGTCGAAGGGGTAAGCAGAGTAAAAGAGACAGCAAGCCCCATGCGCAAGCGCACCCTCTTGCACCCCCCTCCCAGCGCTAATGTACGTAATCTCGCTTAAAATAATCAACAAATTGTACTGATATTTCCACAATCACATACCGACGCTTAAGAACCAAGACCATCTATCTACACTTTTGGCGCTTTTTACTTTTTAATGCAGTTATTTTTATGATTAATTTACACATCGTTTCCTTTGATCAGTAACCTCAAATTCGCATTAAATAAGAAGTTATGAAAAAATACCAATACCACCCAAGTTACGTGACGTAATAAATTTAAGGAAATAAAACGTTTTTTTCGTCTCCTGTGAAGTCGACTTTTTGTAGATAGATGGTCTTGGTTCTTAAGCGTCGATACGTATTTATAATGTTCCTGTGGATATTTATATAATAGTACTGGAGATACACATCTTGTAAATTCACAAGAAGAAATTCAGACTGCTTCTGTCTCCGATAAAATAAAACCGAAACAAAAAGCAACCGTAAAATAAACTAAAATAAACGCTCCTTCCGTGTTTCAATTAAAACCTAATATATCCGATTACCGAGTTCCCGAACGAGACAGACCTAATTAGAGCCTGATACTGACAGAGAAGCATCGCGCAACAAAGCCAATCGTAACATTACTAGGGATGTCTATGAGTATGTTGGAAACATCGATATTATTACACTACAAAAAAAAGTATGAACGAGTATGCAGCTGTAGGAAAAAGAAATCAATTTTCTTCATAAGAAGAAAAAAAAAACCGGTATAAAATAATATTTTATCTGAAACGATCATAATTTCCTCTTCCACTTAAACGCATTATTCGCTCATGAATGAGAAAGTAACAATTGACTATAAATGAAATTTATAAAATTTGATTTTCAATAAACAAACGGATAAGAGACTACAACGTGTAAAAGACAAGCGAATTGTCTGTGATGTTATTGGTTAAAATTTTATTAACGTTTTATCGATATCATCTCATGTTGGTCTGAGACTTCAAAAGTATAGCGCTAGCATGCCGTAAAAGACGACAATAGGGTTTTGGGTATGTCATTGTGGGGATGACGAACTAGCCACTTGTCACTACTTTTTTTGTAATTTTCTATCAAACCCAGCCCAGTTTTATTTGTGGCTAATCTGGTTAAGGGGCTTTGACTCTGCCTGCCCTTTATTCATATGTATGTTTCATCGATAATTACAGTCCACAAAGAAAGTTTGCGTCGTGAATCAACACTATCAACACAATATCCGATAGCAAGCGAAATACCTACATTATTAAATCCGTTTATTATATTAACAAACGTAGCGAAGTCCAAGATATGTAGTTTTCATTTTAATGAAGGGATAATCGCATCATTAAAATGTAATCCTATCAAGTATCTAGAGGCAAATAATGAAGCCAAGATGTAAAATCAAATTACATGTCATAAAAATATTACTAAAATAACACAAATAATAATGTTATCTTAAAGTGTATAATAACAAACAAACATAAAAAAATATGTTTTAAATTATTTATTTTTGTTTAATACAGTTAAATAATAAGTAATGTCTTCTATATAACTAACTAAGATACCCATTGCTTTTGTCATACAATGTAGATTTTTTTTTGAAAATTTGTGGATAGATTTGGGCTATGTTCTCCAATTTGTATGATTAAATAGCTTTTTCAAATCATATGCTATAATCACTAACGTAAAAATACCTCCCATTTGATTTAATTGGAAACAGTAAACAACAGTCACTTTTTTTTGGGACTTGGCCTTCACGTTGCCGTGCGCTGCGAAACCAGCTGCCCTCATTATTGCGTTTTAATTGGCTGTAGTATTGTTTGAGGAGGATTAACTCTCGTTTGTATAACAATAACATCATTTGAACTGCACTAATTAGGACCACAAGGGTCCTAGAAGTCAGTCGGAATAGTTCATTATGGCGGATTTTGAACAAATTCCGAAATTTGCGGTACATTTATCGGTTTGCGTAACAAGTAATTAATATTTTGTGGCTCGTTTATCTGCATTTTGAAGGGTCTAATTAATTTGCGACTGATTAGTAACAATTAACTGTATGCGTATTACTCCTTGTTTAATTATAAGTATTCATAGTAGGGATAAAGCACTATCATAATTTGTATCGTTAACTCAACTTTAAAATTTGCTCAATACTGCAAGTCTTTAAATTCACTTTTATGCAGTTTATAAGAGTGGAGTCCAAACTGTTAAATAACATAGAGCTATTTAAAAGTTTAGAATAGTCAGCTTACTTATATTAAAGCATGTCTGGTCAGTCACATACATTTTAGATTTCGTATAGACTTGATACAGACAGATGTTGCTACAGACATCATTAATTAGACTGATTGAAAGATAAAACCGAATAAAAACGTTATTATATCACTTTAAAAAAAATGCTTTTTAAAAAAAAAAAAGTTATTTACGTAATTTCCTAGATAATTCATTAAATTTAGGTGAAAAACATGAATATAAAATATTTTCTTTAGAAGCAAACCAAAATAATCTTTGTTTTAAAACCATGAATTTTACACAGATGGCGTATTATTACTAAGAAACAACTAACCTGTGCTTGTAGCGCCATCTTGTATTATTCCTGACGAACAGACTAAACTTTGCTGTAGTTCCAATTACTCACCACTGTCGCTGTTCTTGCGCGAGTTATAGCAGTAACTTTTCAAGAATGGGCAGTGACCCTCTGTTGTACGTAGTATATTATTACTCTGTGCTTAAAGGTATATAATGAGACATTTTTGTAACGAAGTTTGTTTCTTACTTGAGCCTTAAAATCACTTTCCAAAAGGGAATAATCACCTGGCTTAGTTATATTGTTACAGGGCTTTATACAGTAGTTTCTTTTTTACTTGAACCTTAGAATTACCCTTATACAAAAATATTGCAAAAGCATATGTGTATGCACATACTACTTTAGGTACATTTACGAAAAAACATTAGCGTTTAAATGCAAATTTTATGGCGGCGGAACGCCTCGTTCATAATGTCGTAGAATGGTATAATTTTACAATAAGTTCTAACTGTAGTGCAGTGTACTGCAGATCGTTCACTAAATAATTATATTAGTAAAATTCCTGCATCTTTGCTGGAATTGAGCGTACCCAGCATATTTAAGGACAGAAGTAAATAAAGTAAGTAGGTAAACTAAACTAACACTTAACTTCACGTAACTTCCCTAGAGGGGTAAGCAGAGAGAATCGAAATAAAGTAAGTAATATATAATAAACTAGCAGCGCCCGCGGTTTCACCCGCGTAGTTCCCGTTTCCGTAGGAATACGGGGATAAAATGTAACCTATGTTACTCGCTGATAAAGCTGATTTGACTGGCCCGTTGGTCGAGTGGTCAGAGACCCTGGCCACGAAACCAAGGGTCGCGGGTTCGAATCCCGCTAGGGGAAAATGTTTCGTGTGATGAACATGGACATTTGTACTCGAGTCATGGATGTTTATAAAGGTTTATTTTTTAAGTATGTCTATCCGTTCACCTAGTATCCATAGTACAAGCATAAGCTTAGTTTGGAAGTAGGGAATTGGTGTTTCAGTCTGAACAATTTATTTATTTATTATTTATTTATTATTTATAAAGTAGCTTTCCATTGTTGGACGAATTTTTCAAATCGGTCCAGTAATTTCGGAGCCTATTCAATCCAAACAAACAAATAATCAAATCTTTCCTCTTTATAATATTAGTATGATAAAAAAAAAATGCAGTCGAATTGAGAACCTCCTCCTTTTTTTTGAAGTCGGTTAAAAATAAATAAACTAGAATTGATCTCTGTTAATTTTTTTTGCGCGGCTCTTTTTAAAGTATGTACACAAATGAAAATTTTGTTTTATTTAAAAAGTTTTAGCATCAGGTCATCATCACCAGGGAGGAGCAGCTGCCTCCCTGATGTGCTACCACAATCCAATTTGTCTTTCTTCCCTATTTAAGTTAAGAAGTTCAAGTCAGCAGTCGCTTCAATGGTATAACCAGACTTGCTAAATCCAAGTAAAGACAAATCATTATGTTAGTTATGTCCAAGTATTGATCCATAACAAACATGATGATGTCTTCACGAACATACCAAAGTTCTTCTAGTTTTACTTCTATAATTAATTGAGACTCGCATCATACAAGACTACCTCTAGTTTATTACCTACATAACGCATGAATTTTGGACAGTAGGAGTGCTCCGTTGAATTTAATGTGTACTGAGGAATATAGCTTGTTAGCGAATTCGCAGGAGTTTTGATGAGATGACACGCTGAGGTTATACGTACACCAACAATCATATAGATATGTAGATACAGTTTGGTACTTTGTTGGATACATTATAAACGTAGTTTTGGTTAACGTGTAAAGAGCACACGTTTTCTAGGATGTTGTAATAATAAAAAAAAAAAAAAATCTACACTGACTTATCAATTCCTTAGTTCCAAACTAAGCTTATGCGTGTACTATGGATATTAGGTGAACGGATAGGCAGACATATTTAAATACATTACAAGCATCCATGGCTCGAGTAAAAATGTCCATGTCGATCACACGAAACATTTGCCCTAGCGGGATTTGAACCCCCACCCCTTGGTTTCGTGGCCAGGATCCGGAACCACTCAACCGACGGGCCATATATGAAGGTTTTACTTTAAAAAGCGACTCAATATATTTATAGAAGATGGAGTACGGACTACGGACTACTTAGTACCTTCCAAAAATATGTTGTTTGTTAAAATGAAACCACCTTTCTGTTTAAATAAAAAATAAAGCATTCTTACAACATATTATTAAAAAGATATATCCCCGGATATGCACTAGAACGGGTCATTTGTGAACTACGTATTTTTCTATTCAGCTACAGTATATCATTGGTATTATTAAGTATTTCCAAAGTTTCCAGATCCTTATGCGGCTTCCCGGATGCGATCCAAACGCCCGATTGTAAGACGATCTTGTGAATTAGTCTCCGCAATCAGAAGCGACTGGGATTAGCGGCGGTCTCCATTTGTCTTCGTGACGTGGCTTGAACCCCGTCGCACTGAAAAGGATTGCTTGTTACCAAGTTTAGGAACTGGAGTTTTCTTACGGAGTTAATCTTGTTGCACTTGCAATGTGACGTGTGAGCCGCGGTTTAAGCGCAAAATTAAATTAAATTAAAATATCTCAGTCTGTGTTGATTTCTAAGGAGCGTTAAGTTGGTCTTGACAGAAGATAATCTTAAGTTGGTTCCAAATTCTGAAGGTAATTAAAGTTAGTAGTTTACCTACTATGCAGTGACAGGAATTTTGTGTCATCCTTTAACTTTAAAATTCTAGCTTACGCCTTATTAAACTTTTATTATTACATATAATTAACGAACAAAACAATCAATTATGTATTCGAAATCGCGTATAGCATAGTAGGGCTTAGTTTTAATTATACAATGAATTCAGATATATACTATATGCGCAAAACAAAATTAATATCTAACAATTCCATTTGTCTATTTTGGAGAGCTAATTTCAAGCACCAGGAAATATATAAACGATATATTATTATTTTCTGTACGATTCAATTAGTATCTTAACTTTTAAATGAATCATTACAGAATGAGATTAATAAAAAAAGCAAATAATACTATAATATCTTTCGGTAAATGCGAAGTCAATAGCGCCGAAATAATTACACCGTTCCAAAATAAACATCAAAGGCAAATGTTCACCGTGAAAATTGTAATGAAACGTTAAACGTTTTCGGAGTGCCGTTGAAAACTATTGTGGTAAAGAGATAACAGCTGTATAGGCGGTAACTTTTACCTTTGTTCAGAAGGTACAACTCGCCGGCTAACTTCGTACGGCTTCACCCTTGTTTCAACTTTTGACAACAAAAATGGTGTTCGAAATGTTGCTTAATTTGTGTTTCCCCAACACACGGACTCGGAAGTTGTTCTCTTCCGTAGCGGAGTTCGGCACGTGCACACTAATGGATATAATTTTTGAATGTTGCGTGGATTGAGGAATGCATGCAATTTTGTTTGAATGTGGAATACCGAGTATTGATTGTGTGATTGTTTTCTTTGTTGATGTTAAACGTGGGATGAATATGGCTTGGCAAACCTATATTGTGATTTCAAGATTTCAAGTTTTTTTTTTGTTGTGTGTATTGATTGATGTCAGGTATGATCATATTTTCAACAATGGCATATATGATATGGGTAGTATCGTTATTCTTGAAACTCTTTAAAAAGGAATATGACAAAGAAGTCCTCGATATTGTAATTATTGAAAAACATTTAATACTTGATAGTTCCAGGTTTGCTTTACTTTTCAATCGAAAGACTTTCATTATCAACTCTACCACCGAGATCCTCTAAAATATTTACGGAGACGGAAGATCACTCTATTTTATGGAGTATAAGTTATTTTATAATTTAACGCATTTCTGGAAAATAAGCTGGACTGGGGTTCAAAGTTAGAACTTTTCCGATCTAGCTCTAACGTGAACCACTGTGTCACCAAGCTGGAAGTGACCTTTCCACGAAAATGCGCAGTAAATCTCGCGCAGCGGGATTTTGTGTGACTTTTACTGCCCTATGAGGAAGTGGCATTATATGAGTACGCGAGATAATAATGCCCCACGGATGCATAAAGGTCTGGGGTTAATGCTGTTTACAGCACGGTGAGCAGCAGATTAATGACTGCAGAATCAGACTACGTGTGACGTCATATACGGTAAAGATTGGTGTGATACACTGTTTTTCATTTCTACTCATGTGTAATCTAAAATACTAGTTAGTTTTTCCTTTATATATTGACTGGCCCGTTGGTCGTAAGGTTTGAGATCCTGACCAAGAAACCAAGGGTCGCAATCCTGCTAGGGGCAAACGCTTCCTGTGACGAACATGGACATTTGTACTTGAATCATGGATGTTTGTAAACGTATTTAAATATGTAGGTATATCCATTCACGTCGTATCCATAGGATAAGCATATGCTTAGTTTGGAACGAGGGAATTGGTTTGTTAGATTGGAGAATTCTGGAGAATTTATATTTTCATTCTAAATAATTATGGTGATTGATACATTGTTTTTATATTGTTTTTATAAGACTGCACGTTGGCTCTCTGCATATAACCGTCTCTTGTGTTTGTTGAGTAAGCAACTTCAGCTTCTCTCCAATCAAGAATCATTCTTTATAACTTAAATCCACTTTAACATATTCCTTCGACAAGTCAATTTCTTTGTGTTTAAGAGATAAATTAATTGAATGAACATTATTTGCTTAAAACTTCAAATGAATACAATGAATCATGTTGTATCTTACGCAAATATTTGCAAGGCCAGGTAGCGCTTAAATGCGTCGAACATGCAGAATACAATTCGTAACAACCTCAAACAATGCAACTGTAATCGCTACAATAACACCAAGCCCGAATTGCGTAAAACAGAATCGCCATTACGCTCACTATTAACTTCCCGCGATAATCGAATTGTTTATTATTGTACCCTGATTGCATTCAAGCTGTGCGGATCAAAGTTCAAAGCGAGTACACTGATTTGAATTCAAAACAAAGCGTCCGGACCGTTGATTGTTTTCAATCAATACGCCTACGGAATTTGCTTACCTCCCCTTTAGACTTTAAAAACATTGATGGAAGCCTTGTTAATTGGTTTAGGGGCAGACAAACCAGTCGATATACCATATGACTTAGACAGATTGCCGTCTGTAGCTTGACAAGTATACATACCATATGTAGGTAGCGATCTTAATAATAACATTACATAATTCTGGGCGAATAAAAACTCGGTAATTGGTATGGTTCTTCGTCTTATTTATTTGAATTCAAACTCATTATTAATTAGTAAGCTGATCTTTGAAATGGAAAACGATGAATATTTACATCTTGGCCTTTTTAATGAATTTCGAGGATACTTCTTACAAATACGTTATTTATAATTTTGGACCACTTAAGCACTCTTCTTTGAACTTAGCTTAAGGTCGTCTTTTTTAGACTTATTTTCAAATCAACTATACACATATTTAGGAATTAACGAATCTGGTCTAATCTGATACCAATAAACAAACACACACATTTACCCTAGGTACGAGTATATATTTTTTTTTTTATTAATATAATTATTTGTGATATAGAATGCATGTTGCAACTATCAACTGGAACTTAAAATAAAATACGTCAGAAGTCTAAATAGCGGATTAAAATATACTAGTTTACCCTAAGGATGTTTAATCACACGGGAAAATAAACACGCAGATGAGCATCAAAGAAGTTACGTTCAAAGAAAATTATTTCTCAGCTTTTCTTTTCGCCAACATATTCTAGGAATAGTAAGGCCGCCGAAAGAATAATTTAATCAGTGTAAAAGTCAAAAGACTGTATATTTACAAAGGTGAAGTCATTTTCACGTTATTTTTTTTAAGTTCTATACTTTGGACTCCGCTGCTCAGTTCACAGCTAATTTTATAAGCCAGTACACTGCAAGTCAGTAGCTTGAAAGGGACGCTCCGAGTGGAGTCATTAGACCTGGAGTGACACCGGGCGCGGCCGCGGGCGCCTAATTGCGTCTGCCTGTTACTCGTAATTACGCTCTGCTGTTAATAAGTATAAGCGCTCTGAAAATGCTACTTACTAAGCGCCATTGTTTATTTGGTTAAATGGGAGGCGCTTGTCGCGACAGAAATTAATAATACCTGCATATTATTACATTTCCCTTTTCTTAGACAGGCGTGGTCGGTTGAGTGGTAGGTAGAAGATCCTGGCCAACCAAAGGTCGCAGGTTCCAATCCCGCTAGGGGAACATTTATATAGGTTAACTTACTGTTTTTTAATATGTCTATTTGTTTATTAGTATCCGTAGCACAAGCGTAGCTTTAGTTTGAACTGAGGAATGGGTGTGTAAGTCTGGTTAATTCATTTTATTTCCCTGTAATGATATAAATCGATAACTTGTTGTGGTATACATGGACAGTAGCTGCCCTCCCCTGAAGGTCGTGTACTAAGGTCTATTTAATATAAGAACCTATCCATAATATTATATTGCCTCTGTCTGGACCCGAAAATATTGTGGACCGAGTGCTATATAAGAATTACCGCTCAACAGAAAAATATAACTGAGTAGTTCTCACAACTGCAAATTATTTACTATCGCAATGAAAAAGAGATGTGATCCTTTAAACGAATACATAGAATTGCGCGTATACTTAACCACACTTATTTCTTCGTAAAAAAGATATTGAAAACATATTCATTTATTTATTTGTCGAACAAACATTGACGAATACACGATGCATTCAAGTTGCGTGTGATGTTACAATTTCGTAAAATTTTTATTAAATAGTGACGTTGCAAGCCCCATCTCAAAAAACTTTGATGCTCTTTATCTTTGTTTTTTTTTTAATTTGATAAAGTGATTTTATTTTTTATTTTTGTATAATCTAACTGACGGACTAAATAGTATTATAGTTTTTTAATGGAGTTATCATCCCTATTCTATGAAAAGGGATATTACTAAAGATTTAGTTAGTGTCCTTTATAATAAGCAGTATCTATGTCTAATTCAATTTATCATTTTACCATTTGGCCTTAATTGGATCGAATGTTTGTTTAACCCTTAATTTGGCAAAGTATAAAATGCAGTAAAAAGCTTTTTTTTTTGTTGTAATTGTAATTGATACACATAAAACTATCATAAAAAAATAATTTAAAAAATCTGAAAAGCTTAGTTTTCCTGAAAGCTTATGTATGCCACAACATACATTGCCAATTTCTTAATATTACATCTTATAGATTTGTTGTATGCTGGGACATACATTGCCAATAACTTTACGAACTAAGTATGAAATAAAAGACACGATTATTTTTACTTAGAATTTAATATTAGTACAGTTAAGCTTAAAAAAAATAAGTAAAACATTATTAGGAGTTGAAAAAAAATTACGCTCTTTTATGGTACTCAAGTTGACAATTTCTAGAATTTTTCCCTGTTACAAAACAAAGGCGGACTTGACATTTTATGCATTCTACAACCGTTAGTTTAGAGCATAGTCGACATCGACCTTGAGTGGTCATTGTCATAAAATGACCAACATTGTCAAATCGTGACGATTCGACTGGTTTGGTTTGTGGTACCTTTTTTTTGTTTTTGACACCAGTGCGTCCGCATTTTTTGAGACCTTCGTATAATTCAAATCGAAAGTCTTTCAAGGAGATGGATTGTTTTCCTAATTTTAAGTGATCTTTCCGGTGTAAAAGCCATGCATTATTTATACATATGTCCAGTAGTTGGGCAAATATACCGATGTACCATCTGCGCGTCTTGAACGGGGTTCTGTACAGTGAAATAAGCATATCGGCTAAATCAACCCCTCCCATATGTTTATTGTATTCTTTTACTATTTGTGGGCATTGTACATCAACTTTTGATTTCGACTCCTTGCAGTATCTTTTTATGGTACTTACTGGTTCCACCCCCACATAGGAACTTATCAGCGTCACAGCTTTGTTGTCATTCCACCGTACTACAGCTAAACGATTTTTATCGCACGTTACTTGCGCATGACTACCCCGGAGTTTCTTTTTCATATTTTTTTCGGTAGGCAGCACTGTATCTGCACCTCTCAATCTGTTATTTCTGATTGTTCCTAATCCAAAGATCCCGTAATCTTCTCTAAGAATATAAAATAATTCTGGACAAGTGAAAAAGTTATCGCAGAAAACAAATGCTGGTTTAGACTTTATACTTTTGCATAAAGCGATTACCACCTGCGCTCCAAATCCAATAGAAGCTTCCTTTTCTGTAAAAGTATGAAATCGGAAAGTATCCTCTCCCCCATATAAGACAAAATCATAAATCATACCGGACACACCGGCTCGAACATAATTTTTGAAGCCCCACTTATTGGGTTTATCTTTCATATATTGACGACGTTTTCCGGCTTTTGTCCCTTTATACGGGATCATCATTTCGTCAATACTAAATCTTTTTTCATTATCTTGTTCTAAACAATTATCTCTAATTTTTTCTACAAGCGGTCTAACTTTATAATATCTGTCGGAGTCTTGAATGTTGTTGTCTACGAAATGTAAATAACGACGGATTTGTTGATATCGTTTTAGAGGCATCAAATCGGCCACCAGTTCGTATCTATATCGCAAACTCCAATAATCAGTGTAAGAAGGCATGGTCACAACACCCATTATTATATGTATGGCTAAAAAATCTCGCAATTCGTCTTCAGTCAAACCAATGGTACGTCCAGTTTTGAAAATTGCATACGCGTTTGTTTGCTCAACAATATCTGCTAAAATGTCAGGGGAAAAAAACTTATAGAAATACTCCAGTGGAAATAGGATCTGAACATCTCCTGCAGGATCAGCTTCCTCTTCTGTGGTTGCCATATGTCGAAATACAGCTTTTTTCCAGTGATAAGTTAGAGTGAATTTTTGAACTCGCCTTCGTTTAGCAACATAAACCGTGGGACGTTGTGACCGGGTTTTCCTGGAACTTGATGCAGAGGAAGCATTGGTCGTCATGCGTGGTGTTGCCAAGCCAGGTGCAAGGGGTGCAAGAGGTGCAGGCGTTGCAGGAGTTGTGGGAGATGCAGGTGTTGCGGGAAATGATATAATGTCATCTAATACCGGTAGCACATTGCAATTTGCTTCTAGAGATGGACTTGGATAAACAGTTTGGAAAATTGGCGTAAGGCAAACGTTTTCGATAGCAGGGTTATGTTCATCGTCTAATAGGTTTAGTCTTTCTAAAGAGCTGTCAATAGAGGGTGCAGAGGAACTTGACAAAGAAAGCGAAGCGGGCATACATATCTCGTCTTCAATATCTGAACGTTCACTATCGTCAGAAGGTGCATTTTGAATAGGAATTAGCGCTAAAATTCTACCACCACGTGTTTGAAGCTGTTTCTGCCGACAAAGAAAAAAAATGCTAAAACTCCAAATAAGCAAAACAAAACCCCTAATTTGGCAATGTATGCCATGACATACAAATGAAATAAAGGGTCATTTATTATGAACTTGGCAATGTATGTCACCGCATACATGATGTTAGTGCCCCAAAAAGAATCATTTTATGTAAGTAAAGATTCAAAATTATTACCTAAATTATAGTATCATAATGTCATGCATATAATTTAGTAATAATACATACCCTAAACCGCGAAATACATACAATTTAAATTTATTTACCTTCGATATCATAGCTGACTGCCGCCGGGTCGCCATTTTCGTCGACTAATGTCAAAACGAGTGTTGTCAGACACCTGTTTTATATTTTCTTCTAAAAATAGATAGTGTTGCAAGTAGATAAAAATATTAAACCACGTTATTTTTGCAATTTTTTAAACAAATTTTTTTTTTCAATTTCATGTATGCCAGGACATACATTGTCAAATTAAGGGTTTACTATTTCATGTGCTTTGATTTTTACTTCAATTATGAAAGGCAATCAAATTGACGATGTAATAATATTGGAGAAGATACTTATAAGCGGCTATTTCGTCGCCTACTTAATCGAAAAGTCGCCTTTAACGACATGTTAGGCAAAGTTGGTAAATTAAATTTTAGACCAACAAAGAAAACAAGTGAAATAAAAAAAAAATAACATGTAGGTACGTGTGGCTCGGACCGCCCGCCAACGATCGTCATTACTCGTTTTGGACACCAAAACGCGTAATGGTGATGACGATGGTTGTCGAGCGGTAAAGTAGCGACCGGAGAAACGGGACGCGGTAGAACTTGATCTTCACATTTTAAGAATAAAAATTTAGCTTTAAAATTGTGGTGAGGACAGCACCATACTGTGTACATGCAATATTGTAAACATCTTCGGGATAGACACAAAGTACTAAGCGTAACTTTTTTGGCTACCTATAAACGAAGTTACCCATTTTGATAAAACAATAAACTGTGTTCCGTACATAGTGTTGTTAAGGCATGTATACAGCATGTAAATTATAACTTGAGACTAGGATGGAATGCTCACACAGAACTGTCACAGCTCGTTAATGTTTAACAAAAAAAAATCGTGATTCATTTATTTTATGCGTTTACTTCAGCTTATATTAACTTTCAATGCATCTTTATGCGCAATAAGTTTTATGCTCAACCGCAACACAGTTGTGCTCGAAACGCAAAAAACCAAGCGTTTCCGAGCAGTGGAAGTCATTAAGTGGCGGAGTGACAACGGGCGCGACTCGGCGGAATGGCTAATTGCCCAACCAATTGTAACTGCGTAATTATGCGAAGCGGTCTCCGCGAGCGGCTAAGAAATATGACAGTCGGGTAGACCGAAAATATGTTCCATTACGCTTTTACGAACGTACAATATCAGCTTTCTTTCTTAGGTCGTTGTAAACGAAAGTACTTCCTAACTTTGTCGGGTTGATCGCATTATTTTTTTTTACACATAAGAAGGTAAGATTATGTTGCTTGCTTCAACTTCAGTGTTTTAATTTCAACAATCACACTAAGAACATAGTTTAGAATAGAATAGAAAAGTCTTTTATTTTCCCATCATACATAAGTGAAAGTACAGAAATATATGTATAATTACGCTTATATGAATCATAGCTAAGACATGATGTAACCACACTGGGGTAAATTTAAGACTATTCAGAATGATAGGTCAAACAACTTAAGATGACCGATCGGTTTTCTAGCAATACGTTATCGAATATATAAATTACGTCTATAAAAACATCAAAACAAGTTATAACTAGCGTATATTTGTTTGTACCTAATTATTTAAAATACAGCAACATGCAAGTTGCACAGCTAATTACATAATTGCGCAGTTAGAAAAAGCACATTTACAAAAGCGCAGTTCAGAATGAATGAACTTTGTTATGTAGGTAATAATTGCTTTGTTATAGTTATTTATTATTTAATTACAGTTAGTATTTTGTAGACAAAAGAGTACACATTAAATTTAACTCATTCTCATATCGTTGTTTTTTTAGTTTAACCTGAAATATTTTTAAGAGTGAACTTATATCTGTTTGATTGCTTTGGATTATTAACATAACCAGCTAGTGCTTTATGTTTTAAACTAACATTTTAAACTGTGCATTACGTATCGTTATTAAATTTGATATTTGGGGTGAAAGTATCCCTTGGCTATTCAAGTTTCTGAAAAAGATGAAGCTGCGTCAGCTTTCTTTTCCAGGAAGTAATAAAATATGCTCACTGAAAACTGTAACATGACATATGAATAAGACTGTAAATGTAAAATAATGTTGTTGTATAATATTAATGATTTCAACGGCATGGCCTATATGAATGTAATATAATGTAATAATATTATATGAATATTATCTTACTAATATTATAAATGCGAAAGTTTGTATGGATGGATGTGTAGATGTTTCTTACACTTTCACGAAAAAAGCACTGCATGGATTTTAATCAAATTTTACAATAGTATAGCTTATAAAATCTTATTTTACAGCTAAATATATGAATTATTATAGCTTATATATTAGAATAACACTGTATGTATGTTTCATCGATGTACCACGCGAGCAACACCGCGGACAGAAGCATAATATGTATAATAATCTTGTGATTTATATCCACTAAACCAAAACAACATTTGCTATAGTTTGTAAATTAACGTCAATCGTTTTGGAAGATTTGATCTATGAGATGAAACTGTGTAAGTTTTGATTGAAGTAGGGTAACCAGTATTGTTTCTGGCATTACCAGGGATAATTTGGTAATTTTTATGTTTATTTAGGATAATCTCACGTATATGCTAGCTATGATATCTAAAACAAAATTTAAATAATCGTAGTCTTAATTTTTCTATAGTTTAGTTTCCTCTACCTAAAGGTACCGCAAAGTGATCCTCTTTAGCTATAAGTTCGTTCAAATTTTAAATACTTTTGTGTAATTAAAAAAAAATTGAAAAAAAATATTAAAAATTATTTATTGACTTTTCAGTATTACAATATTATAATTGTTTTTTCATGCTGTACACTATGTCTTTTATTATTATGTAAGTATCTGAATCCTATTGATATTACAAATGCGAAAGTTTGTAAGGATGTATAAATGTTTGTTACTTTTTCAAGCAAAAAGTACTGAATGTATTTTAACGAAACCTTACAATAATATAGCTTATACAACCGAATAACATATAGGCTATGTTTTATCGATGTACCATGCGAGCAAAGCCGCGGGCAGAATCTAGTTTGTTATAATACTTTGAATTTCTATAATACCTTAACAAATTTATAATACTATAAATTGTATACTTGCACAAGAAAACAAAATCTACAAACCATCTCATAGAGTCCCTCAATTCCAATAAAACAATATATGATATTTAGAATATATATAAGTAAATATAGAATTCATATTTTATATCCCCGATATCCACAGAAAAGTTGGAAAATACATTATCATGTCATTCTTCATGAACTATCGCACCGTGGAACAGCATTTTAACATGATTTATGATATGTTTTAAATATCATGCGTGCACACAACATACTGGGCTGATTTGTGGATATTGCCTTTTGCATCGTTCCCCTAGCTAGACTATTGAATTTAATTATATTTGTTTTTTTAGTTTTATTACGTATATTTCATGGATATTTTTCGGATCAAGAACGAAAATGTAACGATTATCAGGAAATTATCGCAAACATGCGCTTAAATAGGCACTTCGACAAACATCTCTCGTTGTTGTTTCATTTAACTAGACTGCTTTGGGCAGCTAAGATGATTCTGATCAGAAATCAAACTACCATTAACTGACTTTCGTAACCTTTTCGCAAACTAGGGAACCAGACAAATTATATCATGGTAGCACATCTATGGTTGCCTGAATGTGCACCTTTAGGTACCTTCTAGCTAGTGGTTTATAAACGTACTTGTCTGATATGCACCTTACCTTAGATTTGAATGCGATCCCGGGTTGAACCAGCACTCCTCATCACGAGACGTGCGTCTTTATTACTGAGCTACCACCACCCTACTGAAGGTTTAAATCATCATCTTCCTAGCGTTATATCCCGTGCTTAGACGGGGTCCGCTAAGACCATGATCCAGGATTTAGCGAGTCTGGTAATTACATTGAAGCGACTGCCGATCTGACCTTCATAACCCTAAGATAGGGGAACCAGACAATTTTTGTAACATGGTTACAAATTCCAAGTTGTCTGAATTTGCAGGTTTCATCACGATGTTTTCCCTCACCCTCGAGCTAGTGGTATAAATATGTACATAGATTTGATAAACCTAGAGGTACATGCCCGGGTTTGAACCCTCACTCCTCGGTTAAGAGGCGCGTGTCCTTACCATTGAGCTACCACCGCTCATTAACAACCTCAACCTCATTAACAACCTACTGAAAGTTTAAATACAAATTATAATTTGAATAACAATTGCATTATACGTCAATTAATAATAGAGTAAGTTTTATTTATAATTTACTTTTAAATCAGTAATTTATTATGTATTTTCATCATTATTAAAACTTAAAATAGGCCTGAATCATGGGAATTAACACGAGTTCACAAACCAGCTATATTATATTGTAAAATATTACATTGGGTTATTGTTATGAGCTTTTGTTATGTAATGCTTTCGTTTGTTAATTTGAGTCCCATGTCTAACTGAGCCAACAGTGTTCCAATCATGTCATAAATGACGTATGTATCGTATGACGACGTCACGTATCTAGTCTTATTAGCTGGACTGACTTCGACACTGACATTCAGAGAGAGCGTAGAGCACTGGCCGTCAGAGCCAACATGATAGTCCACAGATTTAGACATAGCTCAGCGTATGATAAAGTAACGCTATTTAGAGCTTTCTGCACATCTATATACACCTGTAGTCTGTGGACGGATTATTGGAAAAAGTCACTGAACACTCTCATAGTTTAATATAATAATGCGTTCAGGGCGCTGTTCGGGTTGCCGCGCTGGTGAAGCGCTTTGGGCATGTTCGCGGACGCGCGGACGGCTTCCACGCCGCGGTCTGCGGCCGCGCTGCCGGGGCGCTGCGCAGGTTGCGTGCCGGCACCAACGGCCTCCTAGCCGTAATTAACATACCAGTGTGAGAAAAAATTATGTTAAAAAAATGTAAGAATTTGCTAACATAGTTTATGTCTTCTGGGTAATTAATTACCTACTAATAAATTATGGACGTCTGAAATAAACCCTTTTTATTTTCTATTAAACGAAAGAAGTAAAACAACACATGTGCTGCTGTGTTTCTCACAGGACTTGTTAACCCCCTCAAAGCTCGACAATGCATTAGCAATTTGTCTGGTGTAACAGTCATTGGCAAGAGTGATTACTTACCATCAGGTGACTTGCACGCTCATTTAGTGTCCCTAATAAAAAAGTTATTGTCATCGGTCAAAAGTACGTTGTATTAAAATTTCAAATATGGAGTTTTCAATTAATTTGTGCTAGGAAAAGAATGGAACTCACAATATCTATTTTTAATTAAGCTGCCCAGATCCTCAGTTTTGGTGAAGCAATATTGCTCTTTCCGACAAATACAGCGGCGCCGTTGTTTATAAAACGAGGATAGTATGAGGCGTTCATATGCAAACCGCAGTATTAATACGCGTCTGAATAGTTGGGGAGCTCTTCAAAATTCAGAAGCGAGTTAAACAAGTTGAATTTGAACTATGCTCGCCGTTATGAGCAACATGAGCGTTATGTTACATGCTGTAAAATGGCAAGGCGTTTGGATACATTGCCGGATTCATAGTAGAACCTTTTATTGAAGAATGTGTATAGGAGTACTATTAATACATCACACATTTTTGAGTTTCATATCCTTTAAAATTGTTGTCTAACGAATTTGACCGGATTTACCGTATTTTTGTAATAAGGAAGTGTAAGACTTACTCACAAGATCAAATTAGTTGGAAATACTTAAATTGCCCATTAGTCGAGTGGTCAGAGACCCTGACCACGAAACCAAGGGTTGGGTGTTCGAATCTAGTTAGTGGCAAATGTTTCGTGAGATAAACATGGACATTTGTACTCGAGTCATGGATGTTTATAAACGTATTTGAGTATGTCTATCCATTCACCTAGCATCCATAGCACAAGCATAAGCTTAGTTTGGAATTAGGGATTGGTGTGTCAGTCTGGGGAATTTATTATTATTATTTATTTAATACGTTTACTAATCTATAGCATGGTACTTAGCATATGCTAAGTACCATGCTATAGATTAGTAGTGTTTGAATATTCAAACATACATATAATCTAGTTTAGGTAATTAAATACTGATACGTAGGTAGATTGTTCACTGCCGGATGGAGTGGGTCATAATTCATGTTATTAGTAGCTAGTTACTAAAGCTCAGTTTAGTTTGTCCCGGCAATGAAATTTGATAGTCATTATGGTATCACATAGGACTAACACGCTGAAACAGTATAAGTGATTTATTACTATGTTTTTATATGACTCTTATTTCGACTAGGATTTAATATGTAATTTAGTTTCCTTGAGTATGATTTGAACTTTGTAAGGCTAACAATTCTAAAGTTTTTGATGAAAAGTGGCTATTTTGTTTTGTGAAATTACATTAAATCTCTTTCAATGGTTTTCATTCCGTTAGTAACCGGAATATAAAATGTAAAGAGGTGAAACAGAAAGAAACAATTAAAAATATTAACATTTTATTCCTCGAAGCGCACCCATGTTATAAATAAGGAAGAGCATGAAGTAAACATAATAAATGACATCGATGATGTTCTTAACGTTATTCGTGCATCATAATCATGCAGAGTTGCTTAACCAAAAGTACTAGATTGACAGATGGCAACAGATTTTTCCTCAAACCACCAAAAGCATCTCCAAACAGGAGAGGCGGCCATCTGCTAGAACGTAATGTTGATTAATCTTTCATACTGATTTTATTATACATAGCAGCGCCCGGCGTTCTCACCTGCGTAGTTGCCGTGGGAATACGGGGATAGAGTATAGTATATAATTATAATAAAGTAACATAGGCGATGTTACTTGCATTGGTGAAATAATTTTTTAATCTGTCCAGAAGTTTCACCTATTCAATACAAACAAACAATCAAACCTTTTCTCTTTGCGTACACGCATGTAATCTGCGAAGGCAGAGTCAAAGGGGCAAGTAGTCCACTTAACCACATTCGGCCAAAAAATAAAAAATGTAATGTCAGTACAGATAATGTACAGTATTTAGTATCTAAAACAGTTTATTTTTTAAGGTATAGCTTCGGAAAAATACGTAAACATGTGAAAAAGGTATAAAGAGACTGAAATTGTAACCATTTCTTATGTACATTTTTAAGTAAATTTTGTAGCATGGATCAGTTATCTTAAGTTGAGTTAGTAAAATATTTATTATACAAATAGCAATTGTATGGAGGAGCGGAATCCCCTAACAAAATCTAAATTACTTTTGTAAGTTGTTGAATTAAAGATTTTTATTCTTATTGTTTTTATTTTTGTCCTTTCAACTGTGCCGCTGTCAAGCAAATGAGGGTACTGCAGAAAAATTTATAGTTTTGCAATCGATAGTTTCAAAGCCAAATCATTTATTCGATCGATAGGACAATCGATAGTATCGATAGTATGTCTCTGTAAGTGCAATATTTTCCGTAAATAGCAATAGTATCGATAGTTTCAATCGCTGCCAACCAATAAACTATCTATAGTATCAGTACAATCGATAGTATTGCTGTTCACCGATAGTTTTCAGTATCGATTGTCAACTATCGATAAGCTATCGATAGACAATCGAGCGGCAACACTAAATGAGGGCAAATTAATTTATAATCTATCTGTCTTTCAATTGCTAGATATAATTCGCCCATCTGCCGGAATACATGTCGTATATCAAAGTTAAGAGACATTTATTGCTCCTGAGCCATGTTAAATGATTCTTAAGTGAATTTGCGATCGCTTTGTTCGTCGCTATCGCGGCGCGAAGTTTTGTCTCGTTTCCGAGCCTCGCAAGATAACAAGCTAAATGTTTTGTTCGGGGAACCAGCCCTTACTGTCGCGATACGACGTTTATACAATCGGTTTTCAATGTACTTGCGTATTTATTGCCTAAGTTTAACGGTTAAGATTTCTATTGCTGTTGTGTTTTTTAAAATTAATAGTTTAAATTTTCTGTTGAAAAATCCAGCGTTAAGAGAAAAGTTAGACATTTTAAAACCGTCTTGTAATTTTTGTTAATTTGCTAGATTATTTGAGAGAAAGTAACTTTTTTTATTACAATAACTAAAATTTAAGCAGTAGGTTTATATGTACTAATAAAATTATTGAAATATATATTCATTGAAGTCATTTGATCTAATGCATATTGTAAATTTTTGGGATATCTCTCTACCACGTGAATTAATTTTCACATCCGCTCACTGAAAAGTACTTTTTACCGAGAAAATATTTTCAGTTATAAAATTTTTCGTGGAACAGGTTCACTAAGTGCTTTGATTATATTTTTTTGCTAATTAAACTTTAAGTGATTTAATTAAGTATATATGTACATATTGGTCTGGGACTTAAAAAAGAATTTGCCAACTGTTGTTTTTGCCTAGCATGTTGTAAAAGGCGACTAATGGCACATGAGGTTTTGGAAATGTCATTGTGTAGGTGACGAGCTAGCCACTTGTCACTACTTTTTTACAATTATCCATCTAACCGAGCCCATTGTTCCATGTTGGTCTGGGACTTAAAAATAATGTACCAATTGTGGTTCTTGCTATCATGTCGTATAAGGCGACTAATGGTAGATATATCGGGTTTTGAGTATGTGACTATGTGAGTAGGCGACAAGCTAGCTACTTTTCACTACTTTTTTACAATTTTCCATCGTACCCAGTCTAGTTTTATTTTTGGCTGAATGTAGTGACTCGGCCTACCACTTCGGGGATTATGGGCGTGATGTTATATATGTATGAATATGTACAAAAATCTATGTATGTATATGTACATACATAGGTATGTTATATACTAGTGAGATAAGGCCTTTATTTACATAATTGTTAATTACAAATACCTACCTTTTATATATTTATTTGAAAGATTTATTAAATGAGATGTTAACACTTCAACGATATCGTTCTTAGAAACTACCTACGTGTTATAGAATTACCTTTTCTCTCACTAGCTAAGCGCTTCTAGGAATTTTCTATTCTTCGGGCAGATTATAAATAAAATTTATGAGAAAATCAACGTTATAACTGAAGGCGGATGTATTGACTACGTTACGATTTTATGAATACGTAGACTAGAAACGAAACTTCTGAGAAATCGTCTAGTACTCCGTAAGATCTTATTTGTTATAAATGTAAGCTTCAATAATATGACAAAATATTTATATTTTATGTACATGGTAAATTGCTAAATTGTATACTTTGCATGTCTATAGAAAAGTTTTTAGCAAAGGAACTAATTCTTATATAACATGAAATTTCAGTTTAAACTGTGATCAGTTAGGCTACCGTTACCGCTACAATGAGTGTCTACGGAGAATACATTCTGCCATTTGCTACGATCCTGACACACACCTTTCGCTTCTTCTACATTCATAAGTCCTTTCATACACGCTCGTCGGTTAAAGGTGCTTTTTACCTGACCTTTTGATTTTATACAAATCATTTTTCACGACCCTATCATAGGCCTTTTCCAAGTCCACGAACATTTAATCAAACCTTTTGGCACTTAGCCAAAAAAATCGGCATCATGAAAATCTCTGATCCATGCATCCCATTCATATTAAGGGTAAGATTAACCATTCTTAATATAATACATTATGAAAGTATATCAGTAACACTACTTATACTTTTTAAAACAGAGTCACAACTTCGTACAGGTTAAACATTAAATTCAAATGTGTTGTATTGCACCCACGGAGCAGCGAAGCGTGTCGTAGCCGGGCGCCTAGTTAAATCATAGCCATAGTGTCACACATAAATCCTACCACTTGCATAACTCTGTAGTAAGTACCTCTATGCTATCATTAACATAAATGCTTGAGCTATTTACCTCGAAGTCAGATCAATGTATGTGCTGCTGTCGATATCTGACATTCTATGTTTAACCTAAGAGCGCTAACTATTTATAAAAACATATGCTGGATAATCGATGATGACATAATTTAATGCACATTCGGTGCATTAAATTATTAAAGCCTATCACTAAGAATACTAGTGCTTTCTAAACTAAACTAAAATCACAACTTCGCACAGGGTCCAACATAAAATTCAAATGTGTTGTATTGCACCCACGGAACAGCGAAGCGTGTCGTAGCCGGCGCCTAGTTAAATCATAGCCATAGTGTCACAGCATAATTCCAGTCACCTGCCCGACTCTGTCGCTGCTCTATATCAACGTTATGCGACAGTTATTTCAGCCGGGAGAGATCCGGAATGGCCCTCGAGTGAATAAGCTGCCACTGAAATGTGATCTTTAGATATGAGCTCCCACCGTAGGAGGTTTTTTATTTGGTTATACGCGGCACTAACTTTAAGCTATGTTAAGGAAGTCTGGGCTGTGATATCTTGTGAATTTTCAGTTTTGACTCGTAAACGGGTAAATTTATTTTACATTGTTTGAGTCAACATTTATATTGGATTCGTACAATTGACTCACGAATTCATGTTTGGCATGAGCATTATCAAAAATTTTTTTTAAGCGTCACGAAAAATACTACGAGTAATGGTGGAGGATCTGTTATCCCTAACATGTTAAACCTATTAAACATGTTACTTTTTTTTTAAATTGAACCTTGCGCTTTTTTGTATAATAGGAGTGTTTAACAGGAACAAAAAAAAACTACAGGAATTATAATATATAATTTGATTTGACACCTTAGCTTCTATTGAAGGAGCGATTTTATATTCATAATCCTCATCCTTCTAGCGTTGTGTCCAATGTATAATAGTTGTGGTCCGTTTAGGCGCCAAATTAAATTAGGAGCCAAATTATATTAAAGCACTCATTTCAATTTTCAAGTGATTTTTTAATAAAAGATTTTAGATTCAAAATTAGGTGTCCTACTAATCTGTTGTTCGACAGTATATAAATGCCGGTGTATCTCTAGCCTGTAGTAACCCCTAATTGGATCCTCCGGTACAATTACGAAGCAAGATTACCAAAGCCACCACTGATTGACACTGGGACCTAATCCCGAACGGTTTCATTTGCTGACACATTGTCTAAGAGGATTAAGAGCGAGCCGCGGCTCGACTTGCGTAGATTATCTTAAGTTTTTACCTAAATTAAAAACTTATCATTGTTTTATTTTGTAGCTTCGTGATTTCAGACGTTATAAATTGCTGTAGGGATAAACACCACGATGTGACAAACTATTTAAAATGAATAAAGTTGCATGGTGAATAAAGCTTTCAAACTTTGTACCTACCATATACGTAATTTGCAAATAAACATTTCATAAATTTCTAGCAGGTATTACTACAACCTGCTTCAAATATAAAAGCAAATAGGAGAGAAAATATAAAATAAAATCGCACTTTACTATAAAATCGCATTACTTAAATGAATTATAAGAATGTTGTTAATAAGAAACACAATTCTCAATCTTTTTAAAGTTTTGAAAGTAGTAACGATATAATATTTTAGTGCATTGGTTTATTATTTTAATTTCTTTAAACTATATTTAGTCTCATTTGATTCAGTATCGGGATCATTAATTTTATTATCAATTCCAGTAGGTAATTCATTACCTAATTTTCCAATCGAATATATCAACCCTCAAATGCTTGTTACACTTAACTGCTCATATGTCACGTTCGACACGGTACTGATTCACGCAAACAACTACAGTTTGTATTGGTCGTTAGCAGGTCTCGCATCTAATTACCAATTACGCGTAGACTACTCGCTACAGCCGACAAGTTCACCAGTCAAAGCGGATATGTGTCACGTTCATGTAGCGTCAAGGCTTGAAACTGGTACCATAAGTCGGGATCTTTATCGGTAGCTACCGGTTTTAGTAGCAGTACCATATTACCGGTACTTGATCTGACAACTGGTGCTAGGTATGCGTATAGTATTCTGCTTATTTCCTAATGCTGCTAAACAGTCCATTTTACCTACTGACACCCCAATTTAAATAGCCTAAATATTGGATAAACCAATATAAATGCCTATTCTGATTGAAAAGAAATACGAGTAGTACACAGATACATTCACTAAGCGTGGTGTTGGTACCAACGTCAAACCATAATACCGAAAGGATGTCAGTTACCGGTATCACACTAAAGCTGTACCGGTTCCCAAAAAATACCGGTATTCCACGGCCTGCGTAGCGCTAATCATGTTAACTATGGCTTAGTTTGTATCTTCCAGCACCCAATTACTAATTGCGTCTAGATGCTAGCGCCGACATCAACACGGTATTGATTAAATTTGTAGTCGGAGTCTTAGTTTGGCTCCTAAGCTCAATTAATTTTAACAATTATAGCCCCTCGGCGTGGCTTGGAAGTGGTAACTGATTTAGCTAGTAGAATGATTAGAATGATGTGGTTGTAGGGTGATTATGTCGCTAAAGAGGTATAAGTATAGCCTAAGGCGTAATGAGTACTTCGGAGAACATTTATGTTGTTTCTAACACAATTTTCTTATAGAAAGGTTGTAACTACACTTTGCTCAGTCAGTTTCTAGACACTACAGCCTTCTAGAAGATTATTAGTCTGCCATATTTATCTTAAGTCACGTTCATTGAAATTAAAACGTTTCAGCTTATAGAGAAATTTTATAGGTTAAAATTACTTACTGCGTTACTTTGTAATTTACAATAGAAGTGTTTACCTAAATAAATATACGTAGATCATCATCATCATCATCATCATCATCATCATCATCATAACATCACTCCCGTGATCCCCGAAGGGGTAAGCAGAGTCAAAGGGGCAGCAGTCCCATATAACCACATTCAGCCAAATATAACTGGGCTGGGTTAGAAGGAAAAACGTAGATGCTGTCAATAAAGGGAAATATTATGGACAGAATTACAATTTATAGTTTTTTTTTGTATTCTGTAAGTATTTTGGTCCTATATCTGCCCGAACATAGTGTTAAGATTTATACATTTCCAAATATATAGGACCAAGTTTTGCCCAGGTTAATTATCTTAGGTATAAATTTACACCAAGGTAAAATCGTTAACGAAGCCGTGAAGGTTTGTTGAGCATTAACCTGTAATCGCTGTACTGAAAAAATAACGGGGGCTATTAAAATCCCACATTAAATATAGGCTAAAAGGTCGCTTCGAGCTATATGGGCACGACTATTTCATTAAATGGTTTGTTGGTATAGGCCTTTATGAAACAGTTAGCCCGGTGTAAAATTTGAATTTATCGTCAATGTTTGAAGTGAATAAACTGGCAGAGCGTGTTGATATTAGCGCGGTTATCGGGCAATGGATATTGTGCGTCGGCAGATTGTAATCATGTTTATTTTAAATGGTTTTAATTATAGTTATGAATGAGGGAAAATCAACAATGGGTATTCAAATAAGAATTTTTAATGAATAATGATTTTTAGACCTACATATCAATTCTCTAGTTGAAACATTTGGGCTTATACGGTAGATAATAATAAATATATCGGTAAATCTTTACCAATATTTGCCGATTTGAGGACAAATTACCAGTATAACTACCGGATAACACAAGTTTAATTGAATTTAAAATTAATAAAGATCTAGCCTATTGATTTAAGCAATGGTTTCTAATCACTAATCCAAGTGGCAGTGGAAATACATGCAAAACAATCCTACTAATATTATAAATGCGAAAGTTTGTATGTATGGATAGATGTTTGTTACTCTTTCACAAAAAAACTACTGAATGGATTTTAATGAAACTTTAGAATAATATGGCTCATACACCCGAATAACATATAGGCTATGTTTAATCGATGTACCACGTGAGCGAAGCCGCGGGCAGAAGCTAGTCTAATATAAGTTAATAAACATACATATTATAAGGAAAAATTGTATAAATGGTTCAAGCGAGGTTGATATGTAGGAATTAACTGGCAGCTGCTAATACATTATATATTTGACTCCATGTAATGTACGGTATCCCTTAAATAATCCAAGCCTCAATTTTAAGTTAGGGCCCAGCCCAGTGAGAAAGGGAGATTTGACGGCTGCTCTATGTAAGCTAACTAATTAACGCTATGCTGCGGTAGTGGAGAGTAAGGCAGATATCGTTGGCGGGACAATTGGCAACATAAAATTCAGTTGAATTGTGAACCTCCTCCTTTTTTTGAAGTCGGTTATAAGGGTTTCGAGTGAAACACACACACATCTCTATAGCGTTAAGTCGGAGTCCACTTTGTTAGTCCGGATTTAGCCAACCTAGTAATTGTAGCGACTACTGATCGGATAGCCTTAAATAGAATCAGACAGTTTATGTTCATTCATAGTTGTTCATAGTTTGACAAGCCCGCTGGTCGATTGGTCAGAGACCCTGGCCATGAAACCAAGGATCGCGGGTTCGAATCCCGCTAGGGACAAATATTTCGTGTGATGAACATGGATATTTGTACTCGAGTCATGGATGTTTATGAACGTATTTAAGTATTTCTATTCGTTCGCCTAGTATCCATAGCACAAGCTTACGCTTAGTTTGGAACTAGGAAATTGGTGTGTCAGCCTGGAGAATTTATTTATTATAGTTAAATAATTTTATAAAATAAAAATGGTGGAAATGAGAAACGCGATAATGGAAAACAAAAAAAAAAACAAAAACTACCTGTATCGTATTCACTACACACGTGTTGGCCAGCCGACCCGATCCACCTTTATCCCCGCATCTGATTAAGTATGTATCTGACAATTTCAAAAACAGCGCGCAATCTGCATTCACGAGTCGGCTCTTCATTAACAAGTTCCACAGAACGGCTGCACCCTTTATCAGCTGTTTTGTATTCAAGTGCCGGGGCTCGGTAATCATGACCACTCGTAAAACGTAACGGTATCTGATTTTATCTGACTGCGGCTTTCATAACACCAGGTTTGCGGGACCATAGGCCGCAAATTTGGAAGATTTGCTTTTTAAGCATTGTGTTCCCTACCCGTATATTTTAAAATCCTTATGACGAGGAACTAAAAACTGATATTGATGACATAAAAGGTTTGATTGTTCGCATTTAAATAAAGAATTTTAATGAATCTGAAAAAACTGTATACATATTTTTTTCAAGTTCATGACTATTCCACCATTCACCTTGAGAACTTCGACAATGTTCTGAAAATCTGTGGAAAAGTTATGTAAAATTTAAAATGTGCTCTTGAATAAGTGGCAGTCTTTTTCCACACGTTTCAATAAGCACTTGTTACCTACGATCTAGAATAGGTTGTTAGTTGCAGCAATAAAGATTATTATTACAATACAACAATAAAATCGGCAATAAGCAACCAACACCTTTCTTAAAGACGTTTTCGCGACACTATGATCAATTGGTTACCTACTTAGACAATATAGGCATTTATGTTATTCCAAAATTTAAAAAACTTTCAAACATAGAATACACCATAGTGTCTGTAACACAAGAGGTAAATTGAGAGTTATTTGCTTTGTCTGTAATAATACAAGCATCTTAATCTATTAAGTGTAAGTGACATTGTCTTTATAGCAATAGAGTACAATTTAGCTCAACATTCAGAAGCATCAAAATGCGGCCTGCTCGGCACAGTCACAGTCACCACTTATCCGAATACGTACGTGATTCAGATCACGTGACGTCACGCCGCGTCCCCCGTCTGGACGACCTCACTCACACCTCACGGCGCTGGACATGAAAATTGAAAAGCTTTGTGCTGCTAGATAACGAATCACTGAAGCGTGACTGGCTCCTGGGTTAAAATTTAGGTTTACTGTGTCAGGTGCCGGAGCGTAGGATTGAAATCCGCGTGCCCCTCGTATGTTTTCAAGACACATTGTTTTCTTTAATCAAATTGAAACGTAATCTTGATGATTAAAAGCGTTTGACGTTTCTTCTTTATGTTGCATATATCTTCATTTTATAGACTAAGATATCAGTCTTATCTATACAAGGAGTCAAATCGTTGATAGTTAGCTATATCTAACAAACGATAAACGTACCTACCAATACATTAAATATATATTATTATTATTTTAGATTAATTGTATTGACAAGAAATGGTATTTATTAAACGTATTTCTTCTTAATTTGTATTATCATAATGCATTGTGAATTATTTCTTAATAATTCTTTAATTTATTACGATATTAGATAAACATCTCCTATAAATTGGCTGAGCTTATCTCCTCAATACGAAATTCTGGTACAGTAAGGCCCTTGCCCTTTATATAAGAAGCCTTCAGTCAATTCATTGTCCCTTCCCAAGTTATTCGCACGACCGCTATTAGGTACAGACATTAGGCAACTGGCTAAAGGAAATTGTGTCTTTAGTACTACTTTAGCTAATAAGATTGTACAAAAGATATGCAATGAAAAGCTCTTTAGGATTTCTATTAGGATTTAAGTTAGGCTAGATTTCGTTTGCGGCTCTGCCGTTGTGGATTTTAATCGCCTATAGTTTGAGAACCTTTTTAGTTAAATAACTTTAAAAATGTTCACTGAACGAAAATAATATAATGCACTCCTCCGGAGAAGTTTGCTCAGGAATATTTCTTACAAAAAATAAGTGGTATGTACTACGTAATGAATTGTAGTATAATTTATCTTAGATGTTGTGAAGTATTTATCGTCAGAAGCGCAAATCGAAAAAAGGCCAGAATTAAATGCATCTATACCTATAGCCAAATAGATGCATCGTTACTGATGCGTTTACTTACATACACGAGGTATAGATAATAAAATTAATTTCTTTACATAGTATAAAGTGAAGTCGCCAATTCTGTTTCTTCAATTAGAACTTTTAAACTACGCAAAGGATTTTGATGAGTTTTCAACAATTATAACCTAGAATAATTCTAGAGGAAGGTTTATATGTATAGTTTCATATTGTTTTGTGCACCGTGCGAGGCCGGGGTGGGTCACTAGTTTAATCATAAATAGACAGACATTTTCACTCATTAATTCTTATATTTTATATTCGAATTCTAAGAATTCTACAGATAATGAAAATATTGATGAAAGGAGGGCGCACTCCACACTAACGAATTAATTAAATTTTCTCTTGAGAATGCGGAACTCTCGCTAAAACCTTTAGTGAGCCTAAGAACTCAAAGCCGGGAATTCTGGATGAAATATGTCTTTAATGTTGTATGAAACAGGGTATTACACCTTTTGAAATAATTTCTGGCTGTCGCTGTAATGGGGACCGGCTCGGGCATTTTGAACGTCTGTTTTCAAGTAAATAGAACACACTATACAAGTACATTTTCGTATTTGTCAGTAAAATCTGTATCTGTAATTTGCTAAAGCCAATTGCCTCCATAAAAAAAAAAATTAAATAAGATTCAAAATGTTCTTGAAGAATACAAGTTTTTTATTGGTAGAACCGCTAGTACAACAATTTTATGATAGACTAGCTGTGCCAGCGGTGTCACCCGCGTTTATGGTTAATATTATAAAGACTATTTCCGTCATACATGATTTCTATGGAACTTTAACCATTAATATTGCACACGCGACGGAAGCTTAAAAAATGGAGTAACTTCTCCCGTTTTCCCAACATTTCCCTTCACTACTCTGCTCCTATTGATTGTAGCGTGATAAAAAGTATACTATAACCTGCCCAGGAGTATGAAGAATAATTGTACCAAGTTTCGTTAAAATCCGTCGAGTAGTTTTTGTTTCTATAAGACAGACAGACAGACAGACAAAAATTTGACTGATTGCATTTTTGGCATCAGTATCGATCACTAATCACCCCCTGATAGTTATTTTGAAAATATATTTCATGTACAGAATTGACCTCTCTACAGATTTATTATAAGTATAGATATAAAACTATGTTAGTAGTTTTACTACTACTTTAATACTAAAGACAAAATATATACACCACAATTTTTTCTAATACTTATTTAAACGATAATTAGATAGTTTCGTGACTTACGCTTGATATGAATCGCCCGTTATCCAACCTTCTCAATTACCAAAAGCAGATATCATGTATGATAAAACGATCAACGTAGTAAAATGAAATCTATGAATAAATAAATAATAATATAAATATCACACTATATCACATACATTGATCTCACTCCGAGGTAAGTAGCTTAAGCACTTGTGTTACGGATATCAGAATGAACAGTGGTAATATTTAATATTAACACCCAGACACAGAACAAACACAAATATTCACCATACGAATGTAGTACTGGGTGCGGATCGAACCCGCAACTCTTGGCGCATGGGGCAGGGTCACTACCGAATGAGCCATCGAGCCATTTAAATCTATTAGGTACTCAAGTAAAGTACCTACTTAATACTAAAAGTGTAACGGTAATAGCTGAATGGGTTAGACCGGGCAATGGGTTAGTAATGTAATTACCAAACTCGCTAAATCCTGGATCATCGTCTAAGCGGACCCCGTCGAAGCACGGGGCATTACGCTAGGAAGATGATGATGGTTAGACCGGGCACCAAGAAAGAGTGATACCTAATAGCTCAAATCCAATCAAGTGGATACTTAGAATCTAGTCAATACACTAATCAATTTATTTTAATAACTAGGCCTGCGAAACTATGAAGATCACAGTCCTAATTGATACCGACTAAGAACGGGATGTAAAGTACGACAAAAAAAAATTGCCCTAGTAAAAAAGAAGGTCGCGACAGTAATAAAATACCATCGCAGTAAAATATTACCTACCTCTTGACCAAAAGCCCGAAAATGATTGATTCTGAACGTGTCATGGAAATGAAAAGACGAATAAACAAGGCAAGTCGCAGAGGACGAGCGGAAATTAAGGGACGCCCGGTTTCCGGTCATTTTGTATCCCTATATTTCAGCCGCGTCGAAAAACAACATGTCCCACAAACACAAACATAAAGCATTGGAGATTAATGTTTATTATTGTTACCCGCTCAAAATAGCATATTGGAAAACACTTTGCATTTCGAATGTCGTGATGCTAACAACTCTTTTGTCTAGAACGAGCAAATTGCCAACAATTTCTTTTGTTATTTTCAGAACTCGCGCACTCTAGACACTTATAGCAATTGTATAGTTGGTATGTATACCTAATTGTTTACTTGACAGTTTGCTTTGTTTGACGACGTTTTATATCTGTTACAAAGGGATTATTATGCATGTAATAACAAGAGAAAACAAAAAACTAACTTATTTTCAAATAACGAATATAGCGATCAATTTTGACGAATAATTATGAAAATTTATGTTTCCAATAACCAAAAATATTCATAATGAGATCATACAAAATTTACAATAAGCCTTCAAAATCTGTTCAGATCCCTACTTAATGTTTCCTTTTTAATTTAACACCGCGTTAATTTTACTGGTGATTAATTAATTCCGGCGAAGCGGGGTAGACTTTGCTTCAACAAAACGTTCCTAATCTAAGTTCCGATCGAACAGTGTAATGAATGATGGACGCCAGTGTCCGTTATTCGTCGAATTTACATTTGAATACAAATTATGTTGTGTTAAAAAGCGTGAATTTTTATAAGATATGCTTCTTAATTTCGCTGAATAGCGACTGTTTTTATTAATGTGGGATTCACATTGAAGCGTAATAATACCTACATTGTATTCTGAACACGTTGTGTATTCGGCAACTATTTTTAGCTATCTGGGTTTTGGGAAATCGAGATAAATTCGTCTTATCAGGTCAGTTTAAGACTTGGGATTGTATTATCCCATATCCCAGATCCCATCTAGATGGGTATCTAGATTTCATAATAATACTTTTATATAATTAGATCGCGTGTGACGACTGTCGTTGCAACGCGACCGATAGTCAAGCTGTAAGTACTCATGTGCTACGTAATGAATATCACGTTTAGCCTCGTCAGATTATTTCTAAATCCTTATAACACAATATTTATTTCCAATTGCATCTGTTACATTGTTTCGAATCATAAATTAAAGCATCGCATAAAATTATTACCTAAAAGCGTATTACCCACACGTTTGCAAACAAGAGTATAAAAATTGCACTTCAACGCAGTAATCTTCGACTAATCTGCGGGTTTGCCTGGCTTTGTTATCCGGTCGGATGAATAATTTCATTCGCCGCCGCGAAAAAATATTGCTCCCGCCAAACGAGAGGTTTTTTACAGCGTCAGTACGATTTTTCAAGCTTTAATGATAGCCGAGCGATGGGTCAGAGCTATTACGAAAAAACAACCTTACCGTTTTGTATTTATATTGACAATTCGCCGGCGAAATTACGATTTTATCTGGAACGTTTTCGATTTTCGAGGATTTTCTAGTAAAAAGTGGAATAATCCGATTTTGGTTTGATAATCCTTTAAGCTATTTTATGGCAAAATAGTGGCTGGCACTAAATTCAGGTTCATCTCGATTTTAATTTAGCAATTATGAAGACCAAATTTGAGGTGTAGTGTAATGCAATTTCCATAGTGGTATAGGCCGATATAACCGAGCGCAATTGCTTTAGGTAAGTCAAATAACAAAATCTTAAAAGGAATATGGTTTTTATTAATATTTTATGACTGTGTAAGCTATTAAATGAAAACGTCACGTAAGGTCAACTTATATCGCAAGTATTGAAATATAATCAATGTTTCAATTCCCATCGATGTATTCACTTGGCTACACTGATATACTAAAGTACTGCTACTAAATACTTCGTCACGAAACTATACGTAAATGGGTATATATACATAAGTATGTATATACATATACCACCGTACTCCCCGAATATATTGGCTGATTTCAAGGAGCAATAAGACCTATATCAATAAGCCATAAATTAAAATTGAGTTAGACGGAAAATTGTGTAAAAAAAGTGACAATTGTCTTATTCGTCGCCTATAGACACCTAATCACAAACTAAATATCCAGTATTATTCACCTTTTACAATATATTGGACAAGAAACACAGATTGGTGAATGGGCAATGGTAATAAAAAAAGAGAAAAGACGACAGGCAAAGAAAACACGGCTAATTTTGCCTGTCATTTATAAGTTACCCAACAAAAAAAAGTTGTAAGCTTTACATTAAAAAAAGTTCAAACTGAACACTCATTCTCATTAATCTTATTTCAAGCCTTTTACGAGCTTTTAGTACACAAATGATAGGATTATCTAAGTGTACTTGAAACAAACAATCATTGTTAGATAGATATTATAAATGGACACTAATTGAATTACTAAATATGCGCGTGTTTAGTTCAAATAGATATTAGACCCAAGGGAGTGATAAAATTAATAATATACACATGCAAATGAATTAGTAGGAATGAAAAGTACGACACGTAATTTGAATAATATTACAGATATGCAGACGAGTTTAAATATCAAGTTATTGTTTATTAATGTCGAATTCCTGGTAAACTAAGGTTAATAAAAGTATATCCGAATGTCTACTTTTGGCTTTTGATGTATGCAGTTAAATAAGAAGATAGCAAATGCGGAGATTTATTGAAAATGTTAAAATACTTTTAAAACAATTCCTACTAATTAAATAAAGACATTCTGTTTGCGAGTGCAGACAACGACCATTTTGGACTTACGCTTAAGCCATTCAAGACTTTAAATTTAATAAAAACTAGTTTCACTCCGCGTCTCGTCTTCGAGGGAGTAACTATCTTAATTTCGACTCCGAATTCGGCATTAACCGAATAATAGGCTGTGAGAGTAACAAATTAACGTCTGCCAACTTTCTTCAGGAGTCTTCGTCTCGCCTATTCATTACGGGAGCAATTCGGGCCCTTTGAGATGTTGGCGAGCCTTAGGTTTCGTCTGTACCTTAGAGAAAGCCGATTCAACGCAAACAAGTTGAGATATCAAAGCGACACTAATGAAGCCCCGATTCAAAGTGTTTCGGGATTCGTTCCTTTGTTTGCTCCATTCAAAATCCTGCCCCAATCAGGATCTTGTGATCTCTTACTAATTAGGATGTGTGCGTTCGTAGAATGATGTGTGCCGACATCGATCAATTCGGTGACCGTTGTAAGCGAAGTTTGTAATCATTCGGAAACATCTCTGTTGAATGTAATTACGCCTTTGATCAAATGGTAATAATGTTGGTTATTGAGTGAATGTTTTCAGCGTCCCTATTAATTATATCGACAACGTTGCTGTGCGTACCTAAATTGTGTATAAACAGACTTAAGGCTGAAATTTAATGTTCAGGTAATAATTACTACATTTTCCTCATCTTCATCGCAATAACTGTGCGTATTTTTAAATAGCATTCTAAATACGTTCAAGCAAATGTTTTTACATACACACATACGTAACATCACGCCAGTTACAAGCAGAATAAAAGGGGCAACCTCATTTTTCCAAAAAAAAAAAATGGGCTGGGTTAAATGGAAGATTTAAAAAGAAAGTGTCAAGTGGCTAGCTCGTTGCCTACACAATCAAACAACCAACACCTGATATACCATTTATAGCATTTTACGACAAATGTTTTCTTCTTTTCAAAAACTTTGGTCACTTAAAAAATTTAATACTGGGTTGTTTTCTCAATAAGTCCATTAAAGATCAAACGTTCGAAGACCGCTCATGTTATTCGAAGCCAACTGCGTGAATTAATTTCCCCAACCTCTCTAAAACTGGGCAAATTTATAGCATTTTACGACAAATGTTCTCTTTCTTTCAAAAACTTTGATCACTTAAAAAATGTAATGCTGGGTTGTTTTCTCAATAAGTCCATTAAAGATCGAACGTTCGAAGACCGCTCATGTTATTCGAAGTCAACTGCGTGAATTAATTTCCCCAACCTCTCTAAAACTGTAAGGGCAAGGTTTATGTAATGTTTTATGTGAATAGTCTTAAACATAACATCTTAAGATGGCTATTATCCGACGTATGCAGCGTAAAATCGGCGGAATTGCTATATTATTAAAAAGTAATTTTTGTTTATGTTCAAGTACGGAAGCACTCAAGTTTACACACCTCCGATAGCGCTTTTAGTACTGACTTTAAATTTACGGGTGCATAAAATAAACATGCTTCCGTACGCAAGCGTTAATATTATCAGCGTTTTTAATAAATAGACCATAAATGATCGATCAATCTTTTGATAATGCTCTTTAACGAATATTATTTTTACAGCGCTAAAGGCAACTGACAAACAAAATGGCCAGTCTGATGGTAAACGGTTATCGAAACATAGGGACATTTGAATCAGAGATGTCACATATGCGTTTCGACCTTGTACTCGTAATTTACCAAACAATGGAGTAGGTACAATATCGGAAGTTGTGTTAATGTTATCTATTTATAAATAAATAAATTCTCCAGACTGACACACCAATTCCCTAGTTCCAAACTAAGCTCATAAGCTTGTGCTATAGATCTAGGTGAACGGATAGACATATTTCAATAAGTTTATAAACATCTAGTACAAATGTCTATGTTCATTACCCGAAACATTTGTTCCTAGCAGTGGGCCTCCTAGGGTCTCTGACCACTCAACCAATAGGCCAGTCTTTTTGCCAGGGTTTTGAATGGTTACGAACATCAAGCATTTGGCCTATAGAGAGGTGATAAAGTGTGCTTCTAAACAGCTACACCAAAATAGCACAGTTGTTATTGCGCTCCGATTCTCTAATCTGTAAGTCGGGTCTGAGGTACGGCAAGCATACTTATTAGTGATGATGCACTGAAACATTCTTATATAATGTCACGTTCCCGGCAATACGTTGCTGTGTTTGTAGTAACGCTCACAGCGAATGAGCCTTTATCCGTAACATATCTACCCATTCTGCGTTCACTCTTCGTCAAAATGTCATTGTGATGGCGCTCGCGTCTCGCTTGATGAAATTTTAAACGCATTCGCTGGTTAGTTTTCCAAATCTAGTTACTACAGCCTACAGCTGCTGAAGGCTCCATGTTATATAACGATTCAATATATTCACTACACCATTAAATTTGCAAAATGCAGTACAATCGTTAAAAGTATCTATTTTATGACATTTTAGTAAACGAATTACATTTCTGAGACAAGTCGCAGGCACCATGCAGTCTTGTATATGTTTAATGATAATTACACATTTAGCAAAAAGCTTGCTAAATTGTTAAGTACTAACCGCCTTAGCAAGCCGGCAAAGCGTGCTGTGGAAACAGTAAAGTAGTAAAAGACTGCCATATTTCACGGAGGCTCGGGCTTGTGGTCCGCGTACGTTACAGGTGTGTCTCTGTTTTAATCTCCTAATGGCTGCCCTGAGCCCGGCTTTGGTGCCACCGTGTACATCTAGCTGGAAACGATTTATACTGATAAGGGGTTCGGTGTGAACTGCAATTCACTCGAACGTATATAGTTGACGTGAAGAGACTTGGCACAGGTATATTTTATCGTTTTAAGGAGCTTGGCATACATTTTGATTACGATCATTACGAATTATGTATGATATACAAAGACGTGTTTGTAATTTTTGATAATGTACCTAATCTCATACTTTATTGTATCCTTAATATACTTCAAGTTATATAATTATATGTAGGTGTGTACTTAATGCCCACTCCCTGAGTATATATTAAGCAGGATTCGAATCCGCGGCCGTTGGTTTCGTGGCCAGTTTGTAAACTCTAAAAAAAAAGCTTCAAAAGCATATTTAGCGTCCTTCAAAGCTTCTGGCACTATAGTATCGCACTAAAATGAAGGTTGTAGTTAAAAAGTATTATACCATTTACACAAGTCAGTATGTTACACTATCACTTTCCAATAAAAAACAAATAGTTTTTAAAACTGAAATGTGAATCGATAGTTCTACCACTAAGCCAAATTAATTTACTATATACTTGTATTCCAAACCCGTATGTACGTATTAACACCTGATTAAATATACTGCATATTATCCTCGTATTACAAATCTCACATACCTATAGTATCACGTATATATATTCGAGTAAGCTTCGTCACACATCCCAGGTACTAAATGAAATATACGCTGCGTCAAAGGATGGACTAATGTAGAGTTAATGTACTGATAGTGTAATAGCTTTAGCGACTGATACATTGAACATGCCGCTCCGAGCTGTGTTTTCGTCAGGATTATACGAACTGAATTTATCAGTACAGCTTGATTAACATGTAATGAACATAAAATAGTCGGTAATATTCAGATTACCAATAAATATTGAACCATTATATTACATATTTAGATTTCTAAATTCAGCCAATACTAATTCAGTTATAATCGTTTGGGGGACAAAAAAAGATAAAATTTGTTGTCCTAAGTGTGAAATTAGATTACTATCTATTGAATATAAACTTATAAATGTATGTGTGCCCAAATTAAACAAATTACTTATATCATAATATAGATTTAAAGCTACAGCATCATCAAATTTATATCAATGTAAAGATAAAATTATATAAACTGACTTTGACTGGCTCGATAGCGCATTTGGTAGTGACCCTGCCCCATACTCCAAAGTTGTGGGTTCGATCCCCACCCAGGAAAAACATTTGTATGATGAATACTTGTGTTTGTTCTATGTCTGGGTGTTAATATCAAATATTTAAGTATATTTTTGTAATACCACTGTTGATTCTGTAACACAAGTGTATTACGGATATCAGAATCTCCGACTACTTATCTCGGAGTCAGATCAATGGATGTGATGTAGTCGGATATTTAATTATTTAGTTAAAACGGTAAAGTTGATTTATTTAAAACGGCCCAGATAACTTTGAATTTAAAATATTTAATGTTATTGGGGGAAATAAAAGTTACAACCTCCACTAAAGGTTAAGTACCTAAAGAAACTTGTTCAATGAAAACTACGAAATAAAAAGGTAAGTTGGAACTGGTTTTATAGGAACATTTGTCTCTACATTTATTATAAAGTTTTAAGTACAAGACTGTTGCTGTTGAGAATTTTTCTGAAAAAAAGTCCTTGCGTCTTTACATAGTCTAAGACAAAGTCGCCGTTTCTGTCTGTTTGTATAGGTCTCTTGAACTACGCAAGGGATGTTGATGCAGTTTTCACCATTAGATGGAGTGATTCAAGAGGAAGGTTTATATGTATAATTTTGACAGGCTCGATGGCGCTTTCGGTAGTGACCCTGCTCCATGCGCCAAGAGTTGTGGGTTCGATCCCACACAACATTCGTATGATGAATACTTGTGTTTGTTCTGTATATGGGTGTAAATATTGAATATTTAAGTATATATTTGTAATACCACTGTTGATTCTGTTTTATGCTCACCGTGCGAAGCCGGGCTGGGTCGCTAGTTTCTGATAAATTGTAATATTCTATGTAGCTGTATTTGATTAATCAGTGTACTATTTAATACTTTGACGTTAATATTGTTATTGTTTATGACCAACTACAATGAAATATGACTGAATTATTTTTGACTAGCTCAATGGTGCATTCGGTAATGATCCTGCCCCATGCGTTAAGAGTCATGGGTTCGATCCAGGACAAACATTCGTGTGATGAAAACTAATAGTTGTTCAGTGTCTGGGTGTGAATATCCAATATTTAAGTATCTATTTGTAATACCACTGTTGTTTCTGATATCCGTAACACACGAGCTTAAGTTACTTACCTCGAAGTCAGACCAATGTATGTGATGTAGTCTGATATTTATTTAATTTGTATTCCTAAGGGTAATTCATTTACCTGTTTTATTTTTGGCAGTTACTTAGGACTGTGGATGGACGTTATTATTTTGTGGGTGCATTGTGATAAACATATTGACTGTAATATTTATGACTGAGTAAGTAACTTAACAGCAGGATAGACAGAGTGAATATATTTATACTTATAATAAATCTGTAGAGAGGTCAATTCTGTACATGAAATATATTTTCAAAATAACTATCAGGGGGTGATTAGTGATCGATACTGATGCCAAAAATGCAATCAGTAACATTTTTGTCTGTCTGTCTGTCTGTCTGTCTGTATGTTCCTTATAGAAACAAAAACTAATCGACGGATTTTAACGAAACTTGGTACAATTATTCTTCATACTCCTGGGCAGGTTATAGTATACTTTTCATCACGCTACAATCAATACAAGCAGAGTAGTGAAGGGAAATGTTGGGAAAACGGGAGAAGTTACTCCATTTTTTAAGCTTCCGTCGCGTGTGCAGCCTTAATGGTTAAAGTTACATAGAAATCATGTATAACGGAAATAGTTTTTATAATATTAACCATAAACGCGGGTGACACCGCTGGCACAGCTAGTATAACATAAATAAAAAGAAGAAATGCACATAATTGCTAGATATTTATATTGAAAGTCTTATCCTTTAATTTTAGATAAGTATACATAATTTACAAAACGTTAAAAACCATCTAATAAAATGCTATTTTTCTTATTTGTTTTGTTTTAAAATAAAACAAAATAAATTATCCTAAATTTAATTTATACTACTTGACACACACATACTAGCAAACAAAAATCTCGAAAGATTTTTCTATAGATACATGAAATAACTTAATCACAATGTTGAATAACAGGACTAAATAACAAGCCGAGCGAAGCCGTGTTTCGACGCGTAATACCTATCTCCATATATGCAGCTTTATAGCAAATAATAAAATACAGCCGTACGGCAACACATGTGGACCATTCAGATTTTATTAGCTCACGTACAAAAAATTATATAACCCTTCCAGCGGTTTTATAGTTCTGACCGGTCATGCCCTCAGTTCTGAACGCATTGTGAATTTTATCCACTGCACTCAGTCGGGTGGGGGTGCTAAAACGTTTGTAATTAAAACGGTGAATACATCTAGGTACTAAGTAAACAAGAGGACTTTCAATTTAAACTTCTGTTTCGAGGAAAAATTTACGCTTTTGAATATTTTACTTTTGTAAAAAAAAGGATTATTTTTGTATTTTATTAGCAGTTGGTTAAAGACGTTTCTATTTGATTAGATATAATTCAATGATGAAATATTTCAAATGAAATTTTCAAAGGAAAATAAGTGAGGGTTTGGTTGTATTATTTCAAATCATTCAATTAAAACGTTACTAGATATTTCTGTAGTTATGAATACAAAGATATCACTCATTCATGGCTCCTAACTTAAGCTAAATTGTATCTATTAAGCTTGGCTCCTATCTACTATCTGCATTATGATTTTCATATAGCATAATACTCTTTGTAAACTTTCGAAGTATAATCTTAAACGATATTAAGTTATAATGGCTAGATCGCTGGAACGTATAGATACAGTATAACGGTGGTTCAAACTCGTTAGATGCATGTAAGCTTTGCAAATAGCTTAAGCACAACATATTGAAGTTAGACATTTTCGATAACAAGTAATAGGTACAATGTTACGGTATCAGTGCAATTTATAGATTAATCGTAAATTGATGATGGGAGTATTAAACACGTGTATATTAATGTACTGAAATATGTTGATAATTTTCCTGTAAACATTTAGAAATACGCAAATCTGATATTGAGTATTCCATCTATTTATACAAATCTTAAGGTACAGCTGACTTATGTACTTGATATCATTAAATAGAAAACTTTTAACGATTTGATACTTCTTTCTTCTGTTATTTATAAAGTATACAATGTCTGTTGGTATTTAAAATAGCTGAACTGTTAATTTATTTATAGAAAAGATAATTTGTAAGCCAATTAATAACACTCAATGTTCTATATATACAATAAATAAGTTCAGGGCTATCCATACCCTCCTCAATACAGTTTGGGTATGGAGTAACTTTGTCGAAGTAGGTCATTATGTGCCGCAATACTGCCAATGTACGGTAATGATAGTAATGTGGCTAATTTAACATTTATGTAACTGAAAAGGGCATAATGTGTATTGATTAACAAACTGAGGTAACGTGTCTCAGAAGAGCCAATTATTGATATACTTTGTTCTTCTGTTCACTTTTGTCAAACATTAAGGCAATACCTCCTAACGTTAACAAATTAAACATGTGGTATTTTGTTCTAAATAAAAAATCATATAAGGAATTTTTGTACATTTCTCCGACACTAAAAAAAAAATTGTCAAAATTAGACATAATTTTAATACACTACATTGGTACACACTAGGTTTTAGATAGATTATAGATTTGAAAACAAACTTTTCTAATATAATATTTTTCTGAGACCGGTCAGAACTATAAAACCGCTGGAAGGGTTATATAATTTTTTGTACGTGAGCTAATAAAATCTGAATGGTCCACATGTGTTGCATATATACATAGATATTCTAAAATCATCCTACATAACTCATTCAGCTATAAGCTTAGAACATTTTAATTTACTCAATAACATTATTGTGTTCGAATGCAACAAAGCTCCATAATCCTCAACACATTAACCAAATAACACGTCCCATCAAAATCCCGACTAGCTCCGCCTAAAATCGTCCAGTAATTAAAACTGATTCATATGACACGGCTGTTAATTTCGTTTTGTTAAACACGACAATTTTGCGGACACTCCGTATCGGCTTGTTTGGACATGCGGCTGACACCTGGACACATGACATAACATAACAATACTTACATTATGTAGTATCGCAGGTTTATAACTCTTTAACAGGCAGTCCCAACGGTATACAAATACCAGGCACATTTTAACGCGAACACAATTTTAAACATAAGCTGTACCTGTTTGATAAATTATGAATTGTTGAATTCATGAGACAATAGGTTCGTTGGGTTTGTAAAATGTTTAACCCATATAGGTAAATATTTGTATGATTGTGAACTGTGTATAAGAGACAAAAGACTTAGAAATTGAAACATTAACCTGACTGGCTAAGTCGAGACGAGTGGTCAAAACATTTCATAAAAGTAGATTCTATAACTACTAAAATATGTATTTTTTCTTGTTTCACTTAAGGTATAACTTTGCCGCATAGCATAAGTATTAAGTAGCTACCAGTGTAGCTACTTAGTACTTATGCTTAAATAACTGCTAAAATCGGTAATCACTTTCCAGATGTGTATTTTACCTTAATGTTTTTTGGATTCTGCCCACGTTGCAGGCGTAATACACCAACATACATACCGAATATACATTTGTATGTATGTATGTATGAGTATTTTTATATATAAACACCACCGATTCAATTTCAAAGACGCAACTTAGAGTTGTATGTCTCACTCTTCCTAATATCTTCTTGAAAAGATATTCATTCGTTCTTCGATGTTATCTTTCCTCTAGGAAAGGAGTAACTACTTTATGGCCTTTATCTTATATGATAGTAAATTTGTCTTTTAGAAAGACTGGAAGCGAACCATGGTTTTTTAATATTGGAATGTGTATATTTAATGCGGATTCGCATTCTAGAGAAAAGCTATTCTTGGTTCTAGAGCAAAAACTAAAAGATTTTCAGAGATACAAGCTAAATTAACGTATTATATTATCTCATTTGCAATTGAATGACCCTCCTTTGAGCATTTATCAAAAATCTATCTCTATTTTAATATAAGTTTTACAATCTTAGACATTAATAACATGTCTTAATACTCTTAATGCAAGCAGTCAGTCCAATTCTCCAATATGAGCTGGCTATTACGTGATGTAAAACCTTTGTTCTGTATTGAGACTGCACAAACATACCCTTAATACACTTATGAAGGTTATAGAACCTTAAGCGGTGGAATATCAAAGATTTATTATCAATAAATAACGAACACAACTACTAAACGAAACTAAGCGTTCAGTTCAGTATTCTAGGAATTAGATAAAGTACTTAGAACCAACAGCGTTATACAAAACAATAAATTTCGTTGGCTATTAATAATGGTTTGGCTCGTAACCAAGTTGCTGGGTCGGGAAACATTTAAGACCAAAAGCCGTGTTGTCTTATAGTGCCTTGGTGTTCTTGCGCTATAGGTACTTAGTGAGACATCGAAGTCCTTGAGCCTGTCCCTCGGTGCAAGATTGTGATAATAGTGTGGAGCTGCATTTGCTAGTGCAACGATTATATAAATATACCAGTCCTTATTGAGTAGTTAGTTACTTTATTAAATATAAAATTTGTCTTCTACGTTATATATAACAAAATTCGAGGGAAATAGCGAGAAGTTTTGTTACTTTGTTAGTTAGAAAAACTTTACTGGCTCGATGGCGCATTCGGTAGTGACCCTGCCCCATGCGCCAAGAGTTGTGGGTTCGATTCCCACCCAGGACAAACATTCGTATGATGAATACTTGTGTTTGTTCTGTGTCTGGGTGTTAATATCTAATCTTTAAGTATATATTTGAAATACCACTGTTGATTCTGATATCCGTAACACAAGTGCTTAAGCTACTTACTTCGGATTCAGATCAATGTATGTGATGTAGTCCGATATTTATTTATTTATTTACTACTACAGAAAGGTAATCATACTGATGTCTCAATTCAAAATATTTATTTGACAATTGTTGTTTCTAAGCTTTGAACTATGGTGTGTCTTCAATTCTGATGCATAAACTTTAAATTTATTAATTTAATGAGTGGGATCATATATTTTCACATTATTCTGAAAAATATATTCGTTATTGTTAATATATTCGGTTCTCTCTGCCTAACTTGCTAGGGAAGTGGCGTAAAGTTTAGTTAGTTTTAGTTAGTTTATGTTAAGTAAGAAAATAGAATCTGAATCTGTGATTTAAAACCAAACAATATTATATTTTAGATACAGATCGAAAAGAAGGGAAAATATTAGTTCTGTTCATCTATGACTTGATGAGTATATAATATTTGATGTATTTTAAAGTCATGTAAACTTTGGCAGTAAACTCGTTTATATCTTCTTAATGTAATTTGCAACATACTTTCAAAATAGAACATCAATTATTTTAGGGATATATTCAAAGCGAAACTCTATTTATACGGCTCTCATTCCAGACCGCCCGTTTTAAACCTCGGTATAATCCGTCAAACGTTCCTCTTTACCACACAGATCAAGGCATTAGGGCACATTCTGCCTGCGGAGTCCGATTTTGTCTCGTATCGAGCCTGGCCGAGCTCGGGAGCTGCATTAGCTCAAATCCTCTAGAGGCCGGAGGAGATCTCGCTTTCGAAGATGCAGAGAAAAGTCTAACAAGAAATGGCATTGATCGGTGTTTTTTTTTTATAATGAAATAATACACCTACATACCTTTATAGTTCTATAGATAATCGAACATATTAAGAGTCTATTCTAAGTTTAGGAATGAAGAACATATAAACTTAATATAGGTATCATCTCAGTAACACCTCTATTAAGGATATGGGTATATATTATGATAGAAATTGAGGCGACATATATTTTATACATTATCGGTCACATTTTTGAAGTATCCTTCTTTGTATGTCAATATTGACAAGCATTTCTTTATAAAAAACAACATTTACGATTATTTCTTATACTACTTTTTTTTTTAGTGACGTTAGTCTTGTAATCAAGTACCTATTATGTTTATTAAGACGAACATGTTATCTGGTTTCGTATAGTAAGAATGCAAATACAAAATAGTTGTGCATTAAAATTTCAATTTAGATAGGTATATCTGAGTTGAGCCGCTGGCTTTTTGCCTACGTTCACCCATAAAAGGAGATTTATCACAAATCCAATTAAAACGGCTGATCCTATCAGCCTTATACATATCCGTCGCAGTACATAAAGTCAAGTTTATTACTTTTTCACCAGCAAGGTGCCATCTGATACGGCCCCTCAAGCCTTTGTGCCAACAGATTTGAGATTGCACCCTCCCCAAACTATACGGGTCGCTCTTAGAAGATTGAGCACTCCCGCTTATTACAAGCATACGGACACTATCTGTTTCTTCTACATCATTGTATTGCATAGAGCGCTTTGTCGCGATGGCGTCCATTCTCACTTAATACGAACACAATGCATGGGGTTCTCAGCCGATTTATCCGCTTTCGTTACTGGCTAGCTCAGTGCCAAGAGGAAACGTTCGTCCGTTTAGTGCCTAACGCTTCTCCCTCGACAAACTGTGACGGCTCTTTGTGGGATTTTACAATGCGGTGCTTTTATGGCGTTTAAGACATGATCAATTACACTTAAATGCAGTGTTTTTGAGAGCATGTTTGTTTGATGTATCTTTACTTCTACTTTTAGTTGTGGATACTACTATTGTGTCTACATATTTTCGGGATAATTTGTGTACAGTCAGAGTAACTTTGATAGGTATGGTTTGTAATAGAAGCTGCTGAACAAATTTGTTCTTATATAAATATGTTATCTCTCGTTGCTGACCGTACCAGATAGGTAGGATCCATCCAGAGCCGAGATAAATGTTAATTTTATTAACAATTATTTATCTCATTGCGTGATTGAACCCCTGTCCGTGACATTCGTCGCGAAGTCTGAACCATTTCACCAACGGGGCTGTCATTAATATCTGACCGAAAACAAATTCCCAAATAATTTCCGAGTTTCGAGGAAAAGAGGCAAAGTAAATTGAACCAAATTATATTGACATATAGACGATATTACCAAAATAACCCGACTTGCGCTGGCATGCAATACATTGCAGTGAACCTTCCAATTTGTCGATGTAACTAGCTGAAAATGTACATATGCGATTCATTTCATCCGCCGATGTTTGCTTCGAAAACGAAAAGATTTTTTCCGCTGTAAAATGTGTATTGCATTCGATTTCTTGTTTGGTTTCCAATCAATTGTGGTCTTAAAAAAATATATCTATATATTTTTAAATCATACTCGTAGGCTGGATGTATGAACTACGTTATAATAGGATTTCAAAGTAACAGCACCGAAAAATGAAAAAAAGCTATAGTATCCGCAAACATCTAGTGGCACTACTAAAAATATGAAAAAGTTATGTTACATAACATAACGCCTACAATCCCCGAAGATGTAGGCAAAGTCAAAGGGGCAGCAGGCCCCTTTAAACACATTCAGCCAAAAATAAAAGTTATGATGACCTTAATAATTTTAGTGGTACACGAAAATTCTTTAAAGCACTATTGAGAACCCTCGATTTGTAAACACACTTATCAAGAACGGTGCATAAAGGACACGCCGCAGTGCAAAGCCGTTACTTCTAAAAGTCAGCCAAATAATTCATATAAATGGAGAAGTTACGTCAGTATTAAAGCGGCGGTCTCACGGCCACTAGCGGAATTCCTGCCTTTATCCAAATTACTCCAAACAAAGTAAAATGTAGGAATGTTCGTTATACATTCTCTGTAAACGGTTCGTTAGCAATATCTGGCCTTACTTTAGCAATGCGGGCCATCAGGTACAGGTTTTTGGAGGGTTATTTGCACAAGCCAAATGACAAACCTCCCTGAGGCCTATATAACCGACGAAGGAAACTTTCTAATAATTATACTATTTTTTATTTATATTTTTGATATTTACTTTTTGGTCAAAAGCGCTTATAAGTAATATAATTGCGATTTATATTAGTGTTATATTTTTTATAAAGATTCCATGCTTCATTTGGCTCCATGTATCTAGGCACAATGTACATTAGTCTAGATTACCAAAAAAGTAAATAATAATAATGTCCTCCTAACCGATATCGGTTACGGCGGCCAATCTCAATGAGCATAAGCTATTTGCGCAGGAGATATTAAGTGAACAAGTGTGTGCGCAAACACAGGTGCACTCTCTATTCCTTCACTCTCATAGTCCGGTAAGACGGCAATTCGACATGACCAGAGCGAGGCCAAGCGCTGAACCAACGGCTTAACGTGCTTTTCGTGGCGGGCGGTGATGATTAAACCGCCGACTACCTGACTCCGGACTGTTACTGAGTATTTACAATATTAAAATACCCAGCTACAAATTTTGACCCGATCCGGGAATTGAACTCGGGACCTTTTGATCCTTCGGCAGCGTAGCGTAAATATAATGATATGCTAAGTAGTCTGAGAAAGCATCAATAGCCAAACTAATCTGTTAGCGTAAGGTTCCCTACATTAACCAAAATCTCTAAATCCCCGGTATGCAGCTAGAAACTAAAGTGTATGTTATTTGCAAAAAGACACACGGGCGTCATTAGGCCATCCTACTTATACACTCAGATGGCAATGAGATACCTACTTGTTTTAACAAGCTACTTATATTTCTAGCTAATAGCAGCTTATAAACTCAGATAGCAATGAGATACCTACTTGTTTTGACAAGCTACATTTCTAGCTTATAACAGCGTTCATTCACCAGACTGCTGATCCTTTAAAACTTTAGCAGACTTGTATATTTGTTTTATATCACACTGTGTGTGCGGACATGTTTGCTTTATGGAGCGTGAACTGAGATACCGCCGATGCCTCTGCATCAACGTTACTACACTTTGTTGGCGTGAAAGAGTTTTGATTCACGCGTGCTGTGAAAAATTCACCCGCAGCAATTCTAGTTCCGATTGCGGGGTTACTTCGTGTACTTTTTGTGAGAAAGGATGGCAAACCGGCAAATGGACGATACGGTGACGATAAACATTCGGACGCAGTAGGTTTGAATGCATTCCAAAACGACAATTTGATCACGAAGCTGTATTGTCTGATGTTGTTTTAGAAATTTATGCACATTCGATTATTGGATCTTTTCAATACGCTTAGAGCATTAAAAATAAAAGCGAAGTCATAGTGCAAACGAGTAAACTCGAAATTAATTATTAAATCTTACGGTCGCTTCCCCACAGTTAATTGTTTGATTTCATTTACATTATTACAAAACAAAAAAAAAATATTTACATGCCTTAACTACGGATATTATCATCTTATGAATTATGGAAGAGCGTTGTTAAATCTGAATACGTAAACAGATATATCATCCCAATCGGTAGATAAAAAGTGGCTGCTGCATTTTCACCATTGCAAATATCCGTACGCTTCAGTAGCCAATAAAATAAAATACATACTTAATTAACACCATATTATGCCGCATCGTTTCACATTCGATTCACGACGCAGATAGGACATTCGATCTGGATGATCACAGTCCAATTATTACGTGTTCACTCCGCCGCTATCCGTGTCCGCATGCCCCAATAAATAATCCGATTAAATTCCACCCAGAGATCGAACATAAGAGGCGAAATGACGCGTCGACCAACGCCGCCAATGTTTGTGTGTCAATTTGACTAACAATCCAATTAGTCGCCCGCACAGAAACAGAATACTAATTGTTCGTGATGTTACCAGAATTTAAAACAAACATGCTCGGTCGTTATTGGGCACCGCTGTCAGTTGGCGATAGCGTTTCTTGCGCATTTCGACTCACTGTTGCCAAAATCGAGTGGAAACTTTCAGTTATGACTTTTTCATTCACGCCAGAACAAATACTGTAGTGGGTGTTTGCTTCTCATTTTTCCCTCGTGCTAGTGCTGTTGGGAGTTTGATGAGGTTTTACGTAAACATTTCGTTGTAAGCTCGATGCGTGCTTTTGTCGTCTGTGACATGTCATGTATGATATTAATCGTGACTTTTTTACATTTGAGAGGGCTCCTTTTTGTTCATTTGCGTAATTATTAAATAATAAATATTATAAATCCAATTATAACGGTTTATTAAAAAAAAAATAAACCTGGCACTCAACTAGGAAAAATCCATTTCAAATAATAAAAGTTGTAGGTAATATTCACAAGTCATATTAAGTAATAGTATCTAGTAAAATCATCTACTTTACTAAAAGGGCCTTTACATTTTGAAGTTAATAATAGTATTTACTGATTCCTTTTTTAAATATTCTATGAAGCTATGGTATTACAATCATTATCTAAAATACATCATATTACGAGTAGATGTAATTATCCCTTTAAATTTTAATTACTCTTCACATCAACATCAACAACAACATTGTGGTCCAGAGGAGAGGCCATTAAATATAATTGATAGTAAATAGACCAGGTACCTTAGAACACCAGTTCCAGGGGGTTCCCCGCCCCCCTTGCGTACGCCCATAAACAGAACAGTTTTGAATTTACTGTTGCAGTGTCGTTATTTTGTGTCAAGTGATTTGAGAGCTAACGAATTGACACCGCATAAGTGCACAACTGAGAATACATTAAACATTTACCGTATTAAATAAAACGACAACAATGTTTTAATGTAATGTAGTCCACGCGGAAGGCATCGCGTAAAAACATAGGGTTCATAAATATTTATACAATTATTTCAGTAACGATAAAGCATTAATGGATCAATTGTGACAGTAACAATACAACTAATGAAAAAAATTGCGAAGCCGTATCTCTCAACTATGTTTCATGATAAGTTAAAACTCTTAATTGCAACGCTGCGAAGCTGGCTAGTTTTTAAACAAACCGTCTAACTCTAGTATAATAACTATGTAGCAAGGTATTGTTACAAATAATTGGGTAAACGAAAATAGTTCAACTCTTTCAGAGTAATTGTACCTATATAACAATTACATTAATGTAACAACACTATTACAATATGAAGTCTAAAAGGTGCGTTAATTGATGCATTAAGGGCGAAGTGTGACCGCATAACGGTATTAACGACTGGAAGAGACCCAAACAATTGACTTTAATTACCCACACCTAATTTCAACTTATTCCACTTTGCGTTAGAAGCGCAGACCCATTTATGCGATGTAGTTAGCACAGTTGGATTGCCACATTTTCATAATGACACCAATTTACTGAATTGTTCACGTGGTTTGTTTAGAACTTGTTTAAAATTCGTATTATAGTGGACATTTATTTGATGTTCCAATCATTATGGAAGGTATGTTAATTAGACCCTACTTTAGTGTGTCATTTTGTTGGGGATTGGCAGCTGTTGGGGTTTGTTATATGTTATATATGGAATGTTTAAATTTATTTAAAATTAAGTATGTTGGTAACGAATAAGTTCGCCTATTCGTTAACAACATAGTAGTCACACTAATTATATAGGTTTAATGCTAGGTTAGCATTAAACCTATATAATTAGTGTGACTAAACTAATTATTAATGGTGGTATGTGACGATTTTGAAAGTACTGAAACATTGTACTAATTTATGGATAGTATTATAATATTCTTTAAGTTTTATATATTTTGTTATTAAAACGGACAAAGCCAACTTAATATTAACGTGCTGGTATGGTATTTAGTTTTATTGTAAGTGTTGATAAACGTTGACGGTGAATAAAAAGCCCTATCGGCTTTTAAAGGCTAGAATATAACCTGCATAAAATGTTAAGTGTTCAACCTAGTTTGTCTAGTCTGGTACCATTAACTCTGCTACCATAGTACTTTTCTAATACACCAGCGAAAAAATAAATGTCTTTCAACTAGACTGTTGGCAGACAAACTGAGAACAAAGTTTGAAAACACTGCAAGCATAATATAGTAATAGTTCCAGTTCGCCACAGCTCCCGTAAAGTTTTATATCACTTCAGATCTCTGATGCTTAAGCAATAAAACGAGAATGTAGGTGCAGTTCCAGTGTGCTTAGCCTGGGCTGATAAAAGTAATGTTCAATGTGTGTCTTTCACTTTTGCTTCATATTTCCAACCTAACATCAGGACTTTTGTGACCAACCTAACAATCTGATTTAGCAAAGAAACAGATTTTTGTAAGTTTTTAACTGGCTATTATTTACGAAAAACCTCAATATTATAAACACCAGAAGATCTAATAATTCAAGATTGACGAATTGATTAGCTGGAATATCGAAAATGAAATATTTAAAAAAAAATAGATCTGTGTCATATTCGGTTCTCTCTGCCTACCCCGCTGGGGATGTGGCGTGAAGTTTAGTTAGTTAGTTTCATGTTACCTATTATAAGTTGTAGGGTATCGCTAGTAAACCATTCCTATTATCTAAATGTTTTTTTACAGAGTAAAAAATTACCTAACATTAATTAAACTTTCGATTTTAATCCAGAAACTTTCATAAGGTATTTATTTGTCTAGTCTGGCTGATAAATTTTGTCTGGGATATTTAATATTTGGTTGTTCTCGCTCTAAAAGAAAATGTTGTAATTTAAAAACTATATCTTGTATTTTAAAATTCTAGTTTAGTTTCTAGTTTAGCGGGAGGTGGCGCAGGATAAATCGAGACGGACAACACTCACTTTGGGCCATTATCCCGAGTTAGTCAGTTGTTTAAAGTTATGTATAGCATGCAAGGTATAGTTATTAATAGTTAAATTGAAATTAGGTGCCATTAATGAACATACAAAAATGTGTATTACCTACTTACAGATAAGTTTTATTAGTGACGATTCAAATGTTTGATGATTGTCGATACTTATCGATGTCGATTGTCGATACGAAAATTGTTAGTCGAACAGACCTCCCAGTGAGCATTGGGAAGTATGATAATCCTTTTCGAGTGACTGAGACTCGAATTATCATCACACGTCCCACAATGAACAAATCCTATTAGAATGATAAAATCTAAATCAGAGGAAATTGTATCTCGATTTTGTAGAAGCAGTTGGTTTTTCCAAAGTCAAAATTAAAGTATAAAATCAATGAGATTATTTTTTCTCAGAGGCTTTTTTATTTCATACCACTTGCTTTAAAGTCAAAAAGAAGCTGCTAAAGACAGAAAATCATCGAAAGCTTCGGAGCTGAGAAGAGACCGTTATTAAACATACCGCCGTCTATTCTTTTAAAGTTGCAAGAAACTAGCTGCTAATTTTAAAGGAATGTGTCTTCAATGCTCGCTGTTTGGAAGTCACTTTTATAGGAGCAATAGTTTAATCATTTCGTATTATTAAAGTGCTATTAAGTAAATTTGGAACTATATGGATGCCGCATGAGACCACATCTGTAGTTAATTGTCGAAATAACTGCAGCAATTATAATCTATTCAAATTGGAAAGCTGACCGTCATATAAATTACAGCGAAATCCCATTGATACGCACTTTTTGTCGATAAACAGAAAATGATCGATGATTTCATGCCGAATTTAGTGGAAAAACTTGGATGGACATTTAACGATATGGCAAACAGGAAAACGTTGTGTTTGCAAATGAGCTTATAAGTGAACATTTCGACGCGATGCAACATCGAGAAAAATTTCGATATTTAGATCAGAAATTGTTTATGAACCCGCGAAATGGTTGCGTCTCCAAAGTGCCCTTTTATCGTTTCTCGGAGCGGAGTGCACAACGCTCATTATTACCAATACTTGGGAATCTTGGGATGATGGAAGCAATTTAGCAAGTGGCACAAACAACAAGAACTAAGCGGGTATTCTCTAACACTCTTAGTTATACAACTTGGTTGCCGTCTGAATATGGTGTATGATGTTTAAGTTAATCTTTACTAATAATATGTACGTACGTGAAAATCACTTTGGTACGTATTCATCGCGAATCTTTGCATATACTGACTAACCAACTTCACACAATACCTAGTACCTTTCATCCAGAAAAAGGTTTTGTTCTAGAGAAACATAGAATTACTTTAAAAGGGCGACCGACATAAGTTATAACGATTTAGATTGCCAAATCTATATTATCGCGAGCAAAACCAGAGCAAAAGGCAGAAAATGAGAAAAAAATCGAGTTTGTGTACAAGATGATAACTTGCTAAATTGCTATTGGGACCACATCCCCATAGCCATTTAAAGACGTGGTACAAAATATAGGAATGTAGCGGAGATTCACGGCACTCGTCGGTTTAAGTTACATGGCACAAATAACCTTGGTCCATGAAAAGGAGCCTTTTAGCATAATACCGAAAGAGGCAAATTATTGCTAATTACATTCTGAGCTCTTACCGGATATTGGGAACCATTTCAGTGTGGAGGTTTCTTAAATTCTTAAATTGGTAAGTTAGGCTTATAGCCTTGAAGAAAATGGGCTTAACTTATCAGTTTGTGTGATAATCGGCTGAATTGTTCGTGCAAAGCTGGCACGCTAGTTTCGGTAATAAAATAACTGGGTCGCAGACCCCTAACTACGGTTTCTAAAGCAATTGAATGAGGACCACTAAATGCAGGAACTAGACGGTTGGATACTTTTTAGGGTCACGTATTTTATGAAAAAAGCACGCGTCATATACAGTGCGATGAAGATTAATTTTGTTCTAACTACCTTTATGACAGTAAGCGCGTGTAACAAAAAGCCAAGAAATTAAACAAAATGTACTTATTATGAATTTACATCTCGATGCGTTCCGATACTTTTTTCTATGTAAAAAATTATTGCTTAGTTTTATTTTTAATGTGATTATATAAAAATCTGTTTTTAAGATTCTGTCCTAGCTAGGGTATCAGAGGTTTAAAGTTCGACAAGTTACACATAAGAATTATTTACACATAAGAACCTTTTCGACTATAAACATCCATACATACATCATACATTACATTACGCCAATGATCACCGGAGGCAGAGTCGTAGGCAGAGTCGTTTTTGGCTGAATGTGGTTAAAGTGGCCTGCTGCCCCTTTAACCACTTCTAGCCAAAAACGAAACCGGGCTGGGTTAGATGGAAAATTGTGAAAAAGTGACAAGTGGCTATCTCGTCGCCTACAAAATCATATACCCAAAACCCCATATATCATTAATCGCCTTTTACGCCAAGAAACACAGCAAATTCTTTTTATGTCCCAGACCAACATGGGACTTATACATGGGCTTTATTGACATTCGACTATAAAGCTTGTCATATACTTTATTTTTGGCTGATTGTGGTTGAAGGGGCTTGCTGCCCTTTTGACTCTGCCTACCCCTTCGGGGATTATGGGCGTGATGTTATGTATGCATACAGTCGCACAACCATACATACGGGTGAATCCGAACAAAAACACCACTGTGGGTTAAAAAATTAACAGTAACTGTTATACGAGCCCGAAAACTTAGCACTTTAAAATTTTCACAGTTAATTAGATACGGGACCTCGGCGGTCGCGGGCAAATCCCGCTTGGTCAGTTTTTTTACGGTAAATTGAACTAAAAGGCTTTCAGAAGCAGACAGCACAGGATGCGGCTGCCGGACGTCCGGTTTTACGGTCTCGGCTTTACATGCTGCAGTTTTTCTCTCGTTCCCTCTTATTTATGGTCTCTTCTGGCCTCATTGAGTGCGAACGGCCCCTGAAGGTTGAGGGCAATTGTTTCAAAGCAACGTTTAACGGTCCAGGCCTGGTGCCTTAATGACTGTCGTGCTTGATGGGCAATGCAATTCTCGTCGCTGCCAATAGAACGATGTTTAATTCAAAAACAGTTTTCACTTTTGGCATCTATTTATTTAAGTTAGTTTTACGCATTTTCTTTTACAGTATATAAGGTTTATATAATTAACGTTAATTCTGAATACATTATATTCATAACTAAATAAAAAAAGATTTTAATAAATTTATAACAAGTTATTTTATAAATATTGAATTTTTATGGCCGCAAAGTATTTTGAACTAAAGCCTCGATTATTTCGTCTTCAATGAAGCAATTGACTGTTTGTTAGATTAAGTTATCAAATGTAAACCAATAAAAAATGTAAACACGACTTATACTGCGAACCTTTGAATGAAATTGCTGTTCCTATATTGGAGACATTTTGCGGGAGGCCAGTATAAAAATAAAATAACTGCTTCCGTTAGTAATAAAAACGGCCGTCTCCCATTTAATACGCTTATTTGTGTTACGTACGTGATTGCCGTACAACTGGAGCAATGGGACGACAGGGGAAATCTGGCCGTGATGAGATCCTCACGAGCGTTAACGTGACGATAATAGTTATGTTACTTCAAGGAAACAGCGAAGTTTTCATGTTGCCCCTTATGGAATAGTTTTTCGATAATCACATCGTTGGTATTTGCTCGTGAAGTGGTTCGAGAAGGAATGTTTTATCTTTTATCACGATATTATTATTTATAGTGGTTTTTTCATGACGGTATTGCTTATAATAATTACTTTATGATATTTTTTTATTAGATTATTAGAAATGTTTCTATTTAACAACTGTCGTAACCAAGTTTATTGCTAGACTAGGTCCTTCTTCGGCGCGGCGAATGCATTAATTACCTACGGTTAGTCACGCTGAGAAGGAAAAGAAGACGTGCTTTGTGGATCTCTCATGCGCTTCTGAGTTAGACATCTTTTTATAATCCAGGGTTATAGTAGATACTATAATAAAAAAGAAATACGAGGATAGATATGCCAGGACTATAAAAACAGATACCTAGTACAGTAAGTACCTAGGTTTATAATTAAACTTGCAATTAGATCAACAAAATTATTCATTGGCAGCACAAAAACTAAGAGTATTAAAACACGTGTGTCGTGAGTCGTGACCGACAAAGCGGACTATCCCACTAAGTTAATTAATTCGAATGCAATGATAAAAAGTAATACGTTAATCTCTGAAACGGAGTCACGTCACTTCCTCCCGTACAGATACGTACACCGTACGTTAGTTAGCGCCTAAGTTAATTAAGTGCGGTACGCCTCACGAGTGCATTACGATATTAAAACTGCAGTGCTAGACATTTGCGTGCTCAAACCTCTAATGTGATAATATCGGGCTGCGAGGATATTACAAAGCCATTAACGAGAAACATGCAATCGCATGCATAAGCTTGCCGCTAGGAACGTTTATCTGCGATAGTGACTAATGCAGTGTGGCAAAGAAGTAGAACATTAATTAGTTTACTCGTATTTATTTGTAATACCACTGTTGAGTCTGATATCCGTAACATAAGTGCTTAAGCTACTTAGCTCGCAATGTGTGTGATGTCGTCGGATATTTATTTATTATTAATTATTTATTTATTTATTATTCCTCTTAATACCTGCTCCTTGTACCTGCGTAGTTCTATTTTCCGTGAGGATAAAATATAGACTATGTTACTCGTTAATGTGTGTTATGTGGTTTATGTGTAAAAGCAAAACAAACAAATTCATGTTCAAATTAAATTGTTCCTAACCACTGTTATTCAAGCCATCATCCAATTTACAAACCATCACTCATCGTAGTCTATACAAAAGAGGTATTTATCGATAAGAGGATAAGTAATATTTTATCCGTGCAGCAAGGATAAGCAAAACAAGTTGAAAGTTCTTGTATCATGAGATAAAAAGTTTTCGTTGTGCGGGCTTCTGTCCCAAGTGATGAAATTTTTAATCTAGATTGACAATTTGTATGATGCGAAAAAATATTGTTCAAACTTTTTTATGTATTCTATAAAGTTGTAGGGATTAAATACAAGTATTTTTTTTCAAATTACACCGACAGTTTGCGCTCTGCTTTCAATTATTCGTTCTTCATACGAGATGAAATGAAATAATTTAGTTTAATCATTTTCTCTGGACGTACACTCTCTCTGCAATGCTATTTTAAATTGAAATTAAAGCATTTACTAATGTATAAACTTAGCATGTTGAAATACCTTGAAGTAACGAGTTAAATGTTTTCTTTCCATTTCTCTTTAGACGCTGAAGGTAATTTAATACTGCGTAATAGAATTGAATATGGTTGATTAGAATATTATTTGGAAGTGAAAATATATAGCAGTTTTGAAGATAATATTATCATGAACGTCCATGCTTTTTCATTATGTAATCAACTTTAAGCTTTTTAGATATATTTCTTCCTATTTTTTCGTTTTAATTAGTTATTTCTTAATCAAAAAAAATATAGCCTAATGAAAGCTAATCAGCAAAACTTATACGTTATATTCTAAACGATAGAGGAATCACACGTATTTTATGTTAGGCTCGAACAAATGTGTATACATCAGTAATGATTTCTTTATGCGAAATTTAGTTACAAACATTATCACTTCGCACATTTAAAAGAAGAAAAGATAAGCCGTTAATAACATTAATATTTCAAACTCAACTACTTATCTTCCATCTTTTGTAACAGACACTCATGCATTAAAGTTCACAACTCCTAGCAGCGAGCGTACCCGTCTCGCGATAAGCTTGCTACCTACTGAGTCCGGAACATGTGGTGACGATAAGTGTAATGCAAGCCTCGCTATTTACAGTATAATATAGATGTAATACACCCGGCTTGTATTAAGCTACATTTCATTATATCGATACATATTAAGTTTACAAAGCTACGCGCGCGTTAGACCGCACAATATTGGGTCGTGTAGCAATAATCTCACTTCCTCTGAAGCGTGCAACAATTTATGTAAATAGGTTCAACATAATACGAACATATATATTGTGAACTATTTAAGTGAGTTAATAAAGGTGTTTTGTTTTAGTAATGGAGAATACTAGTCGAAATCGAATTGTCGATTATGTTTTTATTAGAAAATAGGGTGCCTTTAATTGTCAGATTAAAGGCACCCTATTTTAAATGCTTAGATTGACTTATAGTTGAATTGACCAGATTTGAATTTAACTGAATCAAAGGAACATTAGTGAAATTATAAATAATAGCAGTAACCCCACGGTTGCACCCGCGTAGCGCCCGTACCCGTGGGAATACGGGGATAATGTTATAGCCTATGTTACTCGCTGATAAAGTAGTTTTCTATTAGTATAAGAATTTTTCAAATCGGTCCAGTGGTTTCGGAGCCTATTTAATACAAACTAACAATCAAATCTTTCCGCTTTATAATAGTTACTTTGTGAAATTCATGAATTAGCCAGGTGAGGCACTTTGTATATGTTTAATATTAACCTAGCGTAGGCATACTAGAAATATTTAGTCAACATTACACAATACCAACCCACATAAATAGGCAAATGAGAGGTCACGGTCTTATACGAGGAAACAGCTGGACACCCTCGCTCGTGCCAATTGTGGAAAGTTAGGTTTCAGGGTTACCTGCTCTAGGTCCTGACTAAACACTACTATTCGACTTGTTGACAGATAGTCTAAATCAGTAATAACTGTAATCACTACTAACTGATTATTAGATAATAAGATAATTTGTCAGTACATACAATTTGTTCGCAAAAATTATACTTAAGATGAATTAAGTCTATTATCATTTTATTTTATTTTGTTGTTGTGATTCGCAAAAAAATATAAGCTTTCCTAAAATAATCCTTTTGTTTTATATTCCACCATTTTTTAAGTTTGTTATTTGATCCCGCAAATGCACTTGATGTTTAATTTGAAAAAAAAAATAAGCTTAAGAAGATGTCTTATAAAATAAATAAAAATTGATAGCTAATATGATTTTAACATAAAACAAATTAGAATCTGATTTGAATTATATTAGGTAAATTACCTATCAATATATATAAAAATCAATGCCACTTTTCGTTGTAATTTCATAACTCAAGAACGGGCACACCTATCCAAACCAAATGTTTAGGCTTTGTTCGGACTATTAAGTAGATGGTTTATGTGAAGTTTGCACAAAATCGGTAGAGCGGTTCTACATTTATCACATTTTTTGTTACAAATGAATTCAATAAATGGCGGTTCATTTTGTTAATGGGGATTTTGCAATTGTGTTCCAATTATTTTCTTTTAATATTTCACTTTATATGTAGCGAAGCACGTACCGAGCCACTAGTATTATATAAATATAATTAAGCTTCGAAACCTTTCAACGCACCTTTTTTCACTAAAAAGAGAAACGTTTGAAGGCTTTCAAAAATAATAGACTTCACTCAGTTATAAAAAGCTTCGCCGTAATCAGATTTAAAAAGCTCCCCACAGCCGACGGCTCACAATCAAAAGCTCGTCATGTAATCGCATAAATATTGAAAGTGGCCGCTTACATCCTGTGGCCACTTTGTTTTTGCGGAGACGGACGCAATTAGGCCGGCGCCAATTCGTATTCGCTTTTTTTAACTGGTCCCGGAGAAATTAAAATAGATTGCCTTTTAATATTCTTGTTGCCGACGCAACCGGAGCCGTGTAATACCGCTTAAATGAATTATACATCGGCGAAGCGCCCGGACACTTTTTAAGACGCACTCAATGGGAAAAGTTGGATTCAGACGGCGCTTCTATTAGTTTCGTTTTTAATTTCACTTCTAGGATGGTTGTTAACGTGCCGTCTTTGAATTTCTTTCGAGTATTACACTTTGTTGGAGATTTCTTACGGAAAGATAATATTTAAAAGTCTTTATTGCAGTAATCACATTTGAAATTATTGTTATTCTGAATTCTAGTAAAGAAAAACAAAAAGAAAATCATAAAAACACAACATATCTCCAATACAAATAAATCCTTCCTGGTGAACGTACGTGTCACTGCAGTGCAAGCATTCGTATTGAATAAAATTGGCTTGATTACATCACAAGGCTGCTCAACAAAAGTTACCGCTTTGGAGCCGAAATCATTACAAACCTACTTTCCGCTGTCAAATATAAATAACGATACATCCCATGAACATGATCTAAGAATAAGTAACACGAAATATTAAGTCACGTCAATATTCCCCGCGCTCTCTTCACCAAAACTAGCTAATGCGAATTTCAACATCTGCCTTTCACGGCGTCGCAAACGGCACGCTTCCTCGTAAGGATCCCGTGGGCACATTAAAAGCGTGTTTTGCCGATGGATGTACCTCCGTTACGAAGCCGAGTGGAGTGTCAATACAAGCGGGCTTTCACTGCGAAGTTACACGAGCTTAAGTACGCCTTTATGCTTGCTCGGATAAGGCATTATTGAAAACGTCGCCGGTACAGAAATCAAACGGGTATTCAGATACCCGTTTAACGAGATGTATAGGCGTGCCCATTGTCGAGTCAGGGTCATATCTGCTGGTAATCGATAGGAGGTGGTTTGCTTGTTGGGTGGACGTATCGGGTGGTGGAGTAAATTTTATTTATAGTTCAATATCAATGGTCTGTTTATATTTATATTTATGAATAAATTTGTTTGTGAATTCGGTACCACAGGAGGATCAGTTTAGTGGCTTAGACGCTTTTGTTAATGTTTATTTGAAGATTGCAGGTGAAATATTTATAAAATTACAATTGAGTTTTTCGAAACACATATTCGTTTCATTTAGTTATTTTTTAGTTACTTATCAGTTATTAATTACTTTTGAAAATTCTTGATAGATATTGTGGAAATTTTGTTTTTAGTTATCATATTTCCTCTCCTAGTGTTATGGTATGTTTCGTTTTGAATCTGGGTCGGCAGACCATGACTCAAGATTTAAAAAAAAAATGGTTATTACATTGAAGCGCCTGCACTTTGACCTTTATAGCATTCAGATAAGAATTGTCTTAGTAATTGCCTTTGAAATTACTGATAAATACGTTCAACGTAAGTTACCATTCTTTTTATTTAGGACTAAATTCGCAATTCCTTGGGAATCCTCTCCATGCGATTTATATAACAGAGCTTTAGTAGTATGATTAAGCTCTAGACTGTCATCAAAATGAATCCTAAAATTTAACGACCATTGTTGGCGTTCCAGACTGGGCTTTAGGAGGAGAACAGACGGGATAATGGGTGAATTACAGAGATGGTATTCTTAATTAAAACATATGCCCAGCCATTAAGTAGATAGGACACAGCTTCTTCGTACAATCATTTATAATAATTTACAATGCTGTGAAATATGTTTATTTATTTCTAGTCTAGTGTAATAAAACCAAAACAAAGATAGCCCTTAAGTGTTGTATAAAGATTAAGGAATAAGCTGAAAAAGGGAAAAAATTTTTTTTTTACTTTATAAAGTTACTTGAAATAAACTTATTCTAGTATATTGTTTTGCAGTAACATTCATTTACTTAGAAGTTTTATAATTCTATATAGGTATTCAGACTCCAAATATATATCAGAAGAGATAATTTAACAGTCAATTTCGTTTCAAATTAGTGTAACTCCTTTAAGTAATTTAACGGCTAGATACAAACTATTTAAAACAATAACTTAATTTATTTACTAGTTCTATGGATACCCCGAGATTGGTTATCCACAGAATCTGTAGTAAATTTTTCAAAATACTGCAGGAAAAGCTACTGTAGTAGCCAGCACCGCACAAAAGTCTCAATTTTGCAAATTGCCGCGCCAGCATAGAGCCGTATCGGCGCGATTCAGCAAAGTGCCGTTTTTGTACGAGCGAAGTGCTGATTGGTTGATTCGGACACAACTTTACTCCAATATACAATGTCCCTTGATTTATCAGTGACACCAAATCAAGTACCATACCAGGTCGACACATTCACGAAGTAATTCTATATTTTGTTTGTTCCATCCCGATGTTTTTTTTATTTTATGGAACTCGTAAGGACATGTTTATAATGCACTAGCTTTCGACGTTGCTTGCATGGTACATCGATAAAAGATAGCTCATGTGTTATTCTGATGTATAAGCTATACTATTGTAAATTTTCATTAAAATTCATGCAGTACTTTTTGCGTGAAATAGTAACAAACATCCACCCATCCATCCATTAAAAATATTAGTAAGATTCTTTCAAAATACAATAACGCTTTACGTTGGCTTGGCGAATGAATACAAGAATGTAGTACCAATTGAATACGAGAATATTATATTCAAAAGAAAGGTTTATTTGCTGCAGTAATTAAATATAAAGCCAATACGTAATTAAAAGTGATTACAAAATGAATTTTCAACATGTATATTATATCACCTCTATCACCTAGTATCCATAAACTGCTATTATTTATAGAATCACAGCTCTTTTCCAATGTTACCGTCGTGCTTCGCAACTTACCTTACGTTTAACTATTACAAAATATCTAAGCTTCAAACTAGGTCACAAGTTTTGGTACTCATACTTACTTCCCTGGGGATCCCTAAACATGTACCGAAGTGTATACTTACCTGAAACTTTTACCCACGCGCGCTAGTATCGTGAAAATTATGTCTCCCAATACCAACATTATATTAGTCATATCAGTTTTACTAGAGATGCCTGAATAAGCAGTTCGGTACTGGATTAACGTAGGTTAATACTGTGTCCATCCATATCATAAGGTGATTTGAACAGTCGGTTTTAATCAAAACGTTTTGCATCCGCAGCACAAATCAAATTAAACAGTTCGCGGGTACACATGTCCCGGATTTATACTAGATTGGAAGCACCCGCAGTCCGAATAAGTGAAGTACCGTATTTTAATGGTCTATCGATATGCGAGCAGGTAGTATTATGAATTGAGGTATACTGGATAAAAAAAAATACTGCTATGAACAAATTCGAGACTGATTGGTGTAAAAACTGCATAGTTTCGCAAGATAGCATTCAATAATTATCCTCTGCTTGCTAACCTTTGGTAGTTGATAAGCTACGTGTGTTCTTATAGGAGAGACCATTTAATAAGATACTTATAATATTTAAATCTGTCTAGGCTTCAATCGATTCGCTTACAAACGAACAGCTTGATTTTTTTTGTTTTTTATAAAATAATATAAACCATTACTCATGCTAAAATATTTTCCTTACATAATATATTAAGAATAGCACTATTTAATAATATAAATGTGGTATTAACAAATTCTTAAATTGCAAAATGAGAAGTTTGTCCGAAATAAAATCGTCCGTTGTCCTACAATGAAAATTATCGATATCCAATAATCGACCATTAAACACCACTATCCGCAACGTTCAGTATTTCCACTCAATTTAATGAGTCGATGGGACAGAAATACAGAAACGTGGGCACAGGCAGATTTAATCACAAGACATTTCGGTTGCCTTTCATGTGTAATTTCCCGGGCAGGGCCGTCCAGTCGATTATTTCCTCCCCGGCAGCCGCCTTGTGTTTTGTTTCGATTATATTCAGTTTTCATCGGGGGATCTACAAAGAAAACAATTGGGAATAGACTTATAATATTAAAGGGTAGTGTAGTGAAATGAGGTATGTACTTATTTTATAAGAGGTATGTTTTGGTCTATCGAACTTCAATTGTAGTCCCGTCACTATTATTTCCAGTGATAATGCAACGCAACTTTAAAATCATATAATAGTTTTGTTACATTACATAATGGAAGGCATGAAAATTAACACTTGAATTAGTATAGTTTTTTATTCAGACTACTACGTCAGTTTATTGGTGATCCAAAGAAACTAAACTGCGGTATGGTATGTGAAGGGATATATTAATAATATAAGGAAGTTTAGTTCAGAACTACCTATCAATAAACCCTTTTGAATAAAAAATAATTTTGAAAATCGGTTTACAATTCTCAGAGATATCGAGTAACATACATAAAAAAAACAGTCGAATTGAGAACCTCCTTCTTTTTTTTTAAGTCGTTAAAAAAGTTATTTAACTTCATGCGCGGAAGCATTTACTATATGAATATTCGGCATTGGCGTAAGTCCGAAAAAAAAAACTATAATTTTAGGATGATTAACTATGCCTGCAGTTTTACCCGCGTTTATGGTTAATGTTATATAGCCTATAGCTTTCCTAGATAAATCGGCTATCTAACACTGAAATAATTTTCAAATCGGACCAGTAGTTCCTGAGATAAGCGCGTTCAAGTAAACAACAAACAAACACTTCAGCTTTATAATATTAGTATAGATTTGTTTGATTTAATGCATACCTATAAATAATTGTTTTTCGTATGACTTATTAAATTTACTTATCTAAATAAAATGTCGTAAATTGATATTTAAATAATGTCTAAATGACGAACTATACCAGACCCTTCATTAAAAACAAAATTATTCCCGACAAAACGTTCTATTTCCCCCGTTTCGTAATAAAGTGGCATTAAGAGTAGACGATAAAGCAAAATTTTCTCAAGTAAAGAGCTTTTCCATTACGTCGAAGACAAGTACACTTGAGAGATGAAGTATCAAAGGAAGTTTGCTTTCACGTCACTTTGCCGTGACTACAGTATATTAGCATATACCAAAGGTCCACCAGAGCGTGTTGAGCTCGCGCGTTCTTATGTAGTCTTCGGGAATTGGGTGTTTTGCGGGGCAAGGAAGGGGTCTGGCTGAGCTGGTCGTCTGTTAGTAGTTGTTCGTTAGCCGAGATCGGCATCCGGTTTCCTTATCACGACAGATCCGGTGGATCCGTTTTGTTTCTTTGTACGCTGTACCGGATGCCCGGCCGCTCGGGACTTCGAGGGTAATCGTGTATTAGAGACGCACGTGTTCTTTGTAAGACCTCCTATTAGAGAGATAAATGTTTATCTTTGTACGGGAAACAATTTTTAAGAGTGAAAAAATATATTTATTACTTGTCCGATGTTAGTCTAGGACTGGGAAGAATGTTCTGACTGTGTTTCTTACCTAGCATGTCGTAAAAGGCGACTAATGGTATATGAGGTTTTGGGTGTGTGATTGTGCAGGCGACGAGCTAGCCACTTGTCACTACTTTTTTACAATTTTCCATCTAACCTAGCCCACTGTCCCATGTTGGTCTGGGACTTAAAAATAATGTGCTAACTGTGTTTCTTGCCTAGCATGTCGTAAAAGGCGATTAATGGTATATGGGGTTGTGGGTATGTGATTGTGTAGGCGACGAGCTAGCCACTTGTCACTACTTTTTCACTATTTTCGATCTAACCCAGCCTATTGTCCCATGTTGGTCTGGGACTTAAAAATAATGTGTCAACTGTGTTTCTTGCCTAGCATGTCGTAAAATACGATTAATGGTAAATGGGGTTTCGGGTATGTGATTGTGTAGGTGACGAGCTAGCCACTTGTCACTACTTTTTCGGCTAAATGTGGTTAAAAGGGGCTGCTGCCCCTTTGACTCGGCCTACCCCTTCGGGGATTTTTATGAATGTATGCATGTTAGAATATTAAATAATACAGTAATTGTATCTTTCTATTGTGTAATTAGAAGTATGGATTTGGAATCTAAAACTTTTTTATCTAGTACCTTCTTTCTTTAGAATGATAGTAATTTATTTTGGTTTCTTTATAAAAAATGCATGATACATCTGAATGGAGTATATATTAAGGAAATTAATTTCTTAGAAAATAGCTGTTGAATTTTTATAGGACACTAGTTTTTGCCTGCGGCTGCGACGCGTGGCGGTTTAATTTTTTCCGACACTTCCAACAAAATATCATAATAATATAATAATAATTTAACAAATTATATAATTATAATTTAACAAATTATATATCTAAATCTTCCTCAAGGACCACTCTATCAGTTGGTAAACCGCATGAAAATCCGTCTGGTAGTTTTACAGTTTATCCCGAACAGACTGACAGACAAACAGACGCAGCGAAGCGAACTTTGCACTTTGCACTAAATATGTACTGATTTAGAAAATATTTAGCAGATATGCACATATCTTACTACAAATAATTGTTCGTTCAAAGCCTTCGTTGCCTTGAAATACTCCCTCTGGACTTGACAAAGAATATTTACGGTGTATCGACAGAGAAAAATAATTAAGTTGGACAGAAAAACTGTTGAATCCTATGATAAATGGACCTTAATTACGATTAACTTTAATTTAATGCGCGGAGAAAAATTAAGAACCTTTAAAATTCATTTTCTGCAGCCCGTGAACATTATCGTCAGAGTTAAATATTTTATTGGTTATACTATTATGATTAAAATGTACTGCCATTTCGTTTTGTTCGAAATATAACTAGTTATTTCAAATATAGTTAGACATGACAACAATATCCTCCAACTCATTGCAATATTGTATTGTACCAGCCAGCTCGTACCTCTGGAATTTAATAATCTAAGTGCTGTAAATGATCTTAGACATTCAGATCTCTCACTCAGAGGTGACTTGTTGACTAGCTAGTGTTACAATAGTCAAAACTAATCCTCAAGCTAGACAAAGCTTAGTCAAGAAGACTTCCGACGGTAGGACCTGTTTCTGTTTAAGGTATGCTTTTGATCTCAAAATTAGTAAGCTTGGTTATTAGTTATTACTCTGAAGTGAATGTTACTACGAGTAAAATATTGCACCGTTAGACGGAGACTAAGCAATATTAGTATCTGTCCAAATCCATCCCAATTTTGAAGAAATCTACATATATGTAGATTTATGTATGTATATATGTCTGCTTGTATGCCCGCAATAACATAAAAAAAAATATGCTTGAAAAACCTTGGACCAACAAAAAAAAGTTATTTCCTAGCATATTTATTTTGTCCCATGTTGGTCTGTGACCTGAAAAGAATGTACCAACTGTGTTTCTTGCCTAGCATGTTGTAAAAGGCGACTAATGGTATGTGGTGTTTCAGGCATGTGATTGTTTGGCGACGAGCCACCCACTTGTCACTACTTTTTCACAATGTTGCATCTAACCCAGCCCAGTTTTATTATTTGCTGAATGTGGTTAAAGGGACCTGCTGTTCCTCTGACTCTGCCTACCCCTTCGGGGATTATGGGTGTAATGTTATATATTTGTTTGTTTATTATATATTTTTCCAAATTTTTCACTACTCGATATATTCGTATGTAGTTAGAAAACTTCAAGAATTATTCCAAACACGTCTTTATAAACCTATAAGTATACACAACCGTCTATCGGCACATTAAAACTTAGTACTTTATGAAGGTGGATTTTCCCCAAAACCCCTGTCTTGCATGCCTCATGCGCATTATTCCAATCAATGTTGCATAGCATGCTACAAAACACCACGCAACGACGTAAAATCGAATGACATATGCAACACGTAGCTGTTGAACACAAGAAAAGGATATCCCTTCGTGTCGGGGTGAGTGGCGCAGTTATATGAAACAAAGGGCTTTATTGCAAACTCTAGTTAAATAAATTGGATAGTAGTATATGATTCAGAAACTGAATTATGAAAAAGACTATAATTGATTTTCAGACAAGGTGCTGTATACTCAAAAAAATCGAAATCGTTTATTACTTAAGTAAACCTCGGAAATCGTCCGTTCAATTGCTGGAAGTAATATCAAATTTCAAAATACACCAAGAATAATATTTTTCCTTATTACAGGAAACTTCGTACTGATTAATAAATCAAAAGTTAGGAACATTTTTGCCAAGGGGAAACGTTATTTTTTTGAGGTAAGTAGGTAGTTATTATGCAATAATACCCCATTTAAAACTGGTGGATGTGATTTGTCATGCTTATATACATTTTTATATTTTAATGCTAAGTATATTAAAAGTATCGTAGTCGATACGATCAGTAGTACCTTATACATTCATAGGTCTCCCCATAGTTCTGATGTAGGAAATTACCCAGATATAGGTGTTATTTTATAAGTAAAAAAGTAACTATTTTTTCAGCCGGAAGTTTGAGATTTTTACAAGTCCAAGTGTCAAATCAATTTTTTTTATAGTTTTTTTAAATCAACTGTTTTATTTTGAAAGGTAAAGTCGACCCTACGAACCGTAAAATAACTCTTACTCTTAACTTACCCAGAATTCAGAGTGGGTCGCTCATCGTCACTTATCGCACAAAGATATTACAGAAGAAGTATGCTGCGACAGGTTTGTAGGTAGCAAATTACGTAATAAATCTGTATTCGCGTATGCATCTGACATTCTGTATTATTGCACAGCGCGGGATAAAGGCAATACGTAGGGAATTTAATAAATCGACTAAGCAATGAAGCTATAACTAAATATATTTTTTTAGGAAGGTACAGGCACACAAAACGGTAACAGCAGACTAGCTGAACAGAAATTCATAGATTGTACCTTTGTTTCACATATTTTTATTAAGACTACCACAGATATTCTGATGAAGTAATTTTAAAGGAGACATTATTACTTTAGATCGTATCCAAAAGGGTTATAGAAACATGCTTATTGTGAAAATATTATTTTGTTCTTTAAACTAAAAGTCCTATGGCTTTTGGAAAAATATGTAAGTAGGTAATATCATCGTGATCAAATTCTGATTTACATACATGATGTCACGCCTTTTTCCCATGGGGGTAGGCAGAGATAACGTACTTCAATTCTGATTTATTCCCAATAATGTTACAAATAACTTAATACCTACTAGAAAGTGGGTTAAAATAGCTTGATGGATTAGACCTAAACAATTTTAATAACTATCTAATGCAACAAACATAATATAAAAGTTAGTAAAATACTTTCAAAAACAGATTCATTGTTTCAATGTAAAGGAAAGCTTGTCACTCAAGAGTCTGATGAGACACCTTTAGCCGTTGATAAATTTAAAGCGTTACAAGTCTCCGTACTGGAGATAAATGGATTTGTGGGAGATCTGTGCTGTCACATTACGAGATACAGCTATAAAACTCAAAGTAAAAAAAAAATTCGAGTTCATGTTACATGTTATGTTTTAATGAGGGATGCATATCACGGCTTTGTATTGAAAACAGTTAATTCCTCCGTAATGCGCAAAAAGCTTTAAAAGAGTGGGGAGGATTTGTCCATTTTAAAAATTACATTTAAAGCGGATTTACGGTAGGAAAGCAAACGGGTAGCACGTCACTCAAGTGTCTAGCGAACGAAGGTGTGTGGTGGTTAATACATAATTAAAACCAGAGCGAAATTGCACGAATATGTGGAAGATTCAAATGGTCGCGCTAATGCGGGGTTGCTTTGAGTCGGACTATGGTGACAATGGAACGTCCATAAAGGCTCTTTGATAAGAATACTGGTGGACCTCCAGGTATTAAGTATGACATTTCATATTGAATTATATGTGGTAATGATTTTGAAAAAGCCTTTAATTATTTCTATAAAAGTTATTTGTTATAAGTATACGGATATTTTGAAGATGATCCGTGATATTGGTAAAGTAAACCTGCAGTAATCGTCATGGGGTGTTAGGTTTAACTCGGCGGATACATGTAAAAGATAATATAGTTAAGTTTTTAGTTTAATTAGAGGTAGGTAAGTACTTGAAACTTTAGTAGGTATTAGTCATTTTATGCGTGTGTGAATGACAATACTAACAGACATCGTCACAAATGAGTGCATTTAAAATATGTACTAGTCTATACTTATAATAAATCTGTAGAGAGGTCAATTCTGTACATGAAATATATTTTCAAAATAACTATTAGGGGGTGATTAGTGATCGATACTGATGCCAAAAATGCAATCAGTAAATTTTTTGTCTGTCTGTCTGTCTGTATGTATGTTCCTTATAGAAACAAAAACTACGCGACGGATTTTAACGAAACTTATTACAATTATTCTTCATACTTCTGGGCAGGTTATAGTATACTTTTCATCACGCTACAATTAATAGGAGCAGAGTAGTGAAGGGAAATGTTGGGAAAACGGGAGAAGTTACTCCATTTTTAAGCTTCCGTCGCGTGTGCAACCTTAATGGTTAAAGTTACATAGAAATCATGTATGACGGAAATAGTCTTTATAATATTAACCATAAACGCGGGTGACACCGCTGGCATAGCTAGTGGAAAATAAGATTGTACGAGTACAAACTTATTTAACGTAGGAAATATCTTATTAATTATCTAGTTTGTCTATTCACGTGAATTTTGCACCAAAAGTGACGTGCTAATTGATCCACGTCTTTCGATGTATATAGCGTCGACCTCATTAGAATGCAGCCAGTGCATCGGGCTCTTGCGAGGTGCAGATCCCGCCGGGACGCAACACGACTTTTTACTTTAAAGTACTTTAAAACATAATGCAGAGAAATATTAGCCAAGTTAGTTTTTGATATAATGCTATTTTAATGCGGCTGGTAAAATGTATATGACAAAAGAATATGATTCTTTAACCGCAGAAAAGCAATTATATGTAATACTAGCAGTACGTAAGCAAAATATCTAATAATTTAAACAAATTTTTTTTTTCATAGGTATTTATTTTATATTATGTTTACATAAGCTTTTTTAAGATAATTTATTTACTAACTCTAATAAAAGCTAAGCTGTGTTAATGCATTGCTTGAAAGTCGTAATAACTTAGTGAAGTCAATGCAACGAATTGTTTTTACCAAGCAAAATAGTAGTTTTTAATGTTTTAACGAGGAATGAGATCTTTACAAAATAATAAAAACTGTAACCTGTATCATGGCTACACAATAAATTATTATTATTATAATTTATTTATTATTATTTATTGTTGTATTATTCTGAATGGAATATTTCATAGTAACATTTATTTCGTATGAAAGCTTTTTTATTATCGAGGGTATATAAAAATGTATGAACCTAAATGTGTATACGAACTTTGATGTATACTTAAATTTATATGGTTTTTTATAAATAAATCGTAGCGACTCAGCAATATACCAATCAAGTAATAAATAATTTATGTATTTTTTACGCACGGAAGCTAAAATTAAAATAAGTAAATTAATTCCTAATAATAATTACTGAATATAAGGAGTGCTTTGTAATTTTAACTCGGAATCAAAATGTACGCCTAACCGTTCTGGAACTAAAAGTAAATGATGCCAATGGAATTAGTAAGCTAAAACCAACATTCAAACAGCTTTTTTTTTTTTTTTTTTTTTACTTGAGGAATGCTTACTTACGCACCATCCAGTTAGAGTCCTGGGTGGACCTAAAAGGGTGAGTCGGGCTCGAAACCGGTAGCAATCTCCGGAGACCCTACCGACTAAACCTCAAGGCTGTCGTTCTTCGGGCGCTAACGCAAAACCAACGGGATCCCCACTGTCGGGATTCATCTCGTAAAGTCTACGCCACGCGCGCTGCCGCCTGGCGGCCCATCTCGAGGGAGTGGTATTCTCCCCCAGAACACCTAGGGTGGTGTTTCACGACCACATAGACAGCTGTGTACCCTATCCTGACGGACCGGGTGTAACACCTGCAGTCGGCTTCTCCGGGGACGATAGAGGGCCAGAGAACCCCTTCCCCAGCCCCCATGACCCCAAAGGCCCTTTTAGTCGCCTCCTACGACAGGCAGGGATACCACAGGAGTATTCGGAGCCCCCCCTGCAGGGCGCAACATTCAAACAGCTAATGCAACCAAAACAAACGTTAAGTCAAACCGCACCCGAACAGTACCAGTACTTTGTTCCTTTTCTTTTAAATCTAAGTAAAATCCCATGTTAAGGAGCGAAAACGCGATTCGAAATGAAACGTCTAGAAAACCGGAGCACTGAAAATCACGCTGTTCTAAAGCATTTTCCAATAACAAAAAGAAATGGCGTGCTGCGATATTAAACACTGGAATACATGTTCACGACAATTCTTACATTCTCATAATATCTGCGAAAAGCCATCGGGAACAACGATCTGGAGTGTGGCCGCTGTGAAGTTATAGAAAAAGTTTGCTACGCTCGAACAATAGTTATGTGGAGACTGATATTTTACGATACAAGGTACGCAATAATAGTACAAGTTTGCCGAACGACATTACGAGAAAAAGTCGGGGAAAGTTTCCTCAATTAAACTGGAAGTAACATTTGTTGGGGATTTTATTTCAGCGGTTTTCAATTATTGAACAAGTTGCGTGTTTGAACGAGTCGGTATTGAAAACTTGATACGTTCGACTTTAAATGTAGTGTGTAGTTAAACGTTTCTTTTTAATTTTGTAGGTTGTAATGTATACTGTTTGTGAATAAGATCAGGATGAAATTGATTATGCAGGATTACGTGTTCACTAAACCACCCGAAACGGTTAGATATTTTTGGGATTGAAGGTTATTGAAGACAACTAAACGTATATACATATGTCTGTCTGGATATTATTATTTATCATCATGTATTTAATTCATGTGTTTAATTTCCTAGCATGTCGTAAAATGTATAGGATATAAGGTATGTGTTACATAAGCGAAGAGCTAGCCATTTGTCACTACTTTCTAACAATTTCCATCTTACCTGAGGCTAAATGTGGTTTAATCAGATCATCGCTATATTTTAGACTATGCTTACCCTATCCGGGGATTATGGGTGTAATGGTATGTATGTATATATTGATATTAAATGGTTCCAGTGGGATCACATCACATCCTTTGCTCATAAACTCCTTGCGGTTAACACTACAAATATGACAACGTCTAAGATATATAACTTATTACTCAGCTTAAATTATAATTGGATGAATCTCGTGTACTTGTAAAGCCGCATTAGTTAAATTCGACAGAAGTGATCGTATAACATATTACAGAATTAATTACAGGGAAAGTTCTATTGCGACCAATTAAGACAACTTTTTTTTACTTGGGAAAATCCCACTCATCCTCTGAACAGGGATTTTGAGGGCGGTGTATCGGACTCGAACCGACAAAAGCCTAAGATGGCCTCCAGCGGTACAGTTCCGAAGGAGCCGGTACCCCCACTACCGGGACTGCAAGGCAGCTCCTCCGTTGTGCGCATGCCGCGCTGCGCGGCCCATATTACGCGGCCGTGGTCGATTCCCACGGTCGTTAGGCACCGGATGCACAGCATCGATCACACGCGCACATCGAGACATGCTAGGCCACCCAGCATGTCTCAACTACTCCGCCCAGGAATCAGATGCCGATCGTCCCCGTGACCGGCATCGTGGGCACACTCTCGCGCTGTGCACTCTGCTAACCCTAATTGAGGGCGAGGCCCTGTACGCATGGGAGTGCATGTGCCTCCCGCGCCCACCGCAACGCATCGGAAGTTCGCCCCTGCTGGATTGCCGAGGATAGGGAGGCTAATGACAACCACCCATCTACTTGTCTTCCTCGGCAATCCAAGTCCAGCCGCAGGCAAAGCTGCGGCCGATGCCGCGACTGTCTGGCAAGACACCAGTCGCAGCCCATCTCGAGGTCCCTCTAAGCTTCAGCCCTGGATGGTCCAAGGCCAGGGCTAACTTAGCCCCCCAGTACGACAAACCGAGGACCCCGGCGGAAGGGATTGGTATCTATACCTAGATTATGTTGAACCTTAATGCTATTATATTATTTATTTACAGGTCAGATGGAATAACATTATTCTGTAATCCATATATTCATTTAAATGAAACCAGTCAGCGCCGTATGAAGGATTTTATACCAAAACATCAAGTAAATATAAATTTAACGCAGACATTTTTCAACACAAAAAAACTGCAGGGCTTTTTTGATGAATATATTTTTTTCACGAGCGAAATCAATGTAAGTACGCATTTAAAGCGGTAATGAAATGTTTCGAGCATTTAAAATAATGGATTAAAAGTGGAAAACTCTTCGACGGGATCGTCGTAATGCCTTTACTTGTTATCTCGGAAACTCATTTAATAATGAAGCAAAGTTCGGGAAACAGTTTAAAATTATGTCCTGATAATAAAGAGATGTAATAAGTATTTTATTTTTAATGGAGTATAGGTATACAACTTAATATAATTATTGTAAAATTGTATATTTTTTTAATTTTAATTTATAATATTTACGCTGTTCTTTGTATTAAACCGTAACATTTGTTAATTATGGTAAATTTGATGAAACTCTGAATACTTAAATTATCATGCTTTATTAGCAGAAATCAATTACAACGCAGCAAGGATCGTAAGGGAAGATAACTAACAAAAAAAATATTTTATTTTGTCTTTTTTATTCGTATTTTTTAACTTTGCCCATTATTTGCCGCATTAGTCTTAACGTCAAAGATCTCGATTACTAATTACGTCAGTATCACCCCCAAGAGATACAGAATAAAAATCTCCATCCAACAAAAGAAGTAGTAAAGCTTCGTATGCTTTTGCATGAAAGCGGACGCATTTTTGAAATGCGATGCCATTGATGTGCTGTAGCCGGCTCGCTTTTAGTGGGAATGCTAAAAGCCTCTAGACTGGTCCAGAGAAACCACTCTTGCTTGCTTGTATCGCGTTCCAGCCAGCCATCTAGTATTTGTTTGGCGCCGAATGCAAAAAATGGTCAGGCTGGAGTAGAATTTGTAGCGTCGGGTTTTACAAGTTGATCATTGTCTTTTTTTATTATGATCGTGTAGTTGGCTAGTGTTACTCGCGCTTAATGAATAACGGTGAGTACCAAAACACTCATAATTAATCATAATCCCAAACTTAACCTTTATTATTAAATAACCCATTATAATTAAATAATCTGTATCGCTGATTTTCTCTTGTATAAAATTTTAGAAATCAGAATTTTTTTATTTTTCTGCAAAAGGCCGCTGTCCGTAATTCGGCACATAGGTGTATTATAATTTTAAATTTACCTGAACACTGAGATAATGTTTGGGATATATAGGTAAACTTTTAGTATATGCAGATGAAGTCGAGGTGGAAGCTACATTGTTTATAAAATTATTCATATTAAATAAGATTTGATAATCATAGAATATCTATTGATTTTATTCTATGATAGTTTAGTATTGATATTCTGTGTTCGCAGTTCACAAGGATCTCTAGAAAGGAACCAATTTGTCAATGCAGTTATATGCTGGGTTATCAGGCCGTGAAGTGGTGCGGCTATGTCGAACGCGTTTCAGGTAGCAGAGGTCTGGTGGTAAGTAATTGGCATTATTGAACACGAGCTTTGCTTTGTGTTGTGAGTTCTACATTTAGCTTTATTTGATCTGATTAAATGGCAACACAGCTTGGAAATCTAAGATAGCGTTTAGTGATGATATTGGATATCAAACGCATTCCCTAATTGATGTAGATACCTACATATGTCGATAGTAGGTATAATATTCCCCTTCTTATTAGATGGATGAAAATAAATCTATCGTAAAATGTATTTTATTTCATACTTATCATTGTTATCTGTGTCTGAATTAAATGAATAAGACTGAAGTTTCTATCAAATAAACTGTTACAATTTTGCTGTCAATGCCAATATACATACATATTTCTAAACGAAACGTTGTATCAGGCATCGTTCGTAGAAGACCTTTATGAATTTTTAGTCTAAGTACATACCTACATACTGAAGTATTTTACCTATTGAATTAAACAGTTGTCGTCTACCGAGTGGTAGGTAAGTAAAAGAGGGAGAAAATTTCTGGAAAAATTATGGAAAAAGAAAACCCACGTAAAGCTACGTACGATGGCGTAATTATAACATAGTCATAGTGTTTAGTCATCGCATAATAGAAAAAAACTAGTAGAAGGGGCAGGTCATAAAATTATTATGAGAACCGTTGGAGCCAAACTCACACAAATACGCCACTAATCAAATACACTACAGATAAGCAATGAGCAGAAGGCCAATCTTATTTCAGTCAAAAATAGCTTATATTATTAGTCCTACATCAGAAAACATACCTTAATTTTATTTTAAAACGGTCCCATTTACTATATCTTTTAAAAAGTACTTAAGACTTTTCGAAATTCAAGTTTAAATGTTGAGAATTTTTTTCTTGTCGTCAATATTCTACGCGTAGTCTTGCGTTACAACGCAGTATTGTGACTTCACTACTATGTCTACTTAATATTTGTTCCGTGTTTTTTACTATAATAATTGGTTCGTTTTTGTAAGGACTTTACATTTATTCTCGTTTTGTTCTAGAGTCTCGTTAGAAAGTACATACGTACCAAAATATTAATGATAAATGGGTAACACGTGTTTCTGAAGACCATCATTCAAGGCAATACAATTTTAAATCGGCAGTTATACCTAGTTATTATTACGTGACTGTATTTTTCCATTCATATCTTCCCCTAGCCTTCCCGTCCACTAATCACTACACCAGATGCTTTTCCTCCATCCATCGACGTGCCACACACCACCCGTTCCTAAGCGAGCCGAGATTGATGACGTCATTCGTTAATTGAACTTCATTAATGATCATAATTAATAGCACCCGCTCTAAATTGCGCACTTCGACTCTTGGAAATGTTTGATTCCGTGTGTAAACACACGCTCTGTAATTATCCTGCTGAAGACTGTTAGTCCTGAATAGCTATTGCCTATGCTTGTGGGTCTACGTCAAATTGCTACGGGTTTTCTGATGTTAATTTAGATGAATAATAATGTAATTCAACGTCGTACATACCTATTAATATTCGCAACTATTAATATTCACAACGTTATATTTTAATTGAACTAACACTAGAAAAGCTCTCTTTATTAACACATTACGTAACATAGGTTTAGTCTATATCAATAATAAGGATTAAGACAATTACTTTATTTTGTTCGTAAAAGTAAGATTAATATTAAATAGTTAATTAACATCTTGGAAACAGAGGCGTGTGAAGTGTGTGAGGATCGTGCCATATGGCGTTCGGTTCTTTCTGCCTACCCCGCTAGGGAAGTGGCGTGAAGTTAGTTAGTAGTTAGATACAAGTTAAGTAAACATAGTTGATATGAGTTTGGAAATAATTGGCTTTGCGATGACCTTATGAAACTTATTAAGTTATAATTTAATCGGAAACTACTGGCACTTTGATATGTATGGACATAAGATAAACATACTAATCATTGTGCTTAATTATTGTGAGTAAAGCAAAGTATAGTAATGTAGTACGTGTGCTGTCATTATTGTAACAGATATACCTACTTAAATTTAAGCATCTGTTTGTTATGTCAAACTAACAGCATACTATTATTAAAAGTATAGGTTTATTCCATACCTACGAACTAACCTCACTAATTTTACTTTGTTTTTGGTTAATATGAAATAATTTAGGTATTAATATACAAAAGTATTTTTACCTTTTTTAAATTAAAAGAAGCCTTATGTTCTGTGCAAAAAAAATTACTTCTCTTGGTATAACTCCACACCGACGAAGTTGAACAACAGTTACTAGTAGTACGTTATACATTGTCTTATATTCCGTATGGTCTCAGATATGACCTCACATTAAATATGGGCTACTTGAAGCATCCCACATCGTAGTTACTCTTGCTGAGGGCAACTGTCGTGACAGTGTGGCTTGTCGCACGGAGGATATGGAGGGTAGTCGAGAGGGCGCCACTTGAGATAGCAAATATGGGCCCTGCTCGTAAACGCTTGAATTCTGATTATCTATTACCATTAGCAGGGGTGAATTTCAGGGACAATTTTAAATTGCCCATTTTGTCTCAAAAATAGTGTTTTTTTTAAGGACATTTGGTGAAAGTTTTTTAGGAACCTTTGCTATTTTATAAAAAATAATATATGTCTATAATATAATTATCCTGCTGAAGTCTGCTGTGTATCAGGCTGGTAATATGCTTGCTTATCGTGTTTGGTAATGTACAAAATCATGAAAATTTTTTATCTGTGAAACTGAATATTAGACTATTAAACTGTGTAAAAACTAGAGAATAGTTTTGATAATAAAAATAAAAATAAAGAAGAACTTCAAAGGCCTTTGTCTTTTTTAATTATTTAAATAAAAAGCCATTTACATAATTAACATAGTTAGAGGAGATAGTTGGATTTTTAATTTCATCAGTGAACATTTTGTGTGTAATTGGTTAAGTTAATTTAATTGCGTCAGTAATTTATTTAGCTGCGATTAAATAGAATATACATTAATAAAAAATCGTGTAACAGTTATTTGGTACCACGTTTCAGAATCTTGAATGCTAACCTCATAGCAAACACGTAACCTTTTTTTGTATCATTACCTACATGAGAAACATGACATGTCTTGTCGAATAACGCTGGGAGCCCCACTCAACAAATATTTCAGCTCGGAGTAAACATAAAACATTTCTGATGATAAAACCGTGGGAAAAATGTGTAAGTTGCGTAATAACTCAACTAAAATCAACCAAAAGAAAATCTGTCATCCACACGTCCCTCCCAGCTTTTTCGTAAACAACAATATTCTGTGACTAACTCGATTCGCCTTACTGTGAAAGGGTCTCAATAAAGAGTGACACTGTTAGTTTCGAAACATTCTTATAAATTATTTATTTGAAGGGCCTCAAGAAGCTCTTTTAGTAGGTGGTTTATTTTATTACATCCCGAGGTAGGTTTATATAAAATTTAATAACTTTGCTCAAATTAAGGTCTCGCCCTTCGTAATAAGGTGAGTGTTGTGAGTTGGAATAACTTTAACACAATCTTCAGTTGAGTTATCATTTTGGGCGATTTTAGACTTTATTCTTAGAATGATAAGATGCAGATGTTTTGTTTGTGAATATAAGCTAATGAACACGAGCCTTAACACTGCATCTTGCAAATTAAATTGCAGATAAACAAAGGGTGCTGATGAAATAAAGGATATATAAATAGTCGTACAGCCTAAATTTTTTAGGACGTATTTGCCTGTTTAATACTTTGTAACATCTTGGATTTCAATTAAACAAACAATTGGTTACAAAATCATTTTATTTAATGATGCAAGTACAATGACTCAATAATTATTGAATGACAACCAAAAAGGTTTTATGCCTGATAAATCATGTTATGTAGTTAATGAACCTTATCCAAAAAAAAAAATATATATATATACAGTTGAATTGAAAACCTCCTCCTTTTTTGAAGTTGGTTTGTTCTCAATTATTAAAAGCAGCATTAAGCATTAAAAAATATGACTCAGCTGGTTTATAAAAAAAAATAGGCAAACTCTATAAAAACCATTTGAACGCATTTATACTATATACAATACAATAGTGTTAGGATTTTTAATAACCTTATAGGTTATCAGGTGCGCTTAGATACTAGGTATATCTAAATGCAATTGTTGGTAAGGGTAAATGAGTTCTATTTATATAATTGTTATTTATAATTCTGTCTTCCGTATGTGATAAAATAAATAAATCTTTTAGACTGACACACCAATTCCCTAGTTTCAAACTAAGCTGATGCTTGTACTATGAATACTAGGTACTATGAAACTAGGTGAACGGATAGACATACTTAAATACGTTTATAAACATCCATGACTCAAGTACAAATGTCCATCTTCATCACACGAAACATTTGCCCCTAGCGGGATTCGAACCCGCGACCCTTGGTTTCGTGGCCAGGGTCTCTGACCACTCGACCAACGGGCCAGTCGATTCACTTTATAAATGACTGATATTTTGCTATTTAACTCGAATCCCCTCCTCCTCAAGTGGAGAAACTAGATGAATCAGATCATCAAAGCATACTGTTTTCTATACCTGCTCAACAAGGTAGTAAGATTTGAGTCTCTTTTGTAAATTTAGAAGCACCATGACTGTAAAGTGTTTCTTTATTTCTCTATAATATCACATATATCCGCTTACCTACCACTGGTTTTATTTACTTCATGGCCAAATAAAGGCATAAAAATAGTGCTTTTATCGAAGGCCATTCTATCTAGTTCCTAGTAACATATCATTATGATGAGGCCGTAAGACGAAACTGCTGATCACAAGTCTTGGTCCGTTGGCGAGCAACGCTCATTACATCTCAGTAAAGTGTTCTATTGCCAAGAAAATACGTGAAAGGTAAGCGAAACAGCACTGGACATCTTCCAAATCACTGTGCAAGTTCGTGATTTAGCTCAGGGCAAGATGACGAACAGATGTGTTATGACATGAATTTGTCGGAAGTGGAACTTTTTATATCAACGAAATGTTTTTAATTAAACTTTTTGGTTGTTATCATAGAAGTCATGCAAAAGATTGACCATTAATATGCTATTTCTTTTATTGAAAGGCGAAATTTGCTGACCGTCAAGAATAATATAAAATATGTTTACCAAGATAAAGTACTCTTTATTCGTTCCATAATCATGAACTAAAACCTATTTACTTAGAATTTCATCTGTATATAGTGAACCGGTAAAAAGAAAATCACTTAATAGGTGTTTCATTAAACTGCTTCCCATGTGTTATAATTTACTACATTCTCGCTAGACTCTGAAATGTACTTAATTCAAACATTAACCTTAACAAACCGAGCAAGTTCAACAGTTATTGCAAACAACCAAAGAAATAATTGATGAGTATTACACCAGTAAACGTTGTTTCGGCCGATACGACCTAGAACCAATCGCCTAGAAACCTCTTGATAACTTTCCAGTTCTTGTTTGTTGTTGTTGCTTCAGTTGCCATTCGTATACCCCTATTAATCAATAAAGGGACTTGTTACATTTGTCCTGACCTGTAGCTGAGTACTCGGAACTGCGTACATTGGAATTAATGTTGCGATATTGGTATACTAGGTATTGCTGAATCTATTTTTATGAGTTCAGTGACCTTCTTAATTTAATTTATCGAAGAGTTGCCATATTCCGCTGATTTTGTGTAGCTTGAACATTTTTATCAAGAAACTTCTTAGGTATCTTGTTCGTTGCCAAGACCGTCTTTTCACGTGGCATTAGGTATGTGGAAGATTCGCTAGTTTTACGGATAATTTTTTTTTTTTTATCATTCGACGTTCTAAACACTTAAATTATCGCGTTTTCTAAAAGATTGGGACACTTTGCAGTAACTGAAAAGTCTACATCATTAAAATCATTCATAGTCCATCTTACATTTAATGCCTTTTATTACATATAAAATACATTAAATGTTATCAATTAATCTAAGGTTTAAGCATAGTTGTAAATTTAATTGTTCTCTGCCTAAGGATACCTATGGATTTATAATCCTTACATGGTCGGCGCTTAAAACGCAAAAGAAGCTTAAAACCCAATATTTGGTTTAGTAGCAATATAATGTTAATCATATATATTTTTTTATGTAATCCTTTACTCAAATCATCACGTTTTAATAAAAGCCAAATGCTTAACACGCCTTTAATGATAAGTTCTACTTATGTTAATCTACCTACCCACACGTCCATCAACGCCAAACCCAAAACAATATTTGATCTTACTATGGTTACTTATAGGATTTTTTTCCATCTTTTGATCAAATCTTGACAAAATAATGCCATGATTCCTGGAGAGTGTTCCAGGGCTTTGACCGACACACCGTTCCATAAAGGATAATGACCTAAAATGTATGGAGTTTGGTCCAAATGTCCACCAGTAACGAGACCTATGTAATATAATAGTCTACTGAATAATGAGTCGTTCTAACCAGACCGCAACCAAAAATATACTGTCAGTAAAAAGTTATGACTGAATGGAAAGTCATGTTTTTATACGAAAAATATTGTTGATATCATTCTATCCATCGCACATTTTGAACTAATCTACGCATGTTATGTCATGCCGCTTGGTGTGCCGTGTTAGGTTCTTGCTGAAAGAAAAATAGATCAAATAGCATTATTTGCTAAGTGCGAAAGGGATAAAAATAGTGTTATCTTCAATTTTACAGTGAAGACTCATCATTAGTATCCCATTAAGATTAGATACTTGCGCACAATTAAAATGGATGTAAATAAATACTAAAGTTAAAAAAGAAATACAGTATTTCTATTTTTTATACAGTAATAACTTTTTACAAACAGATTTTTTTTTGTCCCATACTGAAAATTACTCTCTATTTAATGGACTACATAGGTCTTATTAGTGGTGGATATTTGGACCAATTTTGTTCATTCTGCTTTATTATCATTATTTCCTTTAAGAAAACCACCCTATGTACCCTCCAAATATATTACCCCACAGCGTAATACCAAAGATATACATTCCGTGTACGCGTATTATGTTGCTAAAAGCCATCCGAAGAAAGGGACCCTTCAACGAGCTTATGTGCCAACAAAAACCTAAATACAGTGGAAGTGAAAGTACATTCAACGTCACATAATTGCGACCACCATCAGCGGGTGGAATGAATGGCGCCGTGACGAGCTGTGATGGCTCTGAGCCCGGCACTGCGCCGCTCTTTTGATGAAACCATGATTACACCGTACATGTGAGTATGTATTTTTGTATGGATGTAGAGCGGGTGGAAACGACATCTACGAAGATTTAAAGCGAATATGTTTGCGCTGTTTGAAATATTTCGTGAACATGGATATTTGTACTCGAGTCATTTATGTATATAAACGTATTTAAGTATGTCTATCCGTTCACCTAGTATCCATAGCACAAGCTTATAACCTTAGTTTGGGACTAGGGAATTGGTGTGTCAGTCTGAAGAATCGATTTATTATTAACTAACTAAACTTCACGCCACTTCCCTAGAGGGGTAGGCAAAGAGAACCGAAAATATGGCACTATCCTTACACACCTAAATTTTCATAATAATACATAATGTAATATAAAGAAATCTGTTTATTAAGTGCAATGCTATAAGAATAAATATTTTTTTTACCTTATTTAGTAAACAGCGTTCATGACATGAATATAGTATTTTTTTTCTATTTATTTGGGACAAAAAACAGTCTTAAAATAATGCTTATTTAATAGTACTTACTTACTACATAGGTTATTGTACGACCCCCACAGTATTGTCCACATAACATATTAATTAAACAAAGTATTGTTGAGAGCATACATTACTAACACTTCCATAAGATGTTTTTAACTAACTATAACACAATAAGCATGCATGATTATTCCACAGTATGTTTATATGCCGAAACCAGCACACGAAGCATGGATTTTTAAGCTTATATCAAATATAAATTTAAATATGATTATATGTAATTGACTTCTTTTTTTATACAAATTGTATACGAAGAGAAAATACATTATGTAAGGATGCATTGTTTGAATTTCTAATTATTTTTGTAAGTAATATAATAATACTACTGTGGCATTTGATAGCCGCAGCACAAGTGCCGCAAAGATCAGATTAATGTATATGATGTTGTCTGATATTTATTTATCATCTTTAAAATAAAGTATCAGTTATTATTGACATAACTTCGCTTTTCAATTTGCCTAATCTTATGTTAAACAAGTCAAAATAGTGTTTGGTAATAATCTCTACCCGCAATAAATTGGAAGTAAAAGTATAATTAATCTTTCCATGACATAGAAACGGCACCTGGCAAGATTCCTAAAAATTATAATAAATTGTACGTACATGGAACAAAATTAAGAAGATCGCTTCATAATTATGCACACACGTGTTGACGAATAGCATTTTATTTCTTTACTAGCTGTACTAGCGGTGTCACCCGCGTTTATGGTTAATATTATAAAGACTATTTCCGTCATACATGATTTCTATGTAACTTTAACCATTAAGGCTGCACACGCGACGGAAGCTTAAAAAATGGAGTAACTTCTCCCGTTTTCCCAACATTTCCCTTCACTACTCTGCTCCTATTGATTGTAGCGTGATGAAAAGTATAACCTGCCCAGGAGTATGAAGAATAATTGTACCAAGTTTCGTTAAAATCCGTCGAGTAGTTTTTGTTTCTATAAGGAACATACAGACAGACAGACAGACAAAAATTTTACTGATTGCATTTTTGGCATCAGTATCGATCACTAATCACCCCCTGATAGTTATTTTGAAAATATATTTCATGTACAGAATTGATCTCTCTACAGATTTATTGTAAGTATAGATTTGTGTATTATGTGCACCTTTAAAGAGGCATGCATTTCTTATAATTATATTATTAAATACTTCGCAGTATCGCTTAGTGTCGCACTCGCTTTGACGAACTTCTGAAAACGCTGAAACTACATAGTGAGAAGTTCCGACTATTAGTGTAAGTTAACTTTACATTAATTAAAACAGGTAAACTAACATCTCACTTTATTTATTCAGGTACACGGATTCTCAGAGACGTCTCTGCACAGTATAATTAGCTCCTTTGGTTGTTGATAAAAAATAACTAAAAGTGTCTCCAAATGGTTCTTCTAAATTCATACACAGTGCTTCTCGCTAATTCTCCTTGAACTAGGCATATGTTTTGCTTAGATTACAACTGCCTACAAGGGCACAAATGTCACATCCAGTACACGCTATTCAAGCTCTGTAGTACGTATACCGGTACGTTGTCACAGCTTTGTATTGCGCGCTTCAGCTATGGGTTAAATAAAAACTGTGGCCTGAAATGTGAATATGAAACCAGGCTCTAGTTTGCATAGTACACTTTTGTGCCAATTTATGTGGTTCAAGCTTTCTAACTGAGGTTTTTGAAGTTAGATTTTTTCGAAAATCCTATTTTTCCCTATGTTATGGCGGTTGTAAAATTTTTTACAATATCGTCAATGGAGAGCGACTGCGATGGTGAATGGAAAGAACACGTGCTTCACATACTTAGGGAAGTGGTTCAAACCCAAGCCGATTTGACTGGCAAGTTACCAGTCAAATCGGCTAGGGGCAAATGTTTCATGTGATGATAAACGTATTTAAGTATGTCTATCTATTCATCTAGTATCCATAGCACAAGCATAAGCTTAGTTTGGAATTGGAGAATTTTGTGGGGGGTGTGTCAGTGTGCGAATTTATTATTTATTATTATTTATTTACCTTATACAACTTGCTCGGGGCGACGGAAATCATCGTGAGAAAACATACTACTACCACAACTACTAAACTTCACGCCACTTCCCTAGCGGGGTAGGCAGAGAGAAAACCTGCATATTCAAATAATTGTAATATCTATTGTCATAATTTGACCATAGATCTATGGCCATATTTTTAAGGTACGAAATTCAGATAGGCAGAATGTAATTAACCGGTTCACTAGACCTAGAACTATGGTCTAGAGCCTAGACCATAGTCCTGGTTTTAGTTGCAAAGACTCTAGGCAAACATATGTATACGTGCTGACATAATTTTTTTTTTATTTGTTGTTATGTATGTATCTGATTTAAAAAAAATTAATTGAGTTTAATCGGTAACTCATTTTATGGAAATAACTTATGAAAAGAATATATGTACTTGATATTCCTTGATACGGATCAATGGGTAAATAAGCCTATTCCGTAAGCTTTATGTTTCAAGGAGAAAATATACATTGTGTAATGCGAGGTTATTCAATGTTCCGATACAAAAATCTTCGTGTACAGGAAAAGCTTTATAAGAAGTCTATGATTTTTTTACAATAAAGGCTATAAACATTTTTAAAGAAATATAAATTGATTATTGTATGGTTATTTAATATGGGAGCGGTGGTAGCTCAATGGTAAGGACACGCGCCTCTTAACCGAGGACTGCAGATTCAAACCCGGGCACGTACCTCTGGATTTTTCAAGTCTATGTACGTATTTATACCACTAGCTAGACGGTGAAGGAAAAAATCGTGATGAAACCTGCAAATTCAAACAACTTTGGATTTGTAACCATGATCCCAAAAATTGTCTGGTTCCCCAATCTTAGGGTGACGAAGGTCAGATCGGCAGTCGCTTCAATGTAATTACCAGACTCGCTAAATCCTGGATCATGGTCTAAGCGGACCCCGTCTAAGCACGGAACATAACGCTAGGAAGATGTATGGTAATTTAATAATCGGTACAGTAAAGTTGATAAAAATAAAAAATCTCTAAGGTTTCTGTATACTTAAATTGTGATAAGATCCATTTTATAGTTGTTTTATAGAAAAGCATTGCTTAAATAATTCAATTTTCTATATTTTATTCGCTTGCCATAAGTTAGGGTTATTGTACATTTGCCACAATGTAAAACATTCCATACATTGAAAGTTAATTCGTCACAAAAGTACCTACACGGTATTGTAAAGTCGCTACAATTCTAGAGACGAGTGCGGTAAATTTACTATACAATAAGTTAAATTTTAACAAAAATAAAAACCGACTTCAAAAAACCCCGCAAAAAATGTTTATAAAAAACACAAGTAAAAACTGCCTTAATAGCTATTTAAATTTCTAAACACTAAAAAGTATAAAATAAATTCTTTCGACTGCTTCGATGAAAGTATTAATCTTTAACACGTATTTAAATATTTACAATAATCAGTTATTTTTGGAGTCGGTGCCAGCCCGCGTAATTATATCATCATTTCGGAATTTGCAATTATTTGTTTCTTGGTGAAGGGTGGTAAAATAGGTTTTGAATATACAAAATCAATAGTAAGTTAATATACTCATATTTTAACTAATTTGTTTCATATTGTTATTATTAAGGTAATTTGTTATTAAGTGTCTACTTTTTTTTAGTTTGGCTGGCACCGACTCCAAAACTAACTGATTATTGTAAATATTTAAATACGTGTTAAAGATTAATACTTTCATCGAAGCAGTCGAAAGAATTTATTTTATACTTTTTAGTGTTTAGAAATTTAAATAGCTATTAAGGCAGTTTTTACTTGTGTTTTTTATAAACATTTTTTGCGGGGTTTTTTGAAGTCGGTTTTTATTTTTGTTAAAATTTAACTTATTTGTTACTTTTTAGTGAAATTTATTAATAGGTAGGTAGACCAAATCAAAACGAGCTGCTTTAATGAGACAGTGCCGGTCTTATGAGACTAAAGACGGAAAGGTATAACGAGCCTTTAATGTTTAAAGAATTACTAAAAACTACTAATCTACAAAGAGTTATACCTTTCATCATCAGCTAAGCAACATAACATGATGAGTAAGAGACGCGAATACTGGAATCGTTTTAGAAACAATAAATAAAACACTTAACATGTCGTTCAAATTTAAGAGTGGCCCTCGTTTTCATGGAACCCCATCACTAGACCAAGACTTGGTGAAATTGAGACTATCTTGAGAATAACACTCAATATGGCCCTATAATATTGAAAGAATTATCCACGAACTCCTAATCGTTAAGGAGTTACACCTTCCATCATCAGCTCAGCAACATGAGATTATGAATACCAGACGTAAATACTTGAACTGTTTTAGAAAATAACTAAAATAGATTGTACGCGCCTATAATACTTGAGGGTTTCCCTCGATTTGCCTAAGATTCCTTCATCAGATCCAGATGTGGTACCAATAGGACCAACTCCAGGATATACCCTTTTGAATAAACAAAAGAACTCTAAAAATCGTCTTACAATTCTCGAAGATATCAATATTTAAAGAATCATAAACTAATTCCTAATCGTTAAGGATTTGTACCTTCCATCATCAGCTCACCAACATAAGATGATAAGTACCATGCGTAAATACTTGAACAATCTTAGAAAATGTCTAAAACACATTGTATGTGCCTATAAAGTTTGAGGGTTGCCCTCGATTTTCCTGGGATCCCTTCATCAGATCCTGACTTGGTGGCAATGGGACCAACTCGGGAGTAAACCCTTTCGATTAAAAAAAAAAATTTGGAAATCGGTTAACAATTCTCAGAGATATCGAGTAACATACATACAAAAAAAAAAAAAAAAAAAAAAAAAAAAAAAAAAACATTCAGTCGAATTGAGAACCTCCTCCTTTTTTTGAAGTCGGTTAAAAATAGAATTATGACGAATTTACACATGCATTTGAAGCTCAGAGTACTCCAACAATGGGGATGATGACTGCATAAAAAAACTAAAATTCTATTAAGTCCGCAGTTAGATTTCAGATTATACAAAAATACTAGACACATCTTTTTTGCTTTATCAAATTAACAAAAAATCACAAAGATAGAGAGCATCAAAGTTTTGGAGTACAGGCGACGTCACTATTTAGTAAAAAACTTACGAAAGTGTGACGTCACACGCAACTTGAATGCATGGTATCATCGTCAATGTTTGATTGACAAATAAATAAAAAAATACGTGTTCAATATTTCATTATAATCTAACTGAAGGACTAAACAGAATTTTTATTTTTGGGCTTGGGTTAGTGCACAAATGTCATTGTATAACGGTCCTGTACTGAGCAGCACGTCATGTACAACTATATGTATAAGATCATAACTACAATTATTGACCTAGGAAATACTACAGAACCATCAAGTAATGTACCCTTCTGACTTGGGCAACTTTTTTTATTTATTACCCATGTTCCAAGAGATACCAATCCCCTTTAAGTTACTCCTACGCGATCGCGAATTGCGTCTTATGTTACCGTTGATATTGTCGGAGCGGAATTTTGTGCTTACACAAAAATATTTCAGTATGTAATACGAGCATTTTGGAAACTTATTCAGTCCGTGCCCGTAATAACACAATTTTGTGACCGACATAAATAAAGCGAGATTGTACAAAATAGCTTTATTGTTCTAAAAATGTGATGTGTTTACCGCGCTGTTATCCAAATGCGGTCTAATCTTGTAAAGTTATTATGTACATATATCATCTCTTATCTTGTTTATTTTCACACGTTGTATAAAGGTAGGTTAATGAATGAAGCAATTTATATACATTTTAATATTTATTTTCCAATATACAAGAAAAATTTGTAAAAAAAATAAAGATAATTAATAAAAAATCGCGTCATATGAGCAGTCGTATGTCTAGATTTAACAATAATAAAGAACCTAAGTAGTGAAATTACGCACGCCTATTGTACTAACTCAGCGTTGAGGGAAATATTATATTAAATTGGAACTGGAGCTCTTTCTACAAAGGTTTTCCAGAGTTTCCTTAAAATTATAGCTAATTATATGTTTCCGAGTACCTAGTTAAAGGCGCTTGAAAGCATTTACAAATAAGACAGACAGATTCTGTTTTCCATTCCTAAAACTAAGATGGATTGTATTGCAAGCTACCTCCATAAATTTACCCGAGTCAGAAATAATGAATTCCGATGGTCCATTCGTAACAATTCAATGCTATCCGCAATTAACACTGACAAATAGAAGCCGTGAATGCCGAGAAAAGTGGGCAATAATTAGCTGAAAGGCAACCAGTCTGTGGGTGTAACAATAAGCGACTGAATAAGAGAGGATAATATGGAGCGAACCACTCTCTCGGAACTCGCTAGAATAGAAATTGTATATTACGAGATACCGTCTTCAGAATACGAGCGCTAGAAAACGAGAAATCTTGCAGATCTGACTTGTAATCCTCTAATGCGGGGCGAATTTATATGTGAAATATTTTGAAAATATTATTACGTTGCATGGACATTCTTGAGTTGTTATGAATGGCTGCTTGAGATATTCAAAATTGGTGTTCCAATGTTAATATCTGCAACGAATATAAGGGAAAAAGCATGAGAGTGGCTTCAGTGACTGAAAACATGAAAGGAAACTGTCTGGGTAAGAATATGTGATAAGATGAGAGAAAGAACAGGTATAACGAGTATGGAGAAGAAGAGGACACCAAGAAAAGAGGCGATTAGTATGTGTTAAAGGTGATATGAGTGATAGTGTGGATAGTTCGGTAAGGACTGATCGGAAGATATGGAAGAGAAAAGTATTCTCTTTTTTTTTTCAGGAAAATGCTTTGCGCATGCTACCCCGCCTCTGGGAGAATAGTATGCAAGAAAGAGGGGGCCTTTGTACTAAACTTCCCAGGCGTTTTGTCGCGTTGGTTGTATGAAGAGGGAATGGTAACATGTTGCCAGCCAATGACCCCCACTTTCAACGCTCGCAATATATTTATAAGCAGCATTCCGATACTCAAAAGTCACATAAACTTGAGTCCTTGAGTCTAACCTTAAAATACAATTATGACCACATAATTTACCAAATTTATCAAGCAATTTTATCAAAATAATTATCCAGTTTGGTCAGAAAAGACAAATAATTGAGTTCTCTTAAATAACTTTTGTAGAAGCCTCAGGTTAACTGTAACATACTAAGTCAATAAGAATATTTTATTATTAAGTGGGGCTGCCCACAGGTATATAGTAAGCATAAGTTTTTGATAATAAAAGCATTAATAAAACCCACTATTTTCTATTTAATAATTAGTTTAATCAATATAGTTAATTAATTATATATATTTTATATTGATTTAAGTATTCGATCGAACTCACTCTTATAAAAGACAGGACTCGAGATCAATCATCCTAAAAAATTACAAACTCACAAATCAATTTTAAATTTTTCATTAAACCACTTAATTTGCTTGAATGGTTTACATTTCGATCTAAAATCACTCCTCATTCGTTATAACCCCGCATGCACATAATTACTACGTCATGAAGTGGCTGCCGACGACCCATGTTAATCATCCAACATGCAATCCCGTGTACCAAACCCACCAGGCCGTATAGCGGCAAATTGCTGTTTGATCCACCTAATACCCATTTGTGAGAATGGAATAGCTTTTGTTGTTCGGATTTGGCGATTGTGTTAAGGCTATCCGGCCTTGAAAGTTTGCTTGCGAGAACATCATTGCCTCTATTATTCTTGCTTCATTGTGCATAAACGGTTAATTGCGCTGTAAACTATCAGAAAGATTGTCGTCTTCGGATGTAAAATTGAAAAGCAGTGTTGCTGAAGTTCGATTCAAGTTTTAATGGTTCCGATACTCGATGTTCATTGCAATTGTATAAGCAATACTTTGTGTTCTTGTTTGTTGGAGTACTTATTTTAGATTGGCATATGAACAATACTAAACATGTCTTGTTATGTGGTGGATTTGGGGGGTTACAATAGATGAACTGATTCGTAATTTAATTAATAAAATGAAATAGTTTTGAGATCTGTCTTACTTTACATGTGCCGCATCATGTGAATATACATATTATGAATAGCTTTATTCTAAGGGAACATGATGAAATAAAAGTTAATTAAGTTGTATTACTTATATAAAAAATAATCAATAATCTTAGGGCAATGTTTTCATGTTATCCTAAGATTATATCCCTTACATATATTTTAATATTGACTATTTACTCAGTCCTATTTTTATTATTAATAAAATACAAAATAAACTCCTTTTTACCGTCGTTTTATATTATAAGTAAAAATAATCTTTGAAGTAGGTAAACGATTTCCGAGAATGTTGGCTTCGACTTAATAAGCTGTAATACGTTATAAGCAGGAGTTAACGCACGGTTTTGGCTTTAAAATAAATAGCATATTTATTAACTCATAATATAAAAAAAAAATTATATAGTCATATGTAATGGGCAACGGCAGCTTACGTTAAATAATTCCGCTCATACAACAATTTTGGTTGATGAAGTTTATATTTTTTTCATTATGAGTACGAAATTAATGGAATAATTTTCCAATTGCTTATAAATATATGTAATATCCGCGAAATCATTCCTCTTTTTTAATAATAATAAATAAATATCCTTCTACATAACATACATTGATCTGATTCCAAGATAAGTAGCCTAAGCACTTGTGTTACGGATATTATTCCCAACAGTAGTTTTACAAATATATACTTTTATATTAGATATTAACAAACAGAAGTATTGATCAGACGAATATTTGTCCTAGGTGGGGATAGAATCCACATTTCTTGGCGCAGGGGGCAGGGTCACTGCCGATTGCGCTATCTAGTCCTAGGAAGCAACTAAATACTAGGACATTGTTATAGGTACTCTGTAGACGTTTTTCCAGAAAAAAATCTGTTAAAGATTCGTGAGGGAAGTTATATGGTTTTTATATTTTTGGGATTTTTCCAAATATATTGGATAGGAGTAGATGAAAACATTTGTGTAACTAGCCTTTGGCTTCGACTTTACCTGCGCAGAATGAGGTTCGGTTACAAAAGCTATCATATGCCCGAGGATGCAAAATTTCTTCGTACCTTTGATTACAGTCGGTGTATGAAGCGACAAAGCATTATCAAACAGGTGTGTATACATATATAATAAATAATATCTATTTTATTTATATTGATTAAGATTGCAAATGTGAAAGTATTATTTTGTATTAATTAATTATTTTAGGTTTATAATGCTTTTTACTAAAAATATTTAACGTCAAAAATAATATAATATGAAGCTAAATCTTAAGGTGTAAACAAAACTTTGTATCAAGAATACAATTTTCATCATCGTTCATTACGAAACTCCACGCAAACAGAATTCCTGGGCCAACTTTTATCTCCTCAAATACTGTTTATTTTTATCCCTAACTCACCTCCCCGTTGTCTTGAAAATAATACTTTCTTTGTTCTCATGTACCCTGACGGTATTTATATTTGTTACAACATAGCACGCTTGCGGAATAAATAATAAAAAGAGTGGCATTGTAATAATCTGGAAGGGATTCGCGTATATGTCGTAAGGTTCGGCCGAGACGTGAATATTAAGGGTGCCATCCCCGCTCACGTTTCAAACAATACCCCATAAGTTCCCATAAAATGGTCTGGCAGGGCGAAGATAATGGGCGACAATTCCTTTTAACACCTGAGACTGCTGGCATGTTCCGGCTCAAAGGAATACCTTTATCGTAAAACTATTCCAGCTCGACTCTTTGAACAATTCTAGAATACTAGTTACAGCACCCATTGTACTGTAACATTATACATACTTTTAAAAAATATATCTTAGCGAATATATCTTAGTTTTGTACGGCGCAATATCAAATTGATAAAAATAAAACATAAGGGCTTTGGTCCACAACTCATATAATCTTTTGAAGTTAAATGATATAATCTTTATTTATATAGGCTTCAACAGATCACAGGAATCGTCAAAACAATCCAACGTCAAGCGATTCAAATGGTAGATTCTACTGAATGAAACTTATCTATACTTATAATAAATCTGTAGAGAGGTCAATTCTGTACATGAAATATATTTTCAAAATAACTATCAGGGGGTGATTAGTGATCGATACTGATGCCAAAAATGCAATCAGTAAAATGTTTGTCTGTCTGTCTGTCTGTCTGTCTGTCTGTCTGTCTGTATGTTCTTTATAGAAACGAAAAATACTCGACGGATTTTAACGAAACTTGGTACAATTATTCTTCATACTCCTGGGCAGGTTATAGTATACTTTTCATCACGCTACAATCAATAGGAGCAGAGTAGTGAAGGGAAATGTTGGGAAAACGGGAGAAGTTGCTTCATTTTTTAAGCTTCCGTCGCGTATGCAGCCTTAATGGTTAAACTTTAACCATAGAAATCATATATGACGGAAATAGTCTTTATAATATTAACCATTAACGCGGGTGACACCGCTGGCACAGCTAGTAAATAATAACACAGGTCAACAGGGTTTTTGGTGCAGAATCAAATCACTGCTTTTTTAATAGATCAGTAACAATTGACCCAGATACAATTATCCAAATTTGCCCATCACGTCACATTTTTGAGATATTTGATTACAAAGTTACGAAACGTGGCTATCAGGCCTGGCTTTAGTATTAATAAATTAATTCATTAATACTAAATATCTAATACTTGTCATCTTTAATAGAAAGTAATAATCCCAATGTTTTTATTAATAGTATAAATTATATTGCTATGTTGATGCCCGACCAAATATATGCATTAGAATGCTATAAAGAATTCGTCCATACTACGGGTACAGCTCACAATGTATGAAAAAAAAAAATAGAAAATCTTATCTAGCAATATCTTTGCTTAGAAAAAAAATACAATTTAAATTTAAAAAGCATTAAAATATTAAAGATTTTTACTATTAAAGAGATTTATTAATTTTAAACATCAATAATTTCTATGCTGTTAAATAAATCGACAAAAATCGTTAAAATAGCTTATTTTTTAAAGTTTGTAGTCAAATTACTAAAAAATCTGACGTGATGGAATAATGTTTATAACAGAATTGTATTAGGCTGGTAAAAAAAATATGAATGATTTCGGCACCAAACAAAAAGTGTTATTTTGTTGGCCTGTGTAATCTAAGTATTGTTTTCGTGTGTTTCTCGCAAAAATATATATAATAATATACTTTATGAGGAAGTTACGGGAAATAAACTAAGAACTTGTAACTAAGCTAATTATCCCCTTGAGCTCATATGGTTGCTAAGCGACCAGACACCATTGTTTTACAATAGGTACACGTATACACCTAAAGGCACGTATACACGTATAGTTAACTTTATTCAGACTTCAATGTAATATTACTATAATATTAAGTAAACACATATAAACAAATAAATAAATAAATATCAGCTACATCACATACATTGATCTGACTCCAAGGTAAGTAGCTTAAGCACTTGTGTTACGGATATCAGAAACAACAGTGGTATTACAAATATATACTTAAATATTGGATTTTAACACCCAGACACAGAACAAACACAAGTATTTATCACACGAATATTTGTCCTGGATGGGGATCGAACCCACAACTCTTGGCGCCTGGGGCAGGGTCACTACCGAATGCGTCATCGAGCTTGTCAAAACATATACCTACCCACATACTATCACGCCCCTTGTTATCTCTATTCCTGCTCCAGTAACCATTATTTGCCAAAAATGACAAGTGGCTAGCTTGTCGCCTACACAGTCACAGACCCAATACCCAGTACAACGCGAGTTGCTTTTTTCGACATGCTAGGCATGGAACACAGTCGACACATTCATTTCGGGTTTTGACTGGCTCGATGGCGCATTTGGTAGTGACTCTGCCCTATGCGCCAAGAGTTGTGAGTTCGATCCCCACCCAGGATAAACATTCGTGTGATGAATACTTGTGTTTGTTCTGTGTTTGGGTGTTAATCTCAAATATTTAAGTCTATATTTGTAATACCACTGTTGATTTTGATATCCGGAACACAAGTGCTCAACCTTAGAGTCAGATCAATGTATGTGATGTAGTCGGATATTTATTTGAAGCCCCAGATGAACGGACTATATAATTAGCACATACATACATACATAACATCACGCCCACGATCCCCGAAGGGGTAGGCAGAGTCGAAGGGGCAGCAAGCCCCTTCAACCACATTCAGCCAAAAATAAAACCGGGCTGGGTCAGATGGAAAATTGTGAAAAAGCAGTGACAAGCGGCTAACCTGTCGCCTACACAATCACACACCCAAAACCCGATATACCATTAGTCGCCTTTTACGACATGCTAGGCAAGAACCACAGTTGGCATATTCTTTTTAAGTCCCAGACCAACATGAGACAGTGGGCTGGGTTGGATGGAAAGCTGTGAAAAAGGAGTGACTAGTGGCTAGCTCGTCGCCTACTCAGTCACATACCCAAAAGCCCGTAAACCATTAGTCGCCTCTACGACATCCTAGGCAAGAACCAAAGTTGGCACATTCTTTTTTTTTTGTCCCAGATCAACATGGGCTAAGTCCCAGACCAACATGGGACTATATGATTAGCTTTTCTAAAATAACTAGGCTATGACATATAGTGGTAAAATGTTTACTTACTTTTCTGTCGGAAGAGTCACATAAATATTGTAATTTTAGCATGAAACATTTAGATTTAGGACGATTTCTACCGACCAATTGCACTGATTGGCCATAGGCGTACTTGAATTGATTTCACGTAGGTAGGTTAGGTAAGGCTTAGCCAGTCTTATTGTGAAGACTCAACGGAAACCTCGGGAATAGTTAGGGCATACTGATTGGAGTATTACAGATGCGTAAGCACAATGCGTATGCCATGGTATTCTATCGACGGGCTATTCAAATTGTTACGAAGCATCCTCAAGTGATTTCGAATAGGCAATTTACAGGCAATTTTGGTTACGGAATATAACGTAACTTAATATATCGTTAATTTATATAAGTAGTGTAGGTATACTTTGTTTTAAGGAAACGATATTGGTGAATAGTTTAGTTTCAATATGATTTCTATCCTAGCTTAAAATATAGTCGAATCAAATATCTGACAGAATTACTGTTATTATTATAACATGCATAACTGAAAATGCTTAAATATTCACCTGAGCATTACAGTACATACGAGCGTTTATTTGTAGAACAGTTAGTTTGTCATAATGTGTATAAGTGGTGCTTATTTGAAGTGCTATTTCATGGAAATTGGACTCACGCAGAAACTATTATTAAAGGCTAAAGTATCGCAATGCAGCTAAATTATTTAACTCACATTACAAGTAAATACCTACATTATTAAATAATGAATATTGTTCAGAGTATTTCTACTTCGTGAACTTAAGCGGTTATACGTAGGCAGCTTATCAAAGTAAAGTAGGATTTTTCCATTTATTTATCGCAAGTAATGTTTCTTCGAGTTAAAGAAAGTCACGGAATTTTTTATGTTGAAAAGAACTTAAGGAAATACGTGCTACACGATTTCACTAATACCTATTTCCAAAGTTCTAAATTCCAGTTTACGATTCAGAACTGTCGCATCACGTCGGTACCTACCTATACCATAAATATTTTGATCCCTATATTTCGCTTGTTCGAAATTTTCCCGGATATTCATACTTGATATTCCGAAATGTTTGGCTTGCCTTCCAAATGGCACGGTTCGGTTTGGATTTACAATTCCTTCAAACCTTATCTAGTTCCGATAAAACCGAAATATTCAAATGTACTTACCAACTAGACATTCGACCGCGTAACAAATTGGATCTGAATATTTAATCTTGGGTGGTTTTGCGAAGTTGACCTTGAAATTGAAATTTTGCTGGTATTCGTAATACTTAGTGTATTAATCTGAATTATTAAATAAGTCTTGTTTTATAGGAATATATTTCTATTAAGTAAGTGTTTTTTACCATGTGTTTCTATCAAGTTAATATGTTTTTCTATCAAGTTAGTGTTTTTGAAAGCGGTCACCGTAGTCCATGGGCGCTTACGTTACCAGACAAGGGGTGTCACTCACACATACCGACCCTTTACGGGTATTGTTGAGGATTCACCGCGCCGACCGAATAAGTGAGAACAATACGACAAGCACCTTAACTCTTGTGCTTGCGCTGTGAATCGTCAGACTTTAGGCCTCTGGTACTATAGGTTACCAAACGAAACGAGAGTTTACCTTAATTTTCTCTGAGAGAGTCAGAACCACCATTCTGCCCCTTTCAAACTAGCCCAGTCACATTGAAACCAACGCAGCTTTAGCGTGTATCTACCAGTAAAAGTGGTAGAGACAAGGTTTGTTCTTCTATAATTATTGTATTATTTTGATGTACCAAATTTTTGATTTCATATCTTTTCTTTCTTCAAATATTTTCTCCAATATATTCTGATCCTCAAACGTGGAAAATTACTACTCGTATATTGAAATCCTAAAAAAAATTTGTATGAAATACTTAAAAGCAATGTCATTAATTTATTCAAAAGTTTTCCATTTAATAGACAGTCAAAAACCTTCCAACATTCACGATTCTGTCTGAATCAAAGTTGAGCGGTTAGGCTTGCCTCGCCACAGCCACGATACGTTAATTCTCCCCCAACCACATTAATTTCTACTCTTTGGGAGTACACACCCGAAGTAGATGTCCAAGGATAAATCACGGGAGCTGGTCCCTTCAATCAATGTGTGGCAATAAATATTTGACGAGCTACCAGGCAATTATTTCGCTTAATCGACTATTTTCTTAATAAGATTGCCTCATTTGTTACGTTGGACGCAAGAGGGAAATACGCAATTGATTTTATTTATACGTGAGTATTGAAAGAGATTCAACTTTGTGCACTCATATATAAGAGTGTTTATAAATGGTAACATAACGTAACAGCACGCCTATAATCCCCAATGGGGTAGACCTCTGTCTACCCCTTTGGGGATTATAGGCTTGCTGTCCCTTTGACTGTTTAAAGGGACAGTAGGCCCCTTTAACCACATTCAGCTAAAAATAAAACTAGGCTGTCTGGGTTAGATGGAAAATTGTGAAAAAGTAGTGACAAGTGGCTAGCTTGTCGCCTCGCCTACACAATCACACAGTCAAAACCCGATATACCATTAGTTGGCTTTTACGACATGCTAGACAATGACCACAGTTGGCATATTTTCTTTTTAAGTCCCATACCAACATGAGACAACGGGCTAGGATAGATGGCAAATTATGGATAAGTAGTGACAAGGCTAGCTCGTCGCCTATACTATTAAAAATGTTTATAAATGGTAAATGGTAATTGGTGTTAAATTAAATTCTCCAGACTGACACACCAATTGCTAATAAGGGACATTTATTGAAATGGTAGCTAAACTTGTTGTAGATATTTAAACCAATTATTATGTCTCAATTTTATTTAATTTGTCTTAAAAAAAGTGTAAACCTTCTTTTGACGACATAAACCATAGTCAATATTTAAAAATAAAGTAACGTGCAGTAGTCTAAGCATAAAGAACAATTCCAAACGTATTTTTCCATTCCATAAATCAGATTTCTGTCTAAACCATACGCATCCACCAGAATAAGTGCGATGCATATTTTTTAAATCCATTCAAAAGAGCGGTATTAAAACTAGCATCACGCCCTATTCAAAGTCCGTCAGAAACGAAACCAAATTTTTATGTGTTTTTCAAGTGAATTGCGACATAAAAAGAGTATTTTGGTCAGTTTTATTGAATACTACGATTTTCAACGTATTCACAGCAAAAGTGAGATTTTACGAAAATAATTTACAAGTTCTTGATAAAATACAATATTACCTAACTTAGACGTTCCGCTGCTGAAGTTTCAAATATGTTAACCACATATCCATACATGTATGCCCAATGCGGATTGGTTTAGGTTAGTTAAGTACAGTGTATTAAGCCAAGTGATCAACCTCACTGTCAAATATTACCAAGCCATGCCCTCTGACTAGGCTTAAGGATGACATCTACATTAGCAGATATAATCCCGGACGAGTACGGAGATGACGTGGTATGCTTGACTGAACATTGCCATTTTTATGTTTATAGGAAATTTAACAATATAACATTTTCACACCCTTATAGGTTGAATAATTAAAAATCCTTATCAGTGCTTTGACTGACCTCGGTGCAAAGTTTTCGTGCTCTAAGTCACTTATGTGTTTTTCGTTGATCGTCAGTCAGTTAGCTTTATTTTTACTAACTAAACTTCACGCCACTTCCCTAGCGGGGTAGGCAGAGAGAACCGAACGCCATATGGCACGATCCTTACACACCTCACTCGCCTCTTCAACATTCATAATCCTTTTCATACAAGCTCTACGATTTTTATGACTCCTAACATCACCTTCTTGTAATACACGACAAATCTGGTCGTGGTAGGTGAGCCTGGGCCTTCCGCGGCTCCTACATCCTTCCACATTCGCAATGTATATCTGTTTAGTCAATCTTTCGTCATCCATTCTTTCCACATGTCCGAACCACTTTTATTTTGTTTTTAATATTAGGTATATTGGATAAGGAAAGACCCTTTTCTCCATTTAGCTATGTATAGAAGCTATACAAGACTCATCAAGTCCTTACCAACTAAACGCAGAGGAAACAAAAATAGTTTATTTTGATCCCGATGCGGGTGATCAAACGCGTCTCTGTCAAAACTTGTATGTTGCCTCTTATAGCCAGGAGCTATATTTATAGGTACATGAGTGGGTGTATCTTCCTGATTCGGAAGGAATAAAAACCTGTATTTTCCTTATTTACAAAAAGAATAATATTTCTTTAAACAACAACAAACATAGTCTACCAGAACTCAATGTAATATCATCGTAAGATATTCTAATATCCTAATCCAATGAATCAAATAAAACTGTTGTTTGAGTTTCCATATGACGCGTTATTATGTTGATAAGAAACAAGAGTACTTACGTCTCTCTGATCCGTTTTAGTTTATACAAACTAGTACGTCTTTCATATCAATACGAGTTCGAACGAGGTAAGTTTCCAAGCTATCGTTTATGTTTTTTATTTTTACCTCTTTATACAAATTTTAAACTTCGAACATTTCAGTTGCGGGCTAGAAAAACTAACAGTCTTCCGTAAATCAAGTTACCCGACCCCTTAATCATTGGATTCACGAATAGCAGTGTTAACCCGTGCCTGGTACCAGTTCACTTTTTACCTTAAGCAAGTCTATCATAAACAAAAATAACAGCAAGCCGTTCCCATGAACAAAGCTTGCTTTGACGTACAAATTAGTTATGTAAATAGGGAGGCTTTTATGGTTTCTAAAGAAAATGTAGCGCTTCTAATTGGCTCGAAACGAACGCTCCTACACAGTTGAAGTAATCATGTGACGTAAATTGCTTGGAATAGATTTTTTACTTTAACATAGAAGGCGTGTCAAAAAGCAATCAGTCTTGATGTGTTTGTGAAAATATTTAACTAACTAACTAAACTTCACGCCACTTCCCTAGCGGGGTAGGCAGAGAGAATCAAACGCCGTGCGATATATTTAAATGTATTTGCTTTCACTAATTCAGGTGGTACTTACTACTAGAATTACCTAGTAAATACCAATAATACGTAATGCATTAGGATTAGATGCTTGTTATTAAGCGTTATTGTTAATTTATGAGGTGTCTTCTATCAGAAAGTGTTTACTTTATCTTTTTCTCATCTGCGGTTTCTCTGATTGTCATATATAAATACATAAGTCCCCGAAAGTTTATGAAATTAAAAAAAAAACATAATTTTTATTAAGGTGCCAAAATCACTTATGCATTACTTTGTTTTTTTTTATCACGAAAAAAAAAAGAAGTTACTTATAATGGCTTACTCCAATTGTGAATAACTTAGATATGCTACACAACCATTTTGCGTATTTACAAATGTATAGAAATAAATGGATAAAAAAATTCTCTTTATGAAGCTTATTTTAAAAAATAATTAATCTTGTGGCTTGTTACAAAAATTCAATTCCTTGAAAACATATATAAACATATACGAGTAGACTTTCTCCCTCAACTTTTCTTTATTCGAATTAGGGCTAAACAACATTATTTTCTCTCCATGTATTCCTTTTGATGTTCCTATAATGTTTTCCTTAAGGACGGAATTGAATTTCGCTTTCATTCCTACCTATTATTTTTTTTTCGATACTACTTATGTTCCCCATTATATTGATATTTTGTTTACGAAGGAGTTGTTGAAGAATGTGCGTAGTTATTTTATATATGATTAAATAGAATGTTTGTCTATAAAAGATATTGAAGGTACTATCGTATTACAGTATGAAGAGGTACGTAAGTCCTAGGCTTGGTAAGGACACAAAAGTCATAGAAGTATTGTTATACGTTCAAATACTTATAATATTAAAAAGAAAGAGAGTTGGTCTGAAGGACAGCGTCGGAGTCAAGGTAAGAAGAGGCATGCTCCGGTGGTTCGGACATGTGGAAAGAATATTTGACGAAAGATTGACTAAACAGATATACAATGCGAATGTGGAAGGATGTAGGAGCCGCGGAAGGCCCAGGCTCACCTACCACGACCAGATTGGTCGTGTATTAAAAGAAGGTGATGTTAGGAGTCATAAAAATCGTAGAGCTTGTATGAAAAGGATTATGAATGTTGAAGAGGCGAGTGAGGTGTGTAAGGATCGTGCCATATGGCGTTCGGTTCTCTCTGCCTACCCCGCTAGGGAAGTGGCGTGAAGTTTAGTTAGTTAGTTACTTATAATATTAATAATGCAGTAAGTATAAGTAGTCTGCCTCATTGGCTTAGTGGTAGCAAACGCCACTTAAGGACGACCGGTGTCAAATCCCGGGTTGGGCCAAACATTTGTGTGTGAGTGTTTTTATATTGAAATTACTCAGTAACAGCCCGGAATCCGGAAGTTATCGGCTTAATCACCCCCGTGCCTCGGAAAGCACGTTGAGCCGTTGGTCCTGCGCCAGACCTCTCTCCGGTCATATCGGGTTGCCGTCTCATTGGACTTTGAGTGGAACGCGCAAACACAGTGCACACAGGTGCACTATGTTTGCGCAGACGCTTGTGCACTATAATATATCCTGCGTAGCGGGCTAATCCTCATTAAAATGGGCTGCCGTCACCGAAGTCGGTTAGGAGGATATTATTATTAACTTAATTTTCACTTAATGGTAATGTGATTTTATTAATTTGCTTTCTCAAACAAATTTTATGAATTTTTTAAAATTTTTTAGAAAAATTTAGAGGTAATTTCCAAATGCTTAAAATATCCGTATTTCATAAATACAACGTTATATACGTCGTATTTATTCATTGACGACAACAGGTAGAGAAGACTCTCCAAGTTTACTCAATATCGTAGTTCAGCAGTGAAAACCTCGGAAGTCGCAATTTGCTCATTTTTTTTTATTTGTTTTGTAAGTACATCAGACTTTTATAGCCGAGATATTTGAATTCTTACGATAATATACCATTAATTAAAATCATTCTTAAAAAAAATAAAATAAACAGTACTATTCTGATCCATAATTTTTTTTTCAGAAGGCAGTTTTTTCTTCCTTCTGTAACTGTGTAAGAATCGTGCCATATGGCGTTCGGTTTTCTCTGCATGCCTGCTAGGGAAGTAAAGTGAAGTTTAGTTAGTTAGTTTATTTCAATCCATATTTTTTTTCTTCAGAAAGCATTTTTCTTTCTTCTGTAAATTTTTGTCAAAAGCATTTACGAGGTTTTCACTTCCGAACAACGATAATTAAGCTTGAAATATAATTTTCTTCCTTGAAATGTGATTTTCACTACTAAAAGTAGAAATTAGAGAATCTAGTTTGCAATTTAAAATGGAGGGCATTCCAATTTAGTTGTGTAATTATCTAACGAGTATTTACTTAAGCTACAGAACATCGCCTAACATCGTGCTGAAAACCGATAGAGTGGTAAAATGGAAGATAAAATATAGGTATTGTCTTCCTAATCACATTGGTTACATGTCATCGATGGACTGATTTCCAATCAAAAAAAAAAACAAAAACTCTCTTCCAGCAATCAACATTTTACTGTAAGCCAATCAAATAAATTGAGTGAGATTGCAATGCCTGCAATGCTTTTGTTTTCATAAAATGCGCTAACTTAAGCATCCAATCCATACAAACCCACCAGTGAACTCCCCACTTAGATTTTACGTCCAATCCGCAGCAGATGTCTAAATCGCATTTCTATCAAACAGAAAGGCAATTTCACACTTGACAAGAATCCCAATCACCTTAATTTGATAGGAAATGGTTACCGCTCTCGGTAACGCATATTGCCTTCCCAACGTCAACGTACTTAGTCCGTACTTTACGCTGTAATGAAACAAAGCTTACTGTGCTGGCTTAATAGTCGTGCGTAGTTTCAAATCAGTGCGGATTATGTAGGTGAATAATATTTGGATTGCACAGCAATATTAAGTAGTAATATGGATTCATCATTGATCATATTATTACATATAAAAATAAAAAAATTAGATAAGATAGGTCTTTCATTGTGTCAAAGGTGAAAATAATGAGTATGCGTGACACATCATCAGAGAGGAAGTTAATTATATGTATTACCTCTATTGTAATTTTAAACAAGAAATGCGGTTTCAAAATAACTCGTACGTAAAACACATAGGTAAATGTGAATTTCTTTAGAATATTCCGGTAAAAGTATGAGGGAAGCAAGAAATCCATACATTTATATAGTATTATATTCTTCTGTAGTGGCTCAAAGGACCGAGACAAAATTTGCAAGTCCTTTAATGGACAAATAAAGCGCCCACTGGACGAAACCGCAACAGTCCGATTTCATTTCAAAAGCCTCTCACCCAAGGCTAATAACCATACCCTGTTCTCCTTTCAGCTATTCGAGACTAGCATCATTGCCTTTACAGTCTTGTACATATGTACCTCACCTGGTAAAAATAGTTAGACTTTTAACACTCTGTTTGTCCCAAAAAAGTTAGACCTTCAGCAAGTGCAACTTTCATTAAACCTCTTAAGCAGATTTGCCATCCAATTTGCTTCACACGTTGCTTAATTCAACCTGTTTTTTTTTACAAAATGAGCAGGTTAAACTCCACACCGCACAAAGTACGTGAGAACATTCAAAACTAGAGCGTAATTTACTGTCACGTGGTGCAAAAATTGCAACAGCAATTACAGTGACACGTCCCTCATGCATTTTACATGAGAGTTCTCAGCCGGGCGGAAAAATCGGATAAGAGATAATGTAACATCTGCTTTCGGTGAGATGAGACCGCAACTTTCTTAGGTGCGGCGATTTATCACGGCACCGGTGGTGTAGCGAAATTCCGAATGGAGCCAATAGAATGCAGCTCGTAACTGAAAACGTTCGGGCATTTTCTTGATGGTTATTTGATTTGGGATCACTTAAAATATTTATCCTGAATTTCAGTGTAAAACAATATCATACTGCCTTATTTCTTACATCATTTTAGCATTAACATTGGCAAGCAAGGTGCTTGGATTTACCGCTGTTTCTTACATAACATTGTAGCGGTATTTGTAAGATTTATCTCATGTGGCTGAATAACACTCTTGAAAACAATTAAAAGATATTATAGAAAATAATTCAATTTGAACCAACACATAGTATCGGAGGAGATACAGTCATTCTCCAGAGATGTGACATAAAACGTACCTATATAATTATTCCAAGGTCTATAAATACAAAATACGATTTTCGACGGCCACAATACAAATGCGTAGTCGCCGTAAGTTTCTTACAAGCAGCAATTTGTCAAGTTACGGCTATAACGCAAATGGGCAGCGATCGGATGCAGGTTACGGCTGAGCACAATGATGCATGAGCGGGAAGTGGCATGTGTTTCCAATGAGTTGCTTGCCAATACTTCGCCGAAACCCCAATACTTACTCTTGCGTACTATGGGTCCATGTGAAAGAGATTTACGCATAGCATCGCAGCGCTTTTTACTCAATTATAGCTTCGGCATTCATTTCAGATAAATCACTCATCATTATTATCTTCCTAACATTATTTCCCGTACTGCATTGGATCAGCTTTGACCAGGGCACTGGATTTGGTAAGTCTGGCTATTATTTTGAAGGGAACTTCATAGCCTTTAGGTAGGGTATATACAGATAACCTTCCATGATGTATTTCTTCTCCAGTTCGGTGGTATAAGTATCAATCGACTGCAAAATTTGATGTCACAAATGAGGTGCGTATCCTTTATAACTTTGTCATTAATAACAAAGATTCTATTCTTTCTCTAAATCTTTCTATCTCTAAACTCTACTATTACTGTTTGACTAAAATCAAACACGTGAACATTTTATATTCACCTGTTCTCATAAACATTCACATTTTGCAATACAAGTAAGATGACAACGTCCCAGCCAATTAAATTTCACAGCGGAAATATCAGAAACATCCAATAGTTGCATTAGGGCCGGAATCGCGCGCGCTCCATCGCCTAAAATTATTCCGAAACTTCAACTACAGGTGCTGCCTAATCTGTAATATTGTTCAAATATTCTGCAGCGTTATTTTAGGGTGTTCCGTTTTGGATTGTGAAGTGCCCACTCTCATATCATGTAATATTTGTGACAGTTACCCGCTCGTATTCCCAAATTATGATGCACGACCAAAGAGGTTTCTGATGTAGTGTGAATAACTAATAACTTTTCCATATGAATAAAAACTCTCTCGGTGGGCAAGCGGGCTGTTTGTAAATTTATGTGAAACTAGCTTTGTCTGCACGATATTCGGTATGTTACGGACTCTCTAGTGTGTTCTGAAGGATCTATCAGTTTTTCCGAGATAAAAGCAGTTATGTCCTTACTCGAGGTTTACCTAATACTTAAGACACAGTTTGGGTATAAATATGTAGCATATAGTTCGAATTTATAATTTCAGTAAAGATTCTAAAAATATATGATGATTACACATTGACAGCTTAGTCAATGAAGTAATTGCAAGTGCTTTTACCGAAGGTTGTATACTTAAGGACCACGGTCCTACTTACCGTTTTGGTTTTTGAATTTATTCGCTACAATAACTATCTCAACTCTTCCCTATGCCAGTTTCATAGTCCAGTTAGCAAGTACTACACAGTTCAGAATCTCACGGCGACCACAGATGTGAATTGTCCTATTACTCATTGGCGTGTTACGCTCTAGAGCAGTACAAAAACAAAGTGAAATCCGTTGAAGAACACATTTTTCCCCGAGTCACGGAGTAATAAAATAATTTAAAAAGTCGTCGCGACTTGCACGCTAGCTGGATGCCCGCCAAAAGCTGTGGGTTGCGGTGTTATCCCTGTCTCTGGTGTAAACTTTTAAAGAGAGCCCTCTAGTCTAAGTTTCTGACTATTATAAAATGTAAGAGGCGAGAGAAGCGAAACTTCAACGGATTTTTGGACGTTTCAAACAACGATTATGGGCGGAGCTCGAACTCTTCGATGCTCGCAAATTTTTATAGGTATTACCCCTGCCGTTACGGTTATGTGTGAAATGGCTCTGAACATCGATGTATTCCTACAAATATTTCACACATGCAGGGCAGTTTCATTTATATTTTAAAATGTTTAAGTTCATTCTTATTATTGGACTATGGACAGACTTTAATGAAACAATTCACAAATCTAGATTAAATAATTACAATTATACAATTTATTATATCGTTTCTCTTTAATTAATTTCCTAAGATATTGTATTTTTTTTAGTAATTTTAAGTCAATATAACTAATAGGCGCAAGCAATTCGTAGTAGTATGTTAGTCTTACTAATATTTACATAGCATTTGGTTTCAGAGAGGTAATTTACGTAATCGATCAGTCATTATGGATAAATGATTATTTAACATTTGTAAACAAATGAGTAATCGTCCTAATAGAAAAGTAGTATTTATAGGAAGTAAGGCAGCGGAGTGTGAATTTATTTAAGGGGGATCGTATACACGCCTGTAAGATACACATTATACGTATTTTAAAGGAAGATTATTATAAATGAAATAAAAGCAGCAATACATAAATGACTCGCTTATGCTTTGACGCAATTTTTTTTTCAAAATATGAAGAGCGAAGGATAATTTTTGCACCTCCTTAATTGTTTAAAAGTGAAAATGCTTCCGGTTGTTACACATTGGTATTTTTTTGTGTTACAATAGAGCAACAGATTTCCTGAAGTTTTCAAAAACATTTTTCAAGAGTCGGATAATGAGATAATGAGATACTGCGGCCTGACCCTTCAGTCGTTTCTCCCCCAGTACCTTTAACAGCTTAAAGTAATAATTATATGGGTACTAAAAATAAAGTACACCAATAATTACGTACACTTACTGCATACTCCTTTGCAGTGTAACTTGACGTTTAAATGTTAGGCCACCTAAAAATCTTAGCTTACAGATGTATCGACATCAATTTAGCGTGTCAGTTGGCACAGCGTCACGGAGTATTGAATTAATCTAGTTTCGGTATTGGCAGTCGGTGACGCTCGGCGCAGATGCTACTTCCCACTCATGCATCATTCAGTTGTACCTGCTTCCGATAGCGAGAAATCGCTACCAATTTGAGACACTGCAGTTGAGTAAAAGCAATTAGTGAGCCGCAACGGTCTGGGTGAAGGAAGACCAAAAGTTACAAGGTATTAAATAAACGAATAATCTGTCATTTAAATCGCAAGGAGTTATTGCATTTGTTGTAATAATAAAAAAAAACCTTCATATTTGAGTTAACCTTTGTTCAAACTTGAAAACACAAGAATTTGGTTTAAACCATATTTTTGGTATTTTTCCAAGTAATAAACATTTATAACAGTAATATCTAAGTTTTAATCTCATGCCTCATCATCATGTACTAAAGATCCGATATCACCCAAGACCTAGTTTCGAAGCAAATTTTTACGGCCGTTCGGCAAGATGAATCATAAAATTTCATTACCCAGCCGAATAAGCACTGTAAAGCAGAAGCATTGTCTGGAAAACTACTAAAAGCATATTATGCAGTCTGTTCCAATAAAAGGCAAAAGAAACACCCTAAATTGCACAAAGCATCGCACTGCAGCTGGATTATGCGCCCACGCGCCATTACTCCGGTTTGAGAGTAGACGAAAACAGTCTTGAGTTATGGCTGTCTACTTACGAGACTCATTTTAAACGCATCATTTTTCAAAAGTTTTTTCTGCTTCATGAGCATTGAAAGACTAGCGGACAATTGCGGGCAGACACGGGTGAGTCTTTTATTACGCGATAGACCATTTATCAGAGATAATATAGTGTTCTGTTTATTCTTTCTTCACCAATCAGACTCTTGTATAACTAATTTATACATGTAAACACATCACTAATGGCGTTAGAGTGAGATAGAACCTTATTTTATAAAGTTATAGGCGAGACTTTAAAAACTAAATTATCAGTTCCCAATTCTAGACAGGATTGAGTTGTGCACATAAAACATTAAGTCGTATCTGATTAAGTGTCTTGCAATCTCAGCCAGTACATAAACAATTTTTAAATTGAACTCTTTCCTTATCTCACATTCCAGACCATTATTATTTTATCGTCACGCCAAACCTAATGCAATGCATAAAAATAATTGATTCCTCTATTCGAGGAAATAATTAATACATACATAACATCACGCCCATAATCCCCGAAGGGGTAGGCAGAGTCGAAAGGGCAGCAAGCCCCTTCAACCACATTCAGCCAAAAATAAAGCCGGGCTGGGTTAGATTGAAAATTGTGAAAAAGCAGTGACAAGCGGCTACCTGTGACCTACACAATCATACACCCAAAACCCGATATACCATTAGTCGCCTTTTACGACATTCTAGGCGAGAACCACAGTTGGCATATTCTTTTTAAGTCCCAGACCAACATGGGACAGTTGGCTGGGTTGGATGGAAAGCTGTGAAAAATGAGTGACATAATTAATTATAGTTTATTTTACAGTCAGAAAACCAAGAATTTTCTGGCATTATAACAAAATGGCAATAAATATATCGTTACATAATTTCAAATGCTCAAAGAATTTAAGTGGAAGATTATGAGGAAGTTAGTTTAAATAACATTTCCACGGAAAACATGTTTTCATGTAACGTTATTACTATACACTGACCACCAAGCTGTGCCAAATTATCATACCACTGCAGAATTTGTTGTTACGCCTCCCTTGCTTCCCTGTTGCAATTAACTAAACACACACAAAGTGTTTAACCGTAAATAAGGCTGTATGAACTCTTTGCTTTTAAAACGAGCCCGATTTAACGAGCTGGTAACTGGTAATTGTTTAATGAAGTTTCCGTACGTGTCTGTAAACTTGCACGAACCATAATTATTAACCACTTTATCGATAAACACCAAATGAACTATCAGCATTAATTATTACTTACTTTTCGTTTCATGTATTTCGTTGTTCCTGTTATGGAGTTTATTGAAGAAATTAACGTATTTATTTTACTGTAGAGATAACTCGAACGTTGGTTTACCAAAGCGAAGGCCTCTTGATATACGAGTTGCATGAATTTTCGAGTAGGACACGGAATCCAGTAGTTCGAAATAATACTATTAGACAGTCTTAAGTGTTTAAAGTTGTAGTAATTACTACCCTGGTACTTGAAATAGTAGGGAAATTCCTAGATTGATTGAGTACCTATAGGAAGCTGCCATAATCCTCCTGGAGTTACTTCCCGTTCCTGTGACTGCTTATAGATTCGGCGAGTGGGGTAATTTCATCGAAACGACTATTTTCTGACTAAAACTCTGAAGTGAAGGAACCAGATAAATCGTATTATGGTTATGTGCTTATATGGTGGTATTTTTTCCTGAAGATGCTTTCTGAAGAGAAGATAAATTTTTGTTTGGGTTTGAACGCTTTTTCACTGAACTCGTGGCTTTATAGTAGAGTTAAGTCGTCATTTACATTGAACTGCCTCGTTAGTCTAATTATAGCATGAACTGCTTGAAGACTAAGACGTCCCAGGTTTGAATCCCGGGTCGTGCCGAAAAATTTGTAGCTGGGTATTTCAATTCTGAACTACCAGAGTCTGGAAGTTGGTGATTTGTCATCCCCGTGCATCAGAAATCATGTTAAGCCGTTGGTCCTGCACCTGCTCCTTTCGGTTATGTCGGATTGCCGTATATATAACATTAGCCATAACCGCGGGTGAAGCCGCGGGCGAAGGTGAAGCTAGTTACATATACATCGCTTAAGTCTACCTAGCTATATGAAGTGAAAATCCTCATTACCAACTCTTAGAAACCGAATTCATAGACGATTAACCAACCGGCTAGTTAGTTCCACATTAAATTGTCTCCACCAGTCGCATCCTCCACTGCATCCCTTTAAAGTTCGACTGGAGTGCCATGCTCAATTGAATTTGCATATTACGATAACAGTGCCAATACCCAGTGGGAATGGTCGGAGATGTTCAAATGTTCCGAATTACTTTAGCCATTTGTATCGCATATAACGTACTTTATAGCGCAATATCTGATTTTCTGTAATGCTCTCTTTTTGACCATTGGGAAGCAAAACTGGAGAAAGCTTTCTAATATAATTATTGTTCGTTGTCTACATATCCGGGTAATTTTATTAATATTTAAAAAATTTACACTTATTCTGTAGAATAAGTGTAAATTTTATTTTCTATAGTGAACTGTTTTTATGAATTAATTAATTTATCTAAAAGTATTTTCAATCTCGTAATAGTTTCCGCGAAACATTCTATATTACTCAAGATTTGAATTAATACGGATTGTGTACCTATGGTTTGCATGTTTTATAGATTATATGTACAAAGTGAAACTCTTTTTTACTTGTATGAATATTATTTTTGTTGCGAATACATAATGGCATATACAACATTTTTCAATTCAATTATGAAATTCCATTTTAAAATATAATAAACTACAACATACGTAACAAAGAAATAACTGCCCTCTTTCAGTTATTTCAACGTAAAATTTGTAATTAATTACAAACCGCAAAAATAATTTACATATACCGTTTTAATTAAACACGTAAGCTGATTTTTAAAATAATCCATATTTATAGCGAAAAGCCCGACGCACTCTCTTCTGCAGCTGGTTTTTTTTCTATTTTGTCAGCATATATATTCCGAATTACATTTAACAGTCGGGCGGGCTGCACAAGAGCAATTATTGACGTCAGTAAAACCAAATGACCTCTGATTTAATTCGTCCGCAGTCAGTTTAACGAGCTCTAGTTTAATAAAAACACCCGATTGTGCACCAACAGGCCGGTTAATTGCGCATTTTATTATGACCATCAAAAGTTTATTGCCAAAAAGACATTTTGTAGGCCTATTTAAGATTGATTGAGGTGTTGAATGGTGGCAAATTGTCAACGTAGCGAAGGTTCGGTTTATGGGATTATATTCTTGTGTTATATCTGCTTTCGTTTGAGGCTTCGTCTGCGAAGAGTTTGGGCTCTGCATAGTCAATGGTTATGTCTTGAAATTGTACGCTAATAGAAAATACATGATTTTACTCAATATGGATAATTTCGATTAGGACAAAACTACCAATAATATAAAGATTAGCTTCTGATAATAACTCCATCTGCGTGAAATACATGTGGTCTATTACTTATATATTCTTTAGTGTATTGAATCTATCTGTGTATCTGTCTGTATTCTTTGTTTCCTGAATCAAAAGAAGGTTATGTCCCCAAGTCTATGTTTTTTCCTAAGGTTCGAACTCTGAGTGTACCAAGTTTCGTTACAATCAATTGATAAGCTCAGACTTTAGTCGTAACACACAGACCGACAGAGCTATTTTTCCATTCATAATATTAGCTAAGTAAGGATTACTACATAATTGGGGATCGAATGCGAACAATCCCCGGTTGCGCGAATATCCGGTTATAATGCACTCTGTCCAGCGGATAATTTGAGAGATCGCCCGAGACGGTGGAATGCTCCAGGACGTGATTCGCATTCCACTCCCCTGGGCATTCCTGGAACGAGTGCACTTGCCGACCCCCTACACATTGCTAGAGCATTTATGGCGTTTTAAATTTTTAATAGACGGTGGGATCGGGAGGGCCATAAAAGTGTTCCTTGCGTTTCTCTGTCTTGATTTGTTGCTCCGATATCATTTATGTGGCTATTTTGAACATCACTGCCTTTATAATTTATATAAAGGTATAAGACTTGTGTGCATTAAGTAGAATAGCAGTAATCTTACTAGTATTTTGTACAGTGTTTAGTCAGGGTCCGCTTAAACCATGATCTGGCATTTTGCGATTGAAGCAATTACCTATTTGACCTTTGTAGCACTAGATAAGTAAACCAGACAGATTGGACCACAGTTAATCATCCATAGTCTTTTGTATGTATCTTACAGCTGAGCAGGAAATTATAACTAACGTACATTTTAATTTTTTTACACTGATATGATGATATGGCAAACGATATTATTCTAGTTACAGGAACAAGCTAAAACACATAGAATTATGAAGCCTGCTCTTATAGAAAAACGATTGCCTAACTTAGACACTGAAATTGTTGAAAATGTAAGTTGATGAAGTCACTTTGACAGCTTTTAGGTCACAATAAAAATTGGGTTGGTTAAGCAGAAATGGTAACATAGCTGGAAACTCCAGCTCATCAACCAACACTCATATACCATTTATCGCCTTTTGTGGCGTGCTAGATTAGGAACACGATTTCTACATTATTTTTAAGTTCCTAACCTAACATGGCAAATGGTATAAATGGTATGCTTTAAAAGTGATAGAAATAAGGTACTCCAGAGTACTATTAGGTAGCGCACTTTAGCTGGGTAACTTAACGCGCTTTGCCCGACACCGGGCAATTTGAGAAATCGCCCGGATCGGCGGAATTCCTAACGATGCAATTTGAATTCCTTGCAGTGGACATTACGGGACTTGTGCACTTTGTTTTTTATAGTCCACCCTTTGGGTCGATCACTTAAAGACGAATGGTCAATACTTCTAAATAGTACGCGCTGGAAAGATAAATAGATTAGGAGGAAATGAGAATGACTGTAGTATTTGTTGATTTCGGTTTTTAAATTAGTTTTATATTTCGGCCATTCAGTTTATTGGGTTTATTAGAAACTAGCTACTGATCGAAACTTTTTCTGTTAGATTTTTAAATAAAGAAATTACGGGAATCCATTTTAGAATTAATGCATTAATTACCTTAATCTAACTCCTGAAAAACCAAATCATGACAAACAACTGTGTTAAGCCAGTTTAAAAGGTATGTGTCTGCCAAACTAATTTCATTCAGGTGCTAAAAATATGATTTAGTGCTAAAAACTAAATAGAAAAAATAATGTTCCGTCTATTGAAAAATAAAAAAATTCTATTCTAATCATAGTTAGTCCTATTCAACTATATACCTACATTACAGGCGTGGGTTAACAAATTTATTGGGTAGGGCTTTATTTTTTTTTTTTGCACTAATATTGTTTTTTTTTCAAAAAACTACTTTGTTTTCGACATTTTATAATTAGTAAAACTAACACTATGTAATCAAACTAATCATTTCTTTTTCAAACACAAATATTAATCAAAACAATTCGTAATATTATAATAATCCTACACAGATATTTTCCAAATTTTGAAAAGCCGAGACCTTCGCTAAATTTGGAACACTGATTCTAGTGATGTTTAATTTATAAACAAAACTAGAATTAGTTACATCGTATCTCGATTTACGCCCGAGCACACAATAGAAGCCGCATAGACGGCGTGTCAAAGTCCCCACAGTGTTTGTCATCATGAAATTATGTCAAAACCACCACCACATTATGTATTCCACGATAAATGCGATCTATCCTATCGCCCCCACGCAGTTTTGTTGCGGTCATGGTAAAGTGACGTCTAACGTCCACTATAGTTTTAACTAGGCATTATGATATAAAAAAAAAATTGGTACACTGTTTTATAAAACCACCTTGTGGTTATTAACTTTTGTGTAATTATACGTCATTATACTTAGTCAAAACGAATTCATGTCTTTTTATTAAACTCTATAAGTGGCACAATGACGTTGCGGATATTAATAATTTGTAGAAAATCAAACGGTCCTAAGTTAATGGTACTTACTCTGGGTTTTGTCAAGCTTAGTGTCTTAGGGAAAATATCACAAAGGAACCTGCACATTCAAACTGCTATGAATATGTACCTAACCATGATCCAAATTGTCTGGTACCTCTGCCTGAGGGTCTTGAGTCCTGAGGTCCACAGCCAGTTGCTTCAGTATCCAATACTGGACTCGCTAAATCTAGGATTGTAATCGAAGTGACCCCGGCTACGAAAGGGTTAAAATGTTAGGCATGAATGATGAATGTGAAGATGATGTTTTTAATATTCTCAATCAGAATAGTTCATATCTTTTCATATTATGTCTCAATTGTTTCGTACAAGCTGTAATTAAAATATCAACTATAGCAGCGCCCCGCGGTTTTATCTGCGTATTTCCCGTTGCCGTAGGGAAATGCGGATAAAATAAAGCCTATGTACTCGTTGATAATGTAGCTTTCCATTGATGAAAGAATTTTCTTAATTAGTCATGTAGTTCCGGGACCTATTCATTGCAAACAATTAAATATTTCCTCTTTATAATATTAGTATAGACAAGAAAACATATATCTTAATCGACACTATCAATACCACCCTTATTCACTTTAAATAAATAAAATAAATAAATATTATTTATGTCGGTCAATTTTTTTTATTCATATAGGTTACTATGTTGGTAGCAAAATGTGTGGAGTACACAAATTAAGAGATTTAGAGAGACTATCTCAAGAAAGGGTAAGTCCTCGCAATTGTCACTCTTCGAATAAAACACTTCCAGAGCGGAGATGTGAATCGGTTCGCCAATGCCTTCAGGATTGGAACTTTGCTTTGTTTTACAATTATCAGAATACTTGACATTTGACTTTCCACTTGAAACACCACAAGCTATTAATATTGCCTCGTAATCTTATTGCGAAGTCCGCCAGATCCGGGTATCCGGATATCAGTAGTGGTCACGTGTTCCCGAGGACCGCCGGATAATTCCGTCTTGCAAACGCAACGGGCCCGCCGCTACGTGACTCGATTCACAACAGCCAACGTTGTTATTTTAAAACGTTAAAGTTGAGAGGATGAAATAAACGAACGCATTAATTTGAGTAAGCCAAATTAACGAGGACTTTTTGTTTGCTTTCATTGCAATAATGAGGTTTTGCGATGGACTGTGAAACATGTAAAGAGATGCGAAGTGATTAATGATGAGTAAGTGAAGCGCTGTTTCGTTTTTTAGGCGGTTTGTTTAGTTCAGTGATTTGAAGGAAATATCCAGAATATCACAACATTTTTGTTGATTAATAGATTATTTGAGTAGGAACTGGAGCTTCGGTACCAACCTTAGAACACAATGAAGGTTTGGAAAGTAAGATGAACCTCTTTGTGCGCCATGAACAGTGCTTTCGCAGATGCTTGCGGTACCGATAGTATTTAGATTTCAGAAGAAGAGGAGGGTTAGTCATGATACAATCAAGGGATCGATTCGAGTCTGACACTCACCTCAGTCCAGTCTCCCCGGGGCTCATGATTGAGAGCGATGGTTTATCGGAATCTTCTTGTAAAAAGCCCGGAAGCTAACGGCTTTGGTCATGGAAACAAACACTATTAATACGATTTCTCCTAGAGGTGCAATAATGGACTTATTTGTACCGAGCTTCAGTCATGAATGTACAATCGTATTTAAGTAGGTATCATTAGTTTAGTATTCCTAGTAAAATCATCTTAATCATATACTTATGTTTAGTAGTGTTAGTCTGAATAATGTATTTATTTAATTTGCTACATGTCTAGATTATGGAAACTATGGCGCTAAAGCCAAAAACTACCAGATAATTGCTTCTTGGAAACGCAACGCGCCCCGCGTATTCTACGTGACCGGCGTAGCCAAACGCTGCACAGACAAAGTTGTTGTTTCAAAACTTTAAAGTTTCCAATTGAGAATTTAATGATAAAAGATCACATACTTTTTTAAAGTAAATAATTTAGCTGATGAGCTACGTTTAATTTAGATACTAGTATTCATATTGACTCGTTTGAACAACTGTAGTAGAAAATACCTTAGGCACTTATGGGATTACCTATCTGAGTCTCTATATTTCCATGTATGTATATACTAGCTATGTAAAAACATATGAAAAATTAGCTATCTTTAATATACTCAATATACACGCTGTGACGTCACGGCGTGCCACACTCAATGCACTTTATTTAACCATTTTACAGCCATTTCACCATTGGGGGAATAGTTAAAAATTTAAATGAATAAGGTGTTTTTTTACATAAACCATGCAATTATTTGTGTAGGGTATCAACACCCCTCGTCAACTGTAGCATAATTTCGAAAAATATTAAAGGTAAAAAATCTGCTTCCTTTCCATTTTCTCATAAACAATAGTTATTACTAGACGTATTGTATGGTAGCCTATTTTTCATATTTTACGGAACTGTAATAAGCTTTGCAACGGCATATACTCCTGATTCAGAATTACTAATAAATACCCAATTTGATTAAGGTAGCCCGCAGCTGTACCGAGTCACAATGCACACGAGGGTTCGGTGAGGCAGACGTAACAAGATCTCGGACCGCTAACGGCTCTTTATGTGGCTTGCGTGGACTCGTTTTACAAATTCGCCTTCAATTATTAGGCGGCGGTGCGGTACTTCGGAAAATATTGATGGCGAATGCACTTTGGATGGTAAAACGAAAAATGCAGCAAGTTTTGAGGATGACCTGTGACATCAAATAATGCGGATACGTAATCGTCCCATGTTGGTCTAGGACTTCAAAAGAATGTGTCAGCTGTGTTCCTTGCTTAGCGTGTCATAAAAGGCGACTAATAGTATATCGTCAATTGCCAATACTTTTTCACAATGTTCCCATGTAATCCAGCCCAGCTGCCCCTTTGAATCAATCTACCTCTTTGGAGATTAAAGGCGTGATGATATGCATGTATGTGTGTACGTGTTAGTTCCTCATAGTTAAAACGCTATTTGGCGAAGTTTGCATCTTTTGAATGTATGCTACCCATATAAGAGCTAATCGGGAGTGTAACTAAAAGTTTCGGAAAATAACCTTTTACCTTCTCGTGTATAACACACGAGAAGGTATTAAAAAAGACACCAAAACATTGATATCAAAGAAAACATAAATATTCCAAAAATATCAAGCGAAAGTACGCTGCGGAGTTCTAGTCAAACACGCGTCTCCATACGTCTCATTTCAATGTTAATATTACGATCCGACGTTTAAGGATCAAGGGATCCAAACGTATTTGCAAGTAAAACATCCGCTTAATGCTAATCCAGACAAAGCTACTGATATCGATACTGGAGCAATAAAATCAAAAAGCTATTTAAAACCGGAATTGCTTCTCAATATGTCTTACAAGAACAAAGGAGGGTAAGTAACGGCCACCGTAACAGTAACCCTTCTGCGTTTAAGGCCCAACAGCCGTAAAAGTATCGAATGTCGTAAAATTGATCCCGTAATAAAATTACGGAGCGTGAAGGGCGAAAATGAAATATCGTGTCGCTATTACGGAGAAAAAAATGCGAAATTTAATAGCTCGAGAGAAATTGGCGTTTTTACGCGGCCATCCAATACGTACATATCGGGGTTTTATTTCCGCGAGGACATTTCTTCTACTGGCTTGACGGAATGTGAGTCAATTTAGTTAAACGTCGCAATCAATGATAATAGCCGTTACACATTCCCGTTCTGCGGTTGGCACGATAAATGTGTTAATGTTCATCAATCTGAGATAATGTTTTTAATATAGGGGACTGATGTATGTTGTTAACAACAAAAGGTGACTGTTTTCGGTCACATTACTTCTTTGTTGATATTTTAATGGCTGTAAGCAATCATACAAAAATTCCTGCACCAAATTGATATCGTCCAAATCATAATTGCTTAGCCTGATATCTACAAAAATATATGTATTTACATTGAACTCAATCTCATTCATGTTTTCAATTCCAATAATATTATTAGCTAAGTTTAATAAATAAAAACATTACTCATGTAGAAAGCTAAAGCTTTATCACGATAATACTATAAACTAGTAATTTAAGACTTAAGCGCAATATTAACTCCTTAAAATACATTTGCGATTTAATATTATTAATTAATTAAAGTATACTTGTAATAGTAATCAAAATGTTATATATATGAATAAAAGATTAAAAGATTAAATCATTTTGCTGCTGCAGCTGTATAAAAATATCAATTTGTATACTATTTAAAAAGTAATTTGTATATTTAATATCAAATTGTATGTAGTTATAACACGTTTTATAATAACAATTAACATTTGCTTATTTAACTAAGTAATGTGATTAAGGTCATTCCCCATCGGCTTTGAAAGTTTTCAAAATCCTCATTCCTACTAAAACATTCCTTCACTATTATTTATTTCCGAGACAGCGCAAGAGGCGAGTTCGGAATGAATCCGGATGTCCGGGTTTAACAAAAAGGAAACGCCGCCGGAATATGGTAGGTTCGGGATAATTTTAAGTAGATTTTCATTCATAATTTCTTACTTTTAATGTTGTTGAATCCTTTTTCGTAGTAAAAATAATATTTTAAATTTAGAACAGAGTTCTCGGTTACAATAAATCGTTAAAGAGGTTTCTAACTTAGATTTAATTATATTATTATCAGTATTTTACAGTGGTTTTAATAAATAAAAAGTTAAATTAAAGGATGACTGGCCACTGATGGAAAACATTATCAGGCACCCGTGTAATTGTTTAAGAATTCATGAAAGTGTAACGAATTTGTGTCATATTCGCCCAAGGGTTTCATTTGTCATATTCACATAAAGATCAAATGGTAAACATAGGTATCACCTTCTAAATCTGAGATCAGGCTTATAGTGCATATAGTCAATATAGTCGATTCCAGATTATTTAAATAATTAAGTAGTTAATTTATTTATAGAACTAGAAATTGTTCGATTTAAAACGCAGAGCTATTCTAGTTTATATTCTAGGTATTACACCAATGCACAATTTTTGTTGATAGACATCCTTTTTTTTTGTCGCTGGGAAATGATTTAAGCACTGTCACCCTGTGTGTGGGACTCCCAGGGGCCTCTTTTCGGAGACCCCCTCTCCGGCCAAAGATGGTAGGTGGCCGGGGTGATCCACTAAAGCCCCGCGGTACCGTGTCTTCCACAACACCCTCTAGCGACAGGCCCGCCCTACTCGGCGGGCACCGCTAGTCCCTCTCCGGATAGGCTGGAGGGGGAGACGGGAATGGCCAGGGGTACTGCACCATTCCCGTGCGTCGACGGCGAAGACGCTTGTAATGCGGATGGGGGTGCCACTGCACCCACCACCTGCTGGTCTCCGCTAGGGGCGAGACTGACATACTAGTCAACTTCATTATCTCGTCAGACAAATGATGGACCGATGCGACACAGATAGCTTCAACAGCATTCGGCAGCTGTACTGTTAGATAGATCATAGGACTTTTAATAGATTGTTCGTTCAAAATTATTTTTTTATCGGACCTTATTAAGAAATCCATCTTTATTGTTTCGAATAAAGTATCTTGCTTATTCTTAAGTAAAGCTATCGTAGATAGATCATGAAATCAAAATATCAGAAAGTAAGGTTTCTACTAATGTGAAACACTAGTATAACATTTGCAAGAGTACACCGACGTACCTATATAAAAGTATCCCTAGATGATTCCATTCCAATGTAAGTTACTGTGTTCTAGACGCATAATTCCTGAGAAAACTTTTATAGTACACACCTAAGTACCATTCACCCGCCTTGTTGTACGACTTTCGCAATAAAGTCTGTCTCGAGGCAGGTATTCGTTGCCGCGACTTCCAATTCTATTCGAATAGACACGGACGATCGGGTGTTCAGACCGCACAAATGTTCCAATTACCCCAAAGTCCCCGATACGAGTTTCAATTTGTGTAAGTTTCAAGAAAACTCCGGCTGTAAGGGCGAGTTTCGTTTGCACACATAAACCGCCGTAATGTGACAGAGTGCGACGGACCAGCTGCTCGGATAATGTCTCTCTACTCTCTTTATACCATTGGGTTTATCTCCGGACCTTCTGGGCGCGTCTGACCCTGATTTATATATGAAAAGTCCAAATTTATCGTGTACCCCGTTCCGGTGGTTAATAGCTTAGGATATTTCTGGGTTACCCGCTCAACTAAAGTAATGAGCGTGGGACAAAACAACTAAACGTGAATGCGCGGTTTTTGTTGGGTGAATCTAGTTTCGGGATAGCCGTTTGAATTTAAGCCTTATTGGATACGGCTTAGGTTGCCTATGTTTGGTATTAAAATTGGCGCCGAGACAAAATCGAAAGACATAATATAAATAAATCGATGATATATATTATAATTCTCAGCATTATCGAAAACAACTTCGGTATAGTATTTAAGGGATTTACATGATTTTTATCAGTCCTTTAGACAAAAAAGATAACACGTTTTAGGTACCAATTAATAAAAAAAAGACTTAAATATGACTTATGGCAATAAATAAAAGTTATTCACGACATCAAGCAAAATCGTAAAGAGATTTTTAATTCAATATAAGTGGAGCAATTTCAGAAGCTTTCTCAATTAAGGTTTAATATACTATGATTAACAATGAATTGGTTTTAGGAACACTTAAAAAATTACCTCTCAGTAGCCAAGGTAGATAAAATTAGATTTTATAAAAGTGGTTCTTGTTATCATTCTATCTACTAACACAGAGTAATAATATACGTACAAAAGAGGGTCATGCCCATACTTGAAAAGTTACTGCTGTAACTCGCGCAAGAACAGCGACAGTGGTGAGTAATCGGAACTACAGCAAAGTTTAGTCTGTTTGTCAGGAATAATACAAGATGGCACTACAAGCACAGGTTAGTTGTTTCTTAGTAATAATACGCCATCTGTGTAAAATTCATGTTTTAAAACAAAGATTATTTTGGTTTGCTTCCAGAAAAAATATTTTATATTCATGTTTTACACCTAAATTTAATAAATTATCTAAAAAATGACGTAAATAACTTATTTTATAAAAAAAAAATGAAATTTAAAAGTAAAATGATAACGTTTTTATTCGGTTTGATCTCTCAATCAATCTAAATGATGCCTGTAGCGACATCTGTCTGTGTCAAGTCTATACGAAATCTAAAATGTATGTGACTGACCAGACATGCTACTAAGTTAGTCGAAAAAATATCAGAAGTTTGTTAAATTACATTTTTCAATTTTTTAGTATGACAGCTCGGCTAAAAAATCCATATTTAACTGCAGTACGTTGACCTACCACGCGATGACAAAACATTTCTGAATTAAATTTTGTTTGCAAAAACGTTACTATACTATATTATTACAATTTTGTACTGATTGACCTGGATTTACTTTAACATTGATTTCATCACCATAAATCATTATATTCCACACATATTTCTGCCAAAAGAAGGGATAGTCAGGTTAAAAGGAGTAAAAAGATTCTAAGATCACTTTATACCATTACACCATTTGGCGCGTTTTGGACATGACGTTAGGTTAGTAACACAGCTGATACAAGTCCCAGAGCAACATAGGATTAAAGGAATTGACAAAATTTTGACTGACATTTAATCAATGATGTAAAGAAACATGCTTGAGCTAACACAAGTATTGATGAAAGCAAACACGACCCTTGTTCTCAATTGCAAACATTTGAAAAACCAATATAATTTGAGAGTGCGGAGGACGAGGGCAAATTTCAATTTACGCCGGTTGTGACTCGTGATCCAACTTGGAAGAAATGAAATATTATACGGGCTCGTAAGGCCCTGACCCCTGTCAAATCAGCATTCGCAGGTATGCCACGAATTATTTACGGCCAACTCACGGCTATGAAAATTTTTATCGCAACGATAAATCTTTATTAGCCAAGTTAAATTTTTCCGGGACTGGTGGATATTTTTAGGAATTCCTTTCTTGGATCGCTCTTGCTCAGGTCGAACTATAACTGGGGTTATTGCTGCAATCAGCTTCAATCTTATTTTTTTATTAGAATTTAGGGAAAGAATTTTCGAAGACTTCCAAGACACAGCCCGTGCCCAATCGATTTCAACAATCATCTTCCTAGCGTTTTGTCCCGTGCTTAGATGGGGTCCGCTTAGACCATGATCCAAGATTAGCGAGTCTGATAATTACATTGAAGCAACTGCCGATCTGACCTTCGCAACCCTAAGATAGGGGAACCAGGCCATTTTTGGAACAATGGTTACAAATCCAAAGTTGTTTGAATTGGCAGGTTTCATCACGATGTTTTCCCTCACCGTCGAGCTAGTGGTATAAATACGTACATAGATTTAAAAAATCCAAAGGTATGTGCCCGGGTATATACCCGCACTCCTCGGTTAAAAGGCCTGTGTTCTTACCACTGAGCTACCACTGCTCCTAATCGATTTCAACGATACCTCTTATTAATCTAGTTTTTCAGCATAACAACACCAAAACCCTGAAACCGTTTTTTTCTATAAGTACTTTAATTTTATTGTAATACATAAAATACAAAAAAAAAACTAAAGTACCTATAGAAAAAAATACGGTTTGCATTTGGGGAAACAATTGAAATTGCCAAAGTAAAATCGTCAGTATCTTAATTTTCTATGAATACGACATTAATAACTTATATGAGCTACGTTTATCCCAGTTGTATACACGCCATTCAACGTTTAAGCGCTTAAACAAAGACTATTTTGTTAACTTTAGTACAACAGTGACTTAATGCAGCTAAGGTAATCTAATGAAAGTCAGAGAATATGCTTTAACTACGGTGGAATTAAATTCGGGAGAAATTAAGCGGAAGACAACGGGCCATTTCACGCTAGCATTGTGCCTCGGCATAACTTAAGATACATCTGCATGATGTTTGTGGGACACGGAGTATATTGGGCAAATTGCCGCATTCTCGGCCCATGAATATTTCATGAGTATGTGCAGACGATCATATTGATAGCCCCAATGTTCTTAATCCCTTGGAAACAAAGTCGAGTTTTGTACTGGCCGCAGTAGTTTGACTATAGAATGCGATCACTTCATCATAAGTCTAGGAGTAGAAGCTACAACGCATGTCCTGTCTACATATTTACATGGGATGGAGTCCCATCGTTTGAATATACATCATAAGCAAGAAACTCTCAAATCGAGTACCATGTAAACATTGTTTTGTTAGGAAAGTAAATCATTGGTGTTTGTTAGGCTGTTGCAGCGGACAGCTGAATCATATTTACCTGGCTACATTAAATAAATATTCATGGATTATATCAAATACTAGCAGTTAACCGTGTTTCATACGCGTGGAACCCTAATTAAATAGCCTAAGCATTCTTGAAAGTTTTAATTTTCAAAAATGCTTAATGATGTAAATAATAAACCAGTACAACGTTAGTTTTCGTATATAATCAATACGAAAACAGAAACACGGGTCAAAAACTTTCTGTTAAAGCATCGGTATAACAAAAATATCTTTACAAGTTCTTTGTGTTGCCTCGTTTTCAGTAAACTAGTAAAAACTTGCTACTTCTATATCAGCTGAACTGACTTTGTCAGCCCAGAATCGTAGCATAAATATTAATTCTGTATGACAATTGGAGCCCAGGTAGACCGTCTGGTTGTTTGTCATTATACGAAGAAGAAAAGGCATTTCAGATATACTATTCAAATTTAAACAAAGAACTGCTTCCTATGCATGTTAAACCGCAGACAAGTCCTTACCCGGTGCATCCAAAATGCAGGATGCCGCATACCGCAAGAAAGTAAAAGGAAAACAATGGGGACATCGATCAATAACTGTCAACGCCCTAAGTCTAGCCAATACAGGACATTAATAGTAGATGAGGTCGAGTATTTAGAAAGAACCCATCGATGCGGGTTTTGCAAAATACTAGATACTTATACGTGTCTAAAAATACAATGCGTCAATTATGCATGAATTTATAACTAATAATTTGTTAACTCTTCAGTTACACTTTTGTATTTTTAACAGTTCAGACATAAAAATTACATATTTTTGTGTTAAATATAGGATAGGAGAATAAATTATTAAAAAAAATATATATATTATTTATTAAATTATTTTTTAATATAAAAAATAAGTTTATTCTTTTACATCTTTTTACATAAATATTCTGAATTAATGTTTTTAGGCATTTTTATAAAATTTTCAATGTTTTATTTTTCATTTGTTAAAATATATAATATTTTTTTCTTTTTTCAGGTGGTTAGTACCTATGCTTACCACCAAGACGGAAAGAGTCCCACTGAAATAGGTTTAGTCTATTTATGTACGTAGTCAGTCTTATCTAATAAATTATCCAGTCTTATTAGATAAAACTCCTAATTCGATGACCAAGTCATACACCAACACAACAATAATTAACTAATACAAGAAAAACAGCTACCTATTTTAACGAGATAAATAATAATTAAAGCACTATATACCTACATCAGCAAATTATCTAAATATTTTCTTTTTAAGACTTCAAAATAGTGGCAGAAAAAGCGTTATACGTGAAAGTAATTGGTAGGTTATATAAAATAAATTTCAATACGAAATGTAACCTATCTGTAAATAGCTATAAATAAAATAAGCGCACGTGACGTGTTTTGCTAAGCAATTTTTGTGAAAGTTTTCATGTAATTTTCTAACATTTTCAAATTTTACTACAGTGATATGGATACCTAATGCAAGAGTGGAAAGTTTTAGATGCGATTTCTTGCTGAGTCACCTTTACCTTCTATAACAGTTCACGTCTAGATGTTCAGGCGAAAATCAAGAATAGCTATGTCAGAACACTTAACCATAAATGTTTGGGTATTCATCTCTCTCAAATTATTGGCAAAGAGATTAATTTTCAAAGACATTGCCATGTACGACGCATGCAAAAGTAGCTGAATAATTTTTACCTCCATCTATGGTATATAAAAACAAATTTTAGTGGTTACAGTACAGTTACCCTCTTTTTCAACATAGATAATTAGATATGCGCATATAGAACATGCATAAGTAGAAGTGGATATTAGAAATTTGCTTTCCGTCTTATTTTTCCAAGCAATACAACTGAACTTGCCAGCTAACTGGATTTCACACTACATCACATACATTGATCTGACTCCGAGGTAAGCAGCTTAAGCACTTGTGTTACGGATATCAGAATCAATAATGGTATTACAAATATATACTTATATACACAATATTAACACCCAGACACAGAACAAATACAAGTAGGTATTCATCATACGAATGTTTGTCCTGGTGGGGATCGAACCCACAACTCTTGGCGCAGGGGGCAGGGTCACTACTAAGTAAGCCATCCAGCCAGCCAGCCTGTCAGGATTCGTGATGCTGCATTAATTAGGCCGAATACAACCATTCCAAGTTAAAATGGTGATGATTTACAATTCAACCAACAAAGGAACGCTGTTAAAAAGCCACATAAAAATATTATCACCAAAATAAACAAGCATGACACTGATAAACACCGCCGTGGCCGCGGTCACAGCTGAAAGGCTCAGGTTTCAAAAAGGCAGTTTTTCACGGCACTTCATAAATAACCCGACATTCATCTTCGTGACACTTGAATACACGGTGGCACGCTGGAACCCCATTAGCCTTTAGCGAAACAATGGGCGGGTGAAGAGCGGTCTTGATGTCTGCCTCCATTAGTAAAGGTCTACGATATTAGCATTATGACGACGAGCTAAGGTGTAATTCATCGCATAAGTAGCTATGTTAATGCGTGAGTATATACTAGTAGGCGTTTGGACACTGAGGTGTAATAAATACATATATGCTAGTGATGGCCCACTAATCGAAATTCAACAATTATTAGTTTGATTTTTGTTTTATTATTTATTGAAATATTAGCATTCTGCACTCCTTCTCCATATAAACTTTAACTGTGCAAAATCTCATTAACTCAGAATAACGAGGACGGAGGAGCCGTCCGCGTTATTCTCATAAAAAGGAGTACAAAGTTTTTGCTTTACGTATTAATGTAACTAACTAACTAACTAACTAACTAACTAAACTTCACGCCACTTCCCTAGCGGGGTAGGCAGAGAGAACCGAACGCCATATGGCACGATCCCTACACACCTCACTCGCCTCTTCAACATTCATAATCCTTTTCATACAAGCTCTACGATTTTTATGACTCCTAACATCACCTTCTTTTAATACACGACCAATCTGGTCGTGGTAGGTGAGCCTGGGCCTTCCGCGGCTCCTACATCCTTCCACATTCGCATTGTATATCTGTTTAGTCAATCTTTCGTCATCCATTCTTTCCACATGTCCGAACCACCGGAGCATGCCTCTTCTTACCTTGACTCCGACGCTGTCCTTCAGACCAACTCTCTTTCTTACATCATCATTCCGAACGCAGTCTGTGAGCGATACACCGCAGATTTTCCGCAGCGCACGCATCTCGACCGCGTTTATTCTACTTTCATGTTCTTTCTGCCATACCCAACTCTCGCTTCCATATGTTAGCGTAGGAATCAGCACCGCATTGTGTATGGCGAGCTGGGCCTTCTGGCTTAAGATTTTGCTGCCTAAAAGTTTTCCTAACGCTCCATTCACCCTATTCCCTGCATTCACTCTTCTTTCTATATCAGCGGAGTACCTTCCATCTCTACTAAATGCAGATCCTAGATATACAATTTCATTCACCTGTTCCAGCACTACATCGTCAACCGTTATCCTTGTATCCGTTCTGGTTTCATCTCTTTCAAACACCATAATCAATCATCTTTCAATGTTGTGACTAGTTGCTGCAGATCCGATGCCGACTCTGCTAGAAGTACGGCATCGTCCGCGTAAAGCAGGCAGTTCACAACCATGTCACCCATACGCACTCCAACATTCATAGATCTAATCCTCTGGAGACAATGGTCGAGATATAGGATAAACAGCAGAGCAGACAGCACGCATTCTTGTCTGACACCAATATTGACGTCAAACCAGGGTGACAGGCTGCACTCCACTTGCACGCATGCCGCACAGCCCACATAGGTGGACTGCGCAGCACGAAGCAATGCTCCATCAATCCCATATCTCGGCAATATGTCCCAAAGGTCCTTTCGTACAACCCTGTCAAAGGCCTTCTCCATATCCACAAAACCGCAAAAAACCCTCTGACTTGGCCAGATGCTTCTCCACGATGTTGCGAAGAGAGAAGACTTGATCCGTGCATCCTCTACCATTCCGGAAACCTCCCTGTGCCTCCCACAACATTCCATCAGATTTCACCCTCATTCTCCTCTCAATAATCTTGCCATACACCTTTGCTGCTAAGCTGATCAAACTGATGGCTCTATGGCTGGCACAGTCCATACGTGACCCAGCACCCTTGTACAGAGGCACGATGACTGCCCGTCTCCAGTCCATTGGGACCTTTTCGTTTCTCCAGCATAGATTGCACAAGAACCAGAAAGCGTCCTGGACGCTAGCGCCACCTAGCTTGATCATCTCCGCAGATACCTTGTCTATTCCCGCGGCCATTCCACTTTTCAGACTTCGTATCGACCATTCAATCTCATTCATAGTGATGTCTTCATCAGACGCTGGCACCACAGAATCAGACATAGCCTCACTCTCAGTGCCAACATCAGAGACATACTCATACATTTTTCCAAAATATTCACTCCACCGTTCTAACACCTCATTCGGGTTTGCAAGAATGTCACCAGCTTTAGATTTAATCTTACTCATTCCGGATGCCGACGAATACCTCCGAGAGCTCTTAACCTCCCTCCAAAAGAGCTTGGAATTAGCCTCGGAACTATTCGTCAGTCTCCTTTCTTCATTCATAGCTACTCTTTCACGCTTCTCTTTCACTAAAGCTTTGGTTTCACTCTTGCAATAACGGTATATTTCTTTCTTCATCTCAAGCATACTTTCATCCATTTGCAAAGATAAGACATAATCAAGCCAGGCCTTCTTCTTTCTCGCTACGGAGGCTTTGACCTCCTCATCCCACCATGCGTCACCTTTCATTGTTCTACGTCTCTTTGCGCATCCACATGCCTCTTTTGCACTGTCCACCATGCTCTCTTTCAAAATGTTCCAGCAATCATTAACATCTAAGTCAGAAAGACTCGCATTCGCAAGTCTTTCATTGACTAAGCCTACATACACACTCCTTACACTTTCATCTTCCAGTTTTTCATTCCTTATCCTTTCAGTGCCTCCGCATGGAGTACGCACTCGCCAGTGCCTCCACTTCTTGAAAAGCCCAGCAAACCGGCATACTACCAGGTAGTGGTCTGTTTCAAGAGTAGGGCCTCTGTAGGCTCTTGTATCCAATATACTATTGCAGAGGCGGCTATCGACTAAAATCAAATCAATCACACTTTTTTGGTCATTCCGTCTCCAAGTATACGTGTGAATATCCTTATGACGGAAAATAGTGTTTGCCACAAGGAGGTTCCGTTCCAAACATACTTCCAAGATTTGCTTACCAGCATCATTCACTCTCTTGTCTCCATATGGGCCAAGGACTGCTTCATAGTCAGATCGCTTGGTGCCAACCCAACCATTCAAATCTCCACACATAATTATCCTCTCATTTCCTTCAGTCAGGTCCAGAATTTCTCTAACAGACTCCCAGAACTCCTCTAGTTCTTGGGGACTGGCTGAGCTTACTGGCGCATAGCCTGCAACCAGAAAGACTCGCGTAATACCCAGTTTAATACGAACCCAGATGAGTCTCGGGCCAACTAATCCATAGTCTTTCACACCAGAGACTAAACGAGAGGAAAGCACTACTCCAACTCCACCGCTGGCATGACAATTCTGTTCCACACCAGACCACAGAGCCATCATACCACCGGGAAGCTCATCTGCATCGCTGCCCTTCCGCTTAGTCTCTGTCAAGCACAGAACATCCAGGCGTCTCTCATTCATTACGTCAATCATCTCATACATCTTATCTTTCATTCCACCTCTTACATTCCACGTGCCTATACGGCACTCTGTTCTCCTCGTTCCGCAGTGTCCGGCGTGGCGTGAAGGGTGGCGGCCCCCTTCGCCGCACTCGCCACTTTTCGCACCGACGAGGGGTCGTCGGTGCGCGTCGCATCGGGGGAACGCCCTACCCCGCTCTGCGGAATTAGATCGGTCCAAGGTTGCAATCCGAGAGATCGGACTGGCAGGAGTCGCGACGAGCACGCCCTTGGCACATGACCCCCTAATTATTAATGTCCTACGTATTAATGTCTAGATAATTAAGTCATTAATTGTAGGATACAATTTATATGAAATGACGAACAGTGTCCTAGAAAATTTACAAAACACGTCTTTTTCTACCATGGGAAAAATGAAACCAAATAAACTTAGTGACCTTTATCAGCGCTGTACAGATACGTCGACCCATAGCCGTGACTATACGGTGGCTTCTCCGGATTTACACATCTTAAGTTATGCTGCTCGTCTCGCCTGGCGATGGTGGATATTGTGCAGTTATCAAAAACGTCAGATGCACAACACTGAACAACGAGACCCTATAGAACACATCGGGCCAACAATTAAGCAGCGTACAGTCCCATGACAACCATTAGATTCATTGTCCCACTGTGCCTTGGTAAGATTGGAAAATCATGATTGTATTTCATATAATTATATCATTCAATAACATGTTCTCCCGTGTGTTTCTCCCGTGCTGGTCTGGGACTTAAAAAGAATTTGCCAACTGTGTTTCTTGCCTAGCATGTCGTAAGAGGCGACAAATAGTATATTGGGTTTTCGGTGTGTGATTGTGTAGGTGGCGAGCTAGCCACTTGTCACTACTATTTCACATTTTTCATCTAACCCAGCCCACTGTCCCGTGTTGGTCTGGGACTTAAAAAGAATGTGCCAATTGTGTTTCTTGCCTAGCATGTCGTAAAAGGCGACTAGTCTGCGACTTAAAAAGAATGTGTCATCTGTGTTTCTTGCCTAGCATGTCGTAAAGGGCGACTAATGGTATATTGGGTTTGGCTATGTGATTGTGTAGGCGGCGAGCTAGCCACTTGTCACTACTTTTTAACAATTCTCCATCTAACCTAGCCCAGTTTTATTTTTGGCTGAATGTGGTTAAAGGGGCCAGCTGTTCCTGTGACTCTGCATGAATGAATGCCTCAGATTAATTGTGGAATATTAAATGTTCGTGAATGAATAATTTGTTGAAATCCATGCGTGTTCTGCTTTAAATTTGAAGTGAATACCTTCACTCAGTGAGCTCCATTTAATTCCGGTTTATTAAAGTCATTGTGACTTATTTCCTCTTAAAGAAGAAGACATCTTTTGATGTTCAATGTTTTTGATGTCAATGGAATCCCTTCTTTCTCATATTCAATTTATCAAAACAATCTTTAAAGGGGCTTTGCCTTTGTTCCAATTAAAACGGAAATTCGGTTTCTTAGAATATTACAAAATGAAGCTTTTGATTTTTTTTTCTTTTATAGATATGTTTCGTTCTGTTTATAAATATAAAACACACTTGAAGAAACGATATTTCCATTATGCCCAATCCAATTCTTGATTTATTAACTCCCACGGATTGAGGTGAGAGAGAATTTAATAAAATTTTCTAATCTAATGACGAGGCAACACCGACGAGAGAGTCCCGAACATTACCCGGGCGTCGTGATGACGGCAATGATTTTTACGTTTGCAGACAATTCAGTTCTCATGAAGCTTATCACGCACGCGGTTTTTGCAGTCTTCTTGTTTAATGGCGTGGAAACTGTGATAAATTACGCCTTAATGCCTTTTTTCTCACGCGAGCCTATCGCCAAAGCTCGTGTTTTATTGTGGCCTAATGCATAGGTGTTTTCGTTCTATTATATCCTTAGAATTCATTGCTTTTTTTATAATAATTATACTTAATTTTCTATAAAAATACTTATTAAAATAATATATAAAGAGTAAAGGAAAAAAAAATGGATTATGGTCAAGGAGGTACTGTAAAAAGTTTACAAGAGTTTAGGTGTTCTTACAAAAATCAGGGTATTTTGTTGACAAAAATAGAGTGATTGATTTTGGCACTAAGATCGGGCTTAAATGTTGTATTATTCTCATTTTTATCCAACTCTTCAGAACATGTATAAATAAATCTATTATTTTGACTGGCTCGATGGCTCATTCGGTAGTGACCCTGCTCCATGCGCCAAGAGTTGTGGGTTCGATCCCCACTCAGGACAAACATTCGTATGATGAATACTTGTGTTTGTTCTGTGTCTGGTATATTGAATATTTAAGTATATATTTGTAATACCACTGTTGATTCTGATATCTGTAACACTAGTGCTTAAGCTACTGACCTCGGAGTCAGATCAATGTATGTGAAGTAGTGTGATATTTATTTATTTTTTATTACTATAATGTCTCTCGGCACAGTCACGGGACAAACCCGGGCCTCAAGGGTTGCATGGGGACGTAGGTCCAACAAGTAGAGGCCTTTTGAGAGTTTGATCTAAATGTGTGATGGAACACCGGCCGGGTGTTGCCCTTAGTTGCAGTATAAAACATACACTCAAAGGCGACATCTGGCTGATGCAGGACTATTGCGAAAAAAGGAAACAAAAAGCGGAGCTATGGAGGGAGGTTCTTCTATGGACAGGAAATTGGGCTATGGAGTAAGATACCGGACTTCTGCCTCGAAAATCTCTCAGAAATTTTAGTTTTGGTAGGTGGTGACTCGCCGCTTGTGGAACTAAAACGTTCGGCTCCCTAACTAGCCACTATACGGGCGGCAAGGGGCAACACTAGGAAGCAGCTAAGATTGTGGAGAGGTGAGACGGCGGGGCGCAAGATCCTTGTACAGTCAAGTGCCCCCGGCGTTTTGACATTTTACACTTTCGACCTAGAGTCCTAGAGCATAGATTCCTCTCTTGCGACTCCACTCTGGCCGGCCGGTCAAGGCAAGCGCAGAGGTGGAGTATGGTTCCCCTGGAGGTAGGGTCCGTGGTGTCGTTACCCACCAACGGCTCGCCACAAGCCACCCTGCGGGGACTGACTGCACTGACGGGAGTTGTTGCTCTTCATGGTGCGAAGCTCACAAATATTATTACTATTATTATTCAATGGATGCTTTGCCAGACCACGATTGATGAATAGTATTTTAAGTACGTATTGTACGCTCTTTATATAAAAATAAAATAAAGAATATTTTTCTTGTTACCAGTTAACATTTCCTGCAGACGAAAAACGCCAGCCCAAAAATATATCCATACGACGAATATTTGTTATTCTCTGTATTTTTTTTAAATAAAAAAGCTATTCAAACTGAAGACTTACATTCTTGACACCTTAGAACAAAGTTATACCCAATTTTATTCCTGAAAAATCTATTTTTATCTGTCAATAGACTTTCATGTTAAATTATTCATTTCGTGGACTTGTAATCTGGATGTAGTGAATATGAATGAATAGGTAGCGATTCTTCTGGTTACACGTTATACACGAACGCACATATCAGGACGAATTTCAGTGCTTTCACGCTGACAATTCGCTTAGCCCTCACCACATCTCACTTCAGCTCAAACAGTTACGGTCAGGGCCTTTCAAACCCTATAGAATATTCAAAGGTTGGCCTGTGAAAATATGGCTCAATTGGCACCGCGATCCACGCGGGATTTCCGCTTTAATATTCAGCCGATGAAAAATATCCCGCCATAAAAACCTGGACCGTATGAGTTTTTAGAACCCACGTATTTGAATATTGATGTTTATGGAAAGTAGCTGCGCCTTTGGAAGTATGAAAAGGGACTGTTATTCCGCCGAGTGTCATATATACGTAACATAAATTCCTAGTAATGGAACTATGGCATAATGAAATAAGTGTCAGCAAAGCATTTCTTTCTTAAATTCTACAAAATCTCTGCTAAATTTCAAGTTAAACCGGGAAAACCTTAGCATATAGGTTATGACTTGGTAAGTATCTATACCCTAAATATTACCTATATTATACTAAGCGATACCTTAGCACGACACATTTAATTTTAAATATTGTATCTGCTTGCTATGTTGAAATAAATATGCCTCAAATGATAGGAAGAGGAAGGTAAAAGCTACAATAGTAGATGGTTTAAATGTAACATATTTATTTTATTTTACTAAGAGATCAATGACAAAATATAGCCAATCACAATACTTTGAAATGTTTGTATTAATAAATGTTGGTAGTTCACATAAATTTGGTTATTTTACTGGTGTCTTTTTTACTATACATAGTTATCGAGATAAGCTCGCCCCCATGTTGTCATAATTATTTCGGGGATATTAACCATCAAATTTATTGTAATTTTTTGGCAGGCGTCCGTAATCTCATGGCGAACTCATTTATTATTTGCCGGATTATACGCAGAAATATATTTAACTACGATTTTGTAATGAGATTCGATGCGAAAATTCTTGTTGACTCACAGTTTATGCTTGCTGTTTTTTTTAATGTTAAGTATTAAAATGCGTTTTTATTAAGTAATAATAATAATAATAAATAAATAAATATAACACTACATCACATACATTGATCTGACTCCGAGTTAAGTTGCTTACTTAAGCACTTGTGTTACGGATATCAGAATCAACAGTGGTATTAAAAATATATACCTACTTAAATATTACATATTAACACCCAGACACAGAACAAACACAAGTATTCATCATACGAATGTTTGTCCTGGGTGGGGATTGAACCCACAACTCTTGGCGCATGGGGCAGGGACACTACCGAATGCGCTATCGAGCTTGCCTAAGCTTGTCCGAGTAAGAATCCGTGGAAAGCATGCAAAAAAGCTACCTTAATAATATTTTAGATTGAAAAACCTTACTTAGGTTGCAGTTCGGACTTAGAGAAAAGAATTGCTGTTTAAAAAATCTAAAATAGTAAATATACAATTGTGAAATAAAATACAAATTGTAATCCAGTAAAAAATACTACAATAGTTATTCCAATATATACCGCAGCCAATGCCGAGGAATAATTGCTGAAAAAGCTGCATAGGTTGGCATCTCGTTTTATCATTTGTAAAAAAAATATTCTCAGATATTCTCTGAAAGGTATAAGAGCTGATTATAAATAATTTTAGATAAATAAAAAAATTGCATCAAAATTTATAATGCGAATAATATTTTAAAATGTTTTTGGTAGTTAATATTTCTTACAAAATGGATAACCATTGAAATCGGTTTAGCTGTTAAGAAATAAACCTCAATGGGGATTTTATTGAATAATAGTACAGAAATTCACTGTCTGATATAATATAATGTAACGACCTGATTCAGAGTATAGTTTAAAAGTTTAAAAATCAGCATTTTGACTTCTCCATTTGTGCGATGATCATTAACAATAGATATCCCCATTTCGATTCCTGAATCGAGGATATCGTTGATGAAGCTGGTATTCCTCCTGGTACAAACTATTTATGTTTGTTGTCTGATATTTATTTACAGATTATACTGATATTTTAGAATCACTTATCTGAAAAAAAACCTAATAAAATTTAATCATCTCTACGGAATAAATTATTGTTCTTTAACTCTTCATTTATTCACGGAGAATGAATTTGATTCCTCTGGTATTTGGGAGACAAACACAAAATAAACTTTCTATTGAAATAGGCTCTTATTTTAGGACTTCATTCGACTTGTTAGTAATTTCGGCCTCATTTTAAACTGATTGTATAATTCTCTGACAATAATTTTCTGGAACAGATCATTATTAATATCATTTGTTCAAAAGTCATTAACGGTGCGAGTGTATTTTTTATCTGTTTTTTTTTTTATGTAACTTGTTAGATACCTATTTACAAGTTGCCTACATATAAACAGGTAACAAATAACATTACCCTTACCCAATTTAATTAAAAATTCGCTTTTAATCACATTTGAAAATTCACTAATATGTTATGGAATTTCAGGAATCGAATTTACATGAAATTAATAACCTTTTGCATTATAATAATAATAATCCATCAGAAAAGACGCAAAAGTTAACCATTTCACTACTGAACAACTGGATATTATTTTTTCAAGTAAAGTAGCATAAAATCTTTGGCCTTTAAATAAAGCCTTAACGGCAATTCAGAAAGTGTAATAAGTAAAGAAAAAAATACTGTAGGTGCCGTATTCACCCATCTGTTATTAAGAATCTTTGAACAAGAATATTCGATTGTCAATATTATTTATTCGAGAACACCTGCACGAGAATATACGCAAACATGTTCACTAACTTTACTTATATACCTCATACTCGTACATATATAAGTAAGCAGAGCTTGATATAATACAAAGACTCAACTATCGACAGCACAAGTTAGTTAAACGATGAGCGTGTCATCGACCCGATATTAGTTTCTCGTCTTGTTTATAACTTTGAGCAAGTTCGCTAATCCATTTTAAGTATCACAGATGGAAATTCCACCCTGCAAGAAATATTGAACCTTCTGACAGTCGCGATAGAGCTGAAATGGAATCATGATTCCTTGCTAAAATTGCGTTAATAATTCCTGATATTATCAATATTGTGATTGTTTTTGACTGGTTATTGCTGGCAGATTTAATCATACAAAACTGACTATCCTGCTTTGAGGAGAAATGTCATCTAAAGATAGGTGAATTAATTTTCTGAAAATAGCTGACTTTAAGCTTTCGTGTTCAACATATTAGTTAAATGTTATAAACCTATTATGACCACAATAGTTCATACTTATTAGACAACAGGTGATATCAACTAGGGCTATCTGACATTTGTTATCTCTATGGGCGTGATGTTATGTATATGTATGTAATCTCTATGCAGGGGCAAATCCGAAACATTTGATAATTGTTACAAATCCATAGTTATTTGAATGTGCAGATTTATTCTATACATTAAGTCAAAGTCAAAGTCAAAGTCAAAGTCAAAATATTCTTTATTTATATAGGTTTCAAAGAAACACTTATAAATCGTCAAAAACAGTTGAAAGAGATATGATTCTACCACCGGTTCGGAATGTTGCATCTACCGAGAAGAATCCGGCAAGAAACTCGGTAGTTACTTTTTTCAACAACAGTATTAACAAAGTTATAAGAATCATATTTAACTTTGAACCATGTTTCAAAGTGGGTCTGATGTGAAATAAGATAATAAAAATTTATAATTACTAAGAAAAAATAAAAATATGACCCGACCAGAGCAGACCAGTCCCCAAAGGCGGCACCTGTTCCCAAGCATGACGTATGTGTCAGCCATCACTCAACCATATTTTAGGGAATGTAACGACCCGCCACATAGCGCCACCACCCCAGCGACATTTTAGTGAGCATGACTACTCGGGTTGGTCAGAGAAAAATGGAAAATTTAAAATAATAATAACAAGCCAACTAAAGAACACAGCTCAAAGCTTTTTAGTCAATGTCATATAATAAAAATTCATTGAATTATTACATAAAATTGTGATGTCATGATTAATTTCATAAAATAGGCGAATTTAATTTATACATAGATAGTTAAAACTATTATTAGTGACTAATTAATCACTCGTAGACCATCGGTTTTTGTCATTTAAGAAATCTTCAACTTTATAATAACCTTTATGCATAAGATTTTTTTTTATGTATATCTTAAACTTGTGCATAGGTCGGTTTATAACCTCTTGTGGCAGCAGATTGAACATTTTTATACTTTGACCAACAAAAGAATTACTAACCCTACTTAGTCTGAGATTTGGGATAGCTAGCTTATGCTTGTTTCTAGTATTAATGCTATGACTATCCGATTTTTTGGGAAGAGAATGTAAGTTTTTATACACATACATTAAACAATCGAGAATGTATTGGGACGCCACAGTGAGAATGTTGATTTTCTGAAATAACTCTTTTAAGGAGTCGCGGGGTCCAAGTCGGTATATAGCCCTAATTGCCCTCTTTTGTAATACAAAAATAGTTTGGATATCCGCTGCGGATCCCCATAAAAGTAAGCCATAGGACATGATACTATGAAAGTAGCTGAAATAAACTAATCTAGCCGTTTCGATGTCAGTGAGATTCCTTATCTTCCTAACTGCATAGGCAGCTGAGCTTAGTCTTCTTGCCAGAGTGGAAATCTGGGGAGACCATTGTAATTTTGAGTCTAAAGTGATGCCAAGAAATGTTGTTTGATTAGTGACATCAATAGACTCATTGTTCATTGTAACTGTACTATCAACTTGCCTAACATTTGGCATTGAGAACTTTACACATTTAGTTTTCTTTGAATTGAGTAATAAATTGTTGGTTGAGAACCGATGTAGGACTTGATCAAGAGCATTATTTACGTCGTCAAAATTATTTTGATGTCTGTCGATTTTAAAAATCAGGGATGTGTCATCAGCAAATAACACGATCTCGCACAAGTCCCTAGTAAAGATTAGATTAGAATAACTTATTTACACATTTGAATAACTTTCATAAATATAACATTCGAATAACTAGGGGTCTAAGTTTGAGTCAGCAGCACCAACAAAAATATATCTCATTATTTTAATTCGACAAAACTTAAACAAATAAATGATCACATAATGGATTAAGTTAAGTTAATCAACAGTATAGGCAGAGTCCAAAAACCAGGAAGTTCCTTTAACCGGTTACAGACAATAATAAAATCGAGTTGCCACACATTCATATTTTTATTTGCTAATAGCTGACTCGTCGCTTAAATAAAGTATGTACTTAAATTTTCAATCATTTCATATGAGTGGGTAGATTCAAAACTCTTCCAGTATTTTTCTTACTGCTACTTCGTTTCTTGTCTGTGAACTTCAGTCAACTGATAGTAAGTTATCATCGCCGCTCATGGAAAACTGCCACACAATACCAAGTTCTCATGCGTTTCCGGCCTTTAAAGGCATTGGTCATGCGAAACATTACACCTCAGGTGCAGCTATTTCACGCTGATTTTCTGTAAGATTATGATATTTCCTCGGTCGAGTCAACTTATGAAGCCATGAAATGACGGCCACTGGTTATACTATACATAAAGATGCATTATGAGAGCGTATCGTGTGCGTCACGCATGCGTCTAGCATGCGTCAAGCGTACGTCACGCGTGTTTCACGCATGCTTCTCGCTGTATTTGTGCGGCAGTTACGTATGCGTGTTACAGATTCTATAGATCTGGACGCTCCTTTAGTAATGCGACACCAAGCCAATTTGCAATATCGTTAGTAAATGTTCCGATCGCCCGTCCAAGCCAGTTACATTAGGTATCATCTCACTAATTGCCGTGTTGAGTAATTGCGACAGGTCTCAGATTATTCTCCCCGAAGATTAAATTGTTGACGCGCGGCGGGTAATTTATTTCAATTAATTCAGCGAAGTGAAGCCCTGACAGATTCAGTGAATCATTTTTCTCGTAGGGAATGCGAAGACGTTGACAAATGAGCGAATTATTCGGTCACTTCACTATATATGTATGTAGCCTTAGATGGTATAGGAAAAACGAAAAGTGTCAACGCCCATTTCGATTTTGGCGAAAATAAATTACAAATGGGAGGAGTAGCAATCAGGAATGAAATAACTCCAAGTGTCTCTTTTTGTTCACTTAATATTGTTATAAAATCAATATAATTCAAGCTGCCGATGTTGGTCTGGGACTTAAAAAAGAATGTGCCAACTGTGTTTCTTGCCTAGCATGTCGTAAAAGGCGACTAGTCTGCGACTTAAAAAGAATGTGTCATCTGTGTTTCTTGCATAACATGTCGTAAAAGACGACTAATGGTGTACGGAGTTTTGGTAATGTGATTGGGTAGGCGACGGGCTAGCCACTTGTCACTACTTTTTCACAATTTTCCATCTAACCCAGCCCAGTTTTGTTTTTGACTGAATGTGGTTAAAGGGGCCTACTGCCCCTTTGACTCTGCCTACCCGTTTGGGGATTATGGGCGTGATGTTATGTATGTAAATTAATAACTAAATTTTTCATGTTTTTTGTCATATTGGAAGCAGATAAGCACTTTGGACGAAATAATATTATATGCTTTACAGTTGTGGAACAAAATAGAATATTATTACCTCCTTAATAACAAACTGGGCTAGGTTAGATAAAACATTGTGAAAAAGTAGTGACAAGTGGCTAGCTCGTCGCTTACATTATAATATACCCAAAACCCGATATATCATTAATCGCCTTTTACGATATGCTAGGCAAGGAACACAGTTAGCACAATCTTATAAAGTCCAAGACTAACATGGGACAAAAATGGGATTTTGATTTTATGTTCAAAACAAAAATATAAAGACGAAATGACTTTTTGCCCGTGAATCTATAAAGTTTTGACGACGCAACGAATCAACATAAATCTTCACAAACAGATATCTATGACGATGATAACATAAAACACTTTTTATTGCGCTCAAAGTCGCGGACAATAGAGCAATAAAAGAATTCTCATTTGCGAATATCTTGCAACCTAATTTAGCATTACAGATAATATATAAATGTATGTAAACAGTTTAATGTATTTGTGGTTCCGCAAGCAGAGGTTGCTTTAACTTATTAAGTAGAGTCGATTAAAGATCTCTTTAAACTGAAAAGAGCTATGGACGAGGTGTTAAAAGTTTTTTTTTATTTAGGCTGCGCTGTCCCACGTTTTGACAAAGGCCTCCCAAAAATTTTTCCATAGCACCTTATAGGTTACCAGCTTCTGACAATCTTGGACCTAGATGTCCAAATCATCACGCCATCTTTTCCTCGACTTGTTTCTCTGGCGGTGCCCTGTAGACTCCCATCGAGCGTGTTAAAAGTTATAAAAAAATATATATTGAGGTAGATATTTAGCTTACAAGTAACACAAGTTGGCTAATGTTGTGCTAGGAATAAAATGTAGAATTTTGTAGTTTTTAATAACTTTAACATCCAATTTGTTAATATCTAAAGTAACATAATGAACTGATATTTAATGTCAACTAACTTTCCATTGTATTGGCAGCAGACTTCATTGTATCTACATTCAATAGTCCATTTGATATATCTGCTATCGTTAACGAGCTTACTAGTCTGTTATAGACAGACATATCATTGTAATGCCGACATGCCAAGGAACGAACAGCGTGCTAACATGAAAGGGGATCTTAAAGGGATCGGCAGGAACAAGAGAATTACAAGGAATTATAGGTAGGTATAAGGGTTTCTTTATCACGGAAATGATAGTTTATATTACATAATTAAATAGAAGTCATTTTTATTATTATAGACAACCCGCTAAGCAAAGATAGCATTAGGTGTAGATTCGTATGTATGTGTAGTTAGTAGGTTGAATAGGGATGTGGACTAGCACCGATGGCACGTCAATTGAGATATTTTTTAAAAGCTGTCAAAACGCAATCACTTTATAGATTTTGTATGGGCTTGTCAACATATGACGTCACTAGTACGTATAGTCAATTGACTAAACATTAAGCGGTTTTTGTAAAATTTTAAATGGTAGACTCAATATAATTGAAAACCAATAAGGTTTTACAACATACTAGATACTTTCTTTTACGGAATTGATATTACAAAATTAAATATAAATAGTGTCAACATCCCAATTAAGCGAATTACATATACCTAATCTATGAGGATCGCTGCATCGGCATGACACCAATCAACATTGCACAAGGCACTCGGCAACGGCAGGGTGCATCGTCAGCGCAACGTGATGGCAACGTGATGGCCAATGACGTCAATAGACTTTCATAAGTTATTTCCGATATTTTGTAAGGCATATTGGTTTCATACTTCGAAGCAGTATCATTGTTGTAGCTAGTTATAAGTTTCTATGTAACTTTACTTTAGTATTAAATTAGTTAAATAAAATTTGATTTTTTTTAGATCCTCCGGCTGTAGCCTACGTAATTGGCGCAGTCGGTAGGATACTCGCGGTCGATTCGCGGGGAGGTTTCTAATATCGGAATTCGGGAATCGCGGGTCGCCCGGGCGGCTATCAAGCTCCGTTTCGAGTATCCAGAATCTACGAGCGCTGCAGCCACCAGGAGGAGAGTATCTAGACATCGATACAACCAGCAGAGACATGAGTTTGTGAGTTGCACAGAATCTTTCTTGTGTTGCTATCCTTATGTCCTTTTAGATTAGATTCCTTTTAAAAATTTTCCGTCCTAGTACTTCAGGACCCAGCGAGTCTGCGCTATTGCAGTCTCGCCGGCAAAGGCATATAGATCATAATAGAAATATAGATATTAGTGATTTAAATTTAAATAGTTTATTTGAAAGTAATATTAATATGTCTTACGAGCCAGACACTATTTTTAAGGCATTACGCCCGGTACCAGACTTTGATGGTAATCCTAATGTGCTCACCAGATTTATAAAGATCTGTGATCAAATCGTAGCGACTTACCTTAGTACACAGCCAGGCAGTGATCTATCAAATTTATGTTTATTAAACGGTATATTAAATAAAATCACTGGCCCCGCAGCTAGCATAATTAATTCAAATGGCATACCCGATAATTGGTTAGCTATAAGAAATACATTAATAAATAATTTCGCGGACCAGAGAGATGAAACAGCTCTCTATAACGACCTCTCTTTGGCCACTCAAGGACATAGGTCACCTCAAGAATTCTATGAGCATTGCCAATCATTATTTAGCACAATAATGACGTACATAAGTCTTCATGAGACTTTAGCCACCACCATAGAGGCTAAACGTGTTTTATATCGCAAGCTCACTAAACAGGCATTTGTTCGCGGTTTGCAAGAGCCACTTGGCTCACGAATTAGATGCATGAGACCAGATACATTAGAGAAGGCTTTAGAATTTGTACAAGAGGAGCTGAATATTATGTACTTGCAACAACGTAACGACGCTGTACCTAAGCCCCAGTCGGCACCTAAAGTTCAACCAGCCCCTGTACACATCCTAAAATCTCCTACAGCAACCTTCTGGCCTTTACATACTAATCAAAGGGCACTGCCGCCAGCGCCGCAGCCATTTAGGTTCGCTCCGCAACCTAATCAAGGTTTCAGGGCCAACCCTACGCAGAGCCAGCCACAGCAACAGCCACAGGTACGTGTCGGTCCGTCGCGAACTCAACAAATGTTTGGCGCTAGGCCACCTAATTATAATCCGCATAGTAACGTGTTCCGTCTTCCACCTAGAAATTATCCCAGTAATTCATTCGTTCCTAAACCGATGAGCGGCGTACAACATTTCACACCCAAGCCGTTACCTCCATCGGGAGGCCTTCGAGGTCATGATTGGCGTTTACATGGTAACCCGCCACCGAATAACTATTTTAAATCGCGCGAAATGAACTTAAACGAGTGTTACGACGCGAGCTCTTGTTACGGTGATTGTTATAATGACTCAGATTACATGTTGCCACAGTATAGTGAATATGCAGTAGGTTATGATTGTTCAGACTATCCGTGCTATGATTACCAAATTGAGTCACAGCCTTATTACGACCATTCTCAATCTTTTGATACCGTTGCTGATGCTGAGGACTGCCAAGTCTCAGATGATAGCCAAAATTTTCGGAAAGGTCAAACATCAAAAAAGCCAAGATAGAAATTAATCTTCAGACTCAGAGGCAATTACCATACATTCAAATAAGTAATCCGCCTCTTAAATTCTTAATCGATACTGGCGCTAACCAGTCGTTTATTAGTCCACAGGCTGTTCAAAATTATTTCTCGGATTTTACTTTAAATTACGATCCATTTGAGGTAACCAATGTGCACGCAACTACTAGAAACGATTTCTCTATAACCTTGCCTTGTTTTTCAGAATTTAATGACTCAGAGGACATACGACTTTTTGTGTATAAATTTCATGACTACTTTGACGGACTTATCGGACTAGACTTATTAACTAAGTGGGAAGCTAAGATCGACTTAAAGGATAGGACATTGACTACTCGTTCTATGGTTAATGAAATAAAAATGTTTAACTCCCGAAATGTTAATTTATATGAAGATATGATCCCGGCTCAGAGTTCAAAGTCAGTAAGACTTCCTATTAACGCCCCGGATGGTGACGTTTACATTCCAGAGCAAGTAACGTGTAATTGTATTATTTCAGAATGCGTTACAACCGTAATTAACAGCCGCGCTATTTTAGAGGTTCAGAACTTAACCGATAATGACGTAATTCTCTCATTAGATTATTTCGTTCGGGCCGAAGTGTTTAATATTGAGTGCACGCGTACTGAACAACAGTCGCGCACACAAGAGGTTATATCGCGTTTGCGTACTGATCATTTAAATCCGGAGGAGAAGGCAAATTTAATATCACTTTGTTCGCGATATGCAGATGTATTTTACATCGATAATGAACCTTTGACTTTTACCAACAAGGTCAAGCATCGGATTAACACCACCGATGAAATACCAGTTTATACAAAGAGCTATAGATACCCTTTTATTCATCGACAAGAGGTTAAAGATCAAATAGAGAAAATGCTTTCGCAAGGTATTATCAGACCATCAGACTCCGCGTGGAGTTCACCCATTTGGGTTGTGCCAAAGAAGGCTGATGCCTCGGGCAAACAAAAATGGCGTATTGTAGTTGACTTTCGGAAGTTAAATGAGAAAACCATAGACGACAAGTACCCAATTCCCAACATCTCTGACGTGTTAGACAAATTAGGCAAGTGTCAATATTTCACGACCTTGGATCTTGCTAGCGGTTTCTATCAATGTGAGATGGAACCATCGGATATTAAAAAGACCGCTTTTAATGTCGAGCACGGGCATTTTGAATTTCTCAGAATGCCAATGGGTTTAAAAAATTCTCCATCTACATTTCAACGTGTGATGGACAATGTCCTTAAAGGCTTACAGAACGAGATCTGCCTCGTGTATCTAGATGACATAATTGTCTATAGTACCAGCCTCCAGGAGCACATAATTAACCTGGAAAAAGTGTTTCAGCGACTTAGAGAGTCCAATTTTAAGATCCAGATGGACAAATCTGAATTTTTAAAACTTGAAACTGCTTATCTCGGACATGTTATTAGTAGTGAAGGTGTAAGACCCAATCCAGACAAGATTTCCTCTATTGAGAAGTATCCCTTGCCCAAAACGCCTAAAGAAATTAAGCAATTTCTTGGTCTGTTAGGTTACTATAGAAAGTTCATTCCCGACTTCGCTCGAATCACCAAACCGATGACACTGTGCCTGAAAAAGAACAAGAAAATTACGTTAGATGACGAATATATTAACTGTTTTGAAAAGTGTAAAAAACTACTGACTAATGACCCCATACTACAATACCCTGACTTTAATAGAGAATTTTTACTTACCACTGACGCTTCTAACTTTGCAATAGGTGCCATTCTGTCCCAGGGACCTGTAGGATCAGACAAGCCAATATCGTATGCCTCACGTACTCTTAATGAAAGTGAGATTAACTATAGTACGATTGAGAAGGAGTTGCTTGCCATAGTCTGGGCAACCAAGTACTTCCGCCCATACTTGTTTGGTAGGAAATTTAAGATCTTAACAGATCATAAACCACTCCAGTGGATAATGAGCCTTAAGGAGCCCAACTCCAGACTTACTAGATGGAGATTAAAGCTTAGTGAATACGATTACACAGTCGTATATAAAAAGGGTTAAAGTAACACCAACGCTGATGCCCTTTCTAGAGTAGAGATCCACAATGAGGAGATCAGCTCTATAGTCGCTAATCCTTCTGAAAGGCCACTCACCCCTGATAATTCAGCCACCAGTACAGCTCATACTAGTCAGGAACATCCTATCTTAGAAGTGCCTATAACTGACGAGCCTCTTAACAGGTTCCATAAGCAATTAATTTTAACTGTTGTAGGTGACATTAAACGCAGACCAGTAGTGACTAAACCTTTTGAGACACAAACTAAAGTGACAGTTCAAGTGACAGAATCTGACTTAGAAAATGACGTAGTGAATGCCATTAAAGAGTACATCAATCCCAAAGTCAAAACCGCCTTGCTAATAAACCCACCTTTAGCCATGTATCAGATAATTCCAATCATCCAGGAAAAGTTCAAATGTTCCTCAATGAACCTTGTTTTATGTAAAGTTGAGTTAGAAAATATTAAAGAGTATCTGAAACAACAAGAAATAATTAGGCATTATCATAACGGTAAAACTAATCATAGAGGGATTAATGAGTGTTACTTAGCACTATCCCGTAGGTACTATTGGCCCAGAATGAAAGATCACATAGTTAAATACATAAATGAATGTAGTGTATGCGGCCAAAGCAAGTATGATAGGAATCCAATTAAACAGCAATTTAATATTGTTCCCCCAGCAACAAAGCCATTAGAAATAGTACATGCAGATCTTTTTACAGTACAAAGCGAAAAGTATATTACCTTCATAGACGTTTTCTCTAAATATGGGCAGGCTTATCATCTTAAAGATGGTACAGCTATCAGCATACTCCAAGCCTTACTTACCTTCTGTACTCACCATGGCCTTCCACTGACGATAGTAACTGACAACGGAACCGAATTTACAAACCAACTGTTTGCAGAATTTCTCAGACTCCATAAGATATCACATCATAAGACATTGCCTCATTCGCCCAATGATAATGGTAACATAGAAATGTTTCACTCTACACTGTTAGAACATCTTAGAATTTTAAAGTTACAGCAAAAGGATGAACCGATAGTAAACCTTATGTCATACGCTATTATCGCTTATAACAGTTCAATTCACAGCTTTACCCGTTGCAGACCCTACGACATATTAAAAGGACATTTTGATCCACGTGACCCTATTGACATTGACATAACCGAACGATTGCTTCAACAATACGTCCAGACTCACCGTGAGCAAATGAAAGTAGTCTATGACATAATTAACGAATCCTCTTTAGCCAACCGCACAGCTCTTATAGATAACCGCAATAAGTCTAGAGAACCAGAAGCGGAATACGAGCCCCAACAGCAAGTATTCATAAAGAATCCTTTTGCTAGTCGACAAAAAGTAGCCCCCAGGTATACACAGGACAAAGTCCTTGCAGACCTGCCTATCCACATCTACACGTCTAAGAAACGAGGTCCAGTAGCTAAATCCCGTCTCAAGCGAGCCCCTAAAAATAAAAAATTGTTGCAGGATACTACTGTTGCTGACAGCCCACCTGGCCCAAGCTCAGGAGATAAGACTTGACAACTTGGACGAAGGCCCTGGACTTTTACCTTTCAAACTTGGACCAACCCGACTTACGACTTACTATCACACTTTCTTACAGTACATAGACCTTGACAAAATAGAGCGTGACTTTACTATATTAAAAGGACAGTTACAGGATTACGAGGACAGGCTTACCAATGATACCTTTATCTTATATGAACTTCAGATAAATTACTTAGTTAATAAAACAAATAAGATTTTAGATCATTTAAATAGTCTTGAACCTAGTCGGACAAAAAGAGGTCTATTAGATGGATTAGGTTCAATTATCAAAAGTATTACGGGTAATTTAGATTATCAGGATGCCATAATATACAATGATGCAATTAAAATTTTAGAAGTCAATCAGAATAAGTTAGCCACAGAATTAAATAATCGTGTTAGTTTAAATAGTGAATGGATGTCTGAGCAAAGCCATGTTATGAATCAAATCTTAGATAATCAAAATAAAATTAATTTGACGTTACAATTAATGCTAGATAGTAATGCGTATAAAGAGAGAGATCTTATTAAATATGGTAAATTTGCACAGTTACTAGCAATCATCTCTGAAAACACAGATGATTTACTAGATGAACTTAAGAGAATAGATAACATCTTAGCATTCACTCGTACTATGACTACACATCATTCGATGTTAAGTTTAGGAGTACTTAGAAAAATGCTGGATCGCTTGAGATCAATTTATAGTATAGATCAGGTTATAGATTTAGAGTTAAGAGACTATTTTAATATAATAAAATCTGGTTCTTATTTCGTTAGGAAACAGATAGTTATAGTTTTTAGATTTCCTATAGTTTCCAGTAGTACTTATGATCTATATAGGTTATCCCTGGCTCCCAATAAATTCCATAAAGTCCTAATACCACCTTTACCTCTCATAGCAACTAATAGAAAAGAGTTTGTGTACATAGAGGCTGAATGCCCGAAGTTCGAAGGTCTACATCTCTGCGAGGAAAGCCCGCATCAAAAGCTTCGCACTCAACCAGACTGCGTACATGAAATCATCACGCAGCAGACCATCAATCCGACATGCAACTTGTCTACCATTCACCTATCCAGAGAGGCAATGGAGCAACTCGACGATCGAAGTTACGTCATCACGTTCCCCCGTCCTACTAGAGTTCAACTGCACTGTGGCACTGAAGACTACACTTCGCTGAATGGCAGTTTTCTAGCGACTGTACCTACACACTGTTATTTACGTACCTCGGAATTTACTATCACGAACATCGACGATATTGTACAAGGCCAGCCACTGAAAATCATGAAGATTACTTACCCAGATGACATGAAGATCGCAGCATCACCGCAGCTCCATTTGAACACCATAGACCTGAAAGAAATTCATAGAATTCAAGATAAAATTATTAATCAGTCTCCGCTACAACTTACGCCGATACCTGAGACACTTTATCATACGACCATACCGTTCTATATCGTGTTATTCGGTGCAACCGCACTTGTAGCAGTAGTACTTACTCGCCGCTACGGACTACGGAAATGCAGCCGCGAGAAACAAGTTGATCCTGAGATAACCAGCTCCAGTATTCAGCGAGATGAAATCTCCGAAGATCCTGAAAATCATATCCACGCGAAATCATCTCAACCAGCAATTTTTTCTCTCAAAATCGGAAAATAATTGCTAATCTGAGGGTGGAGGAATTACATATACCTAATCTATGAGGATCGCTGCATCGGCATGACACCAATCAACATTGCACAAGGCACTCGGCAACGGCAGGGTGCATCGTCAGCGCAACGTGATGGCAACGTGATGGCCAATGACGTCAATAGACTTTCATAAGTTATTTCCGATATTTTGTAAGGCATATTGGTTTCATACTTCGAAGCAGTATCATTGTTGTAGCTAGTTATAAGTTTCTATGTAACTTTACTTTAGTATTAAATTAGTTAAATAAAATTTGATTTTTTTTAGATCCTCCGGCTGTAGCCTACATTATTAGCGTAACACAATTATTTATAAATAAATAGTATATTTTTCTAATAACTAATCCATTGTGGTTAATTGTAAACCACATGAAGCTCTCCTGGATGTTTTGCGGTTCTCTAAATAAATAGACAAACAAATTAATTACACATGATTAACTTTTGTATTTATAACTTTAAAATGTATAGTAATAAACAAAACTACATTAAATCCGTAAACAAATATCATCAATTTATTATCTTATATTTCAAAACAAATTGGCAAAGTAGATGACTTGTGTCAGTATGTGACGTCAGATTGTATAATTTTGAGTTTGTATATGAATAAAATATTCTACGTGTATAAATAAGTTTACCGGTGGAGTAATAAAATAAATTCCTTCATCATCTTCCTAGCGTTATGTCCCGTGCTTAGACGGGGTCCGCTTAGACCATGATCCAGGATTTAGCGAGTCTGGTAATTACATTGAAGCGACTGCCGATCTGACCTTCGTAACCCTAAGATAGGGAAGCCAGATAATTGTTGGATCATGGTTACAAATCCAAAGTTGTTTGAATTTGCAGGTTTCATCACGATTTTTTCCTTCACTGTCGAGCTAGTGGTATAAATACGTACATAGACTTGAAAAATCCAGAGGTACGTGCCCGGGTTTGAACCCGCACTCCTTGGTTAAGAGGTGCGTGTCCTTACCATTGAGCTACCACCGCTATGTAATAAAAATAAATTCCTTGTTAGTCAAAAATAAAATCCAGAGCTAAGTTCCTTCAGAACTGAACTAAGTTTTTCGCAGCTCCATCATAAATTAACGTAATTCACGCAAGCAATTTTAGGGTAAAAATTGTCTGCACTGTTGATTAAGGATTTGCAAACCGTACAAAATTAAATAGAAAAGGAAATGAAATGCCATTTTCGATACGGCTTTCGCACTCCGCTGGAGTTTTAAGAAAGATTGTGATTATTAAGAGGCTGTACGCCGGAGATATGGTCGACTGGACCGCTAATATTTCAGGGTGAGAAATCTCTGGCGATTTATTCGAGTAAGCGGCATAGATAAAAATTGACCGTTCTCAAAGATTCCGCCGACTGCCCGTCAGGCAGAGGCTGCAATTTTTCACGACAGAATTGACGATGTGAGTGAAAATGGCTCCTCCCAAAGTTGTTGTGGACTCTGCTTGTTGATATTTGTATTCCATATACATATTATATACAAGAATATTCTTGCAAAATGCTTACCATAGCATTTTTAGTATATATTACCTTGCCCATGTGGCAAGGTAATTTAAGAGTACGTGAGCAAAATGCCGGTTGATTCCGTCTTACCGTTTAAGTGTCATTGAGTAACAAACTTTCACACTTCTATAAAGATAATGACGTAACAGAAAATTCCGTATATATAAACATAAACCCTTAGGAATAATATAACTGTAGTGAGTCCAGTTCAATTAAGACTTAAAACTAGCATTATCCAAAATACTTGTAGATTAAATAGTTAGTTGAATCGGTTTGAAGTGCCTGCCTAAATTCTTAATTACAGAATTTGTCCATACTCTGATTGGTTCCTTGAATTTAGAATGACTCGTGTAAAGGTTTAGTCGTTTTAAATTCAGATTAGGTATTTAGATTTAATCACCTTTAAAAATAAGCAAAACTTGTTATATAAATGATGTATTGACGAAGTGGGACCTCATTTATTATTTTATGCTCTCTGCGTTGAATTCCACTCGTATCTCAAAAAATACTTATGAAAACTTTAGGTTCAACGCTAAAAAAGAAGGCAATACCGCCATTAAATATTGGGAACAGCAATGAGCCCCAACAATGAATAATGAAAACAGATGACGCGTTTCAAAAGAAAATGCTTCTACGAAAAAATGAAATATTCAGCGTTTAGTTACAATGAGAAATTCCATTTTTCCTTCACGTGTATTCATCTAAAACTACAGATGCCTGAAATGTCTATTTTAGTACCCGAAATTGATTAATGGAACTTTTGTAAAGAGTCTTTTACATATTTACTTACTTGTTGAATTGTGACTTACTTAGAATTTCATCAAATCTTGCAAATTTTAGTCTAAGTCTGGTTAAGTTACACGAAATTCCATTTAGACACGGTTAATTACTTGGATGGCAACATTACACTTTAATGTTAGACAAATGCAATGATACATTCAGAAGGTAAATAGTGGTTCTTCAGTGATTTCTAATCTAATCTAATATATATATAAAAGAAAGTCGTGTTTGTTACACTATTTATAACTCAAGAACGGCTAAACTGATTTGGCTAAAAATTGGTGGGGAGGTAGCTTAGAACAGAAATCAATATCAGTAATATAGTAAACTTTCTATCCCGTTCCACCACGTTCCCGTGTGACGTGACATAAAACGTAAACGCATCTGACATGTATTTATGTTTTTAATTTTTGTTTCATAATAAAAAAAATCACTTAATAACATCTAAAATCTGCTTATTTTTTATTGCCTCTAAGGCGGAACAGATTTTGACGGGTCAGCTATTTCTAATAAAATTGATGATTAATTTTGACGATTGCAATAGATAAAATAAAAAAAAATAATTATTAGGATATTTTTTGAAACCAATCTTTCAGAAATATTCAATTCGTAAATGTATGTAATCATATATAGCCATTTCTAAAGATACAGGTTAAACATAGGGTATTTATAAATGGAAGGTATTATCCCCAAGTTACATCCACAATGGAATCTCGCCATTAATATTGAAGTCCTCTATATTCGTTAATATCAGTTATTGTTATTATGGTGACTCAAGGGAGCAATAAAGTCAAGCTGACTGCCACTGTCTTGGACTTTCGTAATGGGCTATATTCCAAATTATGTAAGATTACGAGATTAGGATAACGACAGTGAAGGGACAAATTTGAGTTATGTCCTTTAGTTCTAAAGCAAATCCCCTATTAGTAAAGGACCTGGTGACGGATTCACAATGATCATTGAAACGACTGAATTAAGGTTCGTTTGATATTTGTCAAATGAATATAGATTATCACGGACCACATTTATTTGGCTCTGAAATAATATAGGTAATGGCCAACTTTATTTATAAGTCTCATCATGTTTTCTTACATTACTGCTTTATTTATGAATATTAGCAGCAAATGTTAAGTATTTTTTGTTAAATAGTTGATAAAGTTGTCGAAAATTCCTATTTATAAGTAAATAATGTGGAATTGAGAATTGCTTACAATTTATACTATACTAAAACTGTTCAGTTATAAAATAAGTTAAGTAAAAGCATTATTATATAATAAGTAAAACCTCTTTTTGTTTATTGCCACACACGGCATAATATTTAGAATGCCTAATAAAATGTTCACAGCAAGGCTGTATAGGCATTGATGTCATAGCGTAAGTTATATTGTAAAAAAGTTAAAATTACCAAATTACATTTCAATGGTACGCCGTGGTCTCCGCTGTATTATTTTAATTAATCCTCCCCGTCCGGCGTCAAACCTTATACATGGTCCTTCGAGCCGGATGCTATTTCAAAGGATCAACAGTGAGAACCAGCGAAATATCGACGATTGGAAATAATTTGAGATAATCGAGGGACGGCGTTGGGTGAAGACGAAGTTTGTTTTCCCGCCTTTTCAGAAAAACGCGCGAGTGAAAAACTATCGCTACTACGAAGTGGATATTTTATAATAATCATTTAATTTAGTTTTCCGTCAACCCAACACTCTCGGTAAAGTACATATATTCAGATATTTCGCATTAATTATAAGGTCAGTACCATAAAGTTACTACACTATTTTTGTTAAGATAAAACAGTCTACCTAATAATTGATTTTTACATGTACCTAATTACATCACAGATTCAACAATCATTCGCAAATTTTATTGATTGGAGGTCATTTATGTGCCTTATTTTGCGGTGATATAAAATGTAAGTTGAATCATTAATTCGTTCAGTGTGTTGTAAAGTAAGTAAAAAGGACATTTTGCAAACTTGTCGTAAAATTAATGGTATTATTTTACATTTGTTATTAAGTAATAAATGAACCATTGTAAGTTATAAGTAAGTAGGTAATTCAGTGTGTGTACGTATTATTTAATTTTATATTGTTTATTTTTATTCTTTTTCACCGTTTATAAATATTTGTATATCTGCTGTGTAATCTATATTACAATAAGTTAGGTAGTTAGGAAGGTGCGGAATAATAAAAATATAGCTTAACTATAATTATAGGGTAATAACCGTTTAGCTATATTTTTAATCATTTTATATAAATTCACTGAATCTAGGTTTCAGGTTTGAACGATCCTGCCTTCCAAAATGCCTAACAAGGGTGAGAAAGATAATCTTAAGGTTCGTGGTAGCTACAAGGGGCAGTTAGCGACATTCGCCGCGTACGTGAGTAAAATTAGCTCTGAAACTATGACGCAGAGTAACGCAGGTGAGTTGCAATTGCGCTTGACGAAAATGAGTTCCTTGTATGACCGCTACGATGAAGTGCAGTTGGCCATTGAATGCGATACCGAGGATATGTCAGCGCAGCTCAAAGATCGAATGGATTTCGAATCATTGTATTATAAAACAATGTCTGCAGCGCAGCAATTATTGTCTGACTTTAATAAAAACTATGATAGGGATGAAAGTGATAAGTCGTCAAGTGCAGGTACCGTGAAGAGCAAAGGCCACAATAATATTAAGTTGCCTACAATTCATTTGCCTAAGTTCAATGGGTCTTATAACAACTGGTTAGAGTTTCACGATACATTTTCGAGTTTAATTCATCATAATGATGATATTGAGGTAATAAATAAGTTTCATTATCTTAGGGCGTCCCTTGAGGGTTCAGCCGCTGTATTAGTTAAGTCAGTAGATTTTTCAAGTAGTAATTATTTAATTGCGTGGAACCTTCTTTGTGATCGCTTCGATAACAAAAGGATTCTTATACAGAATCATGTATCGGCGTTATTCAACATTCAACCGATTCACAAAGAGTGTTCTTCCGCCTTAAAGGGTCTTATTGATCAAGTAAATAAAAATCTAAATTCATTAGAGTCCCTAGGCGAACCTGTGAAAAATTGGGACACTTTATTAATATACATAATAACTCAGAATCTCGATTCTAAGACGTACCGTGAGTGGGAAGAACATAAAGGCAAGTTAAATAAAAATGAAACTACGACTTTTGAGTATTTTCAAACGTTTTTGCGAAATCGCGCAGATATAGTTGAAAATTTAGAGTTTTCTCGCCATACTGGTAACGCGCATGGCGCAATTAGTATACCTCACCAAGCGCATAAGGTAAATACTAAACTAAGAACCATGATGTCGATTCAATCGCCTTCAAAGGTATGCCCAAAGTGTGATAGTGATCACAAGCTTAATAATTGCACGCAATTTCTCTCATTATCGCCTGAAGAAAGGCTTAAGTTAGTACCTAATTATAAGTTATGTTTTAACTGCTTAGGTAGTGGTCACTTCTCTAACCACTGTAGGAAACCCGCCTGTAGAATCTGCAAACGCAGACATAATACACTACTCCATGTAGCAGATTTTAAATCAAGGCAATCGGCAAAGAATCAATCATCATTAGACAAGCTGAAAGGTAACATAATGTCAACAATGCATACGCCAACTTCTGCTACGTCACACCATGCTGAAGTGTCTTTGACAGCGAACATGTCCACACATGATGAAATTAATAATACGGACATATTATTGTCAACCGCATTAGTTAAAGTTCGCGATTCAAGCGGCAAGGAGCACATAGCTCGCGTTATTTTAGACAGCGGAAGTACATCTTGCTTGGTTACTGAAAATTTATATAATAAGTTAAACCTACCTGCTATTAATGTTAACAAAACTGTAATGGGTATAAATAATGTTGCTTCTCAGATTAATAAGATGTGCAAGTTTGAGATAAAATCTATGGATAATAATTTCTCTACTAAGTTGCAATGTTTCGTTTTACCAACACTTACTGAAAACATTCCTAGTTATAAAATTGATTTATCAAGTTTGTACATCCCATCAAAGTACTGTTTGGCGGACCCTGAATTTCATGAGCCTGCAACCGTTGACATTATTCTAGGTGCTGGCGTCTTTTGGGACATTTTAGGGTCACAGCGGGTACAGCTAGGTAAAGGAAAGCCCATACTTTTTGAAACTAGGTTAGGTTGGGTGGTCTCTGGACCCATAAAGTGTAAATATTATAGTTATTCAAAAAATATCTGTAATTACATTACAACTAATATGTGTAATGATAAAATAATAGGTCAGAATCATAAACGAATCCACAATTTATGATATTATTCATAATTTGCTTGAAACTCGAGCTGAAGTTTCTTTGAATATTACTGTAAATACTAGCGATTCTCATGACAGGATAATTAATTTGGAACGTTTTTAGTTTTAACTACAACGTATTACTGTATATATTTAAGGTTTGTAAAGTCTTGCCGAAGGTTTAGATTATCAACTATAATAATTCTGTCAAATGACAAAATCAAGTCTGATGCTAACTTGTTAACTAAGCTAGTACAACAAGAGTCATTCTCAGAGTACATTACTTTTAATTTTATTACAGTCCACTTATCATATTATCACTAAAGTACTCTTTGAATTTGAGCATATTAATTTAATGCATGCAGGACCTCAGCAGCTTTTATATAGCATAAGAGAAACCTAATGGCCAATAGGTGGTCAACGTTTGGCAGAATTATGCTATCGAAAGTGTGTGCGATGTATTCGCTTTAAAGGTCGAACCGTTGCTCCCATAATGGGATCGCTTCCCAAGGATCGTGTCTCCCCCACTCACGGTGGCGTGTTCACCACCGTAGGTGTGGATTATGCCGGCCCATTGCAAGCTGCTAGCCGTCAGGGTAGAGGATGTCGATTAGTTAAGGTTTACATTTTAATTTTTGTTTGTTTTTGCACAAAAGCGGTTCACCTAGAACTTGTAGGTGACTTAAGTACAAACAACTATCTGCTAGCATTACGTCGATTTATTTCACGTCGTGGTAAACCTGTTCAAATCTACTCGGACAATGGCACTTCATTTGTTGGCGCTTATAATGAGCTTAATAAATTTCTCAAGCAAAGTTGCAACTTACTTGAGGAAGAGGTCGCTAAAGATGGGATTACTTTTAAATTCATTCCCGCATATTCACCGCACTTTGGTAGTCTTTGGGAGGCAGGTGTTCGTTCGACCAAATTTCATTTGCAAAGAGTGTTGGGTAATTGTCATCTTACGTATGAGGAGCTTAACTCTACCTTAATCCAAGTCGAAGCTATCTTGAACTCAAGACCTCTTATTTCGATGTCAAACAACCCCGAGGACCTGATGCCGCTAACGCCGAGACATTTCCTGATCGGCCGCCCTCTCACCTCCATACCATCTAGCAACTACCTGGACAGCAACACTATTTACTTGAACAGATACCAGCGCATTGAACAACTCAGGCAACACTTCTGGGCTCGATGGCATAAAGAATATGTATCGGAGTTGCAACAACGCCACAAATGGAAGACCAACTCTTATTCACTGAAGCTCAACATGCTGGTTATTTTGAAAGATGATAATCTTCCCCCGCTGAAATGGAAGCTGGGAAGAATAGTCGCTGTCTACCCTGGCACTGATGGGATCAATCGCGTTGCTGATGTAAGGACTACGAATGGAGTGGTGCGGCGATCATTTTCAAAAATTTGTCCTCTTCTCGAACCTGATTCGGGGGTTGAAAGCAGTGCTTTCAACGCGCGGGGGCATGTTCAGTTATAAAATAAGTTAAGTAAAAGCATTATTATATAATAAGTAAAACCTCTTTTTGTTTATTGCCACACACGGCATAATATTTAGAATGCCTAATAAAATGTTCACAGCAAGGCTGTATAGGCATTGATGTCATAGCGTAAGTTATATTGTAAAAAAGTTAAAATTACCAAATTACATTTCAATGGTACGCCGTGGTCTCCGCTGTATTATTTTAATTAATCCTCCCCGTCCGGCGTCAAACCTTATACAAAAACTTTAATTTAGAAAATAATGAATTAGGCCTTGTAATAAGCCATTTGGTACCAGTCATTAAGAAAAACGAATTATTTATGTTCCTATCATAAAATAATTACTTAACTGTCGAAATTAGATATTTCTGTAGATTATGTACGACAGTAACTAATAATACTAGTTAGTCGGTTAGGACTGTGTTTCCGACCTTAACCATAAGTTAGCCATTGAGCATACGCAAACATTGTACAATAGCCAACGATCAAAAAACACTGCCAAATTTTAATTACCTCACACAATTTCAAATCGCCTATCGGGACGCAAGCCACAGCAGGACAAACACGTAGCTTCATCAATCAACGTCTACTGCTTGAGCGAGCTAGATATAACCATGACGTGAACAAACTATCCGAATATTTGCCATTGCAAATACGCACGCATGAGAATTTAATCTCTATTACCAGGCTATTGGGTGTCACTGTCACACTGACGTATTCATTACAATATCGTGTAATTGAAACCAGCGGGTAAGACACTTGATGATGGTAGTACCTAATTGATGGCCTTATCCTATTACATATCTATCGAGTTGCAGTCAATTGAGAGCTTTTAAGATTAATTGATTGCATTTACGCGATACGGTTACATAATTTAACTAGATTTAATAACAGGATCATATAGAATACATCAAACTACTCACAAGAGAAATTGAAATCCGTCAAAATGGGAGTATATAAATTATACATATATGAATGAGCGAACTCAACATATATAGACGTGTGGCTTACATATGAAGGTTATCAATTCAGATTTTTCTCAAGATTTAGAAAATCAAAGTAAGAATTTATACTCAACTCTACAACGACAAAAGTCAGAGATCCTGCATATTCAAATATCTATATGAACCAGAGTCTGTCTGATTCTAAAAATTACCTAGATTCGTGGTATTTAAATCCAAATTCATGACCAGAGTAGAACCTTAATAACAACAAGATACAGTTGTACGCACATAACTACGAATAACCAGACAAAATCACACGATATTGCCTTGCCATATCGAATTCACTAATACATATTAGTCACCATAATTATCTTTCACATTGAAAGGAGCAATTACCCAACAATTAATATCAATTTATATAATAGCCCATGGCGGCATCGCGACTGTGTAACACGGGATTCCTTGACCTGAACTGCTATTTGCATGAATTATTAATTGTTTTCCAGTCAGTCAGTCATACTTATTGCTGAAGAATCGCAAAGCTTCAAATCGATATCGGTTCTACTTTATTTGTATAATATACGTATGGTAACTTTGCGTTATTTTTCTTTGTTAACAAATTTGCATACAACGGTGTTATTAATTAATGTGAACAGAGCTTTTTTTGCATTTCTGATGTTGTACTTTACTTTATGGCGAAATATATAATAACATGTGATATATTAAAATACGAATTGATCCAGTTTTACAATGCATGGTACATTTAAATCCCAGCTATTTATATTTAGATTTGTTCAACAATTTATGCATGTGCAAAGCGATCGCTCATTGTGAGCAAACGATGTGAAAAACAGTGCTCCAAAACGCTTCGCTCACCACAAAACGTTGTTTCAATACGCCCCGCTCACCACAGAAGCTCGTTCCAAAACGCTCTCGCACGGAAATGGTATCGCTGTTATGAAATCACCATGACCTCCCGTCGCGCGCAGCTGACGCCATCCACTTCGATTGGATGTCCCGGCTCTGATTAAGAAATTAAAGAAAAAAAATATCGTCTCGTCAACGTCCGTTACCGATGTTTGTAGCAGTTGGGAAAGTTTGTTTTGCTCTCATGACTCTTTTGTTATTTATTTTTGCCGAGGCAAATTTGCGGGGTTGTTAGCCAAAGGAGCGAAGTTAGAAAAATATTAATTTCGGAGATTCTAATTTAAGTACTTACAGTAAATCATAGTATGAATACGAAACATATCTTTATAATAGCAGGTCATTTGGTATGTTGAACATACTTTATAAACTAGAGAATTTCCACGAATTTATATTTCATGTTTTTCTTTCATAAAATGTTTAAAAGTCCTCCTTTAATAAACTCAGTTTTATTGGTCCTTATTAAAGCGTCTATTCGAACATAATTAAAATATCACGTGAACGCATTCATGAATCATTTGCGTTCCCAATTTGATTGAGTTAGTCAGGAAGCTAAAAAGTCTGCGTCCATTTTTTTTGTCGCAATTTAGCTGAAACTGCGAACAGTAACTTTGAAAATAGCTACAAATATTCGGTAAAAAAATGCCCAAAACGACGGCTGGCCTGTATTTACATTTTTCGTTCGTTTCCTGTGACATACATGGGCGACACGACCAAAAAGTCTCAACCTATGCAGTTTACTTTTTGTGTTTTACTTGTGTTGTAATTTGCGCCGCAACGATAGGCCTCATGTTTCATAATATAGGTAAATAAAAATCAAGTAAAATGTAAATACAAATATTTTTCCTACATTTTAATTTTTAAACCTGGCCTTGAGATGTAATAGCTAGCTGTTCCGATCATAGTTCACTGATGAAGACCTGTTGATTGATTTCCAACCAATTAATTAAACTAAAAATCTATGTATGTCATGCACGATACATTATTTCGAGATATTTTAGTTTTTCGTGAATGTTATAGCATTCGCAAAATAGCGCTTTTCTAGCATTCAAAAAATTTCCAATATCCCAATATTACTTGCCAATGTAAAGATATCTTGAACGCAAACGCCAGAAATAGACGTCAACATAATTAAAACATTACTATTCAATTAATGATTAGGACTCTCATCTGCCGCCGGGGGACTACTAAAATAGCGATTTCGGAGGTCCAAGCGTTCCTCAATTAGGTAAAGGTTGTCCGTAGGTATGCGGTGATCAGAGGCGGCTCATGAAATATTCAGCAGCGGATACGGACGGTGGACACCCCATCGATATATTTACCGGGCATGTCAGCGGTGACAAGGAAATTATAACTAAGTTTACGCTACGATTGTGATGATCCGACGAGTGTCGAAGCGTACGGACGAAAATATCTTTCGATTACTGTTAAGTTGGTGTTTCGATTGAAGTATCGGTTTAATCTTAAGGGTTTTCGATTTGCTTGTCGCTATTTAGGAGGGTTAAAACGTTTTATAAAAGTGTTAGTCAAACTTTCTTAATTGATGTTATTTTACTATTTTTATTCAAAAATCTGCAGACGACTCCGACGACATCACATACTTACATTGATCTGACTCCGTGGTAAGTAGCACTTGTGTTACGGCTATCAGAATCAACAGTGGCATTTCAAAACAGAACAAACACAAGTCTTCATCACATGAATGTTTGTCTTGCGTGGGGATCGAACTCACAACACTTGGCAATTCACATCACTTGGCGCATGGGTCAGGGTCACTACCGAATGCGCCGTTGAGCCAAACATGATAATGAAACAGGAATCCTACTCTGTAAGTGTAAAAACCAATAAGTTAACGCGAGATATCTTTAGCAAGTATGGAAATATTAAAAAAAACGGTAATCATTAGCACATCTGTACGTATAATTATTACTTAAATTGTTATAAAGTTCAATCTAGTTACAGATCCCTTATTGGTTAGCTAGTCACATTAAACATTAACAGGTCTCTATTTAAACATATTGCAAACGTTATAAAACATAAACCGTTATCAGCTAATTTGTTAACAAGAAATCGCTTTAAAATCACTTGACTCCTCAATCAGGTATAGCATTCCTGCGAATGATACAAACAAAATATTTTTCGCCGTTTTCTACTCATTAGTAAACTGAACCCCACGCCGGATTAATGAGTCGCCCACGCTAATCTCTACAATAAAAAGAAACACACCGCTCCAATCAATACTGCCATGCGTGATATCGCTTGGGAATCTATACATAGCTGCGATCAGATGTTTCGCGGGATGGTGACAACGAGTAGCAACGTGATGCGAATTATATGAGCTTGTGTTCTTTCTACTGCTTTCAGACACGAGTCATGCAGCGCAAAGATTGGCTTTTTTATTTTACATTTTACATAAGGTAAAATAAAATAAATTTCGACTTAGCGATTGTGTCATCATATTATGTCCGTATAAGTCCCATTTTGAAGACTACTAGGTACTTAAAAGTTAAAAGTACATATTATAACAGAACATTACAGCATACCTGATTTCATTTCCGTAATCATATACAATACCTACACAAATCCCATGAGAAATTCACATGCACCCCTAGATTGATTACGGCGGTAGAATGATGCATTATAAATCACCTAACTCCCTAATCATCCATAGTATTCGCAGAGAAACAAAATAAAGCTTTATTTCTACTCATTGGTAAACTGAACCCTACACTAGGTTAAGGAGTTGCCCAAACTAATTCCTACAGCAAAAAGAAACACGCCGCTCCAATCAATATTGCCATATATGACATCGCTTGGGATGCTTTATATAGATGCGATCGAATGTCTCGCGGGATGGTGACAACGAGTAGCAACGTGATGCGAATTATATCAGCTTGTGTTATTTCTACTGCTACGAGTATACTGTCGCAACAGCGTAAAGATTTTATTTTGTGCCCCGCTCTATATAAGATGGGATTAAATAGGTTCGGCCCAGTTAAAGATTTGAATTCCAATAATGTACCCATACGAGTTTTATTATTAGAATATCAAACCTTGTGGGAAAATCAAAGTTTAAATAAAACGTCAATTGGTTCGTAAGTCCTATTTAACGTGCCTACACAATATCTCGTTGAAAACACTGCATTAAACGCAAATTCCCTAGAGCTAACTAATAAAATAAATGTTGGCAAAATTTTTTATCAAACAATACTTAACCCCTTATCAAGTATAGCATTCGCAGACAAACAAAATAAAGCCGCCTTTCTACTCATTAGTAAACTGAACCCCACACCGGATTAAGGAGTCGCTCAAGCTAATCTCTTCAGTAAAAAGAAACACGCCGCTCCAATCAATATTGCTATATATGGTATCGCTAGGGATGATATACATAGCTGCGATCGAATGGTACCGGTCTCGCGGGATGGTGACAACAAGTAGCAACGTGATGCGAATTATATCAGCTTGTGTTATTTCAACTGTTATGGCTATACTGTCGCAAAATATAAGGTTTCGCTTTTGATCATGATCACATACCTCACTTGAGAGTAGCGTTCAAGTTCGAGCAAATGCTGATAGTTTTTGACAAACGGTATATATGAGACTGAGACATAAAGCGGGAATGTGCGATATTGTAACTTGTAGTTTATTAACCCATACATAACATCACACCCATAATCCCCGAAGGGGTACGCAGAGTCAAAGGTGCAGCATGCCCGTTCAACCACATTCAGCCAAAAATAAAGTCGGGCTGGGGTAGATGGAACATTGTGAAAAAACAGTGACAAGCGGCTAACCTGTCACCTACATAATCACACACCCAAAACCCGATATACCACTAGTCACCTTTTACGACATGCTAGGCAAGAACCACAGTTAGCATATTATTTTTAAGTCCCAGACCAATATAGGACAGTAGGCTGGGTTGGATGGAAACCCACCCCATTAACCCATACGTTGTTTATAACATGTGCTTTTCACTATGTAAATATATAATGTGATTATGAATGGGTATAGATACATTATTTTAAATATCTCTGAATCGCAATGAATAAATAGATGATTTTTAGTGCAGCTTTCCCTCGACAAGCCTGATTTTGGGGAGTAAGCAAATAAAATTCGACCTAAGAAGGAATTTAGGCTTGGTTTAAGATTGCAGGTTAGATAAAGTTAACTTTAGTATAGTATTTCAGTAGATTGGAGTAGTGTAGTGGTATCACGACAGTGTATTTTAGTAAAGTAAGGTTCGACCGTAGTTTGCTTAACTATGTAGTATTCTAGAAATGGCTTATTTAAGAAGGGGTGGGAGCAGTGCTACCTAACGTTAACTAGCCTGCCGGCTTTCTTAGAATCTGTGATATTTCAGAATTATTCACGACTTTAATATTATTTCAACTGAAAATTTGGCAGACTTGTATGTTGTTTTATTAATTATGGATAAAACGTTGAATGTTATGGCTGTTGGACTACACCAATCACAATATACAAAAAAAATATCCATCTCTATAATGTCAGGTAGTATTACAGCTAGTCAACTTTATACAAAGATGAAGGGTAGCAAAAAAGCATCAAGTAATTGTTGTTTTAATAAGATATTTAATGGATCGTAGGCAGTACGGCGAGACTCTGAACCCGGACCAAAAATTTTACGCTTACTGGCCAAATGAATATCTGCAATCAAATGCTCGTTAGACCATCAACATACGAGCTCATATTACAATTGCATTGACGCATTATCCTTCCCGTTGTTATGCATCATTGCAGTTGAGAGGAGCGTCGACAGATAGTATTCCTGGCACGTTTCCCACTCGCTTCGCCGTCGCACGAGACAGCAGGATAAGATATTTAATTATATTTGCAAGTCCGTTTTTTCCTACCGTTTCCAATAAAGAGCTAAAAGAAAGCAACTGTTGGATATAAACCACCCTATATTACGATCTGCATTGATACTAGATTTTTTTTCTATCTGCATTGTAAACATATTCACGTATATACACAGTATTTTTAAATTATATCGAACTATATATGTAGAAAGTCCCATGTTGGCCTGGGACTTGTGCCTGGTACTGGAAAATAATGTGCCAACTGTGTTCCTTGCCTATCATGTCGTAAAAAGCCACTTGTGGTACATATATTGGGTATTGGGTGAGTGATTGTGTAGGCAACGAGCTAGGCTTGTCACTACTTTTTTCACAATTTTCCATCTAACTGGTGCTGGGTCTTATTTTTTGGTTAAATGTGGTGAAAGCTAGCTGGCCCTTAGACTCTGCCTACCTTTTAGGGGATTACTGATGTAATGTTATAAAAGAAATAAAAAAATATATTATGTAGAAACGTAAAGTGTAAGCATAGTAGGTACGATATTTTTTTCATTTGACGCATGCACCAATCATTTGCAATCAGATGTCTATTGGGAGTTTGCTGCCATTAGCGGTGATGTTGTGGTAGTTTGTATCGTGATCTCACTGCGACTCAGTATGGAGTAGTTTATAGCCTACAAAATATGAATCCATAAAAAAAACTTGAATAGCTTCATGATTATCATTTGAGTACCTACCCAAATTACCACCTACATTCAAACACTCATTGAACAAGCACACGACAATATGAGCTCATATTACGATTGCATCGGCATAATCCTGGTTTCCATTGTAATGCATTATTGCAGTTGCGAAGCGACGGCTGATAGCATTCGCGGCACGTCGCCGACTCGTTGCCGCGTCCCGCGAGACGGCACACAATGAGATCCGATGCGATTATGCATTGAACTGTACAAGTATGTCTACTGTTATACCGACACTGCGAGGAAATACATTTTAGATAAGAAATACCTATATTTTGAGTAGTTTTAATAAAATTAAAATATAATAAATATTTTTTTTATGGTTTTAAAACCCACTTTGTAAATATAATCCAGACAGATCTATCATAAACATAAATTAATCATCACGCCCGCTATCCCCGAAGGGTAAGGCAAACAAGGGAGAGCCAGCTCCATCAACCGCTTTCAGCCAAAAACAAAACTGGCTTAGATGAAAAATTGTGAAAAAGTACTGACAAGTGGCTAGCACACAATCACATCTAGTAAATAAAGAAATAAATAATTTTTCTAGACTGATACACCAATTCCCTAGTCCCAAACTAAGCATATGCTTGTGCTATGGGTACAAGCTGAACGGTTAGACATACTTAAATGTATTTATAAACATCCATGACTTAAGTATAAATGTCCATGTTCATCACACGAAACATTTGCCCCTAGCGGGATTCGAATCCGCGACCCTCGGTTTCGTAGCCAGGGTCTCTGACCACTCGACCAACGGGCCTGTCAGAATCTCAAGTTGTTCATTAATAATAATTAATAATGGTAGTCAGTTATATTATTCATTCTTGCATAACTGAATAATCTTTACAATAGGGTAACAATGAGGTTTAAAACAAAGCAAAACGTACCATATTATTCTATGGGAGCTGAAATTTGAACCAACTACAATGTAATCTGAAATGCTAAGTAGAATTTATCATCATTGCTCTGTTACCAATTCAATGGTACCAGACGTATATCGAATAGCAATACAGATAATTATGATTGGCGCAGGTATAATCTGTAACGATTAGCTGACAGCCAACCATGAACTAACATTTTGTCTGAAACTCCTAATGATTTTGCTGAATACGGAAAAACGTACTGGACAATAAGGTTATGTATGTAGATACAATAAAATATGTTACAATAGAACTATTGCAGTTCAATGACTGGCTCGATAACACATTTGGTAGTGACTCTGCCCTATGCGCCAAGAGTTGTGGGTTTGATCACCACCCAGAAAAAATATTCGTGTGATGAATACTTGTGTTTGCTCTGTGTCTGGGTGTCAATATCTAATATTTAAGTATATATTTGTTATACCACTTTTGGATCTGATATTCGTAACACAAGTGCTTAAGCTACTTAGGTGGGAGTCAGATCAATGAATGTGTTGTTGTGTGATATTTAAGATTTTAGTCCTCAAGCATTTAATGTTTACAATAATTATTAAAGAAGTGTTTTTCCGCAGTTGTATTTTTGTTATGTATAAAAAAATATTTAGTACAGTAGTTATTTATACTTTTTCTTCACAATTAACCTGCAAAAATATCTAGAATGTTTTATATAATTTGCGTGTGAATATTGCGTGTTGAGTACGGCTAAATTACACTGTGAGGCTCCGCTGACCATTACGGGCGTCATAATATTTAATTACAATGATAAATTAAATAACAGAAATAAATCAACTTCTGTGTATTAATGGGAGTCATTAAATGGTGCGAGCCTCGCCATCGAGTTTTATTCAATAAATCAACTAGTATATCACTGTTTTGTAGGGTTGTTCCGACGACGTATGGTGTGGTTTTTTCGATGTCGATCGATATGTCGATAGTTTTATGTTGGTCGCGGATTTCAGAATTATGTATCATCTGAAAGACGTACTTCACTAATGTATTGCGTATCCGAATTGGGTTTGTGATTTTGTAGGTGGCGACGAGAATTATACTACTCTTTTATCACCAAGTACATGATCACTGCTAGTTTGAATGCTAGTTTGAAATACTTCATTAACTTAATTTACTTTTTTACTTAGGTATACGAAAATAAATTTTGATTTGATTGCACATTAAACTTATATTATTATTAGTATTGTTTAATAATATTGGTACTATTTTCACTATCAGTAATTCTTTTTTTATATACATACATAACATCACGCTCGTAATCCCCGTAGTGGTAGGCAAAATCAAAGGGAAAGCAGGCCCCTTTAACCACATTCAGCCAAAAATAAAACTGGGCTGTGTTAGATGAAAAGTTGTGAAAAAGTAGTGACAAGTGGCTAGCTCGTCGCCTACGCTATAATGTTTTTTTATTTATATTTTTGAACAAATGCATTAATTGGCTAAAACTTTCTTGTCTTTTACGAATTAAGCTTAATATTTATACATATAAAACGTTTGTGCATTAATGGGCAGTATTATTCATGTGTAGAAGCAGGCCTAAATTAATCTACATTTCTGTGTTTCACAGTCTGATGTACACGTATTCAGATTCGACAATAGGGCTATCACTCACTCTAAAGTTTCAGTTTATGAAGCGCAATTGTTTTGTTTCCACCTTTACTATGTTATTACTTACTACTAGTGGTCACCCTGGTACTGGTCAAAATTCGACCACAATTAATTAATTTTTCTTATGAATTTCTAACGAAATATTTATTTAAACATTTGCTTTCTGCTCTCCTTTTCCATATAAACATCAATTGTGCCAGATCGCATACTCCTCCGTCCGCGGAATGTTCGTAAAAAGGGATACAAAGATTATGCTTCACGTATTAATATATAGATAAGATTTTCCTTATTTCGTAGTCTTAGTAGCACCTAATACAAGAAAGGAACTGGTATAATTGAAAGAATCAGTAATTCTGCTAACTTTCTCCGCACATGGTAATATGCAATTTAAATTTTACATACACTGCAGTAGTAGGTAGTAGTTGTAATGAATTTTTAAGTGATTTTTAAGCACATGGTGGAATTCCGTTATATAAATCTTATTATTTTTACTAGAAAAACAGGTAATTAAGGATGTAGTTTTAAAGTCAATATTATTAAGAGATTGTAAATGTACATAGTTATTTTTCCAGACTGCTATAAAAATGTGAATTTGCTTGGAATTTTTTTTACCTTATCAGTCTATGTAAGTGTAAGTTTTTTAAATACTAGTCTTCCTATCATTTCAATTAAGCAGTTATGTACAAAAACAACCTTTATATATGAGTAGATACATACTTAACATGTACATACATATGTCAAGCTTTAGCAGGGATTGACTGTGCTTTAATGTATTAATAAATACTTACCCAATGATATGCATAAACACATATTTACCGCTTGAGTGAACTTACGCCTACGGGTCTAGAACATATTAATCAAATTACGATCATCCCGTAATTTACTCGTTTGATGTAACGACAAACTATACATTTTCAAACACAAATTTTCAGGACCCAAATTCCGAATTATGAACAAATGTTCATTATGCAACTATTTAGATTGCACATAATAGCGAAATTGTCCAATTATCGCTGAAAGGCCAGACAAATGTAACGATCTGCTATAGTATAATTAAATGACCTTATATAATAACCATAACCTGATTTTATGTATTCACTCTTGCCATTATATATTTTACATAATACTAGTACTAGTAGGTATATGCGTGTTAAAAGGAAAAATTTAATAATATCAGTATGTACATTTTAAGAACTTCATTAAAATCAAATAACGTGGTAACTTAAAAAAAAAAAATAACTTGGTCTTGTGATATTAATATTTATAAATAGCGTCTTTTTTTATCGTAGGTAAGGCTGCAAAATAGGCGTTAAATTTTGTCTGTCATTTAAACCACAACAAATTGTTTATTTATATTGACATTAATAGTCAAATAAAAAACTTAGTTTAAGAGAAATAAGTATTGCAAACTTAAGTCTTATATTACATAAATACTTTTTGGTAATGCACTGGCTGTATTACGCGAAAATATTCATATACCTACCTATTTCGCACAAATAAATAAAAAAGAACGTTCTATTCTTCAAACCTCACAAAGGACCTTCCAAAATTAAATTCAACAGACCCGCAACGTGCCTAAAGCACTCTGTCAATAAAGCGTCGCTGCTATTTTGTGTCAATGCATTAATATTCACATGGCAGCCCTCGGGATGCGACATGAGACAGGGCTTTCCACCCTCGCCCCTGCAGCAACCCCTATTTATAAGGCTTCGCATACCGCACGAGGGGTATTAAACAATAGAACAAAAGTGTTTTCAATGCGATGCGTGTTTCGAATACCTTTTATTTTAACTTTATCGTGAATCATGATGCTTTGTTAGGTACGTAATTTATAATGTACTAGCAGCGTTCTGTGGCTTTACTTGCGTGGAGGCTTTTTTAGTCAAGGGTTATTAGTTAGTTATACCTTAATATTTTAGTATTTGTAATACCGTTATACTTTATAAAAAAAAAACGGATTTAAAATGAATTGTTAAATAATATGATACTTCGTATTTCGCCTTTGTAGTATACCTTTCATTGGTTAAACATTTTCAGGTAAATCTGTATGAAATGCGACGAATGTTTCTGGTCAATTTGAAAAGTCAATTTGAAAACTACGGATTTTAATGTCTGTTTGATAGACTTTTTAAGGACGGTAATGTCCTTACACTAGTCGTAACTCCAAATTGCTGGTATTGTTTCAGTGACGTAAGTACATGTAGAATAATTTCACGAGAAGTTTTTCATTATCCTTACGATATCTCAACATTTTAGTTAATAGCAGTTTAGTTAAAATATATTTGATAATGCACAGTTGGCACTATGTATGTGTTTCTTTTGAGTGGTGACTAAATATAGAATATTAGAAAAAAATTTTTTTTTTGTTTACCCTTTACTGTCCCACTGCTGGGCAAAGGTCTCCCCCATGACTTTCCAACGCTCCCTTTCCAAAGCCAGAGCCTGCCAGTCCCTCGAATAGTTGGTCAGGTCGTCACACACACAGAAAAACTATAGGGTTTTTTTATTCAAATAGCCCCTAGGTACTGCTGTACCTATTACACATGTACTTAAGAAATCGTTGATAATAACCATTAAGATGTATATTTTATTATTAAACGTTAAGTATATTGCAAAATAAAAGATAACAAACCCGAATTCGTTATCCTTCATTTTACTCATAAAAGTATAAAATAATAACTCCAGTCAGTATTCGGTGGAGGGTGGTGTAAGAAAACATGGTCGGTCTATTACGTCATGATGTTATAAAGGTATGAAGTGGAGTGATAAAGGTATAAATATATAAATGTGATAATTTTTTGGGATTTGAATCGTGTATGAATTTACTTGTCCTTACAAATACATTGATCTGATTCGAAAGTAAACAGCATTCTCTTTAGAATGATAATAATGAATTGATTCCATACCTGAGACGAATACATATCTCGTAAACCACATTCTATACTGGGAGTCAAACCCGCGGCCCTTGCTTCCGATGCGACTCTGAACTACAAGGCGATTAAAAATATCAATATATAGACCCCGTAATAATATATAGAAAAAAAAAATTATGCCACCAAAACTTTAAAAAAAAATCTGTTCTCCTAAAATCCCTGGAGTCTTGATTGAAAATGGATTAAACCCAGTACGCCATAAAGCACTATACCAAACCGCCGATGGTTAAAGCCATAGATGTGGCCATAGCTTTGATGTATCGTTGAGCCAACTGTCATTTGCAACTTTCATTTCCCACGCCGCGCGATACGGATGATCCACTGGGGATGCGTGCAAACAGATCTCGGTTATACGTTATGCGCGTTTGTGGTGGAAAGGGTTCTTGTGTATGAATTTAAAACTTGCTATTTTTAGTGGAATCTTTCCAATGTACCTCTTCAAAGCGATGTTTTGGACCGTTACTTAATACCTCGTTGTACTTTATAGTTAACACTATGTTGTTTTTTACTTATTACAAATATGTATTTTCTCTGTAAGTGATTATTGTAATCTGTTTAAGAAAATAAATGTCTTAAACTATAAACCATTAATATTTTTGAACTCGAGTTTTAAAGTCATTGCTTGTTAACTATGAATGTGATAAAATAAAAAGTGAATTACTTAATATATAAAATTATGATCCATACTAATATGATGCTTTTTCAAGCCTTGGCGGCTTACTTTATCATATACTTGTGTCATTATATCATCGTATCATCGTATACTGACATAAATAACTATTGAAGTATGGAGTTTTGTAATGTGAGCTAATAAAAGAAAGCTATTCAGTTGTGCTTATTGAACTTTTCGTTTAACGATGTTTTTTAAATTAAAGATTTTATGTGTTGGTAAAGTATACGTTTTATTTATAAGCTGCAGTTTACAACTCTTAACAACATACAGTTTCCATGAAACTTAAATGGTTTGTGTTTTATTTTAATATGTACACTTACATAAACAAAATGACGATTACAATTTCTATTACATTAGCCTTCATAGACGTTAAGTTATACTTCTTTGAAGTAAGCATTAACATAAAAACGTAGGTTTATCCACAAAACAATGAGACTTATGTGAATATCTCCTACAATATTACAGTTTACAAATAATAAAATACTCCTTACCTTCTAAATTTTTACATCATAAAATATTTTCGTAAAAATGTTACAATAAGTTTTTTAACTACCTAATAACACAAATATGGTTGTCGTTAATACAAATAACCATAAATCCATTGCAAACTTGTCCATTCATATAGAAACTGATGAGTACAGGTTTTTCTAAGTCGGAGAAGTCAGTCTTTACCTCGCTAAATTACAGTGAAATACGAACTAAACATGACTGTGTGTGAATGTATTCAAACTGTTGAGGTTAGACCAATCCGGCAGTCTTGAAAATGAAATATTTGACGGTAATTTAGCTTTGGCTTTTGAGATTTTGAACTTCAATCGGAATTCGTCACTTTTCTTCTCACCGGACAGCATTGGGAGGAATTTATTCCAAAAATCTGTTTCGCCCCACAGCACTGTTGCTCGCCCATCCCTTTGCTCCTTCAGGAACGCGTATATTGAGTTTTCGGGACCAACATCGGCGAAAACATATACTGTATTTTCCGCCTTTAACATTTCACCATGAATTTTCTTTATATTCACGTGACTGTAAGTTGACGTTAAGTAGTTCGGGGAAAACACAACGAGCGTTGTGTGCTTGTGCTGGTCTGAGACACACATTTTCAAGTTGTCAATGAATTGCTTGTTTCTCGGATTTCGGATCGGGCTTGTGTGTATTTTCATTCCCTTGTGGCTTTTCAAGCCGGGTAGGATTTCTTTAAAAACAAACTCCTCGTCGTTTTCGCAATACTTAACGACAATGTCATTTCTATTTGAAAACTGGTTGTTTTTATTCTTTCTCTCACCAAGTTTCTTCTTCAATAACGTATTCACTTGTTTCCTATAGGTTATGCATAGTATTAATACTACTATGTACAAAGAGACGATCGCGGTAATTATTGAAATGAATATGATGAATCTCACGTGACAAGTTTCCTTTGCCCAAATTGGACATTTGAAATGTTGAGCGTCGACAGCCTGGAATGTAAAGAACAAGTTAATAATTCGTTGGGCCCCTGTTGAAAGTTCATCGTATAAACTTTTACAATTACCTTAGTTTTTGTGTGCTCTTCTATAAACTCGAGGAAGTGGAAATTTCGACATTCGCAGTTCAATGGATTGTTAGAGATCCACAGTTCCTTTAATGGCTTCTTTATGAAATCTTGATAACTTCGCTTTGAAGTTGACAGTTTGGCAAGTGTTTTATCGGCATCCTAAAATATATTTTATTATAATATTTTTAGATATAAGTTAAAGAAATCATTAACGTAAGTGCTAAACTAACTCGTTCTGTTAAATACATACCCACAAAGTCCGAATGTTATTATAGCTAATATCTAAATGATCATGCCCATTTATCCACCAGTCGTCAAAAACCATTTTGAATTCATTATGGCTCAAATTTAATAATCTCAAATTATACGTGTGGGCAAAGGGCGAAACTCCATTGATAACCCACGAATTGTTTACCAGTTCTTTATGTTCGAAATCAAGCTTATTGTACGCCAGCGATATAGACATCTTCTGTTTATTGTTACTAAACATGTACGACGATATAACTTTTACATTGTTGTGTTCCATGTTCAGGTAGATAAGGCTTAGCAACGACGAAAATGTTGACCTGAAATTTGAATTTACCATTATATTTACCTCCCAAACGATCGTGAACACATGAATGCTTAGATTTAATTTTCTTACCCGCTGATTTCAACCAGTGAGTTGTAGCGAAGGTCAAGCCTTTCCAATCTTACTAATGATGAAAACAACTTTGATTCTAATTGCTTTAATCTGTTGTGACTCAAATCTAGTTCTAACAAGTTAATTTGGTCGTTGAAAACTGATTCTGGCAACTCCTCGATGTCGTTGTACGCCAATGATATGTTTGTGATTGAGGGGGAGTCAGCAAAAACATCATAAGGAATTCTTTCCAAGCCACACCTTTGAATGTAAATCAACTTTAAGTTAGAGAGGTTACCGAACAGATACTTCGGGAGTTCTTGCAATTCGACATCGTTGTTGAGGATAACGACCGTTTCCAAGTCATCGTTGGTCTTAAACAAATTTTGTGGCAGCGACGAAAACTTATTTGAGAATAACGTTAATTTCTTTAATTTTCTGAGCGGCTTGAATATCGAACCGGGCAGTTCATTAAGTCCATTTGAGCTTAGATCTAATTCTTCGAGAACATCAACTCCCGTGAAAAAGTCTTTAGAGAACCAGGTGACATTACTTTGCCATAGTGAGAGCTTTCGCAAGAATGATAAATGGGAGAATAAGTTCGAAGATATATTGGTCATGTGATTGTGACTAATCTCTAAAGTCTCGAGTCTTTCTAATGGCTTGAATAGTTGCTCAGATAGATTAATACTGTTGGACCTTATATTTAACCAAGTCAATTTATAGATGTCTTGAAATAAGTTATCTGGCAAATGCGTTACTCCATTAATCGATAGAAGTAACTTCGTTAAGTCTTGAAGCCCCGCGAAGTGTTTTCTATCGAAATATCCTGATAAGTTTTTGGCATTTTGAAATATTAATGCCATTGTCTTTGATACTCCCATGTGAGTCAAGACGTCTTTGAAAGATGATGTCGGTATAGGGCAGTCTTTGAAACTGACCGATTTGAATGAATTGGTTATATTGGCACATTTTGGTAGTTTATTGTAGTCGAGACTTGTAGTGTTCTCGCATTTTATGTTTATGTATGTGTTTGGCAGTAAATTTATTTTTACTGTTCGTCCTGAAACAAACATACTTGGTTAGTGTATAAATGAATTGAAAATATTGTTAAAAATATTAAATGAAACAGAGATAAAATCAATATACTATATGAAAATACGCGCCGAGTAGACTTTTGGAAATGATGTGAACGTTATATTCGGATCTTTCGTTTCATTGAAAAAAGGTGGTTGGGAACACGAGCATTTGAGTGCACTCACCATCAATGTTGCAATTGAGTTCGACGGCGAGCGTGCCACCACAAACGCAGTTAGGGTCACTTGGACACATCAGTCTCGACGCACCAATTATTTGTAGTACTAGTGCTGTGGTCAGCACGTACACGAATTTACGACCCATCTCTGACCGTTTTATATTTATACCTTTAACGGTTTATGCTACATTTGATGTTGGAGTCCGTGTTTTTTGTTCTTTGTCTTTTCAAACGGCTTCTTCGAAATTTTCATCTTCGTTCATGATATCTGTGAACAAAAAAAATTTGTAAATTAGTTGTTATGTCGCGTATGTTGTAATGTTATAAAAATGGTTAGTAGTCTTAGTAGTTTAAAAAAAGTTTGGTATATTATGGTAAGAAATTCCTTACCATGGAAATTCACGCGAGTTCAGAATAAAAAACCTAAATAAAACTACTAGTTATATATAACTAATGCAAGTTTGTGGAAATACGAATTGTTACGAGAATTGGAAAAATATCTTTTAAGTTTTATTAGTATTAATTCTACTGCAACAGCATATTACAAATGCAACATGAGCGGGAGTACCAGAACCGGAATTGATTCTGCTTTTCATAATTTACGAGTGTACCAACAAAAAGCGCAGTGAGATAAATTGCAGCGCCTGCAAATACATATAATGGAACTGTCTAACTGGTAGCCAGTTATCTCGGACTGTCGGACGAGGGTATTTTCAAATATTAATATTTAATCAAACTGCATTTCAAATATTTACTTCTATTTCAGTGTTCCTCAAAAAAGCTCTTTGATTTTCTCAATATTGTCGAAATTGAGTAATGTTGGCTATTTAATTAAACGAAATTATGACACTAAAATAGAACTAGAGTACAATTGAGTACTGATTGATAAATTTATTTCTCTTTCCGTTATGCGTGTCATTTACATGATCCAGAAAATGTACTTAGCTGAGTGACGTATGAAGCGTACCGTTGTTTTTCGTGTTGCATCTATTATAGTTATTAGAGACCATGGATTGATAAAATCGGAGGAGCGGTGGTAGCTCAATGTTAAAGACATGCGAGTTCAAACCCGGGCACGTACCTCTGGATTTTTCAAGTCTATTTACGTATTTATACCACTAGCTCGACGGTGAAGGAAAACATCGTGATAAAACCTACAAATTCAAACAGCTTTGGATATGTAACTATGATCCAAAAATTGTCTGGTTCTCCTATCTTAGGGTTACGAAGGTCAGATCGGCAGTCGCGTAATGTCATTGCCAGACTCGCTAAATCCTGGATCATGGTCTAAGCGGACCCCGTCCAAACACGGGACATATCGCTAGGAAGATGATGATGATGGATTGATAAAATCGTACTATTATTATGATAATGCTTATATTTTTGGAGTAGTTAGTAATAGTCAGTAGGGACCCGCTTAGCATCCAATTCTAAATAAATATGCCGAACTGTTAACCATTGCATTTTGTCGACTATCTTTTAACCTACACACCCCTCTGGGGAACTGTACTAATCGGATCATAGTTTCCACTCAAGTATAGTTATAATACCGTGATGTCTGTCATTTGAGTTATAGGTATTATATTTATCCCATGTTGGTCTGGTACTTAAAAATAATGAGTCCTACCGTGTTAATGTAGTGAAAGGCGACTAACGGTATATCGGGTTTTGGTTGTGTGATTGTGTAGGTACAAGCTAGCCACTTGCCACTAACGCAGCCCAGTTTTGTTTTCGTCTGAATGTATTAAAGGGGCGTGTTACCTCTTTGACTTTGCCTACTTCGGGGATTACGGGCGTGATGTGATGATGATGATGATTATGTTTGAACACAAGGGGTGTTCAAACATAATATATGTGTGTGTATGTATATGTATAACATAATGTATGTTTGTAGTGTGCATATTAAATACGCACACTACAAAAGATTCAACATGCCCTAAGGGACATACGGAATAAATTTATTTATTTTAGAAACATGAACGCGTGCGAAATGAAAAATGTTATGACAGACCTTCTTCAAACGATTCCCTTTATATTTATGAAACCCTAAAAGTAACAGTTATTGCGGAACTTTAATTAAATTGCAAAGTTACGACCCGTTTAGGACACATTCCAGCGGTCATTCACCGGTAACCTATTTGAATTCAAATTTAAAGTTATAACCAAACAAACCAATTAAGATGGTAATGGGTTACATTGAAATAGGGGGTTTAGTATCGCAATAAATTTCAAAGGATCGGAAATAATCTAACGGCCGTTTGAATGGCGACGAGTCGAACCCGATACTGTTAACAGAATCCCGTAGTGAGATTATTCTCTCGGCTATCTGACCGCGGTTAGGGTTGTCACGTGTCCAAATGCAAGAATAATTGCTATCCCTCTCTTATCCGTTATCGATGGTTTATATCGGTTTAGGCGGTTGGATAAAGCGTGAAGGGTTCGATAGCGAATGATATAGTACCGCAGTCATAGATCAGAATACATGCCCGGGATTCCCACTTGAGTTTAGGGCACGAAATTGGCTCAGTGCCTCGTATTCTAGTCTTTTATTGGAGTAAATTTTATTTATAAATGTTATTAGAGTAAATTTGCGGCTCATGTACTGGCTATCATATCGTTGAAAAACCGAACAAATTTCTCTTTTCTATTTTATTATTAATTATGTATGATATTTATTAACTTGTTGATACAATTGTTACAATCGTATTCGTAGATAATATTATTAAGAAAAATGCGTTAACTTAATTATTTCAAATATTTGAATATTGGCCGATTTTTATGGTTTTATTTAAAGGTATTAATAGTATTTGTAAAATAAATTAGTGATGCTTTGCTTACTTTATAATACAATGTTTGACTCTAAAAAAAGGGATTCTGTATTTTTATATAAAATAATTGAATTTCATGCTGAACTTTTCAGAAATATTTTGCTCAAATAATTTGCACAGAGGTTGAATTAAAAATGAGCTGTGGAGTTCAAATTAAAACTCAATATTAAGTTAGTAAACTTTAGAGTACAGTGAAAACAAAGAGTGAAAGTAGTTGCCGACAAATTATGATATCTAATTTTAGATTGTTAATAATTGGTATTACAAAAAATATACATACATAGTTAAAACATACTAATAAATGTATGCGGATCACATCTTTTTTTAACATTTTTAAGAACAATGTTGATATAAAATTTTAGGCTTTTTCTAAAGCTTAAAACTTAATACAAATAAAACATTACTATCTGCTCTTGTATCTAAAAAGAAAACAAAACAAAAACATTGTGAAGTAACGACCATTAGGAACATATCGAAGGATGGTGTGAGCCAAGGTCGAAGCAAATAGCAGGATGAGATCTCTATGTACTCCCACGGGAAAAGCCGCGATGTAATATACTCCGTAGGTACGAATCGAAATATCTGATGCCAGGTATATCTGTGCCGTCGAACAAAGATTGGAGGTTTGAGTATAAATTGTTTTAAAAAATGTATTATTTTGCATATCATAGAAATGTATCGTCTTGTTACAACTATTAGTCCTATGTTGGTCTGGGACTTGGCCCATGTTGGTCTGGGACTTAAAAAGAATATGCGAACTGTGGTTCTTGCCTAGCATGTCGTAAAAGGCGACTAATGGTATATCGGATTTTGGGTGTGTGATTGTGTAGGCGATAGGTTAGCCGCTTGTCACTGCTTTTTCACAATTTTCCATCTAGCCCAGCCCAGCTTTATTTTAGGCTGAACGTGGTTGAACGGGCATGCTGCCCCTTTGACTCTGCCTACCACTTCGGGGATCATGGGCGTAATGTTATGTTTGTTTGTTACAACTAGTATAAGTCTATAAATATGAAAACTATCTACACTTACACTCGTGTGATCGCCATTTGATTTTTGTTATGCTTAAGTGGGCGAACCAAATTAATTTTACCATGGTTTTACATACTTATTTAGAGATTTTCCAACGATGTTTAATTTTTCACAATCTTCAAAGATAAGAGATCCAAACACCTTATAACAACACGTTAGATTAGTTATAAGGCGACATTTTCATTTCCGTATTCGTAGACGAATAATACCCCAAATATAACAACAAAATGCAATTAAAAGGTTTTCATAAACATACTTACACGAGTCAAAGTTTGAAAAAGCAATAAAAACACCGAAAGAGCAACATTAGAATGTACGTTTGATTTATCTCGGCTTCGTGCGGCAAATGCAACGCGAACATCAGACAGCGACTGGCTAGCATATGCATTTGGCAAGCGAGATAAATGGTCGAAACTAAACTATTTTAAATTTATTTTTTATGATGATGCAGTATATTATTTGATATCAATGTCTCAAATTATGACTGCTATAATAGTATCTAATTCAAACGTCTCCCTTCATATCCCTTTGTCAAGGCTATACAATTTTTATTTAGATTTTATTAAGAGTCAGGCCTTGATAATTTAGAATCCTCTGAGCAGTTATTGGTAATTATTTAGTTAACTTTTCTTAAAATAAACAATAGAGTAATGAACATAGACTTATTGGTTAATTTAGTCTACAGAACAGATATCAAAATTAATTCATCAATTATAATATTATATGACACAAAATATAGTCGAAGGTAGATGAAGACATGCTGCGCCGGCCCCAGATAAACTGGGAGAAGGGAGGAAGAGGATGATGACAAAAGATTGTCGAAGATCTTTAGACCAACAATATATATCTTTCCACAGGTAAGGATCTTAACTTTCGTTCCTGGTAAGTAATATAACACACACTAGTGGTAATTGGCTTGGGACTAAGTAGGTACGAGTATTATCGACAAAATTTCTAGGAGATGATTACGTAGCGCAATAGCTAAAGTTTCAAGTTTCAGACAATGGTATTCCTCTGGTAGCTTCAAACATATAGTTTAGATTTGAAACCTTTAAGAAATAATACTAGTTGAATAAATGTAATTTTTAATTCCGAAAAAGTTGTTTTTTTTGAAAATTCATCTACTTGTTGCCATGTATGCTGATCCGAATTACAATAATCGGAATTCGATGAACTTAGTATAATAATAATTTGCACACCTATACTTATTTTATTTATAAGTTACTTGCCAATGATATTATATTTATTTTAACAAAGCGACGGAGTAATGGTTAGGGAATCATGACGAATTACTCTTAATTGTATTTTGTTTTTATTACACTTAAATAACGTGATTTCACAGGCGAATCTACAAAATAAAACTCGCATTTTTTTATAAAATATGCAATATAATGAAGAAAATATTGTGTTTGTAACTTAAAAAATATATTACACCTTCTTGGCTATATGTTACCATAACCTTGTTAGCTACCAGCGGGAGGTCGCCATATACCTACCCTTTGGCAACAACGTTGCCTTACACTACGTTATATTAAATTTTGTTGTCAAAGGCGAAGCCGCATTCACTTTAGTTGCTATTTTTGGATCAACAACGACTTCTCATCTTTGTGAAAATATTACAGAGTTGTCAGGCATAAAGATGAAAAATATTCATGTTATATTTAAAACAAGTCACCGAAGAACTATGATTACTTGATAACTTGCAATTACTTAGTACAGACTTGTAAATAGATATTTTTATCAAACAATATCATATTTGCATTGGTCTAGTTTTAGTTCCAAACTATGTAGCTTAATATTTTGTTATGGAAATTAGACTTAACAACGTCATAGAGATTATAGAGTCAAGAAGCACAAACTCTCATACTATGTATATGTGTGTATTTCTAACTCGCACTTTTTACGTTTTTTATATATTTTTTATTTAGGCAAAATCTTGTATAGCGATATTGAGCTATTTTGGCGTGATAGAATACCAAGTATCTATTCAAGCTCCATATTTAAAATGGCAGTAACACACGTATAATATAGATATGACAAAAATATAACTTCGTATTACCGCAACCGAAGTTAAGATGAAAGTTTGTCGCAATAACAAATGTACCCCGGTCGCGACCAGCGTGTATGCGTCCGGTGCCCAATATAAATGGCTGCTGTAAACTTTATATTAAACTCCTGTCAGAGAGGACACAAATGCAACAATTGATCGAACTTGTTGCTAACATTATTTTTGCTTGTCGTCACGATGACGCGAAGAACTGACATTTTTCACGATTGAATTACATAAGTTGTATAAAGTAAACTACCTATATTAAAATTTGTTTTGATGGTAAGTAAAACTTATAGCAAATTATGATACGTCTCGATTTTTATCATATTGTTATTTTTTATATTATTGGTGTAAAGAAATGAATGATTTTTCCATAGATAGGTAAAATAAATAAGTAATAATATAAGTACGTAAAATATATGTCAAAAAGTTTATTGAAAATTAGCAAGTTTCCTTTATTATTATTATTGCTTATAAAAATAAAAGTATATGTAGGACGTCTCAAAGACTTAACGGGATTAGCTATATGTATAAACTGATATAACTCTACAGATAAGATAAATTTGTATTACAATGGGATAATAAATAGGGCTTATATGCCTATTCTGGCCAATCTTAAAGTCTACGCCACGGACTATAAAAAAAAAGGACTCCACACTGTCATACTACAGCGTGAAGCCACGTTCATGCATGTGTGAGTGAGATACTTATGGATACCAGATATCGGATATCTGTCATTTGAAACGCTTATTATGTCGGTGTATGTCGTAAGTTGCGTGTCACGTTGGAGCACCTGAGGAGCTTCAACGTCTAGTACATGGCGCGAAGTCCTTATTTTTTTACTAGTTCGTGACCTACACAGACCAAGCCACAGAAATTAGTACGTATTACGTTGTAAGTATTATCAATATTGCATAACAGTTCAACGATCGATTCCCAACATAGGTAAACTATTCCTCGCTAATACCTCGTATTATGAGTTATGAGCTGAGCAGACGCTGATCTCAAAACACTAACTTCGATCACTTAATACACCTGGCGCGAGATAACAATATTAACGATTATCGACCTTCAAGTGTGGAAATAACATTCAATTTCTCAACTTTTATTAGAAGAATTTACCTTTTTCTACGTGCTTGTATTATTGAATTATTTTTAAGGACACATTTCGCCACCAGATTATTTATCAAAACAGATTTAATGCATTTAAGTTTAAGTATTTGTTACATTTTTTTTTTAACATTTCATTAACATTTTCATTATATAAAGAGGTTAGAAACACTAACTTCAAAATAAAGGCGGCTGGTTAGAATCCCAATAAGAGCAACTGTTTATGTGATGAATATCGATATGTATAAAAGTCCATAATGTTTATAAACGCATTTATTATCCATAGTCAGAGTAGATTGAATTTATTAAATAATGTGCTAGTTTTAAGATGTAAATTAAATTTTTATGCATAAAAATTTTTTGATTACAAGATTTTATATGTATACACAACCTACCTTGTTATAGAGAGCTATGCTAAACATAAGCACGTCTTTAATGGTGTTAATATTCACACTTGTTAAATTCATACTTAGTACTGTCTCTTAATTTTCTAGTCGGTCCGCTTAGTACCACTCTATACTAGTATATACTACAGCTGTTACTTTAAATACCACGTAGTTTGTAAGCCTTCGGATTAAAGGCTTCTCAGCAGGTGTTGCGTTTCAAGTTAACTAAAGCACCTTAGCAGTTTAGAAGGGGTCTTGCGAACTAGTTGTTTATTCAGGGAGTTAATATGTAGATCAATGTAGACTCTTATCAGATGGAGCTTTAAGCAGGGTTACTGTTGTTTTGATGTACGTTTGAGAGTTACATAAACATCACCAAAAGTACTAAAATTTAAATAAGGTAATTTAAAAGTCTCATTATAAAGTAATTCGAAATTTAAATTTTACTGGTAGCGGTTCTGTCACGAGGTTTTGACAATTTTACTATCTTTAGGCTTGTATTTATTCACATAACACAAATAAGTACAATAGTGCTTATTCATTTTTCTTTCATTCATCATAAGTTGGTTGTCATATCTTTCTGTATCATTTTCCGGTCAGGTCTGCAATTATGTATTACACAAAAGCAATTGGCAAGTTTTCAGCTTACCTCAAACACTGACCCAAAAGTGACTATTAGTTCTTATCCTGCATTTAAAAGCGCAGTTTCACATTTGCACCCCGAAAAACAAACGCTCATTTCAATTACTTTCGACAAAGAAAAGTTTTAAGTTTCAATTAAACTGTATTCATCCTTTAAATATCGTAGTTACTAGAAGTAAGTGTGTCTAATTTTGGACGTTACGCTTGTATCTGCGGCTTGCGTGTGGAAATCGGTGAATAATTCATATTGTTGCTTGTCAACGAACTCAAATGTTTACGTAAATTCGTGAGACAACGCCCAGATAGTTAAACGAGTATAAATAATACTTATCGTCACCTTAAGGGTGATATTTACATTCAAAACGAACTTTAATGTACGGGCGGATTAAATATTGACCGAGCATTAGCAGTAGTACTTAATGATTCATATTACGAAATATACAATGTATGATTTATAGCAGTAAACATAAAATATATTTACAGTTTTGTATCCCGGTTTTTATACAAGGAACCCCAGTTCCTTGTCAGGGCCCATTTGAACTTAATTCTGCGGTTACTCATTGAAGTAACTATAATCTCACTTTTAATCATTCATAACTTTGTGATGATAGATAATATAAATGTTTTTCTTTACCAACGGGCTAGGGGAATAAATACAGAAAATATTTGAAAACCCAGCAGTGCGCGCCCAGTTTGAAGCCATACGCCTTGCATTTGAGCTGCGTGTCCTTACCATGGAGCTACGATCTCTCCCATCGAATATCTAAAACAAACATAATCAAGAAACTAAAATAAAAACATGCTAAAAAACTACCGTTTTACAGTTGTTTTGGATATTGCGATTTGCAAATAAAAATACATTTTACTATTTTGCGAGAAAACTGTTCCCGCTTCAACGGATCCGTGCTTCCACTGTCATAAACGAGTTATTCTTATTGTGTTTCCGAACTCCGTTTCTTAATAAACTTCCACTGCTTATTCTCAAACTTTACGCGTCCGGGTTATGGCAATTTTACTATATCAAAAGTCAGTTGACGAGGTCACGTGACCTCATCAACTTTTGAATTTAACCGTAAAAACTTAATCTTGCTCTTTGTGTTATTGGTAATATGGATGTTTATTAGAGTTTTATTTTTTTGCTAAAATTGAGATATAAATTTTATGTTTTATGTAGCTAATATACTTTTTTATTATGTTTTTTTATTTATTCACTATAACATGATATACCTAAGATTCCCGTCATTTCGTACTGATTAATTGGCACAATACTCAGAAAAAATACTTTTTATATAAAACGAAATATGTTTCGTTGATAGGATTTTGATTATTTCCCATTCAATACATAATTAATCAGCACTTTATTTTTCTTATAGATTTAATTACTAGTTAATTATATATTAAGGCATTACAAAAGATGGAAAATTAAATGAAACCAAAAAAATACCTTTCCGTCCATAAATTTTCTAATGGTTTAATTAATATATACGAACTTCAAGCACACTTTTATATTTTCGAGAAAATCATCCTAGAAACATGACTTTCAAAATACGCGGCAACGTTTCACTCCTATCCATCGCAAACATTCAAAACCAGAAAACGATCTCGCGAAAAAAGTCAAGGCATTGTTTATCAAGGAGCCCAAAGGAGTGGCTGGCGGCGTCATCAAAAGGCCTAATTAATTAACTCGAGCACTCGTAACGTTGAATGTGCCCCGGGCGGGTATGAATAAGTAAACAATGGATACTCGTTCCCACGGTAGATGAGTATGACGGAGGTGAGAAATGTGTGAAATGAGTTTTACGGCTATAATTAGGCGCCTCCAAGTTCTGTGCCAGCATTGAGCTTAGTGGTGGGAATATCAATATTGCTATATATAAACGTCCTCGCGTGAGTAGACTATTAATAAAGCTCACCTAGTTTTCAGGCAAGATTTCCAGAGAGATCTAGGTACCTAAATTTTTTTAAATATTATTTTTGTATATGTTACATTATATGTATGTAATACTCTTTTTAACGCAACGATGTCATTAACAATTTATTTTATTTATCAACTATATTATATTTTTATGGATGAAACGCCGGTGCTATCTAAAAAAATATATCATACACTTTCTACAAGTGAGGATAACCTCAGCAAAATCGAAAAATAAGATAAAGATTAATGTACCTACACATTGTTATTTATTTAAAATTAGTAAAAAAATTATAAATATTTTTTATATATAAATATATATAATATTTTTTATATATAAATATATATAATATTTTTTATATATAAATATATATAATATTTTGAGAGCGGTGGTAGCTCAATGGTAAGGACACGCGCTTCTTAACCGAGGAGTGCGGGTTCAAACCCAGGCACGTACCTCTGGATTTTTCAAGTCTATGTACGTATTTATACCACTAGCTCGACGGTGAGGGAAAACATCGTGATGAAACCTGCAAATTCAAACAACTTTGGATCTGTAACCATGATCCAAAAGTTGTCTGGTTCCCCTATCTTAGGATTACGAAGGTCAGATCGGCAGTCGCTTTAATGTAATTACCAGACTCGCTAAATCCTGGATCATGGTCTAAGCGGACCCCGTCTAAGCACGGGACATAACGCTAGGATGATGATGATTGATTTATTGGTCTAAGTATTAAAATGTTCAATAAACTACCACAAAGTATTTTAACATTACCCTTACATAGATTCAAATTATGCATTAAATCATTTTTAATGAGTAAGGGCTATTACAAGATCGAAGAATTCCTCAATGACAAAGATTTATGGTTAACTTCATAATGAATTGTTCATCTGCAGTGATATCTAGTCTTAAGTGTGGATTAATTAAGTTTACAAAATTGTATAATTGGCATTTAAAAGAGTAACTATCGAGTTTCTTGCCGGTTTCTTCTCGATAGATTCTACCTTCCGAACCGGTGGTAGTATTATGTGTTCTTTTTTTTGTATATTGACTATTTATAAGTGCTTTCTTGAAGCCTATATAAATAAAGATATTTTGAATTTGAATTTGAATTTGATGATAATATATATTATTTTTTACTCTGGTAATTTTCAAGTTCTGAGTAAACGTGTTTTTTTATGGATATTACAAATGATTTACACATAATTAAAATGTGTATAGCAAGACTTTAATACAAATGACAATGTTCATCAAACATAATGTTTTCCCCTTTTATGATTTGAACCTATGGGCATAAAACTAGAACTAGGCTGCCACTGAGAAGAAGCTAAAAAAAGTCTGTAGTTTTGACATTGCATCTATGTAATTTGATTGCTGTAGAGTGATCCTCATTGTTTAATAACTTAGAAATAAAATAAGGATTATTTTTATTTGAATAAAATATTTAAACTGTGTTGATTAACACATATATCGGTATTTATATCTTAAAATAATATCCGTTATAGCATTCGGAATTATTTTTCAACTGTCGTTTAATAAAAATATATATTTAAAATTATAAAAAATAAAATTGTGCCAAAAATAAAATTTATTCAACTCAAAGTAAGTAAATAAGCAAAGTTACATTTTTCTCCGAACCTACTTGAAACGTTATATTAACTTATAAGTTATTGCAAATTCCAGAAAATGGAATTAATTTAAATGTTTTTCCAGTGTAAGTATGTGCAATTCTCAGATATCAGACTATTCCATGGATGTATTTTGTAATATATATAAGTTTAGATTTCTAGTATAATACTTATTTGATTTTGAAATACTTCTTTTTTACATATTTTTAATTAAATATGTAAACAAATGTTATATGATTCACACACCCTCAAACCGTAAATTCTAAACCAAAACTTAAAATTTTTTAAGTAAGTATTAATGATAAATGGAAAACATAAAGAAAAAAGTAATAGATATGAATTATTTCAAGAATTCGAAATTCCAAACAAAAATAAATACTAAATTGCGATCGTTACTTTAAGACTTTAAGTTGGCTGTGCCGCAATTTAAGCCATAGGGCTTAAATCACTTTAAGTCGAATCTTCCGCTGCGCGCTATATGAATTTTCCTAACCTCAAAATCATAATAAACCGTTCAACTTGACTTAAAAATCAAAAAGTCTTTGCAAGTTTAAACTCCACTAAATAACCATAATACTCTTCTCTACATTTAATTTTTCTTCAACTGTCCCAATAGCTTAACCCAACAATTGTAATAATAATTGCTGGGGAGAAATACAGCTCACGCACGTAGATTTAAAAACCTAAAAGTAAAATGCAAATATGGTATGACCAAGGGGAAATCCCGAAGCCATGAACACGAGGACGAGGGAAACAAAAAGACTAATTAATTAATGCGAGCATTCGTAATTTTGCAAAACGAGCCCCCGGGCGAGCTACTTAACAGCGGCTCATTCGGAGGACTCGGAGGTCATTGTAAGAATAAAATTAAAAAAAGTCTCATACCAAATACAATAGCAAAAACATAAATTGTTCTATAAAAAGCATATTTATATGTACCTATCTAAGTATTTGTAAGATAATGCGTAATTTTATGTAATCTATGTAAATTGATTTAAAATAATCTGTTGAATGATTTAGCTAGATACAACAACACATAAATACAAAAACAATGTAAGATTATTGGAAGCATGACGTTTGGACGACAAGTACAAATGCAAAAACTATATATCTTGCCAAATAATCTTGAAAATCAATTTCTACTTAATTAACAAAATATTCTTAATACTAATTAAATAGAAACCAAAAAAAGTACAAAAAAAAATATAGAAAATAATTAACTTCTATTTTTATCATGTTGAGGGAGGTCAAGAATATTCTCACTGCATTTAGTGTTAATTTATATTTGGCTGATTAACACTTATAGTCTTAAAAACTAGAAAAAGAACGGAAAGACTTAAATAAAATTTAACCCTTAAATACAACTCAAATAAAAGGCCAAAAAAAGAACCAAAATAATAGCAAACAAAATACCAGCAACTCACCTGTTGAAACGGACATCCGAACACAACAACTACTTTATCTAAAATCCTCAATTATAAATTCCAACACCAAAATTCTGTGTCAATTACAGGGATTTACAGTTCCATCGTTCATAAATTATTCAAGTTCGCTACGATTCGCGCGTCGATAGAGTACCGTAGCGTCGAGCGTAGACCCGCTACGAGAGCCACGTAGCGACTACCGCTACGACGCGTAGCCGACTGCGAACAGCAGCGTTCGGCCGACATCGGGTCTTTACGAAAAGGCCCGAACGAAGCACAAAGTTATTTAAGTCCAGCTCCAGACTGGCTCATTTTCGGTCGCGCTAATTACGCCACTCAAATTACGCCCGGATGACTTGTGTCTAGTGTTGATGTTGACCGTTAGCAATTTTACCTAGGTGCTGCATTTTATCGCTGCTTTTGATTTTACCGGAACAGTTTGTTGGGAAGCAGACTTATAAATTTCAACTCTGATAAAATGTTTTAAGGTTGGCTAGCTGTGAGCTATATTAAACTATTTGATTTAAGTATGGATAGTGAAGTATACGGATACTATTAATGGGTGTCCTATAACGTCTTTTAATTTTTAAATTAAAACTTTTAAACTGTAGGTGTCATAAAATATCATTAAACCGACAGACAAACTTATTACTGTATTCCAAAAAGAACTGACCTGGATTAACGTAAGAACTGGACTAGCCAGTTTTAGGTTATCTGAGGTAAAGATTCTACAGATATAAAGCAACGTATTTTGGACTCCGCGGTCTAAATTGCCAACGGGGCAAATTCACTGTCTTAAATTTTCTTCCACTTAATCATTCTTGCCATAATCGTTGTAATCATGATATAGACGTGTGTTTTGCTATATACTTCTGAATCGCAACTAAATATGTGTCTGTGTAACTTACTTTTTATTGATTATGTGATTGTGTAGGCGACGAGCAAGCAACTTGTTACTACTTTTTCACAATGTTCCATCTGACCCAGCCCATTGTCCCACATTGGTCTGGGACTTAAAAATAATGTATCAACAGTGGTTCTTGCCTAGCATGTCGTAAAAGGCGACTAATGGTACCTATATCGGGTTTTGGGTATGTGATTGTGTAGGCGACAAGCTTGCCACTTGTCACTACTTTTTCACAACTTTGCATCTAACCCAGCCCAGCTTTATTTTCGGCTGAATGTGCTTAAAGGCACCTGCTGACCCCGTTACTCTGCCTACCCCTCCGGGTATTATGGACGTGATGTTATGTATGTATGTTTGTATGACTTCCTTTTACAGATTTCTAAATAAATATTTACGTGATTGATAGCTTAGACTACATAGCTATCTAGAAATGTAATATGTCAATTATATCCACACATCGCCACCGGACATTTATAAAAATAGCAAGACTAAATAAAAAACATAAAAAACGAATTGCTTAGGTAGAAAATAAATCGTAGGCTACAATCTTTCCATGTACATATAATCCACGCTTTGTTTTCGATTTTGTCGAATTCACGCTCGGGAATAACACGATCACAAAACGATGAAATCAAAGCTAAATACATCGTTATATTTTTGGTCCCGCCAGATTTGCCCGCGCCATTTTTTATTCGAGTCGATTCTTTTATGACGCAAGTGTGTTCGAAAACGACTAGCGACTGAGATGTAAGAAGCGGAACTATAAGTTGGAGAAGTTGTTTTTATACGCATTTGTTAATATCATTTAGCAAGAATAATACTATGGCCCATATTGGTCTGGGACTTACAAAGAATGTGCAAACTGTGTTCCTTGCCTAGCATGTCTTAAAAGGCGACTAATGGTATATCGGGTTTTAGGTATGAGATTGTGTTGGCAATGGGCCACTTGTGACTGCTTTTTCACAATTTTTCATCTAACCCAGCGCAGTGTTATTTTTGGCTGAAATCCGTTAAAGGGGCTTGTTGTCCATTTAGCCTTGCCGGGGACTATGGGCGTAATCTATACATTAATATATATACTTAATATTATAAATCTGAAGATTTTGTTTGTTTGTTTGCTTGAATGCGCTAATCTCAGAAACTACTGGTACGATTTGAAAAAATATGTCTGTGTTACCTAGCCAATTTATTGAGGAAAGCTGTATATCATCACACTTTACGAATAAAAGCGGAGCACCAAAAAATAATGTTTAAAAATTAGGGTCTTTCCTACTTTTAAGAGCTTCCACTGCGTGCTTTGCTTGTAACTTTTTTATCCCAGCAGCATCTATAGTACAAGTACATATTCATTTGTAGGTCGGAGCGCTAAACCGATTGTTGAAAATAGCTGGGATTCCGGTAATCTGTTTTTGTTCTGGGGAGCCTTCCAAGCAGATCGGGGCCACTATAAATCATTTTCGAATATTTTGCGGAGCATCATTCAAATCTATTATTTGATTTTAAATCCATTTAATTTTAGGACAGTTGCGGTTTTTTAAAATCTTCCAGATATAGCCTTAGTAATTTAATTTTATAAAGCATAAAACTGCAACTATTTGATAACTTTACTTAACATACTTTAAGTACAGGGAGTATCCGGTAGGATAATGTTTTATAACCTATTTACATCATATAGTCGCTACATATACGCGTTGCTTGAAAAAACATTCTAACGGGGGTTATCATTATCAGCCGATATGTGGTTAAGGTCTTTGTTATATGGAAATCAATGTATTATGGGGCAATAAATGTATGTATATCACAACACTGAAATCTCCCACGAACCTTTAAAAATGTACTCTAAATATTCTAGCTTTATTTGGCGTCCAATTGTCTATCTATTGTAGATTTAATATTGAAACTTTGTTATCCCAGCCGCATCTATAGTACAAATACCTATCCATTCGTAGGTCGGCGCGCTAAACCGATTGTTGGAAATAACTGGGATTCCGATAATCTGTTTTTGTTCTGCGGAGCCTCCCAAACAGATCGGGGCCACTATAAATCATTTTCGAATGTTTTGCGGTTTTATGTGGATTTTCGCGGGCCCAGTTTATCTTGTTACAATTTAGGATTGGCGGAGGATAGGGTGATTTATAAGAACCTATAGAGGGCGATGGCATTGGGAATAGATGCAGTCTTTACCGGATAGCGCGGGTGTGATTTGTTTGAATATTTAGGTCGTGTTTGTGTGGAGGCTGGCCGTTTTGACATAGTTCGGAAAAAACAACTTCAGATTAGTTTATGGAGTTTGGTAGCCTAGTGGCTATTCAATTTTGTTCGGCCGCAAAAGTCGGTCGACGCACAAGGGTTTTTATGTTGAATTGTCAAGCAATTTTATATATAGATTAATTTTATGTTTATATATTGATTGGCTCGATGGCGCATTCGGTAGTGACCCTGCCCTATGCGCCAAGAGTTGTGAGTTCGATTCCCACCCAGGACAAAGATTCGTATGATGAATACTTGTGTTTGTTCTGTGTCTGGGTGTTTATATCAAATATTTAAGTATATATTTGTAATACCACTGTTGTTTCTGATATCCGTAACACAAGTGCTTAAGCTACTTACCTCGGAGTCAGATCAATGTATGTGATGTAGTCGGATATTTATTAATTTATTTATTTATGTCTAGGTACACAAATAAATAAAAAAATAAATATCTCGACGGTAAGAAAGTTGGAATATTCAATTTATCTGGTTCGCCTATCTTAGGGTCAGATGACAGTCTAAAGTAATAACCAGACTTGCTTGAATGATTGAAACATAATATATGTGAAAGATATATATATATATATGTGGAAGACGAATGAAGTTATTTATAAAACATATTTTGACATACGTAGTTTATAAAAACTGCTTAACGGATTTTTACTTACTTGGTATGTAAAAATAAAACTTATGAAGGTTAGATGTTAGACGCTTCGATTTAATTACTGTATATATATTTTACTTTATATAAAACTAAGATCATAGTACAAAAGTATTCCATCATGAAATAAAAGGAACTATCAGAAATAATATTTTATATTACCTAAGCTATCATATTTACCCCAAATTCGTATTGAAACTTAGCTAAAAACTAATGAAACTCCAATCTTTTCCAATTACTATCCAACCCCTAACCGTTATTCGCACGATACATAAATTTGTTGTTATTTATGTAGCTACGTGACTAGACAAACAGAAGCAAAGTTAAAAGGGTCTGTTAATGTCCTTACACCGAAAAAGGCATTTTCTCTGACACATGAAAACCCTATGAGAAAACCCAATATTCTGTCACTAAAAAACCTTTTACCGAGTGTAAATTGTTAGCGACTTTTTTCTTCGGTGTGCATTTAATATTAACGTTACAACGCCTAAATATGGCGCGTTGTAAAAAGCGTTATGTACGAGGCTTAATTCCGAGCATTCGTTACTATATCGCCCGCGACGAAAAACCCACCTGCGTCCTGATGGAATGATAACGTTTCACTTTTTTCGCGCCCGTTCGGAATCGACTTAGGAACACCGTGCCGCCTCTTAAAATCCTTTAACTCTCGTATATTTGCATAAGTTATTTGAAAACGTGCGCTCAGCATATTGCTGTGAATATTTAATGTTGCCTCGTGATGCCTACCCAAAAATATTTCTTTGAGGCATCCGAAACACTATTCAGTCAACTACGCAGCGTGAATAAAAATTTCTTCTGCGAGAATGCGTGTTACATCTACTGATGTTTAGAGATGCTTTTAGTGGAATCACTATATCGCGTGTTCTATAAACATTAGACGGATATTATTAATAGTTGTGTTCAGTAATACAAATTGTCTGGTCGTTACTAAAAGTTTCAGTTACAGAGTTACGGGCTATCAAGATTGATGGAAATATACATTACTCTTTTCTAATTACAAATAGTCTCGATGTTTTCCATAAATTTTTCTTGTACCATGTTTAGTAGAAAAGAATAACATTTTGATATTATTTATCGTTTCAGTTATCTGATCGTCTTTTCAATATTAGTGCATTAATTCACGTACGCCTCATCATTATCTTTGCTATCCCAACCTGATTGTTTAACAACTAAGTATAAGTACTTTATTTCATAATTGTTTTCTATTTTAAATGAATTTCTATATTTGTATAAATCTGAATGTGAATCTTATTATATACAGCTTCGAAAAAACATGCAACTAATGTTTCTCCTGAGCTATGAAAGAATCCGATGACAGTTCGTTGAGTAAGTATAAATAAATCCGGATAGTTTTAGATGTGGTCAACACAATATCTCAAACTAAGGAGGAAATAATGAGACTTATTTAAAAAAGATGAGTTCGCGAATATAAACAAAAACATTTCATTTCATTTCACCTCAAACCCCGCTGAGAGACAATCTCGCGAATGTATTCCGTCTGAGAGAGACGTATTGATTCCTCATTCCTTTGCCAACCGGCTGTAAAGCAGTCTTTATAAAACAACTGCGAACTTTAAGGCCCGCATCTATGAGCCTCAGACCGAAATAATAAAACATTCAGAGCGTACTCTCATGCGCCCCTGTAAGTATTGAGTGGCAATTCAGAGAAATATAAAACTAAGTGACTTTCCGATGCTAAATGTTTGGTCGTGTAGTGAGGCGTTTTGGGTGGGATCATTTGTTTCTATTTTACAGGAAATAGCAATCAAATCCAACTTTAATTTGGTTTCCTTATAACTCCACTTGCATTTTAAATATGATCTCCACAATAATATAAGTATTATACGTAATTACAAAAATAACTGAATATTTTACAATTTTATTATAATTTATAATGTTTTCGGTAACAATAAACGGAATTAATCAACTTTTTTTAGACATACAAACATAAAACTAAACGCATAGGGCAATTGTTATAATTTTTTTTGTTTCCGTGAAATATTTCTCTTAGGATGAATTTGAGGTCTAGTATACAATTACGTTATATATATATATATGTCATTACATGTGTTAAATAGAGACCTTCTCGTATACCTTAAAAACATTCATCAAAACAAACGAACCCCGTATTTCCTAGTCCTATTCACAACGCATCCAAAACGCTTTAAAAGAGATACTCCACAATCCTCCCCTTACGTGTGTCGTACGCAAATGGGCTTTTATGTCAAACAGAATTCAATTCGCGCGAAGTGGCCCAAACTAATGTACCCATTGTACTGTCGCGGACATACATCATCTTGCCAGTACCTGCCCCGAGTTCTACGGAGGATTTGAATAGATACCCCATATCATTGCGTCGTGAATTGTTCATAAATCTTCCTATATGCCGCCTTTTGTTTAGCCCGGGTGGTGAATGCCCTCCGAGCTTAGGCAAATTCGTGCCTCCGCTGAAATTGGGCGGTGTTGAGCGAACCACACAAGTGGGTCCTGATAATGAATTAGCTGACTTGGCTATTGTTCGTTGTCGTTATGTTATTACGTACGTACCTACTTATTAAACCAATGTTTAAATAAGTAGGTACGGCCTACATTCATACATTCAGCCAACCGTCAAAGCTCAATAGCTTTGACGGTAGGCTGAATGTAAACCGTGTTCAATAATTTATTCTAGTTTGTTCGTATAACATGTCTAGAACGTTCTAGTAGTTATTAATTTACATCATACTAGCTCACTTAATTTGCGACCTGACAACGTTGTTTACCATACAGTTGCTAAAGTATATCCTAAACTATAATTATCTGACTATATTTTTAGTAAGGACCTCACCATATAACTTTAAGACTCTTACTAACCTATATAGGTCTAACAATGCGTTCCACTATACATATGAAGTTGTCATAACCACTAAGTATAAAATGCTGTAGATTTAACAAAACCAAGATGGAGTATCTAACCATGGTCCCCATAACATTTAGCTTGGAGGAATCTACTTCCATTTCTCTTATCAACATGATAATTATTATACTGCTAAATATTATAGCCTACTAAGTCCTGGGGTTCATCTAAGGTAGATAACATTGGATTTATCACTTAAACCTGACATTGTAATTTAATCATTATTTATTTATTGTGAACTAGCTTCTGCCCGCGGCTTCGCTCGCGTGGTACATCGATGAAATATGGCCTATATGTTATTCAGGTGTATGAGGTATTATTCGAAAGTTTCATTAAAATCCATTTAGTAGTTTTTTTTGTGGAAGAGTAACAAACATCTATCCATACATACAAACTTTCGCATTTATAATATTAGAAGAATGTACCTTTCTCTGAAAATGTAAATTCTATGTGTTTAAAGAGCGTGACGACCAACAGCAATGAAGAAATAATTTAAATAAGATGATAGATAATATCTTAGCTGAAATAGATCCAGCTAATTTATTATTATTGACTATAGAGATAATAGCAAAAGAAAAATAACTTTAAATAATCCAAGACTTGTATTTAAAGAAAATTTCCAATTTCAAATTTATCCAAGTTTTTTATTAAGATGTTTCTGTTATTTTCGCTTCTTGCTGAATCTTGAATTCTTCTTGAATCTCTAGATTAAATTCCTCTATCGTTTTTCTAGCATGGTCTTACTCTACAGATGTACATTATCTGTTCATTGCTTTTACACAAAAGCTTATTAGTATTGAAATCAATATCGATGGTATAGGTAGTATCTGAGAAGACATTTGAATAATCTGTATCTGTAAAATAGAGAAAAATGTATAGCTCGATGATGTCAAATAATGTTTGATTAGAACATTACTTTGTATTCGTTGAAAAACAAAACCTTTTTTTGAAAACTCAAAATAGTTTTACATATTATGTCTTTAGAAATTACATAGCTAATGCAGTATTTATAACCTGAGGTTCCTTTATCTAACTTTTAAAACCTTAGAAGAAATCCTAATAAACCAAAGCGGAATCAGCTTTTGTTTATTAGGATTTCCTCTAAGGTAAGGTATCTCCTTTTAAAACAGAAATAAATCAGCAACTCCTAAAATGAATAATAAAGAAAGTTAATGCCTAACCACTTCCCCGACTTTGTAATCCTGACCGAGTTAAACCAGCGAATATAAAACAATATCTGATCCGAACCTGAGGTATCTAAATTAATTTAGCGAGGAGCGCCAAGCCGAGGTGTCAGACCACACACCCGACTTCTATACAACTCCTAATTTATGAAAGCTGCAAGACGGATGAAGTTAGTATAAAATTATTATCATAATTTCTCACCAAAAACTTCCGGGTGAGTTCGAGCCATGAATATGCATAGGGAAAGTTTGCCGCGTGCCAACTTTTTATGAGGCCTGTCAGAATACTTGTACTATTGTTGTAATTTGCATTTTTACTCCGCCATTCTTAGACGTTTCGCTACGGTATTTAGTTAATGTGTTATGGCAAATTCATTATTCATAACGCTTATTAAAAAGCCACGAAGTTTTGGTGTTTTAAAGCATACATTTTCTTGATAAAATTGCAGTAACTTATTATGCAATCTTCCTCCATAATTTTTAAGAATAATTAACAATAACAATTTGGATCAATCTTTATTACTTGTACCTTATTGGAAATTCATAAATAAATGAAAGCACTATAAACTAGCAGTGAAGACATAATAGATGAGTTAATTTGTAGCCCTTGGTTACAAAGGAGAACAATATTAATTTCTTTTACAGCACATTTTTAATAAAGGACCCGTCAAAATCTAATTTCATCAAAGCACCAAATCTTATTCCGGACCGAGTGTCGAAAAAATCATAGCCCTTTTTATTACATCAAAGCAATTTCGTTTTTTTTTTGATTGACACCAAAAATTCGCAACATAAAAGTTTCGGTGCCAGGTAAAATTTTATCCATATTTCAGATCTGGCAAGCACTATTTTTTCGTATTGCCAATGCCATTTATGTTTTGATATATTTGTATAGGCTATTCAAATACTGTGACCATCCCTTAACAGCTGTGCAGCTACATATGTTATATTCACATTTCTGTAAAAGCTTTCTCACAATTTTGGATGAAAACACGCCGACCCATTTCAAGTCTTTTCACTGCTTTCGGTCTCGTGAAAGAAAGCAATAAAGTCTAGCTCTGTATAGATTCTTAAGATGCAGGGAAACAAAAGAGAAGGAATGGTGAAAGTTACCTATAATTTTTGCATAATGTCAGTATCAATAAATTGAGCTTTGACTTGACTTAACTCAAAATGTTTTGTCACTATATCCATTAGAAGAATTTATATAAAAAACGATAAATTATTTAAAACCGGTATTGCAATATTCACACAATGTAACTTGTTTGTAAAATCCCGTTGCAAAATAGACAAAAATCCATACTGTGCTGAAGTTAATATTTTATAATTTCATGTCACTATGCTGAAAAAACGTCGATGAAATATTCAACCAATCGGTCCGCGCCGGTTGCGACGACGTATGGAATGAATTATTAAAGTACCTACATTTTTCCTAGCCGAGTAATTGAAAGTTAGACCTAGGTACCTACAGTGGCTATAAGTTTTCAATTATTTATAGCATAGAGACCGACTAGTTTAAATTGGTAGCTAAAACATTCCACTTATATCACAGTAGGGCTTTTTAAATACTACTAAAATATTACATTAGTAAATTATTCAGATGACGTAGATATACTTATGAAGGCTTATAATAGATGAATGAAGTTAATTGATATTCCGCTCACATATGCAAAATTCGTATAAAAATATAGGTACTACTTATAACTTGTGATTGTCATGTATCTCAAAAAAATATGAGATAAATTTAAGTAATTGAACTTTATTCTTAGTTTCAGAGAACAATCATCAAAGCAATCGACTATAAAGTAAATAGTAAACTTAATTGGACAACAACACGATTGAAAGAAAATAACTGGTGTGCATATCACTACTATTCACCAAGCAGAACGGAGCAAAAATAGCAATCACAAAATAGACCATAAAAGCATCTGAGCGTTGCACTTCACATGACTAGCGGGGAATATGTCAAAAAGAAGTGAAATTGAGTGGTCCGGGCTACACCGTACCCACATGCATTGTGGAATCCCGACGGTGTCACTGACAGGCAAAGAGTAATGCGACGGATACTTTTACACTTTGATCTATGGCGACGCTCAGAAATGCCCTTACGAGTACACGCTTTGCACGAACTGATACTTGTGAAGGGGGCGATGTGGATGTCGCTCGAGTTCTTAGAAATATGTATGAAGTGCAAGGTTTCGTATTTCAGACATTTCGTGATGGCATGACAAATAGTTGATAGGGAAATTTGTACCAATAGAACATAACATAACGCACATAATCACCAAAGGGGTAGGCAGAGTCAACAAAACTGGGTTAGATAGAAAATTGTGAAAAAATAGTGACAATTGGCTAGCTCGTCGCCTACACAGTCACACACCCAAAAACCCGATACACCATTAGTCGTCTTTTACGACATGCTAGGCAAGAATTACAGTTGGCACATTCTTTTTAAGTCCCAGACCAACATGGAAGAATGGCCTGGGTTAAATGGAAAATTGTGAAATAGTAGTGACAAGTGGCTAGCTATAATTTGCTATAATTTGTCTCCAACCAACATGGGACAAATTATAGATTTAGTCATTTTAGAAAATGTTAATTTTTCTGAGGTTTAATTATCGTATTTCGATTGTGCAGGCACAAACTAATCAATTGTTAAACTGTAATATATTATAACGATTAACAAATACAAGTTCGGGTACAAATTAATATTCTTTGAGTACCAAATAAAATTATGAGAAATGTTTTACAACATATATATTATATATGATGTGATAAAATATTTTTAGATCTTCTTCTGAAAGTATGTATGTATGTATATGCTGTGAAAAATATAAAAAAAAAAATGAAAAATATGTACCAAAAATTCGAATATAATCTAATAATTGCTACGAGAATCTTAATAATCAATATCTGCTAATAATCTAATAAGTTTAATATTTTAATCCGTCGAACATGCTTTATGTTGTTAAACCAATAATACATATTAATAAAACTATAAAAAAATTGTAGGTACAATATAAGAACTAATAATTTATAACATTTAATATTGAGAGTCATTTTCTAATGATTCAGAAATTGGCGCCCTTTGACATAAAACAGTACTAACCTCCCTAGAATCCCAATTCTATAGAGTGCCTGTCTATTGTATAGAAAAGATGTGTCGTATCGAATATAAATTGGATATAAACGCAAGCTGAATTTTGTTTCCGTCATTTTTAAAACGTAATTGTGCTAGGCTATTGATGCAAAGAACATCAATTATTAATATGTACATTTAAATTTCACAAACAAAATTTAGCTTCAACTTCTTGCTATTGATGTATTAAAATTTAAAATATTAAATTTAGCTTGAATTTCTTGCTACTGATGTATTAAAATTGTAACTAAATAATAATTTGATTACCCATACTGTTGTTGATGGTATTAAATATTTATTTCTTTACTTATAGATATTAGAGAAATGTAAATCTACCCAAATATTTTTGTGAACTATTACATTCTAAGTTTAATTGTGTTACGTGTGAACAAATACTAAGTCAGAAAATAACATAAACGGCACCTACAACAAAAAACCTATAGTTCATTCCGTATAAGCAGGCGAGGAAATGAGGACCGCATGAAACAACCGCTAACGGTCTCCAGGCGGTGTTTATGAAACACTGCTAATCCCCGCGATTAGTAAGAAAATGCGACAAAAAAAAACTGCACGTAACGTTGTTCGTCGTTCGATCGGCAGAACCGTCTTTCATTAAAGTAATAGAGCTATTAAGTTAAATACAGGGGGTGCGGGAAATAGAACCACTGGCACGCCAATAACTGAGATGCCTTAATAATGGCAAACGGCTAGAAGCAATGTGGGTATGAATTATTTATGCCGCCTCGGGGCATTGAACTTCTGAAAGAATAACTGATGAATTAAAACTCGGTACGGCTGCGATGTTTTCTTAAGTACAATGTTGTGACGGAAAGTTGGCGGGGGCGTTACGCGTATAATATGATGCTGAGAAAGCATTTTTATATTCGAGAAAATGACGAAATAAGGTAAAAGTCTAGAGGTTTTACCATAAAACCATTTATGCGGCTTGAAAGTTGTTTGTGAAAAATGGGATCATTTAAGGGATTATGAAATTAAGAATTTTTGGAAAATTTACTATTGTTTTTTATATTTGTGGATTATTTTATATTTACATGAACTGTTAGCACTATTTAAATACTAACTATTTAAATACACTAGGTCTGCTATGGACAAAATGAAAAGGATTTGGGGTAATAGGAACATTACCAAGGCCACAAAAACCAGGCTTGTTTATTGCCTGATATTCCCCATTTTCCTCTATGCGTCGGAGACATGGACTCTTCGTGAAACCGATAAGAAGAGGGCTGACGCATTGGAGATGTGGTGCTGGAGACGGATGCTGGGAGTATCGTGGATTGAGTTTCGTACAAATGACTCCATATTAAAAGAACTCGGCATCAGACAACGCCTATCAACCACACTTCAATCACGGATTTTGACCTTTTTCGGCCATGTATCTCGTCGCGGTAATGACTCCATAGAGCGTCTCGTAGTGCAGGGAAAAGTTGAAGGCACCAGACCACGTGGTAGATCACCAATGAGATGGACAGACCAGATCAAGGCTCACTCATCGTGATTCACAATGATGACCACGACCACTCTGGCAAGAGTGTAACGACTAGGAAGGAAAGAAGATAGATAGTCGTCTCAGGTCGGGCATTGTGCTGGTTTCCATTACATTACAAGAGTATCAGTAGTATCATATAATTTTAATTTAATTAACGTGGTCATATTAATATGTTAAATGTGATCTGATAAAATTTATTTGAAAAAATATTACTCTCAAAGATTTATATAGTGTAAACATCGGATAATTAGTCTGTTGGTGATTGATGCAAATAAACGCTTTTCGTATCTTAAGGGCTACTAACTTTCCTAAATTAATTGCACCTACGAGGGTACAACATAAACCAGAACGGACAACGATCTCCAAGTTTAAATGAGTTTCAACTTTTATGTTTAGTAATGTAATTCAATATTGAAACGGGTGACAAAGTGTCCACGCTCTTTTTATTAAATGGCACAGGCGATATTTGACTGTACCCTCACGATTTAAAGTTGAGTCTGGTGTGAAAATTCAAACCTCACTACCTCTTTTGAGGGGCAACTTTTTTCGCCAAACGAAAGGCCTTAATTCAACTTTTCTAAGTTTTTCATTGAGGTCATTAAAAGTGGATGACTTTAGGGAATCGGGCGCGGCATTCTAATTAAACAAATTGTAAGGCACGCCAAAACGTGTGCCTGCCATTTGAAGTAAAACGCTACTTTCTCTAGAACTTTTTAACGCTGATGAGTTGTACCTCGAGGCCGCAATTTAAACTTTGAATTAATTATGAATTCCTTGGCTAAAGATGCACGAATACGCTCTTGTGACGTGTAATTTTGAAATTTTCCCCGGGCGTAAGCGTATGAAATAAACATTTGCATCGCCGTGCCGACTCTAACTTACTACAGGCAAAACTTTTGTTAAGACTTTCGTTCAAAGGTAATTTTATACCTACACAGTTCTGTTCAATTTCGTCTGTCATTACAGTTTCTTTGTCAAATAAAGTTGAAATTACTTAGTTCACTCTACTTTCAGTTATTTAAATAGAAAGTAATACTGTTATGTTATATAAATTGCCCCAAAGTTAACCTATACCTTGATTTTATGACGGGTCAGAAGAAAAACAATAGAGTGCGACTACTAGATAAAAAATATGTTGCTTTATATTTAGATCCCAGTGTAAAACTAAAAAACAGTTCAGCATGCATCAAAAAATAAAAATCGTCCTGGATCCAACGGCTAGATTGATGATGTGGATAATATTTGTCATACTGATTGAGCTTCATCTGGAAGAAATTAGCTAATATATACCTCAGTTATATAAGGAGAGTTACCAATAAAATGTTAACTAATGAAACACTTCTACAATATTTAAGCCGTGATCCTTTTTTTTTTTTTTTTTTTACGTGACGAATGCATTTGCGCACCGTCCAAGTAAACCTAGGTTCGGCCTACGAGGGATGTGTCGGGCTCAGAGGCGGGGAAAGCACTCTACTACCGACTAAACCTCACGGTGGTCATTCTTCGGGCGTTGGCGCAGATTCCGGGCTCCCCACTCGGGACTCTACGCGAAATCTACGTCTACGCCGCTGCCGATCCATGCGGCCCATCTCGAGGGAGAGGCAACCTCGCCCCCAGAACACCTTGCGGTGCTTATGACGGCACAGACCACAGTGTCACCCCATCCTATTTAACGGACGAGGATCCACGTGTCGTCATCTTCTCTGGGGCTGCTTAACGAAGTGAATGCAGGCCCCCCCGCAAACACTCCACAGCCCCAAAGGCCCTTTTAGTCGCCTCCTACGACAGGCAGGGATACCACAGGAGTATTCGGAGCCCCCCCTGTAGGGCGCCGCCGGGCTAGACACCATCGCCACGGCGGCCTCGCCTTCTGCGTCGGGCGGGATTGTCGAGCTCGCGCTGACGTTCGGCGCTCTCCTTCTGCGACATAACGAAGCCGCAGAAGGAGAGCACCGCCTCCCAGGAGCTCTGGCTCGCCACCATGGCTGACACCACGGATGGCAGCGAGAGGTCCTGCCCAACGGCGGCGGAGAGCGCTGCGCGCTCGCCGGCAAAAGCCGGACACACCTCCAGCGTGTGCTGGGCACAGTCCTCGATGGCACCGCAATGGTGACACGACCTGGACTCCTCCCGACCAATCCGACACAGGTACTTCCCGAAGCAACCATGCCCCGAGAGCACCTGCGCCAGATGGAAGGTTACCGCGCCATGGGTCCGGTCTAACCATGCGGCTAGGACTGGCCGGATCGCTTGGATGGTCCGAAGACCAGCTCCAGGATCGGCTAGTCGCGCGTCCCAGAGTCCCACGGCAAGACCGCGGAACTCTTCCAACCAGGAATTCACCTCGCGAGCGGTGACCCCGTGGACTGAGGACCGACGCGCCTCCTCTCGGCAATGGAACACGGCCGAGAGGGCTCTCGCGTCAAGGTCCCAGGGGAGGGCACTAGCTAGAAGCCGTGATCCTTGAACAACTGATGTAGTACTAATAAGAGAAAAACAAACAACCAATTAATTTAATCACGATTTAGAAATGTTTAATCACAATTACTATCATCATCTTCCTAGCGTTATGTCCCGTGCTTAGACGGGGTTCGCTTAGACCATGATCCAGGATTTAGCGACTGCCGATCTGACCTTCGTAACCCTAAGATAGGGGAACCAGACATTTTTTGGATCATAGTTACAAATCCAAAGATGTTTGAATTTGCAGGTTTCATCACGATGTTTGCCCTCACCGTCGAGCTAGTGGTATAAATACGTACATAGATTTGAAAATTCCAGAGGTACGTGCCCGGCATTGAACCCGCACCCCTCGGTTAAGAGGCGCGTACCGAGACCTTACCATTGAGCTACCACCGCTCCTCACAATCACAATTACTAAGCCTCTTATAATAACATTCTAATATAGTATTATATAGTAGCTGTCGTTTCCCAACATAAACATGCCCGCCCGTGCGTGTATTTTTCCACATTTTAACATAAAAGGGTGAGTATATAACAGAACATTTTGATGTTACACCCAAACGAACAAAGATCGTGGAATGAGGTCAGACATATACACATCAAAACATCATTATCCTGGAAAATGAATGAGCTTCGTTTAATGTTCAAAGGTAACCAAATAACTACGTGTTTTGCGTTATTTTAAAGGTATTTTGAATAAGAATTTGAAGTAAGAAATATGTAATCGAGCTACCAATATTATAAACATACATAATATACATACATACATAACATCACGCCCATAATCCCCGAAGGGGCAGGCAAAGTCAAAGGGACAGCTGGGCCCTTTAACCACATTCAGCTAAAAATAAAACTGGGCTGGGTTAGATGGAAAATTGTGAAAAAGTAGTGACATGTGACTAGTTTGTCGCCTACACAAAATTATAAAACTTCGTAAAATCTTTACAATCGGCCATAATTGATGCAATATGAAGAACTGTATACTCTTTATTAACACGATTAATTTATCTGTTTCTAATAATACGGTTTAATGGATTTACCTTATAAGGTATCTATAGTTTATCTAGATTGTGGTGAAGACGATGTTTTTTTTTTATAAAACGACAATGCGGTATCTGACCATTCTATTATTAAGATCTTACCTGCCTTAGTTCTCTTATTTAGTTTGATGTATAAATGAATCACTGAAATGTGGGCTTAAGTTTTTTGTTAATTAAAATATAACCCGCAAAACACCCGTGTGGTCTTGACATTGCAACAAAAAAGTTGGCGAAGTTTGAGTAAGGAAAGCTTAAGATAAGACGAAAAAAAATTAACTGTATAAAGCTCTCTAGATTTAAGAGCGCTTTTGCTATATTCTTTCAGCTTTTTTTACATCAAGTCTTCGCAAACTTTTGTACCTATATACTTTTAAATAAACTTTTGTAGTTGGTTAAATATTTATAAATCTTCAAAGCAAGCGTCTTTTTTAATAGAAATAACCTCATCCCTCATTGGTCTTCGTTAACAAATCATATCTTTCCCTCTAATTTTTTTATTTCTTCACAAATGTTTTTTCAAAAAATACCCGAAGGTGTACAATCCATTTAATTTCCTTCGAACATTAAATAAAATGAAATGGTTTCTTTATTTTGAAAGTAAATAGAATGCTCTAACTTAAGTCAAAATCTACAAGTCCAGCGAACTTAGTACACTCTTATAATGTAAACAAACCGTGACGCTATTTACAAAAAGAGGCTTAGCGGCAAATTTAAAAGAATTACACACTTAGGGCGCGAGGCGACTTTATTAACTGATTAATTCAGTCTGCGAGGACATATTTTCGCAATTTTGTTTCCACAACGAAGGATACATCGGACCATAAATTAGGGGCAATGGCGTCGACCTGCTGTGAGTTTTATTGTGATTTATGCGACCGATTATCGACCCACTAAAACTGTTAAATCATTAGTTTATCGAGCGTTACTGTGTATTATTCAGACTAATTGCGAAGTTAATCATGTGCCCTGTTACTCGTACAATGACACAGAACAATCTAAATAGCACTATCCATATTTTTCAAATTATGTAATACAACAAAAAATACACTCTTTCGTTTGTTTTGTTTATTATTTCACCTCCATCGCCACTATATAGTAGACCAGAATAATAATTATAAGTACAAATTCGTTGGTAATCGTAATAGGGATGATGACTGCATCAAAAAACTGTAATTCTATATAGTCCGTTAGTTAGATTATATAAAAATACTAGACACATATTTTTCGCTTCATCAAATGAACAAAAAATCACAAAGATAGAGAGCATCAAAGTTTTGGAGTGGGGGATTGCGACGTCACTATTTTGTAAAAATTTTAGGAAAGCGTGACGTCAATCGCAACTTGAATGCATTGTATCTTCGTCAATTTTTGTTTGACAATAAATAAAAAAATACGTGTTCAATATTTTTTCATAATCTAACTGACGGACTAAACAGATTTTTTATGTCATCTAGCCTATTGCAGAACAATAAACTCATCTTTTTCAAGCAAAGTGTGTACTGACCGAGTCTGATGGCAAAAACCTTTTAGTATCCCAGAGGAGCAGTGAGAAGGGTTATATTTGTAGACATGCCGTTACTTTTGTCATAGGAAATGTTAAATAAAGAATTCTTTATTAATAGATTCGCCTCACACGAATTTAAACCGCAGCCAGCATCACCAGCGCCAAAAATCGCTCTCAACTCGCGTACAGCCCGACAGCATTTATCAATTTCGTCTAACCTGTTTCATTTTGAACGAATTACTCGACAAAAGCGGCTCTGCGGCGAAAATTATTCACAGGGAACAAAGCGACACCCACCTCTCCGGGCAGGTGTCTGAAATTCGGAATTCATTGCGTCGTAAACAAAAGGACGATTTTTAAAAGCTTCAACGTGAGAGCCGCGGGATCTGTTTTTTCGCTATAATTCACTCTCGACTATAGATTTGCGGTCGGTCCGGGCGGATCGATGGATTTCGGTTGCCTTTCGTGATTAATTCTTGTCGTATTCTTTCTCTCCGTATCCTCGGTAATTAGTTTCGCATGGCATATCTTCAGTACGCTCGCACTCTGTGTCTAATGAGGTAGGCCGTCTGAAGAGGATTAATGAGAACGGAGATATTGATGAGATGGAATTCCAATATGATCTGCCTAATAAAAATGACATAGATATTTACTAATCAAAACTTTCTTAGCATCGCTCGTGGAAGATTCTGAGAAATCAAAGCAAAGATCGATATCTTTTCATTTCTGTTTTTTTCACGTATGCATGTAGAATGTAAATTATACAAGGTATCGGTTTTAATTCTTCATTGATATAATCTGATAATTCGATTGAAAAGCATCGGATACATTGTACAATTTACAATCGATTGAGAAGTAAAAAAAAAACAACTACTTTGAAAAACAAAACAAAAAGCGAATTCGAAAGAAACCAAATATCTGTGCAGAAAAACCTCGTTAGCTACTTCGCTCCCATAAGCGTGGAAGTTATTTCCTTGACATTTGCTTTGCAAACAAACAAATATTGGATACCCATATCATCGGCCTAGTTGCCTACTTACTGTTGCGTCGGCCTGTCAAACTGTCCAACTCGTAATACAGGTAGCGACAACTTTATTTATGGATTTAGTTGCACCCTATATTGAGCGAGAAAGGGTTATTTTGGCTTGGCAGTCTAAATTTAAGTTGGCAACTGTCCATTTCCAATCGACAGTACACGTAAGAGCTTGACATTTTTATTGAAGTTATGACGTAACGTTACAAAGTTTGCAAACTTAAAGGTCACACATTGGGGATGTATTTCGCTTTATGTTGTAGTTGCCTTCTAAGGAGGAAATTGGCTTATGACTAGGGAGGTCTATGATTTGTTTGTGCGTCATAAATTATTTTGGTTCCGTTTGTGCTTTGTTATTATTCGGCAGAGAAAAATAGCGCTTATGTATACTCATTTTTGTAGCGGTGAACCGAATACATGCCAGTTTTATTATACGGAACAATGATCTAATATATATTCAACGTAGGGAATTATTTTATCAACTGGTAATCTCAGAAAAGGCTTTTGATAAACTTTTAGACTTAATAGAGTTAGTAAATAGTTTTACATGGAATAATGAAGGGCTTTTGTCTAGACGAATATAACTAAGAGCTTAATTATACTTTACAGACGTTTAATTACCAAAGTGTTGTAGTATATTGGGTACTAAGTTACACGTGCTTATAACTTATTTTTTAATGTGATGGGTCTCAGCGAACTAAGACAATATTAATTTGAATGTGTGTCACCGATATTAACAATCGAATGCTCTAACAAAACAGTTAGATTCACATAAATGTAATATTACGAGACGAAAAAATAAACAGATCCATGTAACTTAAAAAAATATTTTGTTTACAATTGATTTTGTCGTGAAAATAAAATAATAAATAAATACTCCGGACAGGCACACCAATTACCTAGCCCCAAACAAAGCTTATAAGCTTGTGCTATGGATACTAGGTGAACGGATAGACATACTTAAATACGTTTATAAACATCCATGACTCGAGTACAAATGTCCATGTTCATCAGACGAAACATTTTCCCCTAGCGGGATTCAAACCCGCGGCCCTTGGTTTCATGGCCAGGGTCTGACCATTCGACCAACGGGCCTGTCAAAAAAAAGATTTATGATTTTATCTAACCTTAAGTCTACTAAATTAGTACAAAGTCTTTATGCTTCAGTAAATTAATATGAATTATGGTAATATATTAAGCAAAAAAGTTTAAAGCTTATCATTTGAAATGTAAAATAACATTATAATATTTTTACTGTCTAAATAGCTCGTTTATGTAAATATCGTTTTACTTATATGAGAGGCTAATGACCGTAGGTACAGCATGCAAAATATTCGTTTGCACTTATAATTTAGTGCTCATTGCAATGAAAACGTAAACTTTAATGTGACTTTGATTATACAACTTTTTGTTCAACATTATCTTAAGTAAGAAGCAAAGCATTATTTAATTACAAATTAAATTACTTTGCTGGTCAATACATACATAGATACACATTTTATAGGAGAGTCGTAGTTCTCTTAGTAACGATCAGTCCTAAATGTGAAGGATGTGGGTTCAGACCCGTTCTAGATTTGAAACATGCAGATTCATACCGCTGATCTAGTAAAGTAGCCAATCTCATTAAAAGAAGATTTTTAAAAATAATAACTATCAGAAGAGATAATTATTCCAATATATTCCATACATTTTTAGATCACACAACACGACAAAATGTGTATTTAGTTAAATCTTGCACAAAAAGTTTACATAATACGACTAGTTCTGATGCTTAAAAACTACATGACGAATACGTTTACGACAGCATATTGCAGACACGTCAAAAATATCCTAACTAAATCAATTCACCATAAAACATACATTAAAATGTCAAATCAAACAGTAACTAATATTATAAAACTAACTAATGCTTACCACAGCCGACCAATTAAAATGGCGAACATGAACAATAACCGTTAAATTGCAGGTGAAAACCAAACGAATCTATTGCATGTCGTACCACCGAGTCATTAGCGTTCGCGAAACAACTCTGGCAATATTTATTCAAAGTTACTCGGCCCGTCATTTGCGTAATGGCTTAATTGGAAAGTTTCGTTGAGTCAGTCAATTTTCGTGCCACTGCGACGCCGAGCGAGCGACTTATCGCGTGCCGAACGTTCGCGCCCTCTGAAATGAAGTTCGATTTTTCGGGTTCAATACTATGAACGTAATTTTAAACCTTTATTATGTCAATCAGAGGCAGGTGTACTTTATTTGTCGTCAACATTGTAGGTGCTTGTGACGCGACCTTTTTAGTCATTGACAATTTTCATTTTGGTTACTTTTGTGCAATGGTTTTTTTAGTACATGTTAAATATTGGCGGTAAAATACGGCCTTTGAGAGTGATATGAAAAATGTTTTTTTGCGAATCGGTAAATATTGTTTACAAAAAAAAAAGATGACAGCATCGTTACAAAGTAAAATGAAATCTCCGAATGTAAATTGAAAAAAATATCGTCTTCAACAGCACGAAGCCTTTAGAACCACAGATGCCACTTTTGAAAAGTGGCTTTTTAAACGTTAGACTTTTTACTAAATTCATTCGAATAATAAAATTTTTAGTAGTTTCAATTAACCGTTTACTCGATGGCGAGTCTAAATATTTCAATACTTTTTAAAAATCCTGCACATACGTATATTTTTTGGCGAAATGCGGTTTAAGAGGTTTTATTTCTCCTTGGACTCAGCCTACCTTGTGGATTGGGGCCGTGATAGGCATGAATTTTAAGTATTAGCGTTTTTAATTGATATCCGAATACCTACAGAACCTATTAACGGCTACCATTCGTACTTAGCTGGTTTTTTAAGCACTAATTGTGGTCATGTCACAGTAAGTCGTGTGCACAGACGTTATATCGCGTGCCCCACCCAGCTGACCGATGATGGCTAACGTCCAGGTTTATTTACACTGGAATTGGATAGCGAACTTAACGTCACACCGAGTGTTCGGCAAAACATTTTATTTAAATAACCGTTCGTGAGCCGTTCGTTTCCGTGTTGTACTGCTTTGGATTTCGACCACAACTTCGCTCGCCACGCGATGACCGATATTCTTATCGTTTAGTTTCTCGTGTCGGAGACGCCATTATCGAAATGGTTTCTAACAATGTCGCTATTTGACAAACATTTCTTAGTTATTTACTAAGAAATGTTTGTGAACTGAAAATAAGAGGGGTGCAGGTTTATTGGTAGTATTTATTTCTTCTTTTTTGTTTTTGTATATAGACTATTTTAAAGTGCTTTCTTTAAGCCTATATCAATAAAGATATTTTGAACTTGAATTTGAATTTAAAGGTGGTAATAACAGGTTTTGGTTTTCATCGTTGTGGACAAAGCACATGCAAAGACTTAGGTACTTTTTAATTGTTTAGTTGACATTGCACCAACTAGATCTGGTTATAAGTCATCATTCATTATAACGTGATAAAGATAACATAAAGTCGGTTGGCTAAATGCAGTCTACTAGGTGATCACTATTGAATTATAGATACATACATACATAACATCAAGCCCATAGTTCCCGAAGGGGTAGGCAGAGTCAATGAGGCAGCAGGCCCCTTTAACCACATTCAGCCAAAAACAAAATTGGGCTGGCTTAGATGGAAAATTGTGAAAAAGCAGTGACAAGTGGCTAGCTTGTCGCCTACACAATCACATAAAAACTGATAAGACCATTATTCGCCTTTTACGACATGCTAGGCAATGGACAGTTAGAACATTATTTTTTAGTCCCCGACCAACATGGGACTAATTATTAGTTAGATATTATTGAATTATAGGTAGATAATATGTATTTTTCCAACATAGGATAAGAGCAACATTGAGTAAATAAAAATAAATAAAATAGAAACGGATGTATTAAGCGTATACGCGTTATATTAAATTAAAAACTATCAGAACCAGCGTTATTTATTATGACTTGATAATGATTTAAGGGCATCTTAATTATTAGTTCTTAATGAATATCATCTCGGTAACTTTGTAAGATAGTTCATTATATGCAGTAACAGTATTAAACAATTAGTGAGACACTAATAATTAAATTTAAATGCAAAAAGGGTACCTTGATAATGAGTCTGGCTGAGACAGAGTTAAACAGGCATCGCAAGGCAAACTAAAGTTCTTAATTAATTAATATCGATCTGGCCAAAGTTAGGTAATTAATAGAAACGTGGTCCCCAAAACTTAGATAACCCTTTGAGAAGTTCACGTATTAATCCAACGAGGAGACAATGAAAACTTCGCCGAACAAAAGTTCCCGGATTGTCTATAAAGCGGGTAAAGTTACAATCTCGAAGGAACTAAGGGCACTTTTTGCAGTCCTGTCATTATGTTCTCTGTGGAAGCCGAGAAAAAAATTTGGAAATTAAAGTTTAGGCAGTTGAAAATTTAGGACGTACAACAATGCTTGTAAAGTATTCTTCAGTCGTCATTGAGACTTTTCTCAAGAATGTCATAAATCAATCAATTGACTAGCCCATTGGTCAAAGATCCTGGCCTCGAAACCAAGGGTAGCGGGTTTAAATTCCACTAAGGGTAAATGTTTCGTGTGATGAATATGGATATTTGTACTCGAGTCATGAATGTATATAAAACGTATTAAAGTATATCTATCCGTTCACCTAGTATCCATAGCACAAGCACAAGCTTAGTTTGGAACTAGGGAACTAGTGTGTCAGCCTGGAGAATTTATTTATTTGTATGAATGTAGTCAGATTATAATGTGGTTAAATGTGGTAGAGCCACGCTGAACATATTGTGTCTCCACAACTAGGCCTCTTCCAACGAGGGTTGATCAAACTAAGCTGGCGCTGTGACGTATCTAAGATACTGCGTTTCAGTGGCAGATAAATCCAGAGGCATAAATAGGCTATATGACTAACAAAATCTGTTAGACTATAAAAAATATTAAACACGTATTTTTTTATTTACTTGTCAAACAAACATTGACGAAGATACAATGGCATTCAAGTTGCGCATGACGTCACGCTTTCGTACAATTTTTACAAAATAGTGACGTCGCAATCCCCCACTCCAAAACTTTGATGCTCTTTGTGATTCTTTGTTCATTTGATAAAACGAAAAATATGAGTCTAGTATTTTTGTATAATTTAACTGGCGGAGCAAATAGAACTATACTTTGTTAATGCAGTCATCATCCTTATTCTAAGGTGTTTCAGCGCCAAAGATGGAGGACTTGAAACGCTTGTCACGTTTTTATTTCGAGTGCCTCGTTATCAGTCTAAGTACGTTATATGTCACATAGTTTAAAACACAATAATAAAAAAGCCAGCCAAGGTTGAAAAAAATGTGATATCATAACTTTTGTAAAATGTATTTATTATTCACAAAACTTGATACATATTTGTAATACAAAACATATTTTGCCTTTGAATTATAAACCAAAATTACAAACCCGCAATAATTCCATAATTATTACAACAATTCTAGGTATTTATTTGAAAGTTTTTTTATTTATTTCTACCAGTTTAAATGTTGAATGATTGTTTCAGTTTTTTCATTCAATCGTCAATAACTTACCAATTTTAATAACAAGGACAATAATAAATTTAAACGTTTTAAAATTTGTTAAACCAGGTTAATAGCTACGGCAAAATAGTTAAGCAAAAAGGACGCCGGCCCCTAAACATTGTTAGTATATTGTTCTTAATATTGTATAAACATTTATTTCATTATTTCAAAGAGTAACCTAAACAAACTCGTGTAGCTCTATATTTAGTTAACCTTCCCCGATTTGATAAGTCCCAGCACTCGCCATTCCAGTTTACAGCATATTCCTCGGCGAGGTCTGGAGTGCTGGGTATTTTATTTACAGTCAGTCGAGATTAGTCCTGCGGTGATACAACCCCAGAGGATTTAGTGAACACTATTTTATGCGCCGGTGGGTATTCATCAAATGCAGGGAAATTTTAAATTGAACGACTTTAGTTGGCTACTGTGAGCATACAGTTGGCCCGTTCGGCGAATTAGAAACGAATGAAGCTGAACAGATTGGAAAGCGACCTGGGGAAGAATTTTGAAAATTACTATTGTGACCTCTGATTGATTTAATATTTGTTGTCAATTGGTTTTTTGTTTTCTTTTTTTATGGTAGCTTTTTTTAAAAACATATCTCAAAAACTAGTACCCGCAGTTTCACGCGCGTTTAAGGTTAATGTTTTATAGCATAATATAACCTTCCTCGATAAATTAACTATACAACACATTTTTTTTTTAATTCGAACCAATAGTTCATGCTACTAGCGCATTCAATAGTTTGTGTGTTTTTGGCTGAATGCGCTAGATAATATTAGAATATAGTGTTTAAATGATTCATGAATATGTAGAATTAGCTTATTATTATTCTACTAATTATTATTATTCTATTAATTAATACTCTCTTGACGGATCTTAAAAAATTTGTTTACCCATTTTACTTATTAAAACAACTCTTTTTGATATTATAATACAGTAGCCGTGAAACCAACAATTCCGTTCTTGAAACGAGATTGAACCACAGATAAAATATCATAAAAAAATATTATAATGCTGCGTTTTTTAAATGTCAAAATTACTTTACAAGTTAAACAAGTATCTTATACTTAACATGAAAAACTATCACATTTTTTTACATTCATATATTTGTTTAAGATACACACTTTCATCAATATAATAAAGATATATTAACGATATACCTACTTTCATGATAACCTACTCTGTAGTGTACAAACAATGGTGTCTCAAATATGTATAATCTAACACAACATAAACATATTTTACAGTTCTAAAAATGCTTGTATAAGATGTTCGCAACCAATAAACTTTGGATACTTTATTGTTATTAAAAGTATTACATTTTTTTATAATACAATATAGGTACGTTGCTAAATATATAGGACATAAACCTTATAATGGAATAGCACCACTATACAAACTGACATCAATAAAGAAAGTGGGTATGTAAAAATAGCTGTAATACAATAAAACTCACGAAATAATATGATGTTTGATATAAATAAAAAAATATTCTACGCCAAAAGCTATAAGGTCGAATTCAGCAGAGCTCTCTCAGTGTACTGATTCAAGTACTTTTCTTTCTTTCAGCCATGGCGTGGACATAAAATCCTCAAGCACTCTCAGCATTGTTCACCGCACAATCAAAACCAGTGTGTCAAAGTATGTAATCCCGGGCGTCTAGTTTAACGAAGCGTTGTGAAACTTTTTGGACTTTGTACACGTAAACAACTGTACCAAATCGCTATGCGAAACTGCACCTTAGCGCTACGTGATGTGGACGTTTTTTGCTGGGAACTCCGTAAATGATTACGTCTCTGCCCCCTTCGCGGATTCCGAACGTACTTTTTGGATGCCCTCGTTAGACTCGGTACGTCTTCAATTACTACCCAGCTTTGATTTTAATCCCTAAGCTTCGACTTCAAACATGCTACTACTTTGTTGTTTGGATAACATGGTAACGTATGCAGACTTATGAAGCAACTTTAATACGTAGCTATTTTGATGCAGAATCATATTTACCTACGTCGTAATTTTTTTTTAATATGTTTTGGTTGTGAATAAGAAAGAGTTTTGATTTGTTTTATACCCGTGGAGCCGTCCATGTTGAATTCGGTCTATAACAGAGACGCTTTAAATTTCTTTCTGTGATAAACTTATCCAATCTCCTCATAAGGCCATTATCAAGTATATGACTAACATTCCTCCGCTCTTTTATTTGTAAGGATTTAGAATTTTAATAATTTATATTTCAATATTTATCAACCTGTTCCTTATAGTATGAAATCATCTCAAGTTTAAGAGAACGAACATTTACTATGTTCGTTAGTTTTTCTCTTATTAGAAGTAGTTTATTTTGTCCGACTATAATAACTTATAAAATCTTTCCTTTGTTTAATAACTCTTCATTTTCCGATATTCAATGCAAAACCTTGCTGTCCAAATTGAATTGGAATTAGACCTTACATTTAGTCCGTATCATACCGTCATAAATTTCCAATTATTAGGCAAAAATATTTTAAAAACATACAAACAAAGTAATTCAAGGCTGTTCTACAGCATATTCAGAATAATATTTATTTACACCTGGATTTTGTTAACGACATCAAAACATTAATTACTGCGGATTAATTAAAAGTAAACCAATTATAAACGTGCCGCTCCACCAGGTTGGTATTTCATAAATTTTACAAAGAACACAATTACAGAACTGAGGGTAGGTAGTTACTTAAAACTGTGTTTTACTAAAAAATAGACTTACTAAAAAATTGTCTTGCTGATATTACAAATGCGATAATAGCTCTGCCTGTCTGTTACGTCTTCATGCTATAAGTTTCAACTCTGAAAAACGACATAGACACAGAATAACTCCCTATACTGAAAAAAGGACACACGATAGTCTCTTTAACATAATTAAACAAAAGAGTCGTAGATAATCACGCCCTACAAAGTTTTCGAAGAATTACATAGTACTTAATAAACGTATACATAGACGTTGTTATTATTTTAAGTATAAGTTGTATTTACTTTAGACAAAATTGCACCAAATTTGTTATTTTTTTTTTTTAATCACTAACTGTATTTTACACTTCACCACAATACAAACATATCAGCAATGTTTTAATTATCTGGAAAGTCTTACGCCTTCCATAGCGGAGAATAATTTGTGTTTACCTCCCGCTTTTAAATTCAGCGGGCATTTCTGAATTTTTTAACGGTTAACAAGTTACATTATGTATAATATTTATATTGTATATTCTGCATCATTCTCAACGTATATTTTTATTTCTTACTTCACATATTTCTACAAATTATGACGCCACCATTTAAACATTTCTAGTGGCCATAATTACGCCTAAGTCCTGAATACATTTCTGGCATTCACTATGCAGCAATTGGAATCAAGATTGTCTCGAGAATAGGGCGGAATATTTGGTTCACTGCCATATATTGCTATTAGTACTGACAATTTCCGTGTAATTACGAATTCCTATTAGAATCAACGCATGCTTATTGCATATAGAGGGTGAAATGCAAGCAAATGTAACTAATAAGATGGAATATCATGTAAAGTTAGAATTTGATATAATGCCATTTGCACTTTTGCTCATTTAGTATATTTGTTCATTTATATGCACATCGACGTTTATTTACAAAAACCATAGCGTTCAGCTTGACAAATGTATATTTTATTACAAAAATATTTTACATCTCCGTTTAAAATAGGTACCATTTATTTTAGGTATTTTCAGAGTATGTCTGGATGAGTATTTTTCCTTGATTACAGAAATTTACACGCAAATGCAAAAAAGAAAACGGACAATAGTATTTACTAAACTTGCGATGCCCCGCATCGTGAATATAATTTGAAAATCTAAGAACATACTACAATGATAAGTATAGTGATGGGTCCGTAACGCTAACCTTTATCTAATAATAATAACTTATTAATAAATAGTACCAATATACAATTTACGTACGCATAAAAGTCTATCTAAAATGAACAAATGTTTTACCTTAGTTCGTAACTCTTGCGAATTCGCGAATATCAGTTTCCAGAACTAGCTTAATTTAACTGTAAGATTAATTACCGTTTTGCTGTTAATTACCTCCCGTTGTTTGATGGCAGAGTTATTAAATTACCCATATTGAGTTCGCTCGATGCGCACGGCTCAAGTGTTCAACATATTTGCTTTATGTTTCATTATCTACTTAATATAAATCGTATATCAACTATACTTACTTACCATTTCGCTTTGAACTTTGAATAAGCGCGGTGATTTCATTTATCCATCCGTAAAAAATTTTTCGTCATAATTATTTCAAAATTCATGCAAATAAATTAGCCACAATTTACCTTTATAACGTTTTCCTTTAAACAGCTAATTTGCTTTACAAACTCTGATCTTTTATGAAGTTTTGCCACGAGATTAGACCAAATTGTTAATTTAGACAGATGAAAATTATTTAAGATCACGAAAGAATTTGTGATTTAAGCGCGATATAGTAATATATATACACATTTACTTATGCATTTACAATTTTAGTAGATAAGCATAAACATTGCCCAACCAATTTACAAATTATAAATTGATTATGCACATACATACTACAAAGTAAGTTCGTTCAATTATGATACCTATAGGTATTATGATAGGTACAAAAGTTAAACCGTTTGCATTATGTACGTATATCTACCGTTTAAACCGCCCATATTCATGATTGATCCGTCATTACAGATCCAAACGGAATAATAAAGCAACTTTGAGAACTATATTACGACATCGGAGCATTTGTAACTATAAACGTGACACCTGAAATATATTCATTACTTAGTTTACCTCGTCTAAAACTTTGAATTTGTAATTTAATAGATTTTACGATGTTTCTCTAACTAAATATTATTATTAACGTCTATTTAATTATCATTGTAACTCTTACAAAAATATTATTAATATTATAACCGCGAAAGTAACTCTGTATGTCTGTTTCGTTTTCAGGTCTAAACCGTTTGGCTGATTGTGGAATAAAGGACGCCAAAGTTTTAATAAATATACAAGGTAAATTTTAGTATATACGAATATCGAAACACGGGAAATATGTTTCATTTAAAGAATGAGTATAAAAAACATTATAATAGTATCTTAAAAACTCATGAAGATTTTAGTGTTGCCTGATTATCCTCGCGCGAGTATTGTACGCGACGCTAGCGCTTATTAGAAATAATATTAACAAGACTAAATTCTGCATCATTATATCTTTTAAAATGTTTGCATTTATTGGCTTTCTACCTAATATTTGGTAAATACATACATACATACATAACATCACGCTTATAATCCCTCAAAGGGTAGGCAGAGTCAGAGGGGCAGCAGACCTTTAACCACATTCAGCCAAAAATAAAACCGGACTGGGTCAGATGGAAAATGGCGGAAAAGTAGTGACAATCACATACCCAAAACCCGTTATACAATTAGTCGCCTTTTACAACGTGCTAGGTAAGAAACACAGTTGGCATATTATTTTTTAGTCCCAGACTAAAATGGGATGATGGGCTGGGTTGAATGGAAATTGTGAAAATGTAGTGATAAGTGGCTAGCTCGTCGCCTACATAATCACATACCCAAAACCCCATATACCATTAGGAGCCTTTTACGACATGCTAGGCAAGAAGCACAGTTTACAAATTATTTTTAAGTCCCAGACCAACATGAGACAAATATTTGGTGAACAGTAAATAATTTTCTTTTTAATTATTTTATTTTATATTTGCAAGAAATAAAATACAATATTTTTCATCAATTATTCCTTCCCCTTAAAAAATGTAAACAATTCATAACTTGTTTCGACAAAGAAAAAATATTCATCTGAACTTCCTTTGTTATATTTGCACATAAGTATATATCAGTCTTTGTAAGAAAAGCTTCGACATAGCAGACAAAAATGCAATTACCGAAGAGATGACGTTTTCGTTCTTTTGATCAAAAATACAAAAGGTGGAATTTCAATAGGAGGTTTCCACGATTCACGGAGTGAAATAGGGCCGAGCGAAACCATAAACCACATTAGCACCTACATAAAATTCGATCTGTGCCTTCGAACCTACCTATCTCTTGCTGTAATGAATGTAAGGGCTGGAATCCACTGTGATACAACACATGATGCCTCATAATTTGCTAAGTCCCGTGTGAAATTCATAAACAATAGATTGAAATAAGCTCTAAATTGATGAATACATGACCTAATTACGACACAAATAAAGGACTGTTTAGTGGATTGTGTGATGTGGGTCTGAAAGGTTATTCAAATATATTCCAACTACCACTGTTGAAATTATGTAGTAGTTTGATTTAATTAATGTAATTGTTCCATTCGATATTACTAGATATTTTATTTTAATATTATAATGACGAAAGCAACTTGTCTATCAACAATTGCAATTTCACGCTCAAACCGTTTATTCCGTTGCGTTAAAAAATACCTACATAGAAATGTTGATATGTATTAAGAAACAGTTATAGATTTGGCAGGATACACGATATCTGTGACAGAGTTCCACGCTGTATAAGGCTCGGGTAAATGAGAGTGTACTATATACTTGTATTAAAACATTGGTACCACACTCATGCCATGTTAGTATCGAATACATTTTCGCACTTATTTATCACGCTCCTAATATATTTTCTGATATGCAGCTGAATTTTAAAGGACCCCAAGAGAGCTTAGCCTTTGTTTTTAATACTATTTATTCGGATATAAATCTCTTTGGCAAACTTCTTCGCCTCACGTTTCCGAAGTGCTCATGAAAGTTTTGAGTGAAAAATTACTGTAATAATTTTCGTAGAACTGCGGACGTCTGCTGGCGTCTTTGTAATTAGATCTCGGAGTGAACTCGAGTTTCCAACGGTCGTTTTCTTAATCGGTTTGTTAGTTAGTTATGTAACGATAAATGTCGCTGAATCTGCAACTGTTTCATATTTTACCGTGATAGTCTTAAACTGATTGAATCCTTTAATACGTTCTGCTTTAACGATATGTTAATTGAACGAGATTTTTTATTTGTTACATCTGTTTGACGAACTTTTAAACGTGGCAATATCTGACCAAGGTATTTAATTTGGTTTTCTTATTTATGTCGGTTGAATACTATTTCCCGAACCAGTGATAATATTATCTGTACCTATATTATATATATTTATATATACTTTGAATTTAAACTATTAATCAGCTGATTATTTTAGCTTATGTCGGTAGTATTTTTATCTATATTAATGTTTGTCATGTTTTCATATTTATCGTTCAATTACAAATAAGCTAGGTACACATAGATTATAATGTTATTTAACATAACCGATAATTTTATACCCATTCTTGTCTACTTTATAATTAATTTAAGTTATTTAAATATGATTATACAGTAAGAAGAGTGGCTCCCTCTGACACAGGTGCTATTCTGTACCTAAAAGAGGGAATCAACAACTGTTTGTAAATGCTTACATACCTGAAATAAATAAACATTTATTATTATTATTGTCCAGTATAATAATAGTCCTAAGTTTTACTCTTAAATCTTCGCAGGCCAAATAGTTTACAGAAGCTAGTTTGATTATAATTTTATTGTAACACTTGAAACTCTATAAATGCTACTACAGTTACTACCTTTACTACCACAGTTTCATTATATAGACAACTATATGTACCTATATACGATACAAAATGATCCTATAACTCAAGCTCTAATTAAAGTTACCCAACCAATAAACAGTACAAATTAAATAAGGCAAGAAGCGAAACGCCACAAAATTCTATTTGCAAAGTTAGCGTTATCTGTGCAATAAATCCAGCGATCCCGCTACATCATGGCAGATTAATGACCGAAATTTGTTAGAAAAACAAACAAACTTGCTTTATTAGTTAGCTTTGTCTGTGTGTTCATTACTTTACACCGAAGGTTCATAAATTGGATTTCATTCAAATATTTGTCGGCGCCGAAGTTTCATTAAAAATAAGACACGTTATAGAAATGCGGATATTTTCACCGTTAGATTAAAAAAATCATTTTAATTTAATATTATTGAGATGTTGTAGACCATTTCATTTGGTTTTAAAGTTTTCAGAAGTTGTATTACGTTTGTACCTTTTAAAATAATAAAATATGTGATCATCCCGATTAACTCAAAAAACTTGAACTACAACATCACGCAAATTGCGAATCTTAAGAAATGTAATATACAAAAGGGAAATTACATATCTTAATTCATTTAATTCGTTCATAAATAGGTAGGTAAGTAATCCACTTCAATAAATATCAGAATTTTTTTTTCGACGGAGTTTTAAGTAGAAACATAAAAGTTGCATTAAACAACACTCCGGAGAAATTAATATCGCAATCTCGCGGAACTCGTGAAGAAAAGCGGACTTTTAATTTTAAAATCGGGCGAGAAATTACCGGGGATTAATGTCATTCTAAAAGTTTCGCAAACATCTCGTAAGTCCCGAGAAAAAGTTGTAAAATTTTTCTGCAAGGTGCAATGAATCTAAGGAGGGGCGTTATTAGAAACTTCTCCTAGGCGGATTATTCTCGCTTCGCCAGCAAATTCTCTCCTGGGATATAATGGTCGTGTATTAAAAAGTTATGTTTGCCTTGTTTAATACTCCACTAGCAACTATATAATATTCCGGTGGGAAAGATAAAAGTGTTGAATTTATCGCCAACTGTACAGCATCTTCTTTCTAGAGGTATCTTTTATAGGTAAACATTTTCTTTCAATCAGTTTCATTAGAAAATAGTTAGGCCTTGTTTAGATAGACTGAGATAGTCTGACTTATTCATTAGTCTATGTTTTTGTAGATGAATTGGCATGTGACATTGATCTCCTTCAAAAATATACATGTCATCAAAAATTAGATCAAAACATGTAAGTATTATAGCAAAATCGTTGCAACCGTAGCCTTTTAAAATCAGAACCAACAAACCCCACCTTCCATGTTTTCCATCTTTTGAATCCGACGCCAATCAAATAATATGTTCCCAAACACCTGGATGATATTGAACAATGTATTGAACACACGATTCAGGAAAGAAGGAAATAATTTAAGGTTAAGAAATTTTTCTGTCTAACTGACACCATTTATATCCTGCGTAGCTCGTGCATGTAAAATGGCTATGTATCTTCTTGAAAAATGGTCCAAGAAAATGGTTCCGTACGTAGATTCAAGTACAAAAGACGACACGAGACAAATAGTGGTGCGTCTAGCGACATCCGCGCCGTCACCGAACAAAGGCCACGACGAGATTCACGACGCTAATACTGAAAGTTAAACGACCCTTGTTTTAGTTTTACGCTTGTCAAACTTTAAAACTTGTTACCGAAAGAATAACGGCTATAATATCTCCTACAACGTACTGGGGGTACGCCAGTTCGGGGATTAGGGGCGTACGTATCTAAAACAAAATGTTTTGCTTTTGATGTGAGCTATTTTATTTATGACCAATTAATGTCATACAATACGCAGCATCATTAAAATGACATCAAGTTTTATCTAATTACGCAAAGTAAATTATGAACACAGAAATCTTTTGTAAATTGACTATTCAATAAATTTACAAACGCTACTTACATCTCCCAGAAAAAATGGACCCGAACTGGAAACTTGTAGAAAGTTACACAAGCAAGCGCATTGCGGATATAAGTGATCACGTACAAGTCGTACCATAGTAACAATACATGGTCAACAACATTTGGTTCTGATCGTACAAATGCGTTGAAAAAATATTTTGATAGCTTTTAAAAACTGCACTCCTCTAGACTTTTCAATAATAATTTTAAGGCTTGCGTTATATTTCTGACTCGTAGAAACATCCGCGGTGTCACCAAACAAAGACCGCTTCAGAATCACGGCGCTAATACGAAAAGTTAAACGACTCTTGTATTGCGGTTGTCAAAAAGGAAATTTTATTCCCCCTGTTCTGGGTTCGAGGGGTTTTACTGTCCCCAGAGATAAATTATAGCGAACTCTGTAAAAATGACAATTTAGACTACCCTTTATGGTAATTTTGTTGTTCAAAAATGCTTCTTTGAAACTGCTATCAACAATATTTAGAAGTAACAGCCTGTTACCTACCCATTTGTCACGCGTATTTTCGGTTTATTTGTGTGGGAAATAAATTATTTACCAACTTTTCGGGGTTTTAAGGCACACAATATAAAATCTTTGAATAATACAGTGCCTTCAATGTCATGCGGATTTTATACACATTATATACGGTTCTTCATTTACATTATATATTTCAGCTCCTGATATTTATAAGCGGCTTCGGATCCTATATAAGGTCGGATTGGTCACAACGCTGCAATAGGCAGTAATGAATGGTCGTTAATTTCAAGTAAACAAAATTATAGGTCCAAAACTGCTCTGTCTTTTTTAAAGCAGTAAATGGTGACAAATTACAATCGGTTTTTAAACCAAGCATACTTAACATTTGTATTATTTCAGTCATTCCCAGCTACCAGTCGATAGTGCCAACTTGCCAATCCACACACGAAATTTGAAGTCCAGTTATTTCAACAACGATATCAGTGCTTGCAGCGGAACATGACTGCGTAATTGATTTAAAGCAGGTTACAATCTAATTTTCTGCTTAAATCGATACCGGGCTCGGCGTCGTAAAATTGTATTATTTTGTGCTGCAAATTGAATTCCCTGATCAGCGGGGACGTGACCGAAATACCCGACACGTCGTTTTTGTTCCGTGAAACTAAATACTTGTTACATGACGAATATTCGGGGGTTTCAGTCTGTCCTTTCGTACAGTATTGCGAATCTGATATTTTTCTTTCGTAATAGTAAACTTTGACGAAAATCTTGTACTTATTTTTAAGATAAAATGTATATTCAAATTTAAACTTATGTATTACTTGCTACATAAGAACTACAGTTGATGCCACCAAATAAGAATCCATGATTTCTGATTTCGTACATTCGTTAAATAATGATATCAGTCTGATAATGCGTCGAGTAAATTATGCATGACATCCAAAGCCATGCGTTAAAGCAAGCTTTAAGACTTAAGTACAAATAAGTATATGGGAAAGGAAAAACGTGAAAATTGGTAAGAGGTTCGTGAGGCGAATTCGTAACGCTCGTGTTTGTCTCATGGGGGAAATACATAATATTATTTTCCGGTAACAAGATCAGTCGCGCTGTTGATTGCCTGTTATCTAACTAATAATGTTTTTCTTTGTTTAGTAATCGTATTTCTTGAAACAAGTAATCTTCTTTTTGTATCAATAACGTATGTACGTCGTACTTATACTTGACTGGCTCGATGGCGCATTCGGTAGTGACCCATGCGCCAAGAGTTTGTGGGTTCGATTCACACCAAGGACAAACATTCGTGTGATAAATACTTGTGTTTGTTCAGTGTGTGAGTATTAATATCCAATATTTAAGTATATATTTGTAATACCACTGTTGATTCTGATATCCGTAACACAAGTGCTTAAGCTACTTACCCGGAGTTAGATCAATGTATGTGATGTCGTCGGATATTTATATTATTATTTACTTTTGAGTATATTTTTCAGTGTATTTGTTTTTCTTTATATTTTTAGCGTTTGTACGAAGTATGCTTTAACCACGGTCTCAGATTTAGTATGTCCGGTTATTATATGGAAAATACTCAGATCACATTCTGGTCTGGTTTATTATAGATCAGAAAGGTCTATAAACCTGACCAGGCAGAATTTAATAATGGTTTCTCATTTACTTTTATAATATGCTATAAGTTATTTCAATTTGCATCCTATGCGTTCACTACTTATTAAACGATGTTTTCACCATCACACTTGATGAATTTATAAAAACGACTGCAAAGTAATTAAATCCATTTCTGACGATACTTCATATACCCTTAAAAGATCACAGTATTACATACATAACATCACGCCCACGATCCCCGAAGGGGTAGGCAGAGTCGAAGGGGCAGCAAGCCCCTTCAACCACATTCAGCCAAAAATAAAGCCGGGCTGGGTCAGATGGACAATTGTGAAAAAGCAATGACAAGCGGCTAACCTGTCGCCTACACAATCACGCACCCAAACCCCGATATACCATTAGTCGCCTTTTACGACATGCTAGGCAAGAACCACAGTTGGCATATTCTTTTTAAGTCCCAGACCAACATGGGACAGTGGGCTGGGTTGGATGGAAAGCACAGTAACTATTGATAATTGAAAATAATCAATAATTCGTCAGTAACCATTTTCATACACGATCAATCGTAAGTACACTTTTAGTCACTTTAATAATTTCGTAGGTTACTTTCTGCTAAGTGTCTCTTATAGACAATTGTGGCATGATGAGTATTTAGTCAAGAGGTCCTTTGAAAATGACTGTACTCACTTAGCCACAATTATTGTTTTGCGAAACTACTAAGACTAGACAGCATACATTAAAAAAAAGGTTCTTCGTCAACGTTTACTAAACATTAATACGAAAATCTCTTAAACCATCATTAGGCTAGTTGACTCAAAAAAAAATTTAAAGTCCGTTATAGAGATTCCAAGAAAAATATTGCTCACGTATTTTTTCTTTTGTTTAGCAAACCAAATATTACGAAGATACAGCGCGTTAAAGGTGCGCGCGACGTCACTTGTTCTGTAGCATTTTAGGAACAAGTGATGTAAAAGCGCCCCACTCCTGATCTTTGAAGCGCTGTATCTTTGTTATTTTTCAAGTATTTGATAAAGCAAAATATACGAATTTAATCAATATTTTAGTGATTCTAGCCTTTTGTTAATTTCTTTTTATTTCTGTTTAATTTTTTCTTGCCAACCAACCATAGTTGTTATGTACTACACTTAGTTGAATGAATTTGTGCACATAATAATATGATAAAGTCTTACTTTTTATTGAAATCCCTTGACATTGGATTATTAGGTATACTCGTAATGTCATTGACCTGGTCTGGCAATATACCCATAATATGACAATCTTTATGGATAAAATCAATGCAAACGTTCGTGCAATTGCAAATCGTTTTTACACGGAGTATTAATTTAACGACGTAGGTAGGATTAGAAAAATCTTATAAATATTAAAAAATATCAGACAGCATCACATACATCGATCTGATCCCAAAATAAGCAGCGTAAATTCTCTCTGTACCAACACAGCTATCTGCAAATTACACAGTATCTAGAACTCTGATACTTCATACAAAAAGTTTATTCAAACACCAACCCACAACAGAACCAACCTACAAAGATAAATCGGGTATATTTCTTCGGAGAAACTACGAAGATTAACCAAGTATACCGGACGATAATTCAAAGACAATGCTTAAACCAACATTTGGGTTCAACCTTACGATTAGTCTGCCCCTCACACCGCAATATTTTACCTTCACCGGACATAGTCCGCACTATTCATTTGGAGAATCAGAGGAATTCGAGGTAACGTGTAATTAGGGTGGAAACAACAGGGGTGATGGGAAAAGCAGATAAGGGGAACCGACGGAGATACAGTGCCTTCAAGCCACGTAAATATTGATAAATGGATTCCGCTTTTTATTATAGGTACCACGATTGCTTGGTAAGTTGGCGGGAATTTGCGCATATTTACTTCAAAATCTCAGAAACATTCGGGTTCAATCCCCACCTAGGACAAACATTCGTGTGATGAATACTTATGTTCGTTTTGTGTCTGGATGTTAATATCCAATATGTAAGTATATATTTGTAATACCACTGTTGATTCTGATATCCGTAACACAAGTGCTTAAGCTACTTACCTCAGAGTCAAATCAATGTATGTGCTGTAGTCTGATATTTATTTTAATTTATTTATTCTTTAATTTTATAGCTACGTAGAAATCATTGTCAATATATCATTTAAGAACACGTTTATTATTAACATAGTTAAACGCGTATAAATCCATTGCATATATAACAAGTTGTGCACAATTCAATATACATAATGTCTTAATAGAAAAACAAAAACATCACCTAGTAACTTATCCATTATAAAATAACATTTTGATTAAAATTAAAGAAAAAAAAATTAAAAATGAAAGCAATCCATTTTATTTAAAAATAACGTTATTCTTCCCGCAAAACGTTCTTAAAACAAAAACCATAACCAAGAAGAAGCACTACATTAAAAAATAAAATTACTCAACTCCATCTTCATTTCATGAAAATGATGTCTTGGTGTTAAAAAGAAAACACTTCACGTTGGTAAGTTGAAAAGTTTAGCACCGGAGCGGGACGTCGCGTCTCCTAATGAACTTATGATAAAGAACTTCATTTTCACGAATTTCGTTCCAAATAAAGCCGAGTTTCCGAGTAAATGTTTTGATTTAATAAAGTCCGTTGGGCCGTGAAGAAAGGTTGCCGCATTTCAACACTTGACATGACTTGGGTGTGGCTGCAAATTTAGTTCATGCGGTGAAAGAGATTTAGGATTTTAGTCGCAACATACGACCTCCTTGGGATTGTTTCATTCAATTTATTAAAGTTCTGTAAAATCAGTCGTGAAACCTTTCAACTGCTGTTAAAATACGGCCAGGTCATAAATTGTACGGCTTTAACAATTGGTATTATGAATTTTTATCGTGAACGAAGCGGTATTAGTTCTGTTCGAATTCAAAATTATTGGAAAATGACAGGTTATTCAATACAAAATGGAACTATTCCTCGCAGAATTTCATGAAGCAAGATTAAAATAAATATATTAAGACAAAAATATAGGTCATGTAACTAATTACATGACCACCACCACCTAAGTGGTATATAACTACTATGGGCGCTCAATACTAATGGGCCTTAAGTTTAAACTAACCGGTTGCGGTTTGTTGAATACTACCTGCCCTGAATAAAATACTAGAAAGTCCCTGACTTTTGAGTATTTTATAGGTCATTTAAAGGTACATTCAGGAAATGGAATGCCATAGGTAACATACAACAAATAGACCGTAAAGCAGTATTCCATAAATCCCACTTACTTTCCTGCTCTCCAACGATTTAGAACTAACTCGTAGTTATAAATTTTCGGATACGCTACCGAAAATAGCTCTGCGGCGTAGCCTGGTCTGCAGCCAAACAGATGAAATGTAGCCTCGCCGGTCCATTAGGAATTAATGGGCCGATTCCAGAAATGTCATCTTCCTGTAAATACTTGCTATAATTCATTTCGTACCGACAGCCGCCGGCTCAAGGGTTCGGTAACCACCGATTTCCCCGCAAAAACAACGACGCCAACCTTCGTCTGCAAATGAAAGCGATTCATTCCACAAATTAACCACAGAAAAGATGGCTTTTTGTAACCGTCGAGGTCTTTTTCTGCAAAATTGATTGTGATATAGTTTTTCTTGCCGTGTAAAGTAATATTCATTTGTAAATTGTAAGTGACAGGTAAATGTAAAAGAATTGGACGAGACCTTTGCCAATTAGTGGAACGTTAGGTAGTTAGAATAATGAATAGATGGCAAAGGCCAATTGCCGAAAATTGGATAATGATTGTAATGAAACAAAAAAAAAACACTGTAAATTGCTTACTGGCTGGTATCTGTTTAACAAAGCGTGAAATAAACTTTAATTATAATAATAAAATTGGTATGAAATATAATCAAGGATATTTAATGAAATATCAAACAAATTTGACTGGCTTGTTGGTCGAGTGATCAGAGACCCTGGCTACGAAACGGTCGCGGAATCGAATCCCGCTAGGGGCAAATGTTTCGTGTGATGAATATGGACATTTGTAATGGGTCATGGATGTCTATAACCATATTTAAGTATATCTATCCGTTCACCTAGTATTTATACTATAATAATAGCAAATAGCTAAAGCTTTAAATTTTAAATACTAGTAATGAGATAACATGAAAATTATTTAGTTGTTATTTTTTTATATACTGCGAAGAATAAGCCTTACCTATTAATTTATTTATTAGTCCCATGTTGGTCTGGGACTTGGACCATGTTGATCTGGGACAAAAAAAAATAATGTGCCAACTGTAGTTCTTGCCTAGCATGTCGTAAAAGGCGATTAATGGTTTACGGGCTTTTGGGTATGTGACTGAGTAGGCGACGAGCTAGACACTTGTCACTCCTTTTGCACAGCTTTCTATCCAACCCAGCCCACTGTTCCATGTTGGTCTGGGACTTAAAAAGAATGTGCCAACTGTGGTTCTTGCTTAGCATGTCGTAAAAGGCGACTAATGGTATATCGGGTTTTGGGTGTGTGATTGTGTAGGCGACAGGTTAGCCGCCTGTCACTACTTTTTCACAATTTTCAATCTAACCCAGCCCAGCTTTATTTTTGGCTGAATGTGGTTGAAGGGGCATGCTGCCCGTTTGACTCTGCCTACCCCTTCGGGGATTATAGGCGTGATGTTATGTATGTATGTATGTATGTTATTAATATATGAAGTAAATATATTTTAGTAAAGATCCTGATTTTTTAATCGGTCCTGTTTAGCTTTAATCTACCTATTCAACTTAGGAAATTTAGCTTTTAAGTAAATAGTTTTCCTAGAAGAAGCCTTTACAAGTATGATCTTGCTTAAGTTCTTCTCGTTATATTAAGTTTTTGTTAAATGCCAGTGGAGCGGCATAGAAAATATTAGGTTAATTAGTTAATTAAATTGAAGGTATAATACTATTTTGTTCAAATATACTTTTACTTTGTCTAATTATAAGAACAACAAGATTTATTTTTGTTTAAATATGTCCGAAATTACTAAAATGAAAGAACTTCATAATTATGTGGTCTATTAAACCCCACTGTAGTAGTTATAAAGCAGTTCTAAAAGGATTAAATTTACATTACGCTTCCATTAGTCATTGTTTAATATATGCATTATATTAGGTACGAATTTTGGCGATAGAAAGCCTATTAGGCCGCGATGTTTGTATAGGTATGTAGATACACTGTTTGATTAATAGACGATAATTGCTTTGGACACGCGTTCCTACTTAATCCATGAATTGGTAATGCCTGTGCCAACACTTAGCCAAAGGGAAGGAAGCCAATGGCAATAATGTATTGTCCGTCTGTGTGTATCAGTCAGCATTGAGGTTCACTCATGTGCATTGGACGGAAATTTGTCAACGTTATACGGACATATTCGTGGAGGCTTAATTGTAATCTGTGAACTTTATCTTAATAATACCTACTAACTAATAAAACTGTCAATAGAAATAAAATATGTTGGGTGTGTTTCATTAAACAATTAATAGTTTAAGACTTAAGTTAATTAAAAAAAATATATTGATAAATCTTTGTACCGTTTTGTCGCGTTTCTTGTCGAAGTCCGTTTGGACCATGATCCTAGATTGACGAGTCTGTTTATTATGTTTCTTCAGCGCCAATATAGTGGTATAAATACTTACGTATATAGATTTAAATACCTACCTCATTATATTGAAAAAAAATATATCAAAAGAACATAGGCTGACTTAAATTCCGGAAATATGCGGGATGGGATGCACAATAATCTTTTAAAAGTCAGAATTTTACGCAAGCGGGCTAAAAGTATTAATCAACATTACAAGAAACTAAATCTAAAATAATGAACTAACTTACATTAGAATAAAGTTAAATAATTATTAGTTCTCAAATAGTATTTATTCAACTTCTGAAATTTATGAAAAGCTTTTAGGAGTTGGATAGTAATACAACTCTTCTAATATAACAAATTACGTTGAAGATTAATGGCCGACTACACATTTGAAACCCAAAAACTGTTTCATTAGAACCATTTAATTAAAGTAATAAATTCTCAAGACAAAGACAATTTTCTCTTGGCTAAATCCTAAGATTAGACTGATTGTAAGAATATATTGCAAATGCAATCTAAAAGATAAAAGGTTTAAGAGAAGAGATATAAAAAGATAATATTAAGAGGTGGGATAAGTTTAAACTGTTCTTTTACAGCTTATTGGGCACTTGGAAAAACTAGTCTTCTTACTTTCGCTATAAATGTCTTAATGCTTGTAAAGTAAGAGTCTAATGTAAATTTCTGTAAAGTAAATAAAGTAGGAAAGTCCTAAAACAAAATCAAACTGGTTTTTATAATACCGATACCCCTCGATGACACGTTGGATTTAAGATTACTGGATTCGATTCTTTAGGTTTAAATAGGCTAGCTGTCTCTTAGACTCTGCCTACCTCTTTGGGGATTACGGGCGTGATGTATGTAGGTATGTATGTATCCATGTGTGTATAAATATCTGCACAGCCATTAATTTTGTTGTGAAAATCGTATCTATCGTATTTTATTGCAGTCTTCTTAATTCGAAATCAATAATTTGTCACCATACATAATCCACCACAGACTGTATCACCGACAGTCATGAAAAAAACCATGTAAAATATGCAATGAAAATATTTTTTCATAAAACCGTACACGAGCCTTAGTACGTTAATTCTCTTTCACATGTTACATCCAATGAACTTTTTGCACATGCAATGACCAATGTCGAAATTGGTTGGATATACATTTTTCATTTTACGAGTCATTGGACGGACGTAGGCGCATGAATAAAGCAGCGAATTAAAAAATGTGTCCCAATTGAATTTTAGTTTACCTATTGGTAAAGATGAATGCTTAAGCTAACGTTTTCGAAAATCCTTTTGATGTACTGACTTCAGAGTAGTCGTCTGTACTAGGTCACTATATCAGTATAGTGACCTAGTACACAAGTTTTTGATAGCGGATCGTATTAATAGTCCAAGAAAATAGGCCTTTAAATACGAATTTGAGGTAAATACTTGAATTTTTGATATAAGTTACTTTGAAAGATTTAAAAACGATCTGTGAAAGTTTTTTGTAAAATCACCCCCGAGAACATTTGAAAAAAAAATAAAAAGTATTTGTTTTTGAAATTTTGGGAAAACGGTAAGTAGTAGAAAAAAAAGGTTTAAATAAAAGTTGTAGAGCATTAGATTTTATAAAGAAATGCCCTGTTTATATTTTCGCTAACATTAAAATTATCCCAGATAGGGCAGTTAGAAGCTTGTGGATGATAGTAATAGTCCGGTCAGTTTTCCATTTTGATCTGAAAGGATAGGACCAACGGGAAAATTTGTGTGTGTACTAGATATTTAACAATCCAGAAATTCAGGTCTCTGACACATCAGGTTAGCTAAAAAAAAAGCGCGGAAGATCGAAAAAAACAAACAACTCATGAGTAGTGCAAAATATTGAAAAATGCTAAAGGTAAAAGTTATAGATAATTGAATTTCCTACAAAAATGGTATCTGAATATTTTTTCATAAGTGCGATACTTTTCGCAAAAAACACGCCTAAGTGTAAAATTATTTAAAAATGTTTTTTATCTTACAAGTTTTTCTCAATAAATAATAATGCGTATAACTACATTATTAAGTCTATTTTTCAATAATAAGCAGCACTTTAAAAATATTTTTTTCTTACTAAGATGAAATTTTTTTTTCTCATCTAGACGGGTTTTTAATGCAGAATTAAATCCTTTGGTTTATGCGAAATCCGTCTACTTAGTACCTGTAATTTATTAACTTTCATTTAATAAAGAGAAATGATCAGTAGTTACTGCCTGATCGAGTCAGGATTTCTTGCCAAAACCGAAACCGAAACCGAACATTAGGCAGCTCTCTTAGTTTTGGCTTAGGTTGACATAGCATGTTGAAATGAAGTGTATCTTTACTTTTATGTCTCCTGACCCGGTGTCTATTAGTAAAAAATATTGGTTTCGTTTTTTCTTTTGTTCAAATAAATTTGAATGACAAATACAGCGCGTTAAAGTTCCCTGTGACGTCACTTGTTCCGTGAATGCGCCGTGCTCCAGATTTTTGAAGCGCTGTATCTTTGTAATTTTCCAAGTATTCGATAAAGCAAAAAATACGTATTCAATATTTTGATAATTTTACTTACGAAACAAAACAAATATTTGAGTCAAGTAAACAGGAGGAATCATCAAAAGCAAAGAAGGCCAAAAAACCCTTCACAGTTTAACATTTTATCAAGAACAAAAGCCTAGAAATCCAACTCACTTAACAAGTTCTTAAGCTAGACAATCTCATCGACCAAGCGGATATACCAATATACCAATACTGAGGAACCTCTTAATAACAGTAATTAATAAAATTATAATAGAGTAATGCCAGCTTATACAGTTGCTTCTTGGAACATCAATAGCCTGGTCGTTTATGTTATTATGTTGAAATTCTACTCCCATAGCATAACATTGATGTTTTGCTTGTCTCTGAAGCACAACTAATATTCAATCACATAAGTGCTTTATTGAAGCCTATGTTAATAAAAATAAGTTCAGCATAACAATCAAGGACTACCACATTTACTCAATCTTCCATCCAGACGGGACTGCTCATGCAGGAACTGCTGTGATTGGGAAAATAAATATAAACCATAAAGTACTACCAAAATATAAAACAGTACATCTGCAGGTAACATCTGTCATGGTGCAAGATGAACATGGTCAGCTAAAACATACAACATAGGAAAATCAATTCACTGACTATTTTAGGACCCCTTGTCATAGATTTATAAATTCAGACGTGACTCCCATGCAAAGAATGTTGCATTTGAGTCTGAATTCTTTGCATGGGAGTCACGTCTGACTCTTCCAAGAGGATGAGAGCTGAAGAAAAGCCTTGACAAGAACAACGTCTACGTATTCAGCACAGGTCAAACAAAATATTCGACAAGCTCTATGATATGATGATACGACTAGATGCCCCGGAACACAAGGGGCGTCTACGTCTGGCTAGGATGCCGGTGATGGACCCCCCTATTCATCACTAACTAGCGCAGGCTAAGGCGGCATGCATGCATATTTACCAAAACAGCCATGGCTAGTTATTATATTTTTCTTTATATTTTTCTGAACAAAAGAAATAAACGAAACCAATATTTTTTTCTAATCTCACTATTACAGATAGACACCGGGTCAGGAGACATAAACGACCAGGCTATTGATGTTCCAAGAAGCAACTGTATAAGCTGGCATTACTCTATTATAATTTTATTAATTACTGTTATTAAGAGGTTCCTCAGTATTGGTATATTGGTATATCCGCTTGGTCGATGAGATTGTCTAGCTTAAGAACTTGTTAAGTGAGTTGGATTTCTAGGCTTTTGTTCTTGATAAAATGTTAAACTGTGAAGGGTTTTTTGGCCTTCTTTGCTTTTGATGATTCCTCCTGTTTACTTGACTCAAATATTTGTTTTGTTTCGTAAGTAAAATTATCAAAATATTGAATACGTATTTTTTGCTTTATCGAATACTTGGAAAATTACAAAGATACAGCGCTTCAAAAATCTGGAGCACGGCGCATTTACGGAACAAGTGACGTCACAGGGAACTTTAACGCGCTGTATTTGTCATTCAAATTTATTTGAACAAAAGAAAAAACGAAACCAATATTTTTTACTAATAGACACCGGGTCAGGAGACATAAAAGTAAAGATACACTTCATTTTAACATGCTATGTCAACCTAAGCCAAAACTAAGAGAGCTACCTAATGTTCGGTTTCGGTTTCGGTTTTGGCAAGAAATCCTGACTCGATCAGGCAGTCACTACTGATCATTTCTCTTTATTAAATGAAAGTTAATAAATTACAGGTACTAAGTAGACGGATTTCGCATAAACCAAAGGATTTAATTCTGCATTAAAAACCCGTCTAGATGAGAAAAAAAAATTTCATCTTAGTAAGAAAAACATATTTTTTAAAGTGCTGCTTATTATTGAAAAAAAGACTTAATAATGTAGTTATACGCATTATTATTTATTGAGAAAAACTTGTAAGATAAAAACATTTTTAAATAATTTTACACTTAGGCGTGTTTTTTGCGAAAAGTATCGCACTTATGAAAAAATATTCAGATACCATTTTTGTAGGAAATTCAATTATCTATAACTTTTATCTTTAGCATTTTTCAATATTTTGCACTACTCATGAGTTGTTTGCCTTTTTCGATCTTCCGCGCTTTTTTTTAGCTAACCTGATGTGTCAGAGACCTGAATTTTTGGATTGTTAAATATCTAGTACACACACAAATTTTCCCGTTGGTCCTATCCTTTCAGATCAAAATGGAAAACTGACCGGACTATTACTATCATCCACAAGCTTCTAACTGCCCTATCTGGGATAATTTTAATGTTAGCGAAAATATAAACAGGGCATTTCTTTATAAAATCTGATGCTCTACAACTTTTATTTAAACCTTTTTTTTCTACTACTTACCGTTTTCCCAAAATTTCAAAAACAAATACTTTTTATTTTTTTTTCAAATGTTCTCGGGGGTGATTTTACAAAAAACTTTCACAGATCGTTTTTAAATCTTTCAAAGTAACTTATATCAAAAATTCAAGTATTTACCTCAAATTCGTATTTAAAGGCCTATTTTCTTGGACTATAAATTTGTTCCATAGTCTTCTTATTTGTTGGAAGTCTTTGTCAGAAAAAAAAAGCTTTTGACTTTTTTTTTAATTTGGGCCATGCTTGTTCTGCAAAGAAGGTTATCTATTTTAATTCGAAGATTTTTGATTTATACTGTACAAAATAGATTAATTCTCTCGCTCAAGTAAGTTTGTCGGCGTTTCATTGTTTTGATAATTAAGTTAATACAATAGGTGTTTCGATTGTAAGTGGCAGTTTTAAACTTCATATAATATTATGAAACAATTTAAAATTACGCTAGTAACGTCTCTAATAATTCTGATCGGAATTAAACTTTTAACTGTCAAGTCTAAGAAGTGGTGGTAAATGTAATTTTTCTCTTTGTTTTGAGCCAAGGTTAACAGCTAGAATTGAAGTGTATTCTGCAATGCTAAGTGGTTGAACTTTTGATACAAAATCATTAATATATTTTTATATTTTACACGATCGTTATAAAAATAAACTATCATAATAATCTATTAGGTTCAGATTTGTAATTCGAACACATTATTGAGACCACGTTTTATGGTATGTCACTTAAGGAGCTGTAAAACTTTACAGGCAATTTTAAATTAAATAGGCAACTGCCTATTTAATTTAATTTCTGCACAAAATCTCTGGTTACGTTTAGACAATATATAAAAATTATGTCAATTAACCGTTTTCGTAGGTACTTTTGATGTAAGTATAATCACGCCGCCACCCAAACTTGCAAATTGAACGTTCCCGGTTTTTAATCACCGCCGTAATCCAAGACAATGACTATAAAGCGGCTCCGCGTAATCCGACGACCGTACGGAATCCAATCTGGAAACTAAAAGTTGGTAGAACAAAAGGGTGATGTGAGAATAAAAGAATGGATGGGTCGGTGTTCTCCGGTGAAACATTGCCGCGTCGGTAACCGTGACAGCGTTTCCTTCACCGCGCACTCCAATATCAATTTCACAGATTGAACTTTGGATAGATGATTCTCGTATTTCCAACAACACCGCTCGATATTTATATATTGAGGCATCGGTGCTAGCGAAGGAATGAACACTCGCACATACTTTTACATGTACCTACACTGACATTTTATTCGGGAGAGGATATACGATAGCTACCTACTAATGTATATGCATCACGTCTTATTATATATAGCTATAGCTTTGGAAGTTTCACAAAGATGGTATTTTTCGATCTTCAAAATATTTTCATCAACTAAAAATCTTAACACAAGTATATGTTGAGCATGAAAAAAAAAGTAAGATGGTGCAAATTTTGACGTGATAAAATTCTTCGTCACGACTTTACTAAATATTTTGTGATAAAGCTATTAACTGAATGATTTCCAGTCCCTTATAACATTACAATTATTACATTGTTACTTATCACTAAAATATTTCCGCATCAGCACTGTTATTATATATGTAATGTAATGTAATGTAACATCACGCCCATAATCCCCGAAGGGGTAGGCAGAGTCAAAGGGGCAGCATGCTCCTTCAACCACATTCAGCCAAAAATAAAGCCGGGTTGGGTTAAATGGAAAATTGTGAAAAAGCAGTGACAAGCGGCTAACCTGTCGCCTACACAAGCACACACCCAAGACCCAATTTACCATTAGTCGCCTTTTACGACATGCTAGGCAAGAACCACAGTTGGCATATTCTTTTTAAGTCCCAGACCAACATGGGACAGTGGGCTGGGTTGGATGGAAAGCTGTGAAAAAGGAGTGACAAGTGGCTAGCTCGTTGCCGTTTTCCTCGCCTACTTAGTCACATACCCAAAAGCCCGTAAACCATTAGTCGCCTTTTACGACATGCTAGGCAAGAAGCACAGTTGGCACATTTTTTTTTTGTCCCAGATCAACATGGGCCAAGTCCCAGACCAACATGGGACAAACATGTTATTATATTTAAACGGAAATCAATCACCTTACCTTATGTAACAATTAATGTAATATTTGGTATCGAGAACTCAGCAACGTGAATATCAATTACACATAATAACAATATTGTTAGTTACTATGTTGTTAGGTAGTTGTGTAATATCGGATTCATAGCAGAGGTGATACGCTCACTGCAAATGTAGTACCTACTAATGAATACTAAGAATACATTTGTACGGGCGTTTGTAAACGTTCAAGATGGAGATAATTTGTCGTCTTAGGCAAAATCTAGTTGTGCAAATGGACTGTCTGTCGTCGGTCTTACCGTCAACAATGAGAATGTAATTAGTATTGTACACCAGCACATCTGTCTTAAGGAGTACTTAAGCATATTTGTCGAGCCTCATCTTATGTCAAGAACTATTTCATCAGCTTAAAAGCGTAGGTAATTATGCATAAAAAAATATGAATAGATTTTTTTACAATAGTATATACCATATGTTTTTTTATGGCCTAATACCTAACATTAGGATAATTATACTAATAGTGTATAAAAAAATATATAACGATTTGCTGGCATCTTCAAAGCTTTTGTTTTGAGGTGTAAAACTTAATATAATAATAAGTTTTATCTTCATTTAGTCAATGAATTACTTCAAAAGGTATCATCTCAAAACACTTTAAGTTGTATCAAACCTCATGTTAACCTCAATCTCGAGGTCTATCAAAACTTCAACAAGAGGCTCTAAATTAATTATAAAATTCGGGATCGAGTTGAGACATCAGACCGCCACCGTAACAAGTTTTGTTGCAAAATTTCAGCTCCGCAATATGGATTAGGTCAATTTAAAATGATTACCATAATTTCTTATTAAAAACTTTCAAGCGAGTTCTATCATGAATATTCAGTTGATTATATTTTGGCTGCTCTGCGGCGTTTTGCGACGCTTAAAAGGTGGCAGAGAGGGAAATAATGTCATAAAATGAAATCCAATTACATGGACATTTTTGAAGGAAATGTGCCTTGAAATTATGTTTGTCGGTACTGTGTTTAATTTCTTCAATACTCCATTTTTCCTCATTCTCCTAATCATATCCATAGTAAATAATATGCGGACAATCATTATATTTATACCATTAATGAGGATTTGTTTATTGCGATAGCCTTATATTTATCATCATCTGTGGCGTATTTAATCCAAATCTAGCACATACAATTTGGATTAAATATGAGAATGCAATAGGATAATCCTAACTAACTAACTAAACTTCACGCCACTTCCCTAGCGGGGTAGGCAGATAATCCTACTTACTGGACTATTACCTAACGGAGTAACAAAAAATATTTCATTCACGTGTTCAGGACTAGAGAAATACACATACCTACATAGTTTTCAATTTTATTTAGAAAAAAGGAAATGTTCTGCCTACCCCGCTAGAGTAGCGGCGTGTGAAGTTTAGTTAGTTAGAAATGTTTTTAAGCAAAAGAAAAATCTATGTTAGCACGAAGACGCTGGAATAATCAAACCAAAAAATAAAATCATGTATAATTCAAGGCTCAGATAAATTCCCAAAAGAAACGAATAGTTTTTATACTAATGATCGAATACGCTACCAGATGCGCAACCAAAATGGTTTCAATACTGAAATTATATTCTGACCAATTTTATAACATTTATGCAGTCTGATGTCGATTTGCGACTTTGGTCGACTAGCATATCTAAATGAATGTGTGCATTCATAATGGGTCCAAAATATTTGCAAACGAGATAATTTGATTATAGGTTTTAAATTTAATGATTGCTCTTACTTTGTGTGTCTCAAATAAAATCAATTTATTTCTTTCTTACTTTCTCAAAAATTTACAAACTTTATTAATTGCCTAATGTTGGAAAAGGCGACTAATGGTGTACTGGGTATTATTGACTGAGTTTATAATTATGTAGACACGAGCTAGCCATTTCTTTATCTAACCCAACCCAATTTTATTTTTGGCTAAATGTGGTTACGGCTTCATCAGCATATATCCGTTATTATTAACAGACCAAAATGTCTAATATATTTAAGTATCCTTATAAAACAAGTACGTTAAGTGTTAAACTTATATTACTCTAGCAAAGTTCTTATCCTCCTCAGTACAAATGGAAATTAAGTTAGCGTACAGATTAAGTACTCCCAGCACAGAGATGCTTAGTAGAGTCGGAACAACAAACAACAACTTTAAAATTTTATTTATCGATCGCACTCGATATTCAGGCATTATTATTTATTGCTGAACAGTGCGCAGAAAGTTTGCCGCCGTTAAAATTTGTTGTAACATTCCCTGCAGGTCCATAGCCCCGGGCTAGCCACCTGTAGGGTCGACACTTGTCAATTTCGCTAATGAGCATTACAATAGTCGCGGTGTGATTAATAGCTTTCATTAAGCTGGAGGTTTCAGATTAACTTATGTGGACAATGTCTGGTGGTTTCATGAAAAAACTCATTGTTCTACTATAATTATTATACCTGCAACTTCTTTAGTGCTTCAAAAGATACAATAAAAGCATTCTCAAAAAAACACATTCACATATACTTTACGCGAGTATATCATCTTAATAGCGTTATATCCCGTGCTTAGACGGGGTCCGTTTAGACCATGATCCTGGATTTAGCGAGTCTGGTAATTACATTAAAGCTACTGCCAATCCGACCTTCGTAAAACTAAGAAAGGGGAACCAGACAATTTTTGAATCATGGTTACAAATCCAAAGTTGTTTGAATTTGCAAGTTTCATTATGATGTTTTCCCTCACCGCCGAGCTAGGGTATATATTATATGTACATAGATTTGAAAAATCCAGAGGTACGTGCTCGCATGGAGGAAATGGTCCAGCGCTCCTGACCATTCCAGTAAGCCCTTCTGCTGGAAGGGGGCGAGTGGAGCCTACTTCCAGGACGGGTTGTCGCCGGTGGTACTCCGGTAGTCCTAGGCTTTGCTGGATACACATAGTGGCCACCGCTCAGGCGAGGTAGGAGCGCCGTGGGGTTTAGTGAGGTTTCCTGATTTGGAGGCTCCTAGGAGTCTCACTCACCACGCCGCTTCCCTTCGGACTAAGTGACGGTGCTTAAAGCATTCCCCGCGTAAAAAAAAATAATAAATAAAAAGAGCACGTACGCTCGGGTTTGAACCCGCACCCCTCGGTTATGAGGCGCATGTTCTTACTATTGAGCTACCCCCGCTCCCTACCTACGCGAGTATATGTGAATGTGTTTTTTGGGAATATTAGAATAATATGCGACATGCATAATTTAAATAACTTGAAGCATCAACATCTTTGATTGGCGTCGATTTCCAATGTTTGATTATTGACTTATTAAATTATAATTAATTTGGAAAACGAATCAATCAAACAGCTAGTTTTTTTCTTGGCTATTGATAATATCGCTTATATTTCTTAAATCAATGTTATTTTTTGTGTAAAAGATATAAATGAATAACATATTGACAAGTAAAGTAGCTTTTGTTGTTTTCTTTTCGACGTCCATCTTATTAACATTTTTAGGAACAATTAATTCTTCACATCTAATACATATTTTCTTTCCTGCGAAAATATTCATGGGACACATTTCCCAAGGGATTGACTTGCAAGATTTTCCGTGACGAACCAAATCTCTCGTCTCCAAATAAACAATCTATAACGAGATTTGATTTCCGAGTTAAAATTCAAAGTGCAAATCCTCCGTCGAATTCACGTTACTGAGATCGTGAACCTGTTTACGCATCCATAAACGTCGAGACTAATAAAAGAAGTGAACTGAAGACTCTTTGAAAGGAAGACGTGAGTCTGCCCGCCGTAGCGGAGTCCATGCCCCTAGACACTGAACCTGCTGAAAGAAAAATTCTTTGAAACGAAAGACTAGAACCAGTATATATTGAAACTTCCGGAGTTTATTTGCATTTGAATGAGAAATAAATTCTTCAGACTTTTCCATCAATATCCCTAGTTTCAAACTAATAAATAAAATGTATGCTAATAAGTTGTGAAATAGATACTAAGTAACGGATAGACATACTCAAATAGTGCTTAAGTATCCTGGGTGTATTAAAATATAAGTACAGAAACGTAACTGCCATTGAAACCGCCGAATTCTATCTCAATTATGGTAACATTTAAACAGTCCACGAAGAAATTTAAATCCGAATTGCGGGTGAAATTCCGCATAGCTCCGAGTCGTCACCCTACTTACCATCTAGTTACAAAGATATTCCCACAAAAGGCGACGCCAGTCAACCCTATATCGTGGTAACTTTTCCATTTTACAGTTTTGTTGAGTTGCGCAACAGTTCACCGTGTAGAATTTTTAAATAGTTGTTATCCTATGCATAATATGGTTTGACATTATCAAAAATAGAAAACTATGTTGAGTAATATTTTTTTTAATGCATACATTTTCATAACTTTTTGGGTAGGTATATTATTATTTTCGTATATTTCGTATATATAGGAGTGTGGTTTTAATATTCTGTAATGGTAGATAACCATTACAGAATATTAAAACCACACTCCTGGTAGATTCCTTGAAAGGGTCCTTGCTCTTTTCGTAGAAAAGGCGGTTAATCCTCAACTAGAATATGACTTCAGAAGATCTTATTAAATTAATTAAATAATACTCGTTCTATCAAATAAAATAAACTCAACTGTTGGAATGCTAATATAAAATTATCTTGAATTCTACAATCACAACAATGCTTTCAATTGTAACTACAGTTGATTGCAACACTTAAAACATTTCACCTACAAGCGCTATGCTCACGAAGTGGAAAGTGTAATTGTACAACTTGGCTAAGTCAGCCAAATAGCCTATTTTAATTAAAAAAGTGCGCCCAAGCCTTCGTGGTGGATAACAATTTAATGTAATGGCGACACTCAAAGAACTCCTTTATGGACGATTCGGCCTCAACCTGCATAATTAATGAGGAGCGCTTGATACCATTTTAATATTAAAAGCGAAACAGCTTTGAGCCAGTTTTATATGTATTTAGCGACTCGTTAGTTAAAGCTCTAACCGACTCATTAGTCAAATTACTTTTTCTAAAACGCAAACAATTTCCTTTATACTTAAGAAATGAGTGGTCTTAAGAAATGCAACTCTTGAATAGCTAAGATGAACTTAATCTTATTTTCTTTTTTCTTCTCGAGATAATAATAAATTAGTTAAAGAAAAGCTTGTTAACCAACGTAGACTTTCTCATCCGTATTTTTTGTAAAAATAACAAGTTTGTAAAAGGTGACTATGACAAAAATGATGTCCTCACTCTCATGAATGAAATAAGGGACACATCTGTCTATTCCAATGCGTGTATAGAGGTGCTTCAGTTCGTAAGTGCGAGTCATCAAAAGTGTGGAATTTCACTCGTCGCTTATTTAGGTATCTTCCTACATAGCTAGGTTTGAGAGCCTTACAATAAATTTGTTAAAGTATTCTTTCATTTCATTTTTTTCCAGCTATATCGATTTTTACATATCGTTTAAATTTGCACTAAGAATTTTAACGATAACTGCAATAGATATATGCAGTAAAAATATTTATTATAACTATTTTATCCATTGCTTTCTTTATGTGTATCATCGACCAAATAGTTCTACAGTATATTGCGAAACCAATGATTAGGATACAAGGCAATATTCAACCAGCAAAGGGGACAAAGTAAGTTCTTATGCATAGCTGGCAAACTTACTTATTCAAGGCACACATAACCCGATTTACATACGATTCCAAGTTTTTTCCACCTTTGTTTGCGGGCACAAAGAAAATGCAGGGCGAGGTGCCCCAAAAAAAGATATAACGCTGCTGGGGTTCCGTTGTAAGGCCAATTTGTTTCGGATCTGAATTTGCCTAAACCCTAAAAGAATGGGACAAAGACAAAAGGTCGAGGTGGTTGAGATTTATGAAGATTGCGGCCTCTTTCAGATGCGTGCGTTGACTCTGGGTAAAAAGTTGTGGAATTTTACGCAATTTATTAGAGGCCACGTCGGCTAATGAAATCGCAAAGTGAAAGCTGGCTGAAAAGGACTGACTGAGGAATAGGCCGAAGAACTGCTTTTGTGGACATTTGGTCACCGAGCGATATATTTTGTTACAGGTGCTTTTTTGTATCTGCTCTAAAGTTTAAGCGCAATGATTTCATTTGTAAGTGAAGGGACTTTGTCATGTATTGAAATTGTATGTGGATAGTGTTTCTGCTCATACAATGTGTTGTCATTTTAACTGCTGAAGTTAAATTATTATATGAATAACATTTACACATGTATGATGGAATGTTATGCAAATACTAAAATCATGCTTATAATAGTCAATTTTGTATGGGGTATATGTCGTATATGTCAGTTGGTTTAGCATAAGTAAACTAAAGAAAAATAATATTTATTTTATAAATTAAAAATAAATTAATTCAGTGTACCCAAGAGTATACAGATACAAGGAAAATCAATTATATTTACATAATATTTTCAAAACAGTAAATTAATATATATCTAGGGTCAATTAGCTATTCGCAGGCGAGGCCAATTAATTAGTCAATTACTATACCGTAACTAGCGTATACTCACGTTTGATTACCCATCTGTCCGCTTACAAAATGAGCAACTATACCTTTCACTGAGCAATATTAGCAGCAATCAAATGCAAATTCTCGTGTACGATAAACTGCAAACTATAGTTACTGACAGCCCAATCGAATGGTATAAAATGGTAGCATGACCAGTTGGATTTCAAGTTGGATTTCAATAATTTGCTTTCTTTCATGAAGAAGTTCAGTGTCTTTCACAGCTAGCCAAGAACATTGAAAGATGGCATCATGGAATTATAGAAAAAAAAACTGAAAGGAAGCATTTTATTAATTGCAGATTAGATAAGTAAAATAAATCAATATCAACATATTATGTACTAAATTCCAGCTATCTCATATCAGCCGTAAAAATCATTGACGAACAACATGAAAAAAAAAAAGGGGTGAAAGTTTGAATATTTTATCGAATTTCCGTATAAAAAGCGTAACTCGAGAAATTAGGAAGTCGAAAAAGCAAAAAATCTCGAAAAATAAACTCCGTATTCCGAACCGGATCATCCGCAATATAAAGTGACGAATATGAAAATCACTGGCTTCGCTGACTGGTAAGACTCAATTATCGACGGCGCTCCTACCCATGAATATTGATGGGAATATTTGCATGTTCACCGCATGAACTCGAACGGTGCAAGGAAAAATAGAAGATATTGGAAGCCGTATATTCCGAACTTGTGTTTTATTCATCGTCATTATCAGAAGAATAATTGTGTGTTCCGAGAGACTCTTGTAGCGTCGTCTCTTTTGTATTCATAGGGTAAAGGATGTTATTTCTAGACGATCACTATGCGAATGTTTCTAGTAGGAGGTTTTTCGATCCATTAAAAATCGAAGTATCTATGCATCTTACTAATAAAAAACGCGAAAGCTTGTATGGATGGATGTGTTGATGCTCTTTCACGCTCTTTTACGTTAGGGGATAACACATAAGCTAAGTTTTATCGATGTGCCACGCGAGCAAAGCCGCGGGCAGAAGCTAGTATACATATTTTTTTCATTGCAGTCAAATAAAATATCATCTTTATAGAATATTAATCATTAGAATCATTAGATTATATTACTTAGAGTCCACAATTTACTACATACTAATCAATATGGATTTACCAAGGGGAAATCCACTACAGACGCAGGAGTAGCGCTTCTAAAACATATTTTTGAAGCTTGGGAAGGAAAACAGGATGCTATTGGAATATTCTGTGACTTGTCGAAAGCGTTCGATTGCGTCGACCATCAAACCTTACTAACGAAGCTACGCGCCACTATGGTGTTTCTGGTAACTCACTTAGTCTGCTAAAGTCGTACTTAACTGATAGGCTCCAAATAGTAAGTATTAATGGAACTAACTCTTCTGGTGCCCCATTATCGATGGGAGTTCCCCAGGTCTCAATATTGGGACCTTTGCTCTTCCTTCTGTATATAAATGATCTACCATATTTTACAAAGGACTTGTGTGAGATAGTATTATTTGCTGATGATACCTCACTAATTTTTAAAATTGATAGACATAATGAATCTCTTGACGACGTAAATAACGCTCTCTCTCAAGTCCTTGGTTTACTACTAATAACTTGCTGCTTAACGCAAAAAAAAACGAAATGTGTTAAGTTCTCAATGCCAAACACAAGGCAACTCAATACGCGGATTATTATGAATAATGAAGCAATAGATTTAGTTAAATCCACAGTATTTTTAGGAATTTCTATTGATGCTAAATTGCAATGGGGTCCCCATATTGCGGCTCTGGCAGGAAGACTTAGTTCAGCTGCATTTGCAGTTAGAAAAGTAAGGCAATTAACTGATGTAGAAACAGCAAGATTGGTGTACTTTAGTTACTTTCATAGCGTTATGTCATACGGTCTGCTGCTGTGGGGATGTGGGGATGCGATGCGGCCAATATACAAACTATTTTTGTATTGCAGAAAAGGGCAATCAGAGCCATATACGGCCTCAGTCCACGTGACTCGCTTAGAGAAAAGTTTAGAGAAATAAATATTTTAACAATAGCATCACAATTTATTCTGGATTGTATAATGTATATATTCAAAAATATTGAAGCATTTCCTAAAAAGTCAAACTCTCATAGTTTTAATACTAGAAATAAACACAAACTTGCTGTTCCTATTCAAAGACTCCAAAAGAGTGGTAATTTATTTATTGGTCTAAGTATTAAAATGTTTAATAAACTAGCACAAAGTATTATAACATTACCCCTACATAAGTTCAAATTATATATTAAATCATTTTTAATGAGTAAGGGTTATTACAAGATACAAGATTACCTCAATGACAAGGATTCATGGTTAACTTCATAATGAAGTGTTCACCTGCAGTCTTAAGTATATAATAATTAAGTTTACAAATTTGTAAAATTTGGCATTTAAAAGAGTAACTATCGAGTTTCTTGCCGGATTCTTCTCGATAGAGTCTACCTTTCGAACCTGTGGTAGTATTAGTTCTTATCCTTATTGTATGTATATTGACTATTTATAAGTGCTTTCTTGAAGCCCATATAAATAAAGATATTTTGAATTTGAATTTGAATTTGAATTTGAATTATACCAAGTGACTTTGTTAAAAAAAAAACTACTCTAAAAATTTGTTTTGTTGTGCTTTTAGACTCGACATAGACTACATGGAATCATGATCGAAATGTATTATTTTCCAAAGCTAGCTGCTACTTAGAAACTAGGTATTTAATCTTGTAAACATTTTCTTCCCAAGAAGACGTTTACTAAATGTTACACCGACTTAACAGTATCAGCTACAATGCTCTCCATTAACTGTTCGAAGCAGATAGTCAAATAGTCGGTAATAAAATACTCAATCGAAGCGATCGCGACCCTTATCACTCAGGAACCAGATGCGGCGAGGAAGGATCAAACTGTAATCAGTATTGCTTAGTTAATCTAACGGAGACTATAACTTTAACATTAAACTCAATATCTGCAAAGCTATCTTAATATCTCCTTGAATCGTTTTGTTATCCTCATTAACATTTTTTTTTAATTTCAGCTGTGAATATAGCTATGAATATCATGATCTTAAAAATTGTCTGGTTCCCCTATTCGATCGCCAGTTGCTTCAACGTATTTAACAGACTTGCTAAATCCCAGATCATGGTCTAAGCGGACCCCGCCTAATCACAGGACATAACTCTAGGATGAAGATGATGATGATATAGGTACCTATTGATTTAACTTTGTCTTAGGCACGACTGGTTTAGTAAAAATTGCATAAGTACCAGCGATGTATATCGATATGCTTTTCGGTTGCCCATCTCTAGATATAACTACGATCATATAAATATCACACCAATGATGTGAAAGAAATTAACTTTCTAAATTAAACAATTAAGATAACAAAAAAATGTGGGTTAAAATAATAGCTCTTACATTGAATATGTTAATGCATACTTTATCTTTCACTATTAAAACTTTTATGAAAACAAAGTGACTTTCACTAATCTGTAGCTTTAGTTTAATTTTATTTAAGTAGTTAACAAGCTTTTCGGCTCAACTTTAATTTTAATTTTAAAACGAAATCTAAATTAATGCGGTTGGATTACAATCATTAGCACTTTCGAGAGTTTCTTAATTAAGCCACTCGTAAATATGGCTGTAACGAAATACGTTAAGAACTTCGAGCAGAATATGTTTTCACGAAACACACAACTTTTGTGATAAAACACTATTTTATCAAGGTTTATACCTAAAAAGTTGCGAATACGGCTTTGAATGAAGCACACGCATGAATTCTGTTTGAAAATTTATGATGAAATGTTACGCAACAGTTTTCTCCATTTTATAAGCCTTCAAGACGTGCTTGCGATTTTCTATAAGACATTATTGTTTATATAATAATGTCGACAAAGAAAATCTTATCTTAGAAAAAACGGTTAATAAGTATGTAGATAAATTAATACTTTGCTTTTTAGAACTCAAATTAATAATATAATGAAGCCAGTGAATTGTCATGGAAATACAATCAAAAAAGTATCGATGCATTCCTTTAGAAGCTCCATGCTAGAGGGATATTAAAAAAAACGACCATTATTTATTTTATTTAAAACCTCAATTGTATTAGTGAAGGTTTTTAAACAAGGAATACTCATACAAAAACGTAACTCCATTTCACCAGTGTACCTGAGAAAAGGGGACCGTTGCCGATTTTGTGTAAAAAGTAAAAGCAAGATTGTTTCTCGCAGAACAATAGTGGACTCCCGTAGACAAACAAAGACAGTATTTACCGAACCCGCACGTCGATCCGGCATCTCGGAAGGTACAACTGTATTTTAGCACAGTACAGGGTACACGTTGAGAAACGTTTCATCGGACACGGAAATTCTATTTGTGAATTTACAAGGTTTGTAGGTATCGTCGAGGAAATAATATAATCGGCAAATACAAATGAGGGTTTTTGAATTAAAACATCCAAAAAGTGGCGTAACTGTGACTTGTGGTCTTGTCGCCCTCCTCATTGGTTAGTTGTCAGAACAAACTGACATACGTGTCACATTATGAAGGGTGCTGCCAACAAAGAGCCAATAGGGACAGTGATAAGACTACGAGACTCCCTCGCGCCATCTGGCGGTTTTTAATATTTTTAATTTTTTGAAAACCCTCATTAGATACAGATAGAGCGTTTCGTATTACCTACCTCAATGTCTACATACATACATAACATGACGCTTGCAATTCCTGAAGGGGTAGGCAGAGTCAAAAGGGCAACAAGCCCTTTTAACCACATTTATCCAAAAATAAAAATGAGCTTGGTTAAATGTAAACTTGTAAAAAAAATTACAAGCTCGTCGCCTACAAAATCACATACTCAAAACCTGATATATTTGTCGCTTTTTACGACATGCTAGGCAAGGAACACAGTTGGCACATTCTTTTTAAGTCCCAGACCAATATAGACTCAATTTCTATTATTTATGTAGGAAGCCCTATTATTAGTTGAGAGGTGGGAGCCTGATGACCTGGTGTACAGGCATCTTATATGCTTAGTTTAGGCATCAGTCTTCCACATAGAATTGGTTTTAAAATTAAGTTTGAAATATTAGATATAATTTATATTGCTTTGTGGAAGAAATAAATAAATTTTGAATTTGATTTGAATTTTGAAGGTATTTGTTTTAACTACTATGTTTTTCCAAACAGCAATATCACAATGTTATAAAATACATGCAGGTAGTACCACATTTACTAGAGTGAAAATGTTACACTATTAAAATAAATATACTATATTGGTAATTTAAGGGGATTAAAAAGACCATGAATCATTTAAATGGCATTACTTTAAAAAACAATACACTGCTGAACAGCAAATAACATAACATTTCTTACCAATTTCACTTCCCACCATTGAACTATTATTACTAGCGTATGGAACCGACGCAGCGAACAAGTTTTTTGCGCCGTGTGTTGTTGCCGATCAGCAACAACTCGTTTAGTCACTCGCCTACGTTCACGCGTAAGCGCCATGAAATTCACGGCGCTTACGTCGTTTTGGTCGCGAGAAAAATGTACTCTATGAGCGATCTAGCGCTGCGTGTTTTAATAGCTTAATTAGACGACAATTGTTAGTTTTAGCGCTGCAAATGCTGAAACACGCTCAGTCCTTCTTCGTGATAATATTTTTGTTTGCTATATATAGCTTCTCTATACGTAGTAATAATAGCTCAATGCTTCCCACACACTTTTCTCTTCACACTTGGAATGTCATCTCACATAATATTGAAACGAAACGATATTCAATAGATTCTGTTTCAGGTCTTGGTAGACATATTGTTTCCATCCGGAACTCTAAAAATGAAAAAAGCAACAGAGTGCAAAAATCCTAATTTATTTTGGCATAATGCGAGTATTCCATTTACTGTTGTTCTTCAATCCGTATCTTACACTGATAAAATGACAATAGTTTTTATAGGCAGTCATTTATTAATACTCTTCCATACACAAAAAAAGGGTTTAAAAATAATATTAATTCTAATTTGTTTAAGTAGCCTCATCGGAGAGTTCGATGTTTAGTCACGTGTGAGAATAACTATAAAAAAATTAATAAAGTTGAAATAACAACATTCCAACAATTATATAAGTCTATTTCAAGAAAAAGTCTTAATAAAACAACCCTTATTCGTGGGGAACGAGATGAATTTTCCACGTAATACATAAGATATATTCGCGCGAATGACTTCCATCGCGGGGTTGATAGCGTAAACTGATTTTCTTATTATGAAAATTATATCATGCCGCCTCCAACGAGATTACGTTTTCACAAGTGGAAATAAGTATTCCATTCATGCATAATTTCCTCTTCGCTATAATAAAGTCATTTGTATTGTCAAGGACGCCGAGGCGTGGACTTAGAGTGAAATTTACTCGGGAGGTGACTGAATTTTGCATATTGACTGACTGACTGACGTTAAGTCTATACAACATATTAAGATAAGAATGTACGTTTATATACAACTGTGAATGTAGCAACTGTGTTTCTTCTTTAGCATGTCGTTAAATGTGACTATGCTGAATTCGGTACTTGTGTAGGCGACGACCGAGCTACTTACCACAAATTTCTCACAAGACTTAAGCGCTTGTATTATAGAAACCAGAAACAACGAAGGCACCACAAACACCCTGACCGGGCACGGATACCAGTTTCATCAACAGATAGGTACCCATTGTCCTAGTGGAAAGATAAAACCCATTAAATCGAGACCGTTTGATCTCTTAAAAATATCTCTTTAGTGACAACCTGTCGATGTTTATAAACTCCCTTAGGATTCCCAAACAGGTCAGAACAAGCGTGGCTACTCGAGGACTTAGAGGTGCATGTGAAACTACAGTTGGATTCCGCGGTGAATTGTTAAGTCGAAGTGAGCGGGCACTAAACCGAGCCCGGTTTACGCCCAACGTCTCTGTTTTACAACCCTTTCTCGTCACACGTCTACTTACATCAGCTTGATGAAAAATACAACAGCACTGACCGGGTTGCGTATTGGCAATGTCTATGACCTTGAATTCATCTTCTAGCGTTGACCCGTTCCAAGCAGGGTCCGCTTCTGACTAGAATTTGCAATACGGCTTATTAAATTAGTTGACGTTCGTAGACCTTGTATCTATCACATAACACGTCCCTGAAATGTGGTTACGCGGCCATAGTTATTAGAATATGTATTTTCCTTCACGATTTTTCTCTCATCATCAGGCTTCACAAGTATTGTGGAGGTGAACATCCTAAAATATATATTTCTAAAATTTAAAGGAGTTAGTTAGTACATAAGTTTTTATGCCATTGCTTTAATAAGTATATGACTTAATAAATTCTGGTTAAAAAATTAATGCAGACCCTGTATGGTGATTATTCAAGTGTGTACAGGTATTTCAATTTCTCTGAAGTTGGAAATTAATATCCGTATTAAAAAAATAACTGGGTTAAAAATACTATCTAGGTACTTTAAAAAAAATATTGACTTTTTCAGTAGCTTGCTTCCATTGTCTCCAAGAATAACATATGTTGAATAAACTTAAGAGTCACAAAACGGAGACCAAATTAAATATTTTGTAAATACGCCGTCAAGCACATAACATTTGTAAGCAATCAGTGTGAGTATATCACCCGGGATTGTATTCTTTTACTATGTAGTAACTATGTAATAGTATCAAAAGGAGGGGAACAGATACACCTCCATGCATTTTTAAAAAGAAAAAATAATATGAAAATCATGTTCATGTTACAAGCGTATATATTTATTAGCCTGATCTTTGTTACACATGTGCTATGTAAAGTTTTACTTATAACCTGAGTGCTGTACAAACCTCTGACGTCATATATTTCTAGGTTCAATGCTTGAATAATCCTGCCTATTTATGATTGCATATACGGACAGATACACTAAACTTTACATTACGCACCCACTAATGTGGTTATATATTACGTGTGTTGTATAGGGTTGTACTAACCCTTGTATTCTTTACACCAACACGTGATACTCAAAAGGATAGAAAAACGAATTTTGCACATATACTAAATCGAGTATGAAATTGTATGATTATCGATTGAGTAGTTACGACGTTATAAGGAAACACAGAAATAAAGTGACTTTTGCATGCAAATACCTACATCTGTGAGTATGAGTGAAAACTTAAGTTCCAGTAGTCCAGCAGTAAAAGTTTATTTTGTTGCACGCTTTGTGCAAATGTAAAATGAAAAAAATATAGGTACATCTAATTAAACAGATATTATTTCGTGCAAATGCCTTACACAAGCATTCATAAACTTCTTAATTGAAAACAACACGACAACGCTTTTACACTGAAAAGCAGCGCGGACAACGGAAAAATGCGGCGATCATTGTAATTCCGCAAGCCGTTGTATGGAGATCAACTCGATATTACTGGAAAACTCAACGATGCATTGTTAGCGGCTGAGCATCGGATAACGATGTCATTCAGTGGCGATATGAATGAATAACGATAAAAATTGTCGGACTTTGTCGGCTTCATGATACTTTGGAGCGGATGAAGTGGCGCTGGAAAAATCAGTGAGATATTTTTTGTTTTATCAATTTGTTGGAGTAGTTACAGTTTTGTGTTCTTTAAAGATTTATTATTTTTGTCTGACAGTCAAATAGAAGCCATAGTTTCGGACATTTATGCATATTATGATATATCATCATCATCATCTATTTATATATTACTAGCTGTGCCAGCGGTGTCACCCGCGTTTATGGTTAATATTATAAAGACTATTTCCGTCGTACATAATTTCTATGTAACTTTAACCATTAAGGCTGCACACGCGACGGAAGCTTTAAAAATGGAGTAACTTCTCCCGTTTTCCAAACATTTCCCTTCACTACTCTGCTCCTATTGATTGTAGCGTGATGAAAAGTATACTATAACCTGCCCATGAGTATGAAGAATAATTGTTCCAAGTTTCGTTAAAATCCGTCGAGTAGTTTTTGTTTCTATAAGGAACATACAGACAGACAGACAGACAGACAAAAATTTTACTGATTGCATTTTTGGCATCAGTATCGATCACTAATCACCCCCTGATAGTTATTTTGAAAATATATTTCATGTACAGAATTGACCTCTCTACAGATTTATTATAAGTATACCTAGATGTACATTTGCTTGTACTATAATGAACTAGAATAATTGTAAGACACTATACTTAGGTACTTACTAACATGTAAAGCTGAAGAGTTTATTTTGTTTCTTTGGTTGAACGCGCTAATCTCAGGAAATACTGGTCCGAATTCGTAAAAATATGTTTATCTCAAATAGTCCACTTGTCGAAGAAGGCATCACACTACGACACACAACTTTAAGCTGGAGCACAGCTAGTACAATAAAAATCTAGCAAGTACCTGTCCGATTTTATTAAAAGAGATTTCATCATTTTTTTTTTAAGTCTGTTCCATCCAACTTTTAGATAAAGGCCTCCCCTAAATCCTGTGTGATATTTTTTTATGTTATGTATCAATTTGTTGAGGTGGTTATAATTTTTCCAAAGTACCATTAGTGCAGTAGTTGTAGTGCATTTGTAAAGAGCATCAGTGAAAATATTCAAAGTATTTTTTAGCAGTAAAATTTCAAGAAAACTGTTTCCCTAATCTAATGTAAACGTCACGCCGTGAAGTCCAATCTGTGGTATCTTTTATCCAGTTGGAGTTTAGTTTTGGCCGTAACTCAAGTACTCTGCGAGATATAAGATGTTTTACTTATAAGGACACCGTACAAAACCCGCCATAATTTATGGGACAGCAAGGAACGTACTTTATCTAAGTAAGATATCACAATAGCGTTACCAAATTACGTATATTGTGCGCAGTTTCAGGAAGTCTCATAAGGAGATTGGTGTACTCGACACGTAAATTACTACGAAACCGTACATGAGAAATATACAATATATAATGTAAGTATAGGTAATTGATATAGCTTTATAGTTTAATGTATAGGTAATTTATGATAGGAATTCTTAGCTTTTAGCGTTTATCATCGTTATCCTAGCGTTATATCCCGAGTTTCTCGGGGTCCGCCTAGACCATGGTCCAGGATTTAGCGAGTCTGGTAATTACGTTGAAGCGACTGCCGATCTGACCTTCGTAGCCCTTATATAAGGGAACCAGACAATTATTCGATCACGGTTACACATTCATAGCCGTAAGAATTTGCAGGTTTCATCACGATGTTTTCCCTTACCGCTGAGCTAGTAGTATAAATATGTACATAGATTTAAAAAATCCAGAGGTACGTGCCCTGGTTTGAACCCGCAATCGTCAGTTAAGAGGTGTGTTCTTACCATTAAGCTACCACCGCTCCCGTAGCCTTTAATCTGTTATCATTATTTAAAAAAATAATAATCAATATATAGTTTGCGATGCAGTGTATGCAGAGTCAAAGGGACAAACAGATTAAAATATAAGTCTTACTGCAGAACTATATTATAATTTATTATAAAACCTTTTTAGGAACCCATTTCAGTTTAAAACATTCCGTAGAAACTAAACGCTTAATCTGGATCTTGTAGTTTACCTAAGGATCCGCGAAAAAGGAACTCAAAATGTAGTTAGCTTCATATTTACATATCTCTGAAGTGCTTGTCTGACGTTGGAAATCTTCCTAGATTCCGTGAAGTTGCTAAACTACCGAAGTTCGCTAGTGTCTAAGTTTAATCCTTTTAGCTCGCGATTTTCTTGACTGTTTAGTATGAAGTGCTTTGGCTTGTTTCTATCCAATTAAATTAGTTAAGGAGTAGCATTTAAGTGGAATATTAATTTAACAGCTTAAGTTTAGGGAGAGTAGTGGCAGCTCAACATTATGGATACATACGTGTCTCGTGCCATACATAAAACCTGCACGTTCAAACAATTATAGATGTTGAACCTTGATCGAAATTCTCCTATCCTACGACTTTGAGATGTAAATTTAAGGTCCTGGTCTAAGAAATATAAATTCAATAACTAAATCATTGTTTATTAGGTCAAACACGAGTACTTCATTATAATCCTTAAAGTCATCTTAATATCAATTTGGCAGTCCTTTGGCAATTCCTTTAGACAGATCTAATTAAATGCGAAATAGAAGTCTTTGTAAATCATATAAGTAACCGGTGTATAGATCAAAGTTATTGTCGTTATCAATCTTAGCTATAGCCGGGAAGATTGAGGGACTGGGAGGAGGTAAGTTCAATAAAAAATATCAGTAATAAATATTGGACAGAATAGAGAATCGTATCTGTATGAGGGAGTTGATGTAGTTTCTTAGGACTATTTATATCTAGGATAATATAGGACAAGTCTTACTTATATACTAAATTAAAATTTTAATATCATGTATAAATAAAGCCACAGGTTTAAATTTAAATATAATCATAGATAAAATATTTGATATGCCACATAGCTTACTTTTTTATGTTACAATGTTGTTTTATGCATGTAAGTACCTAATAAACATTTTTTCTTTCTTTCTTTCTTTCTTTCTTGATATTACGTCTAGTCAACGTATAAGCAGAAAGGATAGATGACGATTCATTTATGCTGCTAGACAAAAGCGTCTCGCAAATGTTTATGTTGTGATTCCTCGAACGTTTGACAACATAGAAAAAAATCGTATTCAAATCGGAAAGTCTTGACAACCACATCGAGCAGAGAGCAACCGCGCCGCTCGAAGTTTCCGTCTGTTGTACATTCGTATAACGCACGGCACGTAATTAAACTGTCATTACACCGCACATAACAGCGTTCGGCTGTAATGCGGGCCGCTGTTGCGCAACACTGGCGATCACTTTGTGGCGCTATGCCTACAACATCGATTGACTGCAAACAAATCGGGTTCATATTATTGCTGGCTTTTGCCTGCGGCGCCACGTGGGGTTCTGTCTGTTACAGAGAATATTGATTATCCTGCGGGATCTGGCCATATCTCTAGGATAAAAAGTAGCATCTTTATAACTTTTCTTAGAGTTTGGCTTAGCTGATTTAATAATTAAATTTTAATAAACAACGTATTACATTGATATATGCTTATTTTTATGACATACGTTACGTTACGTTATAAAACGTTATAGACCTATTCTTTTGTAATATAGTATATGGTATTTACTGTATTTATTTTATTAGTCTTTGGGGAAAAATCAATAAACAAGGATTATTCAAATATTAAATCTAGGCTGTTTTTTTGACAATAGCCGTCTTACCGCAGTTTTCACACGACAGTGACGAACATATCCACTGAACACGTACATATTCCGCCATAAATATAGCAAGAAGGACGGGTATCGTAATTACTTTCCTCATAGACAATAGCCACAATAATTTACGGCGCACTAAACCACAATTTACAAACCGCATCGTCCGAATGCCGAGGCCGGGAAATAAAAATAAATAAGAAAGAGGCAGCCTCGCCATCTTTTCTTGGCAATTTCCGTCCAAGAGATAGAGGGCAGGGACACGTGAAATCAGGAGTTAACCCTCTATATCTATGCGAGTCGACAGTCTGATTTGTGGCTTAATCGAACTAGCCAGCTTTATACGTGGAGCCAGTGTGGTTAGAATCCCTCAGCGGTCGCGGGTTGAGCTGATGATGTTGCAAGACGAATTAGTTTTAAATTTTCTCAGAGGCTGCAATGAGATAAAGCGGTACATCTCGCGTCAAGTTCTAATTTTTTTATCGCTAAAATTTAAAGTAATTTACAGGTCAACGCCACTTAATGATTCATCGTCGAAACATCATCTAGTTTTAGGACATTCAAGGACTTTTTTTAAAGAAATAAATCAAACTTATCACTTAAACAATTATTCGGTGTTAGGTATAGACAAGTGGTTATTTAGAAAACTACTTGAATAAACTACCTTTTAATTTAAAGCCTTATTACATTGAAACAATATACATCTCATGTATCGTATATGTAAGACATTCTTTATACGAAACCGCTGCAGATAATTGTGAGGCAAGCAACCGGCCTAATTGCCAGATATTATCTGTATTAAGTAATACTCTTCATCAGTGGCGTAGCTACCCAGCTGGGCAATGCCCCGGGGCCCCTAAGCTCGGGGGCCCCTATAACAAGCCCTCCCCACCCCTAGGAAAAAAAATTGTCGCCTGGATCTAAAGCTACATACGCCCATGGGCCCCAGTTTCTGTTTTGCCCCAGGGCCCTTTGTTATCTAGCTACGCCACTGCTCTTCATATGTGTAAGCTACCATATATCTAAGCACCGCTCTGTTACATGTTCATTGATAATGAACATGAAACAGAGCGGGCTAACATTGGAAACGATCACCCATCCAATGACTTACCAAGCAAATCGCAGCTATCTTTGATGTCTGTATTATGAGATTTAAACGTGCCTTTTGATTTATGTATTCATGAGGATAATAATATAATGTAGCAGAAACGAGTTCCCGTTTGGACAATTTTTTTGTTTTGTAAGGCCCACTTAATATACAAAAGTTACTACTCGCATTGTTTTATCTTTCTTAAATTTTGTGACACAATTTTATATTTAAGTGATAACAATTTTGCATTCAGCTTACATTAAACCGCAGTCGTCCTCGACTATGTTACGAATCTGATATGTATATTATTGTTTGTTGTTTTTCACCGCGAACACCAAGCATAATATTCTAAAACAAAGTAACCCTCTTCTCATTAATATCTCAAAGCTCGCAACGTATCGCATTTCTAACATTTCTAACTACGCCACCTCAAACACATATCTGTTTATCAAGTCGACATGGGAGTTTGCAGAATATCTACTTAGCAATACTCTTGTCATGCTTGCAGCAAGATAATGTCTCAGACGTACCAAAGAACACGGTATAATTAACCTGAGGCAGCACCTTGCAAGGCTCTATTCAAGACAATTGCGAAGAGCTTTATGTTATTCATAATAAGATCCGTTTTTGAATACCGCTTGTGTGTTTGACTGTGCAGTAAGTAAAGATGAGGTATATACAGAATGCGTTGCACGTAGCGGACTAAATATGAAGTCACATTTTTCGTACTGATTCTTTAAAATAAAAATATACGATAAGGGGAATGTACCAGTTTTATTTGTTTAATACATACATACATACATACATAACGTCCATAATCCCCGAATGGGTAGGCAGAGTCAAAGGAACAGCAGGCCTCTTTAACCACATCCAGCCAAAAATAAAACTAGACTGGGTTAGACGAAAAATTTCGGAAAATGGACAAGTGGCTAGTTTGTCGCCTACACAATCCCATACCCAAAACCCGATATATCATGAGTCGCCTTTTACACAACAATGGGCTGAGTTATTTGTTCAATAATTATGATTAGTACATAACATATTAGGAACATGCGGCATTCATGCAAGAAGTGCCAGTTCAACATCCGAACACGTGGGTGAACACCTTGTTTTCTCAACTTTAAATACGTCATTAGACAACTAGAATTAGATCGCCAATAAAGGGAGAAATCGCTAAAAAATTTCCATTTGAAATAGCTTCAACCATTACGACATTTTGTTTGACTCTCCTGTCTGGGACTTATAAAGAATGACTGACTCATAATGAAAGCTAAATATCAGTTGCTTCAATGTACTAAGTGACCTAATTGATTATAATAGGCTAGATGACTAAAAAATCTGTTAAATCCGTCAGTAAGATTATAAAAAAATATTAAACACGTATTTTTTTATTTATTTGTCAAACAAACATTGACGAAGATACAATGCATTCAAGTTGCGCGTGACGTCAAGCTTTTGTAAAATTTTTACAAAATAGTGACGCCGCAAGTCCCCACTCCCAAACTTTGATGCTCTTTAATTTTGTGATTTTTTATCAGTTGATAAAGCGAAAAATATGTGTCTTGTATTTTTGTATATTGTAACTGACGGACTAAATAGAAATATAGTTTTGTAATGCAGTCATCATCCCTATTGGCGAATTACTCATAGAATTCGTCAATTACCGCTTGTGTCATCACAAACATATGTATTGCATGTGTCATGTATTCATGGTAGTATTCGAGCATTAACATCAAAATCCAATGAATATCAAAGAAAATTAAAAAATTATTACTTTTATATTTTATCATTTCTAACTTACCTTCTGAAAAATAGCCCAATTTATATTACATCAAAACGAAAATATAACATCAACAAATAAAATTTACTGTTAAATAGTGTACACAATGTTAGGAGTCATAAAAACCGTAGAGCTTGTATGAAAAGGATCATGAATGTCGAAGAGGCGAGTGAGGTGTGTAAGGATCGTGCCATATGGCGTTCGGTTCTTTCTGCCTACCCCGCTAGGGAAGTGGCGTGAGGTTTAGTTAGTTAGTTTTAGTGGACACAAAATAGGCAAATAACGCCAAGCAAATATTGACCATCCATTCTGCACCTTTCGCTTCCACAACAGCACGTTCACACGCACGATAGAAGCGAGTCGGTACATAAGATTAATCTCTGGGTGTACAATGTACATAGAGTATTATTTATGAGATGCCACTATGCCCTCGGCCCACCTAGGCAAACAAGACCCCCTTGGGTCCCGTATTAGCACAACTAACAAGAGATTAATAGATTACGATATGCATATTATATTTTGAGTTTTGGATAGACTATCTGAACGGAATATCTAAATGACATCCTAAGTAAATTTTGTACGGCGAAAACTTGAATGTGGTTTAGCATAATCAGTGCAGAGGTCTTTTATGTTAACGTTAGGGGGTAAATTAGTAAATGGAATTAAGGAATAATTAATAAGTAATGGAATTAATGTGGAATTAATTCCATTATTTATTAATAAGGAATAATTAATAAATAATGGAATTAATTAATAAGTAAATAGAATTAAGTAGATCAGGTCCTGAATTTTTTGGGATATGATAATAGTCACAGGTTTTCTTGCACTCCGGTACGTAAACTCTTAAATGATAAATATGTATTTTCAATGCTATTATGAAAATGTAAAACGGTACAAAGGTACGTGCACTTACCCACGTAGTTATTGAAAATGCTTTTACAGACTAATGGATTACCTACATATTTTGTATATTAATTTATCTTTTGGCTGTAAATTGAAGAATCTTTAATATTAGTAGGTATTATATTTAGTTTTAGTCCCAGCAAAAAAAGGTCATGTTGAATAAAGCCAAATATACTAATTTTGATTTATATTCAGAAAAGTATTTTGCTCTGTAGTTATATAAATTTGCCACGAGATACCTTACACTCCTAAAATTCATAAAATGGGGAAATTTTATCGCATCAATCAGTAGTTTGATGTGCAGCGAGAATAATATAACAACCTCTTTCGTATAGTTCACTCATAAAAAGAACACAAAAAACTTAATGTATAATTTCATAGCCTAGTTTAGTGTGATTATCAGCGGTTTACTAATTTATTCGTATACATATCATGGTTTATGGTTTGATATATTTATTTTCTCAAAAAGATTACAATAATCACTTACAGAGAAAATACATATTAATAATAAGTAAAAAAACAACATAGTGTGACGAAGGACGCGCGCAAAAACATTCACACACCGATGTCCACTGAAGGCCCAGTTGACGCGGGCGCTAAGGTATATCATCATATCTACAATCTCCGTAAAGGTATTTAGAGTCAAAGGAGTACCTACCTTTAACTTTTAGCCAAAAGAAAAACTGGGTCTGAATGGTTTATTAATGCAATATGTCAAAAATATTCAAACAGCAAACTAAGAAAATACATGTCAGAAAATTACCATTACAATGCGTTCCGCCTATCTACCCCCATAAATCTTGTAGCACAAGTTGTAGCCCAAAGGTACGGCTACATAGACGTGATCGTCTGCACCCGACACTATCCTGCCTCCATTGCAGCGGGCTTTTGTTCGACCGAGCTGTAGGACTTGCGGCTTTACATCTTCCCGGAGCAGCGCTTAAGAAATTTTAATGTGCTGTGGAAGTTCGCTTTTTACCGCGTCGACTGCGGTTACTCAGGCAGCGATGGAGAAACGCTAAGTAGGGCTTTACTTACTCAACTCGTGTATACTCTTTCTTTACTTCCATCACCTCAAGATTTAAATGAAATGACTTATAAGTCTTATCACAGATACTGTTTATACCTATTTTCTGTTGTTGTTAAAAATGGAATTTTAATAAAATTATAACTGAATGGATAAGATAAAATAATTTTATCTTATCCATTCAGTTATAATTTGTTTGATAGGGATATATTTGTGTATTCGGTACAAGACATACCTTATTGTCTAAAAATTCAAATTGATACATATAATGACTTATTATGGTAGTCTGTTCATTTGATACATCACGCAATTATGTTAAGTATATTAAACCTAAACTTAATAAACACAATTATCGACTCCGAAAATTAAATTATCACCTAAGAAATATCACACGGTGATTGTCTTGTTATTTATTTATTTATCTTTTTACTACATCAGAGTTTAGCCTCGCAGAATGCTTTAACAAGGTTTTTCCTTACTTACGTCTCAGGAAAACAAGACACATAATTTTCGTAGATATCGGACATTTTGAATGAAACATTATCACCTGCATCGTTCCGCTTTCCGCGTCGTGCGATATCATAGTGTGCTGTGATATCGAAAAATGCTTTCTGTTTTGACATTTAACGCTTATCTTGTACGCATGATAACATAAACACGTGATGACGATAATACTACTGACGCACTTAACACGTGACTGTCGCGTCCCTATTCTCAAATTGTTTCATACAATTTAACGCTTAGATGGAAAATCGTAAATCCTTTTTTTTTTCTCCCGGGGGATATCCTCATGGATACACACCTCGCCGGGGAGTGAGGTGTGTTATGCCGGACTCTTGCCGGCTAAAGCCTCCGGGTCTTCCATCTATGCCGCTGAAGGTGTGAGGGGCGACAGAGGTACGCTTGCGCAGTCTTCTATAGCGCCCCGCGGCTCGGCCCGTACCTTTTTTTTTTTTTGGCTCCGACTAAACCCCAAGGTGGCCTCCATCGGCGCAGTTCCGGAGGAGCCGGTATCGCCACTGTCGGGACTATACGACAGCTCCTCCGGTAGTGCGCGTGCCGCGCTGCGCGGCTCACCTCGCGCAGCGGTGGTCGATGCTGTGCAGCCCACGCCATCAGTCGTCGGATGCACAGCACCGAGCACGCGCGCGCGTCGAGACATGCCAGGCCACCCAGCATGTCTACTCACAGCAACTACTCCGCCCGGGATTCAGACGCCGATCGTCCTCGTGACCGGCGTCGTGGGCCCACTCTCGCGCTGTGCCCTCTGCCAAGCCAGAGGGCACGCGGAGAGCGTCTCGTCAGAGGGGCCGCCTTCCGCCCGGCGACCCAAATTGAGGGCAGAGCCCTGTCGTCACGGAGGGAGAGCATCGAGACGCTCAATCCCTCCGCGACCCGCCACGACGCGACCCAGCGCGCCCCTGTCGCTCAGCTCCTCCTCTTCCTCGGCAACCCTGGTCCGGCTGCGGAGGTTACAGCCGGACCGCCGCAACTGCCCGGATGCAAGTCGTGCAGTCGCGGCTCACCTCGGGGTCCCTCTTCGCTTCAGCCCTGCCATGGCAGGGCCTACTAAGCCCCCCCGGTACGACAAACCGAGGACCCCGGCGGGGGGGCAGCCCCGGCCCCTAGCCTAGCGCTAGTAAACCTAACCTAACCTGACATCATCTACTAGACCACCTTTTACGACAAGCCAAGGAAGGAACGCTGTTGTTACATTATTTTTTAGACTCTAACCAACATGTGAAATAGAATTGTGCAATGTAAGTTATCATCATTGTACATAACATGCCAGTATCAATTTTCAGTTGAAAATTACTAAAAAGAGGCTGCATGTAATTTGAATATGCCTGAATATAGTCTTATGACTTTTCACGCCTTCTCAGACCTATTATTCTATAGGAACTTATTATTTACTAGTTTTACCTGCAGCTCCATTCTGTGAAATTGGTACAGAGACCTTATCGTGCCTTCAGCGGGATCTATAAGGTTCAAGATTTAGATATTTCTATTTTCTTTCTTAGGGTACGAAATTGAATGAATGAATGAAAGAATAAACATTTTTTCGTTTTTTTTTTAAATACAATAATTGGTCTATTGAACACCGTAACAATAGTACAGACCGGAAGAATTAGCAAATAGACGCAGTGACTTCCCCATTCATAATATTAATGTGAATTAAACCGCTTCTCTCATAACGCTCCGCTCATAACGCTTCTCTCATAATGCTTCGCTCATAACGCTTCGCTCATAACGCTTCGCTTATAAAGCGTCGCTTCATTCATACCATTCCCCACTTACTACAAAGCCACAGCTTCATTCCCTCCCTATTTTACTTCACCATTTAAAAAAAATAATAGAACGTAATCTCTGTTGAAGTGGAGATGGATCTTGTTTAATTTGCAATCGTGGTCGCCTTGTTGTAGTGTAACCCGCTCAGACGGCGCGGAGTAATCCCCGTTGTTTTCTATATTTCTTCGTTTTTTTCTATGTTTATTCGTTGGGAAGAGTTGCCCACTTACTCTTTTATTTAAACTTTGTATGTGATTTTTAATTCACATGGTTTCAGCGTTGCCTTTTTCGTGCCGTGTTTTGTGAACGTGAACGTAATTGGAAAAGAAAATTACAATTTTTCTGTTTAGACAGTAAAAAATAGATAAGTTTTTCTGTAATAGTAAAAGCTAACGAAATAAAATAGATCCTTCTTAAAAAATATATTTGAGAAATTACTTTTACGTCGCGGTAACTTAAAAAACATGTTGTAGATTTGATAATTTTAAATGTAGGTACCTTCATATTTGAGTAGATTGTTCTGAAATGTACCTTTTGAATAAAGTTAGACCTTACTTCTGATATATTTGAACAGATTGTTCGTTTACTGTATTTTAGGTGTCTTTAAGGTACTATGTTGGATTTAAAATAAGAATAAGATATCTATATATTGAGATTATTATAAAAGTGTATGGGTTAATGCTTGCATTGAGCACAAACAATATTATAGAATTATTTCATAGTTATTAGTAATATACATACTAATGGAAAATACAATCCAGCCTTGACTTAGATTAACACATAATTATATTTAACCTCCCCCCTCCTCGGATTCCTTCTGCGCAATTTACGCTCCATGTTCTTTTTGCAGTTCAAGTCAAAAGCCAGCCGTCAGCACTTAGGTTCGTCTGACGTGCAATCTTTCGTTCACTTCGAAGTTATCATCACGAAACACCTTCGAATATTCCACTAGTTCCTTGCAGTTCTTTGTGCAATGAAATTACAGTCCGTCTGTAAAGATAAGTGACTCTGTAGAACCATAAAGTGTTATGAGGACATCGACCTTTACAGTAAGTACCTCTGCAAACACATAAATTGTCTGTCTTAGTTCTTACACGACGCAATTAGTCGTTGGACGTAATGATCCGTTGAAATGAAATAGCCTGTATTTTTTTAATGGTGTTCTGTTTACCAGTATCTAAATTGGATTACTTCTAAATGTATTTATAGCTACTATAGGCTAGTTACTGTATTTATTTTTGTGAAATCAATAATTTTTTCTACGATTAAGGACCTTAATATTAACATTGATTTGCCTTTAAATAAAACAGGGCTCTAACGATTTTAGTATTAAGCCTCTTTGGATATGAATAATTTATCAGATTAGTTTAATATTCAAATCTAATCGAAACATCTTCATTTAAACACTGATGATCAATACGAAAATGGTCGATCGATGTTCCGTTTTAACTTACGACGTTTAATAACAGGTGAAGATAAGAATGTGTTAAAAAGCTGCCATTTGCAAAAGCGCTTTACTTCTTAAATCCAAATATTTTACCCACTACTTTTAAACCAAGCGACATAAACACAACAATAGTTAAACAATAAAAGATATTCAAACGAATAAAATTACTTCTATAATAGCGTAGTCACCGCAAACGGGAGTGTTTCATATGTTTTTATACGAGTGAAAATAAAATACAAGTGACAGAGTGATTTGTGCAGCGGAAACTGCCGTTCCGGCGGCTGTAGTACCGGATACGTACCTCGGCCGCGTCTGCCATGTTTGACTTGTGGCTGGGGTAACCAAGCGTTACTTAGCAATTGGGATAAAGGGAAAAAAATATTTACTATTGATGCTTTCGACTACGTTTGCCCAGGGCAATAATGCGATATAATTCAGAGACTCTATGCTTCGCGCAGGTTCTATAATTGTTTTACCAGATAAAAGTATTCTAAGTACATATATTATTTTTTCCAGTTCAAATATTTGGCATATCAAAAGGCTAGTTCACAATTTTTTTTATGGTTCATTATTGAAATTACAAAAAAATATATTGCTTAGGTACGTATTCTTTCCTTTGTTCAGAAAACAAAAAATGATAAAGATACAGAGCTTTAAGGTATCGCGTGATGTCACTAGGTCCGTAGAACTTTACCGTCCGTCCAAGTGATATAATACTTTCCGTTTCAGATCTTAGAAGCGCTTCGTATCTTTGTCATTCTTGGAGTATTAGATAAAAAAAAAATACGTATTCAATATTTTTTGATAATCTAACTGTATCAAAATCAATTAACTGGCTTGTAGGCTAGAAAATATTACAGAACGACATACATAGTTAGATTACATTTGTAATGTTTGTTGTTTGTTGATTTTGTTTATTATTCTCTCAGTTATAAATGACTTAAAAACCCTTTAAATTATAAGTAACTTCAAAAAGACTGCATTTGCTAATTAAAATTACTATCACACAAGTGGGCTCAAAACTCTACAAAAGATTATTTCGATTTTTTTCAAATTTATGTATAAAAATAATCTAGAACCTATGGAACTTATTTTCTTTCTTTATTATCCTACAGATTCGTCAAACCTGGTCACACCAATTGTGACTTCAGCGCCCTCTATCCAACAGGAATGCTAACACATCCGCTTTCTTAAGTGGGTTAAATCCACACGTGAACGTTCCACAACTTCACTCCGTTCTAAGGTTGTTAGGGATATGTGTTTTAGAACTTTAGGTTGTGGATTTGGATCTATCAACCTTAGTATCCACTTTCATAGTGCCTTCATACATAACATGACGCCCTTAATCACCAAAGAGATGGCAGAATCAAAGGGGCAGCTAGCCTCCTTAACCAAATTCAGCCAAAAAAAGACTGGACTGGATAAGATGAAAAATTGGAAAATAATAGTGACAAGTGGCTAGCCCGTCGCCTACCTAACCACATACCCAAAACCCTATATACCATTAGTCGCCTTTTACAACATGTTAGGTAAGAAACACAGTTGGCAGTCTTTTTTCAGTCTCAAACCAACATGAAACAAAAAATAGAATCTTCAAAGCGTAATGTTTCATTTCTTACCAGGGTTCATTAAAAATCATTGATTTTGCGAGTCTTATTACTTTGTTGATGCGACTGCCATCTGAAGCCTCTGACATCCGTTCTAGAAGGTTATTTATCCAAAAAATTGGTTCTATTGTTATCAGCAAATTGCATTGTGTTACCATTACTTCAGCAAATCAGACCCATTCAGGAGAATAGAAGAAATAGAAATAGAATTAAAAAATATAAACCCAGATAAATCAAACATTCAAGAACAAAAAAAAAAACATGTTGCATATTTAAATTATTCAAATAACTCTTTTAGAACATTTAGATATAGTTTTATGAAAAACGATTAAAAGTCACGTATGTAATAAAACGTTTTATTATGAAATGGCACTTACTTTTAAAAAGAATTTCCAAATCGGTTGTATTAATGCTACGTAATAAAAGGGGAATGTTGGATAACATGACGAATAAAACTTATGTCAGAATAATTCCGAGTTATTAGCTCGCTAAATAAAAAAGCAAGTTGCTTTGTATTTTCAATTAACATACAATAAGCTTTGCTGCCTTGAATATGATTATTAATGTTGGTTTTCTGTTTTATGTTTGCGATAAAAGTACGACTCATTTCATTCATACATTAATTTTTTTATAGGCGTCGTGTAAGACTACCTTTATGTCACTACTATAGTAATGATATTTCGTCTCACTTACTTGAAGTTGGGAGTGCAATGCATAGTTATTTATATCTAAACTATAGTGATAACACGCATGTTTAAAAAAACTGTAATTATTGAGGTTTATTAATTTTTCAAAGACTAACCTTTCAAAGTATTTCTAGTAGTCATTAGTTTAAAAACCAATTCGTTTGATCAAAGCTCTTTAATACTTGTGTTAACTTATTTATAGCGGCATCCGTTCACGTCTCACTAACTTTATTCAAAGGTACAAGATGAGATCAGCCAAGTACTGATACATATCACTTTCACCGAAACTCGGGCCCGTCCCGTCTCAATAATTATAAGTTGAAAACAAAAGCAGCTGAAATTAGAACTTTGAAACTACCTCGATAACTTCTTTAAGATTAAACTGGAGTCTCCTCGGGGGCACATTGTTGTAGAGGGTTTATCAAGGCGTTTTCCAAGATATACGAGCGTTGGTGCCGCCCTCTAACTGCGCAATGAACTTTAAATCCCCTTCACACCTGAGTCCGCCCACCAAATACAGTTGTTGTGGAGTAAACGCGATAAAATCTTACTTTATACGACATGCAAAGCCTTCGAGAGAGTAAATTATTATTAGAGGTGCCGTGGGCTTTTTATAACCGGGTCCTGTTGATGTCTTTGTTAGGGAATGAGATTCTGGTGCGCTGTCAACGGCAGCGGCACTCGACGGACTTTTGTGTTCATCTTGCCTATTGCGGACGGGTTTTCTTCTGTTTTGTAAAATTGCATGGCAATCAGTTTCAACAGTCCCTTGTATAATTAGCATTAGTTTGCCTGTTTTTCTGAATATATTTTTTTAAATATAGTTTAGGTAAGTATACGTATATTAAATCCACAACCTGATTTGCAAACTTTCTGAAATTAACATACATTAAATAGCTGGTTGATACTTAAGTAAAAAATATGTTTGTTACAGTAGAATCAAAATACACAATTGTTCGTAAATACTGGTTTTATTTTGTATTCTAGGCAAGTATTACGGCTGTTCGTACGTATATTGATTTAGAAATACATATCTTAATAAAAAGAAATGCCTTGATTCCTATTCAAGTTATTATTCAAATATTAAAATTTACTTTACAGTGGAAACAAATGTACAGAAAGACAAACATCGCTTGTCGCAGGAAGCGGCTGCGATATGTCACATTTGCTCGCCATAATTGCCCTACATAATGAGCAGACTCGCACATGCAAGCCAATAGTTACACAATACATTGATTTATAGCCTGTCTGTTCCATTGTTAGCTAATGAGATTGCCCTGTCAGCACAATTCCACCGTAGAACGGCTGGACCTTTATAAATCATGGCTGAATCATTTCTCTTAGGTGAATGCCGACAGATAAGTATTATTAGATTACAGTAATAGGTGGAGCAGATTTGCTTGCCCTTTATGTGCATATAATGAAATGTGGATTGCAATAGGCTTCTGTGAAATATAGGTTATTATCTCAGATTATGTATCCGTAAAATCAAGTCTTCCTGTTATTTAATAGAAGACTTGATTCAGAACAGCAATAGCCGTTCTGAATATTGGAAAATTGCACTTGATAATCCAGTTGATGACTTCAATATAGCATGTAGTTCCACTACATTAGTACTAATGGGAAATTTCGTTTAAGAATATAATATAACGAAGTATGTTGTTTATTTAAATCTAATATAAAATGTGATATTTACTTTGCAGCATTGCAATATTTATTCGTATCTACAGATACAAAATCTCTTCAGTTTTCCAAATAGAAATAATAATTTTTCTTGAATATATCAATAATCTTCCTAGCGTTGTCCCGTGCTTAGATGGGGTCCGCTTAAACCATGATCCAGGATTAAGCGAGTCTGGTAATTACATTGAAGCGATTGCCGATCTGACCTGCGTGTAACCCTTAGAAAGGGGGACCACACATTTTTTTTTTTTGGATCATGGTCGCAAATCCAAAATTGTTTGAATTTTCAGGTTTCATCACGATGTTTTCTCTCACCGCTGAGCGAATGGTATAAATACGTACATGGATTTGAAAAATCCAGAGGTACGGGCTTGATTTGAACCCGCTTCCCTCGGTTATGAGGCGCGTGTCCTTACAAGAGCTACCACCGCTCCTTATGAATATATTAAAAAACCGTAAGAAAAAAATTAGAATTTACTTTATCTGACGAAACAATTGTTGAAGGCAATGTGTATAAAAACCCATCCAAAAATGCGAGACTTGCGAAATATATTCATTCAATAAGCAAAAATGCATTCACAACAGAATTTCAACTCGACCTGAACTACTTTATTCTCAAACCTGACATCGCACCTGAAATTCTGTGTGGAAATATGACAGAGGATAGACCTCTGTCTATTCCCTGTCAAATTTGAAAACCCAATAAGCCAAAATTTCTACAAAATGGTTTAGGACTTCTACATGTCAATCTTAATCTGGGAAAATGAAGAAAACCGTGGGACGGCGGTAAATCTATACGCGTCTTTTTATAGCTGAATTCGAGAAGCCATTTTCGTGGTAAAATCTGTTCGAATTTAGGAGTTATTTATCAAAGTCATGCATGTAGTAATACGAGGATATGTCGTCATCGGTTAAGTTCAGTGTGAGCTGAATTTATTGAGCGTAGCTAGGGAGTTTACCTAGTTACCAGATTTTATTACAGGTAGGTATATTATTTTTTGATAAAATATATTTTTCTGAAAATTGTTCACACATACGTTTATGTTGATATGTTAATGCTTACGCTTCACCCATTGGTCTACTTGGAATTTGTTGGAACAAAAAAAATTTTTTTTTTTAAATTAGAATACATAATTGAATTAGAATATAGAATTATTGAATTAGAAAATATTAAAGTGAGAAATAACACGAGAGTGTAATACAATTTACTATAAGTTGAAACTAAGTTACAACAAAAAGACTGAAATCCTCTAGTTTGGTGTGACAATCAAAAAGTATGTTCTATACATGTTTAGTTAGTAAGGTAGTTGGTTATATATGTTATGTTATGTTACGTATGTATGTATCTATACTTTTGGCTAACCTAGATAGCTAATCTACGTACATAACTACCCTTTTCACCCGCTCTGCACTTCTCAGAGTAACGATCAAGACATTCTATGAATAAGCGAGGGCGGAATCACACTCGCCTCAATATTTCTTCCCACCACCTGCTCACTTAAAAACACGTTTCCAGTCATTTAACAATAATAAATCTCCGCTGTAATCCTGTTGCGTTTCTGCTGAATCCATTTTATATTCAGAGGGCATGAAATAAACCGAACGCCACCGTCTGCAATCTCTGCATCCCGTGATTTATGAATTTCATTCTAGATGGAACAAATATTCCCCTCTTCCTTTTTTTAGGACTTACTAAATGGAGGTAACGAGCATCTTGCCTTAATAATGAAAACCGGGAGCAAACTCGAAAGCTTGCATACAAAGTAGCACTGGAAATTGATACCGGGACAAAGTTTTTTGTTTTTTTGCTTTTTGTTCTCAGCGCAATTTGGATGATAGGTCGTCGGGTGAATACATTGAATAGTGAAAAATGTATCAAAGTTCTACTTTTTATATTATACATTGGTAAAAAATAGTAAATGAAATAGAACAGTAACTCTTAAGTAAATATGCGTGTCATATTAATCCTTTTAATCGACATGAAAAACAAAATAAAAACTGAATTATGCTGTATCTTTTCTTTTGATATGCGTCAATACATACATGTTCAATTTAACAATACTCTCTCATATTAAAAGGCCTGTAATATTCCCTTCCCTAATTATGACAATATAACAGATAATTAGGTATCTATCGTTCATTTAAGACTTTATTAATCCAGGTCAGAGTCTAATTAGCTGAGGTCGAGAAAGTTTGTAAGAAAAATCAGAAATCATTAATTAAAGGAAAAGCTTTTTCTTTTATGTTATTCAACTGAATCCGTACCCTAATCTGCCCAAGTTAGCCGATTATGCAGTCATTATATTTTTGATACAGTGTTAAAAGCTCATTTCTTTTAAAGGGCAAAGTCGAAAAAATTAATACCTGGTCGGTGTTTTACCAAGTCTTATAAGTGTGAAATAAAATAATAATCCTACTAATATTATAAATGCGAAACTTTGTATGTATGGGTGCTTGTTACTCTTTCACAAAAAAACTACTGAATGGATTTTAATGAAACTTTAGAATAATATAGCTCATAGATACGAATAACATATAGGCTGTGTTTCATCTATGTAAAATGTTCATTGTCTTTAGTGTCATTGTCACATTAGTGAGTTGTTAATGTTTATGAAGGTATTAAATTATCTCCCCCCCCCCCCCCCCGCCGGGGTCTCCGGTTTGCCGTACCGGGAAGGCTTAGTAGGCCCTTGTTACCAGTACAGAGCTGAAGCCAAGATCTCTCTTGGCTCGGGGTCTCCCCCGAGATGAACCGCAACTGCTCGAAGGGAAACGAGCCAGTTGCGGCACCGGCCGCAGCCCCCTGCGGCCGGCCCAGGATTGCCGAGGAAGAGGAGCTGAGTGTGACGTTGCTCGCCTTTCTATGCTCGGCAACCCGCCAGGGGTGCACTGTGTTGCGTTGCGGTGGGTCGCAGAGGAATCTCCTCTCCCTTCGCGTCGACAGGGCTCTGCCCTGAATTTGGGCCGCGGCCCAAGACACCCTCCGCGTGTCTCTTTGACTTAGCAGAGGGCACAGCGCGAGAGTGGGCCCACGACACCGGTCGCGGGGACGACCGGCGTTTGATTCCTGGGCCGAGTAGTTGAGACATGCTGAGTGGCCTAGCATGTCTCGACGTGTGCGTGTGCTCGGTGCTGTGCATTCGGCGCCTAACGATCGTGGGGTGAACAGCATCAACCACCGCCGCGCGAGATGAGCCTCGCAGCGCGGCATGCGCACAACGGAAGAGCTGCTGTATAGTCCCGGCAGTGGGGGTACCAGCTCCTCCGGAACTGCGCCGCCGGAACCTTGGGGTTTCCCCAAGTAAAAAAAAAAGGTATTAAATTATCTCCAACTGTAACAGAATACTCAAAATTTATTTATTCTTTATTTGTTCAGAGTAATATTGTTGATATTACATTTGCTATGATCTAACTAATCAACCAATAGTATTATGACGCATCACAAAAAAAACATGTGCGACCAAAAAATAAACCACGTATACTCTGTCTGCCATCTGCATAGGCATTATGATTGTCAAAGAACTGGAATACCAAGTACCTTATCAGTCTCAGTTTAAAATATTCTTCCAAATATTCAACACAATTAAAATAGACATACCCAAATGATAAATAGCAAATATGCTCGTAGCGAGCACAAAATTCTAAGCCGAACCTTTTTGCGCTTTTAACTTGAAAAAGTTCATAGCTTTCCGTCCATATTTCTCTTCCAATTTCCCTCTCGTACAATGCTACCTTTGTCTTACTAATTCGAAATGGAAGCGGAACGCCCGAACTGAAATAATAGATATCGATGCTCAAAGTATGAACACTACCATTTTTTCTAGTGTATCATGACTCACTCGAGCCGGACAGTATTCTGTTTTTTAGACAGTGTGCGAGACTTTATACTCAAGGATGCTTCAGTGAGCATTAACAGTAAGCTGAAACAAATATTTTTAAACGCAGTATAAAAATAAAAAAGCGTTCAATAAGAAAAGTTTGAACCGTCGAACTGATACTGATGAAATAGAAGTACCTGGCGAGTTTATAACGCATATCTGGCTATAAACTCAAATGTTCACATGTTCTACATAGTTGTCTATGTATTTACGACCCCTTTATATACATTTTATATACAGCCTTATAGCTATTATATCCATAATTGTGTGTAAGTAAAGATTCAAGAATCTATAAATGCATAATAAGGAGTGAAGACGAATCGAGGACATCGGTTCTGGAACGACATGCGACTTATAACATTAATATTTATTTTATCATAATTTTTAAAGAATGAACCTTTGTTATTAACTGTATGTAGATTTGAGAGTAGAGTGCCCCCTACGCATTGCAATGCTCGAAATGGGCGACTATGTAAATAAGTGCAATATAATAATAAACCACCTTATATATACACTTGGTGGCAATAAATCATTATAATTTGAATTGGAATAATAAACAAAAAGTATCTACTGGTTGAAATTTCAAACTCTCTAGCTTTAAATTATTAATCGGTACTTGTATTTTCTAATTCGACCACTTCCTGTGAATAGCGGTCATAAAACGTGACCAATTTAATAACGACCCACTGTACACATAAATTACTATTACGCAATGGTGATCTCACGTGTGGTCACTGTAGCAGCACATTTACAGACAATATTGGATACATCAGCGACGTGAGACAGAACATTCAGGTATCCAATTACAATAGATCGAATACAAACATGCGTGCGCTGCAGAAAATCTGCGGTGTATCGCAGAGAGTCGGTCAGAGAGAGACAGCGTCGGAGTCAAGGTAAGAAGAGGCATGCTCCGGTGATGCGGACATGTGGAAAGAATGGATGACAAAAGATTGACTAAACAGATATACAATGCGAAAGTGGAAGGATGTAGCAGAAGGCGCAGGCTCACCTACCACGATCAGATTGGTCGTGTGTTAACAGAAGGTGATGTTAGGAGTCTATAAAAAAGTTATTAGACAGACACAAGGACATTCTCTATCTTATATATCTATACTTATATATGAATGAAAAACTATGGATTGATTGAAAATAATATGGATTTAGGTAATTGAAAATGAATATCTAACTTCACGTGGTTATCAGGGTTTTTAAGCTAGCTAACTATTACAAAATTCTAGCTTTCCTGTCCAAGAAACTAAAAATGTATGCATTCTACCGAGGAAGTTCTTGAATAAAACACTAAGCAAGGAATGGAACGGAAAATTTAATTTGACGATCAAGGATGACACGCCTTGCCTCAAGTTTTGTTTCATCGGTTTAACTAGGCGGATCTCTAGTTTCCACTAGAAACATTTTATATTACGGGCCATTTATTTTGCAGCTTGGTGCTTCAAAGCTTAAGCAATGAAATCATTAAACCGCAAATCGCCTTTAAGCTTGTTTTTAATTAGTATTTTGGTTACCAAAACATATTATTTTAATTGTAGAAAGGAAGATGCTGCTTATTATGTTATTATACTAATTACATAATTATGTTTAGCTACCTTAAATATATGTGAAAAACGTCGATATATATAGTCACGATAATACAACATTTTGAAATGAGTTATTAGTATTCCAGTCGATAATAATATTGGGAATTGACTTTTGTATTTTGATTAAATATGTAAAATTAATATTGTTCGTGTAATATGACCTAGATAAATATAACATACATCAAATACATTGATCTAATTCCGAGTTTAGTAGCTTAAGCACTTGTGTTACAGTTGATAAGTCAACTATATAGGTAATTCGGTTTTAAGATCAATGTGTCTGATGGGCCACATGGTTGCTAATATTTACTTATAGATTAAGAACCTATTAAAATTCCAATCCGATAAAATGTAGAGCTTAACGCTTTGGTTTCATGCTGAAAGGCGTAACGAGAAGTGCCTAATAAATTAGTAGCATAAGAGGTGCCCCACTTAAGACTTGGAATGGTTCCATCTAGCACGTTTTATGTAAACCCTGCTAGCTAGGGAAGCTTTAAAATCGAACATATGATAAAATACGATAACGATAAAATAGCGAACTTTAATAAAATAATTTTTTTTAATAGGACTTTTTACAAATTTCCTTCTAACCCAACTTGGTTTTTGGAAAAATGTGGTTCAAGGGCCTCTTTTCTCCCTGGGGTCTGCCTACCTCTACGGAAGTGGCAGGTGTGATGATAAATACATATCTTCAAAATGGAGCATTTTATTAAATTCTTACAAAAATATAATATAGGAACATTACTCAAGCCATCATCTAATTTATCATCTAAGCCATTGTTTTTATCATTTATAAGGCTTACTTTCAAACTACATACAAAAAAATTCTTAAACAAACTTTTATAAATATTATCCACATAGTTCCCAACTGAATACTAACTCATCAACTAATAATATACTCGTAAATAGGTTATATTAAATATATGAACTAAACAGGTAACTCATATTGAATACATTAACAATAAATAAAATTCGAGTAAACATTAATAAAACCACTGCAGTGCTAGTTTAATACAAGTTTATTACTAAACTACGCCTGCACAGGTCCATCGCGGTGCAGTAAACGTTTACTTCATAACTGTGATACGGTGGTTTCATATCATCCCGGCGAAGTTCCAGAGCTTATGTACTTATCTAAGCTACCTTCAGGGAGAGAGCCATCGTGGGGAAACTTGTAAACACAGACGTCTGACCGTTATGTACCCGTAGCTATGCACAAAGGAATGATAGGAGCAGAAATCTTTCCGAGGTAGGAAAACAAGGTTTTAGATACTAGGTACTTTCAGAAGGACAAATACGTAGGTGTCATCTGGAACTTGGCTATTTCTGCGACTTGGCGATTCTGACGTTGCTATTATGAGTGTGCATTATAAAAGTGTTTTCTTTTAAAATACTTATTTAATCAACTTATATTTGATATGTTTTAAAAACATACAATGGAGCACATTAATCAAGGTTTCACATCTAAAGAGTGTATATAGAGTTCTTTACAAAAACCCTTTAACACTATGTACGTTAATGGTATAAATATTCAAATGTGTGCAGATTTAAAAGTCCAGTGGCGTGACATTTTTATTCACTGAGTCACTGAAAATGTAAAGAACACCTACTTAATTAAATGATACGGGTAGAAAGCCTTGGTGGCGAATTCAGTCTGTCACAAAAAGGTTTTATCGCGTGTCGCACGCTGAAACATTGTGTTCCAGCAGTCTACAGTAGTCTGTAACTTTTCCCAATTTTTAGCAGGAATACACAACTTTTGGATTTATCAGATTCACAAGACGTTATTTGATAGTACGATAGATAGGTTTACAAAATACATACATGTCGCATCTCAAAATTTTAAGAGATGCGACACATATATTTTGTAAACCCATCCATTTTTTTATTTACCAAACATTTACAGGAATCGAAACAAATAGCAGCCCAATAAGCAAAAGTTCTTGTTTTTCGTGTATAACCATACCTTAAAATGTTTAACTCCAAATAAATAAATAAAAAATATAACTGAAACCAGCTGAAGCATTTTTGTCGAGGTAATATTAACCGTTGGGAAATATAAAGTAGATTCTAAAATCTCACTCCTCATTTGACGAAGTGTGCGTGCTTAAGATTTAAAAAAGAATCATACAAATACAAATCCTCAAACAAACTCAGACTTTGATTGCATGATGTTCAGTTTTTGTTTTTTTTTTCTGTATAGTAGTGGGTATTTTCGATATCAGCCGAAGATTTTAAAATCACAGACGTAAAATCTCCAACACAGTCATTAAACAATGGAGATTGCAAGTAAAAACCAACGGGAAGTATTTGTTGCCCACCTCGGTCATAATTATGACGGAGCCAGTTCCAAACTGCTGCAGTTACGGTTATAACTTACACTTCTGGCTCACCTTCCCTCCTCCAGCTATCCCGAGCATCCTATAACTCATCTCGGCAATAAAGTTTGAAAAATAAAGCAATTTAGAGCCATATTCGTGCGCATATTGCAGACGGTATGCGTTGCATGTTAATAATTTTTCCCAGTAAGCAAAGAAGAGGATTGTAATTTGTTTAATAATTATATTGCTGGCTCTCTGGTTTTATGGTTAAACAGAAGCTTTAATTGCATTAGGAATGAATAATCGAATGCAATCACTGGACTATGTGAGAGGAATAATACAGATTTTAGATTTTTTGGCCATTTGGTAGAGTCGTGACCGACCCTTGCCATGATAGCAAAGTACGCAGGTTCGAATCTCGACGGGATAGTTAGTGTGATTCGTGGGATAGTCTTAAATTTTGTTATTTATTTATACACTCTCAAGTATCCATAGCCGAGCATACATAATATATTTAGTTTATAGGAGTAATTGTTATGTTATTATTAATAAATAATTTGGTAATGTCTTCTTTGGTCCTTTTTTATACACAGATTTACAGGTATTTGGATTTTTATAAATCAGTATTCTATTTATACTAACAATACAAAACTTTCATAGTTACATACATAGGCGACAGCGAATTCGTAATAATTCATAACCCTGTTTCCCCCCCGTTTCTACCCCCGATTAACTCCTGCGTGGAAAATGTTGATTTCTTTTTAGTTACGGTTTAAGCATCTTTATTTCTCAAATTGTTGAATCTTTATTTCTCGAATTGGATTCACTTACATGAGAAATGTAATATAAGCTAAAATTAAACTAAGATACTAAAGTGAGCTGGTTTAGAATATATAACAAAAAATTGAGGGTAAATTATTTCTACACAAAGATTGTTCGAGAGGTGGCAAATTCTAACGTAAACAAAATATTGGCGCGGAATAAGTTACCTATGCAAGTTTTAGGTATATTTAGTTGTTAGCTTAGTTAGTATTAGCTGGCATTACCTATGCAAGTTTTAGGTATATTTTACGTGCAAACAGTAAAAAATGGTATTCCTCTGACATTTTGCGACGATTTGAATTTCAATTTTAAATAAAAGAATCCTTTTATCAAAATGCAAAATTATGTTAAACAATATTTAGTAAAAAGTATTTAGTGGGACGGTTTTTATATAATTAACTGTAAGTACCTTTGCTTAGTCTGTACATGTCTTCATCAAGAGATTACACATAGCATACCATAATATTTAAAACGCAACTAATATCTAAATATGAATCATGTTAGACCTAGATACGTCCGCATTTACTTTAACACGCATACAATAACACTCTATTCGACTAAATGTACTTGCATTTTGTACCTACCCGGCGTCCGTTCGATAACAACGCGCGGACACAGCGGCGGTCATTTCCGTCGGGACGGCGCCGGAGTCCCGGGTAATCTACGGAAACTGAGCTGCGGGCCTAATCCGATGACGTCACTAATTTGAATGTTCGTTACAGAGACGCAGCCAGTGTGACCTCGGATTAATGGCGGTTAGTTATAATTGAAATTGGAATCAGAACATTGAAATTAGAATCAGAAATCTACGGTGTAAATTGGAATTATACTTTTTTCGGATTGTTCTTATTCTAATTTTAATTTTATATTTATTAAGAATGGAACAATTACTTACACTGCATTCTAAGCCTATTTTTCGGTCTTCTAACCATCTTTATCTTTATTTTCCAGTGTACTAATGCAATTTTAATATTTATCGCAATAATTGTTGAATCATTGTTAGTGGATAAAACCCTACTTCTTCTTTGAATACGGAGATAAATTACACAATTATCATAACATATTTTATAACAATGTTTGTTTGAACTATAGACACTAATTGTTAGATTAACATCAATTTCATTATATTTCAGCCACAAGAAAAATACATGAAAATCGTGTATTTGCACAAGGAAACTTGTGACTGAACTTTATTCTTTAAGATAAATACAGTTTTAAAATCATAATATTTCGGTTTGGGTTAAGTTATTTCTAGTTATTAAAGTTACAAAGCATTATTTTTAAAGGACAGTCTAGACTTATAACAACTTTGGTTATTTCACCAAAGTTTTTTTTATAAAATCTAAAATCTAAATAACTCTGTGGACTTTAATTTGTGATGTTGATTATATATTTATTTGAATATATATTCAAATCCGTCCCAAAATATTGAATGATTACATTTTTCACAAATAAATTACCTAGTGTCTGCGATGAATTTCGAGATAGAATTTAGGTGTACGGCGTTTGTCGGTGTTGCTAAAATTTATAAATGTTTTTTTGTTTTGTTAGCTAAACACAGAAATAATATTGTACTTGGACAAACAAATGTTTATAAAGTGACCGCTTACGTTTCATCATTAATACATTTTATTCTGATCTTAAGTTCCATTTTCAGTACAATAAAAACAGTACATATCTATACAAATAAATAAAATTGGAGTGTCTGTTTAGAATATTAAAATTTAGTTTACTAAATGCTTGTATACACGGTACATATACCAAAATATATTTTTTTACAATTTTTGTCTGTCTGTTAGTTTGTTCCGACAAATTATATATAACTCTGGAATGGCTGGAATGATTTTTACGGGACGTTGACTGGCAGATAGCTGATACAATGAGGAGCAACTTAGGCTACTTTGATTTTAGAAAGTTCGTGTCTGTACATTTAATAAATTAATCAAAAAGAAGACAAGATCTGTCAACTATCAGAGAAGAGTAAAAAAACACAAAAAGTAAATTTTATAATTTTTGTCTGTCGGTATATAGGTCTCACTGTTTCATCTATGGCCAGCTGTATGTAGCCTGCTCGCCGGTCAGTAGTGCCAATATTTTTTACTTATTAGCCCCAACAGAAACTGCGACTAATGTGGTGTACAAAGATATTTTATAATTTTTGGTGGTCCACAGTGGCATTAAAAAAATAAGTACTCACTAAAGTGATTCAAATTGTATAACTGATATTTACGCGGAGGAAGTAGCGGGATTTTTTTAATATTATAAATGCGAAAGTACCTAACTCTCTCTGTGTGTTACACAATCACGCCTAAACTTCTTCACCGATTTAAATGAAATTTGGTACAGAAATAGTCTAGAGCCTTTTTTATATAAAAAAAGGACTGTAAAGGGCTTAAATAGGGTTTAACGTTTGTATGGAAATTACGTAATTTTCAAAGCCAGAGGCTTGAAACTTTTTTTGGCTATTGGTTATATACAAATAAATACTACATAAAAGTTTGTAAAAACTTTACCATATAGGGGGTAAAAATAAGGGATGAAAGTTTTGTGCGACGACGTCGGCAAAAAAGAGAAAATTTAAAATCCGAGAAGTTACAGCTAGTTAAACATAAAATAGGATAATTTATAATCCAATATTTTTTAAGTATAAGGCACGTGTCTAAATCCAACTTTAGTGTTGATTTATTTGTACTGGCTTCGTTATTTAATTATCCGTGAGAATTTAAATTTAATTATCTAAGACAGCATAGGGCATGACGCAACAGACGCGACGATACCGAAAATTGGCCAAAAAGCCAGCCAAATTGAACTTTCGCAGATAACGAGGCGTACTAATGGCGCCCGCGGTGGGGAATAGAGACAAATGTCGTATTGGTTGTAGATTTACAGCGCGGCAGGCGACAATTTATGAGTTTAATCAGACCGTCACCTGCTGTAGTAGATTTAGTTTTTCGACGTTCATCTGGCTTTACTCATTCACCTGGTTTTTTATCATTCACCTGGTTTGATTCGACTGTACACATTGGGTGAATGATATCAGGATTAATTTGTTTATGACCAGTGAAAAAGAAATACTTCTGTTAATTACGTTTAAATATAAAATATGTGAGCCAAGCCGGTTCTAGCAGATTCAACTGAATAATTGCAAAAAGTTTTCAAAGCAATTATAATTTATAAAATGTACAAATGTCATGAATTTATTGAAGCAAATTACGTCTTCGAATTTCTTTTTTTTAGCCCTATAACAATTTCTGAAGCGATGTTAACAAAAATCTTGCATTAGTTGTACATAGTATACATAAACTGCCTGCTAAGGTGACGCTGCAGCTCTTAGCATAAAAAGCACTCTTTCGATTCCTTAAAAATAAAAAATCAAGTCAATTGAGTTAAATTAAAGCATGGCAAGCTAGTATTTATGAGTTTAATCAAAACCTCAACTGCTGTAAAAAATTAAACCCTGCATAGAAGATGCAGGGTTTAATTTTTCGTTACTCACCTGGTTTTAGGTTCAACGCTGTGTAAACAAACGATATACGGAGCTGGGGACGACAAGCTGTAAAACCAGTGTGCGTAGTGCGCAGCGTACCGTAGGCTGTTTGTTTATATAGCAGCTTGCCCAAATTTTCAAGTAGGTACCAAAACTTAAACCTCTGCAGAAAAGAGACGGCTTGTTTCGATGGCTTTTTTGCAAAACGTCTACTTCGCAAAACGTCTATTAGTCATGAAATGTCGCATTAGGACTACGATTTAATCCACTTAATTAATTGTAAGTTTACATTTTTGGCAAAATATTATCTAGTAAGCAATTTTCTAATATAAATATCTACTTATTTCTACCCGGAATGCTTAAAATAATAAAGCCTTTATTTCCGAATTATTTACATTCTACAATACACCCGGAATGCTTACGAAATATCTTTTTTTTTTTGTTAGATATTAACTGCTATAAACCACTTAATAATTACACTAGTTAAATATCAATTCAATAAGATACAAATATTTTGTTACTTTGTACGTTCTGTGTCTACCAAATCAGTCCTCGATTTTCGCACTAGGAGGTGTCTTTACAATACCTACCGCGAGCGACATCTGTTCCCCTATTTATGTGTTTAATCAGACCGTCAGCTGTAGCACCGTTTTTAATTTAACGCACATTGTTTTAGATCGCATTGCCGTACAAATGTATGACTATTGAAATTAAAACCAATAGATATCAGTTTGCTCAAATAAATACTTACGGCATTTGTTAAGATACTTTTTTTCAGGGCAGAGGGCATACAAAGTAGATGGCTGAGAAGGTATAAATATCATTCTAAAAACAATTTAATAATTATATTTGTTTTATACTTATTTCTATCGAAGTTGCTCAAATTGTATTGTTCTAAAGCTTCCGTTTTAATTTGTGCAGCAACTGGGACATTTATATTACAAAGGTCTGGTAACACTTTATAAATATAAGGTAGGTGATTGAATATAGCCCTTCTTGTAATCATCGCATTGCGTGATTAACCTGTACATACATTTATTAGTTAATTAGGGCAGAGACAGCTGAATACCGACATTGAGATAATATGCCATACGATACGCCACACTCCATAGTACGGCTACTAAGTCGTTTCGAATGTGATATTTTCCAAAGTTTTGTCTGCCCAATTCCGCTTCTGAAAAGCGACACTAACCCCAACCTTCGCCAATAGAGACAAACGTCGTATCGCTCGAGATTTACAGTGCGGCAAGCGACATTTGGCGCGCTATTTATGAGTTTAATCAGACCGTCCAGCCCCGCTAGCGAGGGCGATTATCGATTAGTTAAGACCTAGTTTCAGAATCGAACGTGTTATTATTATAATAAGTTGCTTCAAGAATAGACGCTCAATCTTGAGTATCTTCCTTTGAGTACAATTGACAAGCATTTGTTTATATTTAGGTGATGCGCTCTTTGTAAAAATAGTCAAGCGAAGCGAATCGATATATCATATTCAATTCATGTATCATTATTCTTATAAATCATACTTCTTCTATATTTAATAAATTAATTTGAATGTCGTAAGTAAATTAAATGTTTAAGTCTCGTATGTATTGGCACAAAATTTCTATTATCTATTTTTGACTCATGTGGTTGCACGTTCTACCTCATATTAGACATAGGAACTGTTTTCGATATTTGCGGCATCTGCGTACACTTAATCTACCACATTGCGGTATCCGTTTGTTGCGGTCAATGATGGCATTTAACGAGTTTCCAATTATGTAAATCCGGTTCATTAAAATATGATTTACAATTATATTTCTGAGGAAGACTGGTCATAAGTTTTAGACAAAGAAATATTAAGCAAGAGTTTTTATAAATCGAAAATAACCCTTTTTTATGCAGTTTTAAGAAGAAATTCAAAATTCAATACCTATACTCGGTAACTAATTTCACAATAAAACATATTAATCACTATAAAAAAAAACAACTACAACTTAAAGGGTTATTGATTCTTAATTAGCTGTAACTTTTAATTTGTATTACAAGGTTTCATTAACATATACTATTCAAGTAATTTATTAATATACTAACTAACTAAACTTCACGCCACTTCCCTAGCGGGATAGGCAGAGAGAACCGAACGCCATATTGCACGATCCTTACACACCTCACTCGCCTCTTCAACATTCATGATCCTTTTCATACAAGCTCTACAGTTTTTATAGTCATAAGCCTTTTTTTTATTTTTTACGTGAGGAATGCATTTACGCACCGTCCAAGTAAACCTAGGTTCGGCCTACGAGGGATGTGTCGGGCTCAGAGGCGGGGAAAGCACTCTACTACCGACTAAACCTCACGGTGGTCATTCTTCGGGCGTTGGCGCAGATTCCGGGCTCCCCACTCGGGACTCTACGCGAAATCTACGTCTACGCCGCTGCCGATTCATGCGGCCCATCTCGAGGGAGAGGCAACCTCGCCCCCATAGTCATAAGCCTAACCTAACCTAACCTTCTGTTAATACACGACCAATCTGCTTGTGGTAGGTGAGCCTGAGCCTTCCGCGGCTCCTACATCCTTCCACTTTCGCATTGTATATCTGTTTAGTCAATCTTTCGTCATCCATTCTTTCTACATGTCCAAACTACCGTATTAATATACCTATGTACTTTTAATGTGTACATCGTGAAAAAATGCCTACTCGGGGAGTTTCACAAGCATTTCTAGAAGTTTCTCAAATGATAATGGATGGAACCAAAACGAAAAGCGTGGAGGGAACCTTTGTACCTACACGTGACAACGAGCCCTAAGCCTTACTTTACAGTCGTCAAGAGAGCTCAGGTGATCAGAAATTCGTCAGGCGAGGGCGCTATTCCATATTGATTTATTCAAGAGCCGTCATATAATTTTTGCCGGTACACAGAATTCTTTTTCAAATATCCCTCTTTGATGTTCGAAAACGAAATCACTTGAACTCTGTGAAAGGAAATGGTGATTATACTTGTGATTAAAAGTATTTAGTCCGCCAAATTTTACTTCGTTTTATCAAACTGGTGTACTTTAATATCGATGACTTTACGTTGAAAATATATTTTAGTGTTACTATTAACTAGGCGTCCAATGCTGTTCTGGTACTGAAAAATAATGCGCCAATTGTGATTCTCATTTAGCAAAATTGTGAAAATTTTCACAATTTACCGGCTAACCCAGCCCAGTTTTATTTTTGGCCGAATGTGGTTAAAGGGGCTTGGGCCCCTTTCACTCAGCCTACTCCTTCGGGGATTGTGGGCTATGTTATGTATGTATGTATTAACTTAGCTCGTGTTAAAAAAATTTAACCTTCCATGTGAATTTATATTTTTTTTTTTTTTATTTATCGCCTTTTGTACAAATCCGCTTAGTTTCATAAATAATCATGTTTAATAATATTTAATTTACCTATTTTTATCAAAAATGAGTTCATATTGAATCAATTCTACGCCGTCTTTTGTATTGTATTTTTGTACTTCATATTAATATGTTGCCAACGTAATAAAAGTGTCACATATATTACCAACCGAATGTAATTTAGTGGCTTCTGCGTATGATTACGAAATCGCAAAAGAACTATTCATTCTCAAAACATAGTGGATAATGTAATGCGTACAAAGATAATGTAATTATATACTTGTTTTCTGTTTTCTACATTGTTAGGTTCAAGTAATAGGTTTTTAGCCGTAGAAATTTGTTTAACAAGATTGATAAATTATATATTAAACAGCAAGTTTCAAGAATTTTACTTTAGGGACTTTAAGCAGAAAAATATGATTCAAAAAGGAAGGAAACTTTAGCCAAAAGCATTTCTAGGCAATCTATACCCGAGGCAATTTAGAAAGTCTATTTTCTCACCTACAATTGTAGATATGAGGGCAACTTGAAATTAATTATAGCTTAAAATTGGAACTTTGTTAAGGCGATATACAAGTAAACATGGCTACATATTATTCCATCTATATAATTATTTTTCAAACTAATATTCAAATAATATTCGGTTCTCTCTGCCTACCCCGCTAGGGAAGTGGCATGGAGTTTAGTTAGTTAGTAAGTTTTTAATATTCAAACTTTCCCAACGTTTAAAATAACATTCTAATGATACAAACCGAACGTTTACATTTCTCACAAAAATGACTATAAAAAAAAAACACAAACGTTATATCAAACCGCAATGGTAAGGTTTTGCATAACAACGTAACAAGATAAATAGAAATTTACGACCACAAAAGAAAATTTCGCCTTTATTTCGCGTTATTGAATAGACGATAAGCACAATGGCTGTTAGGCATAAATATTGCTAAGTTATCGGCTACAAGATCTATGGAGGTAGGTGTTAGAGCGTCGTAGTATCGCTCTCTTGACAGTTATTGCGTTCTTTATGCGTGAACTCTGGAGAAATTCTATTTACTGGTAACGCTGTCGACGGTAACGTAAAAAATATTGCTCGCGAAATTGCTGAAGCAAGCAAGTATTTATGGACTGTCATGTTTATGAAGGACTATTGATACACTTTGTGTTCGTATTGTGTAGTGACTTGGCGTTAGTTCTTTAGAGTGATATCGGTATGTCTTATATGAACTGTATGTCTTTTAATCAAAGCTATTTTGATAGTAAAAGCGACTTAGAGCTTAACTTTACACTTTTTTTTTTCGGAAGATTAATCAACTGATATTAGAGTTCCAAGTCGCCATTCAGGTCAGGTCTTTTTTAAACGATAATAATCTTACGAAATCCACGCTACCAGCAGCATGATGTCACGACTAATCGCTTGTAAATATTGTTGCTCATCTGTAACGGTGGTTTGGATAGGCGTGTCATATACAGAAGTAGGCTCAAGCAAGAGCTCATTTTCTCTTCTTTTTTTATTTAACCTACTTGGGATCATTATATATATACATGTGATTACGCACGTATTCCCTAAAGGGGAAGGCAGAGTCCAGTAAGCAACTTCAGCTACTTTTTTCCAAGTTAATATATAGTGTCATGTTAGGTGGAACATTGCGAAAATGTACAAGCGGCTAGGACGTCGACTACTCAAAAACTCAACGCTCAATATACCATTAGTCGCGTTTAACAACATGCAAGAAAGACATTTGGCACATTATTTTTAAGTCCCATGTAATGTAATTTATAACCGAAATGCACAAACACTTAATCGGGATAAGCGTAAATCGCTATGCTTATTACATTCCGTTTATCGCATAGTTCGGATTAGTTTGGTACAATAGTACGCTATAAATACATGTGTTTATAGTATTTGAACAATATCAAAGTTACAGTTTAATAACTGTCCACTGAGGTCTTTGTGACCACAGCCTTATAATTTATCGGGGGTTGTGGATTAATTACACTACTCAACACTAAAAAAATATCTGATTTGGCTCATATTGTTTCATATCGATGTTGACTAATAATAAATATATGTAGGCATTTTATTTCGATATCACGTCTAGAAACTGAGAAATATGAATTTTAACTTTTTGACGTATTTTTTATTTTTATATTGCGGGTATTTCGAAAATACGATTGTTTTACAAGCAAAACTTACTTTAAACGTTAGTTCAATTGGTAAACTAGAAAATGTCACGCGTATGTGTTAACAGTCCTAACGTATTTTGTTATATTTGTGGCAAATTTACGCCAAAATCGAAAAAAAAACCTCTTTCTGACCTAATTAAACAGTGTTACTAAAATACAATAACATAAATGGCAAATTTGTGCAGATCTTAAAGTAGTTGCTTTGTTAACTGGCTTGCAGTCAAGCTATACCAAATACTGCTGCTTTCTTTGCGAGTGGGACAGCCGAGCGCGATCACAACATTTTATAAAAGAAAACTGGCCATCACGTGACTCTCTCTTACCGGGACAGAAAAATGTTAAATTTGATCCTTTGGTTGAATCCGCTAGAATTATTTTGCCGCCGTTACACATTAAATTAGGCCTCATAAAAAATTTCGTAAAACGCTTAAACAGAGATGGTCCTGCATTACAATTTCTTAAGCAAAAGTTTCCAAAGCTTAGTGAGGCAAAAATCAAAGAGGGCGTATTCGTAGGTCCGGACATAAAGAAGCTGATTGAAGATTCGTCTTTTACATCTACTCTGAACTATACTGAAAAACAAGCATGGGATGCTTTTATTGATGTGACAAAGAATTTTCTTGGTAACAATAAATCCGCTGACTTTCGCCAAAAAATTAAACTGATGTTGGACTGTTATCACAAAATGGGATGTAATATGTCATTAAAACTACATTTCCTTCATTCGCACTTGGATTTTTTCCCCGAAAATATGGGATCAGTCAGCGATGAACATGGGGAACGCTTTCATCAAGATGTGGCTGCAATCGAAAAACGTTTCCAAGGAAGATGGGAGCCTACTATACTCGTAGATTACTGTTGGAGCCTTGTTAGAGAAACTCCAGGATCTCACTACAAGAGGAAAGCCAGCGGCACCAAGAAAACTTCGCCTTTTCAATCAAAGCATCAATAAAACCTAACGGGTTAGCTTTATTTTGTAAGAAAATCGTATTTTTGACTAATTTAATTTATCTTGAAAATGAGATGTGATGTAAAAATCTTACTTACATATTTGTATTAGGTCAGTAACAAGGAATTATAATCACATAGTCGGAACTCAGATAAAAAAAAAAGTTTGTTATTTGTTGAGTAGTGTTATTGCAACTTTCAGAATAATCTGGTTATATGATCCGCTACAGATTCTTGATTGCATTTTCATAAAAGAGGAAAGCGCTATATGGTAACCGATTATGGATTAATCATTCAGTTCATTGAGCAAATACTCTGTGTAAATTAAAGGTAAAAAGTTCACGTTTTGTATTGTAAAATACCCAAATTAAGTATTTTTTTTCGTAGGTTCTAATAAAATACTTAGTTGTAAATTGTCTGATTTACGCCGACGATGCCGTTCCTTTAGCTGAATAGGCATGCAACAAACAACTAATTAGTCACAATATTGAAAGATGAATTTAGAGAGCGGTGGTAACGCAATAGTAAGGACACGCGCCTCTTAACCGAGGAGTGCGGATTCAAACCCGGGCACGTACCTCTGGACTTTTTCAAATCTATGTACGTATTTACACCACCAACTCGACGGTGAGGAAAAACATCGTGATGGAACCTGCAAATTCAAATAAATTCAGATTTGTAACCATGATCCTAAAATTGTCTGGTTCCCATAACTTAAGGTTAGATTGGCAGTCGCTTCAATGCAATTACCAAACTCGCTAAATCCTGGATCATGGTCTAAGCGGACCCCGTCAAAGCACGGGATTATACGCTAGGAAGATGATGATTGAAAGATGAATTTAAGAAGAGGCGTTTACAATTGAACGTTAAGAAAATGAAGGTTATGATGTACGAGAAGAACGGACGCAAGGATAATGGTTGATGATGAGTGATAGAATAGGTCAACAAAATTGTATATCTAGGCATAGTTGGTTATAAAATGCTTTGAATACGAAATACTTTTGTTTTATCTTTATGTTTAGATTGAAATTTGTTTTCGATCGGTAATGTTCAAACCGATACAAGATAAACATTATCAATATTCTTTTCTCTCGTTTAATTTTATTCGATACTTCTACAGACTGAACACTAACTGTATGCAAATTGGTCTCAAATAAAACTAAGCGTCATTATCTAGTTTATACAGTATTTTTAGTAGCCGAAGGATTTACGTATCGATAAACGATACTAACTTTATTCCACGGCTTTGTTCGCCTTGTTATAGAAACTCTTCGCGTCACACGGCATATATCGAATACCTAAGCAGGATTATATAAAAATCTTACATTACATTATTAAGGTGTAAACTATTGACTAATCGAAACCGAGTTATTTGCCACGTAAGCAAGAATGCCATAATAAATACATAAAATCTACACAGCTTTTTTGTAAATGCCAAAAAAAGAAAAAAATACTGATTCTTACATTTTATTGATACATATTACCTCAATAGATACTTGCTGGAGTATAATAACGATGAATTTGAATATTTGAGGAAACGATTCGTAATATTGAAAGAAGGAATTCAGATATTATGTGTTTCAAGGTATGTTTTTACGTCTTATGTATTCTATTTACCTTCATCGCTTCATGTTTCTTGTCGTTTTTCTTTACGTTGTAATAACGTTTAAGTCAGTTATTGTATTATTTCCACGGTTTAAGAAGCAATATATAAAAGTCAGTTTTACTAAAGTTTAAATTAAGAAAACCTGTCAGCAGCAAGATTTGTTTGCCGCAACTTCAAATACAACACACGCGTCTTGTACTAAACTTGAGTAACTTTAATGAGTCCAATTTAAAGTTGAAACTCATGAATTTAACTCAGTCGGTAGGTAAATTGTATGTTGTATACTTACCTGATTACGCTTTCGTGCCAACTTTGAGTTGGCACGTTGAGGTATACAGGTGTAAAGTAGATGGCGCTTGTTGCGTTAGTTGCCATGTTAACTGCCAATTGTTTGAATACATTGTTAATTAACCGACTTCAAAAAGAGGCGGAGGTTCTCAATACGACGGTTTTTTTTTTGTATTTAAAGTAGTTTTTAATCTTTTAGGATGTTATTGTCATGATGCCTCAATGTTGTAATGTGCTCTAGTGATCTTCGAGAATTTCTGGACATGGATTTCCGAGCAAAATTAAAAAAGTTATAGTAACTAACAAAATGCGAGTTCGTTTTATTTTATTAAAATATACGATAACATCAGGGATTTAATTTTTCGTTTTTTTTTTTCCTGCAGTTTAAGTTGCAGACCAACATCGAAATTTTAATGCTATTAAAATATTCCTATTATAGATGAACATTATCATGTCTTTATTATCTAATCGAATCAAAAGTATCTTAGCTTTTGGGCCTAAATTATTAATCTTATCAATTTGATAATGGAAAATGTATTTAGTTCTCCCAACGGATCTATTCACACTTATTTCCTATATCTTATGTACTTATTCCTCTTTAATCAATTATCTTTAATTTCTAAGTTTTAATCATCAGATCTTCTTCTGTTTTACAACATTCACCTATGATTTAATTATTTTCGACCAGTTTTACTACTAACGTGACGCAATTTATTTCGTGAACGTTTTAAATTCGTACACACTAAATAATAATTTCCACACGTTCAGGTCAATAACTGAAATCGACACAAAGCCGTTTATTCAATTTATTTTCGTAATATCAAAGGTTCAAAGCTGTTAGGTACGTTTTTAATAACGCCATAAAAAGACCTATTATAAAAGAGCGCAGATGTATGAATACGAAGTTCCCAGGAGACTGGAAGTGATAACAATGGCGGGTATTTCAATGAAATTTGCATTAGAATGCGTGGGTAGTCGGTGCAGCGGCCTTTGTGATGAGACTCTAAAACGTGCCCCGGTGGAGGAATTTCTTTAAAAAGCGAATACCTATCTGCTTTTGTAGGGAAATATTGGCTTTCTTAGGACTTGAATCCGCTGTGCTAGATAAGCATACTGTTAGGATAGCAATTACAGAATAATATAAAAAGTGCTTATTTAATTCGGCTTGTAAGCCATTTTTAATTTATATGTTAGTGCTGTGTTGTGTGGCAAATTGTACATACATGCATAAATACCATCACGCTCGCAATTTCTTAAAAGATAGGCAGAAGCGGAGTTACAATCTTTAAACCAAATTTAGCCAATAATATAAGTGATAAGTGCCTAGCTCGTCGCATACGTAATCACAAACTCAATATTCCATTAGTCGCTTTTTCAGGCATCGTAGGCAAGAAACACAGCTGACATTATTTCTGAGTTTCAGACCAACACAGGACTCTAATGCTTAATGTAATGGGTTGGTATCACTTGTTGAACAAATATGTAAAGTTGAGCTAAGTTGTCACTGTGTCATTACGTTTACATCAGTCGGTGAAAACCTCAAAGGACGTAGTTCTAAAATTAGCCTTTGCCTAATTGGTGGCGTTACGACATATACCAGCATAATTAAAACTGGCAAGCTGTTTTAAGATATACATTAAAACGGTAATCTAAAAGGTTTTTCTCGTCCTTAAAAATAATATAAATATGAAAGTGACTGACTCCTGTCCTATAAATTGACAGACTTCAAACACTTATCTAATTGTGAATGTTAAACGCTAGAGATTTGGCTTTGAAACTTAGAAGAGGACATACTTATGCTATTTTAGCCTGGAAAAAAATACAGACACGCTTATCCTTAATATTACCAAATCCCATGAGGGCAAAGCCATAGGCAAATAGAAGTACAAGTAAGCTGTATAGTAAAAATCATAGGAAAAGTAATTAGGAGAAGCCATACAGGGTCGTAAGTTGGCACAGTGTATCAAAACAGTATCAAAAAAGGCAGCTCCGCCAATATGTAAACCTCAAATCATGGTAAGGCATGAAATTTTTCCTCTTCAGCGTGTACTCAAAACTCAAGTGCTCTTCTCTGTATCCACTATTCCGAGGTAGGGCGGTGCATCCACGAATTTGTATCAGCAAATTTATCCTAAACTACTCCGCTCAATTACGAGAAAATAAACTTTATTAGCTTCAGAATATAGTTGCAATTGGTGTGTGCGAGGTAGACAGATAAAGGCAATTCTGTAATAGCAGTTGGCAGGGTTAAAGTCAAGTTGCATGTGATAAGTGGAGTCGTGCTTCGTTATCCGACTGCCGCAGCAAGACCATGCTAATTGTGTGCTCAACTGTTGTATTAATGAGAGACATGTCCACACATTTTTATTAAAATATTTTCAAGTAAAGCATTTTTACATTTCTGCAACTGTTTTTCTCAAGTAAATTGAACTAAGCAAGTTTAGTTTTCTTTGTTTATTCGTTAAATTTAGAAAGCCACTTTTGTGAACGCATCAAGAATCAGTTGTTCAATTTAGTTAAGGGGACTAAATCGAACATTTCACATTAACAAATAGCAAGTAAAGAAACAAGTTTGTTAAAAGTAGGGAAATTGTATACAGATGAAAAATCCTGCTGCTTGTTTTCTATGACAGGTTCAAACCACTAAGAAACTCGGGGATACCAATCATGATATCAGTTAATGTTCAAATAATAAGAATGGACATGAGGTCAAGAATAATTAACTAATTTCACGCTAAAATAATCAATATCTTAAGTTGCTTATAAATGAGATATGTCGTAATGAATGCACGTCAATTAATTGGCATTACCAATGATATTTTATAACGTCTGTGGTAATCGCTAGATAATACTAGGAACAAAAGGCATCGATCCATCCCCAACTTCAGACGCTCAAGATAAAACCGCCAAATACATCACCGTTGCTCCGAGAACAACAAGACAACAACTTTGTTGCACCAACAACAAGAATGCAATATCCCCACTGCAAATACTTCAAAGTCCACTAGACAATAAGTCAGTAGGCGAACAAACCGTACACATTTCAAGAAAGCGCAGAAGGTTGGCGGATCCTAGCGGGGCCGAGTCAATATTGACACCAGACGAGCATCTTGCGACTAATCTTATAGAAACTGTTTGCGCTCACGATTGAAGGTTCTGCGCTCTTGTGGAAACTTTCCGCATTTCAAATAGAATTTGCATACGGGCTACGTGGCAATATTTCCGCCGTGGACCACATTTGAATATTGCTGAGGGTGAAAAAATGGAATCCATAGATTGGCTCTAAGATAAAGCATTGTTTCCGAAGTGCGCGTGGACAGATGGTGCCTTTGAATTTATTCAATTTATTCTTACTTAAATTTTGTTTCACTGCAAGGACTGTAGACTTCTGAAGAATGGAAGTAAATTATGAAGCAACTTAAACCTAGTATTACAAGAAATCTGTGACGGTAGGTACCATTTTTATTAATAAACTGATAAATTACGTACTTTTTTCCTTAAACCTAACTTTCGTAAATAAGAATCATATACATATTGACATATGTGAATTTGATTAATAAATAAACATCAGATGGCAGATCAGTATGTGATGTAGATATACATTGATCTGACTTCGAGGTAAGTAGCTAAAGCACTTGTGTTACGGATATCAGAATCAACAGTTATTTTCTTTTTTATTACAAATATAAGTATACTTAAATATTCAATATTATCACCCAGACACAGAAAAAACACAAGTATTCATCACACGAATGTTTGTCCTAGGTGGGGATCAAACCCACAAATATTGGCGCATAGGGCAGGGCCACTACTGAATGCGCCATCGAGCTAGTCAATATGTGAACTGTTTAAGCAAAAGAATGAAAGTCCCACACTTAACGATTTAAAAATTGGAAAGGATGTGGAGTTTAAATAGATTACTAAACTATACTAATCATGGAAACAGCCATAAACATAAATAAATGCTGTAAAAGAGCCACTGTAACAGCGGTATGTAATTATATGTTATGAGAATATCCATAAACTAAGCTTTGTGCGTATGCGGAGGCAGAGTTATGACGTCACAGAGCATGATGAATACGGCTCGCATAATATTAATGTTATCAACATCTGTCCGCCCCAGCGATCGTACTCTATTAAACGTAATATTTCACGAAGCACCACAATTTGCATATATAATAAATTGTCGCTTTAACCGTTATCCGCACGTCCATACATTTACTTCAATATTGAAATTTTTGAAATTAAAATTAGGTTCCGGACTGTGGATGCATAAATTTTACTTTATTTCATGAGTAGATATCTGTAGTTGCGCGCTAGTATTGAACAACTTTTGCTATAACTTTCATTTGTCTGTGCGTGTTTTGTGTATTTATAATACTCAGGAGGGATATTAAGTAAGCTTAATAATACAAACATTTTAAATAAGGTTTAGCTAAATTAGTTGTGTGCGAAGAGCAAGCAAATTAAATTAGTGAAACGGGAGGTTATAGGAAAAATGTATATGAATAATTTATGCGAAAATGAAGTAATAATATTTATTTTGCAATTACGAGCGGTGCTAGCTCAATAGTAAGGACACGCACCTAATAACATAGGGGTGAAGGTTCAAACAGTTTAAAAGGTTAAATATTTTTTAAAGAAATTAACATTTTAACAATTGCATCGCAATTTATTTTAGATTGTAGGTATTATGTATATATACAAAAACATCGACCAAATTCCAAAAAAGTCAAACGCTTATAGTTTTAATACTATAAATAAACACAAAATTGTTGTTCCAACCCTTAGACTCTTGAAAAGTGGTAATTAATTTAATGGTCTAAGTATTAAAATATTTAACTTCCAGAAAGTCTACTAACATTACCTTCACATAAGTTCAAGTTGTGCATCAAAGCGCTTGTAATGAGTAAGAGCTACTATAAGATTGAACAAGCATATAATATGTTTCACTTCATAATGAAGTGTTCTTCTGCAGTGTTGTTACCTAGTAAGTGTAGATTATTAATTACGAAATTGTACGTTTTGGCATTTAAAAGAGTAACTATCGAGTTTCTTGCCGGTTTCTTCTCGATAGAGTCTACCTTCCGAACTGATGGTAATGTTTTTTTTTCTGTTTATTGACTATTTATTTTTTGAAGCCTATACAAAAAAAGAGAATTTGAATTTGAATTTTAAACACACATGCTCTGGTTTTTTCAAATCTATATAAAAAATCTTTGGATTTGTAAAACACGATCCAAATATTGTCTGGTTCGGGTAACGTAGGTCACATCGGCAGTTGCTTCAATGTAATTACCAGAATCGCTAAATCCCAGATCATGGTCGAAACAGACCCCGTCTAAGCACGGGACATAACGCTAAGAAGATGAAGTTTTTACAAATTACAAAGGTAGTTTATGTATTTAATCATCATCTTTCTAGTCATATATTATGTTCAAGATAAGATCAGTTTGTTTGTTCTGGATCTTAGTAAGTCTAGTCGCATCTGCCACCTGACCTCCATAATCAGACAAATTTATTGATAGTTACATAGCCCTGTTTATTAGAATAAGCATGATATTCACGACATTTTTCTCTCACATTTTAACTATGTAGTAGTGCTTGAGATTAAACCAATTATTTTTATTCGCTTCTGAAGCAAATATCTTTCCATTGAGCTACGACTATCCTTTAAAAAATATACTGTTGAGCCAATTTGTTAACATGAAATTACTAATTTCTCAGAATGCGTCTCCCAAATTTCCCATCAAAATAAAAATTAAACCTCCTCAATTATATAAATATCAGACTACATTACATACATTGATCTGACTCTTAGTTAAGTAGCTTAAGTACTCGTGTTACGGATATCAGAATCAACAGTGGTATTACAAATAATATATACTTAAATATTGGATATTAACACCCAGACACAGAACAAACACAAGTATTCATCACACGAATGTTTGTCCTGGGTGGGGATTGATTTATTGATTTTGATTGATTTAATCATCGCTTATATATTTTCTAATACATACTAAGTAAATGACTCCAACTAATTATAAAATCCGGTCTCCAAAATAAAGGTCAATGCACCTTCCGTTTCATTACATTTAAGCAATTATAAATTCGTTTCCCATCCAACGCGAAGCTTAGACAAAACAGCCTGGGGCTCGGAGAAATTAATGAACGTGTTTCCAACAAAGAGATCAGGCAAAACGTTTCATTACTTATTTCTCGTAGTGAAATTCTTAATCCGAGGAATGAAGCCCCGTCTTACTCGATTGTACCTCTGATTTGATGGATACTTGGGAATATATTAGGCCCCTTTGATGTTCTCGCAGAAATAACAAATCATTCTAATTCAAAGACTATTTCCATTCCATGGAACCTCTAAGTAACTTGATACAGTGGCTTAATGAATTAAGATATAAATTCATCACTTAAATCTTATGTGTAGCGTTTGGATTTAGCCGTCAAAGCTTTTATCTACATTACAAATTACACTGAGAACTAAATACCTAGACTGTTTGAGTAAAATAAAAAAAAAAGGTAATAAATGAAAATGAAAACTTATGTGACAATAGTTGTGTAACTGTATAGCTCACTCACTTATAAAAATAGTTTTAGATGGTATTTTAAACTATGAATATGATACGAGTGCTCTTAGCTTGTACGTTTTGTTTTTTCTGTTTTTCCAAGTATTATTAAAATTTTTCCTAGTAAAAATTCCAAATATCTTCAACGTTTGCAACGACATACTTGCTGTTTCATGGTGGTATAAATAACAAGGAGTTTCAAATTCCCACGTGGCATTACTTTGGCACTAGATGTGTCCTACAGCGGATTTTATTGCAGCTAGTTCTTTCTTATACGAACTAGAAGCCACATACGCCTGCCCAGAACGAAAACGTGTAGGAGCATTCATTCGGTTGTTAAACTGGCTTAAATCGCGAGCCTGCCCGAGCCCGTCTGTTTGACTAGTTACTTCACTGTCCAAGTTGTCTAAGACAAACACCAAACTGCTAAACTCAAGTTCTCTCCGTAGGGTACCACCAAATTCCGTTCTCCCACCAAGGACGTTATCTTAATTAAGGCTTTGCTCCGAAACTTCAGTGACGAATTTATTAAAACTTGCAACTCTGCAATAGTTCGTGAATGGACAATGAAAAGACGGACAATTGAAAACTTTGTGACATTTGAATTTCAAGAGCAAATTACCATATTGTTTCTGTTATTGAGAAGGGGAGTGGTGAACAAAGTGCGGTGTTCGTACTTTGTATTCCGTGAACTAGGTCAGACTTTCTTGAAAGTTTAAACTTAAACTTTACAGGAATTTAACAAACAGCAAAACTAGTCTGTACATATTTATTTTATGCCACGGATGTAACAAACAAACCATCCGAATTGTAGGTTGTTACTGCAGCCTATAGGCGTTTACAAAACAAGGAGTGTCACTCGCACACTTCCAACCAAAAAACCAACTGCAGCCAAGACCTATTTTAAAAATATATCAAAAACATAAACCTACTAAGGAACGGGCTCCTATCAAAATACATATACTGTGAAGAAAATTCTCGTAAGACCTTTCTCATTGCAATATATTAACTCTTGCGTTTCATCAAAAATGCAATCGATTCTTCCAATGTTAAATGGTTTCTGATATATTTTACTTGCTTTTGATGGACGTTGACCTGTAACAAGAGGATTATTTGTATTTATTGATTAATCGATACAAAATAATAATTAATTGATTAATATAAATATGTTCCAACAAAACTAGACACATAATAATATTTTTTTAATAAAAACCATAAATATTCACATGAAAATCATAAATGTAATTAATTACAACAAAATATTTTTTGTTTAAATAATTCATGCGTCATAGCATGCAAATTGTCAGTAGTTAATAACTGCAGTAAAACGTCATGATACCGATATGTACGTATTCTATAATTTTTACAATTTTCGGAATTACTTTGAATAAACTTTGAATACTACTTACGTTATATAAGTAGATATTTAAATAGGGGGAAGGTATTTGAGGCAGAGACCGGCCTATATTTCATAATAAATCCGACGTACAATGTTAAACGGTCCCACGGGAAACGGGAGTCTCAGGGAGCAATATGGATGGTGACCATAAATTCCTCTTTGCATCAACGACATTGCAAATATGATTGGTGAGTGGTCGGGTGAAAACCTCGTTTGTCTTGGTAAACGGAATATCTACGAGTACTCGTAAAAATAATTTTCTTGTGCCCTGGTGGCTTCAAATACACATGACACAAAATATGTAGGTCTTGAAATTATTACATAAATTTATTAAACCAGAAATCTTAACTGATTCGTCTGATTTTTTAAAAAGCGTAATTATTCAATTAACCAAACAATACATTTTATAAACGGTAGCGAATTAAACTAACTTTATCTAAACATACATACATAGCATCACGCCCATAAGGCCCCTTTAACTAAATTCAGCCAAAAACAAAACTGGGCTGGGTTAGATGGAAAATTGTGAAAAAGTAGTGACAAGTAATCTTAACAACAATTTACAATACAAGGTTATTTAGGTATACAACATTTATTAAGTGACTATCTACTAAATTATTAAAATCAAATAGTCGTGTTAATTCCTTTGACTCCTGTGACTGTGACAAGCTGCCTGCACGTCCAATTTGATGCATATGGTAATTGCATGACGTATAACACAGGAATCTCGTGTAGTTGGCCAGTGCGCTGGTTATGTGATAATCTGAAAATCAATTAAATTAAATCTATATATAATCTATGTTTAATTTGCTTAATTCCTTTTATTCCCATCTTTTTTCAGGGCAACTTGTAAGATAGTGAATTGCAAAATGAGCAGGTGATATCTCATGAGGAAAGATTATTATTACAGACATATTTTTATATCTTTCCTGTATCTTTACCTTATCTATCTTCCACATTTTTACTTTAAGTCACACTCTATTCTATACATCATTGATGAGATAGCTACTTTATCACTCCTACATCCACAGCGTACTTGCTACGTATTTACGCCACAATTTCGTCCCGATCGATCCGAATTACCCAAAGTGACGCTCCAGCAAGTTCACGCCCAAGAAACAAGATAGATTTCTAGCAACTTCGGGTACATTGTAAGACGAAGTTGGAAAACGTACCGAAAGTTGCTAACAACGAAACTATCAGCACTTCAGAGACAATACTGGGAGATAATGAATTCAGCGTCAAACACACTGGCTTGTATTGTTAACTGCATCGATGTAACCGTGTTGTAGAGAGACTTGATTGAGATAAGCTACGTTTTGGAACAATGGCTTAGCCAAACAATTCTCGGTAGTGTTAAGTCTGCAAATAGCGCTTGAGAGCAGTGGGATCTTGAAACATAATTAATGTTTACGTAGGAAAAGAGCATTATGAATTTAGTTCCGTTGCCTCCTTACAACGTATGGGAAAGCAAGGAGCTAGTACGTGAAGAATAATTAATTTAAACTAGGTATAAGTTAAACAAGTAATCTGTAGAACTGAAAGCAAACATTATTTTGAGAGCTAGTGTACTTGAAGTACTAAAAATACCTTTTTATTTGAGAGACGATTTTACATAAATTGCCAATCTATATACTATGTCATTAATAAGGTAAACAGAATACACCAAGAATTCAAAACGATTTACATACTAGAATATGATTCACACAGTAAAAATATATAGCAAGCAGATATGTTTTTTTTTTCATATTTAAGTACTTACTTGCATATTATGTACTCGTATGTATGGAACATATTTTATTCTTACGGTATTTGTTACCATAGAATTAACCTAAAGATTGAAAATGTGTTAGAACTAATATAAAATATGTAAAATAGCATAAATCTACTCAGAATATACACATCAAATATGTAAATTATTCTAAAAAGGCTTTCCTTCTACATTCCACAAACTATTTACCTTTGATAAGATTTTTATCTCATATTTTGTTTTTTTGATTTAAGTTTAATAAAGAGTGAGACATGATAAAGATTCCAAAGTTACACACTTCAATTGTGCTGCTATATTACGGCATACTTTACGATATCCCGTGTATGAGTTATTTTTGGACATAATTTACGTTGTCCAGATATGATTGACAAAATAATCGACTCCGAACGAATCAGTTCAGATACTTATCAGAATAGAATTTGGATCAACAATTTACAATTTTAGTTAGGATCGTGTAGCCGCATAGCAAACCAGTATAATTAGGTAGGTAACAAGCAAAGTGATAATTGCGAGCAGTTTGCGAGGCTCCCAGCGGTATCAGATGCAGCTTAAGAGGACGCTTCCGTCGCCATGCCAGAGGACTGTTTCCGCAGGAAAGCGGACGGGGTAGTGACGCGACCTCGCGTTTCTAGAGGAATGTGAAAATATTGTAGTTGTAAATAATTAAATGAGAGACCTCAAGCAAGGTAAGTTTGAATAATTTTAGCATGCTGCTTGGTGTTTAAATCACCTTAATATTGTGACACATTAGAGATAATGGGCTTAATAGATAAATGAAGATAAAAAGAAGGAAACGAGACAAAAGAAAGAGAAAAACAGAAAAGAATTTCTTGATTCGTCTGTCTCAGACGAAAACAAAACAATCCTTACTCGGCGACTGAATCATGTACGCACAAGGGCTATTTTTGACAATGTGTCATTTATCTTTTCAAACATTGAGATAAGATGACGGTGGACAATGATAACGATTTAAGCAAAACTAGTATATGTATCGTTGCTTATCTTTTTGCTTATATATGTAAACGTTGCGTCATAAGTAAAAATCTTGTTATTCTTGTGAGCCGATAGCCACACCTATTTTAAAAAGAAAGTTTCAACTATGTTCCACGCCTAGACTGTCGTAAAAGGTGACTAATGGCGTATTAGGTGTTAGAAGTTGTGAATTTTTTTAACACTGTTCTATCTAGCCTAATCCAGTTTTATATTTGGGCAGCTTGGACTACGCTATAACTTATAATTCATTATAAATTAATTAAATACGCAGGTTTTCTGAATATTCATCCTTATAGACATTAGCATTTAACTTTAGAATAAAGTTTCAGAAAAATGATGAGTTTTTTCTTATTTCTTAGTCATCATCATCCTAGCTTTATGTCCCGTGTTTAGACGGGGTCCGCTTAGACCATGATCCAGGATTTAGCGAGTCTGGTAATTACCTTGAAGCGACTGCCGATCTGACCTTCGTAACCCTAAGATAGGGGAACCAGACAATTTTTGGATCATGGTTACAAATCCAAAGTTGTTTGAATTTGCAGGTTTCATCACGATGTTTTCCCTCACCGTCGAGCTAGTGGTATAAATACGTACATGAATTTAAAAAATCCAGAGGTACATGCCCGGGTTTGAACCCGCACTTCTCGGTTAAGAGGCGCGTGTCCTTACCATTCAGCTACCACCGCTCTATTTTTCTTATTTCTTAGTGCTACATATTTAACGAATATTTATGTCATTAAATTGGCGTGATAATTATTTATAACAAGTATATCGGGTTTTAGGTACGTGATTGTGTAGGCAACAAGCTAGCCACTTGTCACTACTTTTTCACGATTTTCCATTTAACCCAACCCAGTTTTATTTTTGTCTGAATGTAGTTAAAGGGGCTTGCTACCCTTTTGCCTCTGCCTACCCCTTGAAGGATTATGGGCGTGATGTTATGTATGTATGTGTGTAGTATGCATGCAGTAGCTTATTGCATGGCTATTACACTTTGAGCTACGTACTTAAATGTTAGTGGGAAATATTTGATAGCAAAGTTATATTTGCTGTGTCTGTAAATAGCTGCATTAAGTTACTAAAGGACTGTATTTAGTTAGCTTTTGCGCTTACAAAATGACGATATCATATTTGTCGGTCTATAATATAATATCAAAATTCAACGTTACGATTTTCATCAAAGAAATTCCACTCCAAAACATTTATGCTCTAATTGTTTGGTATTACTTTAACTATCCAGCCAAACTTGCCACCCTATTCCCAAAATATTAAATCAATCAGATTAGTCCTCTCGAAAGATTGACCTGAAGCCCCCAAAGTCATTCGAACAAGAATTTCGTGACCACAGTATAAATATTTATCGACTCGACAATCCCGGTCGTACCACTATTCGATAAATCAATAAAGTAACATCCCTTTTGAAGGACCAAAGCCGGCAAGAACACGCAGGCACGATTGCTAAGCGGATTCCAAACAATATCGTAATGAAACGTTTTCGCATTTCCTAAGTAATTATTTAAGTTCGTCTCAAATATGGCTCACACTGAACCGTGCTTGATTATTTTTCGGTAATTCATGCAATTCAGATAATGGATGGTTATAGCTTTACGTAGGTTTAATTTTTTATTGATAATAGTATATTTGCTGGTTTATTAATAGCTAGAATTATTTGATTGGAACTATGATAGATTATTAGCTAAGCTAATTATTTTAATAAAAACCACTTACTATGTAGGTAATTTGTTTTGTTTTTGCTAAAGTGTTCCTTTTTAAATATTTTTAAGCCATATTTACCTTTAGGTAAATAACTAAGTACCTACTAGGTAAAAATATAATACCATGTCTGGTCAGTCACATACATTTTAGATTTCGTATAGACTTGACACAGACAGATGTCGCTACAGTCATCATTTAGGATGATTTTTTTTTTTTTTTTACGGCATTTCTTAGATAATTTATTAAATTTTGGTGAAAAACATGTTTATAAAATATTTTCTTCAGAAGCAAACCAAAATAATCTTTGTTTTAAAACCATGATTTTTACACAGATGGCGTATTATTACTAAGAAACAACTAACCTGTGCTTGTAGCGCCATTTTGTATTATTCCTGACAAACATACGAAACTTTGCTGTACTTCCAATTACTCACCACTGTCGCTGTTTTTGTGCGAGTTATAGCAGTAACTTTTCAAGTATGGGCAGTGACCCTCTGTTGTATGTAGTATATTATTACTCTGTTATAAAACCAACAAATTCAATAACCAATTTTCGAAAGGATAGGCAGAGTCCAACGATACGAATGTATAGCAGAGGGCACAGCGTGCCCACGACGTCGATGGCGGGGACGACCGGTGCCTGATTTCTGGGCGGAGTAGTTGAGATATGCTGGGTGGCCTAGTCTGCTCAACGTGCGCACGTGCTCGGTGTTGTGCATCCAACAACAGACAACCATGAGATGCACAACATCTACCACCGCCGCGAAAGGCGGGCCGCGCAGTGCGGCGGGACATGCGCAAAACCACAGATTAATAAACAGTTATGGCACAACGGAGGAGCTGTCGGATATACCCGGCAGTGGAGATACCGGCTCCTCTGAAAATACGCTGGGGGAGGCCAGGTTGGAGTTTTAGTCGGTTCAAGTTCGACGCACCGCCCTCTGTTGCCCTGAGCAGAGGGTGACGGCTGACGGCGCGTGGGAGTTTCACCAACCAGCCCTTGCTGATTCTTTTTTTTTGAAAAGTGATTGAAAGAAAGACCTTTCCTTTAATCACTTTTAGCCAAAAAATATAACTGTGTTGGTTTACTTAGAGAATTGTGGAAAAGTAGTGACAAGTTTTTAGCTCGTCGATTACACAATCTAATTAAGCTACATATCCAACGTTACAATGATCCAGTTAGTCTGATTTTTCTGTCTGAGATTTGATGGTCAAATAGCAATCACTTCAGATTAATTAGGATCATAGTCTGAACAGAACGAAACTAGGAATGGCTAATTCTAAATCCATTATTAGAAAATAACTGTAGGCCTCTTTATCGAGAAATACGCCGAATTATCGTTAGTCAACTTCCTGATAGTAAGTAATATATTTTAAGAAATTGGTAATTTCATAGATAGGAACACCTATACGATAAATTATCGCAGTATTCTATGAAAAATTCAAATATCCAACTTGAAGATAAGAAAAACCTTATCTTGAAATAGATTTATAGAATGTAGAATTTAATTCAAAACAACATCATTAGTATATCAAATTATATAATAGATTATATATGACATGATGTTATGTTAGTATCACTTAGTTTTAATTAGTTTTAATTTGGATATTTTAATTTTTATTAAAATAATTGTATTATTTTAATAAAAATTAAAATATCCAAACACAAAGTAAATAAACAAAGTAATTTGTTTATTAAAAATCAGTGCAAGTGTGTATGTTAAATACTAGATTTTGTGTGTGCGGTTTCACTTGGACGTAGACTGTCAATCCGAGATGTTAAACCGATCGACCGTCTAAAAGCAATTTTTCAATCACTAACATCTTGTCTAGACTCAAGCAAATACCTATTTATCATCAGACTATTTCCCTCTTGCGTTGGCCTGAAATTTTAAAACATTACACCAACAGAGCTGTTTAAAAAAATAATTGAAAAGTACTTAACCTTTTTTTCAATATAAGTCCCGTCTTTATCATCAAATTCATTTTATTTAAAGACAGGTGTTATCGTCAGACAATGCATAACTGATCACATAACGCTTATCAGTCAAAGTTTTTAGAAATGTTATTGGATATATAAACATACTTAGTATCTAGGTACATGACAAGCAGAATTATTATCTAATATGCGTCTACTATGTAAATACTACTTAGCGACAATTCTTGGAGTATAAGGATATGTTTCTTTCTGATTTAACAGCTATGTGCATTGTGCATGTAAAGCATGTTAGACATTTCGAGGCCTTAAAAAATGTAATCAAGATGTTTGAAACATTGATGTCTAAAGAGAACACATGTACAAAAACAAATAAATTCATTATTATCCACCACAATTGATATCAACCACAAGGAGTTAGGTTACACCCAAAACCCATGGTGGGAGGATTAAGAGGACGCTGTTAGAGCAGTTATTAGTTCATGATAATTACTGAATTTATATTAACAGAAGGTAATATTAGGAGTTATAAAAACCGTAGAGCTTGTATGAAAAGTATCATGAATATTGAAGAGGCGAGTGAGGTGTGTAAGGATCATGCCATATGGCATTTGGTTCTTTCTGCCTGCCCCGCTAGGGAAGTGGTGAAGTTTAGTTAGTTAGTTACTAATGAATAGATATTTTCAGTTTTTCTTGGAGTTTTCTTTTATACCTTAAAAATTTTCACGGAGATAGCTTCGAAGCAACATAATCTTAATACTATGGTACACGAGTTTCGTCGTCGTCGGGTTTCATCACCCCTAGGGGGGCGGTTTCGGGCCTCGAGCGGGGTGCTCTTTGCCCGGGCGTCTTCTCCCGAGCTCTTCAAGCTCGGGGTATTCTGGGCCTCTCGGCTGGGAGAGTCCTCCCCTTGCGCTATCCGGCGCACCCTCGGCGCGGTCGGACCCACCGGGTGGAACCCGTTGGGGAAGCCCAGTGAGTCTGCCAGCGAGCGGGTGCGGCTTACAGGTGCGGCGCAAAGGGGAGGAAGTCGGTCAGTCTGTCGGGGGGGGCATGTTTAACAAATTTCTCGTCGGTCGTGTCTGTCTGTCCTAATTCTCGTCCGTCTGTCTGTCAGGGCCTGTGTCGCTGCGCATTGGGTCGTGGTGCGAGCTCAGCAAACAGGTCCTGGGGTTCCCGCTTACGACCCTGAAGCGGGGACGGGGACGGGGGTTAGGGGTAGGATTGGGGATGGGGTGGGAGGGGTCGACTGGGTTGGCGGGGAGCAGCGCAGTCGAGGCGCATGGGTGGATTTGTGCGGTGAGTAGCTGTGTATCGGGTGTATGTGTGACGTGTACATGTGTGGGTGGGGGTGTTGGTGTGCGGTGTGTTTGGGAGGGTGCAACCTGTGTAGTGAGTTGCGTGCCCACATTGCCCTCCTCATCCCCGGAGAGGATGAGTTCGCGGGGTAGTGCGCGTCCCAATGGGTCAGGCGGCCGAGCATGAAGCGGCGCGATATTAACGAGGTGCTTGTGTGGCCCGTTATCCGCGCGGTCGTACATTCGACGCGCGGACAGTACCACAAAGTCCTCTATCGACTGCATCTTCAGGTCGCGGGCGATGACGTCATTGCGGACGTAGCGTCCCGCCCCCGTGATGATGCGGAGGGCGATGTTTTGTTGTGCCTGGAGTCGCTTTTTAGTCGCCTTATTACATAGTCCATACCAGGCCGGCATGGCGTATGTAATTCGACTTCTAATGTAGGTCTTGTATATGGATAGTTTGGTTGGCACAGGTAGTCTTGACGTTCCCCCCCGCCGGGGTCCTCGGTTTGTCGTACCGGGGGGGCTTAGTAGGCCCTGACATGACAGGGCCGAAGCGAAGAAGGACCCCGAGGTGAGCCGCAACTGCACGATTTGCTACCGGGTAGTTGCGGCGGTCCGGCTGTGGCCCACTGCGGCCGGACCAGGGTTGCCGAGGAAGAGGAGGAGCTGAGTGTTGTCGTTGCTCGCCTCCATATCCTCGGCAACCCGACAGGGGCGCGCTGGGTCGTGCTGTGGTGGGTCGCAGAGGGATTGAGCGTCTCGATGCTCTCCCTCTGCGACGACAGGGCTAAGCCCTCAATCTGGGTCGCCGGGAGGAAGGCGGCCCCTTCGACGAGGCGCTCTCCGCGTGCCCCTCTGGCTTAGCAGAGGGCACAGCGCGAGATTGGGCCCACGACGCCGGTCACGGGGATGATCGGCGTCTGAATCCTGGGCGGAGTGGTTGAGACATGCTGGGTGGCCTGGCATGTCTCGACGCGCGCGCGTGCTCGGTGCTGTGCATCCGACGACTGTTGTCGTAGGCTGCACAGCATCGACCACCGCCGCGCAAGGTGGGCCGCGTAGCGCGGCACGCGCATCACCGGAGGAGCTGTCGTATAGTCCCGATAGTGGGGATACAGGCTCCTCCGGGACTGCGCCGCTGGAGGCCACGTTGGGGTTTTAGTCGGTTCGAGTCCGACACACCGCCCTCTGCTTCCCCGGGTAGAGGGTGACGGCTCGTGGGAGTTTCCCCAACTAAAAAAAAAAAAAAAAAAAAAAAAAAAGGTAGTCTTGACGTTAAGACAGGCCGCAGCACCGCCCGGGCCGCCTTCGCCATATTAATGGCGTGCGTCGCCTGGGGTACCATGCGCAGCGACCTGTCTATTCGACACCCTAGATAGGTGACAGTCGTCCCCCACTCGATCTCCTGTCCCCGGAGACGGAGTGGAGGGCCGGGCGCTCTCCTGGTCGCGATAGATAGCGCGGTCGTCTTCCCCACGTTGACGGCCATACGCCACTTATCGAGCCAATCCGGGAGCGCATCCAGCACCGTCTGCAGCCTATCCAGCGCTAGGCCGAGCTTCCTCGAGGACGCGAAATACGCGCTATCGTCGGCGAAAAGAGCGAGCATTACGCCCCGCTCTTCGCATTCCGACGGCCCTCTCGGTGACGGCATGTCGTCTGTGTAGGCGGCGTATAGTAGGGGGCTGAGGCAGCTTCCCTGGGGCACCCCTGCCCGGATCGGTGCGGGTTGGGATACGGCGTTCTCTACACTCACGTGAAAGAAGCGACCGCTCAGGAAGGAGTGAATGAGATGGATGATGGCCGGGGGTGGAGGGGGGTTAAGATGGATGAGCTTATACAGCAAGCCAGGGTGCCAAACCCTGTCGAAGGCTTTCTCTATATCGAGAAAAACTCCGACGGGTCGGTGTCCCCGGTTTGTTGCGCTCGCCAGGAAGTGGATAAATCGCGTCAGTTGGAGCGTTGTAGAGTGGCCGCTGCGGAAGCCGAACTGATCGTCTCTAAGACGAATAAATGGTCTTAGCCGCCGCAGTAGCAGTCGCTCAAACAACTTAGCGAGATGGGATAATAGGGTGATCGGTCTATAGCTGCCCGGGAGTCGTCGGTCCTTCCCCGGTTTGGGGAGAACAATAACACTCCCGGTTCTCCATGCTTCCGGGAAGTGCGACGTGCGCAGGATGGCATTAAAAAGCCTCCCTAGCGCGACCGTGCACCCCGGGGGCATATACCGGATCATGGCCGTCGTTACTTTGTCTGGACCGGGGGCCTTTCGCTTGGGTAACCGCGCGATGGCCTTCCGCAACTCTGACGGGGAGATATATAAATCGCCCCGCAGCGGCGGTGTCGGGTCCGACAGGTATCCGGCGACCTGGCTTTCGACCATTGAGTGGTGCTGGATGACGGAAGGAGTGACGTCGACGGGAATGGGGTGTGGAGTGAATTGCACTGACAGGTGATCGGCAAGGATCTGCGCCCTTTGTTGCGCCTCGTAGCACTTAGTGCCCGCTGCGTCAACTAGGGGTTGGACGGGGGCTGGGGTGTTCGAGAGTCGACGAATCAGCTCGAAAAGGTTTGTGGGGTTCTCGGAAGCCTGGTCCACCCTGGCTTCCCACGACTCACCACGCCACTTTTGGACCTCATCCGAGACCTCGGCAGAGAGCCTATTCAGCTCCCTCTTCAGGACCGGGCAACGCGTCTCGGCCCATTGCTTCCTCAGCCTACGTTTGCGCGCCAGCGAATCGCGTATATTCGCCGGCAGTGTAGTGTGGGAAGGACGGGAGCGGGGGCGAGGGGGGGATTGCGCCTGCTCTTGCGCTCGCGAGATGCGCTCCGCGATGTGCCCCGCCGCGGCCTCCACGTCCTCCGGAGAGGCGAGGGGACCACTTAGGCGCACATCACGCAGCGCCGCGGTGTAGGCGTCCCAGTTGGTGCGGGGGCGGGGAGGGAGTGAGGATTTGGTACTAGGCTGGGTATCCACCCTAACCAATATGGGCATATGGTTGGAATCAACGTCGTATAGGACGTCCACAGTTACGGGGCGATGCACCCCCTGTGTGAGGACGATGTCCAACACATCCGCCCTATGGTTGTCGTTGGCCGGGTAATGGGTAGGGGAGTCGGGACCTAGGATTTCTATGTCCAACTCGGCGGCAGCCTCGCTCAACTTCCTGCCGGTCGGCGACATTGAGTGCGACCCCCATGAGGGGTGTTTCGCATTCAAGTCGCCGGCCAACAGGGTCGGGGTGGACCCGTGAAAAATGTTGGCGAGATCACCCTCGTGAAGAACGGGGACCGGGGGTCTGTACGCAGCGAATACGCGCAGTTCCTGTGGTCCTGCGTTCATTCGCACGCCCAGCGATGTAATTATCTTATATTCAGGCTCCTCAACTGAGTCGTGGATGACGTCCCGCCTAACGAGTACGGCCACCCCCCTGTAGGCGCGGCCGTTCCCGGACAGTTCGTCTCTCCGATACGTAAAATAGTTAGGGAGTCTGAATGTTTGATTTGGGTGTAGGAAGGTTTCGCCCAGCAGTATAATGTGTGGATTATACGTCAGGGCGAGTGTCCTTAGGGTGTTTTGCTTGGCGGTTATCCCTCCCGGGTTCCAGTAAACTATTAGTAGTTTACTGAATGGTGCGTGAATGAGGCGGCGATGGGCCTAACGGTCCTATTGGCCGTTATGCGCGCTAGCGCGGCGCATATAGCGGGAGTGGGATTCTCCCCCCGGGACAAGGTGGCGAGCAAGTCGATGAGCAAGCTCATCACCATGTCCTCCAGGTCACTCATCGCCTGTGTGAAGGACGAGTTGTTGTGGTGCGGCGTGTTAGCGGCGTGATGGGCCTGTACGGGCCGTGTCGCTGTGGTGTTATGTGGCGGCGGCGGCGGCGGGGTCGACGGCCGCTGTAGGGCGGTTGGGGCCCTGACCCGCTTGGGTCGAGGTTGGGGTGGCTGCGGCGCCGACGGTACCTCGGGTACCGCGGGCGCCGCGGCCTCCACCCTCTTGGGCTTTTTGCCGCTGCGCCTGCGAGGGCGCCGGCGGTTGGATTGGCCGGGCTCATTGGCCGGCGGGGCCAGTGTTTGGCCGGGGGTTGCCTCCGGCATATCCGCCGAGGGCACCGTCACCGCCGTCGCCTTACGTGTGGTGGTTGTGGGTTTTTTGGGCAGTGGTGGGGGGACTTTCACCCCGCTCTTGCGCGCGAGCTTGCGGAAGGCCGGGCACCTGCGATCGTTCGCAGTGTGCTCGCCTCCGCAATTGACGCACTTGGGCGTCGCTTCGCGAGAGCGGGGGCAGTCCTTAGTCGTGTGCTCACCCGCACACCTAAGGCATTTGGCCACACGATGGCAGTTGGCCGACGAATGGCCAAATGCCTGGCAGCGGTGGCACTGACTGGGACCTTGGCGGCCCCTCCACGCCACCACTCTCACGCCTGGCATGTAGAGGAGCTCGTCAATGGCATATAGCCTCGCGAGCTCCTCCTTCTCCAGTCACGAGAGCGCGACGTGGTGGACGCAGCCAGCCCTATCCCCTTTGGGTGGGATGTGTCGGGCATGTAGCACTTGGAAGCCTAAGGCCTCCAGTGCTTGTTTAATGTCCTCCGGGGGGGTGTCCGAGGGCAACCCCAGGATGGCTATCTTGGTCGGCCTCTCGTCGGCCGGGCTGTAACAATGCCATTGCACCGTTGCGTCCCGCTCCGAGAGGTCGACCAGATAGCGCTGGACAGTACAGTACTCCTCCGCAGTTTTGGGAGTGAACCGAACTCCGGACTTAAACGGTCTGGCGTTCGGCGCATACCCCAACTGCTTCTGGAGCTGGGCGAAGTGTTTGACCCATCCAGGCAGTCGCTCCACGACGATGGGCGGGTAGCCCTTCGTCGCGGGGCGAGCCGCCGTTTGGGTCGGCTGCGCTGCGGGAGTGGGTGGTGAGCGGGGTCGGGGCGTCGGGACGCACGCAGCTTTCGCCGCGTACGTCGTTGTAGGCGCTGGTGTCGGGGTCGAGGCCGAGAGGCCGGGGGCGTGCTCACCCGTTGGTGTTGTGGTGGCCGAGCGGTAGGCGGCCCGGAACTCCTCCTCGTCCGACTCCGTCGCCGTTACCGGCGGGTTCGCCGGTGGTGTGGGCGTCCGCGACGTCTCAACCCGCAGGTGTAGCGGGGAGTCCTGTCGCGGACGCTTGTCGGGGTCGTCTGGGCTGGGGTCGTCCATATGACGGCGGCTGCGCTTGGGGGTGTCCAGGGACGACAGCTCACCATGAACTGCTCCCTGGATCGCTCCCTCCGCGCGGTGGTGATGGTGGTGGTGTTGGTCTCCTTGGTTTCTCGGGGCCGGTCTGGGTCGCGGCCAAGGGGATTCGCCGGCTCCGTCCTTCGGCGGGCCAGGCGATGGCGGAGAAGGGGACCGCGGCGAGTCCCTTATCGCGGGGGAGCGGAGCCTCGGGGCTCGACGCTCCATCGCGGCAATTGTTTCGTCCGATGCGGGTGGCGGTTTGTTATTTGGGTGTCCCGCTCCCACAGTGGCTCACCCTCGACCTATTTATCAAAATAGGTGAGGGTGAGTCCGAAATACCTTTCGTCTCGCTCGCACAGACGCTCTCTCTTTCTGCGGGGAAAATCGAGCGATCGCGGGTACTCGTCTCCGACACCGACCGTCGCGCGGGGTGGGGTGAGGTGGGGGACTACGACTCGGCGTTATATAACAACGCCGAGGAGCACACAGCCCACACTCGTACACGATGCGCGACCGAAGATGCCGAAGGCGGAGGAACGGCGAGTTTCGTGAACATGTTGATTGTAGGGATGGCGATCTGAGATCGATTAATCGAAAAATCGATTTTTCAAGCTAATTAAATCGATTTTTTAAATCGATATGTAGTATGGTAGACAGTGCAAAAGAGGCATGTGGATGCGCAAAGAGACGTAGAACAATGAAAGGTGACGCATGGTGGGATGAGGAGGTCAAAGCCTCCGTAGCGAGAAAGAAGAAGGCCTGGCTTGATTATGTCTCATCTTTGCAAATGGATGAAAGTATGCTTGAGATGAAGAAAGAAATATACCGTTATTGCAAGAGTGAAACCAAAGCTTTAGTGAAAGAGAAGCGTGAAAGAGTAGCTATGAATGAAGAAAGGAGACTGACGAATCGTTTCGAGGCTAATTCCAAGCTCTTTTGGAGGGAGGTTAAGAGGTCTCGGGGGTATTCGTCGGCATCCGGAATGAGTAAGATTAAATCTAAAGCTGGTGACATTCTTGCAAACCCGAACGAGGTGTTAGAACGGTGGAGTGAATATTTTGGAGAAATGTATGAGTATGTCTCTGATGTTGGCACTGAGAGTGAGGCTATGTCTGATTCTGTGGTGCCAGCGTCTGATGAAGACATCACTATGAATGAGATTGAATGGTCGATACGAAGTCTGAAAAGTGGAAAGGCCGCGGGAATAGACAAGGTATCTGCGGAGATGATCAAGCTAGGTGGCGCTAGCGTCCAGGACGCTTTCTGGTTCTTGTGCAATCTATGCTGGAGAAACGGAAAGGTCCCAATGGACTGGAGACGGGCAGTCATCGTGCCTCTGTACAAGGGTGCTGGGTCACGTATGGACTGTGCCAGCCATAGAGCCATCAGTTTGATCAGCTTAGCAGCAAAGGTGTATGGCAAGATTATTGAGAGGAGAATGAGGGTGAAATCTGATGGAATGTTGTGGGAGGCACAGGGAGGTTTCCGGAATGGTAGAGGATGTACGGATCAAGTCTTCTCTCTTCGCAACATCGTGGAAAAGCATCTGGCCAAAAGTCAGAGGGTTTTTTGCGGTTTTGTGGATATGGAGAAGGCCTTTGACAGGGTTGTACGAAAGGACCTTTGGGACATATTGCCGGGATATGGGATTGATGGAGCATTGCTTCGTGCTGCGCAGTCCACCTATGTGGGCTGTACGGCATGCGTGCAAGTGGAGGGCAGCCTGTCACCCTGGTTTGACGTCAATATTGGTGTCAGACAAGGATGCGTGCTGTCTGCTCTGCTGTTTATCCTATATCTCGACCATTGTCTCCAGAGGACTAGATCTATGAATGTTGGAGTGCGTATGGGTGACCTGGTTGTGAACTGCCTGCTTTACGCGGACGATGCCGTACTTCTAGCAGAGTCGGCATCGGATCTGCAGCAACTAGTCACAACATTGAAAGATGATTGCAAGGAGAGAGGCTTACATTTGAATGCGAAGAAAACAAAGATTATGGTGTTTGAAAGAGATGAAACCAGAACGGATACAAGGATAACGGTTGACGATGTAGTGCTGGAACAGGTGAATGAAATTGTATATCTAGGATCTGCATTTAGTAGAGATGGAAGGTACGCCGCTGATATAGAAAGAAGAGTGAATGCAGGGAATAGGGTGAATGGAGCGTTAGGAAAACTTTTAGGCAGCAAAATCTTAAGCCAGAAGGCCCAGCTCGCCATACACAATGCGGTGCTGATTCCTACGCTAACAATTGGAAGCGAGAGTTGGGTATGGCAGAAAGAGCATGAAAGTAGAATAAACGCGGTCGAGATGCGTGCGCTGCGGAAAATCTGCGGTGTATCGCTCACAGACTACGTTCGGAATGATAATGTAAGAAAGAGAGTTGGTCTGAAGGACAGCGTCGGAGTCAAGGTAAGAAGAGGCATGCTCCGGTGGTTCGGACATGTGGAAAGAATGGATGACGAAAGATTGACTAAACAGATATACAATGCGAATGTGGAAGGATGTAGGAGCCGCGGAAGGCCCAGGCTCACCTACCACGACCAGATTGGTCGTGTATTAAAAGAAGGTGATGTTAGGAGTCATAAAAATCGTAGAGCTTGTATGAAAAGGATTATGAATGTTGAAGAGGCGAGTGAGGTGTGTAAGGATCGTGCCATATGGCGTTCGGTTCTCTCTGCCTACCCCGCTAGGGAAGTGGCGTGAAGTTTAGTTAGTAGTTAGTTAGTTAGATATGTAGTACTGGATCGATTCATTGGATCGATACATCACCCTTTAGAATCGACTTTCGATTGTTTCTGTTTTGGTATAAACCATACAATTAGTTGAAGGTGCCTGTAGTACTACTCAAAAACTCGCGAGATGGCTGTGTGTTTAGTCTCCTTCGCCTAAGTTCTCTTCAATAAAAAAAAAGTTGAGTTTATTATTGTGGATTGGATCCCAGCAGACTGACTGTTGTTTTTAAAAAGTTTAGACATAATATGGGAAATATAAGCTAAATTATCTAATTGCTTTATGACCAAATGGAAATAAATGCCTCGTTGTCTACTTAATCTGAATCTTTGATATGGTGATAAAAATAATTGTTATAATCGAATTCCCTGATTAAAAGATCGTTAATTTTATAACAAATAAATTTATTATAATGAAGTATCGTTAATTATAATAAAATTTAAAACAAGACATGTCTTGTTTTTAATCTAATTTATTTATACTTACATTGTAAAAGCGAATTTGAAAAAAGATCGATTTTTTGGAAATCGATCTTTAAGACCTCGATTTTTTGTGGACCGATTTATCAGGTCACGATTCGAATCGATTTAAAAATCGATCTTTTTCGGCGAGAATCGCCATCCCTAGTTGATTGGCGTCCTTATTTGAAATAAATAAAATTAACTCTCCTCTTCAACCATTAGACCAAGCTACCAATCACATTACTACATGTTCAACTTAAATTCAAGGAAGAAACAAGTTTAAGCCGTAATTCATTCCGATGCAAGTTAAATTCAAAACTCGACTCAAGAGTGACGCGCCCTCACTATGATACACTCCGAGACACATTTAATTAGAGATCTAGACATGCGATTCCTGTCTCTGTGTAAGTTTCAAACTGCACCTAAGTTTTGCAAACTACCAAAGTACCTTCAGCAAATATTAATTGGGGGGTAAGTTTAGCAGTATGTTCCCTAACTCCATTCAAAGACAAATACCCACTTACGAGATGACTTGTAGTTTGAGTTCGAGGAGTGTTAGAATTAGGAGCTCAAAATACCAAACTCCGGAGAGGCGGTTAAGGGGGGGACTCCACCTGCGGTTTTGCGTAATTCCGAAATGTGCGCTTGTGTAAGTCTAATCACGGTTGTATTTGACCAGAGGTCGAAACTTTCACTTATTAGTCTTATTTACACCGTGAACGTTTGTTAACATTATGATTCGTAATAAAAATGTTTATATTCGCAACATCTAAATACGGACCATTTAAATAAGAAATCTTTTTAAATAAAAGTAGCGATAAATCTAAAAGTATTATCCTTTTACTATATGTTATTTCCTTGTGATTTTTTTTGGTATGCGCACTCCAAAAAATCATGAATGATTATAGCCTGCGGAATAAAATATTTTTGATCTGATTGTCCTACATTGTGAATTTTAATAAACTATGAAACAGCTGATACCAAACAGGATTTGGAAGATGTAATTTAGTTTTTCCAAGTATCGAATGAATCATCGTAATATTTAATTCATGATTAATGATTATAAATGATTACACTTTTTGGAAGCCTGATAACGATTTAAACGATTTCTTATTATTTAATCTAGAGTGAGTAACGGAATAAATAACGTTATAAATGTATTATATTTGATTGCCTGATATTTTAGATAATGAAAGAAAAACCCAAGATAGTATGCGTTATTTCCATACACTAGAGTCGAATATTCTGGTTGTTTTTAAGAATAATTTTACCTAACTTCACTCTTTTACATTTTTCTTTTCCTGCAATCATGATTATGGATAAAGCTAGCTACAAGTTAAATAATTTAGGACATCCAAAGTTAAAGAAATCGTGTAAGTTCAACGAAAAATCAATATTAGAATTTGAAACAAAGATTCCAATTTGTGTTTGCTCGTCCAAACGCGAAACTCTTTCGTTCCGATTTCCGTTTCGAAACTCTGAAATTTCCGGCGAATGTATATAAGTATTTGCTCAAAATTCTCAAGATGGAAGTGCAATCAAGACCGGTTCGATCGCAACAACTCCAACTTTCTGTCTGCGAGTCCAACTTGTGACCCGAGAGAGGTTTTATTAGAGCCTGATGAAATTTTGAAACTTTTCAAGACGATTGAACTCGCCGTAACTAACTATCTCGAAAGATAGAAACAACTTTTAAGTAAACTAATACACGATCTCAAATCTACATAGACTAGATAAGTCAAAGACAAAGTTTATTAAAATCGCCAACAATTTAGGCACGTGCTTCGTTACAGACGTTAAATTTTGTTATGTCTCACGAAATAAATTACACAGTTCACAGATTAAATCAAATTTATTAAATTTCTCTCGTTCCAAGTGTAGGATTCGCTGTAATATTAGATCGAAATTAAACGTTGGATGAATTACGACGGGAGCCATTGTAAATAATTTATTTGGTAGCTTGATATACCTAGGTATCATATTAAAAATATCTACTAAATGAAAGTTCACCAACCGGAAGACAAGACGCTGATAAATTGAGTAAAAACTGATTAAGATTTTGTTTTGGATGATTTGGATCTTAAATGTAGATGTATTTTGTATTAATATGTTTTTGATACCGTTAATGTGTGATATAGTTACTTTCTTAAACACACATTTTTAACGCTACCTTACTTTCTTTAAATCTTCACAATAGACACTACAAAAAGTTATTCAAGTGAACAAAATAGACAAAATCCAGAAGGCTAACGCGAAATACCAACTCAACAGTGCGTCTTTCCATTACACTGATCATAAAGGCTGGATTTACACGTTAGACATTTATATTGTTGCACTTGATTTGTACACAAGTACATATAGTGGTGGACTAGTTTCTGAGCTCAGACTCAGACAGCAGCAGCATTAGACTGAGACTGAGATGTTGACTGAGAAAGACGTTAAACATAAGAGACACCAATATGTTTATATAACGAGAAAGAAGAAATTAGTGTACAGCTGTTTTAAATTTTCGTCATCCGATGTAATTGTCGAATTGGACAACTAATTCAAAAGTCAGATCGGATTTCTAAAAGACGTACACTCATGAAATATTTCTGATGATGGAATTGTATTATAAAATCCAACTATTATATGGATAATTCTGATGCGTATTGCCAAAAGCGAAAAAGTGAAGCATCGCTCAGGTGCAACCGACTTAACACAATTGAGTTCGTTATTCCAACGCGCATTGTTCGCTCAATAGAGACTTACGGCCCCGATCTGCAATCGCAGCCAGATTTATAGAGCTTAGAATCAACTCGAATTACCTTTCAATCTAATAGGCCAACAGTTTTTGAAAAAAGTCCTAAAAATTTTTTTTATTGTTTGTTTGAAAACTCATAAAGAGATCAAAACAGAAAAACTATTTGACCCCAAACATTTTCAAAACATGAATAACTTATTCCAAATATTATTCTCATAAAAAACTTAAAGTTGTAGATTTATTTTAAAGAAAATTGTTTTACCAAATTGTTTATCTCGCTCGGTGTCGTTCGGCGTAGATTTCATTTACAAAATTTCGATAGTTTCGAGTGTTGAAGTCTTATAAAATAAACTCAGATAACCTTAGAAATTTAAAACCATCGAAGCTTTAAAGTAATAAAGGTTAAAAATTTTGGGCGTAAGCCTGCGATGTAGGTATTCTAGCAAAGTAAAGGTATTCTAAGGTATTCTAAAAACTCGAAAAAACTTTTACACACTTAGCTCTTACTTGTTTGCTTCACTGAACATTTTGTTTATATATTATGTATATTCGAAGCACTAATATACATTATACATTCCTGTTTTATAATTAACCTTATTGCGTTGCAATAAGGTTCATTACATTGATATACTTACGCGTTTGATGTAATATTGTTCTGTATTGTATTTTTTTAATAATAGTGGTACTTATCTATTTCTATTATATATAAAGCTAAATTACCACTGACTCACTCACTCACTGATTGGGGTGTTTTTGCGGTGTGAAGGAGGTGGTTTAGCACTTTTTGACGTATGGGGGGTGGGTTTAGATTTTCAATCAACGCAGCTTTTTTTGTTTTTTTTTTCGAAATTCAAGATGGCCGCCGAGTATGGCTTAGCGGGAAAAAAAAAATGTATGGAAACGTGGGGCGGTTTAGACTGTCAGAGATTGATGTTTGAGAGTTAGGAATGGAAAAAAAATAAAATGTCATAAAAACAAGATGGCGGCGGTGTAATTGCGGTTTGAAAATCCGATTTAGAGTCATTTTTGCGCAGTCGTACTAAAGAGACGCGCATAGACAGTGAAAAACTTTCTTTTGACATTTGTTGCGGATATAGTCAACTCGACGACCCCATCCATAGATTATAGAAATTCAATATGGCGGCGGCGCAGGCGGCCATTTTGTCCCGAGAATTTTTTTTCCATTTTTCAAAGGCATTTTTCGGGTGGATGGCAACACTTTAGAGAATCGCTTGTAAGAGGGTTATGGTGGGGAATTTATTCGAGTATTACCATGTATGGGAATTTCTACCAAATTCATCGTAGTTTTCGGGCCATGGGAGAAAATGGTAGGAAAAAAAAAATTTAGATTTTCGAAATATCGAGTATGCAGTTTTGTGGCAACCCAGACCCGCTTGGGCCTTTTTGTAGTTTTTATGGAAAATTCTGGCAACACTGGGAATTATCGGTAAAAAACGTTTTTTCGACATTGTCGTCTTCTAGGAGCCCTGTGGGTCAGAGGAAGCGTCGGAGGAAAAAACGAAAAATGAGGGTTGATGGGGTATACGATCCAGAATATGGGAAAAATATGGGCATTGCAAAATTCAAGATGGCGGACGCGCTGGCGGTAATTTAGTAAAACTGAAAATTTTCGAAAAAATTGTTTTTCATTTTTCGCATGGATGGCAAAATTTTAGAGAATCGCGTTGTATGTGGCAGGGGTAGCAAATTTAGTCAAGTATTGCCATGTGTTTGAATTTCTACCAAATTCATGGTAGTTTTCGAGCCATGGTAGAAAATGGTTGGGATGAAATTTTGACGTTTTGCGAAAATTCGAGTATGCAGATTTATGGCAACTCCGACCCGTAATGGCCTCATGGTAGTTTTGTTGAAAAATTCTGGCAACACTGGCGACAGCGGACCAAAACATTTTATCGATATGGTCATTTTCCAAACTCTCTGTAGGTCCGAGAACGCACGCGAGGAAAAAACGAAAAATGTGGGTTGGTAGGGTATACGACTCAAAATATGGGAAAAATATGGGCATCCGGAAATTCAAGATGGCGGACGCGCTAGCAGCCATTTTGTGAAAATTTCACTTTTTCGAAATTTTTTTTTCAATTTTTCGGGCAGATGGCGACACTTTAGCGTTTTTCAATGTACTAGGCGGATATGTGTCTCGTCAAGATGTGTTGCCAGGTGAAAAAAAATTTTGGTAGTTTTTGGTAGTTTTCGAGATATGGCCCAAAAAGGTCGAAAGTAGAAATAACGACTTTTTGGTAAATTCATTGCCAGGTACCTAGAGGACGGGTCCATTAAAATGACATTTGACTATTTTAATCTCATTCGCATGGCAACACTCGGAGCGGCGGGGAGGTGAATCCCGAAGGCATGGTCTACTTCCAGAGGCTCTGGAGGACTCATTATACGTTGGAGGGAAAAAGTAAAACTGCAGTTCGATGTGGTATATAACGTAGAATGCCTAAAAAATACTGGCTTCAAAAAAATAAAAATGGCGGACCAAGTGGCGGCCATTTTGTAAAAATGTGAATTTTTCAGAATTTTCAAAGTGGTTTTTGGGGCAGTTGCAGTTAGCAAAGCTAAATTTTGATAATGACTTTTGTTGTAGAGCCCTATAAGACCTATCGACTGGTTATAATTTTTTCCCAATTTTCGGGGTAATTTTCGAGTTTTACCCCAAAATGTAAAAACTCAAAATAACGACTTTTGCTAGAAAAAAAGTATGAGGATCTGTCAAAATTGGCCATTTATTTCCATTTCAATCCAATTTTGGACAATAAATCAACAGTCAAAAGAAAAAAATTGAAAACTCCATGTCATGTTGGTACTCGATTTTCCCATACATTTTGTACTGGAGCCGACCGCAAAGATAAGTTTGTACGAATTTGTATAGGGAGACGGTTGCATAGTATTGCGGTACTGTCATTATCATACAAAATGACTATGTAACTTTGCGTGGGCATAGGTGGAGCACATTTATTATGCCTTAATTTTAAATTTTCGCAAAGATCTAGGCGGAGCGCCGCGTAGGGCGCAGCCCGGAGCGGCCAATCAAGAGATGTAATTGTGCGAATGTAAAGGCGGAGCGCCGAGTAGGGCGAAGCCCGGAGCGGCCAAACAGTTAATGTATATTTGTGAAGCCACAGGCGGAGCGCCGCGTAGGGCGAAGCCCGGAGCGGCCAAACAAGTAATGTTATATTGCTAATGCGTAGGCGGAGCGCCGCGTAGGGCGTAGCCCGGAGCGGCCGATCAAGTGATGTAATTTTGCGAATGTATAGGCGGAGCGCCGCGTAGGGCGAAGCCCGGAGCGGCCAAAGAGTTAATGTATTTTTGAGAAGCTACAGGCGGAGCGCCGCGTAGGGCGAAGCCCGGAGCGGCCGAACAAGTAATGTTATATTACGAATGCGTAGGCGGAGCGCCGCGTAGGGCGCAGCCCGGAACGGCCAATCAAGTGATGTAATTTTGCGAATGTAAAGGCGGAGCGCCAAACAGTTACTGTATTTTTGCGAAGCCACAGGCGGAGCGCCGCGTAGGGCGAAGCCCGGAGCGGGCAAACAAGTAATGTTATATTGCGAATGCGTAGGCGGAGCGCCGCATAGGGCGCAGCCCGGAGCGGCCAATCAAGTGATTTTAATTTTGAGAATTTAAAGGCGGAGCGCTACGTAGGGCGAAGCCCGGAGCGGCCTAACGTATATTGTAATTTTGCAAAGCCACAGGCGGAGCGCCGCGTAGGGCACAGCCCGGAGCGGCCAAACAGTTAATGTGTTTTTGCGAAGCCATAAGCGGAGCGCCGCGTAGGGCGCAGCCCGGAGCGGCCAAATAAATCATGTAATTTTGCAAGACCGCAGGTCAAACTACGTACGCGAGGCCGGAGGCCGAGCGCCCTCCGGGCCGAAGGCCTGGTTCTTTAGGACCCATTTGATGGAACATAGGGCATCAAAAAAAGAATAAGAACGCCATTGCGAACGGTCCATCCCAGCCATGTAATCTAAGCGAGGCCGCAGGCCGAGCTGCGTATCGCGAGGCCGAAGGCCGAGCTCCGCGTAGGGCGAAGCCCGGAGCGTCCCCCTCCGCCTCGCAGAGCTGGGTTTTGGCAAGCACACGCGTAGCGTGTGCGCCAAAAGCTAGTTTTAATATATAAGGGTATGTATACCATAGTTATCAACAACATTAACATATGTCTCTTCCTAGAACACTCCCTAAAACTGGTGAAGCTTTGCCCTTTTTTAGATACTATGCCCCATTCATTGGCTTGTACTTAGTGTTTTATTAGTGACTAGCTTTTTCACTTAACTCCGGTCACGTTGATCTGTTACCGAGAAAAAGTATCTTAAATTTAATTTATATGTTTAATTTCATTACAATCTGTTTGGCCATTTTTCGTGTTAGAATAACATATTATCATGCTAGATGCATGCACTTCACATAATTTCACGTTTATATTATTATGTGTGATTTCAGTTGTGTCAGTGTGTATTTCAGATGCCTGCAGCAAATGTTTCTAGGAATGTTTTAATTTGCAGGTTCATAAGCAAAGAGTAAAACCTAGAACAGAATTTCCATTTTATTTAAGAAGAACTGAATGTAAAGTTGTCATTTGAATTTATGGAAACATTTTCATATAAATAGAATAATATTTTTATTCAAGGTTTGTTTCAATTAAGTTTGAGTACTTATAAATAATAATCCAAAGAAAACAAAGCTATTTTCATATCTTCGTACATAATAATCAATAATTTCGATTATAGTCGAGGTTACCAGTTTATGCTTTTTCTTTATTAAAGTATTTTTGTGAGGAAAATTTAAAGTGTATCGGTGAATTATTATAGCGTGACTGCACCATTCGTCTTGTTTTATTTTTTTTTTATTTAAGCATTATTAAGTGTGACCTGACCTTCATTAAAAGAGGATGTACCCTAGAAAAGTACACTATCTGATAGCTATACAGGGTCGTTTGTACTGACATTATAAACAAAAATATTTTTTCTACGATTTTTCTTAAATGGACACAAAATAATTGAATTTTCATACAAACTACATCAGCTGTTTAGTCATTTAGTATGGAAAGACGTTTTTTTTTTCGATTTAGGAAAAGTCGTAGAGCAAACGTTGTTGTTTATAACATCAGTAATCTACTCCTACGAGGTTGTGTATGTTTTACAAATTACCTTGTATATTAATTAGTATACGGGAATAGAATACTTTTTTTTTTCACTACTGATGCTTCGTATTTAGTACATAAATGGGAAAAAGAAAATTAAGGTACGTTCACTCTAGTTTTTTGTGTTTTTCTGTTTATTTACGTATCGTCAAATATTCAGTACAATTATGTCCATCTTATTGCTTTAACAGAACAAGCACGTTTATTATTGCTTAAATTCATCTGATAAGCTTTTTAGTAAAGAGGTTAATCACTTTTTAGTCCGTAAAACATTACAGAGTACGCTGAAGTAACCCATTGACATGATGCCTTGTAATTCGGCTCTGGTCACGCCCATCGCAAGAAATATCGCTTAATCGCTGCCCAAGCTGGCACTATCAACTTTTGTTTTTATTTTCAATTCCATGTAAAGCGATTCTATAAATTTTAAAATCGCTACCCAGACGGGAAGCCAGATCGAAATCGTGGCGGTCGGGAGGAAATTGCTCATTCTCACGCGACCAACCGCCTTCACTCCGGGGAATCTGCTCTAATGGAAAAAGTTAAAAAAATATACAAAACTTTTTTATTACGAGAGCCTCGTTGGACTTGTCGCAGATATATAGTAGATATTGCTAAACTACAGGCGTAAGTTGGACGTTGTAAAAGTAATCAAAGTTTTACTTGGATTTCGTTTTTTAACTATTAATATTCATAGGCTCTTTAAGGATAAGAGAAAATTATACAAAACAACTTTATGTCTATTTTTTTATAATTTACGTTTGTAATCGAAGGTTTTATTTTTTACTTTAAAAACAAAGACCCGTGACACATGGACGTACCTTGCTTGTTTGGACTGTGCTTGATTGGATTTGTAATAAATGTTCTAAGATTGATCTTCTAGTAGTAGGGCAATGTTTTTCTCATGTCCCCATGTCTGGCACTTGTCAATAATGTATTATCTAGCATACAATATCAATAAAAACGTATGGTGCTTGTGAGGGTGACGAGCTTGTCACTGACACTAGTTTCCGAATTATTTTACAAAATTTTGATTTATAACTAAAAGCGGTTAAAACAGCTTGTTAATGCTTGAACTTTGCCAACCACTACGGGAATTACGGGCATGATATTAATGTACGTAACGTGAAACACTTTATATTAATAGCTCACAAAGAATAACTCGTTGCTGATTCTGGTCCGTTCTAGTCGGGTCAAGTTTGTTTTTTATTTTATTTTGTCCTTGTAATTATAATAAATATAAATAATAAATAAATTCTTCAAACTAACACACCAATTCCCTAGCTCCAAACTAAGCTTATGCTTGTGCTATGGATACTAGGTGAACGGATAGACATACTTAAATACGTTTATAAACATCCATGACTCGAGTACAAATGTCCATGTTCATCAAACGAAACATTTGCCTCTAGCGGGATTCGAACCCGCGACCCTTGGTTTTGTGGCCAGGGTCTCTGACCACTCGACCAACGGGCCAGTCGAATATATTATACATTTGTATTTTCTTATTCTACACCAAGCCCACTTTAAAGCATGGTTCAAAATTAAAAATTATTTATAGACACACTTTGTTAATACAGTGGTTAAAAAGAGTAACTAGGTATTAAGTCTCTTGCCGAATTCTTCTCGGTAGATGCAACATTCCAAACCAGTGGTGGAATCAAAATTCTTTATCTATATTTGACGATTTCTAAGTGTTTCTTTGAAACCCTTAAATAATAAAGAATATTAATTTGCCATTGACTTTGACTTTGACTCTGCTCCTTTGGCTTATTTCTGAAGTCAACACAGACGAAGTCACAGACAAAAACTAACGAGATATGAAACATTTATGGTTTACTAGCTGTGCCAGCGGTGTCACCCTCGTTTATGGTTAATATTATAAAGACTATTTCCGTCATACATGATTTCTATGTAACTTTAACCATTAAGGCTGCACACGCGACGGAAGCTTAAAAAATGGAGTAACTTCTCCCGTTTTCCCAACATTTCCCTTCACTACTCTGCTCCTATTGATTGTAGCATGATGAAAAGTATACTATAACCTGCCCAGGAGTATGAAAAATAATTGTACCAAGTTTCGTTAAAATCCGTCAAGTAGTTTTTGTTTTTATAAGGAACATACAGACAGACAGACAGACAGACAAAAATTTGACTGATTGCATTTTTGGCATCAGTATCGATCACTAATCACCCCCTGATAGTTATTTTGAAAATATATTTCATGTACAGAATTGACCTCTCTACAGATTTATTATAAGTATAGATTACCTAAATTATGATAGTAATAATAACATTACATCATATTGTATGTTATGATGTGTACATTATGAAACTCATTAATCAGATCAAAAAGTTTAAAATTTTACATGCGTTGGATCAAATGCTGCTGAAAACACATTAGATTGGAAAATTGTTTAACAAATTAATTTGTTTTTGCATATTAATTTGGCAAATACAATAGGTATAATTCATAATATTTTAGTTAACAAATTATCTATGCAAGTTGTCACCAAATGCATTTGTATTACATAATATAGTTTGGAAACGAAATAAATAGCAGTATTTAAATACTTACTTACTCCTTCGGCATTGGTATGTAAATAAATAAATAAATTCTCCAGACTAACACGCCAATTCCCTAGTACCAAACTAAGCTTATGCTTGTGCTATGGATACAAGGTGAACGGATAGACATACTTAAATACGTTTATAAACATCCATGACTCGAGTACAAATGTAATGTTCATCACACGTGTGATGAGTAATGTTCATCACACGAAACATTGGCCCCTAGCGGAATTCGAACCCGTGACCCTAGGTTTCGTGGCCAGGGTCTCTGACCACTCGAGCAACGGGCCATCCGTGTATAGTATTTAATGGTATATCGGGTTTTGCGTATGTGATTGTGTTGGCGACAAGCTAGCCACTTGTCACTACTTTTTGACAATTTTTCATCTAACCCAGCCCAGTAAAATTTTTGGCTGAAGGTGGTTAAAAGGGCCTGCTGTCCCTTTACCTCTGCCACCCCTTCGGGGATTATGGGCGTGATGTTATGTATGTTTGCATGTATAGGTACGTGACATGTGCGATATATAACGCCATAAAAGTTCATACAAATAAGTTTTTGTAAGAGTACAATTGCCTTTTTATGTTTTCATTTACATCGTTAGTGGAAACTAAAATATGCACAGTCATTTGTAAAACATCAACAACCTCGCTGGAGTAGATTACTGACATTATAAACAACAACATTTGTTCTACGATTTTTCTTAAATGGACAAAAAACGAATTTTCATACAAACTGCATCAGCTATTTGATCATTTAGTATGGATCCTGTGAGGTTTTTGATGTTTTACAAATGACCCTGTATACCTGCTTTATTTTCGAAACTTATTAATAAATTTGTGGAATTGTTAAAATATACCTAGATATTCACTCACACCTTTTGTTGTTCCTTCCGTGAAATGTGTCAAGATAACTAACTCCTCCTTATCTAAACATAAATGATTGTGTCATATTTATCAATAAAAATTGGCAATGTCATGAAAAACGTTACTTGAGGCAAAAGGAAAAAAATATATAAAAACTCACATAAACACTGGCCATGACTAAATTGGGTAAATATTACTCTTGAGCAATATTGATTTGTCTTTTCATAGAAACTAACTAAACTTCAAGCCACTTCCCTAGCGGGTTAGCAGAGAGAACCGAACGCCATATGGCACGATCCTTACACACTCACTCGCCTCTTCAACATTCATGATCCTTTTCATTCAAGATCTATAGTTTTTATGACTCCTAACATCACCTTCTACACGACCAATCTAGTCTTGGTAAGTGAACCTGGGCCTTCCGCGGCTCCTACATCCTTCCATTTTCGCATTGTATATCCGTTTAGTCAATCTTTCGTCATCCATTCTTTCCACATGTTTGAACCACCGTAGCATGCCTCTTCTTACCTTGACTCTGACGCTGTCTTTTAGACCGACTCTTTCTTACATCATCATTCCGAACGCATGAGCGATACACCGCAGATTTTCCGCAGCGCAAGCATCTTTTCATAGAAAGAAGGGGAAATTGTGCACCAGGTTCGTAACAAATTTAAGGATGGGATCTCTGCCTACCCCATGAGAAAAAGGTGTCAAGGATGTATGTATGTATAAATATTAGATATATTCAAAGAGAAAACATTGTTTTTTATTTGTAATTAAAAAATATATGATTCAAAATTAACACACATACCTATTAATATGAAAACGTTTCTAATGCCATGATTTTTTTGAATTAGCTAATTTCCTGTTAACAGCTGATAACACAAAATCCCTAATCATATCTGAAAATACGTGTGCTGATACGATTTTAACGCCATAAGAAGATTAAGATTGATAACATTTGTTTATACAACTGATTGCAGTAAACTTCAGGCGCTTGCAGCCCGAGGTCGCTAGAACCGTCCCGACCTTTGGTTGAGGATTCACCGCGCCGGCGATATATGGGACAGTAACGTAATAAGCACCTTAGGTCCCCCATCGTAAGTGCTGCGTGTTTAGTTTGGATCATTGACCAAATCTTTGTAGTAGGTGCCACGATGCTAAATGTGGATTTACTCGACCGTCGCGGAGACCTATAAAAATTTGAAGATTACATGATTTTTTCAAACTGTATAAAAATAGTGACATGGCGATGCTCAAACGTATCAGGTATTGGTATTGTTCATGCTCCAATATGTCTCTGATATATAATATGTTAATCTGACTATTTGCGTGAGGAGGGTGACCATGCGAAAAACGTGAAAACCAAACAAAAAAAATACTGGAGCACAGATTTTCCGAGGGAGTGCTCAGTGAATCAGACGCATCGTTTTGCAATTTTTTTACCCCCTTTGGGTTACGCTCAAATCGTCAGATTAGCAAAATTTACAAGTATTAGCTAGTTATAAAATCCCTTTATTATTAAGGGCTCATACTGGTTGGAGGTACTCATTAACATATAGGTACACATAATATCACGCAATCTCCGAAGAGGTAGGCAGAATCAAGGGGACGGCAAACACATTTTACCACATCCAGCCAAAATAAAACTGGGCTAAGTTATATGGCAAATTGTGAAAAAGTGGTGACAAGTGGCTGGCTCACCGCCTACACGATCACATACTCTAAAACCCGGTATACCATTAGTCGCCTTTTACGACATGCTAAACAAGGAATACAATTGGCAATAATTTTTAAGACCCAGATCAACACGGGACTCTACTTATGTAAAGTACCTACCTTATATTAATCTGATGCACTCGAGTAAATCCCAAAATCTCTCATTGGCCTCCCCTACTATTGCTAATGTCAATGCTTAAACAAACCTTGGTAGGTATTCTCAGTCTAGTCATCGGATAAAATATATCAGAGCAGCTACTTTACGGCGCCGCGTGGCTTTATCTGGGCTATTTTTCGCGCTAAATGTGAGAACATTTATCGATCGCACTAGTTAGTGCGTAGAGTTATCATTGTCAGTTGACAACGATAACTCTATACTACAGCGGGCATATGGCTTTTACTTAATATTTTTTTATACATTTATACTGTCATTTAGTATAACAGATAGATAAAAGATTTTTCAATGCCATACTTTGACGTTTGTAATAATATTTTTAACGAAAAAGTTTGTGATAAACCGTTTAACTGAATAACTAAGTAACTAACTAAACTTCACGCCACTTCCCTAGTGGGAGAGAGAACCGAACGCCATATGGCACGATCCTTACACACCTCACTCGCCTCTTCAGCATTCATGATCCTTTTAATACAAGCTCTACGGTTTTTATGACCCCTAACATTACCTTCTGTTAATACACGACCAATCTGGTCGTGGTAGGTGAGCCTGGGCCTTCCGCGGCTCCTAAATCCTTCCACTTTCGCATTGTATATCTGTTTAGTCAATCTTTCATCATCCATTCTTTCCACATGTCCGAACCACCGGAGCATGTCTCTTCTTACTTTGACTCCGATGCTGTATAAATAGACATGAATAGGTTAATTTGACGTGGGAATAGTAGATAGAACACGGATAATACTTTCTTCTACAAACTAAAAATCAAACGAAATGAACTACCTACTTACTTGAAATGGGTATTTAAAGTTTCTTTTTCATTGCAAATCTTGATCTAGAATGGTACATTGTCTAATAAACAATAGCTAACTGCTACTTTAAAACCCTTTTCATATCAGTAAGTAGACCAAAGTAGACCAAAAGCTTATTTCGGGTCTTACATGATTACTGTAAACACCTAGTATTAGTCGTTGCTATTGAACATTGAAACGTGGCAAGGTTCTCGTAATTACTTTTTCAAGGCCTTGAGCATACTCTAGAATAGTTCATTGCCAGATAAAGAACAATTGATTGTAATTGCTAAATGTAGTTTTCTTATCGTTCTCAAACTGAACCTCATTTCTTAGTCATTCACTACACTCTACAGACAAAGTCTAGAATTTCTTTATCTTTATAATCAAACCGTTTCAATAGTCAAGTACTGATTATCAACTGTATGAATATAGCATTGGACATGCGAATTTTTTTTATTATATAAACCTCAACTAGCATATATGATAATAAATTAGGTTTTCTGAAACCTTACAACAGTATCGAACGAGGCGTGTGAGTGAGTGCCGGTGTGTAAACACAACACGAATACGTTTTATAACTTTACCCTCATTTGCTAGACTGAAACAAAAACATGTGGTAATTATGCTTTCTTTTTAAATAATTCTTTTGTAGAAGTAGATATTGTTAGTGGTGTCGACGAAATAATAGTGAAGTGTCAATTTTCAATAGTGCCTTCAGTGTGTTCAGCTGTAACCGTATTAATTATAGCACTGGAGTCGTATAAATTTTCGTATTTGCGTTGATGTCGCCATTTTCTTTTGTTTCTATTATCTGTTTACGAATTCGTATGCTTTAATACCGTTTGTTTTAACCACTGTGTATAGTACATTTGTAAAAGGTTTCAGATATATTATCAACGGATTTTTTTTTTGTTGAGCATCGAGTGAAATGTGCAGTGTTTTAGTACCTATTGATCAGTTTTAAAACCGGAAGGTTTAATTTCATGGGTGAGAGTCACGCTAAGGTGTGAGAAATCGATATACGTTACAAGCATTCGCTATGTACTGACTTTAACTAAATGTATACGATCAGTGAGAAACAATTAAGCTACGAGGCCCGCTTTGAGGGCCTGTGCTGTGACACTCTCTACCCTCTTAAACAAAGACCCAAGACCCCCACTTTTTTATTTTAATTTCACAAGCAGAATTGCTGTATTACTCCAAATTAAAAATAATAATAATAATGAAAATGGTTTATTGCTCTCATAGTACATGATATATAGTAACAGTGGTATAATCAGTACATAAATAATGTTAGCAATTGGAAGTAGCTCAGCTTATAATATAGAGATATATAGAGCAAACGTACCTTTTACATAAGGTACGTTTGCTCGTAATGTATTATCGATTATAAATACATAAGACTTTGACTTAGAATATTAATTCTATTTTATGTATGTGTTCTTATTTATAGAGTTACTAGTGAAAAGTTATTCAATAGCTTTAAAAATATGAATATAAGAAAGGTCATCCACGTTCATTATAGCGGTGGTAGCTCAATGGTAAGGACACGCACCTCCTAACCGAGGAGTGCGGGTTCAAACCCGGGCACGTACCTCTGGATTTTTCAAATCTATGTACGTATTTATACCACTAGCTCGACGGTGAAGGAAAACATCGTGATGAAACTTGCAAATTTAAACAACTTTGTATTTGTAACCATAATCCAAAAATTGTCTGGTTCCCCTCTTAGGGTTACGAAGGTCAGACAGGTAGTCGCTTTAATGTAATTACCAGACTCGCTAAATCCTGGATCATGGTCTAAGCGGACCCCGTCTAAACACGGGACATATCGCTAGGAAGATGATGAAGAAAGGTCATCCACCTTTTAGTAAATGTATACTCGGTCCTCATATTTCTTAATCCGGCTCAGTTCTCGGTCTTTAAAAACTCACGCTGGCAATTATCCAGAATAATCAGTCTATTAATTGCCTGTCAGTGCCGCTAATTTTAATCAAGGAAACGTCATAATCAGTAGTTTGTAATTAAATTCCACCAGTACAGCAGTTCGGCTACATAATATTATTGAGTCGTAAGGCCAGTTGAAGTCCAGTCCTTTTTTAACCATCTTCAAAAAAAAGGAGGAGGTTCTCAATTCGACTTAATTTTTATTTTTTTATTATTGAACATGTCATTGTGGTTAAAGTTAAAATTGTGAGAACGGTTTTTCCAATACCTATTCATACTACTAGCTCGTGGGTAATGGAAAATATCATGTGGAAACCTGCACAATCAAAAAACCTTGCAAATTCATGATCTTAGTGGTCTAGATCAATTGTTTAGTGCAAGGCAAAAACCAGACTCCGTAAATCTAAGATCGGTAATAGACTATTTTAAGAAAAAAAAAATGTTTTGATGTCCAATCTGTCCTGTCACTTTTCTCATAAATTTTCTCATCTGATGCCCTTTTATCTATATCATTTACAATTACACATGCCTTCCATGGCCGTTTTTATATCTCTTCCAATTCCCCAAAACTTAGATACCTATATAAAAATTAAGCAATATTTTATTCTTTGTTACAGTTGCTGCGTGTGTAACCTTCTATGCAAGATCATCAGTTTTATAATATCTGTACTGTTCCTGGTGGCAGTGGTATTACTTATTCTATGGGGCGTCGGCGTTTTGTTCGCCAGCGATGATGAAAAAGCGACAACTGAGTCAACTCGTCAATTATTGGGCAGATTTAGCGACCACGTCAACCCTGAACATTACGCTTAACCGTTCTTCATATAATATGTAATCTTTTTAAGAAACGTATATTTGACACAAACACTTATTTTTATACTTAAAATTGTTTTCACTGACTTTAAAATATCTGTTGCAACATCACGCGAGTTGTGTACTTCAATTCTTTTTTAAAATGTAAAGAATTGGAAGTAACTTTGAAATAAATTTTGTACTTTTATCTAAAGTTAAATAATTTTATTATAAACACTCTAAGTCACATACTTTTGTATAAATTGCAAGCACAATATTTGTAATTATTACATAAGTAGGTAGGTCTTATTTAATTTCAAATCATATTGAGATACTGTAAACTTTCTACGTTTAATTATTTATTAAACTTGACACTTATATGGGTAGCTGTCGAGTATCTTTATATCAATGTTATGAGCAGTGGCGCATGGTTTTTGCATTTATTGAATGAAAAGGTGTCATAATCTAAGTAAATATCATCTTCATTTGATTTTTTTAATGTTACTCAAAACGAATAGTTCATGAAGCTTAAAACCATAGGCTTAATCACAGAATTGATAACAAGATAATAAATAGCGTTAGCTGTTTAGCTTATCAAGCCTAAAAGACATATATTACACTAGCTGTGCCCGAGGTTTCACTCGCGCTGCTGGTTAATGTGCCCTGACGCCTATAGCATTCCTCAATATTCAACACAAAAATATTTTTTTAATTCGAATCAATAGTTCCTGAATGCGTTCAATAGTGCGTTCAACCAAACAATTAAATAAACTCTGAATGAATAGAAAGGATTAGGAATCGCTGACATCGGTTTTAGAACAAAATCTAACTTCTCATTAAATTATTATCAGGCATTCGCAATATTCTTATAATAAAAGTGCTTCATTCCACCAATAGAAGCAATAAAATGAATATTGATGGTAGATAAATCATTAGTTTCTTGCATATGTCCAAGAAACCAATCGATAACTCCTTTTAGAAAGTTAACAAAACTGGATGAGACATCAAATTGACGTACTTCTATTCAAAGTACGGCAGTGAAGTTTTTTTTGTATCTTGACTCAGTCGTTAACACATTGTCATGCGTCACCGATGACGGGTCCTGATCTCTGAGAACTGAAACATATGGAGACGACCTAATGTTCTGATATTACGAACAATCTGCTATACAAATATGACTAATATCGATATTGTATTCATAACCCAATATCTATCTCTTTTTAACAAGTCTTCAATACTGCACGTAAAAGGAGACAACAACATATTTGACTTAACTATTTTCGGTAACATCGTCAAGTGACGTCATAGAAATACCTAAGTAAAGCCGGCTTACTATTTTGGTTCCTCGCTTTAAATTGTCAATGTCAGTGGAATTTGCAGTGTATTGTGCCAATATTGATAAAATTTGTAATTTAACATAATCTAACTTTTAACATTCAAAAACATCGTCATAAATAAATTGTTCAAAGACCTATAGTATGTAAATAAGTAACGTGGAATGACATTACACAAAGGCGCCATATTTGTTTCTCACTCAAATTGGGCTTCACTTTTTCGTAGTTAAGCCATCTCCATTAGTTTCAGTACTCAGAGTTCCTGATTGGCTGGTGCGACGACATCTGTATTGAACCAGCGATAACAAAATGTTCTTACGTTTAAACAAAAAGTAATTTGAACTATTTGTTTTGTATTACAATATGTGTGTATATTTAAAAAGGGCAATTATTGTATCATTCTATGTCATATCTACGAATTATGCAAAGTGATTAGTTAGGTATAATTTAATGCAAGGTCTGAAAATATTCTAGATTTTTGTATGGTTGTAAATAAATTAGGTATAATGAACGGGTTTTCGTTTTTTTTTTTTATCCGATAAGATTTTTTTACAGTTTAATGCTTACAAGTAGCAGTATCTTTAATTGATAGATAATACTTAATGGGATTGTATTCTTTTATCTAACACGTTGTTTATCACGTTAAAAAACTTAAGTGATATGTTTTCTATAAATTATTAAAGTACCTATCTACATTCTGAAACGTATTACTCCACCTAATTAATACAGATAAATAAACACAAAATTTTTAGAACTTGAATATCAAAATTAACATATAATATAACTTTTTAACGAAGCACAGGTGTTAGTGAGCTAAATATAATACTTTGACTTAACCCTAGAACTATGATTATGCTTACATTAATATTTTAATCGAATCCTATTGTCTGCTACCACTACACTTTAACTCTAAACCTCATCAAATCCGAAATCATAAGCTGCCGTTTTGCTATCAACCAACCATCCAACCTTCATAGACTTCAAAAAAGGCTACATTTACTTCTATGCAATGTACTACGTTACTACACTATGGACAAAGTCACTCGGCCATGACTTTTCTCATGTCATAGTTTCTGAATCTTAAAGTAAGGAAAAGTGCACGAACCTTATTTTAAAGAATCGATCATTAGAAATATCTGTAAGCATCGCCTATTTTATTCGTTTCTGAGTATTTGGAAGCTTATCGTGATAAGGGCGTTGTTATCATATTTAGGCGAGAACCCCCGTAGTTTATCCATTCTTATCTCAGATCAACAAAAAAACAACATCCATTTTTTGTTGATCTGAGATTCTTATGGGTACATTTACAATGCAAGAGATTAATTCTTTAGGTGGTAGAGCCACGCTGAAGCTGGATCGGATTTGGCATGACTAGGCCTGCTAGAGTTAGGTTGGATTATCTTATTAAAAGACCGTCGAGTATCTCAACTGAGAGAAAATGCTTTCAAATTAATCTGTTACGAAATATTTTTTTTCTAAAGGAGCTATTCAGCTTTTTTGATTCAGTCCTCTGCCTTGAGGACACCATTGAGTCTTACCAACAATTTAGACCAAAAAAATTGGTCAATAAGGATGTTAATAAAAAAATCTTGTATGTATGTACATATGATTATAGGCGTGATGTTATGTATATAGGTATGTATGTAAACACTGTGTTGTTCATCAGAAGAAAATTGTCAGTTACCTTAGTAGTAAAAGTGATAGTTAAATTCACTGAAAGACAATTTGCACCACAGTCCATACATTGTAAGATCCCTGTATCTTACGTGATATAGATTAGTTGGTGATCAATATATTGTTCAAGAGTTATCTGGCTCTGGCTTTATCTACGACTTTATCTGCGCAACTCATATTGATACGTGATTAGATAGTACTTTAATTATTTTTATTGCATACATTCCACAGGTGCTGTCAGATATAACTGTGATTTCACGAAGAATTTTATGAAATAAAAGGGATAGAAAATGTGGCTAGTATATTTAATTAATTTGTATCGATTTTACCAGATCTTCTTCTTAGGGTTTTGCCTCGTTCTCAGAGTGTGAGGGTCTTACGTAAGTCGGAAAATTGGATAATGATTCCACTTCGAGTCTACAGATTTCCTCACAATGTCTTCCCTCAATTCCAGGCTAGTGGTGTAAATACGTACATTGATTTATAACCTCAAAACCTGGGATTTAAATCAATACTGCATTTATTACAATTAATAAAGTTCCAACCATTCTCCTGAGACGAGACTTTTATCAACACTCTAACTTTTCAATCTGTCTAGTCACTGAGTATGATTATTGAACAGCAAAACCTATGTGAATAGATATTTTTAAAATACAGTAAAACTATTAAATCTTAATACTGGTACATAATTTTAGGGAATAGCTGAAATTAGGCATATTTGTTTTAAGTTAAATGTTTAGACTGAACAGCGGAAATGATTACCAGATTTGTGATAATGGACCAGATCTGCAGTTCGGTTAGGTAAAATCCTGTTCTGACTTCCGTCTTAATATATTTTAGTTGTCTCGTCGGTTTGGCCTGTCAAGCGATCCACATCATTCTGAGCATCGTCTTCTTAATTTGTCTAGTTGCAATCTCAAAAGAAGTGATCAGATATTTACAAGCAAGTAAGAGTTTTTTTAAATATATCGACTATACATATAATAGCAACATATTTCATGAGTTCCTTCAACGGCATCGAACTTTGAACAGCGCTTATAGTATTGACTAAATCCAATGATAGATAAGATAATCTCTATATTTCTAATTTATTATAGTATTATCGTAGCTGGCATTATGTGGTAGACATTCATTGTTGAGCTTCTCCTATGGCATTATTATGTATCATAGCGAACGTACGGTACATGACGACGCGATAACATCTCATCATTGTGTAATTAATTTGCTCCCCACCCGGCGCCAACAAATCATCGAGAGACGTATGAAATAAACTTACAAAGCATTTGATACTTTAAAAACCTTTATGTAAGTATCAATGCTAGCATCGGCAAACTAAAAAAAAATATAAGATACATTTTGTAGACATAAGTGATAAAATGCATCGAATTGCTTAAGAGCTTAGTCCACCATTATCTTCTGGCGTACTCTCCCGTTTTTAGTCGGAGTCTGCTAAGACCGCGATCCTACATATGGTGTGATTGGTTATTATATTATTCGGACTCGTATCCCTTGGCGGAACCTAACTAGTTGGATCATGATTATACGCATCCAAGTTATTTAAATATTCAGATGCATCATCATGATTCATCCCAATGTCCCAAATCTGTGCCTTTATAGTTTAGAAAGATCCGAAGGTTCGTGACCAGATTTGAACCAGATCTTTTTTTATGTGGGCTGCGTGTCCTTGCTGAGTTATCATCGCTTTAGTTGGCCGAGCCTAGAATTAGGTGTCGAGTTGGGACTTAAGTTGTGATTCACCTATCGATAAGATACATCCGTATACTTGTTTGTTTGTAGAAAGATAAGATTATTGAATCCATGGCTCCCCTTCTTAGTACTCGGCTTACAAACATGTTATTTTAATATTATACTAACTGATCTGAACTCCGTACTGTCCTCGGAATTTCCAGGGAAGATTTTCACTAAGTAGGTGTTATTTTTTAAGATAGATCAAATTATAGATAGGTACCAAATTTAATTAATATCGGCTCAGTAGTTTCAGAGTTATTGCAAACATACATCGTGACACGAGATTTTTATCTACACTGATATATAAAGCTGAAGAATTTGTTTGTTTGGTTGAACGCGCTAATCTCAGAAACCACTGGTCCGAATTGATTTATGATTTTTGTGTTGTACAGTTCATTTATCGAGAACACTCGCTTTTATGAACTGAAACTGAAAGAATTTTTTAAATCGGACTTGTAGTTCCTAAGATGAGCGCGTTCAAGCAAACAAACAAACAAGCTCTTCAGCTTTATAATATTATTATATTATAGCTATGTGTTATTAAATTCAATGTTTTATCTTCTAAATATCTATCTATTGCTTTTTAGTTTTTTAAGCCCAACAATTCTAATGTGGTATTTTCTCTGCAAACTCTGATGTTTTTTTTTCTCCTATTTTCAGAATAATAAAATGATGATCTTCCATGAGATAACCTCTGGTGCAAGAGGACTGAAACATACAATGGAAGAATTAAATTTATTAAGCCAAATGTATAATATTACCTAACTTAAGATAAGATGTGCACTATTAAAATATCTTGAACATTTTCTATTTATTTTTTAAATAGGCATAAAAATCAAAGGGGAAGCCAACGTAATTTAAATAGGAAAAGGCCTTCTCTTATACGATTAGGCTGATTTAATCAGCGTTAACCTTCTTATTTCCGGTCTAGTGAGGTAAAATTAAATAATTGACCGCTAATAAGGTAAGGCACGGTAAGTAATGTAAATATTTTTTTTTTTACCAAGAAAAGACTTAATGCCAGGTAGTAAGTATTCTCTATCAGTTAAAATACTAGTAGAAATATCAGATATCTTATGCTTACTAATACATAAAGCTGAAGCGTTTGTTTGTTTGCTTGAACGAGCTAATGAAACCGCGAGCACAGCTAGTTATTGATAAAATTGAAGATTTGCCTTTAAGTCAAGATTTCTAAGAGTGTTTGGAGGAATATTATCTCACGGGAACATGGGATAATATTCCTCATTCTATTATTTCATAAGTTAATAAGAAATCACGGACAGAAATTGGTATTTCATAAACCAACATCCCTAATATAAAAATTCAATTATTAAAATGGATGACGCTTGTCAAGATTTTATCTTGATTAAGTTTCTAATAATTACTATCACTCATCGACATTCGTCTATGTGTCAAAAGAAATTATTAACATTTCCGTTAACTGTTGCTACTGATGTGTCGTGTGTGAAACCACTGCTTTTGATTATGGATAACACCGAAAATGTTGTGCATATAAAAGACTTTTCAGTTATTTTAAGAAATAATAAATATAGCAAGCCTATACAACCTCATTTTTTGAATTCCAGTTCAGTTAAACCACTAGCGTATTTTTCTTCACTATTTGGAATGCAAATTATAAACTATTCCAACACCAATTCTTTTAAAATGAAGCTATTGGGTAAATTTTATAGTATATTCTTTGTGTTAACAATCATATCCCTTTTTGTGTTTGTCAGACCATTCAGTTGGAAGTATACACAGCAAGATATTCCTCTTAACATCTTGACCAAATGCTATGGGATTTTGACTACTTTTGAAGGTTTATACTCAGTGGTCATATTGACTTTTGCTAAAAGTCATTATTATCTTCAAATGTTTGAATTACTGGATATTCTTGATTCCCACTTCGGAATTTCGAAGACTATGTCCAAGAGAAGAATATTTTTGAGCATTTCGCTGATCATATTACCAGTGTATCAGGTGTCTTGCACGTTTTGGTTGCGAAAATTTAGTATTTACAACATCGGTACACATTTAATTTTCTTTCTAATGATGCTACAGGGAGCTATCATCATGTTCATTTCATTAAATATATTTTGGAAATACTTAATGTTAAATCACTTGCTGACCAGAAAAACTCTTCACGATATATCTGAGCATAATAGGATTCTTTGGGAAGATACTTATTTCACCAGGATCATAAGGGTCAGTATATCAACTATGAGAAATTTTACTCGTGGGTTAAAACTGATTTAGATTTTTTTTTCTCAGATAATTTTAATAAGAGAGCCCCTTTATGACGAGATAAATAAAAATTACTGTTGGTTCGAACTAATGCAGATTTATGATAAATTGGCTGACTGCATGCACGTTTTTAATGAAATTTACAATGGACAGGTAAGTTTCTGTATAAGTTTCTGTACCTATTTAATAGCTGTGATCCAAATAATTTCATCTGTATTGTTTGATTACAGATTCTCATTATGTTCACCTCGTGGCTATTATGTACATTATTAACAATATGTAGATCTCTATCTCCTACTGTTAAGGTATTGTAGTTTTACTTACTATATATTTTTTTGAAAATTCATTTACTTATTATAAAAATATTCAATAAATATAATGAACCAATATTATATATTTGAAATTGGATCTGCCCCGGAATTATAATGGGTTAGAAAATGGCAAAGCACCTGCTTTGTCGACGGCAAATGGCGACACTTTACGATGACAGCATCATCGTGAGGTGTCCTGAAGGAATATACGATATTTACTTTTTATAATCGGTATTCACGAGACAAACTTTGCCTGCGAATGCCCGTACTATCATTTGATGATAGTACGTACGATCGATGTATTCAAAAGAAATTTATACATGATTTTGAAATTTTAGTTTGTTTTTAAAAGATATCTACGTCACAAGTTTTTACTTTGTCTAATTTATGTTCACACAACACAGTTTAATACTTTGTCTAATTTATGTTCACACAACACAGTTTAATACTTTGTCTAATTTATGTTCAGATCGTCCAATTATAATTGGACGATCTGAATTATTATTTCATAATCAGTACTGATTAGACAAAGTAAGTGCAAAGAAGGTAGGTATGTAGATTATAAGGACTTTTTTTTGCATACCTACGTTAATGGAACTGGGGAAAAACCTCTGTTAATTAATTATTTCTGTTATTTACTGGATTACAAGGTATTAGTTTAAATCATTACGACCGGAAACGCTAGGTACCCCGACGTCGGCGCTGCGCCTCCTCATAGTTTAGACCTCCGGCACTCTCAACTACCGAACGAAACGTGCCAGCTTGAAAACTGTTAAATTACCGGTTTTCTCTCAGAGAACCTACCCTTTAGTCGAGCTAGTCCATTTGTATTGAATTAATGCAGTTAAGACTTGGCTCTACCTACGATAATAAAACAATGGTATCGCGTAGCATCGTTAAATGTTTTATATTTAACGATTGTTCTAATAATATCTTTAAATTCGTTTCTTTCAGTACTCGGAGGTTATTTTCAGCGATCTCTTCATGTACACTTCTATTAATGGACGTCCCATATTTCTCACTACAATTTGCGAATTGTTTATTGTGGAAAGGAAAAAAACTTTATATATCCTAATGAATCACATCATACATAGTGACTTAGGTAATCAACTATAATTATTTTCTAATTATCCACAAAATACTAATTGCACTGAAATCTCAAACTGTTTGTAGTATGTAGCATACAAAGGTAGTAACTACTAATTTATAAATGTTATATTTTGTAATTCTTGGTACGAAAAAAAACTAGATTAAAACTCAGCATAAATGTAATTCTTAAAAATATTTTAGTGTAAATAAATTAATATTGTTTTGTTTGAGTTTGTGGTGGCATTACCTATTATTCGATTATTCTTTAGACTTGTTATAAATAAATAATAAATAAATTCTTCAGACTGGCACACCAATTCCCTAGTCCCAAACTAAGCCTATGAGCTTGTGCTATGGATACTAGGTGAACGGATAGACATACTTAAATACGTTTATAAACATCCATGACTCGAGTACAAATATCCATGTTCATCACACGAAATATTTGCCCCTAGCGGGATTCGAACCCGCGACCCTTGGTTTTGTGGCCAGGGGCTCTGACCACTCGACCAACGGGCCAGTCTACTTGCATCAAAGTACTATTTTTAATATTAAAACAAGATATATTTTAACTCTTCTAACTACAATAGGCTCCAAAGGCCGAACGGCATTAGCCGACAAATGCAACACCAAGATGTTAGTCTTGATTACACATGTGATAACATTTCCATGTTCATTCCATTTATAAGTTTCCGTAGAGTAAGTAATAGGTACCCAGAAATATATTTATTTTAGCACACATACATACACACTTAACATCACACCCATTATCCCCGAAGGAATAAGCAGAGTCCAACAGGCAGCAGGCCCCTTTAACCACATTCAGCAAAAAATAAAACTGGGCTGGTTTAGATGGAAATTTGTGAAAAAGCTAGCTTGTCGTCTACACAATCACACACCTAAGCCCCATATACCATTAGTCGCTTTTTACGACATGCTAGGCAAGAAATACAGTTGGCACATTATTTTTAGGTCCCGAACTAACATGGGACAATGGGCAGGGTTAGATGGAAAATTGTGAAAAAGTAGTGACAAGTGGCTAGCTCGTCGCCTACACAATCACATGCCCAAAGCACCATATACCATTAGTCGCCTTTTACGATATGCTAGGCAAGCAAAGATTAAATCATTTTAATTTAATCTAAGTAGGCAAGAAACTCAGTTGACACATTCTTTTTAAGTCCCAGACCAACATGGGACATGCATTTATTTTAGCGTTTTCAAATAATCCTTATGTCCACGCAGATGAAGTATTTGTTTCAGACGACTATCCTGTATCCATTTCAGTATCTATCACTAAAATGACTATTGTTTCGTCTTCTTGACGTTGAAATATATCTGTCTCTTTCTCGTTGACGGCCTTGATTATTACTTACGCTTCTTTCAGACGATGCGTATTACGACCAGGTGCAAACCATGATTGAGTTAGTGGAAACCAGGAAGATGGAAGTATCAGGGAGAGTGTACACAGCCAACGCGACCAGTGTGCTACACTTCTCTGGCCGGACGATCTCATACGCTATACTGATGATTCAGTACTTCTACATGCACATGTTTTTAAAATGAGGGTATTAATTATATTTGGCTCCAATTGGCAGATATTTACACAACTTATGGAACTTATCCAGGCTATATGCGCTTTGCAGTTATGTCACTTAATTCTCAAATTAAATATTGAACCTATTGGTATGAAACTGGGTACCTATGCCAAAAGTTGAAACACAAAAAAAAAGGCATAGACTTATATTTATGCTAAAGTTGCTAAAAGTACCCGAACCCCACGCGGGCAAGGCCTTAATGTATTTTTTTTTAAGTAATGTTATTAAAAACAATAAGTACATGGTGGGAAACAGCAAATTTTAATTTAGCAAATAGCAAAATTTTCTTTTTATTTAAATGTTAGGTATACAAAACTATAGTAGAGCTTATTATTTTAAAATATCATTTCCATTTTTCAAAAAACTAATCCAGTCTTGCAAAACTTACATGCAGAAGCAGTGCCCGCTTATTTCCCAAGGGACATCTGAAATCCGGAACAAAAATATGAAAGTGTCCTCGCATATATGAAATGAATGCAACATTGTCTAAGTTAACTTGAGATTACATTTTTTATTGTGAAGGGGAGCGCTTTAGTTCGTGATGTTACCTTAGGAGTGACGCGGTGTATCACATAAAGCAGTTACAGAGATATCATGGTGCCCTCGGATATATCTATCTATTTGTAGGTATTTTTGGAATTTTATGATGTAAATACGAAAGATTTTTTTAAATCAGTCCAGTAGTTTTTTGATCTATACATTACAAACACACAAATATACAAATCGACGGTCCCATAGAATAAAGTCGTATATGCAAAATGTTAGCTTTTCAGTAGAGCGATTTGAAAGTCAAAGTTTGTGTATATGTGCGATTTAGTGCTATTTTCACACCTTAGGTTCAAAATTTTTACTAAACCCTTTAGATAATGTTTTTTTCTTGTATAATTAGTGATTTTCACAATTATTTTTACTTATTTAAAGAAAAAGTGTGTTTTATTTAACTTTACGATGTTGTTCTATGTAATAGAGGGGGGCCTATAAACACAAACGACAATGTTCTAGGGATATTTGGATCAAAGATAAGGTTATATGTAAATTAACGACTTTAATTAATCTTGATTATCGTTATTTTTAATAATTTTGTTTAAAATCTTCCGACTTCGTGACGTCATTGTATATATAAAAAATATCTCATCTACTTTAAATAAAACAAAACACTCTTTCATAAAATACGCGAATAAACGATACTGATGGTGAACACGTCCGTTCCGCGCCGTACATCGTCTCATTTAATGAACCGACGCAGCGCTCGCGTCTCCGCTTGGCGCGACATGTTCGCACATGCTCTTCATACTTTGTTCGTCGGAGCCTTGTGTAGATATGATTATGTTCAATTCTTTATCTTGGAAAGTATAATGATTAAAAAAATAATAATAACATGGTCATGTAGCTTATATTGAGTGCAGTTCAAATGTGAAATAAAAGTGATTTTGACGTATTTTACCATACAATTATGTTCTACGGGACCGTCGAAATATTTTTCCTTCATAATGTTAGTATAAAAAGTTATTAATGTTAATAACTTTGTAACAAAATAAAATATTTTATACTACACAGCGACATCTAGTTATTACTATAAGAATCTTATTGTCCGATAGCGAGAACTTACGGTATATTATGTGTTTTAAAGTATTTAAATATTAAGTACAGCACTTTTTTCATATATGGCACTGTTATGCTCGCAATTAAAATTGCTTAAAATAAATGTAACGCACAGTTACAGTTTTGTATTAATGAAATACTGTCAAAGTTTGTTATTTATTTTATAGATTAATTAAAAATTATTACATATGCTTGATTTTAAACATTAGATAAATGGCTAAAAACCTATTAGTAGTGTTGTTTTCTTTTACTACATAAGTAATCATTGAAATAACTTTATTTAATTGAAGGCTAGATGACTAAAAAATTCTGCTTAGTCCGTCAGTTAGATTATAAAAAAATATTGAACACGTATTTTTTAATTTATTTGTCAAACAAACATTGACGAAGATACAATGCTTTCAAGTTGCGCGTGACGTCACACTTTCGTACAATTTCTACTAAATAGTGACGTCGCAAGTCCCCACTCCAAAACTTTGATGCTCTTTATCTTTGTGATTTTTTGTTAATTTGATAAAGCGAAAAATATGTGTCTAGTATTTTTGTATAATCTAACTGACGGACTAAATAGAATCATAGTTTTTTAATGCAGTCATCATCCCTATTTATAAAGAAAATAATAATATAATAGCTTTAGCAGTCATGTTATTTGTTTCAAATTTGATCTTAGGTATTTGCTTTTGTATCTAACAATGTTTCACTGCAGCCAGGGCCGGATTTAAATTTGTGCCGCCCTGGGGCACTGAAGAAAATGCCGCCCTATGACTTAAATTTTATTTTAATAGTTTTGATATCTTATTTCTTAGAAATTAGAATAACTAATTACTATAACAAAAATATAACTTGAGACGTATACGTTAAGATAAACAGTTCGTATGTTGGGTTTTTGTCGCACGCCCCGACCGCCCGTCGCGATGACGTAATCGAGCGTCCACTTCACATTTTTTTTTGTGTATGCGCGGAACTACTTGACCGGTTATATTATATTGTAAAGAAACATTTTTCTCAGTTTCCAAATTTTCCGCCTTGATTAAAGCGTTAAATTAACCCACCAATAATAATATTTTAAATTAAGGTCATCTTAATAAGATATAACAGTCGTAATATTGTGTACATTTTTTTTTCGCTGGTGTTATTTATAAGGTGTAACTGTAGATATATGCACAATTACGTTGAATTTATTTTTGTAGAAGAATAGTAAGGAACCAACTTGTTAACATTTTAAATAAATAATTAATTATATACTATCTAGATCTAGATAAATTCGAAGTCAAGACAAATTTTTCTGACAGGCCCGTTGATCGAGTGGTCAGGGACCTTGGCCACGAAACCAAGAATCGCCTTAGATTTACCATGATACTAAATATAATAAACTAGCTGTACCCGCGGTTTTACCCGAGTTTATAGATAATGTTATATAAATAGCCTATAGTCTTCCTCGCTAAATGGGCTATCTAGCACTGAACGTAAGCATTTTTCTAATCAGACCTGTAGTTCCCGAGTTTAGCGCGTTCAAACAAACAAACTCTTCAACTATATCATATCGGTAAGAAGGTATAGATTTTAGGTATTGTCTTAAAGGTGGTAAACTGTAACGAGTAAATTTGACCCAAAAAAACAGGGCTAATTAAATAAAACCTGTTAATAAAAATGAGTCATTATCATTATGCATTTTTTCACAATTCGCAGTAATTGTAGGTATGTATTTGCAATGTTGTCTTTAGCAGTACATTGTCTCATTACACCGCGGCACACAGACATGCGTCATTAACGATATTTTTAAAAGCTCTTTATTTTCACAAGAATGCATGTCTCCAAAAAACCCCGATGAAAATTTTGATTCTAAGCCAATTTTCCTTATCATTTGCCTACTTTCTGACTATCGCCAATATAAATTACAATGAAAGACAGCTGTTCAAGTTAAAAAAATATAAGTTAAGCATCACGATAAATAGACAGGTGGAGGTTATTATGAAATAGGTACCTATCTGGAGTTTGACAATGGGGTTAAAATGGTTTACCAACGTTGTCATTATTTACAGTGTGGTAGCATTTAGCACCAATCAATCTGTGAGACCGACGCGGGTCTATACCCGCATCGTCTTACACTATGTGCACCTTTTGTGTAATTATGGAATTATAATTTAATATGTTTTTTCTGTATGTTTTTGCTTTATTTTCTATATAAGTTTATCTGATTTGACTAATCCATAATTTTTTTGGCTTTTATCACAAAACAATCGATAAGGAGCAAATCAGATTGATGTCAGAAGAAGAATGCTAAAGAAACGAAAAGCTAGTAAGGTGGAAGATCTTGTCTAGATTCATGAAGAAGTACCTATAGAATAAAAAGTAAGAAAGAGATAGTGAAGATGAAGTGAATGAGTCAGAAGATGATCAAAGGCCTTGAGGTATTGATCTCATATCATATGTCTGTTAGGGACACACCACCATGATGTCCCCTGATTGTTATATTAGAAGCTCAAGTCTATGTAAAATTAAAATAAAAATGTTTTTCAACATAATATTATTTTATTTATAAATTTATTTTCGTTTTGTATAGGAAAAAAAATAGTTAGTTTTGTTTTTATAAAAATATCAATTTTGAAGACAGATATGTTACAAACTATTAGTCACTAGCAGCGCCCCGCGGTTTTACCAGTGTAGTTCTCGTTCCCATGGGAATACGTAGATAAAATAAAGCCCATGTTACTCGCTGATAAAGTAACTTTCCATTGGCGAAAAAAATATTCAAATCGGTCCAGTAGTTTTGGAGCCTATTTGATACAAAAAACAAACAATCAAATCTATCCTCTTTATTGTATAGATTAAGATGATTATTAAAAACGTATTTACATGTATGAATTATTTTTTTATGTACTCAACTTTATAATTAATAAAAATAATAATATATTTATGGGGTTTCTTTGGAAAAAATATAAACAATCAGGTACCGCACTAACGGTCCACGAGTCCGTGCGCGGCTAATACGTGTTACAAAAATTGGCACGGGTGTCAGTAGAAAGGTTAAATATTATACAGGAAAACGTACATTTATGGTTAATAAAATAAATAAATATAAATTTAGACTACATCACATACATGGATCTGACTCCGAGGAAAGTCGCTTAAGCACTTGTGTTAAGTAGTATTACAAATATATAGGTACTGAAATATTAATATTAACACTCAGACACAGAACAAACACAATTATTCATCATACGAATGTTTGTCCTGGGTGGGGATCGAACTTACAACTCTTTGGCGCATGAAGCAGGGTCACTACCGAATGAGCCATCGAGCCAGTCAAAGTCAGTTAACATCTTTCCCTACCTACCTGTTAATCATTAACGTATTTACAATTAAAGATCTATCAGTAACTAGTTTGAACCAACATCCTTCATATGTATTGGAGGCATGTAGGTAGGTATCTTCTAAATGTAACCACCACTGCTTTAAGTGAGCCAAGTGAGACCATTTTGTGGGCCCAACACATCTGCCTATTCGCAGATTGCTGAAACCAATAATCAGGGGAAATCAATGCAGAGTATTGCATTCCCAGGGTGCTGGATAACGAAAAATCTTTCTCCATTTGAGATAAATTAAGATTTACTAAAGAAATATTGGTGACTTTGGACGATATTTAACGGCGTATTAGACAAAGAACACAATTGGCACATTATTTTTAAACATTGCAAATGGATTCCAACCAATACTGTTTTAAATACAAACCAATATTCTTTATCATCATCATTTACCCGACCGGGTCACGACCCGGTACTCGATTAGCAAACATTTAAAGTGTTTAATAATTATTTGACATCACATACCTACAATAGTCTGAATTTAAAGCAGCTCAAGTACTTACATGTATTAAGAAAATAGAAATAATAATAAAAATCTACACATATACACGTGAAATATCTGCTTCATCAACATCCATTAGTCCCGAAACAGGGGTAATTCCCGGCGTTTATTATAAGGAGTCTGAATCACCACACCAGGGCTGATGCCATGATTCTGGTAGACACATAGCATTTCATATTTTAGCACCGTCTGCGACTCTAGACTTTTTCTAGAGTGGAAATTCGGTAATTCTGATTAGGCACAATATAGATAAATGGACACAAGTCAGTTTAGTCTAGTATTTTTAAGTCTCAAGCCAACATAAAACATTTTATTATACTAATATTATAAAGAGGAATGATTTCATTGTTTGTATTGAATAGGCTCCGAAACTACTGGACCGATTTAAAAAAAATCTTTCACCAATAGAAAGCTACTTTATCAGCGAGTAACATAGGCTATATTTATCCCCTTGTTTCCACAGGAACGAGAGCTACGCGAGTGAAACCGAAGGGTGCTGACATATACAAATAAAGAGAGTCCATCTAATGCTATGCGGTCACCTTGACCAACAAGCGCTTTCAACTTATCACGTTGAAAACGCTTTGAAAGTTTTATTAAGGTGTAATCGGCAATATAAGGGACAAGATCGCGACAAGTGTCCTAGTCAGGCTGGCAGGGCTGCGTAACCTCAAAGTTTAAGCTTCCGGTTTTCTTTAAAAGGTATACCCACTAATGCCCAGCCCTGCTTCACTCAGCTAGATATGTCGTAGTTTCTATATTAACTACTATACAATCATATTTTTAGTATACACGAAACCTGACAACAGTTTGATCAGAATCGTTATAGAATCGATTTAAATAGTTTTTGTACATGTTATATTTTGACCAAATATTTTTTTGCAAATGGGTTTTTGGGTAGAGTAGAGTTACATTCTACCAAAAACTGTATGGCGCGTGCCCATCGCACAAGTTCACAAGGTCCTTTAGTCCCGTTAGTAATAAACGCAAATGTCGCAAAATGCGCAAAGCCGTACTCGCTGGAAGACAATGAGGCAACACAAAAAGCTAGTAACTTCGTGAATTCTTGCGATATTTAAATTTTTTTATATTGATTATTTTTTTATGAAAATATTTGAGCTGTGTTTCGCATCTTGTATATACTAAAATTAGTCATCGGGGATATAATAAGGCATGCTATATGCCTTATTATATCCCCGATGTAATGGATTTCATCTGACAACCCTAGTGTGAAAATCGTACGCCCACAAAAGAGCTTTCAGAGTCTCAGTCATCTGGACTTTCCATTTTTTTCATACCGATTCTGTTTACTTGTAGCACCATGTCACAGTCAGTTTAATAGTTTAGTGAAAATTAGCAAAAATTTTACTTACCATACAATTTTTTAATTTAGTGCGTCTACTTGAAGCTTGGATTACAGGACCTGTATTTTTTACTTATACTTAACATCAAAATGTACAAAAATATGTTTGTCTTATTACAAAAAGCGAGATTTCAATCCGTCCTAATAATAACTAAAAAGTTTTTAATGTATTTAGCTGTAATTTAATTTAGATTTATCTATATCACAATTCGTTTTTTTTTTTGTTCTTATGAATTCTTTAAAGTTTATAATATCTTCTCTCAAATTTATAAAATTAAATAACAATTTATGTTTATTATATAGAAAACAAGGTAATTGGCAAGGTATGAGGCTAGTAGAGATATATTATATCAGACTGATGAAGTCGAAGTTTGCTTTTTAAACTTAAACTTAATTTAACTTGCAATGTTTGTTGTAACTATCTTACCGTTAATACGTGGTCCTCACAAGCCAACTGATTCAGCGGTAAATTTATAAAACCTATAATCCCCTAAGTGGTGGACAGAGTTCTAGGAGTAGGAAGTTCCTTATACTCGTACCACGTAGACGTATTTACTTAACTAATTACAAACTTTAAGTATTCGCTACCCAACTAATACTCGGTAATTTATAAAATATTTTACCAGATGTTTCGGCTAATTTCAGTTTTCATTACTATTCACAACACGGTGACTTGGGGCTGAATATAAAACTGCTGCATCCGATTTTATTTGTTTAGAAGCTTTCAGAGCTGCGACACACGCGATTGTTTTTACGTGCGTCTGCCGCCGTAACTACACGCCTAAAGACATCAGAAATGTGCATACGTGAGTATTTCGTCTATCTTCTTTAAAATAAATAAATCTAAACTGACACACCAATTCCTTAATTCCAAACTAAGCTTAAGCTTGTACTATGGATAGCAGGTGAACGGATAGACATACTTAAATAGGTTTGTAAACATGACTCGAGTACAAATGTCCATATTCATCACAGGAAACATTTGTACCTAGAGGGATTCGAACCCGCGGCCCTCAGTTCCGTGGCCGAGGTCTCTGAACAATCGACAATGGGCCAGTCGTGTAGTCAGTATAGTATGTAATGGTATATCGGGTTTTGCGTATAGCTTGTGTTAGCGACAAGCTAGCCACTTGTCACTACTGTTAGCCGGCTAGCCCGTCAAAAGGTTTATTGGAAAAATATAAAATTTTCCGTCACCATAGACACAACCATAAGATACATACACACACATCATCACGCTAGCAATTCCCGAAGAAGAAGGTACAGTCTAAGGGGCAGCTCCATAAAACACATTTGGCCAAAAATAAAAACCAAGTTGGGTTATCTGAAAACTTGTAAAAAAGTATTGACAAGTGGCCAGCTTGTCGCCTACACAACCACATATTCAACAGACGCTACACCATTAATCGTCTTCTACGACTTGCTAGAAACACAGACGCCACATTATTCTTATGTCACAGACCAACATGAGATACAACAACAATATAATTATGTAATATTGAGTTTCGTATAGTAATTTTTTGATCCGAGAATTCAATGTATCTTGTCTGTAATATTAATTACCATATATTACGAAAAAATATATATTTAAAATTTTCTTTTTTTTACAGTCCATCCTTTTGGGAAGTGTACGTGTTCACCTTGTGAAACACCGCATTCTAGTCCTAACAGAATGAGCGAACAAGCAATATTTGCTGTACAACATGTAGTAAATTTAGTGCAATATATAAATTTAATACGTACACAAACATCTGCTGCGCCTGCCGTACAAACTGCGCACCCAGTTCAGGCTGCGCCACCCGGAAATCTAATGCCACCAGTATCAGCCGAGCAACCAGTACAGGCTGCACCACCAATAGAAGCTGCGGAACCCATACAACCTGCCCCGCCAGTACAAGCTTCAAATCCCGTACAACCTGAGCCCCCGGTACAGGCTGAACCACCAGCACAACCTGCACCACTGGCAGAACCTTCGCCACCAGTACAAGCTTCAAATCCCGTACAACCTGAGCCACCGGTACAGGCTGAACCACCAGCACAACCTGCACCACCGGCAGAACCTTCGCCACCAGTACAAACTACGCAACCCGTACAACCGCCAGCTTCACCACGTTAGTATTCCGTAGGCTATGACTGTTTTATTAGGAATTGGTAGTACCTAAGCGCCGCCTAATGACCAAGATGTGAAAATACTTGTACACTATCTGTGTAGTTAACCAATTCTCGTTAACCTCCGAGATTAAACGAAATCACCTCATTTGAGCCAGTCATTCATATCTAATCTTGTTCAATCACTTGAGAAAATTCATGTTTTGTTTTTAATCCTGAAATGGTAAGTCAATTAAGCCTGCTACGCTCTGTGATGTCACCACATACTAATGCCATAAGAAAACTATAAAAATAGTGTGTTTGTACCGTTTCATAATAATTACATCAAAGATAGGTAGTAGATTTATTTCACTATCAGTATAATTGTCTATCAATATCTTTTATGGATTGTTAAAATCTATCAACGCAATACTGAAATTTTGCCAACGCGTCATCGATACTGATTTAACTACGTTTTAAGTACGTTTTAGTACGAAACAAGATATGAAAATGTGCTTATTAAGTATTATGCTGTCCTACTAGCGATATGACAACTAAAACAGGCACTAATATGAAGTTAGAAGTTAGATGAAGTTAGATATCTTTATGATACATCAAATAAGCATGTACCTATAAGTATAAAATTGTTATCCAGACTACACCTTACAGCGAAGCTTGAAAATAATTAAAAGCACTTGGAAGTCGTAGTTCCAATTCAAATTCAAACTATCTTTATTTATATAGGCTTTAAAAAATCATTTTATATAGTCAATATTTTAATTATATTTTATTACATATTGTAGTTTTGATAGAAGTCAATATAATTTCGTTAAAATAAAAAAATATATCTTTCAGTAGATGATACATCAATACAATGGATTCCATGTACGGAAGAGACTGCCGATGCCCTGACGAATCGCGCGATTGTGGCTGGCTACGAGGGTCATGACGGCAGCCCTCTTTGGGTCATCAGGGCATGCTACGAAGGCGACGTGATTCCGGGAAAGTTGCCCATCAAACACATGACTGCTTTTGTAGCCTGGGGGGGCCAAGAAGTCCGAGTGCATAATCTTGAGGTAAGATATAAGAATATTAGCGATTTTTTTCAAATATATTAACATACTCGAGTTTGACTGGCTCGATGGCGCATTTGATAGTGACCCTGCCCTATGCGCCGCCCGCCCCCACCCAGGACAAACATTCGTGTGATAAATACTTGTGTTTGTTCTGTGTCTGGGTGTTAATATCTAATATTTAAGTATATATTTGTAATACCACTATTGATTCTGATATCCTACAAGTGCTTAAGCTGCTTAGCTCGAAATCAGATCAATGAATGTGATGTTGTGGGATATTTATTTATTTATATATTTATATTTCTTGTGATATTATGTCAATGATGTGGGATTCTTCATCTCGTCGGTTGGGCAATTTATGAAAAGGTTGAATAATATAATTAGAGCCAAATAAAATATTCGATGTTAAGCTATAAAATGATATCATTTCAGGTATGTGTAGGAGTATCTGATAGAGTCCGATGGGTGAAGTGTCGAAATGGAGATGTTCCACCCAACGCCGTACCGGGCGGGTGCACAAACGCGGGAGAGACCCTGTACATAGGCAGAGCGCACCAGAGCAAGTCTCTTACACCAGGAAAAGTAAGAAACTACTAATGAAAGTCTTAATCATCTTATGTAGTCTCCTTTTTACAGTTATTTAATGGTTGACATTTAAAAAGCCACATATCGAATAACAGCGCAATTGTAGAGTACGTACGGTTTCTAAATAACATTGTTTATTCCATAAATATAACTGAAGGATGGAAGGATGTAGGAGCCGCGGAAGGCCCAGGCCCACCTACCACGACCAGATTGGTCGTGTATTAACAGAAGGTGATGTTAGGAGTCATAAAAACCGTAGAGCTTGTAAGAAAATTATTATGAATGTTGAAGAGGCGAGTAAGGTGATAAGGATCGTGCTATATGGCGTTCGGTTCTCTCTGCTTACCCCGCTAGGGAAGTGGTGTGAAGTTAAGTTAGTTAGTTACCATAAACTGAGAAAATAGTTTAAATGGAAATCTTGTACTGAATACTTGTATACTGAATACTTACGAAAATCAATGAATACATTAACTCATTTTGTGTTTTTATTGTTTCAGGTCCACCCTAGCCACAAAGTAATGTATATCTCATTTGCAGGACAGGAAATAGCACACAAGCGTTACGAAGTTATGTGCTACATTTAAACTTAGGTAATCTTTCATACGGATTAGATAACTAGTGTAATTAATAAAAGTGATAAAGTTATATATATATAATACCGACGTTATTTAATCTCATAACTATAACTTTTAATTTTAATCACAATGTAATGGAACATAAATAATGATATTTAATTTTATGGCTGTTTTCCTATATAGTCCCACTTTGGTCCGACGACGTTCTAAAGTCATCAGGTACACAATTTATATGTTGAGAAAGCTTTTCGCGAGATTTAAATACTTTTAAAATCAAACACATCCAGTTATTTAATTTACTTGTTTATCTACAGAAGTCATCCTCGCGACAAGCTATTATTCATATAAATTGTGTGATAACATTATATAAGTTAATGAAAAAGATTTTTTTTTTCTTTTTAGCGTATTTAAATAAAAGCTTGATTTTTAAAAAGGTTTTTTACTTTTTAGTTATTCGACTTATTCTTAGTAATCCCATTTGATACCCGTATTGTAGGGATGCATTATAAATAATTAGTCCGACATCATCTTGAATGTTTCACCATGTTGGATTTAGAATAACGTCACACAGTTTAGCATTTATTGGCATCCAAACTTAATTTGTAAGTATACAAAATTTCAGTTCAATCGGTTGAACATATTTGCTTCACAATTGAGTTTCAAGCTTGATGACACTTTATGACTGGCTCAATGGCACATTTGGTAGTGATCCTACCCCATGCGGCTAGATTTGTGGGTTCGATCCCCACCCGGACAAACATTTGTGTGATGAATACTTGTGTTTGTTCTGTGTCTGGGTGTTATTATCCAATATTTAAGTATAAATTTGTAATACCACTGTTGATTCTGATATCCATAATGTGTTACGGATATCTTAAGCTAGTTAGCTCGGAGTCAGATCAATGTACCGGTACCTATGTGATGTCGTAAGATATTTATTAATTATTTATTTTTCGAGTTATTCTTCGCAAGTCCTTTCATTTGGTACCCATATTGTACGAAAGCATTAAAAATAACTAGTCCGCCATCTTAATGTGCTACCATGTTGGATATAGAATGATGTCACACAGTTAATCCTGCATTGTTATCCAAACTGAACGTGTATGCAAAATTTCAGCCATATCAGTTGTAGATATGGTAGATATGCTACAAATTTCAATTGCAAGATTTCACCCGAACAAAAATACATGCAAGTTAAATACAAGCTTGTAAAATAGGAAAATTATAGGTTCATAATCCCGAAAATGCCCATTATTGTTTTTTTATTCATAAGGAATCCTTTTGCACGTCCAAAATTTTTTGCCCTACCAGCACCTCGACGTAAATCGCCTGCTGAGAACAGGTGCCGCAAACAACTCAACAGATGGCCTTTTTAAATACGTTCATATGTACTTATATCTAATTAAGTGATAATAAAAATTATAAATATAAATTTCACTGAGCATGCGAGCAGACTATCATGTCTAAATATTTTTATTATTTAAACTAGCTATGCCAGCGGTGTCACCCGCGTTTATGGTTAATATTATAAAAACTATTTCCGTCATACATGATTTCTATGTAACTTTAACCATTAAGGCTGCACACGCGACGGAAGCTTAAAAAATGGAGTAACTTCTCCCGTTTTCCCAACATTTCCCTTCACTACTCTGCTCCTATTGATTGTAGCGTGATGAAAAGTATACTATAACCTGCCCAGGAGTATGAAGAATAATTGTACCAATTTTCGTTAAAATCCGTTGAGTAGTTTTTGTTTCTATAAGGAACATACAGACAGAAATTTTACTGATTGCATTTTTGGCATCAGTTTCGATCACTAATCACCCCCTGATAGTTAATTTGAAAATATATTTCATGTACAGAATGGACGTCTCTACAGATTTATTATAAGTATAGATAATCCTTTACTTTGTAACCCTTAATCATCAAAACATCATTTAATAAAAATCTTTATTTATGGGTAATGCAATTACATTTGGTGTCAATTTATTAAATAACTAGTAGTGCCCCGCGGTGTCACCCGCGTAGTTCCCGTTCCCGTGGAAATACGGGGATAAAATATAGATTTACTCGCTGATAAAGTAGCTTTCCATTGGTGAAAAAAAAATTCAAATCGATCCGGTAGTTTCGGAGCCTATTAAATGCAAAGAAACAATCAAATAATTCCTCTTTAATATATAAACAGCGCCCCGCGGTCTCACCCACATAGTTCTCGTTCCTGTAGGAATATGGAGATAAATAGCCTATGTTAGGTACTTCCTGATAATGTAGCTTTTCAATGGTGAAAGAATTTTTGAAATCGGCATTTGGAGTATATTCATTACAAACATACACACACACACACGCACACACAAAAATACAAAAATACAAATCTTTCTCTTTATAATATTAGTTTAGAAGTAGGTATAGCATTGAATTAGTAATTATATCTTTACTTTTCATACGAAACGTAAAAGAAGTAATTGGATACCTACAACAATTGGTCTCCGATAATATGTCCATATGTATAAGATGTAACTCCAATCAAAAATTAATTAGAAACAATACTGACGGGACGCTTTTTAAATAAATTAATAAGATTATATCCTACATCATGACAATTTCACTTCAAGGTCAAACAAAGACTAGTAGAACATTAAAAATAAACCGAAAAGTCATGACATTGGTAATGATATCATTCATGACTCATATTCACTTTTCAATGATATACATTTTCTCACAATTCGGACTATTTCGTATTTTTGTATCTATGACTATTACGCGAACCCGCGTCACAAGACATAAAATATATTTTTAAACGCTCTTTATCTGCAATGAATGCATGTCTCAAAAAAACCCCGATGAACAAAGCCAATTTTCCTTATCATTTGTTTTCATATTTCTTAACGCTTATAGGAATTATATTTGCCAAAGCGTAAATGTAAATAAATAAATAATAAATATCCGACAATATCACATACTTTGATTTGAATCCGAGGTAAGTAGCTTAAGCACTTGTGTTACGTAGATCAGAATCAACAGTGATATTAAAATATATACTTACTTAAATATTGGATTATAACACTCAGACACAGAACAAATACAAGTATTCATCACACGAATGTTTGTCCTGGGTGGGGATCGAACCCACAACTCTTGGCGCATGGAGCAGGATCACTACCTAATGCGCCATCGAGCCAGTCGTATTGCCATAATAAAGGTCAGAACGCACCAATCTTAGACACTTTTTTTTTCTACGTTCTATACTACAATCTGTCTCCTTTCTGGGATATTTAAAAGTACGTCTGTCGTGTATAAATTGGCGTAAGTATGTGACCTATGTCACATCCTACTTTATTTTATTGCTATTCGAGCATGTCTTGTGGCATCTTGCGTTTCAATCTGCGAGTTGTGTGTTTCTCGTCCATGAAGTCACTTGCCAAACTGTAGGGGTGTTTAGTTATCCTTTTTTGTATGATTTTGTGTATTTTAGGATTTCCTGTCTAACTGTTCTAATTTTTAAGTCGCAATGTAGTTGCTCGTTTGTGACATAATAAGGGGCGTTGGTAATTATTCTAAGCAAATTTGTAGAATCTCGACATTGGAGTGAGCTGCAGTTCCCCAGAGCTGTATACCATATGTCCAGGTTGATTTAAGTATAGCCTTGTACAGAAGTATCTTATTGGTCAGTGATAGGTGTGACTGGTGATCTAATAGCCAGTAGAGTTTACGCAGTTGTAAGCCTAGTTGTTTGCGCTCAGTCATTATATGTTTCTGCCATGTGAGACGCTTGTCTAAATGTAGACCAAGATATGTTACCTGGTCTGCTTGAGGGAATTCTAGGTTGTTGAGCTTTACTGGAGGGCATATACATTTTCTTAGTTTAAAGGTAACATTTATCGACTTGGTTTCATTAGTTCCTCCACTTTTTAACCCAGGTTGAAATGTTATCCGATTCTGTTTGCAAGATTTTCATATAGGTCCTCGTGGTCTGTTGAAATCGCGGTATCATCAACAAAAGTACCAGTAGTTATATAATTTGTATTTGGTAGGTCAGACGTGTTAATCGGGTATAGTACCAATACTATACCCGATTAACACGTCTGACCTGCTGGTGTACCACAAGGTAGCGTACTGGGACCAATCCCAGTACGCTACCTTGTGGTACACCAGCATTTATGAGGCAGAGTGCTGACAAGCTCGTCATGTTGGACTAGGACTTCCTAGTCCAACATGACGAGGCATTGTCTTGTATGAACGACTTCAAGATTTCTTGTTGCTATTTTGTCCTTTATACGGCGTACGCAGTATAAAGGACACGATGGCAACAAGCGCCCTAGGCTAGCCCTATAGGCGCTGCAATCCCTCAAAATGTAGGCCTCCGATATTTTCTGAGGGACATATCCAGTAAACACCGACTCTGCTTCACTCAAGTTGACATGCTGTGCATTCCGAGTTCACAACAATTGCACCATTATCAATTTGTATGTACTTTCAATATGATAGGTCATGCATACCTCCTGTGTAGAGGTGTAAACCCTTTTTTTTTTTTTTAGTTGGGGAAATTCCCACGAGCCGTCACCCTCTACTCGGTGAAGCAGAGGGCGGTGTGTCGGACTCGAACCGACTAAAACCCCAACGTGGCCTCCAGCGGCGCAGTCCCGGAGGAGCCTGTATCGCCACTGTCGGGACTATACGACAGCTCCTCCGGTGGTGCGCATGCCGCGCTGCGCGGCTCACCTCGCGCGGCGGTGGTCGATGCTGTGCAGCCCACGCCATCAGTCGTCGGATGCACAGCACCGAGCACGCGCGCGCGTCGAGACATGCCAGGCCACCCAGCATGTCTCAACTACTCCGCCCAGGATTCAGACGCCGATCGTCCCCGTGACCGGCGTCGTGGGCCTACTCTCGCGCTGTGCCCTCTGCTAAGCCAGAGGGCACGCGGAGAGCGTCTCGTCAAAGGGGCCGCCTTCCGCCCGGCGACCCAAATTGAGGGCAGAGCCCTGTCGTCGCAAAGGGAGTGCATCGATCCCTCTATCCACAAGGGAGACGCTCGATCCCTCTGCGACCCACCACAACGCGACCCAGCGTGCCCCTGTCGGGTTGCCGAGGATAGGGAGGCGAGCAACGATAACACTCAGCTCCTCCTCTTCCTCGGCAATCCTGGTCCGGCCGCAGGGGACCTGTATACGGTCGGACCGCCGCAACTGCTCGTTTGCTATTCGTGCAGTTGCGGCTCACCTCGGGGTCTTTCTTCGCTTCAGCCCTGCCACGTCAGGGCCTACTAAGATTGACTTTAGATGTTGCAGCTACATTAATAGTATGATTAACAGAAAATTGGATTACAGGACCTATATTTCTATCATAAACAAAATACACTATAACTTATAAAGACCAAACTGAAACACAGTCTAAATATTGCCATTTACTTATACCCAATGTTTGTAATTCACTTACATATAACAACCCCTTAGGGGATTATGCAGAATCCAAGAAGCAGTACGCTCCTTAAACTAAAATTAGCAAAGATAAAAATTGAGTTCGGTTAGTTAGAAAATTGTGGTTGCTAGCTAGTCGCTTACATGATCAGTTACACATTACCCAAGGTAAATGCAAGTAATACAGTTGATATATTATTTTTGAATCATAGACCACCCTGAGCCGTTTAAACAACTTGTTTAAATTTACTGGCTCGATGGCGCATTCGGTAGTGACCCTGCCCCATGCGCCAAGAGTTGTGGATTTGATCCCCATCCAGGACAAATATTCATGTGATGAATACTTGTGTTTGTTCTGTGTCTGGGTAGTAATATATTTACTAAGTATATATTTGTAATAGCGCTATTGATTCTGATATCCATAAACAAGTGCGCTACTTGCCTCGGAGTCAGATCAATGTATGTGATATAGTCTGATATTTATATTTATATGATGTAATATTTAGCACTAAATCTGTATACGCAAAACTTAAAGAACAGTTTAAGAACAGACTAATAAAATGTCCAATAAGTCGGGAGCTTATCGCTCCAACAAGCGACATTTAGTTATTAGACTCTGTCTAGTATTTTGAGATTACGGGCGTAAAGTATGTAAGTACTTTTGTAATAAATACTTGCTGATTGATTTGCTTACATTGTTAATATTAATAATGTAATAATAACTAGGTCAGGCTGTAACTACTTGTGTACTACATAATGCTTACCGCGATTAGTCTATCCTCTAGTCCTATCTATCTATCCCATAGGAACTAAATATACATAGATCTATCTAGTGACAATGCGCGAAACGCGAAAGTATAAAATCATAAAATACATCAGGTTCTTTGCGGTATTCCTATTTTCCTTAATGTTCGCAACACGATGACTCGAAGCTGAACATAAAATCGCTGCAGCTGACTGCATTTACTTAGATTCTTTCCGAGCAGCGACACGCGCGACTGTTGTTTATGTGCGTCTGTCTCGCTATCTACCAGTCTGAAGACATTAGTATTTATACAAGTTTAAATATTAGACAAAATGTGCTTTTTTGGTGAGTTGAGTCGTTATTCTTTTGTTATCGTCTTGTTTTTTCTTTGGGTACTTGAATTTTTTCAATATCCATGTATGTCATTCTTCTTTTATTTTTAAATATATTATTATACGTATTGTTTTAATTAAACCATGTAAATAAGAATTTAGGTAGGTACTTAATACAAGTAAATTTTTTATCTCGAAAAACAACCCAATGCTCCTTTTGAATAAGTCCTATTTTTCTTTAATGTTCCAACTGTGTTCCATGCCCAGCATGTCGTAAAAAGTGACTAATGGTATATCGGATTTTAGGTATGTGATTATGAAGGTGACGAGCTAGCCACTGTCACTACTTTTTTTAAATTTTCCATCTAACCCAGTTCAGTTTATTTTTATTTTTGGCTGAATGTGGTTAAGGGGGCTCGAGAGAGAGTGACAACCGTCACGCTGGAAATATTGTTACGCATTAGTGATGTCCCGGATATTCGCATCCATATCCGCGGATATCCGACGGCGAAAAAAGATTCGTATCCATATCCATATCTGTTACTTTGCTCGCGGATCTTTATCATTATTCATTTCATTTGATCTTTTAAAGAACTTGTGCCTTTACCCTTACTATACTTTCCGTCACAAATTTTACACTTCGCTCATTATTTATTATTTATCAAAAAACCTGTTCATACTTGTTAATGATAACAATTTAACACATTTGCAGTTCCTTGGGTGTATTATGTTTACGCATGGGCTGCGCATGCGGCTGCCATACAAGCCCCGCCACCACCACAGTATGTGCCACCAGTCCAGACGGCGCCACCCGTACAATGTACACCAGATCCGCAGCGTAAGTATTCTAAAACTGGCTTGATGGTCCATTCGGTAGTGACAAGGGATTGCAATCCAAGTATTTATTCAAGTGCTACCTAGACTTGCACTAACAAAAGCCCGCGGACCAAAGCGGCGACATAAAGTCTTGTGGCGTTTTTGTTTAGAGAAGAGTTAAGTTTCTTAGTTTTAGCCTTATCGGGACCCGCACTGCTGGATGCAGCACAAGTCACTGCTGGATCCAGCGGGGTCGAAAATGCGCTGGATTGCAATGCAATCCCTAGTCGTATGTGACAAGAGTTGTGGGTTCGATCCCTACCTAGGACAAACATTCGTGTGATGAATACTAGTGTTTGTTGTGTCTAGGTATTAATATCTAAATTCAAAGTATATTGTTGTAATACCATTGCTGAATCTGATATCGGTAACATAAGTGCTTTATCTACTTGGCTCGGAGTCAAATCAATGTATATGATGTTGTTTGATATTTATTTATTCTGCAGCTTTGACTCGTTGATCTTTTTGTAACAAACGCCGTCTAGAGACCTAAATATTTTAGGTTCAATTCCTAGGTCAGACTAAGAATTTGGGAGTGGATGTTTTAGTTTATAGTAATGACTCAGTAAGTACCAACCCGGAGCTGGAAAGTAGGCAGTATTTTACCCCCGTGCCTCGAAAAGCACGTTAACTATTAATCCTGCGCCTGCTTTCTTTTTAAGTTGCCTACGTACCGGACTATAGGAATGAAAAAGTAAAGCTTGCACCTGTGCTTGCACAGTCAATAATGCATATAGGTGTATAATATCTATTGCAAAGTTGGCAAATCCTATTTGACATTGGCAGACGTAATCTTAAGCGGTTAGGAATTTAATACTAGCAGGATAGCCACTAAAACAATTTAAAATTAAAATCTATCTATCAGATCAGCATGTTCAAGTATTGTATTGTCATCCTAACTACACACACGATATCCATAAAATTTTAAAACAATATCAAATTCATCTTAATATATAGTTTTAAGAGAAGTAAATAAAATTGAGTTAAATTTAATTAATTACTTTCAGAATCAGATCAACAAACAGTAGTACATCGATGTAACTGTGGGGCGTCCTCCGTGGACGAACGATGAAAATAGATTAAGCCTGACTTCATCTTTAATAAATATTTGTTGTTTAAATGTATGTACTAATGATTAGTATTTGTTTGTATAGATTTAGGTTAGGTTATAGGTTTCGTTCTCTTTTTAGATAAAGCCACAATTTTCAGGTCTATCTCTTTTATTTCAATTCCAGCTCGAGTTATTTATCATTCTATTTAATTTTTTTAACAATTATAGTCATAATTGGATGTGTTTATGTTTAAAAGTGTCCATTGACTTTCGATTTAAATTATAGCCAGTCCAGAAATAATATTCTGCAATGTATTATTATTAAATTGTTAAAATAAATATTTTATTACGCAAAAATTTGTTTTCTATTTTATTTATGAATTCCTATATTATTTTTGTAATGTTAATAAACAAGTACAAAATTAAAGGATAGAAACAGCATTTAAACTATTTTTTCCTATCCTTATAAGAAGCATGTCCCACAGTATAAGGGCTTTAAGCCATATATATATATATATATATATATTGAGCCATGGATCATTACAAGCTTCATAAAATCCCAAAAATATAGAGATCCTAGCATAAAAATCCCAGATAATGATCTTTATAGCAAAATACTTCGTAATATTGAATAAAATTACGGATATCACAGCTCTATACAGGTTTTTTAGAGAATCATAAATTTATTAAATCATAGGTATGAACTTTATTGCTAAAATAATCGAAATTTATCAAATTATTCGGTTTGACCAAATTTATTCAAACCGAAAATACTTTTTATGTATATTTTATGAATTAAATTTCTTCCTTAAAATATCTTTTAATTGGAATGAGTTTTAACGATTTATTTTTTTCAATATTTCACTATGTATGTATATGAATATAGACCTAAAATCCCTCCTGAATTGATATTAGTCACATACATCAATCGCTCAGCAATATATATATTTTATTTATCAGTTCTGAGTTAAGAACCTTCCGTTGAAATAATTTAAAACTGACACCTGACAAATATCTAGGCACAGTTTAAGATAGCCCTATATAATTTGTATTTGGTAGGTCAGACGTGTAAATCGGGTATAGCATTGGTCCCAATACGCTTCCTTGTGGTACACCTGCGTTTATGAGGCAGAGTGCTGACAATGCCTCGTCATGTTGGACTAGGACTTCCTAGTCCAACATGTCCATACATGTCCATACAAGACAGATACTTATCTGTCTTGTATGAACGACTTCAAGATTTCTTGTTGCCATTTTGTCCTTTATACGGCGTACGCAGTATAAAGGACACGAGGGCAACAAGCGCCCTAGGCTAGCCCTATAGGCGCTGCAATCCCTCAAAATGTAGACCTCCGATATTTTCTGAGGGACATATCCAGTAAACACCGACTCTGCTTCACTCAAGTTGACATGCTGTGCATTCCGAGTTCACAACAATTGCACCATTATCAATTTGTATGTACTTTCAATATGATAGGTCATGCATACCTCCTGTGTAGAGGTAAAAACCATACGCCAATATCGCTATGTCAGTTATCTGGATTTTCCATTTATTTTGTACGTATTTTATTTTTACAAGTGAGCAAAATTTAGTCAGTTTCGGAACCTGGTGACTAATTTATTGCCCACTTGTTGCACCATGTCGCAGTCAATACAAAAATAGTGTACATTAAAACCATAAACGTATGTAATGCATGAAATATTTTCTTACCACCAATTATTTGAATTTAGATGTTGCAGCTACATTAATAGTATGATTAATAGAAAATTGGATTACAGGACCTATATTTTTATCATAAACAAAATACACTATAACTTATAAAGACCAAACTGAAACAGTCTAAATATTGCATAACCCAATGTTTGCTATTTACGTATATATATCAACTCCTTAGTGGTAGTATTATTTGTTCTTTTGTTTTGTATATTGACTATTTATAAGTGCTTTCTTGAAGCCTATATAAATAAAGATATTTTGAGTTCGAATTTGAATTATGCAGAATCCAAGAAGCAGTACGCTCCTTAAACTAAAATTAGCAAAGATAAAAATTGAGTTCGGTTAGTTAAAATTGTGGTTGCTAGCTAGTCGCTTACATGATCAGTTACACATTACCCAAGGTAAATGCAAGCAATACAGTTGATATATTATTTTTGAATTCTAGACCATCCAGAGCCGTTTAAACAGCTGGTTTTTATTTGAATGGCTCGATGGCGCATTCGGTAGTGACCCTACCCCATGCACCAAGAGTTGTGGATTCGATCCCAGGACAAATATTCATGTGATGAATGCCTGTGCTTGTTCTGTATCTGGGTATTAATATTAATATATTTACTAAGTATATATTAGTAATACCGATGTTGATTCTGATATCCGTAACACAAGTGCGTTACCTACCTCGGAGTCAGATCAATGTATGTGATATAGTCTGATATTTATATTTATATAATGTAATATTTAGTACTAAATCTGTATACGTAAAACTTAAAGAACAGTTTGTGTTGATGACATTAAATACTTTAGTCAAACTGTTGAAAAAATTATTTAATAATAAAATGTCCAATAAGTCTGGAGCTTATCGCTCCATCTAGCGACATTTAGTTATTAGACTCTGTCAAGTATTCGGAGATTACGGACGTAAAGTATGTAAGTACTTATGTAATAAATACTAGCTGATTGCTTTGCTCACATTGTTAATATTAATAATGTTATAATAACTAGGTCAGACTGTAACTACTTGTGTCCTACACAATGCTTACCGCGTTTAGTCTATCCTCTAGTCCTATCTATCTAGTCCAAAAGAACTAAATATACATAGATCTATCCAGTGACTGTGAGTTACATAGATACTCATGTGAGTGAATCATATATCAGGTTCTTTGCGGTATTCCTATTTTCGTTAATGTTCGCAACTCGATGACTGGAAGCTGAATATAAAATCGCTGCAGCTGACTGCATTTGTTTAGACTCTTTCCGAGCAGCGACACGCGCGACTGTTGATTACGTGCGTCTGTCTCGCTATCTACCAGTCTGAAGACATTTGTATTTATACAAGTTTAAATATCAGACAAAATGTGCTTTTTTGGTGAGTGAGTCTTTAATATTTTGTTATCGTCTAGTTTATTCTTTGGGTACTTGACATTTTTCAATATCCATGTACCTATGTCATTCTCTTTTTATTTTTAAATGTATTAATATTCATATTGTCTTAATTAAAACTATTTGAATAAGAATTTAGGTAGGCACTTACAAGTATATACATTTATTATCTCGAAAAACAACCCAATGCCCCTTTTGAATAGGTGCTCTTTTTTATTACGCTTTATATTATTATTATTAATTTGTAACACAGTGGACCCGCAGTAATCCGGCCTTATCCTGCGCCCCTTGTATCCAACATACTTTAATGCGTGATTGAACAGCTTGAACACGTCGCCAAATATAATGATGATTTCGGTCTAGCGGTGTATCTACGGAGCTTTAGTAACGTAAAAGAGTTTAGTTATTTTCACATTTTAGATTTATTTTGCTGTTTAATTTACTAAATCAGAGCCAGAACACTTAGATTTGAAATTTGTCGGATTAAAATGTACTTTCTTAAAAACATTCCGGATTATAGAGGGCTTGTTGGCAGTACCCTATAATCCAACACCGCCCTGCAAAACGATTGTCGGATAACCGCGGCTCTTTTGTATAAAATTAGCTATCTCCTGTTTTTCTTCTTAGAGTCTTGTCGAAATCGGTTTAGCCATTTCGGATTACCCGTAACAAACGGACACATAGACTTTATTTTATTCTTTTTAATATAAATGTACGTCTGTTACTTTTTAATTATAAACACATACACCAAATTATCTTTGTATAGATAACCCAAATTGACCCATGTTGGCATGGGACTTAAAATCTAATCTTCTAACCCAGTTTAATTTACTTTTATTTTTGGCTGAATGTGGATAAGGGGGCTTGCTGCCCCTTTGACTCTACCTACCCCTTCGGGGATTGCTGGCGTTATGATAACATATGATGTTAGTATAGATAACACCGGAAAAGAGCCTCAGAGTGACGACCGTCACGCTGGAAACATTGTTTCGTAGCCACTAGTGATGTCCCGGATATTCGCATACGTATCCGCGGATATCCGAGGGAGAAAAAAGATTCGTATCCATATCAGTATCCGTTACTTTTCTCGCGTATCTTTAACATTATTAATTTCAATTGTTTTTTTCAAAGAACTTGTGCCTTTACCCTTACTACACTTTCCGTAACAAATTTTACACTTCGCTCATTTATTTATTATCTCAAAATAATTTCAAATTACACTAGAAAACTCCTTAGTAGACATTATTACACACGGACTAGTAAAAAAAGAAGGACTCCGCGTTACTAACTAGACATTGAAGCTCCTCAGGTGCTCCACTCGACACGCAACTTACGTCACACATTGACAAATTAAGTGCTCCACATGACAGATATCCCATATCTGGTATCCATAAGTATCTCACTCACACATGCATAAACGTAGCTTCACGCTATAGTATGGTAGCGTGGAGTCCTTCTTTTTTTACTAGTCCGTGTTATTACAACTCTTTTACCAAAACCATACCCAACCTTATCAACTCAGCCCAGTGTCACACTTAACCATAAACAAAAGAAAAGTAATACCCGCGCAATGCAAGTCGAAACATGTCCGGCCTGTCGTTGCGGCAGACGTGACGTCAACTATCGTTTCAAGGTCTTGCGCCCCGACACCGCTCGAATAAAGAAATAAAGATCGATAACCGTAACAATTTAACACATTTGCAGTTCCTTGGGTGTATTATGTTTACTCATGGGTTGCGCCTGCGCCTGCTATACAAGCCCCGCCACCACCACAGTATGTGCCACCAGTCCAGACGGCGCCACCCGTACAATGTACACCAGATCCGCAGCGTAAGTATTCTAAGACAGGCTTGATGACCATTAATGGACCCATTCGGTAATGACTAGGGATTGCAATCCAAGTATTTATCCAAGTGCTAACTAAACTTGCACTAACTAAAGCCCGCGGACCAAAGCGGCGACATAAAGTCTTGTGGCGTTCTCGTTTAGAGAAGAGTTGAGTTTCTTAGTTTTAGCCTTATCGGGATCCGCACCGCTGGATTGCAATCCCTAGTAGTAGCTCTGTTGTATGCGACAAGAGTTGTGGGTTCGATCCCTACCCAGCACAAAACATTCGTGTTATGAATTAGTATTCATAACACTAATGTTTGTGCTAACCAGACAGACTAGCTAACCACACTAGTGTTTATTCTGTCTGGGTGTTAATATCTAAAATTTGAGTACATTTTTGTAATACCACTGCTGAATCTGGTATCCGTAACATATGTGATTAATCTATTTAGCTCGGAGTCAAATCAATGTATATGATGTTGTTTGATATTGATTTATTCTGCAAGCTTTGATTCGTTGGTCTATTTGTAGCAAACGCCGTCTAGAGACTAAAATATTTTGGGTTCAAATCCCAGGTCAGCCTAAGAATTTGGGGGTATATTTTGGTATATAGTAATGACTCAGTAGGTACCAACCCGGAGCCGGAAAGTAGGCGGTATTTTACCCCCGTGCCTCGGAAAGCACTTCACTTTTAATCCTGTGCCTGATCTCTTTTTGAGTTGCCATCTTACCGGACTATAGGAATTAAAAAGTAAAGTTTGCACCTGTGCTTTCGCAGTCAACAATGCATACAGGTGTATAATATCTTCTGCGTAGTTGGCACATCCTAGTTGACATTAGCAGACGTAACCTTACCCTTAACTGATCCAGAGCGGCATCCCTTTCTCGATAACGAGTTGCGCGGTATTGTCACATTCCTTTGACGTAATGTTTTATGACTCAGTTCGCACGTTTGTAATGGCTCAAGTATAGCAGGATAGCAACTAAAACAGTTTCAAATTAAAATCTATCTATCAGATCAGCATGTTCAAGTATTGTATTATCATCCTGACTACACATACGGGTATCCGTAAAAATTTAAAATAATATCAAACTCATCTTAATATGTAGTTTTAAGAAAAGTAAGTAAAATTAAGTTAACATTTTAAATTAATTACTTTTCAGAATCAGATCAACAAACAGTAGTACATCGATGTAACTGTGGGGCGTCCTCCATTGAAGAACGATGAAAATAGATTAAGCCCTACTACTTACTTCATTTTTAATTATTTTTTGTTGTTTAAATGTACTAAGTAAGAATATTTGTTTGTATAAATTAAGGTTAGTTTATAGGTTATCGTTCTCCTTTTAGATACGAGCATAGCTTTTATATCTATCTCTTTCGTTTAAATTCAAGCTTGAGTTGTTTATCGTCATTATTCGATTTTAATTTTTTGACAATTATAAATTGATATGTTTATGTTTAATAGTGTGCATTTACCTTTGTTTTAAATTATAGCAAGTACAGAAATAATATTCTGCAATGTATCATTATTAAAATGTTAGAATAAACATTTTTTATTAAGCAAAAACTTATTTTCTTTTTTATTTATGAATTCCTATGTTATTCCTATTTTTGTAAATTTAAACAACAAGTACAAAATTAACGGATAGAAACAGCACTTAAACATTTTTTTTATTATCCTTGTATGGAGCTTGTCCCACAGTACAACCGCTATAAATTAAATCTTAAGCCATGGATCATTCCAAGCCTCATAAAATCTCTAAAATATAGGGATCATATACATCTCCTAGCATAAAAATCCCAGATAATGTTATGTTTTAATACAAGTCTTACAATACTACCTACTTATAAAAGATCTAGATACTTCATTATTGACATCCTACGTCATTCTTAAATCAAACTATGAATCGCAACTGCTCACAACATGTAAACATTACCTCAAAAAACTGTGAACTATACTTTAGCCGTTACAAACGTGCGAACTGAGTCATAAAACATTACGTTAAAGCAATGTGACAATGCCGCGCAACTCGTTATCGATAAAGGGATGCCGCTCAGGATCAGGTATCCAGATAACGCGGTCGTTGATAAATTAGATAAATTGTAGGTGTTTGTAAAAATTGTGTTAGTTGTTATAAGACAATCCTACGCAAACCATGGAAGCATTATTTTCTAACGTACCTTTGTAATAATACATCCTTACAACATTTTGCATTATTTCTTCAACCTTTCCATTATTATCTGCTATTGACTACCTATCGACTTATCCCTTTTTTATAGTTACACACAACACACTTCCGATATACCTGCATTATTCAAAGCGATTACAAAACTTCTTTATTGTTGTCGTTAATAATTTGTTAACGTTGAGAACTTTGCAGACGATGACCATGATTCGGAAGAACTTCTCCTCTAAATTCTCGGAACGAAAACATCTCATATACATAAAATGAGAGTTAAAACTGTTTCTAGAAACAGTGTGTGCACTTGTTTGAACAAGTGTACAAAATTGTGTAATATAATAGTATGTATATATATTAATAGCAAATGTCACACGGTTGTTGCAATACAATCTAGTGCAATGGTAGTTAACATACGTTTAACAGGTTGTACATTTGCCACAAAGTTAATTCGCCACAGTGTAAAACATTCCATACATCGAAAGTTAATTCGTCACAAGTACCTACTCGGTATCGTAAATAGTGACGCCGAACTATCGATAGTTTCGCTATCGATAGTTGCCCCTTGAAAATCAGTTAGAATACGATAGAACTCAAATTCAAATTCAAATTCAAAATATCTTTATTTATATAGGCTTCAAGAAAGCACTTATAAATAGTCAATATACAAAAAAAAAGAGCACATAATACTACCACCGGTTCGGAAGGTAGAATCTATCGAGAAGAAACCGGTAAGAAACTCGATAGTTACTCTTTTAAATGCCAATTATACAATTTTGTAAACTTAATTAATGCACACTTAAGACTAGATATCACTGCAGATGAACAATTCATTATGAAGTTAACCATAAATCTTTGTCATTGAGGAATTCTTCGATCTTGTAATAGCCCTTACTCATTAAAAATGATTTAATGCATAATTTGAATCTATGTAAGGGTAATGTTAAAATACTTTGTGGTAGTTTATTGAACATTTTAATACTAAGACCAATAAATGAATTACCACTTTTTTGGAGTCTATGATTTGGAACAGCAAGTTTGTGTTTATTTCTCGTATTAAAACTATGAGTATTTGACTTTTTAGGAAATGATTCAATATTTTTGAATATATACATAATACAATCCAGAATGAATTGTGATGCTATGGTTAGAATTTTTATTTCTTTAAACTTTTCTCTAAGAGAGTCACGTGGTCTAAGGCCGTATATGGCTCTGACTGCCCTTTTCTGCAATATAAAAATAGTTTGTATATTGGCCGCAGAACCCCACAGCAGCAGACCGTATGACATAACGCTATGAAAATAACTAAAGTACACCAGTCTTGCTGTTTCAACATCAGTTAATTGTCTTACTTTTCTGACTGCATATGCAGCTGAACTAAGTCTTCCTGCCAGAGCCGCAATATGAGGACCCCATTGCAATTTAGCATCAATAGTTATTCCAAGAAACACAGTAGATTGAACTACATCTAGTGCTTCATCATTCATAATAATTGACGTATTAACTTGCCTTGTGTTAGGCATTGAGAACTTAACACATTTTGTTTTTTTTGCGTTAAGAAGTAAGCTATTAGTTGAAAACCAATGAAGAACCCGTGAGAGAGCGTTATTTACGTCGTCAAGAGATTCATTATGTCTATCAATTTTAAAAATCAGTGAAGTATCATCAGCAAATAATACTATCTCACACAAGTCCCTTGTAAAATATGGGAGATCATTTATATATAGAAGAAAGAGCAAAGGTCCCAATATCGAGCCCTGGGAAACTCCCATCGATAATGGGGCACCACAAGAGTTAGTTCCATTAACACTTACGATTTGGAGCCTATCAGTTAGGTATGACTTTAGCAGACTAAGTGAGTTCCCAGAAACACCATAGTGACGTAGCTTCATTATCAAGGTTTTGTGGTCGACGCAATCGAATGCCTTCGACAAATCACAGAATATTCCAACAGCATCCTGTTTACCTTCCCAAGCTTCAAAAATATGTTTTAAAAGCGCTACTCCTGCGTCAGTAGTGGATTTCCCTTTGGTAAATCCATACTGCTTACTATGAAGTAAATTGTTTATTCTTAGGTGACATATTAATTGATTGAATATAATCTTTTCAAATATTTTACTTAGTGCAGGCAGTATAGATATTGGTCTGTAATTAGACGGGTCACTCTTGTCACCTGATTTAAACAAAGGAATGATTTTACTATATTTCATTAAGTTAGGAAACTGACCCAAATCAACACATTTGTTAAAAATATTTGATAAGATAGGGGCAATACACTCAATTATATGTTTCAGTAAATGCATTGAAATTCCCCACAAATCTTCTGTTTTCTTTAAATTTAAATCTTTAAAAGTGTTCATAATTATCTTATCATTGACATGACAAAAATTAAAAGCAGTTTTGCATTCCTCTACATTAGATTTAAGGATGCAATTTGCTAGGTGTGGATTGGAAGGTAATAAACGAGTCGCTGCAGTCGGGACATTAGAAAAGTATGATTCGAAAGCTTTTGCCACTTCATCATCTGAGTCTAGGCATTTACTATCAATTCTTAAAGAGAGCTTGTGATTTTGTATTTTGTTTTAACAAGTCTCTTTGTTAATAATATTCCAAGTTGCTTTAATTTTATCACTAGAATTTAAAATCTTGAGCCTGAGATAATTATATTTTGCTACAGCACATACTTTTTTAAATATTTTAGAGTAATTTCTAACAAATTCAACAAATTTTGGATCACTTGAATTTGCCTTCAAGTTATATAAATCAAATAACTTCCTTCTACTAGTGAAGATACCTGTGGTGGCCCAGTCACTAAATTTAGTTTTAGAATTATTAATAGTGACTTTTTTCTTAGTGAAAACACTTTCAAATTCTTTTTCAATTAAATTGAATAACATGCTATACGAATCATTAATTTCCCTATCCCTGAACTGTAACAACGAGACTCTTTTAGCTATATTTTCCCTAAATTTATCCAGGCGGTGTGCTGTAATTGGTCTACAGATGAAAGTAGATGAAGCTGTGTTATGGTCATGTTCCAAGACCACAATCTGCCCGCTATGGTCAGAATTTATAAAATTAATTATTGACCTATCAACTATATTACAATTACAAAAAACATTATCAATACAGGTGGCAGATGTAGGAGTAATTCTTGTAGGCTGGCAAAATAGTTCATGTAGATTATAGCTTTTAAATAAATTCAAAAACATTATTGAATTTTGAGATGAATCCAAAATATTTACATTAAAATCTCCACATATAATTATCTTTTTGTTACAATTACATACTTTTTTTAATAATTCTTCCATGATGGACTCAAAAATTTGGTAATTTCCAGATGGAGGCCTATAAATGCATATAATAATGAATTGTTCAATCTCTGCACATTATATTTCAATAGTTCGTTCAGTTGAAAGTGCAACTATATCTTTACGCTCTTTGTATTTTAATTTCTTGCTTAATAGTATAAGTGACCCGCCTCTAATAGCAGACTTTCTTGTGAACGAGCTAACGACTGTATAATTATCGATATTAATTAGGAGTTCACTCTGTCTCAACCAATGTTCTGTCAAACATAAAACATGTATATTCATTTGGTTGAGGCAAAGTTCTATTTCTAATTCCTTGCCAGAAAAGCCCTGTATATTTTGATGAACAATATTCAAAACATTGGACTTTCCTGTCGATTCCAAACTAGATATGATATTTAAGCTAGAGGTGTCCTCTATTGTCTTTGACTTAAATTTAAATGATTTGGAACGAGTTCCAAGGTCCGACTAAGTATAAAATTAATATTATAGTAGTTAATTAACTATCGATACTATCGAAACTGTCAATAGTAACGATAGTATCGATAGCCCAAATTGGGGTAATACTATTGATGACTTGCAATACTATTGATGGTATCGATAGTATTATGGCTAGATATCACCAAACTATCGATAGTATCGATACTATCGATTCTATTATTGTTCATGGCGAGTAAACTATCGATAGTATTGTTCCTCGTAAATAAAAAATTATCGATAGTATCGATAGTTTCAAACTATCGATAGCCGTTTTATTTTCAATACTATTGTTTAGAAATTATTGGTATAATGGTCACTAGTACGTGTAGGTTTTTTTACGGTAATTAATTACTAAGACTTCATTAGCGGTAATGCTGTATAATTTAGTTTAGTTTAACATAAAACTCTAAGTAATACTATCTAAACTATCGATGGTATCGATACTATCAATACTATCGATAGTTTATTCTTCATGTCCAACAATACTATCGATAGTATCGATGGTATTTCTTTCATGCAATATTATTGCCTGGACCTAAGCTATCGATAGTATCGATAGGCTATCGATACTATTGATATGACGTCAACTATCGATAGAATATCGATAGACTATCGATAGTCGACTATGGATCGGCATCACTTATTGTAAATTCGCCACAATTCTAAAGACGAGTGCGGTAAATTTACTACATAAAAATAGAATTATTACGACTTTGTGGCAAATGTACAATAACCCCGTTTTATAAACATTCTATCCTACTTTCGGAAAGTAAAGCGATTTATTATTATTATTAGAATCAACTCAACTGATACAGTGGATTCCATGTACGGGAGAGACTGTGGATGCTGTGACAGACCGAGCAATTGTAGCTGGCTACGAGGGCCAGAATGACAACCCTCTTTGGGTCATCAGAGCAAACCACCAAGGCGACGTGGTTCCGGGATGTTTGTCCATCAAACACAAGACAGCTTATGTGCCTTGGGGCGGAAGTGAAATCAGAATGTTTCACTTTGAGGTAAGACATCGTATTCAAATCTTCTTGAATCGAAGGTCCCGCATAGCTAGCAAATATTACATTCGTAACATACATGTCATCACGCCTGTAAATTCCTAAAGGAAAAGGCAGAGTCCAAGCTACGATACGTTTTCTTTGATCACATTTAACCAAAAATAAAATTATGTTGAGTTAGATGGATCTTTGTAGAAAAAGTTAAACTAACTCGACTAAAAAATCGCAAACCCTGCCAATACACCATTGCTTTTTACAAAATGCTAGTCAAGGAACACAGTTGGCACATTGTTTTTAAATTCCAGACCAATATGGCATAAATAGTTTATGGATTACTTGTGATATAACTAAGTGTTAAACAAATATGCGATTCGTAAGTATGGCTTAATAATATTGCAGGTCTGTGTAGGAGCATCTGATAGAGTACGTTGGGTAAAGTGTCATGATGGAAATGTTCCGCCAAACGCCGTACGAGGCGGGTATACGAACACGGGTGAGATCCTGTACATAGGCAGGGCGCATCAGGGCAATTCTCTAACACCAGGAAAGGCAAGGAACCAACATAGACACTTTTATTAATATTTAATATTCTTGCTTATCCCTTTAATAGCATCGAATTGATCCCGTGATGATTTTGTTAAATTGCACTTAACAAAAAATATTGTCGTTTTTAAGTAAATCGTTGTAAGTATTTTTATTTTTTAATCTTATGATTTGTTGTGGAATTGCTATGTAAATATTGATTATTTTATATTTTAGAATATCAAACTATTGGATACTATGTTACCTCATAATAATATTAATGTGATGTTAGGTTTAACGCACCCAACAAAGCTGAGATAAAAGCTTTAAATAAATGGTAATCCTATATACCAAGTAGACGCGACTGAACGCTTACAAAGCTAAATCTTTACATAGTATAAAATTAAGTAGCCTCTTCTGTCTGTTCGCCTAGATCAAATTCAAATTCAAATTCAAAATTCAAATCTTTTGAAGTACGCAAATAATGGTGATGGGGTTTTCACCAATAGATAGAGTGAAGAGGAAGGAAGTCATATTGTTTTGGGCACCGTGCGTAGCTACTGGTAGTAGGTACATAGTTCAGTATATATTAACTCATTTGTCTCTTTACTCTTTCAGGTCCACCCCAGCCACAGAGTAATGTATACTTCATATGCAGGAAGGGAAATAGCACACACGTCTTACGAAGTTATGTGCTTGTGTTGTTTAAATTCCTAACATAACGTTGCTTAAATAGGTAATTTTATCTTATTAATTAAGGAAATTTTAGGTAATTTTATCTTATTATATATTATTATATATATATAAGATAAAATTACCTATTCTTCTAAGAAGAGAATAGGTAATTAATTATGATTTTCTATTTCGTTATTATCCGCCATGCTGATTGACGGCTATGGGCGTTACGACGGGTAAATACGTCGGTAAAACCCTGGTACGATAATCAAGGTTATTTTAATTACACTCAATAATTAGCACTGATGACTGAATTAGGTACTAGGAAACCTAGGAACGCGTGACAGTTTCCAGACGTGTTCACTGCTCGGTGGTCGTACGCAAAGTGAGCTCGCTTCTGCCGGGCACAACGTCGTAGACTCCGTCAAGCGCCGCGTGGTGGCGCTGGCGTTCCAATTAATACACTAGCCGTTTGGTGGCGCTGGCATCGCTTAACACCGACATATATATATATTTTAACATACCTACATACATTCATACATATCGTAATCCCCGAAGGTAGGTAGAGTCAAAAGGGCAGCAAGTCCTCTTAACCACATTCAGCTAAAAATAAAACTGGGCTGGGTTGGATGGAAAATTGTGAAAAAGTAGTAGCTAGCTCGACGCCTATACAATAATTTATTATTTTAACTTGTTAAAAATAACGAAGTATTTGTATTGAAGCACTTTAATAAACTGTTCTCAATATTGTTTATTTAATTCTTATTACCTTTCCATATCTACTTTATTTAAAATATGAGTTTTCTGGAGGAATTTAAAATTATAAGATATAATTAGGTATTGTGGGATGAAATTGAAATGGCCAATATTCACTTTATCTTTATTAATAATGTTTATCAAATATCTAAGTACTCAGATAACTATTAGCATATTTCCTATGTTGTAGCACTGGCTAAAATCAAAAACTTAAGTACTAGTTAACGTAAAAAATATTAATTAATTCTACTCCAAACAAAATATATTTTGTATATTTTCTTCTAAAAAGGAACATCGTTTTAAATGATCTTTATAGCAAAGTACTTCGTAATATTAAATAAAATTACGAATATCACAGCTCTATACAGGTTTATTGAGAATCATAAATTTATTAGATCATAGGTATGAACTTTATCGCTAAAATGAGCGAAATTCACCAAATTATTCGGTTTGACCAAATTTGTAAAGCTGTATTTAATACTTTTTATGTATATTATGAATAAAATTTCTTCCATAAAATATCTTTTAATTGGAATGAGTTTAAGGAATATATTTTATTAAATCTTTCACTATGTATGTATATGAATATAGATCTAAAATCCCTCCTGAACTGATATTAGTCACACGTCAATCGCTCAGCAATATATATATTTTATTTATCAGTTCTGAGTTTAGAACATTCCGTTAAAATAATTAAAAACTGACACCTGACAAATACCTAGGCACCGTTTAAGATAGCCCTAACGGAATATTCTCAATTCAAAACCGATTCTATGAGCTCCCCTTAGCCATGGACGAAGATATAATGGCCAACAATCGCCATACTAAACTGTGTAACCTCACATCTGGTTTACCATCACACAACTACATTACTACAGGAGTCAATTCGATAGTACTTATTTAGCCGACGAATGTAAGTATGGAACACCAGACAATCCAGCCAACAAAAAAGGAGTATTTTTCACAAGTTAAGTTACAATACTAAGACAAGAAACTAAATGTGATTTTTTTTTCATCTTCAGGAGCAAAATGTTGCGAGCCGCTTACAATCAGCTAGATAATTAGCGGCATCTGGTTTAAGTATTAAATTTATAGATTTTTTTATTTACACATGTTTGTATAACGATTGTCAGTCCTATTATACATATCTTCTTTCATACCTTAGCATAACAATGAAGAGAGTATTACAAGCCTAAGAACAATTTCTCCAAAATGACGCTGTGCGCTCTGATTGGCTTACGAGGTTTGACAGCAAACTGCTAACTTCTACATTTTATGTTAGACTGGTAACAGTTGACTTTTCGTCAAGGACATATCACTAATATTTATTTAGAGTTAGTGTTTCCGCCATATTACCACTTTGTAAGTTACAAGGAGACCTCTAGAGACCTCTGTAAAGGATATTGCTATGCCGTGATGCCACTAGCATCAGCTCAGGAGAAATTCTAGTTTAAATATCTTGAATATTTGTTTTCAACACACAAAAATAGATAAATAATATGTATTTAAAATTAATCACTCATTATTTTAGGCACAAACAAGAAATATTACATTACAAAAATCACTTAACTCTACAGTTTACTGGTACAGAGCATACTCTCCGTAAAACCCATTTCTATTTGCGATTGGTTTATATTATCTATGTTTTCGGTGTTTTCGTTTTCGATATGTTTCTTTTCATCTGCTTCGAATGCTTTGTTTTCAACACCAGTATTTTCGGTTTTGTTTTCGTCCTTTATTGAGCTAGTATTTGCTTCGGCGGTCACTGCATCAACATATTTTTTGTTCGCTAAATACAGCCACCTGTAAAATAATATATACGATCATAGATTGTTTTTTTTTTTCTTATTTTTTACTTAAGACTGTGTCTTTCTTCAAGTGGGGGTTCCTCAGAGTGATGATGGTAGATTTAACGAGACAGTCTAAACTTATCAACATTTAGACATTAGACCAAAATGTATTAGGGCGTGGTTACAAGTACGCACTTGACGATCATGCTCTAACTTGTTTGCACCATAAACCCTCGCATTCATGCGTACATCTTAACCATTAACATACCTTAGTCCTCAAAATTGCAAATATTAAGTAAAAAAAACAAAAAATACTCACAAAAATATCACTACAGCTGGTACTGTAAGACCACCTCCAAGTAAGAAGAATGCTCCGGGGAATGTTTTGATGGTTGCTGTATATAAGGTAGTATACATGGGTGCGTATACTAACGGCATCATAGCTTCTGCTACCCCGAAGAATGAATTTACTTTACCTGTAACAGAAACAAAAAATGTATTATCATATAAAAAAATCTTTATTTAACTAAGCTTCAAGAAAGCATTTATACATTGTCAGATTTACACAATCCTTAAAACTACCTACATGTATCTACTACCGATAAGGAAAGTTGATTCTACCGTGAAGAAAGCGGTTAGAAACTCGGCAGTCACTCTTTTTAGCGTCAAAGTATTAATTACTAGCTTATGCCCGCGGCTTCGCTCGCGTAGTACATCGACGAAACATAGCCTCTAAGTTATTCGGGTGTATGCTATATTATTCTAAAATTTTATTAAAATCCATTCAGTAGTTTTTTTGTGAAAGAGTAACAAACATCCATCCATACATACAGACTTTCGTATTTATAATAAGTACGATTTTACAATGTTCCTTTAATTCAAAATCAGCACATTGGCATAATTTGAAGCCTACGTAAATAAATACATTTCACTTTTTTTTTTTTTACTCGTTATTTATTATTTATAAAACAATAACACTTTCTTAATACTCATAACATATAGTTATAAATAACTCTGATATATCATGCAGTAGACATAGCCCAAAACCAAATAAAGTTTCCGAAACAATACAAAAATCCATATGACACCGCATTTCAAGCAAGCTTTTCACATGGCCCATGACTATTCAAAATAGACATATAACATATTAAAAATTAAGAATCATAAATAAATAGCTTATAAATTAAGCTATTTTAGTTTTCCAATGTTGGTGCGGAACTCAAAAAGAATAACAACCGTAATTCTTGCCTAGTATGTATGTCGTAAAAGGCGACTTGTGGTGTAATGGGCGATTGTCATTCCTTTATTACAATTTTTCAACTAACTATACTTAATTTTTTGGCTAAATTTAGTTTAAGGGTCTTTCTTGCTTCTTTAACTCTGCATACCCCTCCTATGTATTGGATCTTGATCTTGGATTTGACTGGCTCGATGGCGCATTCGGTAGTGACCCTGCCCCATGCGCCAAGAGTTGTGGGTTCGATTCCCACCCAGGACAAACATTCGTATGATGAATACTTGTGTTTGTTCTATGTCTGGGTGTTAATATCCAATATTTAAGTATATATTTGTAATCCCACTGTTGATTCTGATATCCGTAACACAAGTGCTTAAGCTACTTACCTCGGAGTCAGATCAATGTATGTGATGTAGTGTGATATTTATTATTTATTTATTATTTATTTATTATTTATTTATTATTTATTTATTATTTATTTATTATTTATTTATTATTTATTTATTATTTATTTATTATTTATTTATTATTTATTTATTATTTATTTATTATTTATTTATTATTTATTTATTATTTATTTATTATTTATTTATTATTTATTTATTATTTATTTATTATTTATTTATTATTTATTTATTATTTATTTATTATTTATTTATTATTTATTTATTATTTATTTATTATTTATTTATTATTTATTTATTATTTATTTATTATTTATTTATTATTTATTTATTATTTATTTATTATTTATTTATTATTTATTTATTATTTATTTATTATTTATTTATTATTTATTTATTTATTATTTATTTATTTATTTATTTATCTGTGTCAGTTTAGGATGTGTGTTAGTTTTATGATACTGTCTTTATTTCTTATTGTCTTTTGATTTTGCTTTGTTAGCTGATGTTTTCTTTTTATACTTCATATTTTTTTCAATACATTTTTTGACGTATAAAGTAGTGCAATAAATAATACTCACCCAAATCGTCTTTGTCGACAAGCTTTGACACCATTGATCTCATGGCTATGAAGGATGTCCCGTTGAATATTTCGATCAATGGAGCTGAAATCAAAATTTCAGGCATGAAACATGGATACCATCACTCAAATATCCCATTTTGTAAACATTAGTACCTATATATATGTGCCAAGTCTTCGTTGCAAAAGCGTACATGAAACCGGATAGAATTTTGCTTGTGCAAGATATCACGCCAATTATTGCGTCGTCAAACTTGAGGAGATGGCTAAATACTCCCACGGAGAAAAGAGTTCCTGAAAACAAAAAAAAAAGAAAACCTGTGTGTAAAAAAACATAAACATAACATCACGCCCATAATCCCCGAAGGGTAGGCAGAGTCAAAGAGTAAGGAGGCCCTTTTAACCACATTACCTGTTATTATTTTCTAATTACACACATAACATGTGTGTTTTTAGAAATGAATAATAGGTACATGTAATAGCTAAATTAAGCGATAATTGGTTCGCTACCAATTCTTTAGCTCTTAATCACAGATATCTGTGCTCTTAATTTAGCATATGCACGAGTACTGGACGATAGTATGCAATAGAAGTGTCATGCTTATTTTTTTTATCAAAATCTATATAACACGAAGATCTTCTTAGAAATGTGTTGTTCTCACTAACATTTGCCTCTAGTGCAAATTGAAACTGCGACCTTTGGTTTCGTTTTTAGACTCATACCAAGAATTTTAAAAAATATCAGACTACATCACATACATTGATCTGACTCCGTGGTAAGTAGCTTAAGCACTTGTGTTACGGATATCAGAATTAACAGTAGTATTACAAATATATACTTAAATATTGGATATTAACACCCAGACACAGAACAAACACAAGTATTCATCGTACGAAAATTTGTCCTGGGTGGGAATCAAACCCACAACTCTTGGCGCATGGGGCAGGGTCACTACCGAATGTGCCATCGAGCTTGTCAAAAAGAAGCACATCAGATAACAGTACGTTAATAGCCATCACATTTCAGGTATGTGTCACATATCCGCTAAGTGTATAAACTACCTAGGGCTTCCAATCTCGCAACCTGCCTTCAATTCCGATGTCTCACTGAAACTGGGATCCTGCGTAGAAACGAGTACTTACTATTTAAAAAAAACTCAATTTCATTTCACTTTTGCTAAATGCATTTAATACCATTATCAGATAAATTGCGCCTATAGAGATCCCGCAATACCAGAATTTCGCAGTACCGGGACCAATCCCGGTACTGGTTTTTGGCATCCAAATGCCAAAAACCAACATTTGATATACTACATATATGCTTGGGAACAGGTGCCACCTTTGGGGACTGGTCTGCTCTGGTTTGGTTAATTTATGCTTAAATTTTGTAAACATCGTTATTTTATATTTTGGTGTCTGACAAGCCGACTTCACGACATGGTTAAAATGCAAATATGATCTATACACCCCTGTAAAAATATGTTGTTGAAAAGAGTAACTACCGAGTTTCTTGCCGGTTTCTTCTCGATAGAAGCAACATTCCAAACCGGTGGTAGATTCATATTATTAGTTGATTTTCCTATTGAATTTACGATTTATAAGTGTTTGTTTCAAACCTAGATACGCCTACAATCCCCGAAGGGGTAGACAGCAGAGAAATAAGCTCTCTAACCACATTTGGTCGGAAAAACAATTGCTTGATTTATCTACTATAGCTACCAATAAAAAAAAAATTGATGTGCTCGTATAATTACCTACTAATGAAGTACACATGGCATATGTGGAGAACATACTGAAGTCAACCTCGTTCCAGTTGAACCGGTATCTGGTAAATAAGTACATCACGGACATTTCACCTGGAAAGGAAAAAGTATCCAATTAACAACGCTATCTAATGTAATAAGCTTTACGTACCCGTAAAGCTACGAGAAAGCTATTAAATAGTATGTATATCATCACAAATCATCATATGATAACATATCGATCCCCGAAGGGGTAAGCAGAGTAAAAGCCAAAAAATAAAACTGGGTTGGCTTAGATGGAATATAGTGAGAAAGTAGTGACAATTTAAGTGGCTAGCACGTCGCCTACACATTTACGTACATTCTATTAATGTATTTTTTTTTTTCAGATTAAATCACATAATATGTACATTGATCCGACTCCGATTATAGCGAATGTAAGTTTGCTTTTTTGTTACGCTCTTAACCGATTATTAAAATTATTTAAAAATTTGGGTGTAATATATCTATATACATCGTAAAGGTACATCTTCAAAACAATGTACTTATTCTTTTAAGAAGCGCTCTACAAAATATTATGTTTTTCTATTACCTCTTCAAAATTCCATAGCATCAAATATGTATGAAGGGCATGAATATACATAAGAATAGACGTGCCCTTAGCATCATTACATACCTATATTGTTTTATTATTCATTGTGACGAATTAACATATTTTATTAACCGACTTCAAAAAAAGGAGGAGGTTCTCAATTCGACTAATTTTTTTTTAATTGTAAGCTTAAACTGTTTCCAAATTTAAGAAACATATAATAACCATATAAGGAGTTCTATCTATCTTTAAGCACCTATATGAAAATACATATTCTGGCGTGAATGATCACTTTTGCATTTATGTAATACTTACTCGGAAGTAGGACACAAGATGATTATGTCTCGCTTGTTTATTCATAATTTTAATTAAGTTTCAAAATGCTATCGAACTTTATTTAATTCCATATAGGGTAAACTATCCAATTATTGGTACTTTAAGCTATAAATATAATATTTACTACAGACAATGATGGTCGAGTGTTAATATTGTAAGCATCGTATAAAATATATTTTTTTCGTTTTTAGCAAAATTCAGATATTACACGCAATAATATAAACATTTTATAAAAACAGATCATAACACCATATATTGACACCTTTCGACTTATTATTGACATGTATTCAACCACTTATTGGCATACCGTGCCATTGATAAGAATTAATTCATCTTATTTTTGGCATGCAGGTAGCGGTTAATATTTGAGCCCACTAAAAAACAAAATGTTGGTAAAACTTGCATAATGTAAGTAGGTGGGTAGGTAGGTAACTTCTTTCCCAATTAATCATTTAGACTGTTATGAAATGTATGCGACGATTGACTAGTACAATATTGACTTATTAGCTAACACTGGCGGTGCACACGCCCCTAGAAAGTGAAACTCGTTACGGGGAAAGTAGTACTAGTAGCGTAACTTTGACTATGATTGCTACAAATGTACAAATCAAGGGCAGATTTTACCTTATTAAATAATAAAACAAATAATTAAGACAAGTCAAAATATTTTTCACAGCACTAATCTACACTATACATTTATTTACAATAGTTAATTGATTTTATTACGTATTATTACTTCTGATTAAAAAAAAATATTCGAATCCTGGACTCCACCATCGACCACATCTTTTCACTTATCCAGTTGGAATTATAACAACTGAAGATCAATTGAATAAAAAAAAACAATATTCCTTAAAATTTTCCTCTATTTATGTATGTCATCATCTTCCTAGCTTTATGTCCCGTGTTTAGACGGGGTACGCTTAGACCATGATCCACGATTTAGCGAGTCTGGTAATAACATTGAAGTGACTGCCGATCTGACCTTCGTAACCCTAAGATAGGGGAATCAGACAATTTTTGGATCATGGTTACAAATCTAAAGTTATTTGAATTTGCAGATTTCATCACGATGTTTTCCTTCACCGTCGAGCTAGTGGTATAAATATGTACATAGACTTGAAAAATCTAGAGGTGCGTGCCCGGGTTTGGATCCGCACTCCTTGGTTAAGAGGCGCGTGTCCTTACCATTGATCTACCACCGCTCATACGCTCCTCTATTTGTGTATGTATTAAGTACTAATTATGACATTCCTCACACGTCTTTTACATTCTAACCTCTTTACATTTTTCCTGGTCTAACCACTAGACCGGCCTGTCAAATCTATGAAAAGTATAATAATTACGTAAAATCCTTTATTTACCATATATAGGGCCGATAACAACGCATAGCACCACCACTAGCATGATGACCCTCAGCCGGCGGTTGTTGGGGCCCCGCTTGAAGGCCACCATCAGGGTCTCCTTGACATACCGCACGTCGAAGAAGGTTCGGAGCCATTCGCAGCAATTCTTCGGTGGCTTCTGAAAATTTACAACAGATCCTTTGTTAGTTTATAAGCCACATTAGACAATGGTATGATCGCTAAGATAAATAACCCATGCTGTAGCGTGACTATGATTTTTGAAGCCAGTGGCATACATCGGTTGGGGTACTCGTTTAATAATATAAAATTTTCTAGAACATAGAGGAGTGCCCTGTGCTTCCAGACCTTCGGAGACCTTATTCTGCCTTTTAGCTACGCTATCACCACTGAGCTAAACATTATTCATATCACGTCCACAATAATCAAAGGGACAGGCAGAGGATAACAAACCCATCAAATCATTTTTGACCAAAATAAAACCTGGGATTGATTAGATGGAAAATTGTGAAAAAGTAGTGACTAGTATTTAAGTCGTCGCCTATACAATATAACATTATGTTCTTAGAAAAGAAGTTACAAGGTTCGGCTACTTCTGTTGCCGACTCTACGAACGCAAGAGATGCAGCGGCGAGTATTTTGCGAAATCCAGAGGAAAGTACTCGGGTTTGACCCTCTTCGCATATGAAAACCTGGCCACATCCACTAATCTACATATCTACATTTTTATGCTATGCACGTACGTTGTACATACATACATACATAACATCACGCCCGTAATCCCCGAAGGGGTAGGCAGAGTCAAAGTGGCAGCATGACCCTTCAACCACATTTACCCAAAAATAAAGCCGGGCTGGGTTAGATTGGAAATTGTGAAAAAGCAGTGACAAGCGCCTAACCTGTCGCCTACACAATCACACACCCAAAACCCGATATGCCATTAGTCGCCTTTTACGACATGCTAGGCAAGAACCACAGTTGGCATATTCTTTTTAAGTCCCTTACCAACATGGGACAGTGGGCTGGGTTGGATGGAAAGGTGTGAAAAAGGAGTGACAAGTGGTTAGCTCGTCGCCTACTCAGTCACATACCCAAAACCCCGTAAACTATTAGTCGCCTTTTACGACATGCTAGGTAGGAACCTCAGTTGGCACATTCTTTTTTTTGTCCGAGATCAACATGGGCCAAGTCCCAGACCAACATGGGACAAATACGTACGTTGTATGCATCAGTTTTCATATAATCTAACTGTTGTTCATACTTGACCTTCGAATTCTGTCTATTTTGTATTAATAGCTCAGAAAGGCCTTGTCAAACTGTGATGATAGCATGATTAATTGATTTATTACTGAATTAGTCGTATTTTGTTTATGTTTCGATTGTTGTTGCGTGCGTAAAGAACATCACCTCAAGGATCGCAAATGATAAATGCATGTTTTTGTTGCAATAGGCCTGAAATGATTATAAGGACAATAGTGACCATTACTTTCATAAATAATTTAAATTTATTGTTGGTTTGTAATGTCGAAAGCTTTTCACTAAATGCATAAGAGTATGTTTGCAGTACTTGTAACAAAAAATGTTATCCTATTTGTACTGGCTAATCTCCAAAGCATCTATACTCTTGTTAATAAACAGCTGAATGATGCTATTAAACGTAATTTATGGTACATTTTTTTTATCTATGCTATTGCCAATTTTTTTGTGGAATCCCACGCGGAAAAAGTCGCGAGAGACTGCAAGACACTATTTGTACGTAGTATATTATAACTCTGTGGCACTATTAACATTTATTACTCGACTACCGGTTATTTACAACTGCCCATAGATGGCGCTGTCAGTACTAATTAATCGCAAAAAAAATATGAAACTGATTTCAATATTTTATTTCATGTCGTACTTTGAGTATTTGTTGAAATATATAAGGAGTAAATTTTCTTTAAATTTTTGATATATTTAAAAATTTTTGTATAATAATGTAATAGGAAAAATAAATAGGCTTGTGACTTTCAAATACAACTAATGTAGCATCCGACATATCTACCTACTAGAGTAGATGATACCACTAATCATATGATGTCAAGTTTTTATAAGCCATCCAAATGCTTATATATAAATTTTCATAAATATATTTCGAGTTCGAATGACGTCGTACTCGAAATATTTACAAATTTGTTAAATCGAAGTAGGTATATTCTGTTTGGGCGATGATACGAACTAGTGCATTTGGTTTTGTCGTAGTCAAAAAGGCAGGTAAGGTAGATAGAGCCGTGGTAACATAAGGGGTAGGACACGCGCCTCTCCTGGGAGCGGTGGTCGGCTTGTTCAGGCCAAGATACGTAGATAGCCTGCATGTTTTAAAGCATGGACTAACAAATACATATTTGTACCACATGCTTGGCTGTGAGGAAGAAATCGTAAAAAAAATGTCTGGTTCTGTTATCTAAGGGAAGATCAGGTCGACAGTCGCTTCAATGTAATGATAACCAGACACCCTAAATTATGAATAGGACGCTAAGAAGATGATGGTAAAAACGGATAATTAACTAATAGGTTACAAACAAGATCGATTATACTCACAGCGATGTACTGCAGAGCATGACCCGCCATTTATTACTAGTAATTAAACAGTTAGCCATATAAATTAGTGGAGCAATTTCGTTTTAACGTTTCCGTAACTCAAGTGGAATAACGTCAAAATTAGCCAATATAATCGCCGCTTCTATCTGGCGATCTGTCTAACTGGTGGATTTATTAGTATTATCTAATTGATTAGATTTCTTTCCTTTAAAGTGCTAAAATTTAAGCTACTTCTCTATGTCAATGCATAAAAAAGGACATTTATATCCATGTTCTATATTTTTGTGAATGAATCAAACTTTGTCTGTTGTACCTACTATAGATATAAGTTCGATTCATTCATGCCCAGTTTTAGCGAAAAATAGGACAATACTTTACGATCTATTCTCACACCTACCAAATGGGTATATTTTTTTTATTTAAATAAGTCGAACCGATTTGGAGAAGTTTGGAGGAGTATTCACCACATTCTAGCTTTTATCTCCGGCTCCGCCTGCGTGAATGTAACTATTACAGAGAACATCCTATATCCTGTGGGGGTCCATAAATTTATCCGGGATAAAAGGTAGTCTATGTCCTCAAGGTACAAAATGTAATCCATGAATGAGTTCAAAATTTAAGGCATGAAGATGTTACAGACGAACAGAGTAACATTGACATTTTGTCAATGTTACTCTGTTGTGTGTACTTACTTTATCACTCAAAAAATAACAAACCTCATGTCTAGGTAAATACACTTCAACTATTTTGTGGTATCCGCCATAAAATTATTATTCGTCGCAAATTGCTCAAAAATGCTAAAATTGTTTTGTGATTACATTTGTCTTTGCTGCTTTGAAGTGGATAAAAAAGGGTGTTATTACAGAGCAGCGATTTTTGATACAAAAGAGGTGCTTAAAATAAACGGAGCCGTGAGAATATCGCAAACTCGCTCATTGCCATGACCTGTTGCTAAACCTGTGTATAGTGCAGTGGTTCTTTGTAAAACTTGTGGTTTGTGAACCATGATAACATTTAGTCTTCGAAAGATTTAAAAATTTACTTCGTTTTGGCTAGTTTAAATTCTTACGTATATACATAACATCACGCCCATAATACCCGAAGGGGTAGGCAGGGTCAAAGAGGCAGCAGACCCCTTCAACCACATTCTCCCGAGAATAAAACGGCTGGGTTAGATGGCAAACTGTGAAAATGCAGTGACAAGTGGCCAACTTGTCGCCTACACAATCACACACCCATAACCCGATATACCATTAGTCGCCTTTTATGACATTCTAGGCAAAAAACACATTATTTTTAAGTCCCAGACTAACATGGGACAATGGACTGGTTTCGATGGACTGGTTTGAAAATTGTTGTTAGATGGTAAATTCTTACAGTTTATTTTAAATAAATGGTAATCAACAAAAACTAAATAAAAATGGTCGTCGGTCACAAAAAGGTTTTTACCACTTGTAAAGTGTAATGTAACTGTTAATAACTATAGGACTACAACATTTGATAATAAGACAATATCCTTTTTCTTCTTTCGATCCACAAGTACACTTTCAGAATTTTCCGTTTGTGGTCCGTACATGATGTTTAAACAATACACGTCTTGGTCTAGAAATGTAGTGGTAATAAACACACCAATTCCCTAGTCCCAAACTAAGGTTAAGCTTGTGCTTTGCATACTAGGTGAACGGATAGAAATACTTAAATACTCCAGCTTCTTCCTAGCGTAGGTAATGTTCTGTTCGTAGTCGGGGTCCACCGTGATCCTGGATTAAGGTAGTCCAGTTATTACATTGAAAAATCGTTACCTTAGGCAGGGAATCATTGGGTCATGGTCATACACCTATAATATTTAAGAAAATCCGTAAAAATTATGGTTATCATTGACGAACCACCACTGAGTAATACATTCATACTTGAATTTGAAAAATCTACAGGTTTGATGTATAATGTGTTACCCTGTGAAAGAAGCAGTGTTGGCTGAACGGCAAGGACACGCACCTCATATCCAGGGGTGCGGGTTCAAACCCGGGATCGTACCTCCAGATTTTTTAAATCTACATATATCATCTCTACATACGTCTTTATACTACTACCTCGGGGGTAAATAAAGACAACTTAATGAAACCTGCCCATGTTTATGATCAACATTTTCTGGTTCTCCCATCTACGAGTCACCAAGGACAGATCGCCAGTCGCTTTAGTGTAATGCTAGACTCACAAAATTATGGATGACAGTCTAATCAGGTCCTGACTAAGCACTAGACTCGCTAAATCCTAGATCATGGTAGAAGCGAGATCCCGATTAACCACGGGACAAAAGGCTAGGAAGATGTGTGTGAGTTTCGGGTTATTTTGAAAACAATACTATTTGTTGGCGCAGTGACTATACACGCAAAGGTTATAAATGTATGCTGAGACTACATTATCGTCCTATCGCGAATATTTTTATTTGTGTCTCTGTCAGTCTACGTCTGGTAGAGCAGGATAGTAACACGAATATTCGCTGTAGCCCGCTAATGTAGCTCCAGCAGAAGACAGACGTAATGGAGACACAAGTGGGAAAAAGTGATTGTCTTTTATTCGCACAACGTCATTTTGTTTAAGTTCCAAGGTCCTTCCCGTCGATCGAGTGCGGCGATTGACAGCCGATTTAGGTCAAGTTGATGGCCTTTTCGTTTTGCCACGCTCAAATAACAGCCATCGGACAAGTTTAATCATTGAACTTGACGCCTATTACATAACGGCTGATATCGACGGTCATTTCACATTTTTTTTCACCTCACAAAAAAACCGCTTCTGTCTATTTATACCTACTTAACCGGTTTTTGCTTAGTTAGGCCGTTGTATTTCCTTCTTAATTAAAAACTTGTACTATTGTTTGTTTGTTTTCTTTTTAATTTTTGTTGCCAAGTGTTTAATTTTATTTGTACACCAACAATTTTTATAATGTGACGGGATGGTTGTTATATATTTTTTTTTAGTTTGATATATTATCTATCTGTTATAAATAGTGCACTTTTTCAGTACCTCCTGCAGATTTTTTTCTGCATGCTATGCTCTAAAGCAAGTTTCTTGTATTTGAAATATATAAATATTGTTTTCCTATCGTTTGTCCCATGCTTAGTCGGGCCCACTTAATTATACCATGACTAAAGATTATAATGCTAGTCTAATAAATTAAATTGAATTAACTACCTATATAACTAACTAACTAAACTAGAGCGGTGGTAGCTCAATGGTAAGGACACGCGCCTCTTAACCGAGGAGTGCGGCTCAAACCTAGGCACATACCTCTGGAATTTTCAAATCTAAGTACGTATTTATACCAATAGCTTAAAGGTGAAGGAAAACATCGTGATGAAACCTGCAAATTCAAACGACTTTGGATTTGTAACCATGATCCAAAAATTGCCTGGTTCCCCTATCTTAGGGTTATGAAGGTCAGACTGGCAGTCGCTTCAATGTAATAACCAGATTCGCTATATCCTGGATGGTCCAAGCGGACCCCGACTAAGCACGGGACATAACGCTAGGAAGTTGATAGCTAACTAACTAAACTACACGCCACTTCCCTAGCGTGGTAGGCAGACTGTACGCCTGTAAATGTGTAAATAGATGTACATATCTGAGCAACATTTAATGCTAATTACTCACTTTCGCATTTACATTAAGTTATATTATATTAACCAACCAAAATAAAGAATATACAAGCTACTTTTATTTATAGGTACTTGCAACAATTACCAGCACATAAATACTACAAAGATCATAAAGTAGGTTACATTTATCGACATTCATATTGTCTCACTAGTTTCTTTATGTGGAAAACTGGAACATCTATCGTAACAATAATGGTATTTTGCTTCATTTTAACTAACGGAAAATTTTAGTCTTGAGGACATCTCATACTTAATATTTATATGTATCAAGAACCAACTGATTTTTAAAAATTATAACCAGACTTGATTATGTACTAATTTTATTATTTATTTATACTAGGTAGAGGGCTAATAAGCCTACGGATGATGATAAGCGATCATGATGACCTATGGACTCTTAAAATACAATGGGTGCATCTTGCACGTTGCTCCGACCTTACAAAGTTATGTTTTGTTTTGTCACCCGATTTAAAGTTCGGGCCACCGGTACAGTGATGGCCACCAATGGATAAGCACCGCCACAGTTTGCTTATTTTCTCCGAGAAGGTGATCTTACTCCGGTTGAACCGGCTCAGCTATGCTGAAGCCAATGACTTTCTATCTCCAACCACACGTCATGTCGGTCAGTTCCATTATTGTTTGTGTACAAAATATATACCTAATGCAGCATCTTATATGAAGCTACGCATTACAAAAGTAAATGGTAGTGTTACAAACTATTAACCGTATGCTCGTAGTAATGTCGTAAAGATTTTCTTAACAATGAAACAATGATGCAAAGTCATGAAGATTTTCTTGAATATTAAATAAAATTTGAACTGCGAGAATGCTTTTCGCACTTTTTCCCAATCATGGAAGATTATGTCCAATTTATTAGACTACTGAGATCTCATGAACCGTGATAGCTAGACAGTTGAAATTTTCACAGATGATGTATTTCTGTTGCCGCTATAAAAAAAAAATGGGATAAAATATTATTTTAGTGGGGCTCTATACAAAAAACGTATTTTTTATTTCAGGTAGACGCTTGAAATATTTATAAAATGTTTAGTTGTATAATGGTGCGGAATCCTTTATGCGCGGGTCCTACTAGCACTGGCCGATTTGTTTCTAACCTTTATCTTTCAAAAGAAAGATAAAAGAAAAAAAAAATTTTTCTTAGTTTATTTTCTAAGACATAAAAAGTCCCTAGTTGCAATCACTCCTAACTTGTGCCGCTGTAGATCTACACCCGTACATTGCCAGTATTTTTCCAAGTAAAAAATGTCAAGTGCTTAAATGACAATATAATGTACTGCGTACTCACTCGTATTCTACGATAATAATCTTCAGAGGCGCATACAGTCACTTGTGACCTGTTGCGTAATGCGGAGATCCAATGGCACGATGCGATGCTAAATAGTAATGTCAGAGTGAACGAAGGCTACTGGCAGACATATGGCACAAGAATTGTGTGGCATTTGTGTTCATTACTACATATTTAACCTAAGCGCTAACATTTTAATAGGATGGTAACAGCCACTGGTAATCTGTATACACATATTGATTAGTACATAAAGATCTATGACCACTCCGACAGAGTTAAAGAATATCAAAGATATCGTCTTTGAAATCAGAATCTATAATATTAATACGAACATTCCGCGGACGGAGGAGTATGCGATTTGTAACAGTTGAAATGTATATGGAGAATAAAAATATTTTTAATGAATTATGGTCGAATTTTGTCTACTGGGCTACCACTAGTTCTTAGAAAATGGTGATTCGGCCTTTATATTCTTAACCTATTTTATAGTTTTATGTATGATTGTAAAATATACATACATCGGTAAATGAATCGCTAATGCGTTTCAATCTCTGATGTATTTATAAGTATATCAACCACATATTATAAAGTCAAGAGTCATGTTATTAACAACCTCGTTCTTTATATTAATTAATATTAATAGTTATAAATCTCACCTGATTTATTAAAAAGCTCCTAAATTATTGTCTCATTCCTAGTTTTTGTCTGCTATGGATACAATCCTACATTTAATAAATCTATATTATATATACCATTTTTACCTACGCAATACTCAATAGTAAACTAGAATGCAATGACCCTAACGTACAAGACAAATAGAAATTCGCAATTTGTCATTACTAATACTTTCACCAACTAAATACATATATGACACATTAGAGACTGAGTTTTTAATGTTCCAATTACCAAATTCAATAAATATTTAGTGCGCATGCATGCGCATGCCCACTTATAAATAATAAGATCCAAATGTCAATGAAACTTTGTACTCTTTATAAGCAGCTGTGTATCTTCTTTGTCCAACAAGTCTAATAATACCCTTATTTAACCGACTTCCTAACACTTAATCATTGTATTGAATATTCAAAGCGTCCCATCAGTGTTATTTATATTTCATTAGCTGCAAGGTACGAACTGGACCGTAACTGTCATCTTATCGATCCAGTAATCGCTATAAAGACAAGCAACCTCTTATTTACATAGTCCAATGAACCGTTTAATTTTCTATCTTAGTCAAGGCGTCACCTCTAGTTACTATTCAATCAACTATTCAAACACAATAATAGACTTGAAGAATCTAGATGAAATTCTCTCTCAAAAACGTCCGTTATATTAACTGAGAAAAAACTCATGATAATGTAAATTGTGCACTAACCGTAGTAATATCAGGTCGGCTGACTTCTTTTAATCTGTAATATCCGTAGAAGAAGCTCAGAATGTACAGCGATGCACTCAAGAAGAAGACACCATATAAACCGATCTTCCGCACTAATATTCCACTTAAGGCTGCTCCTACGGGTACTCCGAGTGAATAGAACAAGTTCACAACACCTATTCGTAACGTCCTCTGTTCCTCAGTCGTGACGTCCGCTATGTAACTGAACACTCCCATGAACATAGTAAACCAGCCGCCAGCCAATGCTGGGAAAATAGCTTCAGTTACCGCTGCAACTTCTACCGGAAGTTGATGGAAGAAATAAGTATTAACAATCAAACCAATACTACTTAAGAATTCTCCAACAATAGGCAGTAGCATGCAGAATTTCCTCCGTCCAACTTTGTCACTGTATGCTCCCAGAAATATCAGAATTCCGCATGGTAAGAATGATTGCAGCACTGTCTTCCACCCAGCCACTGATGCGACTAGTTTCTGAACCGCTTCTTCTTCGTAAGTATAATTGGCTGTCTCTCTTCTCGTCAGAGCATCACACACGTGATGATCAAAACCCAAATTGACTCTGCAAGCTTTCTCCAAATACAAATTTTGCGTCGCCAAAGCAGAAAGAACCGATGGCATCACGTAACACGCCAATATTGGCTCCACCGTAATCATGGACATCATTCGCTTTGTTTTCTGGATGAAACCTAATCCCTTCCAATCATCCTCATCACTCTTCTCAGGTTTCTTTTCTTGTACTTGATTCATTTTCTCTTTTATAAAACTATTTCTAATTACGTTGGTTCTGTTTAAGTCATTGCCATTTGAACTCTTTTCAATTGGTTTGTTATTTTCTAAATTATACGTGTCAGCCGTCATCACTGCTACCTGAAACAACAAAAAACATTGTGCGATTAGAGTAAAGTATGTACTTCCACGTAGCGCAAAAACTGCTGTAGTTAATGTGTCAAATCTGACATGACTAGAATAGCAGCAAACCCTTAGTATAAAAAAGGCATTAACAATAATTGGGTAAGTACACTGTGGCGCAGGATACCGAAAATTACTATTCTCTAAAATACCTGTCGGATGGTCAAAACTCGGAAATACTAAATCGATAAAGCGAATGCTTTGACGCAATCATCCAATCTTTCACGAATCCATAGTTTAGAAAAAAATACAATTTACCCACCCCAAGGCCGCCATCTATCTAAGAGATGGAAAGTTTCAATGTTATAGTAGTAAAGAATCGGATTCAAAACATTGTTACTTAATATAGTTTGACTTTGAACTTGTTAGTACGACAACTCGTCTACGATTCTAGCTGGGTACAAACAACACAGTGTTTATCTAGTTCAAAGTCGATCAGTGGGTGAAGAAAAATGACAACAATACTGACTACTATCACTTCTACCCGACACAATATTGTTGTATCCGCGTGCCTATCAGTGTAAACTTCATATTTCGCTCAATGGGCTTTTGTACCTTTGATTGGTAAATGCAGTATACACCGGACGCTGTAATCATTTCATGATTGCCTACGTACGTACTTAACGTAATCGTCGCCGACTGTTAGACGGAATTAACTTTACCTAGACACAATGGTTTGTCGTTGTTTCTAACTAAGTCACGGAAAATGGTCGTTTCTTTTTATTATGCCGTCATGAAGTCCAGAGATGAGCATTTAATCTGTGTTTACATACATCTAACAAGCTTGTTTATGAAACACACAATACTATATGCAACTTTGAGATAAAACACGAATGGTACTTGTAATATTAAACTTGTCTTTAATGACTGCTGGTATTTTTCACGGCTTTTAATTTCACGGCTAAATCAGTTTACTGATTACGTTGCGGAAACAAATGAAGTTTGTGTTGAGAATAGTCAAAACTGAACAAATCTTACCTAGATATTTGTATTGGACAAAAGTTACGTAAACAGATTGATTACCTAGTTACAAGCAAAGAGCATAGAAAAATTACTGTAAGAGGCAATAAAAACAATGTTGCGGTTTTTGACAATACTTTTATCTTACAAGTACTACTTTCGTTCTACTGCTTGTATATATTTGAAGAAAAGCAAGGAAATTGAAATGAAAACTTTGCGATAACCTTCCGTTTTATGCGGCGATAACATTGTACGCATTTTTCTTGTTATCGTTACATTGCCATGGTAGGAACGAGTTATTTTTGTCTGCCGATCTTTGTTCATCTTCGTCTTATGCTTAATAATTAAATTGTTTTTAATAAACTTTACATGAAAATATTATTGGGATAATAAAATGTGTCATTGATATTGAACTACAACGGGTAATGTTACCGTAATCTTAAGACCATTTTAATTTGATATACAAAGATGACCAGAAAAATATTAACGTCACTTAAAAGGTAAATTAAATTTGATCAACTAAGTGATGAGTAGATGTGGCATTCAAGTTAAGTTCCGTATTCACTTTTCATTGCATACATCTACCTATACGTCAAGGCATCACAGAGCATAACCAAATTCGCAACATGCAGCATAAATGCGAGCCTAATTTAAACGTTTGACCTTCAACGTTGAACTAATCATTCTTCCTTGATCAGTCGAACCGCTAACCGAAACCACGTGAATGGCCTAGGTATTATCAAGCCAGACACAATGCTGTGATGATTCCGGTTACACCCAGGCAGTGACAGACACGGGTTATATGATGGCACAAAGCGAGCAGTACTAAAAAGTAACGCAGTGTCATCACACCGACCTCGCCATAACTGATTCCGCGTTTCAAATCAGGGTCAGATCGTGTATGTCCATTCGTTTGCATGGATCTCGGTCTATCGATAAAGGATGTTGTGGAATGCCGTGTGCATGGTCGTGAGCAAAAAACGTTTGCGAATAGATTGTATTTGCAATTGCAAGGAGGTTGGTAAATGGACTTTGGTATTATTCTATCGTTTTTTATTTATGACGTATTGATTTTGTCATGATTTTGTTAGTGCTTGACGTTTACACGTCGATCAACAAGTTTAGTGAACAGGTTCAGGCGTATTTTATCATCCTTGTTTTTACTACACAAAATTACGTTAACAGCTTAAATTGTATATCTTTATAATTATAAAGACAGAACACAAATTGAAATACTGTAATATTTTAGTTTTTTGGTTTATTTTTCTCATTATTTTTACTATATTATTATGTCAACAAGTAAGCAGTTAAACCACTTTGTCGAGTCACTACTTCTTTAGTCATATTATTCTGACATTGCGAACATTTTACTTTTAATCCTGGTAAAACAAAAATATCTGCCTTATCACAATATTGACACGGAGCCTTTGGGGAAATCTTGCGATTCCAAAACCAAGTAGACACATACAAACAATAGTTTTAAAAATAAACACTTCCAACATCATATAACATTTTACCAAACTATAAATGTATTTCACAAATCTCCTATCTCTCTTGTATTAACATACTAGCATATTAACGCAACTTCGTAACGCCCCGTTCTCGGATTTTCAACACCCATTTTTTTTCGGGCAACTTTTTAATTTTGTAAACCTTCACCTTATAATAACAAACACAACTAAAAAAGAATTAGCGAAATCGGTTCAGCTGTTCTCGAGATTCACGCTTAGCAACACATTCAGCGATTCATTTTTATTTTATAGATGTGCAGTACGTTACTAACATTCCTAATTAACCATGGTTTAATAAATACTGTAGAAATGGAATATAAACTTTAATTTCTTATTTATTAAGATGTTTGCAGCAACTAGTCAGACTGTAGTTAGTTTAAGTTAGTAGAACATTTAACTTCTTTAAATTAATAAACAGCAACATGTAAAAATTATTATTCATAAAGTAGATATTAAATTAATACTATGTATACGGACAACAACGCGTACATTGAGTTGATTCTAAATTAAGTATCTTCTTCACTTCTGTTATGGATATCAGAATCAATGAGGGTACCACAAACACCCAGTCCTTATGTTCGACGCGAAGTTTCAACTACTGCACCAAAGACCATAAAGTCATTATCATCTGCCTAGCATTATACCCTGTGCTCAGACAGGGTCCAGGATTTATTGAGTCTGGTAAACACATTGAAGCGACTGTCGACCGGATCTACGTAACCCATTTGAGTAAGAGAATCGTCTAATTCTCCTATTCGATGCTGATTATTCTATTCTAATATGTAACGTTGATCCAAATTATCTAATTTACATAGTTACATACACATTCATAAAAAGCGAAGGTGCTTTCAAAGTAACGGAACTAACTATAACTAATATACTAAAAAACTACCTTTTAATGGGTACCATTACAAGCCTTTGCGGTTAAAGTTAAAGTACCCAAGCGCAAAACGGAAAGGCGGCCTTGTCACAAATATTTATGAAATTGCAACAGAGCCTCGGAGATTACAGAGATATAATAGATTAGCTTTATGACTTAATAGCTACCGATACACCATCATCAAAATAATTAACTGGCCACTCTTATGAGTACTTAGGTCGGTTTTAATGTCGGTAATCATTTCACTGGGGTAAATTTTACAGCTGAATAGATAACAAAGTAAAATACGCGAAAAACTCTGATACCGAAGTTGAATTACAAATAACAACAAATAAATAAAAATTCTATTTATAAGTAGGTAAGTTTTACTTTCAATTGACGCATAGTTTGTTTACGGTACACTTTTGATCTTTAAAGTGGTACCTCGGTAGCTTTTAATGAGAAAGATGTATTTTTAATTCACTACCCAATTTCAAATAGACATGTATAGATAAGCGCTAAATATGATGTATTAAATATATTGTAAATGTAACATTTTATTTTAGTGCCAAGTAAATTTAATAATAACTCTCTTAAACTGTATACTTTAATAAACTAATAAATAAATTCTCCAGATTGACACACCAATTCCCTGGCTCCAAACTCAGCTTATAAGCTTATCCTATGGATACTAGGTGAACGGATAAACATACTTAAATACGCTTATAAACGTCCATGACTCGAGTACAAATGCCCATGTTCATCACCCGAAACATTTGACCATAGCGGAATTCGAACCCGCGACCCTCGAATTCGTAGGTTTCCAACCACACGAGCAACGGGTGTGTCTATTTATTTTATTTCGAATATTTAATAGTTATTCAGTATTCGTAATATTTTGCCCTCATATAGTTGTAAACTGACCATTATAAAAGTATAGAATCCTCATTCGTACGTAGTCAAATGTCATAATCAAGCTGTTGAATATTTTATAAGAATATAGTTCATACTATTCAGTTGCGGTATTTGCGTATCGCTAGAAAATAATATAGCCATAACTATGAAAGCTATTTATGCAAACCGCAACACAAACAAATCATCGTGTTGAAAAATTAAACAGGAATTATTTTCTAGATGCACGTGTGCTGTTCTTTGAAACGGAGGAGACAAAGAATAATTGTTATGAAAACAATTTCATCAACGACTTTGGCGTTCAAAGTTTAACAACAACAGGTCACTGTGGAGTTTGTAAACAATTTATTCAAAGGCATTTTAGATCGAAATTGAATAGGATGAATCAGTGAATCAGTTAATTGGAATGTAGCATGATTATCTGAAATCCGTGGATTGAAAACTATTGTAAGAAAACATTGATGGACTTGGCTGTCAGATTGTTGCTATATACGCTTAATTAGAGCGAATTTAAGCTTGGAAAACCATTTACCTATATAAATATAAAGTATGTAAATATTTACTGACTGACTCGACGGCGCATTCGGTAGTGACCCTGCCCCATGCGCCAAGAGTTGTGGGTTCGATTCCCACACAGGACAAACATTCGTATGATGAATACTTGTGTTTGTTCTGTGTCTGGGTGTAAATATCCAATATTTAAGTATATATTTGTAATACCACTGTTGTTTCTGATATCCGTAACACAAGTGCTTAAGCTACTTACCTCAGAGTCAGATCAATGTATGTGATGTAGTCGGATATTTATTATTTATTATTTATTTATTTATTTTTACCAATGTAATAAGTATATCAATATTAGTCATACGAGATAGTCGCATGAAATCTTGAAAGATTACCTTATTATGACTGTATCTTCGTATGAACAAAACAGTTGGATGATACCCTGTAACATCTACAGAATCAAAATTAAGCTTGTATGCGATGGTGGCCACGACTCATAGTAAGACACTATGAGTCGTGTTTCTTTCTAATTGTCTAATTAGAACCCTTCTTATAAACAAACGCAGTGATGAAGAAAGTTTATTTAAGAAAATATTATAAATGCAGAAACACATCCATTGATTTTTGTATGATAGAGTTTGCTTATCGATGTAACTTAATCATTCAAGACCTGTCTAGCAATTATTCAACTATTGATCATAATAGTGAGTAGGTACTCAAGTCAGATAAACAGAAAAAACAGGGTCCCATTTTCTGTTTAATGCAATATATGACCGGGCAAAAAACAAGAGGTTAGTGTAAAGATAAGGAAATTGTGTATTGTAGAAAGATATAAGCTCACTTTTCATTTTATCTAAATAGAAAGAAATGAAAAGTAACAGAATTAAAATAAATATTTTCATTCTGTTACTTTCCAAAAAAGGTTTTACTTCCATTTTCCAATGAATATATAATATCCGCCTATACGGACATCCCGTAGGTAATAAAAATAAAAATCATTTCGTAGTGTTGGCTAAAAACCCACTGTAAAATCCCTTCTTAAAAAATAACCTTAACGACATTCATGACAAAAAATCACTTTTAAAGAATGAACAATGCAAAACCACAAGAGGTCATGTGTAACCGTATCTAATTAACTTTTAAAAGATTGTAAAATACATAACATAGATACTTCTACGTACTGAGATATAAAAAATTAAATGATTACCTTATACATTTAACTCATCATGTCTTGTACAGTTTTTGCATTGTCAGACTAAATTAGACGCTTATAAGTACCTATCAACGTTTTTAAGAGAAGATGCAACAAAAAACGTTCGAAACACTTTTCTCATTTGGGGAACCCCTGAAATCTGTACTCGTTTGTTGTTGAAGTTTCTAAGAATAATATTGGTAAGCTTTAATGAGTTACTTAAAAACATATTGACTGTTTATTTTTTAAATATTGCAAGATGTAATATAATATGTATTTATAAGGTAAAGTGCCGAACTGGTTGTGCTATCTTCGTATAAGTAGTCCATGCGCAATACACCTTTAACTATTTAAAACAAAAAATTATAATATTGAGTTGGGTTAGATAGGAAACTGTGAAAAAGTAGTGACAAGTAGCTAACTTGTCGCTTTGACCTTCGTGTGATGAATAGTTGTGTTTGTTCTGTGTCTGGGTATTAATATCCATTTAAGTAGGTATATATTACCGGAAATGTGTATAATCCCGCCATTTTATACAATACCTAGGTATTGTATACATCACCAGGGTCGTTCAGGCAATGTATGAAGTACCTACTACTAATTTTTTCGCGTATTTTATACTTTACCTGGGTATTGTATAGAATGCCCAGGGATTGTATAGAATACCTATTGAAGCGCTAGGGTGAAAGGCTAGAGTCTAAGTTATAGTTTTTTGTAAAAAAAAGAGTTTGGTTAGGTTAAATTAGAACAGAACAAACAGTTATAGATATTAGTATACAGATAGCTGTTAGGTGGAATACTGACATCCAGGCTTAAAACTGTGAAAAACAATCAGAAATGACAATTGCACTATCTTATGTTTATTATTGAGCTATTTATTTGACAAACGGCAATATTTTGAGTACTTACATAATGTTTTAAGAAAAGGTCACATCGTTTGGAATCGACTTGAATTAAGATTTTTTTTTATTTTTGAACTAATTCATCATTTTCATCTTCCTAGCGTTATGTCCCGTGTTTAGACTGGGTCCGCTTAGACCATGATCCAGGATTTAGCGAGTCTGGTAATTACATTGAAGCGACTGCCGATCTAACCTTCGTAACGCTAAGATAGGGAAACCAGACAATTTTTGGATGATGGTTACGAATCCAAAGTTCATTGAATTTACAGGTTTTATCACGATATTTTCCTTCACCGTCGAGCTACCATGGTATAAATACGTACATAGATTTCAAAAATCCAGAGGTACGAGCCCGGGTTTGTACCCGCACTCCTCGGTTTAGAGGCGCGTGTCCTTACCAATGAGCTACCACCGCTCTCTTATTTTTAAACTAATTAACAATGTTCAAAACATACACATACTGAACCCTATATTTTAAAAACTGTATTCCACACAAGTGAAGCCACACGTACTAACTAGTATCTTATATTTGATCAACACCTGCTACGTATATAGCGATGTACACGAAGTCAGGTACATAGACGTTTACGTTCGGAATAGCAAGTCATCCGAAATACTAATTGAAAAAGTAAGTAAGCGATTTGCGTTCTCAACTAGATACCGTCGTTTCAATTACAGACTCGTGCATAATAAAACCACACGGGACAAACACAATGGACACTGCAATTATCCACTGGGTATGGTAAGTTGGGCAACAATGGAATGATAGCCTACCCAAGGCCGGTCCATTAAGAATCATGGAAGATGCCATTATCTATGCCGTGGAGCCTTATAATAATCACTCACAAAACATTTAACTTACACGTGTATAACTGGCACTTTTTGAAAATTATTTTCGAATAATATTGAACTAAAATAGCCAGCTTTTTAGAGTTGGATGTTTGAATTTTTTATGTTAAGCATCATAACTTTAGCCATCCCAACATAGGCAAAAGTTTATTATATATATATATATATATATATAAAGTGTACTTATGTATATAAAGTAGAAAACCTAAGATTGTTTACCTCTATAAGTTCGAAACAACAGTAAATTTAGTAAAGTAACAGACGATAGATATTTTTATAAATTTCAATTCAAACTTATTCTTATATCCAGTATTACGTATCTTATCCAGCTAGCAACGACATCTTTAAACACGCAAACATAATATTCTGCCAATATAATAGCCGTAGAGTAATTATTTCACTGGCGTAACCCATTCAATTCTATGCAACAATCACTGTCCGGACCAACAAGGGATTGAAAAAAAAAATGATTTGTACACTTTGCATAAGAAGTTGGACGTACTATCCGACACATATCTTTGTTCATAATTAATCGGTCGTATAGAACTCTTTCAAGTTAACTGACATAATAAAATTACCAAACAGAAATATACAGTACGTAGACCTTTGCTTTTTATGTAAAAAATATACCGCTTCGGTGTTTTCAACTTGGGGTCTTCAAAACTCTTTTTATATATTCTCAGTTTTTTTCTTTAAATAAAAACTATTTTTTTTTTACTTGACTCATTATTTTTTTATTGGTCTACAAGGATTCCTTATTAAACTGGAAAGACCGATTTATTATCCCATTGGGGTCTTAAAGTTTACACACGAAACTATGCGTATAGCGGCACAAAATGACAGAACACTTTTAACCTTTGTCTCTATTGATATAAGAACAAATTTTGTTTGGCAACTACTGTTTCTAGCCGTACAAGGCACTTAAGAAATCGTTGATGTGTTTTAAGATGCTGTGGTTTGTATTGTACACTGCTAAGTTAGTGTAGTTAGTTTAGTAAGTCACTAAGCCCATTGAATTAAATGATAGATACACGTTACATGTAATATTACACTCTTAAGTACTACATATCGTCGATCGGCAGTGAAAACCTCGGAAATCGCATTTGCTTAATATTTTTTTATTTGTTTTGTAAGTCACATCAGATTATTTAGCCACGAGATATTTGAATTCTTACGATTTTGTACCATTGATTACAATATTTCTTAAAAAAAAAAATAACAATAAGCAGTAGGTATTGCGATCCATATTTTTTAAGAGGCAGTTTTTTCTACGATTTACGAGGTTTTCGCTGCCGAACGACGATATTGAGAAATTACGTTTTCTATATCGTAAATTCCAATGAAAAGTAGCAAATTTTCTTCATCTTCTCCTGCGTAGGATGTTAAATGGAAAACTTTTCTACACAGCAGCGTGGGGGATGTGACATCTAGAGGTTAAAACCCGGGATCGCGAACTGAATATCGCGGTAGTGAATCCTTAAAAATCAAATAGTCGTATAACACATAAGTTTATTTATATTCTATTCTCAGCTCATTTAATATTTATCTTCGTAAGCTCTAATAACTAGTATAATCAAAATCTAATGGAATCACCCAAACTGGAAACGACATTATTAAACATTTACAATCAACATTATAAAAAATTATATACACAAGAGCAATTACTTGCAGATTTTAGTATTTGCCAAATACATATACGTGAACTATTGAAGTTCCTTTATAAGTTCATTAGTGATCAGGCGTTAAATACATCAGCGTATTCTGTAAAACCCAAAGTACTTAAACGGAGTTAGTTACCGCAACACCGATAAAAAGTGACCGTCTCGGAGTTCACTGCTTCAAAAGCAAAAACTGCTATCTGAAAAAGTTTCTTCCGCTTGTACTTGCTCTCTTCTGGTTTGTCAAAGGATGACTGGTTTTAAGAGGCGACGATAATTAAAGACTGAACATTGCAATGATTTTTTCGTTCGCTAAATTAATTTTTGATTAGTTTAGCTGGTGAGTTACCAATTTGAAACCTTTTTTATGTGTAGGCTAGAACTACTTGTATTTATTAATACGCGATAAGCATTTTAAAATGAGAGGTAAAGATCTCTTGTTTTCTTGATGCGTTTTATAATTATTTATTTTCTGATATTAAAATCCATTTTAAATATGGTTGAATTTTCTACACTAATAGAATAAAGAGATAAGATTTCATTGTTTGTTTGTATTCCATAGGCTCCGAAACTACTGAACCGATTTGAAAATATCTTTCACCAACGGAAAGCTACATTATCAGCAAGTAACATAGGCTATATTTTATTCCCATATTCCTACGGGAACAGGAGCTACGCGGAAGAAACCGATGGACGCTTCTAGTGTTTAATAAATTAAGATTTCCGGAACTTCGTTCTAACTTACAATCAAGCTATACAGCAGAATTGAAAGTGTATTGAATATGGGACTTTATGACAGTTATGAAACCAGTCTTGATTTGCCACGTTTTTGTGACAAAAAAAACAATTCCTCATTACTTACTAAACGTATTTACAGCATACATACATAACATCACGCCCATAAACCCCGAAGGGGTAAGCAGAGAAAAAGGGGCAGCAGGTCCCTTTAATCACATTCAGCCAAAAACCAAACTGGGCTGGGTTAAATGGAAAATTGTGAAAAAGTAGTGACAAGTGGCTTGTCGCCTACACAATCACATACCCAAAACCCGATATACCATTAGTCGTCTTTTACGTCATGCTAGGCAAAAACTACAGTTGGCACATTTTTTAAGTCCCAGACACCAACATGGGACAATGGGCTGAGTTAGATAGAAAATTGTGAAAAAGTAGTGACAAGTGGCTAGCTCGTCGCCTACACAATCACATACCCAAAACCCCATTTACCATTAGTCGCCTTTTACGACATGCTAGGTAAGAGAAACAGTTGGCACATTCTTTTTTAGTCCCCGACCAACATGGGACGTGTTTCATACATGTTTGTCTGCAAACACAAAATAAAGTGTATTGCTAAATATAAAAGCTTGATTTTCCTTATCAAGTGAGGTAACTGACTGGTCCATGAATAGCTAGAGGTCAAAATTTGCAAGATCCTTATGTCTTTTGGCGATTTTTTTTTTGGACGCAAAGATTAGATCGCGTCTGCATCTGAATAAATATTAATATTCAATATATGATAAACAGAATTTCTAAAACCGAGATCATGGTTAAGGCAGCCACGCGGCTAGGGACAAAATATAACGGCAGTAAGACGTCTTCTCAGGTGTTATCAGATTTTGGAGTAGATACGCACGTCTGGAGTATTTATTAGGCTTAATGGTCCTGACCATTAAGCCTAATAATACTTCAGCCTAAAGGTATAATGTACCTACTAACTATGTTCATTGCCTAGCATGTCAGGAAACGCGACTAATGGCTTATTTGTATTGGATTTGTGATTGTGTAGGCGACGAGCTGGTGGCCTGCTCCTATTGTTTGATCCTGGTAATAAATTAATTGAAATTCGATTCGACCCGCGTCACTACTGATGACATAAACTAACTAAATATTAAATTCTAAGAAAAACCATAATACGTCACACAAATTCGTGACTTGCTTGACAATCAAAAGAGTTGCATTAATAGTTTAAAGATCTTTAATCATGTGACTTGACTTTAATACCTATTTGTACCTTGAATTCGAGGCTCGCTAATGTAACTACAGAAATAGATGCAGTGAATGCAAAAATAAAATAGTGAGAGGTCTGATTGATAAAAACGCAACCCAACCAGGGCCACAGTATGAAGAGCATAAAAGTGCAACATAATAGTTAAGTCATGGTTAATAAACAAACTGGTTAAACGGTTTTAAATTAACATATATTTTTAATGGTAGGCGCTTAAGCGGCGGCAGCTCAATGATAATACATGCCACACTTGCTGTATTGCTGCCTGGGTTAAACCCGGGCATGTACCACTAGATTTTTAAATTAGGTATTTATATCATTAGCCTATAAAGGAAGACATCGTAAGGAATCTGTAACATTAAGACGACTGCGGATTTTAGCAATAATCTAATTCCAATATACAACCTCATGAAATATCTACGTGTGTATATCTACATATCGTCACGCCCGTAATTTCCGAAGGGGTAGGCACAGTCAAAGGGACAGCTAACCCTGGGCCTGAAACCTGGGCTGGAAATGAAATAATAACGGGTATATGAACGGTGGTAATAAAATTCAAATAAGTAGCAATGATTCATAGCTATAGACATACTTAAATCGTGAAAGCAAAAGTCAACTGGCCCCAACACCTAAGTCGGGTTACCCAAATACGGTCCGAACACCAAGACAGGCTGCGCAAGAGTCAATGCCCCCTACTAATACTTTCTGGAGCAGGCCATTCATAGATGTATCACTTGATAGAGATCGTCCATATTAATATTGCAAGCGTATGTCCTACAGTTCCAATCAATATATCATCGTAAGGGTTAGGGGTACCAGACAAGTCCCAATTAATTAATTAATCTATGCAAATTAGTAGAATTTAGGTCTTTATTTATAAATTCCAAAAAATAACAGCCTACCGTAAGATGCATATGCAAACACTTACAGTATTAACAACAATGACATTTTTTTGTGTCTGTTTGTTTGTTCCGGTTAATTTGCGGTTATAACAATTTTGACTTACTGTCACTTCTATTTTACAATTTTCTGTTTAACTCAAACCAATTTTTATTTTACTAACTCAGATATTGTTTTAATAATTCACAAAACAAATTTATGGATACGGCTCCGGTGTAGATAGGTACATACCGAATTATTTAAAGTGGGATGCTACTTCACCTTTCAAGATAATGTTTAAAATGCAGTTTGAAAGAGAGGATTATTATCTTTTAATATCAATCAATGTCCTACAGAAACGAGATTTGAATTAATTTTGGTTATTATAAATTCTTAAAATTACTTTTTTTATGAAATCACTCAAATTGATATTTGAGTGATTTCAGTATTTTGATAAGCAGAGAGGCTCGTTTGAAACCGTAGGTTTATTCTTTAAAGACATTAAAAACATAGATCTTTGTACAATAAGTATTTAAATCAGACTAATAATAATTTGAATTTAGTACGACGTGATGGTAATGGAACGCATTACATATTGAAACGATGCGCATAGCATATGACGTCACAAGATTGGAAATCTTTATTTTATAGCACCAATGCTAATATGATTTGAGAAAAAAAAACAAAAAGAGAATCAGACGAAATCTGCCGGTGGTATCTAGTCAGTCATTGTTAGTCAAATATATTTTAGAATATTGTTGTTTATTCTGTGGAAACGTCTTACCAAAATGTCAACAATAAAATATCCAGAGACAAACTACTTTCCTTATGCTTTAACTTTGGGGTGTCTTTTTTCATGTCTACTTTTTGGTTGGTCGATGTCAGAGTTTTTTATTCGCCCGAAAGGCTGTTGACCCTTCTAAATTTAAAAACTGCAATCTTTCAAAAACATCCGGGAGTCACACTTTAGCCCGTCTTTCAAAGCACGAAGGACTATGGACATTGTTTAATTTATCCAGTAAACATTAGCGTACTTACCTGCTTGACCAACGTAAGAAATAATAATTTACTTAGTCACTTCGTAAGTTTTGGATAATTATTCGCCATTCAATTTAAGTTAAGTATGAAGATGATTATATTATTGTATAAAGTATTCCCTCTGCCTACCCCGTTAGAGAGTAGAGTTAGTCAGTCAGATAAAATTTGACAAGGATTAAATAGAGCCTTAATATTAATAACCAACAATTTAAAAATATAGGTCCCATGTTGGTCTGGGACTTTTAAAGAATGTGCTAATTGTGATCCTTGCCTAGCATGTAGGTAAGTCAACTTAATTTGTTTAGCATTTACAGTGACACCATATCTAATTGTTCCAATTATTTGTTGCCAATTTTTGACTAGATTTCTACACTTTAGCTTATGTTTAATTTTTTATCATACTACTTCGCTATAACAATAAACCGATCATCACATTACGCCGTTGTATGACACTACAGAACCAGTTTTCAGGCGAGAGATATGTAAGTATGAATTCTGATTAGGCTTCTAGAACCGAACATCTATAACTGTTATTGAGCGCTCACGCACACTGTTAAGCTAAACACAGATATACTCTACTTATGTTCTTAGTAAAAGGCCTGGGCGCACACTTCTTTTCAACTTTTGGCAGATCGTGCAGTCTAGTGGTTAGAACTTGGCTTGGCTACGAACAAAAAGGTCGCGGATGCCGCTAGAGGAAAATATTCATTATGTACACTGTTTAGTGTCCGTAATAGCAGTACGTCTCGAGGTATAACTTGGCTGTAAATAAACGTTAAAACACCTTTCTTAATAGATACTAAGTTAACTATTAATATTTAATGAAAGTGCATTAGACGTGATCATAAAATCTTTCATTACACAACCTATACCTAATTGGTTAGTTCGTAATACCATGAAGCCGCTTATAATATCAAATGTCAACATCAGTGTATCCCTATTGGTTAAAGTCGAATATTTTTTATATAATTTTACATCTTATGATGTAGGTACGTACATGTGATGTGAAATTATATAAAAAAATATTTGCCGTGTTGTTTATGAAAATAATTTTAAAATTACGGTTATTTTATTAGTATGTTGCCAAGATTTTTTCAATAGTAAGTACATATTTAGAAGAAAAGAAGGCCCTGTAAGGGCCTGCTGCCCCATTGACTCTGCGTGGGCGTGATGTTATGTATGTATGTAAGAAGATCTTTTCCGACTAGAATTTATTATCTATTACTTCTCTCCCCTACCTTCTCCTTCACACTTCCGTAGGAATCGGAAACCCTTTGAAATAGCTTGTTTCTATTTTAAAGTAAGTATATTGATTACTGAAATTGTATATGTAAGCGTGATATTCATGAGATAAAATAAAATCAAAACAGAAAAGGTCGCTGTATCACTGAACTTTATAAAATAAAACAAAAAAAATAATTATACCAAGGATTCGAGTGTGTCTCATTCTTTGATCGCTTTGAGGGTTGCCTATATGAAGGACCCTTTTTATTTATCCATTTATTACCAAAACTACAAAATCTATCGCCAATTTATCTATCTTAGGGATATGTTAAATAATAGTTTAATTTTTACCGCTTCCATCAAATTCAACCAAATTCAATGTTTGGCTTAAATGGGTATTGTAGGTTAGGTCCTTTATAGGGCAATATTTATTATATGTAACAGTTACTCGAATTATTATGTGTAATAGGACAAAAGAAGAATAAAAAACCAGCAAACAAATAAGCGAGGAACAAGTTTTATTGAATTTTTTAATTTCTGCTCCAACAAGAAACTTAAGTAGGTGTAGTAGTATATGTATAGGATCATACTGAGTACAATTATAGTGCAAAGTCTGAAGTAAAACCGCAAATTATACAATTGTATTCTGTCAAGTGTGAGACGGACTATAGTACGGAATCATGTTTTGCATCTGGTCAGTTTTTATGAAGAAATAAAAAGGCATTTTTAAATGTCAAGCTGATTCGCAGAAGCGAAGAACAGGAAGTCAAACAGTGCTCTATATTTAGTTTTTAAAGAGACGCTCATGGTAAAAGCAATTATTTTTAGTATAGTATAAATTCCGCTAACTTAAATTGTATACAAAATAGGTATAACTGTAATTTTGTACACAATAAAAGCATATGTCTTCTGATACTTAGACTCTGTAAGTATAGGATATTTTTATATTAATTTCGTGATGACTGGTTACGAATTCTCATTTTATATCACTGATTTAGAACGGTACTAAATCGTACATACACTGATATGATACTGTCATGATAAATATATTAAGAGTCTATCTACTTCAGATTACGTAATTCTGAAACAAATATGACGCTTCCTATCACAAAAGGTTCAATACGACCTTTATTCCTCGCGAGTTTAACTACTTTCTAATTTAAAAAAGCTTCAATTTAACAAACGTATACGCTAGTCAGCATTTTTTAATTGTATTCTAGGTCCTTTGTCGTAAAACCTACGTCATACGGAAGTAATTATTTTACATGGAGTGAAGTGTTATTACTTTTTAGAATCTATTTATAACTTTAGGGATGCAATTCAGCTTTAAAATAGTTTGTGCTAGAATAAAATCAAGCTTTATTTGGTAGCTGTATAGATGTTTATAGACCATTTTGGTTTATAGACCCTTCTTGTGTTTGTAAAATATTTTTTGTAAATTGTATTTTTACTTCATTTATTTCGTTTTCACATGTATTTTTGGTACCAAATAAAAATTTTTTCTTTCTTTCTTTCTTTCTATAGGTCAAGCACGGATTAATTAATTTTAGCTTTGCACACGATTTATGATTTTTTTTTATCCATATGTTCAAACAGGATGTTCTAAGAGGATGCGGAAGCTAACAAAATAAGTATTTTCACATACACTAGGTATATAGTACCTACTTAATTTTCGGTTACAGTTACTAAAAATAAATATCATTAACCCAGTTTTATTTTTGGCCGAATATGGTTAAAAGGACTCTGTCTACCCCTTGGGAGAATACGGACGTTATATGTAGGTACCTATATAATTTATATTATATGTATTTTATAAATGATAAACATATCTACTAATATTACACCCGTATTACAAATACATATATATATAGATATATATAAATACATAACTACATATATTGTATCTAGCTTAAAATATTTTTTTGTAAATAATTAGCGAAAATCTTTTTATCCTCAAGACATTTCGCCTTACAATATTTAAAACAATAAATATAACTGAAAATATTCGAAAACATCGAAAAAAATCACCAGTAGGTTGTTGTTATTACTCTTGCTATTCAAAAGATCTTATAAAAAACACGTCAAAACGGGTTTTTTATATGCACCAAATTCTCATCAATAAGACTAACAGAAATTAAATCTCAAGATACTAATATTTATTCTCTAAACTCAGTGTATAATAATAAACTTTGCTTTTAAGCATGAAGTGCTTAATAATCCTATCCATAGCCTACATTTTCCAAAAAATTACAAGTCTCACATTTATACAGAAGGCTTTTGTGTCCGTAAACACATACCAACATTGTCCCATAAATTATTAGTTATTTAGTTTTACACACCTGTAATTTCCCTGACAAGTTAACATCTAACCGGCTACTTGACAACGGAAACCCTACTATTTATTATTAATGCTACGTCATGAGTTTTAAACACGAGTATACACATACAAACTGACAATAGAATTGAGCCGCATGGAAAGCATAAAGCAGAATGCTATTTTAATTAGAGCAGCATTAAATAACGTCCCAAATATTTTCCCTATTGAAAAGGTATTCGGGCTAATTATTATCTATTGCTATATGTACCTAAGTAATTTTATAACTCAAAATAGATAGATTAAGCAACTGATCATGTATTAAATAACTTAAATACTATATGTACTAATACTAATAAAATTTACTTAAAATAAGCATTTATTTATATTTTTATAAAACACCTTGACCTAAACTAATACTACTATGAATAAAGTTGTTGTTGCAGTAATACACATAGCATCACGCCCATAATCCCCAAAGGGGTACACAAAGTCAAAACAACAAGTTTAACATCGAAGTAATTGAATAAATTCATTTGATGCGTATATATAATGTTGAATAAATATCTTTTACATCAAAAGCTTAAATACCTTCACCTTATGTTAAATGATTTTCTTATATGTAATATTAATATTGCAGCCTTGGTGTAATTGTACCGAATTAAAAGTTTAATAACATAAAACTTCGTTGATAATTAAGAATAAACAGCCAACATCTGTTTAATTATTAATTTTAATACAAAACATTATTTCGACGCTTAAGAACCAAGACCATCTATCTACACTTTTGGCGCTTTTTACTTTTTAATGCAGTTATTTTTATGATTAATTTACGCATCGTTTCCTTTGATCAGTAACCTCAAATTCGCATTAAATAAGAAGTTATGAAAAAATACCAATACCACCTAAGTTACGTGACGTAATAAATTTAAGGAAATAAAACGTTTTTTTCGTCTCCTGTGAAGTGTGACTTTTTGTAGATAGATGGTCTTGGTTCTTAAGCGTCGATTTGTTTATTTCAATTTTCATTGGCGAGAGTAATAGCTATACACAACAGTATTCTTCTTTTATTTCAATATTCTTAGTAGAGAACTTAATTTTATGTACCTATTCGAAAAAAATATTGTTTCAATTATTTTTGTTGTAAATTATTTTATTTATTCTCGTGCAAATTTTATTTGCGAGTATATTTGCTATGTAACATAAGTAAAATTGTAAAATCATCATTTCCATTTTCCGATCATTTTTTTTTCTGGCTTTAATTTCGATCTCGATTTCTGAAATCGTACAAAATCGTAGTAAAAATTCCCAAATCGGAACTTACCAATTATTCCTATTAAGAACTTATTCACAACCTTCTGTTCATCACTTCACCTTTTCAAAAGAATAACACTTTCTAACGTTCAATATTGCATCCGTGTGCGTCGAATACGGTCGATAGTTCGTGCGGTGCGCAGGAGTCGACGCGCGCGTTCGCGTCTGGCGCTTAGGTGATTGCGGTTAGTTTGCACCGGCTTACGTTCTTAACCATTTCGACAAGTCGACTAGCGGATGTCCAGCTAGCAGCGAACATTGTCAATAAGTCAAAGGCTACTGAAGATTGATGATCTTCATGTCTAGGCTCTTGCATTAGGCATAAGTTGTCGCTAGTTTTTGGTTGAATTTTTTGTTTGATTGTAGGTCAAACTAATTAAATAGAATTTTGATTTTTACTTTCGAAAAAAGTTTTCAATTCTTTTATTTTCTAGCACTTTTGCGCTTAATTAATTTTACGTCCTTTATATTAAACTGTTCAATATTTTTGTATACCTGTCTAACAATAAAGACAATTCCAGGCATAGTCAAATTTTAATAATTTTCTACTGTAATTTAGTAACGTAACATTAAGAAAATTATTGCATTAACGCTAGAAATTCTTAAGTTTCTTACTACTGGAATTATTATTAATTAATACATGTTTGACATAAAGCCCAAGAAGGGTAGCTTAACGGACAGTAACTTTTAAGGAACACATAAAAGTTGGAAATATCGTCATAATAATCAACAATTTAGGTATTAATTTAAATAGGTACCGCTTTATAAGTTAATCGTTCTGTATATACTAATGTTTTTTACATACATACATACATCACGTCTATAATCCCCGAAGGGCTAGGCAGAGTCAAAAGGACAGCAGACACCTTTAACCAAATTTAGCCAAAACTAAAACTGGGTTGGGTTAGATAGAACATTGTTAAAAAGTAGTGACAAGTGGCTAGCTTGTCGCTTAAACAATCACATACCCAAAACCCGATATACCATTAGTCGCCTTTTACGACATGATAGGTAAGAAACACAGTTGGCACATTATTTTTAAGTCCCAGACCAACACGGAACATGGCACGGAATGTTTTTAAATGTATCATGTATATTTATGGAGTGTTATTTAATTATTGTTCCACTATTACATAAATACACATTATCATACTATCCGTTACACGACAATACTTTAAAACAGCAATCAATATGTACTTTTATTTGAATATAGGTAATATTTATCTTTATTGTTCTATGTCCCTTGTCGGTCTGGAACTTTTCAAGAATGTGCCAATGTGTTGCTTGGGGCTAGGATGTCCCAAAACGAGACTATTTGATTATCGCGTTTTGGTTATATGATTGTGTAGGCGACGAACTAGCCACTTGTCACAACTTTTTTACTTTAATTTTCCATCTAACCCAGCCCAGTTTTATTTTTGGCTGAATGTGGTTAAAGGTGCCTGCTGTCCCTTTGCCTCTGCCTACCCCTTCGGGGATTATGGGCGTGATGTTATGTATGTATGTGATATGTGTTCTATGGCGTCACCCCACAAGGAAGGAAAGGATTAAATGTACCTATCTTTTTTATATTAAATGCGTATGAAAGCCGTATAGGTGACAAAATAATTATTTATTCTGATTGGATATCCAAATCACGCTTTCAACCCCCGTATGAGTAGGCGAAGTCTGTGGTGCGATTGCGACACTAACCACATTGAGCCAAAAAAAAAATGAGTCGGATTAGATGGAAAATTAAATAAACAAATCAATATCAGACTACATCACATACATTCAACGGACTCCGAGGTAAGCTTAAGCACTTGTACGGATATCAGAAGCAACAGTGGTATCACAAATATATGTATACTTAAATATTGAATTTTATCACCTAGACACAGAACAAACACAAGTATTCATCATACGAATGTTTGTCCTGGGTGGGGATCGAACTTGCAACTCTTAGCACATGGGGCTTGGTCACTGCCGAATGCGCCATCGAGCCAGTCAATTAGTGAGTAGTTGCTAGCTCATGTTGGTCTGGTACTTAAAAGAATATGTGTTTGCGTTCCTTGCCTATCATCAAAAGACGTCTAATGGTATATCAGGTTTTGCGCAGATGTTTGTGTAGGCGACGAGCTAGCCACTACTTTTTCACATTTTTTTATCTAACCCACCCCCTTTGTCTTTGCCTGCCTATCCCTTCGAAAATTACGGGCATGATGATATATAGATATGTATGTTGTTGCTAGCTTCTCACCTCCATTATAAACCTAACGCCCAATACAAATTTTGTCGTATTTTACGTCATAGGCAAGATACATAGTTGGTAGATTATTTTTGGGTCCTAGACCAACAAAGGAGAGTTACTATGTATGTTAACACAAAAATTTTATTTGAGTCACTCACACCTACATTTAAGAAAAAAAAAAGAAGTAACACATACGAGTAGATATAGGTATGTATGAAAGTTGTCTCTGAATGCCGAGTTACCAAGCACGTATTGGATTATGTTTATTGCATTGACCTACAATCTGTACAAGCTATGTTACCCTGCTTCCAACCGTCCATGCATAACTTAGTCAGCGTCGGCTTGTGGATTTAGGTTGGCTAGCTAGATGAACATTTGGCGCCTCCTATACTGTCAGTTGAAAAAAAAAAATCAGTCGAATTGAGAACCTCCTCCTTTTTTTTGAAGTCGGTTAAAAACACACACTGCACCTATGCACCTGTATGCGCCCTGTATCCCTCTTAAGGGGTGAACGCAAGAGGGATACACGGCGCATACTTAATCCACCTGTAGCTAAGCACGCCAGCTAGAAGCCTTCACAATTTTAGTATCACAATTTTAAAATCAATAAAAATAAAATACTAATTTTTAATTACCCTTGACCTCTCGAGAGGCGCGGCTCATTACACCCTATCTGGGCTGCTTATAATATAACCATCATCGCCCCTTTCGCAGATGTATGCTTTAGGAAGGGGGAATATTAAAGTAGACATAATTTACAGTAGGTACGAGAGTTTTCTTTTTATGACTCATTTAGATTAATTAACTTTAAATAATTGCTGTAAATAAATAAAAATGCAAATATAGGATACTCTACCAAGGGAAACGTGCGAAAAGTATCGGTTCTCAAACTTCTCAGATTCGTGCGATGACCGAGAGCCCCTTAGATTCGTACTCTGAAGTCAACAACCGGCGACCCTCTTGTCGCGCTGTCGTCTCTTGTCGGATCTCCCACCTGCATGGCGAATCCTCAACAAAACCTTCAAAGGGCCGACTACTTGCGAAAGACCTCGCTTGTGTTGTAAGCGGCAATAGTGTTTTGCAATTTACTGATAATACTAACTGCATATCATCAAGCGTAAATCCTGAACGCTTATCTTACGCTAAATGAAAAAAATGCCATCTGCTATAAATAAATTTATAAATTCCTTTTTTAATTCATTCAAATAATTTTATATAAACATTATAATTAGTAGTGTGCGTGTACATCACGTAAACATTTGTCCCCAGGGGGATTCACGGAATCAAAGGTTGTGGATCTTTTGATTTCGTTGCCAGGGTCTCTGACCACTTGACCAACCAATCTGTCTTATGGTATTCATTAGTTTATAAATTTAGTCTAATCAAATTGGACATGACTACTAAATAGACTAACAGATTATTTTTATAACAGTTTTTGGAAACTTATTAAACATTTCAATTAAACAGAATCCACATGTATGTGATTAGATAATATAATATATACAACATATGTATTTGGTATTATTTTGGTTTTTATCAAAACAAAAAATAAGCAGACGTTTTGTGAATTTTTTGATATGCTGTATTCATTTTTCCCCTTTCCATATCTGATATAAACTATACATGTAAATAAAAATACATGGCCTGGTGGTGAAACACGATTTTATTTCTTACTGGCTTATAAAATTCAAACAACTATGAAAACAAATAAACATGAAAATTTTATTCACAAGAAGTACATTTACCAAGAAAACCATTAAAACGCAGATCCAAGCGATCGTAAATCGTTTTATTTCAAAGTTTCATACATAATGTCATGTAATACGTAAATTCCCATACACATATTAAAAAATCATATAGAATCGATATATGGTCACAATTTCAATATCAAGTACAACATACCTACATTGTATCTTATTTAATAACAAAGAGCTTAACTATAATTAAATCTGTTTGTCATTCTTAACAGCTGACTTTTATATCTAATGCCATGTTGTGAAATGCTACATCTAAAAAATAATAAGTCTATGGCCCACGCAAAGTTTTGTTTAAACGCCATGGATATTAAAAATGTTATGTAATTTAACTAAACTTGTATGCATTTTTTTATTGTTTGTATCCCTCAGTTAACATAATAATCGATTTTGAATTGTTTCTTAGTAATTATTAGTTTTATAATTGATTGTGGTGAAAATAATGTTTTGAAAACCTACATAACACATTTTGCCGTTTTTTCCAGGAAAGATCGATAACATTGTGACAAAACCTGAAATCTCAATTTGTCCCATCTATTGATATATGTAGAAACCTCCATTACAAATAACAGTTCGTGATTATGATAATTCATTAAAAAAAGTAAGTTACGTAAACTTGGTAGGTTGTGCTGTCATTAGGGCACAATGAAACGTACTAAAATCAGTCCGTAAAAAATTACCATTGTCATTTTTCTATGTACAGACATGTCTCATTTACAAAATGTCACTTTAAAGTAAAGCTACCTATAATATATGTCAGATAAAGAAAACTATATTAACTAAAAACAAATCCATTTACTGATAATTTATCGTACCTATAGGCATATTCGATTTGTAACATGACATAACCACTGTATTGATAGTAATGTAATAACGTAACACTGGTTTTAAATGACGCCTCTCTAGTCAACAAAACTAGCAAAGGTGAAGTGTGAAAGGTTAAAATAAAAAAATATATATACATAATATGCTCCAACCTATAGTTCCAATGTACGAGAGTATATGGTAAAGTTCAAGTAAGGTCGTTAAATAAACGACCTTCAACATTGAATCTTGTAAAAAATCCTCCACAGTTTGGTCTCAAAAATAAATAAACCCATCTACTTAATTTAACCACGAGCAGGATTCTGTAGTAGATGATTCGAATATTATTTAATGTGATTTCAGATCTAAGTCAATGTGTATTTCAAAATAATTTTAATAGTTACTATATTACTAATTCAGAATGAAATAAATACAACTAGCATTTGCCTGTGACTACGTTTGCATGTAATTAGTTCTAGAGAATCTGTGGGTTGTCCAATACCAAGAGATCCGTATTTTTTTTCTAGAATAAAAAATAGCTTATCTTAGAGTTCATTGAAGATTTAATGGAAGTGACCCTAAATTGATCATCTTATTTTAATTACAAGTTCGCCAGTCTTTTTTCATTAACATATAAGACTATCAAACCTTATCTTCACTTATCCCTTCAACTTCATTAGCTTTTCCTTGTGGTAACTCATTTGTGACAATATCCAAAGATCCGTTCTTACTTAAACCACACACAGACAGAACTTTACTGCCAACGTTATGTTTCTTCACACAATACAATAATATAATTAGAATAGTTAGTAATACCACTACCGAGCCTACAATTATCGGTGCACTTTGATCCATGTCAGTCACTTCGGCTTTGATAAGCTTAGCGTTTTCTTTTTGAAGGAACTCTTGAAGCGTTGAAAAGTACTCTAGTATGCCCTTTGACGATAATTCTGTTTCTCCAGTCATCACTTTTAATACTGTCCTCCAATCTTCACTAGCTCCCATTGACATGCCATCGCTGAAATAATAATAAAGTTTAAATCTTGACACAAGAAAACTAAACTAGGTTCACGTCATTTCCTTAGCGGGGTAGGCAGAGAGAGAACCGAACGATATACATCACGGTCCTTTTATAATACTTGTATTACCAACAATGCAATAGTGGAATAAATGTACGATTGAATATTTGATGCCCTTTAAAGTATTAACACCTCGATCAAAGGTATTATTCGAAAAGGTATATTTAAGAATAGATCATTTCAAGAATAGGTATTTTTTTTGGCGTAAGCCATTTTGCGAATAGGTCCAATATCTACTAAACCAAATATAATCATAGACTTTGTCATGGATAACTACTGAGATTATTATCCCGTACCCTGAAGTAGTTGATATGAGAGAACTTAAAACAAACGATCGGAATCAAGGGTTACAGCTGGGGATTTCGATGCTGGAACCAGCAATACAGCTGGGCCGAGCACAATTTTGCTGGATCTAGCGATAGGTGCTAGTTCAATAAACTACCACAAAGTATAGATTAAAATTATGCATTAAATCATTTTTAATGAGTAGGTGCTATTACAAGATTGAAGAATTCCTCAATGACAAAGATTTATGGTTAACTTCATAATGAATTGTTCATCTGCAGTGATATCAAGTCTCAAGTGTAGATTAATAAAGTTTACAAAATTGTATAATTGGCATTTAAAAGAGTAACTATCGAGTTTCTTGCCGGTTTCTTTTCGATAGATTCTACCTTCCGAGCCGGTGGTAGTATTATTTGTTCTTTTTTGTATTTTGACTATTTATAAGTGCTTTCTTGAAGCCTATATAAATAAAGATATTTTGAATTTGAATTTGAATGCCCCTGGATTTTAAAATCTACTGGAGATTTGAATGCTAGAAGAAGCAATCCAGCATCATATGCTGGATCGAGCAACGATTCCGCTGGATTGCAATCCCTAGCTCCAGATTTACAATTTTACACAAGCCCGTTCCAGTATGTTTAATGTCAGTTGACCGACATGATATTTCAACAAAACAATAAATCTGTAGAAAATTGCATTCATAGATTCACTTTTTTATTTCAAAGTTTAAGAAGCTAAAAGGATACCTTCTAGACAATCGCAGGGTTTATAAATAAACCGATGAATTTATACAACAGAAATATTAAACTGGTCTATAGTGAAGCAAGCTCAAGTTTAGGTATATTGTCTTATAATAAAAAAAATGATATACCATGTTATTACAAATATGAAGTTTAACTAACTTTTAATTAATATTTATCATTGCTAAGTATTGCAGCTGATAATAAGCCCATCGACTTGCATCTTACGTATTTGACCAAGTTATTTTAATTATAAATATAATTTACAATAATAAATAATAGTGGTGACTTAGTGTAAATAAATACTCGGTACAAGAAGCAGTCGAGGCGCTCATAATAGCTGTAATTATATAATTATTACTATAATTTTATAGTTATTGCGTATAGCGCAGGACAATCCGTATAATTTAATTTGACATCTACAAGCAAAATTGACGCTTTTATAATAATTGTTTAATAAAAAGAGCGATGGTAGCTCAGTGGTAAGGACACGCGCCTCTTAACCGAGAAGTGCGGGTTCAAACCCGGACACGTACCTCTGGATTTTTCAAATCTATGTACGTATATTATACCACTAGCTCGACGGTGAGGGAAAACATCGTAATGAAACCTGCAAATTCTAACAAATTTGGATTTGTAACCATGATTTTGAACCAAAAATTGTCTGGTTCCCCTATCTTAGGGTTACGAAGATCAGATCAGAAGTCGCTTCAATGTAATTATCAAACTCGCTAAATCCTGGATCATGGTCTAAGCGGACCTCGTCTAAGCACGGGACATAACGCTAGGAAGATGGATGTTTAATAAAAAATTGAATTACGTCCTCAATAAGGTTTGTCAACCGCTCGTTTATCCTGCTTATTTAATATTCCCGTATTGTAGTATAAACAACACGGGAATGTTAAATAAGTAAGAATTTATTATTTATATTATCTGGTTTCCGTTTTAACTATTTAAAAATTGTAAATATTTACATCAATTATCTGTTTATATAAACATCCCTCATGAATATATAATGTAAATATAATATGAGGATTAAAAAAAAATATATATTTATAGACCTGTAATTTATTCGTAATTTCGTAAAAATATATCGTCTCAACATACAACTTATTGCATCCAGTGAAATTACAAAACAACTGAAATTGGTTCATCATTGTAAGAACCCTTAGGTTCTTACAATGATGAACCAATTTCAGTTCATCATTGTTTGGTTCATCATTGTAAGAACCCTTAGGTTCTTACAATGATGAACCAATTTCAGTCAACGTCTTAACGTTTGTGAAAAGTCTGTGCGTTATAATACCACGGGTTTCGCATTAACACGGGACATGCATGTGTACACTTATCAACCGCACGTGCTGTTTTATGGAAAGGAAAATGACATAAAAACACAAACGCCTTGCCGTTTATTTTTAACATTGTACCTGATGGCAACATAAAAACCTTCACCTTCCACGACACAGTAATATAATTAAAAAGATAAACATAGCATTGCCATTGGTTTAATATTTTTCCTTTAAAGCTAAATGTCTGCAGGACAAGCTGATCTTGAATTTACCTCGTTTGCTTAATTGAGAATCGTTTAATAAATAATAATAAATTAATTTATGTCATTCCTATTTTTTTTATATTCGTGATATTTATTCCAGGAATAGCTAACGTATATTCTCCCTCTGATACAGGTGCTATTATGTACCATATGCCTGAAATAAGTATATTAATAATTTATTATTATTATTTATATGATCCCTGAAAGTTCTATCTACATTAGGAATCCCTTTTTTCTCTCAATTAACTTCATAGTAAACTATGTTACTGCTCCTATTTTATCTGGCTGCTAATTTATATGCAATATGACCTTTACTTCTGAAGGTAAAAGAAACACCGCTAGATGTCACTATGCTCATCTAAATAGCACAAGCATTCGTTTTCCTGGGACGATATATTGGGGGCCCCATTTGTTCGGCAGTTGCATGAAAGCATGCATTTAAATGTTTGATGAATAAAAAATTAGCATTTATAAACATCACATACATTGATCTGCTAAAGTAAGGCCTATGCACAAGTGCACATTATGGAAATCAACATACACCCATACATAACATCACGCCCGCAATCCCCGAAGGGGTAGGCAGAGTCAAAGGAGCAGCAGACCCCTTTAACCACATTCAACCAAAAGTAAAACTAGGCTGTCAATCAAACTGTGACAAATATCTATTCCACTAACAATTATTTTTCTCGGAGTGGAAAGCCAATGCGCTCCTTGGGTTAGACATGAAGTCTGAACCATTGCACTAACAGGAAAGTCGACCTTGAATTTGTTATGATGCAAAGCACTATCGTGACGTCAATCACTTGTTTTATCTAAAATATTAAAAACAACAAACGTGAAGGTACTAAATGTAAAATATACGTGCTCGATCCCCAGTCATATGGCACATTCCGGCTATCGTTTGTTTATGAAAATGACTGGTACATTCATACTCATACCCTTACACCCGCAATTCCCAAACGGGTAGGCAGATTCCATTCTTAACCCATTACAGCACAAAATTTATCTAAAAAATGAAGATGAGTTGGATTAACAGCTTGATGGCGCATTTCGTAGATAGTGTCCCTGCCCTATGCGTCGAGAGTTGAGGGTTCAATCCCCACCCAGGAAAAACATTCGTGTGATGAATACCTGTGTTTGTTCTGTGCCTGGGTGTTAATGTCTTATAATTAATTATGTATTTGTAATACCACTATTGATTCTGATATCTGTAACACGTGCTTAAGCTACTAAGCTCGGAGTCCGATCAGTGTAAGTGATGTTGTGGGATATTTATTAAAAAAAAATAGCTCGTTCGCCTACACAAATCACAGACCTAATACCCAATAAACCATTAGTTGAACCAAGAAACACAATTCAGACATTCTTTTTGTCCCAGACAAACGTGACAATGGAATAGATACGTTTTAATAATTACCTGAGAAGTTTTCCTGCTTCCTTGACGCCGTATATGGAACATTCGTGCAGAGGACCCGTGTAGTTGGCACGTCTGCATAATGACAGCAAGATCTGGAACTCGAGGACATGGGACACCAGGTACCTGTGAATCAAATGGAAGTTACGGAGATGTCAAGTCAATAGTGTAGAGAATATTGTTCGCAACAAATACAAGCAGGTTTGTTTCGTATCCACTTTGAAAACGATCTATGTATATCCACTTTTTCATGTTACCAGTGTTCTATAAACACTCTACGCAAAAAGCTATTTGCAGGCATCCTAGAGGGTTAAAGTCTAACTATTGCTCAAGCAATAAAGCTGTCATAGTATAGTGCGCAGTTACTCGAAATTCAGGCTTAAATGACTATCTAGACGCAATATTTTGACATTGACGCAGTGTTTTCTTCAGTTACCCATATGTGATAGATTTAATTTTAAGTGTAGTTCACCATACTTAACTAACCTTATTGGATAGCGGACATCAACAAATAACAATTACATTATCATCTTAGTGGTTTTAACTAAGCTGGCAACCCGGCAATTCTAATGTTAAGATTTATAAATGTTTGTGTGTTTAAATATTTACTTAGTCATAACTCAACTAAACGCTTCGCCAGTATTCATATTCATAAAATTTATCAAATAGAGACTTATATCCCAATTATGTGGATTTTTCTGTGGGATAATATCCCACTTAACTTAATTTTAAGTCTACACAGGAAAGTCGTGGCCAGAAGTTAATTTATTATAAAGATAAACTACTCCTTTCATATCAAACGCCTTACAGCCCTTTGTCGCTGCTTTACTCTACCGTGTATTTACTATGACACTCCGGAATAATGAAACATGACATCCATCCAACAGTCACGTATGAGCTGTTGTCATTGCGGAAACACAACTAGCAACTTTCGATGGCTCGCTCCTCATTTGTGTGACTTGCATTATAATTTAATTATAATAGTTCGTTAAGCGATATTGCTGAACATTCTTCCGCATTCGACTTTGTTCGTGTAGATTTCGATCTGCCACGCATTCGTCGCTCTTGTCAGCCTTATTGAGAAAAATTGGCAGAAACTACTGAATAGTCAAGTTATATACTATATTATCTCGAATAAGGGATACAGTCTTTGCACTGAAGCGCTCCGCAAAATACCTACCTTTATAACTATAATTTTGCTCATAAAGATGTGGTTTATGAATTTGAAATATATTGTGGAAACATCTGAAACGAAAGCATTCTGAATTATCACGAATAACAGATACAATTGCTCTAAAGTGACCACGGACGTTGCAACGGCCGAAACGTCAAGCTGTAGGTAAGTATCTACTCATGTACATAATATTGTGTTCAGTCCCGTCAGTATTAAGGAGTATTGCCTATGTTTGCCTTGACCAGTGAGAATTCTGGACACCTAATCCCCCTGCATAGCCGAAAAGGCTATGGAGGTATCACAAGTGTGATACCTCTGGTGTTGCAAATATACTCGTACATAGACTACAGTAGCATGACAGTATTTAGATACAAGTTTGTTTGCCACTTATAGTTGTTTAAAATCTTGACAAAAGAGCGTAGCTTTTGTTTTAGAAACTGGTTTATAACTTTAATTGTCATCTAATCACTTGGTATCATCTGCCTTATCATGTATTTATCTTTAATCGCATCACACATGCCTAATTCTACTAATTTCAGCAATGGTGCCTTCCTAATACGTTTCTAAAATTGCACTGTAATGAACATAAAAACTAGTTATTCACATCAAATGGCCGTTAATAACATTTTTCATCTTGGACAATAGCTGGATACTTTTTGCTCAGATACAAAATACACGTGCAAAAAAAAAGTGACTCTGCAAATATTGTGGTAAATTTGATAGCAATTCCATGTTTATACACACAGCGACGATCACAATAAATATCTATATCTATTTCAATCGATACTTAGGTACTAACCTAAATGTACTTTCATAGTTCAAAAATATTACGTTATCTTTAGCACAAGCATAAGCTTAGTTTGGAACTAGGGAATTGGTGTGTCAGTCTGGAAAATTAATTAATTTATCTTTGAATTATTTTTTTTAATGATTTGATTTTAACGTTTTGAATTAAAATATTATTTTGCTTTTTCAGAAATAGTATGAACAGAATTTTCATTTTAATATTTTCAGTTTTTCCTCCTTAGAGATTTAATCAAAACTGCTTTTTTTGATAATATAAGGAACTGATGTTCTTTAGGATATAAACAGGCACTAAATAATATATCATAATTAGATCACGTACCTATTTTTAATGAGTTATAAGTAATTGTAGATATGTTAGCCTATGCAGGGGGGTTAACCACGCTTGCTTAATATCGAATAGGTAGATAGGGGACAAAAATTAAGATGCCTAGTCTTATGTGTTTTGCCAGGTATGGTATTTTGTCATAAATATTTTTCGAACAATAATTTGGAACATTTGCATTGCGCCTAGTAATAGATTCTTAAAAATCAAGACGACGAGTAATAAAAACGTTTTGGTGCAAAATCATAAAATGCCGAAGCTTTTTATCCAAAGTTATTTTTATCTTGTTTGAATGAAACCTTACAAAAACACTTGCGTCCATTAAATACTAGTTATTACTCGTTGCACCATTAATCTCATTAATAAAACTCGTTCCTTTTGGAAATTTTTATTTTTTTATACATGTCCCAAAATTTTATTGATAGAAAAAAATACTTAAATATTTTTATTTAGAATTCGATAAATAATAATAAATATCAGACTACATCACATACATTGATCTGACTCCGTGGTAAGTAGCTCAAGCACTTGTGTTACGGATATCAGAAACAATAGTGCTATTACAAATATATACTTTAATATCGGATATTAACACCCAGACACAGAACAAGCACAAGTATCCGTCACACAAATGTTTGTCCTGGGTAGGGATCGAACCTACAACTGTTGGCGTATGGGGCATTACCTAATGCGCCATCGAGCCAGTTAAAATAAAGATGGGTACTTTTGAATATTTTATAACAAAAAATTTACAAAAGTATTTTGATAAAGGATAACGATATTTAACAGCAAGCACTGAATACAGATCAAAGGTCAACATGGTAAATATGTCGCAATCACCGTAAAATTATAGCGCGATTATATTTACTTTTACCTTCGGTATTACTTCTACACATCGGCACACAGTCTAATAAACGACAGTAGAACCACAAGTCAACTAATACATAGCGTAGCTTACTGTAGCCCATGTATCGACTTAATGTTACTTTAAATAGATAGATAAAAATTGAAAGAAATTTATTCATCACAAATAGCACTTTTAAAAACAAGAAAATGAATAAAGAACTGAATAAACGTACTTCTTTTGGTCGTTTGGAGATAAACGCCGTCTCAACATTCATTGTAGCCAGGTACGCAAACATATCAATTTATACCACTACAAATACGAATCAATAACAACGTAATGCATCGAAAAATAATTGGATGTATAAATCCTACAGAAATATTATTCCCACACCCCTACAACATAATCTTTTCAAGGGAAAATATCGATTCTTTTAAAATTAAATCCAATAAATATCAGCAAAACTTATTTACATTACTAAGTAAGTACCTATATATTTTCACTAATATGAATATTACACAAAATACTAGGTATTTTCATTATTACATATGTACTTAGAAAATCTAACCAATTGAAATTATAACTTTTTTACGGCAGGTAACTCTACCATGAAACAAAACATGGAAAGTAATCTTGTTAAAAAGAAAATGGGGGCAACGCGGCCGGGGGCAAACCGGAATAACAAATTTTTCAATGTGGGGGCATACGGGCCGGGGGCAATACGGCATGGGGCCATACGGGCCGGTGGCAACCCGTAATGGGGCCATAACGGCCGGACCCGAAAATAGTCCGGTCAAAATTATTCCAACTTTACAGTCAAAATGCGAATGTCTCACTGTTCATCATTGTACTGCAGAACCATGGCAAAGTGGCGTTAATAACCGTGCTGGCAACAACTTACGTAATGTACTGGACGTGGGACACGACGTGGTACTTGGCCGCTGGGTCCAGGTCACTCTCGTTCCTTGGCACCGGCGGTGATACTCCGGTCTCGTTCATCCTGGATAATAAGGAGTTCTTGAATACATAATATTGTTTTTATTTATCTCGCTAGCATATAGTTACGTGCTATTAGAACCAAAATAATATTATCAGATACGATTCGGTTTCTTCAGTGTAGCGATATCAATTTGTAAGTTTGAAGGCGCAAAAAGTGTACCGACCAAAATACAAATTAACAGATCTTTCTTTAAGTCCAATTGAATATTGATTCATGATTAAGTTACAAACAGGAATTATTTATTCCATTCATACAAGCTGATAAACAGAGAACGTTTTTGTAGGTACTTGAAGTCCTGTTAGGAAATGTCACATTTGACTATTACCCTAGAAGAGTGAGATCCCAGTCACCCCAGACTTACGTTATTTTAGGAAAGATGACATTTTTGGATCGTTAATATAACATAAACTTAGAAAGAAATGGATACTAGGCTGAAAGCGAGACCGTTTTACATGTAGCCGGTATCAAAGGCAGAAAAAAACCATACTAACTTACCTCAAAGTAGGAAGGCTGGTTTTTATATATGTATATTGTTAAGTATAATATTTCAAAATATTTCCCAATAAGCCAGAACATCCTCCCAGACTAGTTAAAAGTTCCGCTGTGCGAGGAAGCGCAAGATTTATATTATACTACCGATCCTAAAAATGCCATCTTTCCTAAAATAACGTAATTCTGAAATGACTGGGATCGTGGACTATAGAGCGAGTCAGAGCCTTCAAATATTATAGCGACTATCATAACTTTTGCCAAGAAAATAATCTAATAAACAACACATCGTCATCCTCATCCTCCTAGCGTTATATCCCTTGCTTAGCCGGAGTCCGCTTAGACCATGATCCTGGAGTTAGCGAGTCTGGTAATTACATTGAAGCGACTGCCGATCTGGCCTTTATAACCCTTAAATAGGAAAGCCAGGCAATTTGGGTAATATTCCATAGTTATTTTAACGTGCAGGTTTCATAACGATGTTTTCCTTTACCGTCGAGCTAGTGGTATAAATACGTTCATACATTTGAAAAATTCTGAAGTACGTGGCCTGGTTTGAACCCTATCGATAGTATCGATACTATCTATAGTATTGCGCTAACAAAGACATCCATACTATCGATAGTATCGAGCGCAAAACTATGAATTTTTCGGAAACACTACTAATGATAAACAACGTCCGTATTAATTTATTATCACACGCATGTGATTGTGACCACAAATCACTACATTCATCCCCATGAAAATAAGCTTAAGCAGGATATCCCGGTAATACGCATTGCGAGGTCAACATTTACTTCATAATTGGCTTGAAATCAAAGTTCAAGGAAACAAGATCATGGCTAACAAGTAACTTTAATTTGGCGACAATTTTTCCTATTTCTGTATCAAGAAAAATAGTTTTTCCTGTATTTTTTGTCTGTCTATTAATAGACTTTACTTTTTTATCTATTAATAGAGCTAATTATCAGCGGAACCAAAACAATGGTTTATTTTTATTTCATCTGGAATCGTCAGTCTACCGGTACAAATACGTTATCCCCTATTATTCAGAATTTTATTTTTCGAGAAGCAAAGAATTAAACAAATCAACATACAAATAAACCTTCACCTGAAAATATGAAATGAAATTACGAATAATTATAATATAATACTCGTTACAATCCTTTGATTTCGAATGTTAATTCAACTGGTTGGAATCACCTCTCATGTCGGCGGTGGGATCTTCTACTATTTACAACCCAGTCAATCAGATCGGATCCAATCTAGAATCTTCCGCTCACCTTAGTATTAATAGCCATGATCTGTTGGAGATTATCGGCAAATGTCGGTGACTATCACCGACACATAACTGTCACGAAGCCACTAATCTACAGTCGCTAGTCTCATAAACTAGTAGAGTTGCCGATTAAACGACAGTCTCTTTTGCTGCGTTAACACGTTCAGTGCCACCCGCTCAACCGGAGTGTTCACAAAAATATTATTATACTGCGAACGACTCGCCTGCTCAAGTTCAGTGTCTTTCGATAAAATGTAGGCGACATCCAAGAAGACACCATGAAGACCGTAGTGGCAGAGAATGTAGCGTAATTTCAATCGACTTTCATCCGCATGTCAGAGTCACCAATAATTGTAACAAGCAACCGCTTACATGACGGCTCGTTTATAAACTCCATTGTATAGGTAATCATTGATAGTATAAACTACAAGGAACACCAAAGTTTTACACTATTTACCTTAAATTCCACCAGTGCTGATTCCAATTTTCAAGACTGCTATTTCCAAAGACATCCCACCGCCACTTATCCAAAACATAAGCGTAGGCCATCAAGGGGAATTTTTCGAGGGCAACCCAAAGCAGATGATTCAGGGTTACTTCTGGGCCTGTATCCATTTTCACCAAATCGAGGCTCTTTAAGTGGGCAGGTGAAGTCAGTTGTACAGCCACTATGTCTGATATAGCGTCATGGAAGGCTGTAAAAATTATTATGATAAAATTTAATCTGAACATACCCATGTGTACTGTTTACAATCCTAGCCTCACCTAAGACATGTCCCAAATATTTTAAATACTATACTATATAATATTACCTCTACTTAGAACTAGCGAAATGCGATAGGAAAGTACCGATGTAGCTAGTAACCACGCTAAGCTAAGTGTCAGAAACTTCTAACTTGCCATAGCGCCTGATAAATATTAAGCGGACACCAATCACGAATAACTTGACTGTGGCTTCTACATTATCCAAAATATTAATATATTACGTAAAATAGTAATGTAGTAAGTATGAGGTATATATTTTAATTACTATACAAGCGGCCCGCCCCGACTTCGTCCGGGTACATTGCATTATAAAAAATATTGCGACTATAAATTGAGATATTAACTATCCTATCTCTCAAGCTGCACACAGTGGGTAAATTTGATTAAAATCGGTTCAGTCGTTTAGAAGAACAACGCAGACAAACAACGTGACACGATTTTTTTATATATAAAGATTACATTCTTGATTCTGATATCCTCAACACAAGTGCCTAATCTACTTAGCTCGGAATCAGATGAATTCTTTCGGATAGAACAGCGTGACAATGGTGTCCAGGGAGGTTATTTTAGCTTCTCTAGCACCTGTACAGAGCACGTAAGTATTGATCTACTTTTAAAGGCCAAAAATATTGGAGTACCTGGGTTAGGTCCATCCCGATACAATGGAGGTAGATTCCGATAATGTTTGAAGTACTGGACGTGGCCTAACAGTCTTGCAGCTCGCGACAGTCCCACTACAACGTCGGTGACCCTTTCACCACACCATTTGATTCTGGAAACCATTAAACCATACACCCTTACTTACTAATAAAATATAATAAATGCGAATGTAACTTTAGGATCTAGAGTGTCGGTCTGTCTGTTACATCTTTAAGCCTAAAAGATTGAACCAATTGCGATGACTTCTTTTATGTCAAAAATTAAAAACCTTGCAGGAATAAAAAAATACTCTGACTTTTATGGAGGACATATGTTATAATTTTATGTGACAGTAGGTATTTCTTTAAACTTGTTAAAATTTTTAAGGAAGTCAAGGGTAACCGCTATCAAAATATTGCTTTGCGATACTCAAGTATGGTTAAAGTCTAGAATATAAATCTCCACCGTATAAGTACCACCGGTCTTATAACAGACAATACAAAATAACCTATCATATAATCTAAAAATACTAACCAATTATTAGATCTTTAGTGAGACCGAATTTTCCATGCTTTTTGCATCATACTTAGTTGTAACTTTTGACTCAATTAATATACAAGGTCTACCTGCACTAACCACCGAATAGTTAAAACTATTTGGTGGTTATGTTACTAAACTAACTAATTAACTAAACTTCGCACCACTTCCCTGGCGGGGGAGGGAGAAAGAACCGAACGCCATATGGCACTATCGTTACACACCTCACTTGCGTCTACAGCATTTATGATCCTTTTCATACAAGTCCTACGGTTTTTATGGCTCCTAACATCACCTTCGGTTTACACACGACCAATCTGGTCGTGGTAGGTGAGCCTGGGCCTTCCGCGGCTCCTACATCTTGGTTGTGTTACTTACTTATAATTAACTCCATCACACATATCATGGCTTGATGGTAAGCAATTTGCAGTTGCCATAGTTTCTTTAATATCCTGATAAGAGTCTTTCGCAGACTCGAATCCCAGTGATTGATGAAACTCGTCGACAGCATTGAAGAGGTCCTTAGAATGTATAGTTTCGTTCTTAAGAAGTTGAGGTCTGATGTAGTCTGGATAAACCGCGACTTTAGAGTAAATCGCTTGCCACTCTTGCGCCCATAAATTGCCTGAAACGTAATATAAGGCGTTTAATTAGTCACCTGTTGCTTTAAAAAAATAGGTAGGGGTTTTACTTCTAAAATAAAAATATGATAACTAAACTAAACTTCCACTTTTACTCTGGTGGGTAGACTTAACTGGGTGTTGAGTATGCATCATTACTAAAAAATCTTTGGAAGGAAAAGTCAATGAGGATTTGTGGAATAACCTAGATAATAATCGGATACGAAAAGACTTTATTGCTGCAAATATTGTATGTATTTTTATAAAATCATATCGAATCTAATTTTATTTTTAGAATTGCTGTGTATTTACTTTTTCCAACGTAGTCCGAAATTGACTTACGAAATATACAAGTATTGCAAATTCATATACCTATCTCTTTTCAAAACTCGGGCATTTTTGCTTTATAATCGTAATAAATACTTATTACGATTATAAAGCAAAAATGCCCGAGTGAGACGTATCTATCGTAAGTATCCAAGGTCAAGAAGATCAGTCTATTATTTAACGGACAGCAACTACATAATATTTTGTTTATAAATCGACTTAGGTACTTGTGTATTTAATAGTACAGGCTTGTTATGCAATATGCATCTAACATCGTCACTATGCAACTAAGAATGCTTGTGACCATTACAATTTACATAGTAACCAATCTAGTAATATAAGTATATGGATTCAATTCTTGTTTTATGCTGTCTTAGAATGATATAAAACATATATTTCGTGGGCGATCTAAATAACGTTCTTAGGGGTGCATGCATATATGTACTTATAATAAAAGATGATAAATTCTGTGGTGGTTGATATTATGGTCTATTCTTACTTCTTTGCAATATACAAACAGGTATAATACAACAGGAGTATTAGGAATAGCCTACACAAACGTATATGTTTACTTACCCAAAATATGAGCAGGAATTAAATTGTCATTGCTCTGAAAGTCATCCTTGTATATACTTTTTAACTTTCCTCTAACGTAATCGTGCAATGAATCGTACAAAGGTTTAATCTCGTGCCAAATCCTGTCAACTGTCTCCACAAAATGGTCATCTTCAAAGGCGTATCGCCACATGTCTCCAGCATCAGTAAAATTCTCTGATTCAGCTACCCTGTTCATTCTAATTACATAGTCCTTGAAGATAGGCCGGATTTTCTTCCCCGTTGTATCACGATAAGCTTTCCAGTAGTGAGCCAATTCCTTCGTATCGTTGCTCGTTTTGAAAATTGCTATGACATCTGGAACATTTAAATTGACTATGTGTTTACAATTTTACTTTTCGTTTTAGAGGCTCTTAACAAAAATCAGAACTCCGCTGTTTTTATATTTTTTTTATCAAGATTTGCTGCTTGGAAAGGTCACCCTTCTCAGCAAAAATAAAAAAAAAATTGTTATTTTTATCATAGTATGTACCTATGTGTGAGTAATAGGGTATATGTATGTAATAGGGCAAAATAAAGCAAAATATTTATATTCTAATACAGGAAAAATGCCCTTTATCCATTTAATAACATTCAATCCTTCACACCAGTTACCCAATAAAATAATCCGGAAAGTACTTATTTCAACATACAGCATTACTTTATTGTGTAGTTAAAAAAGTATAATAAAACTAACTAACCACTCATAGTTCGTACCGAGTCTTCCGAATTGCATGTCGTCATGTTATATGCACAGACAGTGACCCTGCTCCATATACGCTGCATTGTATCTATTTCTTCTCTTTGCTATAAATAACATTGTAGTTACAATACCTTATACCACGATTCTGACCTACCTATATAAAGGTTATTGAGATACAGATGTGTAGTATGCAAAACCCTTCGATATTGTTAATTAACTGTGGAATACAATTATGAAATATGGTAAGGTTTGTACTAGCTATGCCCGCGGTTTCATTCGCGTTTATGGTAAATGTATAGCCTATAGCCTTTTTCCATAAATGGGCTATCCAACACTGAAATAATTTTTCAAATCGGACTATTAGTTCCTGCAATTAACGCGTTCAAGCAAACAAACAAACAAACTCTTAAGCTTTATAATATTGGGTAATTATTTTAAGTTAGCCCTAATTAATACTATCCTGGAATTAATTGCACATTCTTGGTGACAACTAACTTCAATATAATAGACTAGCAGCGCCCCGCAGTTTCACCCGCGTAGATCCCGTTCCCGAGGGAATATAGGGATAAAATATAGCCTATGTTACTTGCGGATAATGTAGCTTTCAAATGGTGAAAGAATTTTTAAAATCGGCGCAGTAGTTTTTGAGTTTATTCATTACAAACATACACACATACAATAATACAAATCTTGCCTGTATATAATATTAGTATATATACTATACTAATATTATATACAAGCAAGATAACACCATTTAAGTGATAAACTTTTAAAGATCTATAAAAACATGGTCCTTCCTTAATTTTTATGACATTAGAAACTTTGAACAGGGTATTACTTTCATCATCACCATGGAAAATATCAATGTGATTCCAAGTACCTTGCTTTGTGGCATCTGCACGTTGGTCCCCCGCTCTTTGATAATTCGTAGCTTCCTCTTCAATTTAGGATCATTCACAATCTGTTCGTCATTAAAATATTTTTTCTTTAATATGTTCCAATATTGCTTTTTAATCTCATCTTCTTCTGCAGCTATACGTACCTATGAATAAATATAATTTAAACTTATACACGGTAATTTTTTACCTGAATTAGATATTGACTATGCTGAACAGCTGATCGTTGAAACACATTTTTATATGTATGGTATTCAGTAAAGGTTTGGGCACTTATCTTTATCGAACAATATTTACTACTTACCATCCTATTCTTTTTGCCTTCATTGTTAATATCCGTGACGTAAGACCATAACGCTTGCTGCGATGTTTTACAAATATCCAAACTAAGCTTATCCATTTCATCCATAAATGCCTCTAGAGTTATATTTTCTTTATCCATATCTTCTAGTTTTAGTTTAAAACTTTCAACTTCGTCATTCTTAGTTATAATAGAATTAGGATCTAATATAGTCTTCATGGCATCGTCTAAAAACTTTTTGTCCTTCTCTTCCAACTCTGTTTCTATTTCGTGACCGCTTTCGTCTGACTGCTCCAGTGTTTTGTTTCCTTTCGGTAAACTTTTGTCGTCCGCTGACATTTCTGATGTCGGGTTAGCTGGAAACTGCACGGCCATTGTCACCGCAAACGTCGCGATAAATGTAAATTTCTGGAACAATGCGTGTGAATATTATCCTACCTGCTGAGAAGTTAATACATATAACAAGGCGTTTTCGTGTTGAATATTTTGAATTTCTGTTATTTTGCAAATTTTGTGTAGCTCCTATAAGTAAATTAGAAAATGAAACTTAAAAATCTAGTGGCACATTGCACTTTGAACTAGATAAAACAAGAACTTTAGAGTAGTTAAATCTAATTAATAAAATATAAGAAAAAACTTTAGGGTGTAGGTGTATAAGAATGTGTAATTTGTGAAATATATGGTAAATTTTTGTGACTGAAATAAATATTTTTTTTGTTTTTAATTTAAATATGCATTTGCAAAATAGTCGCGGGCCTATCTTGCCTACCGCTGAATTAGACAATAAAAATTAAAATGTATCCCTATGCATTTATACATGTATTCTTTTTTTTTTTTATTTCAATTAATATCTTCTTTAGAGGAAGTTATTATCATTTGCATAAACATACAGCTTACAATCAGGTAATTGTTAATTTCATGATATATTCCGTTAACAAAAGACCCCTTGATGACAGGATGTTGCATAGATCGCTGGTGTTATAATCGCGATATGCTTGTAATAAGAGTTAAGGACAATGATGCCATACATAAGATCTATCGTCACGAGAATACAATTTAACAATAGTCCTGCCGTCATTAAATAATGGCCACATCCTCACCGGTCATACATACCTACTAGCATATACTAACTTATACTGTTCTCTATGCAGTATAAGGCAACCGTTAATATTTGATCTTCCTTTAATGTGATTCCGGCCGTAATTGACATACCTAATTAGCAATTCAAATGCATTCAACAGCCTCATATTATTTTAATCATTAACATAGAAATAACAGTCAATAGACATCTCCATATATGTGTATAAAGAAGCTGACTTTAGTATCACCTTGCTAGTTAGTATAAAATTGCGATTTTCATTATTTAAATCATAATATGATATAAGGTATAAAATTTGACCCATTACAGTTTGTCCCATGTTGGTCTGGAACTTGGCCCATGTTGATCTGGGACAAAAAAAAAGAAGGTGCCAACTGTGGTTCTTGATTAGCATGTCGTAAAAGGCGACTAATGGTTTACGGGCTTTTGGGTATGTGACTGAGTAGGCCTCTGCCTACCCTTTCGGGGATTATGGGCGTGATGTTATGTATAAAATTGGTTTTAATATTATTAAACCATTTTTTCCAAATTAATAAAACATATCACCTATGATGTTATGTATGTATGTTTTTATATATGAAAAATATTTTCTTTTTTATTAAACGTGTCTATGGGTTAGTTATTATCATATGAAATATATATATATATGTATATATATATTTCATATGATAATGCTAATCAACCGGGGGATTAGCATTATCATATGAAATCCAGAAAAAAAGGGTTAATGCTTTCTTAACGATTGCTTAGTATTTACTTTTATTACACGTTAAGGATAAACGTTTTTCTCGTAGATAATATATAAAAATATAAAATAACTTATATGTTTCTCATTTTTACTTTGTCGAATATTATTTTTTTCCACCTTCGTACGTAGTCTGGTCATATTAAAGTTGTAATTTATTTAGATAAAAATATTTACTCGACACCGTAAGTAGGAAAAGGACACCTGAATCCTACAGTAATTCAGGTAATCAATTCATTTCAATTCTACTTCAACAGTTCTATATATAATCTCGAAAATGGAAATGTTTAGTAATCACATTTTCCTCACATTGTTATCGATTTACATTTCACTTAGGTTAACGATTGTGGGGATATTGAGCAAATGGTTAAAGCATTTGACTTTGTTCAACTTAGGTAAGTACTGATAAGCAAATGAGTAGGTAAAAGTTGTTTTTCCGGTAATCAGAACGAAATCAATTTAAAAATACTAATGGAAGGTGTGGTTAAATTTACTTTTTAACGTTATTAATAACATTTTGCGTTTTTAATTTATTGACAGTATGTATTAGACATTGCTTTTAATCGTGATCTAGACTAGCAAACCCATGTTTAGATTGTATTCCTGAACGAAGTTAAGTTTGTTTAATTTACTTCGTCTAGTTGCGATTATATGTACTTAGTACATAACTAACGCCACACATGAGTAGCTGTGGTTATCTGTGCATATCTAAGTAATTACCTAACCAGTGCTTGGCAACCTCCAGTGTAATTAAACTATTTGTAAAGCAACAGGTAAGATTACAATCACGTTTCAACTATCTAGAAAACGATTAGGTAGGTACTACGTACGTATAGAATCAGCTTTGGCTTTGAGCTTGACAATCAAATCAAGATTCATCTTTTAAAAATCAATCATCTATGATTGATGTCAATATCGTTCAATGAGCTTGCTTGGATCTTTTAATATTTACATTACTAGTTAAAACAAAACAAAAAAATAACACTTCTCATTCCACCTTATAAATAACAGTACTAAATAAAATACCCACAAATACAGTCATTATGGTACAGGAACAGTCCAAACGCAATCTCGAACTCACAGCACCAACTACATCTTTGTTGAATTGACCTCAAAAACACTAAAGTGCTTCACTGTACGTAGTTTTACTTCAAGAGCCGTCCTCTGTTTGTGAATACTGGTAACTGTTTGCTCGTTTTGTGGTGGATTTTTCAAATTGCAACAATCGAATGGGTATTTTGTTTTGAAAACGTCTATCGGCGCAGCGGGCCGGGTGCGCGAGCGCATGTGCGCGTAAGTATTGTTGTCGCATCGAAATGCCTCACTCGATTCAATAGCTCCGTTCTCGTGCGACCGGACGTGGCTCCTAACACCTTATTATCATCCTTTGTTACCAATTAGCTCTTTGATTAACAAATTATTGGCTCTTCCATAACCATGGTTGGGTGAGCCATTTATTAAAATTGGTTCTTATTCGTTTGTCTATAAACATCAATATACAATCAACGGTACCTACATTTGAGTATTATATATGCTTACAAAACTATTACGCGGTTTCGTGATAACATATTTATTACATAAACCTATTCTTGAAATAAGTTACCTATATTAATTGTCATGTAAGCAACAAATTCAATTATGTACGAAAGGGAATGTAAGATAAGATACTTGTATGCGCATGTTTCTATATCTCTCATAATTTGGATTTTAAGTATTTATTTAATATGTTGTAATATTAGGTGCATCTAAATTATTAATGATAGCAAAATAAAACACAATTTTATAACTCCGCATAGCATTTTTCGATGAAACGTTACGGCGATTAAAAGTTATTTGAGGAAAAAATGCTATAGGAACCCTTACACATTGAAACATGTTTTTATGAATGGTTTTATCGATAACTTAATAATTCTATGAAACATTAGTTTGATATATCGTTATTCTGCTTAACAAAACAATTGCGAAACATTTTTTTTTGTGAAATGTTATTTGATGATATGAAACGGCGATTATTAACTATTCGATGAATTAAGAAAAAAATATATTAATATTCATAGAATAGTTTTCTGTAAAATGAAATTCGGTATCAAAAAAGTATGTGTCTTGATAGATACCCCTTATCAACACCACCACGACCATAACATACATAAGGTCATACATATGCTAATCTTTCAAAAGGGCTCCAACTGCATATCTTTGTCAACGATACAAGTCAAATGCGAAGTCACGATTTTTCCAAATAATTTTAATTACCACAACACCTTACAAATACTACGATATAACATAAAACATTCTTCATTTCAGTTAGAATGGCTCTTCAAGAAGGTAGCCAACATTTGGGCTCCCGCTTGGTCGATTTCCGCGTAGCCGTACGGTTCCAAGGACTTTTTTGTTCGTTCGAACCATTTCATGACATTGTCGTATTGACTAAAGTCGTATTCGAATGCCTGGAATACACAAAAAGATGAATGTTAAATGTTTAGAATGTTTTAGATCAAAGTATACATACATACATAACATCACGCCAACAATAATCCCTGAAGGGGTAGGCAGAGTCAAAGGGGCAGCAGGCCCCTTTAACCACATTCAGCAAAGTATTTATGTGACAACGAAATGAGAATTTCCCATGTTAGTCTGGGACTTGGCCCATGTTGATCTGGGACAAAAAAAAAGAATGTGCCAACTGTGGTTCCTGTCTAGCATGTCGTAAAAGGCGACTAATCGTATATCGGGTTTTGGGTGTGTGATTGTGTAGGCGACAGGTTAGCCGCTTGTCACTGCTTTTTCACCATTTTCCATCTAACCCAGCCCGGCTTTATTTTTGGCTGAATGTGGTAGAAGGGGCGTGCTGCCTATTTGATTCTGCCTACCCGTTCGAGGATTATGGGCGTGATGTTATGTATGTATGTATGTAAATGAGAATTTGTACAATATTCTAGTAGATTCTAACTGCGCATAACAGCTTATTCCTATTAGTCTAAGATCTAACATAAGAAACATGATAGTTAATATACACATTGACACATCGCAAATAGGTAGCCTAGTTAAAATTGCAAACACAATTTTTTTATCATTAATGATTAACAAATCAGGATTTATTTCTTGTTTTTAAATTAATGGATTTTATATTAAGTATTTAACTATTTATAGGTATCGAATTTAACAAGGTAACCCTACTGCGGTTTATTAATGAACAGCATGCTTAGTAGTAAAGCGACCTGACTCAAAATATGCTGCTGATGGAAAATGATCCAAAATGCTTTAACTTTATTATTAATTTAAAAATACAACAAATGTTGAGTTAGGTCACTTTACTATTAAGCTTGCAATATATTTAACATAAACTTTGTCATTGTCAAATAACAGATGAGTGTTTAATGTAATCCTACCTCTGAGTACTGAAACATATGGAGACGACCTAATGTTCTATACGAACCATCTGCTATACAAATATGATTAATATCGATATTGTATTCATAAACCTCTATCTATCTCTTTTTAACAAAAAAAGAGAGAACAAAATATTTTACTTATTTATTTTCGGTAAACATCATCAAGTGACGTCATAGAAATACCTAAGTGAAGCTGGCTTACCATTTTGGTTTCTCGCTTTAAGTTGTCAATGTCTGTGGAATTTGTGGTGTATTATGCCAATATTGATAAAATTTGTGATTATAACTTATCTAACTTGTAACATTCAAAAACATCGTCATAAAAAAATCGTTCAGAGACTTATAGTATGTAAATAAGTAAAGTGGAATGACACTATATAAAGGCGCCATATTTGTTTCTCACTCAAATTTGGGCTTCACTATTTCGTAGTTATGTCATCTCCATTAGTTTTAGTACTCAGAGAATCCTACTGTCAAAAGAAGTTACCTCCAAACAAGTGAAAGTGACAATGATGGATATGTCAGCCAGTGTCATGTTGTCACCAGCAACAAAAGCTTTCCCTTCCAGCATGTTATTCAACCAGCCAATAGCTTCGTTAAGTTTGCCAGCTTTCTCTTCGTCCATTTTTGAGCCCTTCATTATCATGGGTCCCTGTAAGCATAATGTTTAGTTTACTTAAAACCTCCTCCTATAGGATTCTTCTTAATGGAATAATTGACGCTTTACACTTAGTGAATAGAAGCCCGATCTATGTAGCTTATATTATACTCCCTTACCACTATGTACAAGGATACATAGTTTATTGTATTAAGACCTTTAGAAGGTTACCTTATAAACAACGTGTCTGTCTCTATTTACTTATTTAAGGCTCTAAAACTACTGACATAGTATTCTACATTCTACTGCCTTGTTGGTCTAGTAGTAGTACGCCCCGCCAAGTACCAAGAAGCCGGGTCGGGCCAAAATTTTGTGGCTGCTTATTTTAATATTGAAATTACTCAGTAACTGTCCGGAGTCAGGAAGTTGGCGGTTTAATAACCCCCGTGCCTCGGAAAGCACGTTAAGCCGTTGGTCCTGAGCCTGAAATTTCACTACCAGGTATGTCGAATTGCCGTCTCACCGGACTATGAGAGTGAAGGAATAGAGAGTGCACCTGTGTTCGCGCACACGCTTGTGCACTACCTATATCTTCTGCGCAGATGGATAATCCTCGTTAAGATTGGCCACCGTGACCGATATCGGTTACGAGAACATTATTACATAGTATTCACATTTTCCGTCTTCCGAAGTGGCACTCTATAGTTTATTTTATGTTAACATCTATGCACATGTATCTATAATCAGTTACTTTCTTTTGCACCTGCAGCACTTGGTAGCCGAGTGGTCCCGCTAACAACTTACAAGGCACATAACGTAGGTTCTGAGAACTCATTGCTAGGACCTTCTGGGTGTATAGTAATTACATTCACATTAACGGTATTCTTAAAATAAATCTTGGATTTATCTATTCAATTCAAAAGATTACAATATATTGGTTATATAATTTCTAACTGATGTAACTTGTATTGTTATTATCTAAAGATATATTGTACTAAAAACAATTTATTTTACTTATTTGTGTATTTTTGTTGCTTTTTATGTATCTTGCACTAAACCAGTATATTTTATTTATTTGTAGGTACTTTTACATATTAATGTTTTGTTTACCTGCAAGGGCTTTTACCGATACTAAGGAATCTAGGGTAGTTCGAGGCACCTTGCTTGCTTGTTCTAACGTTCATAGTACCCGTGGCCTTCAAATAAATCGCTCTGTTGTACACCATTTTTTTTTGACCAGAGTAAAACTATCTTTTGTTTTGTGAGGAAGTTTACTTTAATGTAGCATTTCTCGGAGTGTTCAAGCAACTTACATAAAGGTTGATGTATCGCATGAACAGTGTCCCAAGATCGAAGTTCAACCGCTGGTCGACAATCGCTCTCTGACGTGGATTTTTGGGGTATAAAGAGTCGTCTTTTCCGTAGGCGTTGGCCAAATAAGTCATGATAGCTCGACTGAAAACAAAATGTAACTTAGCTTGTGAAGTTTGTGCCTTAAAAGTGTTTGTTGCGTTAGAAGTTGAACTTACTAGTTAAATTTTTTAAGCCTACTTTTTCTTCCGATACTAAGTAGGTACCTGTAGTGACTAGTAGAACCGATCACTAAACTGTATTGGTTAAGTGGTCACTAACTGTCGGTCAAAGGTCACAGGTTAAAATTTGTATGGTTATCCTAAAGTCATCAATGCTGATAAGGTATTTACATAAGTCTATCTTTTACCTACAGCAAACCTATTAATAGTTAGTTTTGACCTGTTCATTTAGTTTGTGAATCAGAAGAATCAATTTAGTTTTATTTATTTATTAACGGAGGTACGTGGCCATCAGACGAAAGCAAACAACCTTAGAGAGAAGAAACAAGCTGATTTGCCTTAGCACCTGAACATCATATGAAATAACAAGTTTTACCTAACTCCATACTACTAAGTAATGAAATGTCTACCTATCCATAATTACGAGTTAAATGTATTTATTAAGCATTCTAAGGTATGACATACTTAGGTAGATATAAAACGGAATAAAATGAAGTCATTATGTTAGGTCATGTTTTCCTTGAAAAATATCACGTCTTTATGAATCTACAATTGGAATAAATTATTTTAATGTATTATAATTCTTGAAGAAGAGGCAAGGGACCATGCAAATATTACTTGTGTTAGATAACAATGAGATTAAATAAAACGGTTTAATTTCGGGTACTTTAACTTCTTACCTATAATAGGGATGTTGACTGGCTAGTCTATTGAGATACTTTTTAAGAGCTGTCAAAACAAAATCACTTCATAGATTTTGTATGGGCTTGTCAACGTGTAACGTCACTAGTTTGTATAGTCAACTGACTTAATATCTGACTTAATCAAATAACATTCATTAATAACACTCTTTTTATACCTTTCCCATAGTATGAAGCCACTGTCATCCATCGTTGGAATAGTGTGTTGAGGATTCATCTAGAAGCAAAGAATAAAATATTAGTCACATCCACTTTCGTATTTACATAAAAACAATGGAACATTATGAGTTTAAAATCTCACGTTCATTAATTAACTACAAAATCTCGAGAATTTCATGTCGAAATAGTATGTCGGGTATTGGGCTTGTCATTTTGTAGGCGACGAGCTGGCACTTGTGACTAATTTTCACAATTTTCCATCTCACCCAGCATGATTTCTCGCAAAACGTGCCGTGAGGAGCCCATTGCCCTACGCCTACCCCTTCGCTTAAATTATTATTTGTTCAGTGTGATGTTAAAAAACATAATAACCACATGGCAAAGACAACTACTGACCCTGATAAACTCCGGCATCAAATGCTCGCCTTCCATGATATTAGTGACGACCAGATCCAAGTCTATGCCGAGGACCCTGGCAGTCATCATGACGGCGCGGCAGGGCGGCGACGGCGGCAGATAGAACAGCTTTATGGGCTGGGTCGGCATCTTGCTCTTCGACCGGGCTACGGCGTTGCTGAAAAAATAACAGCTGAGATTAGGTATTGCTTGTTAGAATAAACGGCAGGAACCTACTGATTAAAATGTGAGACTAGTAACAGCTGAGATGGTTGCTGTCAGATTAAACAGTAGGTACCTACTGATTATTATGTAGGTACCTAGGATATGTTTGATTGTCAATTCGGTCACATTGTGGGTATGTTATGTCATGAGTTCGCGATTGTGTAGACGACGAGGTATGATTCAGTTTGATTTTTGGCTGAATGTAGTTAAACGAGTCTGCTTTTCCTTGAACTCACCTCTTCAGGGGTTGTGTTGGTATGTTGGTAATGGGAATTGCAATGCTGGATCCAGCAATTCAACTAGGCCCAGCACAATTTAAGCTGTGCTGGATTGAGCAACATGTTCTGGTTCAATGGAGCTGGATTTCAATCCCTACTAAAGATTGGAATGCTGGATCATGCAATTCAGCTGGTTCTAGCAAAAACCGCTGGAATGTTAGTAAGTAGGTAGGTACTGCACCACTTTTTCACAATTTTCCATCTAACTCAGCCCATTGCCGTGTTGGTCTGGGACTTAAAAATAATGTGCCAACTGTGTTTCTTGCCTAGCATGTCGTAAAAGGCGACTAATGGTAAATCAGGTTCTGGGTATGTGATTGTGTAGGCGACAAGCTAGCCACTTGTCACAACTTTTTCACAATTTTCCATTTAACCCATTTTATTTTTGGTTGTATGTGGTTAAAGAGGACTGCTGTCCCTTTGACTCTGCCTACCCTTTCGGGAATTACGGGCGTGATGTTATGTTAGTAAGTAAATGGATAGTATCGAATTAATTTAGTGTGTCTAACTGCAGGTACCCTGTGTTGGTTTTAATTAAATATTTCAAAATTTCAATCTCAGAAAAGAAGCCTGCGAGTATTAAAATTAAGGTTATTAGGACAGCTTGATAAGAACTGATGTTGTTAATTTCATAACCATTTATTTTATACCTACTAGTACTAGGTTCACCCATAGTTTTTGGCTAAATATCATTGTTATTCTAAAATCAGAAGAAATACATAATGTAAGAAATCTGTTTCGTGTTTCATACAATACAGACATGACGTACGAATGTCAAATGCGTCAATTGAACTTACATAGACAAAATATACTATTTGGTTACTAATCAAAGAAAACATAAACTAAAGTACTAATATAGGTATGAAAAAAAGATTTTAGTTTTATTCAACAATTAAACGCCCTTTAATTTTCCCACCACCAATGTTAACAGGGATTGATATTGCTATTTATTTTAATGAGGAACTTGCAAAACTTTCTAGCGATTTACCTTCAACTGATAAGATAAATTTATACCGCCACTGATTAACTAAAATATGAAAGTAAAATAAATAAAATTATAAATTCTCCAGACTGACACACAAATTCCCTAGTCCCTCTGACCACTCGACCAACGGGCCAGCCAAAGTATAAGTATGTACTATAATATAATTAATATATTAATTTATATCAATAATTAGTAGTATTCACCACCACCAAAATACAACCAAAATACGAGACTCACCTAATATTACTAATTGAAAGTAATACAACGAATGCCAACGCTAATGTTTTCATATTTAATTAGCTCCTTTCGTTATTACAGGGGCAATCAATACTTCCTATTGGAACCTCGTTGTTTATTGGATATCAGCACCTGATAGAATATAAAAGTAAATGTGATCCAAGCAATTGTTGGAAACCATTGCTTGGAACATATTGGAAGTGATATATTGGATTTAATAATACATTCCTTAGTGTATCAAAAACTAGCTTTCGTGCGCCCGGTGAGAGTTACTATAACAGCGCCTACGCAAGATAAGTAGTATTGGTCTGTTCGTTCCTTCGTCCATCGAATGTCACCGCCTGGGCACCACACTGCTAGCGACCCGTCCGGCTAGCTCATCTACCCTACTACTCCATCCATTTTGGTAAAAATACTTGAGTGAAAAACTTTTAAAGTTTATCGCATTTGGTTACAGAAACGAAACGAGTTATTAATACCTTTTTCGCTGTTTTATAAAAATGCAGTACTATTATTGAGCATGTAATCTTTAGGCATAGGGTCATTCGTCTTGTTGTGACAGTGATTTTCACGAACAAAATGGCAACTGGGTGCTTAGCCAAATGCGCGCCAGCGATTCCATAACGAACTTCGCTATCACTCGTATCGCGCCACAGACTTAGTCGGGTGGACAAATCAGGAACTAACTACGAGTTCCGGACTATAAGTTCTTAGTAAACAAGTTTGTGGCACGATAGGAGCTATAGCGAAGTTCGTAAGTGAATCTCTGGCGCGAATATGGCTAAGCAACCAGGTGTATAAAATTAATGCCAGACTAAGCTAAACTTGATAGGTCAGTTGATAAACCTTTGCTAATTAACTGTTAGCCCATGTGAACGCACCATCTGTAATATTGTTTTGTATAAATTACTCTATGAAACTGTTAGCCCATCTGAACGCACCGTCTGTAATATTGTTTTGTTTATATTACTCTAAAACAAACTAAGACTAATATATTATAGATAATTACTCCTTATTTGAACATAATTTAAATGGAAATAGGTGTCAAGGCTCTGTAATATGGAATATACCATAAACTTAACATTAAATGTATATCGCATAATAATTTTATGTTTACTTATTTAAAGTTGCATACGCATCTACGATCTACACTAACGTAATTTACTCATCAGTTAATAATAGATATCTAAGTATGTATTGACTACCTCACGGCTATGTTTATTAAACAAAACTTGATATTAACTGTTAACGAGCGTGCATGCTTTGAGATTCAATAAATACCCTAAATTATTATTCATAATAGTGGGCTTCCAGTGGTCGAAATTAGACCACTATTCATTATTTTTTTTGTGCCAAATTGCAAAGGTACTCCTTCATCTGCGGAATGCTCGTAAAAAGGAGTACAAAGATTATGCTTCACGTATCTACTAATATATAGAGTCCGTTATCTCTAATTTCTAGTCAGAGTCTGCCGCGTCATAACAGGATCTGGGATCCCTTAGATTTATACAAATTTAATGATGTTTATTATGCATTCAAAGTTATTTGGATTGCAAATTTTTTTTCTTGTGATGGGTTCCTATATCAATCAGTTGTTAAGTTTCAATTTACACTAAGATACTAGATGTACCTCAGTCATCATTTTCCTAGCGTAATGTCCCGTGCTTCGACGGGGTCCGAATAGACCATGATCCAGGATTAAGCGAGTCTAGTAATTACATTGAGTAACTTCCGATCTGACCTTCGTAACCCTAAGATAGGGGAACCAGGCAATTTATGGATCATAATTTCAAATCCAATGTTGTTTGAATTTGCAGGTTTCATCACGATGTTTTTCCTCACCGTCGAGCTAGTGGTATAAATACGTACATAGATTTGATAAATCCAGAGGTACGTGCCCGGGTTTGAACCCGCGCTCCTCGGTTAAGAGGCGCGTGTCCCTACCATTGAGCTACTACCGCTCTTTCCAGATGTACCTAAGTATTAACTTTAAATACTAGTAGTCTACTTACAACTGTCACAATAGTATAGTATCATATCTATTATGTACAATGAATAACACAGGAAGAATGATCGGTATGAATGTTCCATTGCAATTTTAATTTCCGTTTATATATTTTATATTATTCTTTTTAATAAAAGCAATCCTACACTTAGTTATAAAACATTTTAATGCCGGCTAATAATGTTGTACTTATATAAAGTGCATATAAGGCAAATTGTAATATGTAATGCACCTACATAAATTTTAACTCACGCATTTAATGTTCTAGCAATGAGTTCGAAAAACTTAGTAAATATACGTGTATGTTTTTAAAAAACTTAAAACGAATATATAAATATCAAGATAAGGTATCAAATTACCTACTTTCTTAATAAAAATACCTAAAATTTTAAAACTATTTTAGGTACTCAAAACTAATTATACAAAACTCACTTAGCAGCCTGTATTTTTTCCAATGTCGTTTTGTCCATACATTGACCCAGATTGAATTGGAATAACACAGAACGTTTGAATTATTTACTTAGAATCCTGAAGACGCCAGCACAAAATAATGTCTCTGCGACGTCTGGCTTTTAAACTTGCGCGGCAAATGCGAGGGGCTACCCCATAGAACACGGTGTACCGACTGAGAACAGATTTATAACAACACGTTTATTATTCTGAGCGTGTTATGACCATGGTGGCCATGGCAACGCTGGGCGGGACCATAGGAAAACCGAGTCACTGTGACACTGCAATCATAACTGTAAGGCGTCACTTCCAGTGGTGTAGGTCAGAATAAGCGATCGGTTAGCTAAGGGCGCTTTCAAATTATACGTTCAAGGATAAAATACTTACAAAGGAAACCTTTCAGCCTTGGCTCCCGCCGTTTTCGGCTAAAAATACCACTTACAAGTAAACCTCCCCACTGACCAATTATGGTAATGTTTTGGGCAAAGCGGAAGGTTTATCAAATCAAATCAAATCAAATCAGTTTATTTTTTATAACCTTGAGCGTATTCACTTTAGGTCAATCTTAAAATGTATTCAAAATGCGTTTACCACGTTGTGTCGGCAGGACCGCAAAGCATTTGCTTTTGCAAACCTTTTTTAAAACCCCATTTTGTTGTCTCCTGGGAAATGTATTTGTAATTAGATAGGACCAATATTCCGTAACTTGCGGCATACATACATACATACATTTTCTATTCTATTCATCCTGGTGATACTGGACACAATTTGTAACACACAGGATTAAAAAACTTTGCAGCACATACAATTGACTGCCGCTGACTCCACCCTAATTCCATTTAAACGGATGGAAGCTGAATGTCACAGACAATGAACGGACAGCGCCAAAGATAAACCAATTCAATTTGTATCACTGACTCATACACCCACTTAAATGCTCACGCTGGGAGGCGATGTGACTCACATTCATTATGATAAAGGAGATATCGCTATAGAAGTACCTAATAACTGTATAAGTCACTTTTACGACAACAGTTTCCCGAACAATATTTTAGACTAATTTTATCTAACTGCTTACAATGTAGTTTAAACAAGTGAGTCACTTATAAAAGAATGTCAGGAACGACGACGACGCCCGTTAATATAAAATTTTAAAGATCTAAATTTTTGCTAATACTGTAAATGTAGAACATACAAAAATATATAAAATCAAAAACATCCTTGATTTGTGTAATAATAATTGCATATAACTATGGAAGACTACAAAATCTACCCATTTAATAAGTTACTTCGTTGGAAAATAGTTATACATATCACAACAACGTTGACTATATCGCATCGCTACATTAATGCAAATTTATTATATATATATATTAATATTCGCATTCATCTCAGTGGAAAGAATGCATACTGATATAACCACGCTTGGTACATACCTAGCAAGCACCTACTATATAGAGTTCTATATTAATGTTCTGAAAGAGTATAGAACCATGCAATGAACGTTCTGCTATATAATCATGCAATGATCATCAAGCAGGTGGACTCTAATCAGCAGAGAGTACTCAAAGCTAGTTACGTAAAAATGCCATTAGACCACAGACAGGCAGTCTCCATCTAAATATACCGAAAGTAAAAATGCCTATTTGTTGAAAACTTTTAATCTGCAGCCTAAGATAATTTGTCATATGTTGGTCTGGGACTCGAAAATAATCTGCCCACTGTATTCTCTGCCTAGCATGTTGTATAGTGCGACTAATTATGTACTGGGTGTTGAGTTTCTGATTAATGCAGACAGTGAGCTAGCCACTGGTCAATTTTTTTCACAATTTTCCAACTAACCCAACTCAACTGTAAATTTTGGCTAAATTATTAGTTAAAGGAGTTTTATTGATCCTTCGATTTTGCCTGCTTTTTCATGGAATGTTTTGTGATGTAGTACTATGATCGAATTAGTCTGGATCCGCTGTGTCAAAGGAAACCTGACTTGCTAAATCCAGATTCATGGTCAATCCTGATACAGGACGGAACATAACTTTGATACTTGATATCCTGCTAATTACTCCTTGCTTTGGCAGGTGTAATATACCTCTTAAACATGGGTTCTCTCGCAAAATTGCTTAAAAATAAGTCAATCCTTAGGCCTAGCCTTAACGCTTAAAAAACAGCCTTAAGCTTTTGAAATATTTGCCAATTAGAGTAGAAGTTGGTATTATCTCTTATAACGATTTCATCAAACAGAGCTATCAACAGATTAGTAATAATTACGACGGTGTCGTTTGCTAGCGTGCGCGCCATAAACATTACGAACAGGGTATATTTAGCTGGTATCATGTTTCATTATCGCATGACATACGATTTTACTCAAGGTCTACATTTTTCCACCCATGGGATTTCTACGTGACATAGCGTAGTAATTTATCAATTGTACTATACCTAATGTCTGTATTAATGTATGCTTATCTATATAGGTGCTTCGTGCTTGTTAACGTAGAATTAACTAGTTATCTACTAACCCATGACTATGCAATGGCCAGTTTGTTTATAAAAACACCCACTATACAATAGTGATGTTGACTGGCAAGTCAAATGAGATACTTTTAAAAAGCTGTCAAAACGCAGTCACTTCAAAGATTTTGTATAGGCCTGACAACCTTTGACGTCACTAGTTTGTATAGACAATTGACTAAATATTAAGCAGTTTTTGTGACATTAAAAGTCGTAGACTCAATATAATTTCAAAATCAATAAGGTTTTACAACATACTACGGTACTTTCTTTTTCAAAATTGATTTTTCAAATTTAAATATGAATGGTGTCAACATCCCCATTGAAGGTGAGTTACCTTCAATTGTTTCGTAAGTGTTAAAGTTTGGAAGATTTTTTTTCTATCCGCCACGGAAGGACCAAAGCAGGATATATCCGACTTGCACGGACCCTATAGAATGCCGCGATTAGAGGTATATTGAAAGAACCGGGGACCCAGCGGACGGAACTTGGCTAGTTGAACTGGTTTAGGTTTAGGAGCGGATCTAATAGGGGCTTTTTGGGTTGCAGCCCAGGGCCCCGTTGACATAAAGGCCACTATCGAAGGCAATATACCGAAAGAATGAGGGATCACAAATCACTAGATACCTAGAAAAAAATCTTTTAAGGCTTTTAAGTAGAAATAGCCATATTATCCACCCTTGCTTAGTTTACTTGACTTTTTTATTTGACCATTTAAAAAAATAAAAAGCACAAAGTCTCTGGAACAAATAGTAATGCACCGCATTTTTAAAATAATCTTAAAATACTTTCTAATTCAATCCATAAGCCTAATTGCAATTATTATAGATACTTTTTGCGCATCATTTCTTGTAAAATATGATTTGTCATGAGGTGATTACATTACTGAGTGCAATTGCATAGGTCATACTGTCAGCAATGAACTAATTATGCGCCAATCACATTTTGTTAGTGGCTGATCATTAATTTAGGGTTCTCATTTTAAAACAAGTTTTATTTAGATTAGAATTAAAAAACTGTGCATTAAGCAATTGATAAACAGAATTATACATATATATATATATATATATATATATATATATATATATATATATATATATATATATATATATATATATATATATATATATATATATATATATATATATATATATATATATATATATATATATACTAATACCTCATAACTTAATTTAAAAGGGGATTTCATCTTTATATTATATTATATGTAAAAAAAATTTTTTATTGTTCTATGAATAATATCTGAAACAATATTGCTCTTTAACCTAATTCTAAATCTACGCAGGCGGAAGCTGGTTGATGAATAAAAAATATAAATATGAGAATAATTATAGGACCTGATTACAGCTTTAAAGGTGTTCAGATCCTTCATGGACCTGCTTTAAAGAACAAAGCTGTTAAATGGATCGTCGCTATCACCATCACAATGCTACAATGGTTTAAATAATTTGGCAAGGACTAGACTTACAGTGCGAATTCACTTAAACGAGCGATTAGGTACATATATTTCTATTAGCTGATGATTTCTGTCTCATCGTGTATATTGTACTTAGATGATTAGAGATAGATGGGTGGGTTCGATAAAATAACCCGATCTATTCGAACTTAAACATCCAGCTACCTTATTAAAACATTTTTTAAAACACTAGTATTATTTCCAAGTTATGAATACATAAGCTATACACAAGTCCTGTATAGTTTTCTATATGACTCATCCGGTAAACAATTGCATTCCTGCATTGTTATACTTACTTAGCGCTACAACGAATTGAATATCAAACAATTGTCCTGTTCAATACGTTATGTTTGATACAAAGTTATATTAATAAGTCTATCCTTGTATCCTCTCGTCTACCCTAGTCGTTAAGCATTATTTTCCTCTTTACTAAACTAAGAATAAAGCAAATACGAAGACTTATGGTTTAGCTCTCTATGTATCTACCATACAAATTGTATAAAATGTACGAAAGGTATTTCTTTTAATGTGAATGTATAATAAAGTTGAACTAAAAATAACTGTGAATCATATAGATTTTTTGTTTTCCTAATCATTTTGAATACTGATAAATCATTGTTTACTTATATTTTGCATATTTTTAATTTTCTTTACCTATTAGCCAGTTACTGAACAAGTATAATTAATTCAGTCTTTCTTCTGCTAAGTTTCAAATATACTAAAACTTAAGCCAAGTAGTTACAGCAAAAAATTCAAACAATTTATTGAATAGGTTTATTGCAAAAACTTTTCGCACGAGAAGTATATACCTACTCGTAGGTTTAACTTTGCTAAGAACTAGTGAGAACAAATAAAAAAATCTGTTTATTTGAATTCTGAATAGTAATTACAGCAATAAGAGCAACCGCTATAAAGCTGATAGTATGAAAATGAAATTACGCGTTAACACGTTCGTATTTCAATAGGAATAAAAACAATAAACAATGAATATACAAACCAGAATAATTTATTGAGACATTTTGATAAACTGCATTTCTTTACATACTAATTTAAAGTCTTTTATTTGACTATAATATTACTTACAAGTACTTACGTATTTATATGTAACTACTTAAACATAAAAGCATCTATCCAAAAGAACTTATCCCGAATCGTTAAACATAACACATAATCCATTTCACTTATCGTCCAGCACTTCCACAGTCGATGCACTACTCGCATTGTCGTTTTCCTTGTCTCTCGTTTGTTCTGCTACATTCACATCTTCCTTCATCACCGAGGAGTCGGCGGCTGGTATATCAGTTTTGATGGTGTTGATCCTTCCCTGATCTTCTTCGCCGTTTTGCGTCTCGCTCTGCGTGATCTTCATCTTTTTACTTTTCGAGTTGCCCATTGTTGAACTGCAATTATCGCCAACTGCTCCAAGTTTCGAGACACGCTATAATTAAAACGATTGAGCGTGATATAGAAGCGCCGGAGTGAAAGCGAAGCGGCAACTGGCGTGAAGATAGTTAGTCAAAACATATAAATACAGAGTGACAAATGTATATGATAAGGCGGCAATGACACGCTTACCCGTATGAACGCTACATTGACCGGATGGAAGTTCGTCATACAAGGACTGTGTGAGCAGTATAGCAAATTAGTTTTGCACATCAAGTGATAACGCGAGGCAAAGATGTTGCATTGACTTGGTAAACTCAATGTTTATTGGTACAGTTGGTACATAGTAACAAACAGAAATAACTTAACTAAATATTCATAGCATTGAAAATTAGTTTAACTTTTGGAATTTCAAATTGATTTCATCTTAACCTACGTATAAATTTAGACATTATCTCCTATTTTATGGCGTCACTATTACGTTCATTTAAAATTAGTCTAACCAAATTATTTTATTATTGGAAAATGTTTTGAGTAATTCTTCTCTGCCTACCCCGGGAAGTGGCGTAAAGTTAAGTTTAATTTTGGTTTTGAATAACAAATAAATATAAAAAAAAACCAACTGGTAATTTGCGAGATCTTTTTACAATATAAGTAACATTATTTACAAATTCTGAATTAAATACTTACCTTACTTTTTAATTTAATCAATTTTCAAATCAAACAAACACGAAAATACTTTAGTATCTCACAATTATCTGAATAACTTACAAAAATATTATAAACAATATTTCTGTAAAAAAAATAATAAATTTATTATTTTTTTTACAGAACTATTTAATAGAGTTTTGTCGATATAAATGCGACTGAATTGTCTATGTAATTGTAAACCCTATAAATTACTGGCCTATATAATATAAGCACAATTAAAAACATTTTCCTCAATCGTGAATTACACAAGTATTAAATATAACTTAGAGTGACCAAATTTAATCACACACTTGTCTGCCATCGCGTTCAGTTAATGACATCATTCTTATATTATTCCGAGTATTTACATAACATCTGTGCAAACTTCGACACTACTTCTAAGGACAAAGTACAACAGTTGCAATCGTTTATTAAATTGCATTTAATAATTTAAATGTAGACGTTCTACGCATGAATTAATGATAGATACATCACAGACTAGTAAAAAAAGAAGGACTTCGCGACACTAACTAGACATTGAAGCTCCTCAGGTGCTCCAACTTGACACATAACTTACTTCACACATTGATATTATAAGCGCTCTAAATGACAGATATCCGTTAACTGGTCTCCATACGTATCTCACTCACACATGCTTATGCGTGGCTTCACGCTATAGTATGACAGCGTGGAGTCCTTATTTTTTAACACTCTTCAAAAAAAGGAGGTGGTTCTCAATTCGACTGAATTTTTATTTTACTAGTCTGTGACATACATTAATACCATCACGCCCGTAATCCCCGAAGGGGTAAGCATAATCAAAAGGGCAGCCAGCCCCTTAACCATATTCAGCCAAAAATAATTAGTTAGGCAGATGGAAATCTGTAAAAAAAAGAAACGACAAGTTGCTAGCTCGTCGCCTACACAATCAAACACATTCTTTAAAGCTCCCAGACCAACATGAGACTAAATAAATATAAATGAATTAGTAGGTGAATATTGAAAAATAATTGAATGACTTTATAGATACGGGCTCTAGGCCAAATTGAGCAATGTAAAATACGTAGGTAACATTATTTCAAGTATCAACTAGAGTTCTGTCTTACTGGATTAAGATACGAAAATCTACTAAAGCAACGGATTATTAAAACTGTGATATTTATGAAATGCGATTGTTATCTATAAAGATGATTTTATTGTAATTGTAAAAAATTAAGAAATCATTAATTTGTCTCTTTCTATATTTGGTGAAAACAACTGCTCAAGTTAAATATCGGGGATCCACCATGCGATTAGTACTTATAACAAAATTTATTTATGAATGATTTGATATTTTATAATGCCGCAATGACGTTTTAACAAAAAATGAATATCCAAAAGAAATATGTAGTAATGTCTACTTTTTTTTAAACATACTCAACTCAGTCTAGCTAGATAGTATAATACTTACGTAAAAGTAACGTCAAAAAAATCTAGTAATCAGCAGTGCCACTGAGTTTATCATTCCATACGGCATTCCGTAATTAATAAATTGTATGTTAAAAAGCTAGGTATAGTCTTTTTTTTTACTTTATCTTTTTGGTTTCTCGGATCTTACGCTCTTCAAGAAGGATCATCTAAGTTCTAAAGAGTCACTAATTACACTTATTAGGACTCATACGAGGTAAATAGGTTTACTCGTACATCGACTGTAATAAAAGAAGATTCGCGGTCGTGAGTCACACCTCATCACGGCTTACACACCGACGGCAATGACTTCACCGAATAAACAGATCAAGTACTTCATCACTTAAAAAACATCTGGGACAATCAGATGCACGTATACGCTACGCGAAAAATAGTCCTACTTATAAAGTCGATAAGGAATACATACGGCTGAAAAATTGCAAGCTTGGTACGTATATTCGGTAAATGTATAAATATATTTGTAAAAATATGCAAATTTAAGTAAAATTTCCTTGTAAGTCTGGTTTCTCTTGTTAGTCTGGATAAAAACAGAATGTAGCAAAAAGCGACTAATCCTTGACCTCAATTTACCTCTGTGCGAGGATTGCGTCATGTCTTGGTTTGATTGCAATTGGGTAAAAAATAAGGTTTGAACTTTGAATATATCTACAACTTCTTTGAAACCCTTGGGGAAAATCTTTATAGATATTTCTTAACTGCACATCCATAGTTGTTAGTTTTCTGATTTTTTGTAAAAAAATTTACTCGTAGATATAGAGTTCATAACAAAGGACAGCGAAGTCTACAGTTCGCCATACATTTTACTCGCGTTCCCGAGATTTCATATATTTAATGCTGAATAGCATTAAAAGTATGATACATTAACACTTCAAGTGGTTTAAATCCGTAATTAAATTTAGGAAATGGTACTTCGATGTACTAAAATTTCAGATATTAATATGATGCCTACGATTAATGGTAGGCCCCTTAGTCCCTACTTAGGGGATTATTTAGCCCAATGGAAGGGACCATTGAGCTAAAATAATACTGGTGCCCCGCCCTGGCTTCACACGAGTGGGCATTTATTATTTAAACATTTTAGGACAAATATAGCCTATTTTACTCTAGGATAGCAGTTTTCTAATGGTGAGAGATTTTTTGCAATTAGCACGGTAGTTTTTGAATTCATTCGTTACAACTATACAAAGTGTTCCCCTTTATTATAATATAAGTATGGAAAGAGTGAAACTAGTAGACGCCTTACCTTCATCATTATCAAAAATGTGAATTACAACCAAAGTAATCGTTAAGTGACCACATTAATTTAATGGATTACGCTAGATCTCATCGTCTTAAAACTAATGGAGACCCTTAATGCCTTGAACAATAGCAAATTGCGTGTCATTAATAATGACCTGGCAAGGACAGGGGTATTTATAGGCATATTTCTAAAACAATAAATCATATCAATTCACTTTCTTGTCTCAGCACGTCACGAAATCAGATAACCAAAGACAAGGTGAGTATTCTTTGTCTGATTTATATTGGTCCTTGAAATATAGTTGTTCATAGTAATGTATGTTTTTTATCCATTTACTATCTGTTTGTTTTATTATGTTTTATTGAACGTTATCTTTTGTTTATATTTACACATTTCAGATTAAACATTTGTTTTATTAAAATAAGAACTTTGCTTTTTCTCATTTTATAATTTACTTACTAGAGTTTTCTTTCCTTTTTAATTTTAAAGTACTACCAGAGTCATTTAAGTAACTTAATGATAAACAAGTAGAGGTAATGTTTTTTCTGAAATTTAACCTAACGGTATTTTTTTTCTTTTAAAATAAAATAGGTACCAATGCAATTTTTTTATTTGTATTGTTATTATTTTTCAGATGGTTTCCAAGTTTGTGATCATTGCCTTTGTGGCTATGCTTGCTGCGGTCAATGCCCGTGGGGCGAATAGGGATATTATCGACATTCAAACTAACGTAAGTATTCTATTAATCTAAACTTTAACTTCCTAGGGAAAATCGGTCTGTTAATTTTGCTCCTATGCTGAAAACCTATCTGTAAACAGAATATAGGCGCTTTGATATGGGTTTACAGCATAAAAGCAACATTAAGAGGTATTTATCGTAAGGGTTCAAATCACAATCTTGACCCCGTATCTATATACATACAAACGTACCTCAAAGTCACCCCGAATTACAAGTAGGTGATATTTAATGTCGATGACTAAGTACATCAATTAAAAAATCTTATCACTGCGCTTGAAAACATCCATTGTTAAGATCTGAGACATGTCCACAATGTTTCCATTATCAGGTCTTTACATTTGTCAGTAGTTACTGGTACTGGACTATACATTTCGATTTTAATTTTAATCTAATCCTTTCTTTCTTTTATTTAGGAAGTCGCACCTGTTCAAAAAGAAGGCAGACTATTGGACGTATTAGCGTTTCCGTAAGTACAGTTTTTTTATTTATTTATATTTTTTAATGTATATTTGTTTTATTTCATTTAAGAAATTCTAACCGATTTTTTTTACAGGGCTCTCAGCACCATTATCTTGAAATCGCTGAAAGCTGTGTGGTTCCTGCTCAGCACCGTTTGCTCAGTTGTTGATTATAAATTGGTAAGTTACCTATCCACTTCTATTAATCTTTTAATTATGATTAAACACTGAAGCATATATACTATATGAGCTTACGCATTTAATCTGTAGTCATTAAACATTTGATCGTTTAATCGATTCCTAGTTTTAGTACCTAGTTTACCATTTCTTCAACTTCAACTGATCAACAACAATTAAACAATGTAAGCCTTGCTTTATTATTGCATTTGAATTGAAAGCTTAATAAACTTAATAGACTTAATAAGCTCCAAACTAGAAGAAGGACCTTTCATAGTTGAAAGTTCATTCTTGAACACGCTATACACATAGATACTATAATAAACACACATAGGCTTATTAATTCCTATGATCTTAAAGGCTATATTTATACGTATTAAATAAAATGGTTATAATCAAACAACTAATAATATATTTTTCTTTTCTCAGGCTGCGCTGGCTCTCGCAGTGAACGCTGGAATATGGCTGCTAAGCTTCAAGTTTCCAGTCTTAGTGGGGGCAGCGATCATGCTAGGATTTTGCAAAGTGACTGGCCTTTGTGCGTTCAAAAGCATCTTTGCTGTTGACAAGTCTGACCAACTTGACTACGCTGCAGACTTCCTGGATATGGGCATGATGAAATATGGCCAAAGTTCTTAATTTAACTTACAATTGTGAATTAGCCATATAGCAGGAGGTGGCAAATGCTTCGGGCCCTGTGCTTTGGAAGGCCCGCTTTACATTTATAAACGGTGACCTCATTGGACAAAGATCCAAACAAAGGCAATATTTTTATGCAAGGACCTTTTGCTGAGCAGTTGCTACAGGCCCCGCGTTGGCTAGATCCAGCACTGTTAGAGTCAACCACTGAAGACTCCTTTAATGTAGTGTTTCAAAGACTGCTGTAATGTGTAATGCTATTTATTTTAATTTATTTGAAAATTAAATGTTAAAAATTTATCTTTGTTCTTTTATTCAAAATAACGAATTATATTTTTAATGAATAGGGGTTTCACTGAAACTATATTATATATTACAAGGTGCAGAATCAGAAAACAATATACTTATTTCACATTATTGCATGACTTAATAGCGCAGTAAAATAGTAGGATAATCGACAACGTTTCCTTTTATAAATTATTGGAATAATTAATAATTTTTCAAAAATAAAACAATTACGTGTCACAACACAAATATCGCGTCAATCGAATAGAAATTAACATTGGAGATCTTTCGAAAACGCATAAAACTACAATGTAATTCCGATAGGAATTATTTCTTATTGACAAAACATCGTCATATTGACTGGCGGGTGTTTACCCTAATAAGTAGATGTTAAAAAATATGTTTGTATAACTATGTACAGTATGTTAAAGTATGCTATGTTAATACCTATGTAAATAAAGTAAATAACATATTATTTTTGAATGCTCTTCAAACAAGCTATTTATAAATTCTTATTCATACAAAGAGATAAAACTAAGACAAATATTTACTCTGATATCTTGTAAGGATTGGAACCACCTACGTTTTATTATTGCGAGCTTAAAACCTTGCATGAATATAAATGTATATATTACAGTTAAAACAAGTTTTTAGATAGAACGCGTTTTTTCTAGTTACAACTAGTTTTTACTAAACGCGTTTGTTAAAACTAGGCTTAACGAATGCTCAAAATTTAATATCAGTTGAAACTAGTTCTTACTAGAAAAAAACACGTTTTTCCGAAGCGAGTCAGTTAAAATTGTTCCAACTGAGGTTAAAGTTCATCGTAGCTTATTCTGATTGGTTAAAATGCTGACTGCTTATATTATGTACCGAAAGTTTTAAATCCCACGAATTAAAAATACCGTGTTTTATAAGACCTATGAACGAAATTGTGAACTGTGGCATATCAGTGGCAAATCCCCGTTTCAACTAGGTATTTCTAGTTTTAACAAAGTAAACACTAGTTCTAACTAGGAAAAACGCGTTTTGTCTAAAAACTGGTTTTAACTGTAACATATACATTTAAAATAAATTAGGTATTGCATTTGATTGCATCAAGCTAAGATTAGCAAACGTCTATACTAGAATACTAAATCTACAATAACAGACTTATTATCGTGATCTACATAGGTACCTTCTTCTTTTCGAAAAAAAAATACATAAAACCCGTTTTTCCAGGCCCTTAATCATATTAATGCCCTGAAAGACTAATATTCTTACAATATAAAGAAAAATAGAATGATTTTATTTAGAACGGATGAAGAATATCTATCAAATAAATCGATCTCACACTTTGAAGTAATATCGTTAAAATTAAATAACTTTTTCTAAAGTTATGAAAATCACTTCGCAAGTTTGCGATAGTTGCTGAACCTTAAGTTGTTAGATTTCGTCTCGCACTCGTCCAGGGTTTACCTTCCAACAGGGACACAAACTTGCCTCCTTCGCCTCGAATGACCGTATGACCATAAACTCTAAAACGCTCTGAGTAGAGTTTGTCATGGCATGCAAGTTATAAACGTGACAAATGTTATCAAATGTCAAGAATCATACTTATAAATGATTGATTTTTAATCAATAAATAGGTTTATCGTTTAAACCTTTTAAGTAAATCAAGCTTATATAATGAGACCATGCACTTAAAAACAAAAGAACCTCTTATCAAAATCTGACCATATCCCAAAATTACGATGATGACGCATTAGCGCCGATTTAAAAATGACAGATTTCAGATCAGTCAGCAAGGGATTGAAAAATAATTCGCAAATTTTATTAATAGCCAACTTAAATTCCATAATACCAAGAAAATTCTTAGAAAGTTTAGTGCTCTCATCTACATTTGCATTTCAAATAACGTCATATCCAAAAGACAAATGACTACCAAGAATTTTCCATTGCACGAAAGTTTCAGACACGAAACCAGAAATAATATGAACATTTATTTCTATTTATAGGAATCTTAGGTATATAAAATATCTAAATCACTTAGGTAATTAATACAAGAAACATAATTTATTTCATACTTTGACTACAATAGCGAAAAAACGTCATAATAAATCAAAAACATACTTTCATTTTAGATTATAATGCCAAAGTCAAAGACAAAATACTCTTTATTTATATAGGTTTAAAACAAACACTTATAAATCGTCAATTCAACATAACTAATAGTATATAATTCAGTAGTTTTCTGTGAATAGTAAATAATTAGATACTTAATAGCAATGGCAAACAAAGGAAATGACTTAATTTTAGTCTTAGTTTGATTCGAGTGCGGCAAAAGGAGCCATAAGCTCGTTAAACATTGAGATAGATTGAGATGAAATGTATTGATCATTTTAAACAGTACTGAGAAGTCCCTAGCTCGTCATCTACATGGTACAATCATAACACCAAAAATAATTTTGACTGCTTCGTTGGTCTTGTGGTACTAGGCGCCGCCTAAGGACCAAGAGGTCCCGGGTTCAAATCCCGGGTCGGGCCAAAAATTTGTGGCTGGGTATTTCAATACCGAAATAACTCAGTAACAGCCCGGAGTCAGGAAGTTGGCGGTTTAATCACCCCCGTGCCTCGGAAAGCACGTTAAGCCGTTGGTCCTGCGCCTGACCTCTCTTCGGTCATGTCGAATTGCCGTCTCACCGGACTATGAGGGTGAAGGAATAGAGAGTGCTCCTGTGTTTGCGCACACACTTGTGCACTATAATATCTCCTGCGCAGATGGCTAATCCTCGTTGAGATTGGCCGCCGTGACCGATATCGGTTAGGAGGACATTATATACAATCATAACACCAAATATACCATTAGTACAGTTATTATATGGCTGTGTGCTAGTATAATCTACATTTAGCGAGTGCAATCGCAGGGGAAGCTTATCAAACTATGATTGATACGTATAAATAAATATGATACCTACTTTCGTTCAATGTGTTAAGTCTTTTTATTATATTCATCAAACTGTTTGTATCGAGTTTGAATAGAATTAAAAAACGTCGTAACTTTTTGTCCTATTAATAACAGAGGTCACTTTGATATTTACAGATGTACCGAATCTGGTTATTATATCCAAATAAAAACCACGTGTTTACTTAAACTTATAGTTCAAGTCTTAAACTATTAAGACTTGAACTATAAGCTACAGTTTAAGACAGAGAAACTATGTAGGCAACCTACCTTACCTTAATTTTTTCTTAGAAATGAAAAAAGGAGTTTATAATAAATAGTAATAATTTATTTTAATAAATAAATAACACACAAATTACAAGAAATCAGTGATGCCACAGCCGGTTCTCCGCCGCCCGCGCTTTCTTCTCAGCGTATTTCTCTACCGCGCTAACGAAGAACTTCTCCGCAGTCTCCAAGTATTCTGGAGTGACGAGGTTCTTCAGCTGGGCTACTGGAATGTAGGCTTCGTAGTTCAGGTTGCATTTGCCGGTGATCTTGCAGAGGCCGACGGCTGCAGCGGCACCAATGAAGATGACGAGCGCATTTGAGATGAGCCATTCGATGGCTAAAACACCAAGGCTGATAGCCGTCTGTAAATAATAATACTTATTATAATCGTTCACAAAAAGCGATATAATACCATTATTATGGCAGATCTATTTTATCAAATTGCTTTAAAGTCAGCCAAATTTAACATCATTTAAAAGTTTTAAATCAATGCAACAATAAGAATTGCAAGTCATAGATAAAGACATAGCCCTACTACTAAAGCTAATACATAGTTCCTTAATTTTGAAATAATTTTGAATTTAAAAAAGCTATTAATTTTCCTTTGTAAGACTTTAGTTGAAATTAATTCAGGATTACTTTTCCTTACAATCATTTATTGGTTTTTCATACTGATGAGCGAAACTAATAAGACAAAAACAAATGCTACTTACAAATTTGTAACCAGCTAAAGCGTTGACTGCATCAAGCAATACATGAGTACTTTCAGGTATCAATCTTTCCAGCTGCTGGCTTGATTTCTCTTCTGCGACTGGCGCGGTGAATACTGACAAATCCAAATCCTGGAAAAAGGTAGCATATATTATTAAAAAAAATACCAACCAAAATTAGTAACTACAGCAAAATCTTATTAGATTGTTTAAATACATATAAGTATAACTGTTTCAGTATTCTAAATTAAGTTAGACATAATTATAAAAAAAAATGCTTTTAAAGAAAAAGCACACTTGTACCGAAACTATCATGAGTTTATAATATTACTGGTAAGGCCTGTAAATAACAAATCTTTCCTTCTGTCTATTTTTTCTGCCTGTCTATTTTAGTGTTAATAAGACAACTTACATCAGGAGTTGCTGACGACAGCTTAGCAACGGGGTCTGCAATGGCCACCCCAAAGACGACAGTCAAAGCGATAAGTTTACGCAGCATCTAAAAAAAATATTTATAATAACACATAAGAATTTGAAAAAGATATAACCATTATCGTATTAATTGCATCATTGATATTATTTTTGATAAGATAAATGTTTAGAAGTGTTAGTAAACAAAAACACTAAATAGAATGTATGTATGTGTATGTAAAAAAATCAGTGAAAATTATTTATTAATTAGGCTAGATTTTAAACTAATTAGTCTTAAAAATGTTTAAAAAACCGACAGTACGGCAATGCACTTGTTACATAAGTGAAATTACAATGTTCATAGGTTAACGTAACTGATTATAATAGAAAGACAGTAGGCTTACATAGTACTGAGATCAGAATAAATGTCAAACGAATATTAATTTATAATGTAATACTTTATAAATCTTACCTTGATTATTTTATTGTTATGGTGATCCTTGTTGCACGTAAGATGTCACAGTTGTGATTAATGTAAATCAGTCCTATTCCTCAGTATTTAAACAAGTTTCAATATTCATTAGAGACTCCATTTAATAAGTATCTCTGTACCTAATTAATTAGCTAATTCTTCTGACGCACTTTGTAATTTACAAATTATAATTTTGTCTGAGTACGCACAGGTGAATCACGATGTAAGTACAAGTGAATTAATGGAATGATCATGATAGATACTTATCTAATAATAGAAAACGACGGCAAATAGATACCGGGATCATAATTTAAAGAAAAATACCATTCTTTTCTGACTCTGTCTGACTAATAAATATTGTAACATTGTAATAAAATAATATTACAGTGTTAAATGTAAGTACGTTAAGATCCTCAAAAATTGAGCCGTACAAAACTGACTAAATATTATACATCTAGATTAATTTAAATTACTATGCAAAGGCTCAAATCTGCAGGCGTATGATTTTTCAGTTACGCGTATCACAAAAATGTTATATGATGTGGGAAGTTATAGTATTAGTAATTAAAACAATGTATTGTATGTAAGCTTATCGGAAGCATTTTACATTGGTGCAATAGTTTAACTTCACATCGAAGGCGCTGGTACAATCCGCACACCGGGTGATATTATTTTTAGTGAAAATTAATTTATGATCCAGGTATTTGTGGTACTTTCATCATTAGAATATAAATTTATCCAGGAATAACATGCATTCCCACGCGTGAATTGAAAAAATATTATAAAAAGATCAATAGAAGTTTCGTATAATTAATATTGTTATCAATAGTTTAAACCCTTCATTCCTCCAACCCAGCCCACTGTCCCATGTTGGTCTGGAACTTAAAAAGAATATGCAAACTGTGGTTCTTGCCTAGCATGTCGTAAAAGGCGACTAATGGTATATCGGGTTTTGGGTGTGTGATTGTGTAGGCGACAGGTTAGCCGCTTGTCACTGCTTTTTCCCATTTTTCCATCTAACCCAGCCCGGTTTTATTTTTGGCTGAATGTGGTTGAAGGGGCTTGCTGCCCCTTTGACTCTGCCTTCGGGGATTATGGGCGTGATGTTATGTATGTATGTATTTAAATCCTTATCTTCGTAGCTATACCAACCAAGAGATACATTAAAAATCTCTGACATTTGCCTAATTTAAGAAATCATTTCAGCTTTTTTCTAAACAACCCGCTCGTTGGTCGAGTGGTCGGAGACCCTGGCCATGAAACCAAGGGTCGCGGGTTCGAATCCCGCTAGGGGCAAATGTTTCGTGTGATGAACATGGACATTTGTACTCGAGTCATGGATGTTTAAAAACGTATTATGTATGTCTATCCGTTCGCCTAGTATCCATAGGACAAGCTTATAAGCTTAGTTTGGAACTAGGGAATTGGTGTGCCAATCTAAGGCATTAAACAGTGAATACACTATCTTTTAGTTCTTTACTAGATATTATAACTTACTAATCAAGTTCCTTTTTTCGAGGCACTCTAATTCTTTTTCTAAAACAATAATAGAATAAGTTACTCCTTGTAAGACCAGCTATTTGTTGTATCAGAAATAAACCGTAACAAAGTAACAAACAGACAGACAAAATCTTTTAAATCGATGTTTTGTTGTAAGTACCAAAACTTCAAAAATCTTTAGTAGTTTTTTAAAAAGAACTTATATAATCATAAACTTATTAAAATAAACTCATTCACGACACCTTATTTCAGATCGGCTCATGTTTTAGGGACACGCGACTGTCAAAAACTAAAAAGATTAGCTTAAACATTAATTCTAACAAACTTTACACATAATATTTGCAGAATTTATTGTATTATATAAATAATAAACCATTGATCTCGGACTTAAAAAATAATGTAGTAACTGTTCCTTGCCTAAATGTCGTAAAAGGCCATGCTGTATTGGGTCTTGGGTTTGTAATGCCATAGCTATTCCCCTCCGCTTTTTTTTACCTAGAGAAATGTGTTATGCGCACTACCTCGATTCGGGAGGGCAAGGTGGTTATGTGGGGTTGCCGGGCCCTCTGTATCAGGGTGCTAAGCCAAATGCGCGCCAGCGATTCCGCGTCTTTCCATTCTGTACAATGTCAGAACGCAAGGGTATGAAACTAATCATGTATAGATTGTAAATAACTTTTTTACTAAGTTCTTCCAACTCATACAAGAGCAGTACGCAAATAATCGTGTATACTTCGTAGTAACGTAGAAGTTTTTCTTGTTCCATAATCTACAGCGCCAGTGTGCATACGAACTGATCGTGTATATGTCGCAGTCATCTGGTTGAATCAGCTATTTAATTGAATGACTACCGCGTTCATTAAATGACGGCATTTAATTAAATGACTAGGCCGAACGTTGATTGAACAAGCGTCACTCAACGTCCAACTAGTTAGCGGATTGTAACATAGCCCCTTGAACAGAGCGGACCAACAGAACCAGATGACTGCGACATATATATTGCACCTTCCCTGAAAATCAAATTGCTACCAGAAACGAAATGCCACCAGACAAGTAGGTTAGGTTAGGTTATAACTGTGATCCTAACCACACGCTTTCATTAAATGAATTCAATTCAATTAAATGTCGACATTCAATGAACGCGCTAGTCATTCAATCAAATAGCAGATTCATCCAAATGATTGCGATATGACGTTCAGTCAAGAAGTTGAACGTTATATTAAACAATTTGACGAGTTATCCTTTGTGACTGCGACATATATATCGGAATAAGCGCGCTAAACTTTAGATTACAATTTGTACGCGAGCAGTTGCATGCTCGCCATTTTGATTGACCGATGCTCCCACAGGCATGACAGCATCAGAAGAGTCTCCAGCCAATTTATTATGCACCAACGATGAAGATCCCGTTTTTCCTATAACCTATAATGAAGCACTGACTGATATGAAAGAAAGTTTCAACAAACTCACATCTATTTTAGAAGCACATCCATCGTCATCGAATTTAAAAGCCATCCATATTTTCAATCATCTCTAAAACATGCCACTACAGAACAGTCCAACAGGCCCAACATTTTATTTTCAACAACTTTAACAAAGGACTGTCGCGCAAGATACATGTACTTCACAACCTACATCTGTATCAAGACGAACCACGAAGAGGGAACAAAAAATATAATACAAGCAGGCCGACCTTCAGCACCCACCGCAACAAAAAATAGAAAAAGGAAACACGACCTAGCATTTAACGTCTCGCATAATATTAATAATGCTCGTTGAAAAGCACTTTTTAATAAAAATAGTTATGATTAGAAGTCATTATCATAGTAGCATAGGCTATATTTTATCCACGTATTCCCACGGGAACTGCAACTACGCGGGTGAAAGCGCGGGGCCCTCTTATATATACTAATATATAAAATTTTGTTGAAACTAATTAAGTACTCATATCCAAGGTTGTTGTTTGAAGACAACAAAACAACACGGGAACGGCAACAAAACAAAGCAAAAAAATTTCGAGTATTGATAAGACCCACATTGAATGCATAGTTAAATAATATGTAGTGTTCAAGTTGTTTATAAGTGACAAAGCATTTTTTTTCACCTATGAATAATGACTTTTCAGTTTATAATTATTCTGTTCACATAACAATCCAAATGCAATCATCACGTATATAAATATCTTCCAAAATTGTATAGTAATGACAAAGTCCTATATACATACTATACTATAGTACAGCAGTTGAAAAGAATGTTGTTACCATTCTTCATTATACCAGCTTCCATTGTTTCTTATATTTCGATCAAAATTGTGGTGGATCTAGGCATATTTTCTCAATATTTGAGGGATAGTACTTCAGATAATGTTAGTTTAAAAAAAGATTTCGAGAGCATAAACTAATACAGGCATATTTTAAATACAGTATTTGTTGAGAAGGTAAGTTAATCTTGAATTTAAGACTAAGCACGGTATTTTTTTTTTTATCTAATAAGAAAGCGATCCTTTGTAGGTAGCGTCTAAAAAAAAGTAGACACGATGTGTTTAGTCACATCGTGTCTACTAGAACATCGAAAGATGTGGGCCTAATTTTAAAATATTAAAAAATTTAAGTAAGGTGTCAAAAATTTAATGTTTTAATATCTAAACAATTTCCTTCAATAAATTGGATCTAAAGTCATAGTAAAAATTTTGGAAATAATAAAGGTAAGAAGTACCTATCGAATCACATTTAATACTAGGCTTCAAATGTATGTAATATATTAATAACTTGTGGGTCAGACGTTCATTCATAAGTAAACTAAGATATATCATTTAAATAATTTATTAAATTCAATAAATAACAACACTAATACATTAATATGAAGTTACAACTTAGTGCTCGTCTTGCAAAGACCTATATTTTCGAATGGCCGTCTTGACGAATTCAGTTGCTCTGGCTAATCTTTCAGGAGTAGCATAAGTCCTGAGTTCCAATGGCACAGCCAGCAACGACTTGAAGCTGGTCAATTTTGCGCAGATTGGGGTGAACTTGCAGATTCCGAAGGCAGCTACGGTCCCGATGATCAGGGCTGGAGCATTGGCGATAATGAATACAAAGGTCTTCTTTACAACGGCCAGAGCAGTCTGAAACATTAAAACAATATTAACACTTTAGACAAAAACTAAAATAACGTAGCATTGTAAACGCTTTAAACAATAGTCTCAAGTTAAGGTGAAATAAACGCTGCTAGAAATATAGTGAATCATAAAACAAAACAGCGTTATCTATTAGCAAAGAAAAAATAAGCAGATTAACGCGCTTTTGTTTTCAAAATGGAAACTGGTGTGATGTTTGTTCATCTAATTCGTTTGTCTATTGTTTTTAACACGTGCGTCTTGTGCACGTGTTAAAAACTTTTAAATGCGGTAATCAAATATTTTGTTAAACTTACAGATGCTAATTTTGCGACGAGACCCAATTTAGAAATTCCAACAGCTGCTACCGCCGGTGGGGCAGGTACCAAAACTTCAGAAAAGAGAGGTTTTACGATCACCCGCTCATTGCGATCGTCTTGATAAGGATATGGTACAGCCAAACCCTGGAATAGCGAATAAAATTTTGTTAATGACATTGCTACGCTGACCTCGACTTAAAAGAAATAAGCCGTGGCCAAAACAATTTTACACAAAATATCTAAATAGGATTCAATGTTATTGAATAAACAATAAAAACTTACCCTGAAAGGTTCTTCATATTCTATGAGATTGTCGAATCGGTCGAATTCAGCAGCAAAAGTAACGGCAAAGAGAAATACTCCAATGCAAGCTGTTTTAATCATTTTGAATATTTTACTTTGAATAAGAGACTGATTTGAGTAATAAGTTGTTGACTGATCTAAATCAATCTTTTTAATGGTGAAGTTCCTATAACGTTCACACTTTAAATACTAAAAGTACGATCACAATTAGTTAATTGAAAGAAACCATTTACAATAATGAATAAGTTCACATAAATATTTCTAATGATACCTTGCATAAGTCACGTCATTGCAATTATGCAAATGACTTCTTCCTAAAAATCACAAAATAAATTTGCTAATGATTCCATTAAAAACTTTAATTCTCTACTCCAATGATTAATTAGATTATAAAGTTTCTTATGTACGAGTATGACATACTCTGAATAATAATTGTACGTAATATATTATTACTCTGTCTTAATAATAACAATGCCGAAGTAGGTATAGTCCTTCACTTGTATGTTTCTTCTTATAATATCTGAACTACTCCACCGATCATCTTAAAATATTGCAAGTTACCTATACACGTTTTAGATGTTACATACACACATATCATCTCTCCCGTAATCCCCGAAAGGGTATGCTGAATCAAAGGGGCAGCACCCTTAACCACATTCAGTCAAATAAAACTGGGTTGGGTATGATGGAAGATTGTGAAAATAATAATACAGTTGACGCATTATTTTTAAGTCCCAGACCAACATGGAACTATTGGTTTTAGATTTTACACGTGGTATAAGGTTCCCTTCCTCCGGAAAAGTGTTCCTGAAGAATAGAAACCTCTACATTAAGGCAACCGAATCCGCGGGAAAAGACTCTCTTTTTATTGATTAAGTACTAGTAAGATATGGTGTGGGAAAATAATTCTGACCAAATTCATACGACCATAGATACATACAGGTAATTATGATCGTATAATCATGATCCATTTTTTCAACTTTCTCTTAAAGTATTAGCGATGGCTATACCAAGAACGCGTTTTAAGATTTACCTTAAAGGTATGCCTTGGAGGGGTTCGGATAGATAGAAATTCATCTTCCATCATCTTCCTAGCGTTATGTCCCGTGCTTAGACGGGGTCCGCTTAGACCATGATCCAGGATTTAGCGAGTCTGGTTATTACACTGAAGCGACTGCCGATCTGACGTGATCTGCGTAACCCTAAGATAGGAGAACCAGACAATTTTTGGACAATGATTTGAAATTCACCTTCCATAGAAAGTAAAATAACATCACGCCCCCGAAGGGGTAGGCAGAGTCAAAGAGGTAACAAGCCTCTGTAACCATATTCAGCCAAATATACAACTGGGTTTTGTGAAAAAGTTGCGACAAGTCGCTTACTCGTCGCTTATAGAATCACGTACCCTACACCCGAAATACCATTAGTCGCCTTTTACGACACGCTAGGCAAGGAACACAGTTGGCGCATTATTTTTAAGTCACAGACTAACATGGGAATGAAATCCTTAAAAAGTATATCCTATAAGTTTAATAAATATATTTTTTTATCAGATTTTGACTGAGATTAGGGCTTCACACTAAATATGATTTTAGGTTTAATCATATTTATTAATAAAAATAAATAAAACCGTTTAAAAAAAGATTAAAACAAAAGACGTCTTTAACAGATTAATTTTAGACAGAGTTTTGGGTTTTCTTATTACCTTCTTTAATCATATCCGCCGCTTTCTCAGCAATCATTATAGTCGGCGCATTAATATTACCACTAGTGATAGCGGGCATGACGCTTGCGTCGACCACACGCAGGCCCCGAACCCCGTACACGCGCAACCTGCTGTCTACCACCAATCCCATGGCGCACGTGCCCGCATAATGATGAACTGTGTTAGATAAACAGCGTGCATAACATCTAAGGTACTCCCTACTCCTCTTATCGAACTCCATACAGTGGGACAAACTCACTATGTCACTTCCCATGCTTTTGAAATAAGTAGTATTTAGAATATGTAAGAAATCTTCCGCATAGTCCAGCAGTTTTTCGAAACCGTCCTCGTTGGGAAAGGGTACAAAATTAAAATCAGGTGACTCTAGCGGGTTTGTGCTTTTTAAAGAAACGCTACCCCGGTTTGTTCGATTGATATCTGAAAGCACTGCAAATAATATTTTTCTCCCAGCTGTATCTCTAAATATGTTTTTGACGATTTCCGATTGATAATCGTATTTAACAGTTAGCAAGACCGTTAAATAATCTGAAAAGCCGATGCCTGCGTTTACCTGGTAATCTGGAAAGCTTTGGTATCTATTCAGCGCTACAAAGCCCGTTAGCGCACTTGGAATTGACTGTAGATCTAATGGAGGTGTATAGGCTGTTGGGTAAATTTTTCCAGTTTTTATAATTATATTCATGGCATATTGATTCTCCATATTTGTTCCAACTGGCAGATCTGCGACTAAATTGATGTTAAATTTATTTAACTGTTGTTTGGGACCAATTCCAGATAATAAAAGCAGTTGTGGGCTATGGATAGCTCCTGCTGAAATAATGACTTCTTTTTTTGCTTTCACTGCATATGTTACATTGTCTTTATTGACAAATTGGATCCCTCTTGCGACTTTTTTCTTATCTATTATAATCTTAGTAGCGCGAGTGTTTTTTAGAACATAAAGATTACTGCGATCTTTTGCATCAGACAAAAATGTATTAGCGGTACTTTGACGTATACCGTCACCTGCTGTGTATGTTGTTTCACTATATCCTAAAAGGTAGTCAGCATTAAGATCTAGTAAAGTATCATGCCCTAATTCTTTAAATGCTTGCAAGTACTTTCTTACTTCTTTGCTAGTGGGTTTAATTACTTTCATGGGTCCAGTCGTACCGTGATATTTGGCATAAGATGAATTTAGAATTCGAGGATCTTCCACCCGTTCGCTTTTTATAAAATATGGCAAAACATTTCTGTACGACCAAGATCGATCCTTCGTGATTGTTGCCCATTTATCGAAGTCGGTAGGGTCACCACGCACGTAGTTTAAGTAGTTGAGACCACTGGAGCCACCCAACATTTTACCTTGACTCACCCTTAGTCGATTCCCATTTGTACATTGATAATTGTTATTGTCTACTTGTGTGTAGTCATTCCAGTCTAATCTGCTGCCTACGAGAAACGGTGCTAGCAAAGGGAGCTGAAAAAATGTTTGATAATTATCTATTCATCAGGAGATACTGTAATATAAATACACATACTCGTATATAGCTTTTTCCTACAATTTTGTCCATGGGTTTTTTGTCTTTCTGGCGAATATCTTGTCTTTTTGGCGAAACCCTTATATCCATATGTTTAGCTAATCCGGCTCGGAGGAGCGTCTAAAGACTTTAACAAAGCAGAATAAACGAGGACGACAATTTTTTTTTTTTTGTTCACTTGAGCTATTTAATTTACTCTATCTGGTTAAGGGATGGGATACATCTTACGTTAGCTTCGAGAGGAGGATCATCACCAGCTTCGATGAGGAGAACGGATACATTTGGATCCTCCGTTAGACGGGCGGCCACCACGCTACCAGCTGATCCAGCACCTACCACTATGTAATCGAAAGTGGTACCATCTACAAAAATTAAAATCGAGTAAATAATGACGGCCCTATTGGTGCAACGATTCTGACTTTACAACGAACGCAAGTGGTGGGCTGGATCCTATACTGGTTGATGAGACCATTTAAAGGTCTATTATATCCCGGGCCGTGCCAATAATTCGTGACCGGATATTTCAATATTGAAATTACTTAGTAACAGCTCGGATAATGTTCTGATTTAGTCAACCCCGTACTCCGAAAGCACATTGAGCTGAAAAGACAGTTGGTACTGTCTGAACTCTCTTCGGTCATGTCTTGTAGTCTCACCGAACTATGAGAGTGAAGGGACAGAGAGTGCGCTTGTATTTGCGCAGACGCTTGTGCACTTTAATATCCCCTGCGTACTACTACCTACTACTATCTACTTGATTTTGGCCACCGTGATCGATATCCATTAGGAGGATATTTATTTATTCACAGATGTATTACTCACTCTTCACCTGCGATGCCACAGGGTACCGGTAGCTAGTAAGGTGCAGCAAGCTGACCACATTCAGGATCTGCCGAATCACAGCCACAGTACCCGGAATGTTATCGACCCACATTGAAATGATTTTTCAACTAATACAAAATAATTTACAAAGTGGCTTTTATATAAATGAAGACATAATTTTTTTTTGAAAAATATTTTAATTGACTAGTAAATCAACAGGATATGTAGGGGAGCAGGGGGGAATTAGAGCCTACTGAGGAAAAAGTTCAATAAAAATAAAAACACAAATTTATGGAAACTTTTGAATTTTTTTATTAGAAACCAAATCCTTACATAATTGACCATCATTTTATCACGGCGTCAACGTTACATATTTAGGCATTTGGCCACAGATAAAGCTTTTAAAAAAAAACAAAATTGCTCCCGTTACCCGACTTTGCGGGAAATGAGAGCCTATAAAATCCCATTTGTGTAATGGGAGCTACTTAATTATTAAGTCAGTCTGAAATCTCACTTATTCATATAAATATGAATGTAAACCTAACCGCATAATAATTAACTTTAGGATCCAAGCAAAAAACACAAATATAATCAACCGGGCTCTCTGGTCAATCAATCAATCAATCTGGTTCTGACAGAACATTACCTGCAACGGTACCACATTTCGTTACTTTTTCCTGTGTCACAGAAATTATTCTGAAGAAGAGACAATGTGTGCTAATGTTTCTACTTCAGAATATTCTGGCTTATCGTCGCTAAGAATATCAACGTCTTCTTCTGCAGATGTGTCTGTTTCATCCTCAAAAAGCTAATTTTTTTCTTTTTTCACCTTTTTCAGAAGTACATTTTCAACCGACTTTAAAAAAAAGGAGGAGGTTCTCAATTCAATTCAAACCGTATAAATATATATATATATATATATATATATATTTTTTTTTTTTCTTTCTTTGTTGCTGGTTTCTCCCTTCTTCTATGGATAAATTTTACTTTTACATTTTTTCTCTAAACGTTTCTTCTCTTTTTCTTTATTTCACTCTAGGCGCTATACAATTTTTTTATTTTCTGGACCGTCGTTACGCCAGTCTCATCTATGTATATTTATTGTAAATATGAGTCGGCGGAAAGTGGTGCTTGGTCATGACATTCTCCAGAATTTCGAAGAATCGATCCACTTCGACTTTATTGAATCCAGGTATTCAATTTATGCTTCGCTTCTGGTTTTCTAATATTTAGATCAGAATGTCGTTAGAAAAAAGCCTGCGACACCACATTTTTCAGCAATGGCGTAACATATCTTACAAAACTGAGCCTTCGTCAGGCCGTAAAATTTATTGGACATCTTGTTAACATGATCAGCCACAATAGCTTCTTGTTCTTCCTCACTGAAGAACAAGAAGCTTTTCTGGGCCACAAAGGGCTTTCCTAGCACACTTGGTGGACATTTGTAGCTAACATTGTTAGATTTAGCTAATCTGAACCTCTTTTTCAAGTTGCTTTAGGGTATTCCAGCCTCTTTTGATACCTTGTATACGAATGTACCGCCGATGTGTTATGACAGTATTTTCTAAGGGTTTCAACAGTTCAAGACGCTTTCGTAGTAATGCGTTCCCTTATTCTTGGCATTTTGGCATCTAAAAAACAATACACATAAAATGCATGCATGGGGTTATTGGAACTACAAAGGGTAATCAGAACTTATTAGGCTCTAAATGGCGAATACCACCATCTTGAAATTGAATAAAATGATATCCTGAAGCTTGTAATGAAATTATACGCACAGATACTCATAATTTATAACATTAACTATAAAATAAAACTGGTTTGATTGTTTTAAACAGTTAACTTCACACTTACCTGGCTGTTAAAATTTCGTATTTTTTATAAGCGCATAGCTAAAAATCGACATGCATCTGTGGTTACATAATGCGTGGGACTATCGGTCTAGCGCGGCGGGGGAACACGGCCGCAGTATGATGAAGGCGCCCAAGTGGCAACCGAGTGTATACGAGATATAGTTTTGGGATACTATCATTTGATATAGTTGAACTTTAATACATACATACATACATACATAATGTCACGCCTTTTTCCCATGGGGGTAGGCAGAGCGTGATCTCTGCCTACTTCCATTTGCTACGATCCTGACATACACCTTTCGCTTCTTCTACATTCATAAGTCTTTTCATACACCTTTTGTTAATACATTACCAATCAGGTCATGGAAAGTCCGTCTAGGTCTGCCCCTCCCAACGGCTCCATTTACACTTGCCTTATATTATCTCTTTCGCCAATCTTCTTTCATCCATTCTCTCAACATGCCCAAACCATCCAAGCATGCCTTTTTCAATCTTAGTCACTACATCTTCTTTCACTCCACATCGTTCTCTTATTTGTTCGTTTCTTATTCTATCAGTCAGTTTCACTCCTAACATACTTCTAAATGCTTTCATCTCTACTGCATTTATTCTACACTCGTGCTTCTTCTGCCACACCCAGCATTCACTTCCATACATAAGTGTGGGAACCAACACTCCTGTATGAACCGCCAGACGTGCTTTCTCAGACACTTTCCGACTGTTCATAAAGGAATGCAGCGCACCATTCACCATGTTGCCCGCATTCACTCTCCTCTAAATATCACCCTCACACTTTCCATCACTCGTAAACTTTGTTCCCAGATATAAAAACTCATTCACTTGTTCTACTTTTTCACCTCCAATCAAAACATTACATTTAGTCATCTCTTCATCTCTTTCAAAGACCATAACTTTCGTCTTACTAACATTTACATTCATCACTTTCACTTTTAAAGATTCATACAGCACGTTCATCATCTCCTGCAAGTCCTCAGCTGAAGACGCAAGTAGCACTTGTTCATCAGCATATAGAAGGCATTTGATGAGTAACTCATTCATTCTTAGACCCTTATCACACTCTTTCAAACCTGCCAAGCACTTATTTAAGAACAGGTTGAATAGCCATGGCGACGCTATACATCCCTGTCATCGAGAAGGGTGTAAACCCTTCTCCTTGTTAAACCATTCAGTGCACGTGCCATTTATCCTGACGTAGGCGCTAGAGCCCTCGTACAGAGACTTCAGCGCTCGTATCAAGTTGCTGTCCACAGATAGTGCTGACCACAACTCATTCCTCACGACTCTATCATAGGCCTTTTCCAAGTCTACGAACACGCAATAAACCTTATGGCATTTAGCCAAAATTTTTTCGGTTAAGCATCGTAATGAAAAGACTTGATTCATGCATCCCATTCCCTTTCGAAAACCCGCTTGCGCATCCCATATTTTCCCATCAGTTATTTTCATCACTCTTTCAATCAATATTTTTGCATACAATTTTCCGACGACGCTGAGAAGGCTGATACCGCGGTAATTTTTACAGTCCTGCTGCGACCCCTTTCCTTTATAAAGCGGGACGATCACCGCCTTACACCAGTCTCCCTGTACTCGGCCATTCGTCCAACAACTGTTGAAAAGGCGGTGCAGCTGACTTGTCACCACTCCCTGCCCAGCCTTCAGCATCTTTACGGATATCCTATCATATCCTGCAGCTTTGCCAACTTTCATTCCTTTCAGCCCTGTCAGAATTTCATTCATACTGATACTATCATCCCAACTGCCTTCGCCACTACTCTCCTCTCCCCATGGTGTCAGCAGCCGTAATGTCGTATCTTCCTTTTCAAACAGGCTTTCGAAATATTCCTTCCATCTCTTCAACACGCATGCCTCTCCAGTCACTAAACTTCCATCTCGACTTCTAATTTCCGTCAGATCCGAGTTCACATGTTGACCCCGGACCGATCTTACGGATTTCCAGAAAAACTTTACATTCTTCCGAAAATCTTCAGAAAGTCTTCGATCGAAATTATCCTTTTGCTCACCTTTCTTTCTATTACACTTTTTTCTATAACACTTTTTTTACTAAATCTTTTACTCTTTTGTATTCCTGCCTTGCTTCATTCACATCCTCATCCGTCAACTTCTGTGTTTTATGGTTGCTTTTTACCGACAACCAATCCAACCATGCTTTCTTCTTTTCACTTATAATCTTTTGTACGTCCTTGTCCATCCATTACCTTCTATCATTCATGCTATCGCGCCTTTTAGCCTCCCCACACACTTCAATAGCAGCATTCACAACCCCATCTTTAAATAAATTCCACACATCTTCTATCTCACTCGTCTCTTCCATCCTTGTAAAGCTTTCCTTCAACCTTTTACGGTATTTCTCTGTTACTTCCTCTCCTTCGTAATTTTCTACTTTTATTATTTTTAGAACTCTTGTTGGAGTTTTAACTCTGTGCCGCCACCGTCTATACGGCAGACCACCAAATAGTGGTCTGTATCTATAGCGACCCCGCGGCACGCTCGAGTGTCAACAAGGTTCTTCTTCAGTCTATCATCCACAATCACAAAATCAATCATGCTTCTCGAACTTCCTTCTTCTCTAGTATACATATGGATCTTCCTATGAGCAAACATTGTGTTTGTCACGCGAAATTTCCATTCCAAGCATATCTCAAGCAGACTTTAATAACGTTCATTTTATATAGTGTTGTCTCTAGGCGCACCGCTTTTATTACCCGCTGGCTCCATTTACCCCCCGCTCTCCTAATACTCCAGTTAATTACAACCCAAACTTTTCCACTTCTAAAATACAATCACATGAATATTTTATTGCGTTAATATATGTAAACATGTTATTTATTTCCTTATTATACCAAATTTGCATATGAATGGAAAATATGTGTTTGTATGTAAAGTCGCAGTAGATATTACGTCGAACAAGTTAGCTTTAATTGTCTACACTACTTGATGTAATTTTTTTTCAACCGACATTAAAAAAAGGAGGAGGTTCTCAATTCGACTATCTTTTACCATCCATCCATCTTTATTTTTTTTTTATTTCTTTTTTCCTGTTTTTTTATTTGTGTTCGCGTACCCAACCCAGTTTTTATTAGATGATTTGTGTTAATAAATGGTAACCTGCATTCTGGGCTATATGAATGGATAAAAAAACTTCTCAATTTCATAGAAATATAACTTTATCTAGTGTTTTGATTCGCCGGATTGGTGTCAACAATCCTATAATTTAGTTAAAGGATGATCCGGTGGCAGTATACCATTTGAGGTCGATTTCATCGGTTGGGGGCCTTGCGGTGCAAGCAGTGGCAGTGGCGTAGCTAGGTGACAAAGGGCCCTGGGGCAAAAAAGAAACTAAGGCCCATGGGCTAACGCTGCTTTGGGTCCAGCCCCCCCCCCCCCCCCTACTACAGGGGGGGCACTAACATTTTTCTTCCTACGTTCGACAGAGTCAAATGAAACTCAAATGAAGAGGTGTGCTTATCAGGTTTTAGCCCCCCCCAAGCTTAGGGCCCCAGGGCACTGCCCCGACTTGCTCTGGGTAACTACGCCACTGAGTGCAAGAGCATAGGAGGCGTCATCCGTAACCACGGGACGCATGGACTCGGAGGCTCGTGGTATTTTGCAATCCTGTTACACTATACCTACAGATAGCGCGCGAGTTGTATGCTCTTGCTAACACGCTGATCTGTGGCGCTCGCGGCTCGTCGCGTCGCCACAAGTAGTATAGATATACATATAAGAATAAAATTCTCTGCAGCGGCGATGCTCCTCTGCGTCTGCCATTTCGTCGGCGGGCGAGTGACGTGCGGACGTGTGCTATGTCCGTGCAGAGCTCGGTCGACTTATCGTGTGTCGGCTGGGACACGTGCAAAGACTGCATGCTTGAGCCTCCTGCTTTGTGTGTGCTTGCGTGCGATGGTGATGTGCTGGGGATTGTAATGCAAAAAGCTATTTTCATAGCTAACGCCAGTTTCTTAATGCACAGTGTCAGCTCTTCTCAGGACTCTTTGTTCCATGTTTCTTGATACCGTCTGTGTTTACAAAAGTTCTTTTTAGAGCTGGTACTATAATATGTCCAGGTAACTTGGTAAAAGGTAATGGTTTTGAGGTTATGTACTGGTACGTATATGTGTTATAAAGATAATGGTTTTGAGGTTAGGTAAGGTAACAGGTAAGGATGTCTAAAAGCTAAAGGGTAATTGTTTTATGGTAAGGTAACAGGTAAGTATGTATCTGTGTAGCCACACTTGCTATGCAATAATATGGTACTATAGAGCTGTTGTGATTAGCAAGTATACTAGTACTTCATGATTTCTACTTCATGAAGACGAAAGATAACAAGAAAGAAGGGATTAAAACAAAACAAAATAAAAATAACAATTTATTTAGTACGTGTTTTACTCTTTAATCGTTTACATTTTTTGCTTATTATCTTCTTTAATCATATCCGCCGCTTTCTCAGCAATCATTATAGTCGGCGCATTAATGTTACCACTAGTGATAGCGGGCATGACGCTTGCGTCGACCACACGCAGGCCCCGAACCCCGTACACGCGCAACCTGCTGTCTACCACCAATCCCATGGCGCACGTGCCCGCATAATGATGAACTGTGTTAGATAAACAGCGTGCATAACATCTAAGGTACTCCCTACTCCTCTTATCGAACTCCATACAGTGGGACAAACTCACTATGTCACTTCCCATGCTTTTGAAAAAAGTAGTATTTAGAATATGTAAGAAATCCTCCGCATAGTCCAGCAGTTTTTCGAAACCGTCCTCGTTGGGAAAGGGTACAAAATTAAAATTAGGTGACTGCAGCGGGTTTGTGCTTTTTAAAGAAACGCTACCCCGGTTTGTTCGATTGATATCTGAAAGCACTGCAAATAATATTTTTCTCCCAGCTGTTTCTCTAAATATGTTTTTGACGATTTCCGATTGATAATCGTATTTAACAGTTAGCAAGACCGTTAAATAATCTGAAAAGCCGATGCCTGCGTTTACCTGGTAATCTGGAAAGCTTTGGTATTTATTCAGCGCTACAAAGCCCGTTAGCGCACTTGGAATTGACTGTAGATCTAATGGAGGTGTATAGGCTGTTGGGTCAATTTTTCCAGTTTTTATAATTATATTCATGGCATATTGATTCTCCATATTTGTTCGAACTGGCAGATCTGCGACTAAATTGATGTTAAATTTATTTAACTGTTTTTCGGGACCAATTCCAGATAATAAAAGCAGTTGTGGGCTATGGATAGCTCCTGCTGAAATAATGACTTCTTTTTTTGCTTTCACTGCATATGTTACATTGTCTTTATTGACAAATTGGATCCCTCTTGCGACTTTTTTCTTATCTATTATAATCTTAGTAGCGCGAGTGTTTTTTAGAACATAAAGATTACTGCGATCTTTTGCATCAGACAAAAATGTATTAGCGGTACTTTGACGTATACCGTCACCTGCTGTGAATGTTGTTTCACTATATCCTAAAAGGTAGTCAGCATTAAGATCTAGTAAAGTATCATGCCCTAATTCTTTAAATGCTTGCAAGTACTTTCTTACTTCTTCGCTAGTGGGTTTAATTACTTTCATGGGTCCAGTCGTACCGTGATATTTGGCATAAGATGAATTTAGAATTCGAGGATCTTCCACCCGTTCGCTTTTTATAAAATATGGCAAAACATTTCTGTACGACCAAGATCGATCCTTCGTGATTGTTGCCCATTTATCGAAGTCGGTAGGGTCACCACGCACGTAGTTTAAGTAGTTGAGACCACTGGAGCCACCCAACATTTTACCTTGACTCACCCTTAGTCGATTCCCATTTGTACATTGATAATTGTTATTGTCTACTTGTGTGTAGTCATTCCAGTCTAATCTGCTGCCTACGAGAAACGGTGCTAGCAAAGGGAGCTGAAAAAAATGTTTGATAATTATCTATTCATCAGAAGATACTGTAATATAAATACACATACTCGTATATAGCTTTTTCCTACAATTTTGTCCATGGGTTTTTTGTCTTTCTGGCGAATATCTTGTCTTTTTGGCGAAACCCTTATATCCATATGTTTAGCTAATCCGGCTCGGAGGAGCGTCTAAAGACTTTAACAAAGCAGAATAAACGAGGACGACAATTTTTTTTTTTTTTGTTCACTTGAGCTATTTAATTTACTCTATCTGGTTAAGGGATGGGATACATCTTACGTTAGCTTCGAGAGGAGGATCATCACCAGCTTCGATGAAGAGAACGGATACATTTGGATCCTCCGTTAGACGGGCGGCCACCACGCTACCAGCTGATCCAGCACCTACCACTATGTAATCGAAAGTGGTACCATCTACAAAAATTTAAATCGAGTAAATAATGACGGCCCTATTGGTGCAACGATTCTGACTTTACAACGAACGCAAGTGGTGGGCTGGATCCTATACTAGTTGATGAGACCATTTAAAGGTCTATTATATCCCGGGCCGTGCCAATAATTCGTGACCGGATATTTCAATATTGAAATTACTCAGTAACAGCCCGGATAATAACACTGCCTATGTTCTGATTTAGTCAACCCCGTACTCCGAAAGTACATTAAGCTGAAAGACAGTTGGTCCTGTCTGAACTCTCTCCGGTCATGTCTTGTTGCCGTCTCACCGAACTATGAGAGTGAAGGAACAAAGAGTGCGCTTGTATTTGCGCAGACGCTTCTGCACTATAATATCTTCTGCGTAGTTGGTTAGCCTAGTTGATTTTGGCCACCCTGATCGATATCCATTAGAAGGATATTTATTTATTAACAGATCTATTACTTACACTTCACCTGCGATGCCACAGGGTACCGGTAACTAGTAAGGTGCAGCAAGCTGACCACATTCAGGATCTGCCGAATCACAGCCACAGTACCCGGAATGTAATCGATCCACATTGCAGTATTTTTTCAACTAATACAAAATAATTTACAAAGTAGCTTTTATATTCATGGAGAGACATAACTTTTATTGAATTTAATTGACATGGAAATCAACAGCATATGTAGGGGAGCAGGGGGAATTAGAGCCTACTGAGAAAAAAGTTCAATAAAACACAAATTTATGAATACATATAAAAACTTTTTATTAGAAACTAACTAACTAAACTTCTCATAATCCTTTTCATACAAGCTCTACGGTTTGTATGGCTCCTAACATCACCTTCTGTTAATACACGACGAATCTGGTCGTGGTAGGTGAGCCTGGGCCTTCCGCGGCTCCTAGATCCTTCCTCTTTCGCATTGTATATCTGTTTAGTCAATCTTTCGTCATCCATTCTTTCCACATGTCCGAACCACCTTAACAGTATTTAGAAAAAAAAAAACAAAAATGTTATGAACAATTTAGTATGAGTTATTGTTCTGTAACACCGAGATATAAGTAAAAATATACATACATACCATCACGCCCACAAACCCCGAAGGGGAAGCAGGGGGGCAGAATCAAAAGCCTCTTAATTTTTGGCTAATATAAAAACTGGGTTGGGTAAGATGAAAAATTATGAATAAGTAGTAACAAGTAGCTAGCATATCGCCCAGACGATCACAGAACCAGTACCCGTTTCACCATTGGTCACCGCTACCCTCGTTTAATTATTTTAAATAACACAAAGTATTCACTCACACGTATCATAAATGAAGAGGAATACAGGATAACACGGAAAGACGTGTGTTGCACTCTAGGTGAAATATCTAAACGTATTACGTTAGTTTTTATATATGTTACCGGAAATGTATTAAATCTAGGAATGGGGAATATGCATGATTTTTTTATTTATGTATTTGTTTGAATCACACCACAGCTAAACAAATCTGGAAGATTGTTTTTCGTATCTTGATTATTGCCAAGTAATGAAGATTTAAAGTTGTCAGTTAGACAGAGAAATCCGATGTGGCATGTGCCGTCAATTTCCACAGGTGCTATACAACCTGCATAGAAATGCAGTTTTTGTGAGAGAATTGGATATACGTATTTATTAAAACTGGTATTATATCTCGTTGTTTTTTGATAAATCTTGGTTTTCATTTAACCCTTAGTTTAATTTTAATTATTTTACAATGAACTTAAAAAATTTATATGCATATTCCTATACAATACAATTTCTAATAAGCTCTGATTTAATAATAACAGAGCCTAATAAGCTCTGATAACCAATTACCACCATCTTAAAATTAAATAAAATGATATTCTCAAGATTATAATGAAATTATACGCACAGATACTCAAAATTGATAACATAAGCTATAAAATAAAACTGGTTTTTGTTTCAAACATATAACTTCACTCTGACCTGGCTGTTAAAATTTCGTATTATAAGCGCGGAGCTAAATATCGACAAGCGTCTGTGGTCACATACCTAATGCGATATAGATTTGTCTTTAGGCGCACTGCTCCCATTACCCGCTGGCTCCATTTACCCCCCGCTCTCCTCCAGTTAAATAAAGCCTATACAAAACTTATCCACTTTTAAAACACAATTACATGAATCCTTTTTTTGCGTTTATGTCTGTAAACATCAATTGTATATTTCTCTATTATACCAAATGTGCATATGAATGGAACACATGTGTTCTGCTAAAGAAAGTTGCAAAAAACCACAGTAGATATGACGTCGAACAAATTAGCTTTAATTGTCTACACTATGTACTTAATGTAATTTTTTTTAAATAGCTAAACACACATTAAAGCATATTATCATATTTATACAGCATGATACTTTCTGCCTGATTGTATATGTATTATGTTATATGTAAGTGTATTAAATATTCACATTTTCAACTTAGGTATAGTGACTATCGACATTTTTATCATTTGATGTATAAACCTATGTATTGGGAATTTGAATCTTTGTTAAATAATGTGCGACATTTATATACATCTGATATTTTATTTTTAGATGTTTTGTAAATTTACCTTTCACCCGTTGGTGTTTTAATTTTCGACATTCTCAGTTTAATAACTTGTTTTATTCACAAAAAGCATTATATATGTATATAATAACCTTTTTTTTGGTACATACAGTTCGGGATTTCATACAATTACTAGGAAATGTATATATTTCCTGGGAATTGTATAGGAATATACATGAAAAATATTTTAGTTCATTGTAAAATACTTAAAAAATTTAACTAAGGGTTAAATTAGTACCAAGATTTATCAAAAAAACAACGAGATGTATGATACAAGTTTTAAACAAATATATCCAATTCTCTCACAAAAACTGCATTTTTGTGCAGGTTGTATAGCGCCTGTGGAAATTGACATCACATGCCACATCGGATCTTTCTGTCTAACCGACAACTTTATATCTTCAATACTTGGCAATATCAATCAAGATACCAAAAATTCTTCCAGATTTGTTTAACTGTGGTGTGATTTAAACAAATAAATAAAAAAAAATCATGCATATTTCCCCTTCCTAGATTTAATACATTTCCGGTAACATATATAAAAACTAACGTAATACGTTTAGATATTTCACCTAGAGTGCAACACACGTCTTTCCGTGTTATCCTGTATTCCTCTTCATTTATGATACGTGTGAGTGAATACGTTGTGTTATTTAAAATAATTAAACGAGGGTAGCGGTGACCAATGGTGAAACGGGTACTGGTTCTGTGATCGTCTGGGCGATATGCTAGCTACTTGTTACTACTTATTCATAATTTTCCATCTTACCCAACCCAGTTTTTATATTAGCCATAAATTAAGAAGCTTTTGATTCTGCTCTCCCCCTTCGGGGTTTGCGGGCGTGATGGTATGTATGTATATTTTTACGTATATCTCGGTATTACAGAACAATAAGTCATACTAAATTGTTCATAACATTTTTGTTTTTTTTTTTTTCCAAATATAATGTAAATATATACCAAGAAAAAAAAACACAAAAATATATTAAATATTTATTTAAGAATATACATCGTTCCTTACTCACTTCAAAAGGTTCCTGATTTTGAATAGTATGTAATAATAAGCTACAAAATAAAATAAAAACATCATTCATCATCATCATCGGAGCTGTTTCTGAGGACTTTCTATTAATTGGCTTTATTGACTCGACTACAATGAGGAGTTCTGCTTTTGAAGAAATAAGTAGTAGTTTGAAGGCGTAACATTAGGGCAACACGGTGGACCTGCAAACACATCCTACCGCTGATCCAAAAAAAAAATTAAATCACCAAAGATGTGTAAAATTTTACATTACCGTGGCGAAAAAGAACATCCTTACGATTTGCCACTTCTGGCTACAATATCGTATGACTCCTTTTGGAGTGTTACTAAACGTACATTCACGTTTAAATTTGTTGTCTGGTTTCTTGGTAAAAGTTCAAAGTGCAGGATTCCCTTATAATCCCACAAGACTTTAGGACCTATTCTTATACCTACCAAATGTACAGAAAAAAAATTATGAAAATTAGTTGACCAGTTCCGAAGGAGTTTAACCACAATCTTCGTGTCAAGAGGTTTTTGTATATTATAGACTAGCTAACCCGACCCAATTCGTAACGCCCCGTTCTCGGATTTTCAATACCCGTTTTTTTTTCGTCTGTAATTTAGATTACCAAAAAATATTGAATGAATGCCCGAGATCTCAATTCCTTATATTAGTGTTCGTAAAAATCGTAAAAATCGTAGCTGTAACGAACGACAAAGTTAAAAGAAATAGATTCAAAAAGGCTTATCTTAACTTGCAGACTCTACTTACTTTACATATAAAATATAGGTAATATTAAAATTTCGTACAAATTCCATAAAAAAATAGATAGAGTTGTCAGTTACGTAAAATAGGTAGTCAATATAATATGGTGAATGGGGTATTTTACTCAAAAAATAATATATGTATAGTCTGTAATTTAGATTACCAAAAAATATTGAATGTACCTACCACCGTATTTTTTGCTTACTATATATTTTTTTGTAATCTCAATAATGGAGTATAAAAAAAAAATTAAATAGCCTAATAGACGTTTTAGTCGTGAAATTAGATATTATACTTATAATATAAGCCGTCATTTGCAACGTACAACTACGAAAACTAACTCTGAACCTGACACGCACTTGGGTGTTTTTTTTTTTATAGACTAGCGGCCCGCCCCGACTTCGTCCGAGTTTTTCCGAGACCATTGATCTCGTCATCGTGGTAGTTTTAATCCTTGTCCTAGTTCTTGGGTCTTTAACCTATAAACTACCTACCTGCATAGAAATATAGGTAATTACATTTTTCCATACAAAATTCCCGATTCCGCTCATTCCGTACGAACCTAGGTTCTTACGGAATGAACGGGAATGATGAATATGATGAAAATTATGAATTTTCGAAGCCATCCCTGACAATCACAAATATTATATAAAAAAAATTATCGTTACATTACATTTCACCGACTCGTTTTTGTTTAGGTAGGTATATATTTATCGTAAAATAGCGTATATCGTAATACTCGATGACGCGTTCGGTAATGACCCTGTCCTATGCGCCAAGAGTGTGTGATGAATAATAGTTTTTGTTGTGTGTCTGAGTGTAAATATCTAGTCATCATCTTCATCATATTCCTAGAGTTATGTCCCGTGCTTAGACGAGGTCCGCTTAGACCATAATCCAGGATTTAGCCTTTGAAGGTCGAACCAAATGTTAAGAATACCTGATACTTATACCTCGCCAATGATACGTGGTAGCATGATTGGTAATAGATAAGGAATTTATTTTCCCATTATTTCTTTTTATTTTCTATTTCAATCGTATATTTGCCACTTGATGTAATTTTTGTATTTGTTTGATTCGTTTTAACGAGACCTAGTCATGTTTTGTGTTTATAAACCTGCATTCTGGGCTAGAGGAATGGATAAAAACACTTCTCAATTTCATAGAAATATAACTTTATCTGATGTTTTATAAAAAAAAATATGATTAACGATTAATAGGGGACGTGTACGGCGACGGTGCTGCTAACTGGTGCCGTCAATGCGAATTTTGTACGCCATGAATACTTGAGATTGACTTTTTTATCAAGTAAACAGAATTAGTTTTAATAGTGAAATTTATTATTCTAGTTAGTTATAATGTATTGTTATGTTTCTCGATGCACCAATCACCATCTCCCCCTAGCTTTATATCCCGTGCTTAGACCATGATTCAGGATTTAGCGAGTTTGGTTATTACATCGAAGCGAGTGCCTATCTGAAACACACCGTAACCTTACTATAGGGGAACCAGACAAATAAGGATTATGGTAACACATGCATAGTTGTATGTACAGGTTTCATCACGTTTTATACCTCAACGTCGAGCTAGTGGTTTAAATACGTTCATAGATTTGAAAATTCCAAAGGTACGTGTCCGCGTCTGAACCCGCACCCCTTGTGTATGAGACGCGTGTCCTTGCTAATGAGCTACCACCTCACTTATTTTTATTACTCCGGATGCACCAATGCTTAAAAAATCGTCTGGAGCTAAATTTTTATTACTTTCCAAGGAATAGCATTCTCATGCCACGGTTATGTGAAAAAGGCCAAAAATAGATAACTACAGTAATAAAATATATTCTGCCATTATATTCCCGTCGTAAACATTAGATATTTTAGTTTGTGCGACAATTTTTCCAGTTCTAAAAGCCTTATTTACTTCGTTTATATACTCTTTAACTTTCAATACTCTAAGAACTTTTGACATTTACACATATTTTGGCTACGCTGTCGAGCGTTATTTATAATTTTTATCATATAAAAAATAATGCAATTGAATATATAATTTTGTTAACATTATTCACAGTACGATGACAGGTCTGATAAGCTTCCTTTACTGTCCGCATAGTGTCTCTTTTATTGATTTAGCGCTGCCCCCTATAGTTGGTGCATAGTTGGTTATTATTTAAATTTATTTATAGCGCGGTATGTAATAGTTTTCAAAAATCTGAGAAGTAGATCAGTGTTTTGTCACAAAAATAGGTTCGTATTAAGCAGAGTACAAATGTGTGACATCATTAATGTTTTAAAGGTAATTAGGTTTCCCAAAATAATGCAAATGACTTCTACGCCACTTGCTGGTAATGACGTAATTTGGATAAATGGTCATCAATTTAATCACACGCAATTTTTAAAGTTCTAATCAAAGCTGCTTTAATGAATTACTTATCTAATGCGATAGTTTGACTTAGTATATTAGTTCTGAAATTTATTATAAGACATCATTCGAAAATTAACCACCTTCTATTGAACAATACAAAGTGAGAATATCTCCAATTTATAAAGGTAAGAAATCATATACTCTCTATTACATTTTAGTTGTAATAATAATGATTAAACAACTGCTGGACGGATGTTTAAGTTTTATGTGGTAAGACGGTTAGGCTTCTTTTTAACCTTTTTTTTTAATATCTGAAATCGGAGACTTTAATTTTGTCAACATGTGCCTATCTAATCCATTTTCAGATGGCACGAGTTTTATGTCTCATTGCATTGATCTCCATCATTGGACTCACGTCGGCCGTGCCTTCAAATTATCCAGTGTACATAGTTCCTGAGCACAGAGCAGCCGAATTGAGGCCACTTAAAGCTATTGAAGAACTTCCTTACGAGTAAGTCTTTCTTAACCTCATTATCTCAATAGATTTTTGAATTATATTTACTTGTTAACCTTTTTTCGGCCCATGATGGTCTGGGAAAAAGAATAAAAATAATATTCTAAAGACGTTCGCCACTTGTCTCTACAGTGACAATTTCTAATAGAACCATACCCTAACTTAATTTTCTTTTTGGCGAAAAGTGGTTAAAGTAACTATCTGCTCCTTGCATTCTGCGCAGAGGCGTGATGGCATGATATTTACTTGAAACCGTCCATCGTAAGATCTAATAGGAAATAGTTTCTTCTTCTTTTTTACAATACAATAAACGAATGAACTGATATACATAATTTGTTGCATAGTTAAATAGCGCATGTATGGTGATGCTGACTAATTGACTAATATAAGTCAAACATTATACTGAATATGACTGGCTCGATGGCGCATTCGATAGTGACCCTGCCCCATGCGCCAAGAGTTGTAGTTCGATCCCCACTCAGGATAAACATTCTTGTGACGAATACCTGAGTTTATTCTGTGTCTGGTTGTCAATATTTAAGCATACATTTGTAATACCACTGTTGATTCTAATATCCGTAACACAAGTTCTTAAGCTACTTACCTCGGAGTCAGATCAATGATGATCATGTGATGTAGTCCGATATTTATTTATTTATTAATACTAATTATAATAAAGTTTTACTTGCGATCTCATGCTTTCTATAAATTAATTCGTTATTGTAGTTCGGGTATTGATCAGTAGGTACATACCTATTTTAAATAAAATGTTTGATTGATTTGCTCTTTATTTAATTTACAGTTTCCAAATTGTGCCAGCCGATGAATACGCTGTTGCCGAAGTAGACGACGATACTGATTCTGCCGAAACGTCAATTATATCTTCGATTGTCTCATCTATCTGGGAAGTCATACCTATTCCCAGCCCATTTGTAAGCAATCTCTTATTATTTTGTTTAAATAGCAGTTTCCCGCGATTTCGACCGCGTGGGGATTAACAAAAAGCGTGTTATTTTTTTCTAAAACAAAAGAAGCCTAAGTTACTCTATGTATCACCAGCTATCTGCCAGTGAGGGTTCCATTAACACTCGGTTCAGCCGTTTCGGAGATTAACGGAAACCAACTGACATATATTTTTTATAAGTGCATTATTATGTCATATAATAATTTATTAACGTGACGTTACGTAAAAGTGCAATGCACATCAACTCGTCATCTCCTAATGATAAAGACATTCTCCTAATTTACCAAATTATGCTTTAATAAAACATGCATGAAATGTTAAATATACATAAACATTTGCATGTAATATAGATAATTTAGTATTTCTATGGTCTGTGGATAATGTTAACGTCGTCAACTATTTTCTCTAAGAAAGGTTTAAAATCCTCTTTAAATGAGTATCTATATTTTATCATCGCGGAAATAGTACATTTCCATCCAACCCAGCCCAGTTTTATTTTTGGCTGAATGGGCCTGCTGACTCTTTGACTCTGTCTATCCCTTCTTGGATTATGGGCGTGATGTTATGTATGTATGTACGTAAATTAAATGTCCATCTTGATCTTAGATGATAATCATTCGATAATAAATATCTGATATTTCGTAGTAAACCTAAACATGGGTATACGAAGAACTCGTTCATAAGTTTATATTATTTTTATGTTTACAGACTGCCATCAAGAAGCTCGCGTCCAAGGCTTTAAGCGTCGCCAAATGGGTGTTGACCAAAGGTAGCTTAGTACTGCTCGGGGTTGCTCTTGTAGTCGGATTCTGTGCATTCACCCCCTTCTGCACCCTCACCATCGAGAAACCTTTCGCCAGACAAATCGAATCCCTCAACATCCCATACCTTGACGAAGCGGAATACTATTTCAGACAAGCTTACAACAAATACCACGAATGGTACTAAAATGTTATCTGAACTGAATTGTTGTTAAGCCTTAATTTATTGTAATATTTATTATATCTTAAATAAACCATTATAATTAACGGATTGTATAATTTAAAAGACAATATAAAATATAATTTAAAAGACAAAAGTCCACAAAAATATATTAAATATTTATTAAAGAATATAAATCGTTCCTTCCTTACTTCAAAAGGTTCCTGATTTTGAATAGTATATAATAATAACCTACAAAATAAAATAAAAACACACAAACAAACATCATCATCATCGGAGCTGTTTCTGAGGACTTTCTATTAATTGGCTTTATTGACTCGACTACATTGAGGAGTTCTGCTTTTAAAGAAATAATTGGTAGTTTTAAGGCGTAACATTTGGGCAACACGGTGGATCTGCAAACACGTCCTATCGCTAATCCAAAAAAAAATTAAATCACTAAAGATATGTAAAATTTTACAATACCGTGGCGAAAAAGAACAACCTTACGATTTGCCACTTCTGGCTACAAGATCGTAAGACTCCTTTTGGAGTATTACTGAACGTACATTGACGTTTAAATTTGTCGTCTAATTTCTTGGTAAAAGTTAAAAGTGCAGGATTCCCACAAGACTTTAGGACCTATTCTTATACCTACAAAATTAACAGAAAAAAAACATGAAAATTGGTTAACCAGTTTCGAAGGAGTTTAACCACAATCTTTGTGTCAAGAGGTTTTTGTATATTACAGACTAGCTAACCCGGCCCAATTCGTAACGCCCCGTTCTCGGATTTTCAATACCCGTATTTTTTTTCGTGCGACTTTTTTATTTTTTTCTTTCATAGGAACCTTCATCTAGCATTAACAAACGCAACTAAAAAGAATTAGTGAAATCGGTTCTGCTGTTTTAGAGATTTGCGCTTAGCAACACATTCAGCGATTCATTTTTATATTGTGGACTAGCAGTGCCCGAGATCTAAATTCCTTATATTAATGTTCGTAAAAATCGTAAAAATCGTAGCTGTGACGAACGACAAAGTTAAAAGAAATAGATTCAAAAAGGCTTATCTTAACTTGCAGACTCTACTTACTTTACATATAAAATATAGGTAGTATTAAAATTTCGTACAAATTCCATAAAAAAATAGTTAGATAGAGTTTTCGGTTACGTAAAATAGGTAGTTAATATAATATGGTGAATGGGGTTTTTTACTCAAAAAATAATATATAGTCTGTAATTTAGATTACCAAAAAATATTGAAGTACCTACCACCGTATTTTTTGCTTACTATAGAATTTTTTGTAATTTCAATAATGGAGTATAAAAAAAAATGTAATAGCCTAATAGATGTTTTAGTCGCGAAATTAGATATTATACTTATAATATAAGCCGTCATTTGCAACGTACAACTACAAAAACTAACTCTGGACCTGACACGCACTTGGGTGTTTTTTTTTTATAGACTAGCGGCCCGCCCCGACTTCGACCGAGTTTTTCCGAGACCATTGATCTCTACGATTTTATCATTAGATTTTTCAAACCATGTTTTGTCAAATTTTTGCTAGTAATCGGTTTAGAAAAATATGTTTACAATAGTATATTAATTATAATTGATCTTTCTAAGTATACATCGTGATTATAAACAGAATTGAGGAAAATATTGTGTAAAATAGTAAATAGTTTGGTTACGCTAGTGCTTGGCAAAGCGGTGACGTCAAGAGTATCGATAAAAACTTAACCGTCTTTTAGCGATATTATTACATGAGTACAAAGTTATTTAGCCAAGTTACGTTAAAATATAATTATATTCACATTGGTAACTCATTATCTCGGTAAATTTGTTAGTAAAGTAACTGATATTTGTTCTAGGTTTCCAAGCAACCCTGCGCCCTGCAGGGGGGGCTCCGAATACTCCTGAGGTATCCCTGCCTGTCGTAGGAGGCGACTAAAAGGGCCTTTGGGGTCGTGGGGGTTAGAGGGGGGACCCCCTGGCCCTCTATCGTCCCCAGAGAAGACGACTACATGTGTTACACCCGGTCCGTTAGGATAGGGTACACAGCTGTCTATGTGGTCGTAAACACCACCCTAGGTGTTCTGGCCTCGCGTACGCAGCTTGACCTGGGGTCGCGCGGGGTTACATAATTTGTTTAGCCGCTTCGGGCTTCGCCTGACGCGGCGCTCCGCCTAAAATCTCCCAAAATTACATGATTTGTTTGATGAACCTTAGGCGCTCCGCTTATGGTTTTGCAAGAGTACATGATTTATTTGGCCGCTCCGGGCGACGCACTACGCGAAGCCCCAAGAACGGAAGACAGCTATCATCTAGCTGAAGGTCGTCTTCTCCATCACTGTTATCTTCCATCTGCAACTGCAATATTTCTTCATCTAGAAAGTAGAATTCTCTACAACCTCTTCGAGCCATTTCTGGGAAAAAAAAGTTCATCATCTTCATCTTCCTATAGTTATGTCCCATGCTTAGACGGGGCCTGCTTAGACCATGATCCAGGATTTAGCGAGTCAGGTAATTACATTGAAGCGATTGCAGATCTGACCTTCGGAACCCTAAAATAAGGAATCCAGCCAATTTGCAATGCAAAGTTATTTGAATTTGCAGGTTTAATCACGATTTTTTCCCTCACCGTCGAGCTAGTGGTATAATACGTACATCGATTTGAAAAATCCAGGGCCGCGTGTCATTATAGAGGGATTTTCATTACTTTCGGGACTAAGGGTGAAAAAAATTATACTATGTGCATTCCGATATGCTTTTCATTATTTGCAAAATTTAAATAACAGTATTCATATTTTGAATACCTCTTTATACAATATGACATGTAGCCATAATGATCATTCAATGATCTTTTTGTGTTTTTTGACACAAATAAAGATATTTCGTTTTGCCGTAGTGTATTATTTGTGTTATTAAAGTTATGTATTCTACGTTTATTTATTTTGAAGGTAACTAATTACTTGTAATAAAATGTTTATTTATTTAATAAAGTAATTGGATGTACTACTTTTGCAGCGTGTCAGTAAAATAATAGGCACTTATTAACCTGGTTATGGTCGCAAGGCAAAATGATAAGTTGATAATTTCAACACTTTTGCAATGAAGTCGGCTAGGCAAACAACAACAATAATCATCAGGTGAAAACTAAGGCAACTTGTAACCCAAAACGCCCAGACTCAAGTAAATTTATAAGAAAAATGTTAAAATTTACGCCTGGCCTTAGAAACATTTCAACAATGCGCTATTATTATTGCGGAGCTTAATAGCTTGTTTGATTTGATTTTTGTTTAGCCGAATTATTATTTTGATGAAACTTATTAAACTAAAATTATGTAATTAAGTACGGTATATCAGTATTAACTAAAACTCACTACGTTTTTTTTACAATTAGTGTAAGTAGTATCAAACAATAAAACCTGTTGGTATCACCTAGGCAAATCCGATTTTGTAAATAATTGCAAACAAAACAGATGTACCTTATATCGTCAATAATACGACAACACTAGGCGAGGCGGCAACAACCGCATCGCGTGCGCTGATTGGTGAGCCGCGTATTTTTACTTTAAAGGAGCGGCAGTTTTTTCTTATTAATGACGTATGTATTTCAGTTATGTTTCATACGACTTTTTACTACGATACGATATATACGATACGATATACGATATTTTTGCGATTTTGTATTATTATGTAGTTTTCTTAAGTGTTTTCGTGTCGAGTTGAGTGATATTAGTTGTGTTTTGCTGTGTTAAATGTCCAAGATGCCTTTTTATGCAAACAGCGCTCGCGAGTACGTCAACATGTACTGATATTAGTTGTGTTTTGCTGTGATAAATGTCCAAGATGCCTTTTATGCAAACAGCGCTCGCGAGTACGTCAACATGTTACGACATGGCCCATGGAAATGCTTCCGAGGCACTGCGACTGTATGGGATAGAATATCCTAATGCACATCACCCTCGTGATCCTCGAGTGATCATTCGAGTAATGCAGCAGTTGTTAGACAACCAGCCTATCGCGCCCGTTTTATAGGGCCGTGAGTTTTCGACCGCCCCTGTGATGATGAAATGCGTCAAAAGATCATCCACGTTTTTGATGACCTCAAAGGAAAAGCAGTTCAAGAAGGACTCCTGGACTAGGGTGCTTCTCGACACGCTGTACAGGGCGCGTGTTTGTTTACCCCTAGCGGGTCGCCAGTTCGAGCCACATCTTGTCCGCTTTGAAAGGCCTACACTGGATGACAACGATGAGCACTATGTATGTACTTACATTGACTTCATACATGCAAAAAAGTGTTTTTACGTGTGAAATAATTAGCATAATTATTTCACAGTCATGTTTCCATCGCACACGCGCGCTCGCGTCGTTTAGGTAGGTAGGTACCTAGCGAGAGAGCGGGGATGTTCCTCCTCCCGCGCACGCGCGCTATACTATAGAGCTGTTGTGATTAGCAAGTATACCTTAGTAGTACCTACTTTATGATTTCTACTTCATGAAGACGAAAGATAACAAGAAAGAAGGTATTAAAACAAAACATATAACAAATAACAATTTATTTAGTATGGGTTTTACTCTATATTCGTTTATTTTTTTTCTTATTATCTTCTTTAATCATATCCGCCGCTTTCTCAGCAATCATTATAGTCGGCGCATTAATGTTACCACTAGTGATAGCGGGCATGACGCTTGCGTCGACCACACGCAGGCCCCGAACCCCGTACACGCGCAACCTGCTGTCTACCACCAATCCCATGGCGCACGTGCCCGCATAATGATGAACTGTGTTAGATAAACAGCGTGCATAACATCTAAGGTACTCCCTACTTCTCTTATCGAACTCCATACAGTGGGACAAACTCACTATGTCACTTCCCATGCTTTTGAAATAAGTAGTATTTAAAACTTGTAAGAAATCCTCCGCATAGTCCAGCAGTTTTTCGAAACCGTCCTCGTTGGGAAAGGGTACAAAATTGAAATCAGGTGACTCTAGCGGGTTTGTGCTTTTTAAAGAAACGCTACCCCGGTTTGTTCGATTGATATCTGAAAGCACTGCAAATAATATTTTTCTCCCAGCTATATCTCTAAATATGTTTTTGACGATTTCCGGTCGATAATCGTATTTAACAGTTAGCAAGACCGTTAAATAATCTGAAAAGCCGATGCCTGCGTTTACCTGGTAATCTGGAAAGCTTTGGTATTTATTCAGCGCTACAAATCCAGTTAGTGCACTTGGAATTGAATGTGGATTTAAAGGAAGTGCGTTGGCTTTTGGATCAAGTTTTTCTGTTTTTATTATTAAATTCATGGCATATTGATTCTCCATATTTGTTCCAACTGGCAGATCTGCGACTAAATTGATGTTAAATTTATTTAACTGTTGTTTGGGACCAATTCCAGATAATAAAAGCAGTTGTGGGCTATGGATAGCTCCTGCTGAAATAATGACTTCTTTTTTTGCTTTCACTGCATATGTTACATTGTCTTTATTGACAAATTGGATCCCTCTTGCGACTTTTTTCTTATCTATTATAATCTTAGTAGCGCGAGTGTTTTTTAGAACATAAAGATTACTGCGATCTTTTGCATCAGACAAAAATGTATTAGCGGTACTTTGACGTATACCGTCACCTGCTGTGAATGTTGTTTCACTATATCCTAAAAGGTAGTCAGCATTAAGATCTAGTAAAGTATCATGCCCTAATTCTTTAAATGCTTGCAAGTACTTTCTTACTTCTTCGCTAGTGGGTTTAATTACTTTCATGGGTCCAGTCGTACCGTGATATTTGGCATAAGATGAATTTAGAATTCGAGGATCTTCCACCCGTTCGCTTTTTATAAAATATGGCAAAACATTTCTGTACGACCAAGATCGATCCCTCGTGATTGTTGCCCATCTATCAAAGTCGGTTGGGTCACCACGCACGTAGTATAAGAGATTGAGACCACTGGAGCCACCCAACATTTTGCCTTGACTCACCCTTAGTCGATTCGAATTTGTACATTGATAACTGTTTTTGTCTACTTGTGTATCGTCATTCCAGTCTAGTCTGCTGCCTACAAGAAACGGTGCTAGCAAAGGAATCTGAAAAAAGGTTTTAATAATTATCTATTCATCAGGAGATACTGTAATATACATACAATTTTCTCCACGGGTTTTATGTTTTTCTGGCGAATATCTTGTTTTTTTTGGAGAAACCCTTATATCCCTATGTTTAGCTAATCCGGCTCGGAGGTGCGTCTTAAGACTTTAACAAAGCAGAATAAACGAGGACGAAATTTTTTTTTTTTGTTTACTTGAGCTATTGAATTTACTCTATCTGGTTAAGGAATGGGATACATCTTACGTTAGCTTCGAGAGGAGGATCATCACCAGCTTCGATGAGGAGAACGGATATATTTGGATCCTCCGTTAGACGGGCGGCCACCACGCTACCAGCTGATCCAGCACCTACCACTATGTAATCGAAAGTGGTACCATCTACAAAAAATAAAATGGAGTAAATAATGATGGCCCTAATAAATAATAACCCAAGAGGTGGGCTGGAGCTTACATGCATACATACATAACATCACGCCCATAATCCCCGAAGAGGTAGGTAGAGTCATCGGGACAACATGCCAACCACATTTAGCCAAAAATAAAGCCAAGCTGGGTTAGATGGAAAATTGTGAAAAAGCAGTGACAAGCGGCTCACCTGTCGCCTACACAATTACACACCTAAAACCCGAAATACCATTAGTCGCCTTTTACGACATGCTAGGCAAGAACCACAGTTGGCATATTCTTTTTAAGTCCCAGACCAACATGGGACAGTGGGGTTGGGTTGGATGGAAAGCTGTGAAAAAGGAGTGACAAGTGGCTATCTTGTCGCCTACTCAGACACATACCAAAAGCCCGTAAACCATTAGTCGCCTTTTACGACATGCTAGACAAGAACCACAATTGGCACATTCTTTATTTTTTGTCCCAGATCAACATGGGCCAAGTCCCAGACCAACATGGAACTTATGCTGTTATATCTCGAGCCGTGCCAATAATTTGTGACCGGATATTTCAATATTGAAATTACTCAGTAACAGCCCGGATAATAACACTGCCTGGGTTCTGATTTAGTCAAACCCGTACTCCGAAAGCATATTAAGCTAAAAGACAGTTGGTCATGTCTTATTGCCGTCTCACCGAACTATGAAAGTTAAGGAACAGAGAGTGCGCTTGTATTTGCGCAGACGCTTGTGCATTATAATATGTCATGCGTAGTTGGTTACCCTAGTTGATTTTGGCCACCGTAATCGATATCCATTAGGAAGATATTAATTTATTCACAGATCTATTACTCACTCTTCACCTGCGATGCTACAGGGTACCGGTAGCTAGTGAGGTGCAGCAAGCTGACTATATTCAGGATCTGCCGAATCACCGCCACAGTTCCCGGAATGGAATCGATCCACATTGCTATAATTTTTCAACTACTACAAAACAATTTACAAAGTGACTTTTATATTAATGGAGATACATAAATTATTTCTTTATTCAATTGACGTGTAAATCAACAGGGTATGAAGGGGAGCAGGGAGGAATTAGAGCATACTAAGGAAAAAGTTAAATAACACAAATTTATGGATACTTTTGAAACTTTTTATTAGAAACTAAATCCTTACATAATTGACTTTTATTAATCACGGCGTCAACGTTACATAATTTTATTATGCATTTGACCCCAAAAAAAAACTTGTAAAAAAAAAAACAGAATTGCTCCCGTTACCCGACTTTGAGAGCCTATAAATTCCCATAAGTGTAATGGGAGCTACTTAATTATTAAGTCAGTAAGAAATCTCACTTATTCATATAAATATGAATGTAAACCTAACAGCATAATGATTAACTTTAAGAATCCAAGCAAAAAACACAACTAATACATAATATAAACCAGGCTGTCAGAACCAGAACATTATCAACGGTACCACATTTCGTAACTTTTTCCTGTGTCACAGCAAATACCACACAATATCTCTTCTTCGGAATATTCTAGCTCATCGTCGCAAAGATTCTCAACGTCTTCTTCTTCAGATGGGTCTGTTTCATCCTCAAAAAACTTCTGTTTTTCTTTTTTCATCTTTTTCTTTTTTGCTGGTGGTCTTCTTTCGTTTTTTTTCCTTTTTCTGTGGCACATTTTCAACCGACTTCAAAAAAAAAGAGGAGGTTCTCAATTCGACCGTATAATTTTTTTTTTATTCTTTATTCCTGGTTTCTCCATTCTTCGTTGGATTTATTTTACTTTTACATTTTTTCTCTAAATATTTTTTCTCTTTTTTTCACTTCAGTCTAGGCGCTATATTTTTTTCTATTTTCTAGACTGTCGTTACGCCAGCCTCATCTATATTTATTGTAAATATGAGTCGGCGGAAAGTAGTGCTTGGTCATGACATTCTCCAGATCTTCGAAGAATCAATTCACTTCGACTTTATTGAATCCAAGTATTCAATTTATGCTTCGCTTCTGGTTTTCTAATATTTAGATCAGAATGCCGTTGGAAAAAAGCCTGCGACACCACCTTTTTCAGCAATGGCGTAACATATCTTACAAAACTGAGCCTTCGTCAGGCCGTAAAATTAATTGGCATCTTGTGAACATGATCAGCCAGAATAGTTTATTGTTCTTCCTCACTGAAGAACAAGAAGCTATCCTGGCCCACAAAGGGCCTTCCTAGCTTCCTAGCTAGCTTAGGTGGACATTTGTAGCTAACATTGTTAGATTTAGCATATCTGAACCTCTTTTTCAAGTTGCTGTAGGGTATTCCAGCCTCTTTTGATATTTTGTATACGGATGTACCTGACAGTATTTTCTAAGGGTTTGAACAGTTCAAAACGCTTTCGTAGTTATGCGTTCCCTTATTCTTGTCATTTTGGCATCTAAAAATAATACATATAAAATGAATATGGGGTTATTGGAACTACAAGGGGTAATCAGAACCTAATAAGCTCTGATTACCGAATACCACCATCTTAAATATGAATAAAATTATATTCTGAAGCTTGTAATGCAATTATACGCACAGATACTCAAAATTGATAACATTTGCTATAAAATAAAACTGGTTTGATTGTTTAAAATATATAACTTCACACTTACTGTTAAAATTTCGTATTTTTTATAAGCGAGGAGCTAAAAATCGATAAGCCGTCTGTGGTCACATATTTCGTGGGGCTATCGGCTTAGGGCGGTGGGGCAACACGGCCACAGTATGACAAAGGCGCCCAAGTGGCAACCGAGTGTATACAAAATATAGTTTTGCTATTGCCGCTGGCTCCATTTACCCCCCGCTCTCCCAATACTCCAATTAAATAAGACCAAAACTTTTCCACTTTTAAAATACAATTAGCTAAATACATTATTGCATTAATGTCTGTAAAAATCAATTGTATATTTCTTGATAATACCAATTTTGCATATTAATGGAACACATATGCTAAAGCAGAACGTCGCAGTAATATTACGTAAAACAAATTAGCTTTAATTATCTACACTATTTAATGTATTTTTTAACCGACTTCAAAAAAAAGGAGGAGGTTCTCAATACGACTGACTTTTTTTTAAATATTTAAATACGCATTAAAGCATATTATCATATTTATGTATAAGAGATGAACTGTGCTTGGTAAGAACTCTGCTCTTTACCGCATTTGTCAGCTTTATAATGAATGTAGTTTAATGATACTGACGTATTCTCGAGTTCTTTGGCTTCCTTAGAAGGGACATAATTCGAATACGTAAACTTCGCGAGTACGAGTAGGTCCCAAAAGTCCACCATGCCATGTTTCTAATGTATTAGTTATTTTTTTATTTTATTATATTCCTTTAGTTATGTTATTTTAATGTTTAATGTCCTTCCTTGCCTAATTAGTTAGCATGTGATGTTTACCTGTAAGTAACTGTGCATTTAGATTTAAGTACCTCTTTTCTATTACATGGTGATAAATTTAATGTAACAGTTGTTGGTAAACATTACATTTACGTTTAAATTTGTCGTCTAATTTCTTAGTAAAAGTTCAAAGCGCAGGATTCCCTTATAATCCTACAAGACTTTAGAACCTATTATACCTACCAAATGTACAGAAAAATTATCATGAAATTTTGTTGACCAGTTTCGAAGGAGTTTAACCACAATCTTCGTGTCAAGAGGTTTTTGTATATTACAGACTAGCTAACCCGTCCCAATTCGTAACATCCCGTTCTCGGAATTTCAATACCCGTTTTTTTTTTTGTGAGACTTTTTTTTCAAATTCTTTCACCATTCGAAAGCTTCATTATCCACGAGTATTATAGGAAAAATTTTATTTTGAAAAAAAAATAGGGTTCCGTTGAATATTTGGGTTTTTCGAAAAAAAAAACAACTTATAAATATCTATAAACTATACCTATCTATGTCGAGTGAGTAAAATCAAATAAATTATTTCATTACTAAGTGCAGTTTATGTAGATAATATTTGGTCTTTGAATGATTAAACCAAAGTTTTGAAGTTATGGCGAAATTAAAATATTACGATTTCTGCTGCACGGCCCGTTGCGAAGTGAGCGTCACCAAGGCGAGGGTGCGCGTGCGGGAGGGGAGTTTAGATCTCTATAATAAAAAAAAAGCTCTACAATAATCGCTTAAGTTATCTTTCCTAAAACAACTACGGGTCCACTACGATTAATACATGCATAATATAGTAGAGAATATTTAGTTTACCATACCACTGAACACAAACGAAGCCGGGGCGGGTCGCTAGTTCCTTATATTAGTATTCGTAAAAATCGTAGCTGTAACGAACGACGAAGTTATACTATAAAATTTAGGCAGCGTACGCAAAATAAGTAACTTTTCTGGTTTATTTTTTCCGAAAATCCCAAATATTTTACGGCACCCTATTTTTTTTCTAAATAAAATTTGGCCTATGTTACTCGTAGATAATGTAGCTTTCGAATGGTGAAAGAATTTTTAAAAACGGTCCAGTAGTTTTTGAGCCTATTCATTACAACCAAACAAACAAATTTATAATATTAGTGTAAATATATAATATATAGGTATATAAGTGTAGATTACATTTTTCCATACAAAATTCCCGATCCCGCTCATTTCGTACGAACCCAGGATCTTATGGAATGAACGGGAATGATGACTTTTGATGAATGGCCCTGACAATCCCAAACATTATAAAAAAAAATTATCGTTACATTACATTTCACCTACCTTTAAACAAAAAGTTTAGGTAGGTATCTATATAAGTATATTATCGTAAAATAGCGTATATCGTAATAATCGATGGCGCATTCGGTAATGACCCTGTCCCATGCGCCAAGAGTGTGTGATGAATAATAGTTTTTGTTCTGTGTCTGAGTGCAAATATCTCATCCTAGAGTCATGTCCCGTGCTTAGACGAGGTCCACTTAGACCATAATCCAGGATTTAGCCTTCGAAGGTATGGAAAGGAACCTAAATGATAAGAGACCAAATTTTAAGAATACCTGATATACCACGCCAATGATAGCATGATTGATAATAGATAAGGCAATTTCTTTTCCCATTTTTTATTTTTTTATTTCTATTTCAATCGTATATTTTCCACATTATGCAATCTTTGTATTTGTTTGATATTTCGTAGTAAACCCAAACATGGGTATACGAAGAACTCGTTCATAAGTTTATATTATTTTTATGTTCACAGACTGCCATCAAGAAGCTCGCGTCCAATGCTTTAAGCGTCGCCAAATGGGTGGTGACCAAAGGTAGCTTAGTACCGCTCGGGGTTGCTCTTGTAGTCGGATTCTGTGCATTCACCCCCTTCTCCACCATCACTATCGAGAAACCATTCGCCAGACAAATCCAATCCCTCAACATCCTATACCTGGACGAAGCGGAATACTATTTCAGACAAGCTTACAACAAATACCACGAATGGTATTAAAATGTTATCTGAACTGAATTTTAGTTAAGCACTAATTTATTGTAATATTTATTATATCTTAAATAAACCATTATTATTAACGGATTGTATAATTTAAAAGACAATTATCCCTATAGATTACAACAGTAGGTACATTCTTGAAAAATGATGCATGCTCTTTATCGTAAGGAGAAACAGAACTCGCTTTTGGATTAAAAAAAAATGTTTTTCCTTAAATAAATCCGTTATTTAGAGTCTTATTTAAAGACTTACCTATGTACATATTTTTGCTGTAATCATTTTTAACACTTGGCGGTTTGGAAAAATTTGGTCAAGAAACCAAAATGTTTGTTAAGTTAAGCTATATTGTAAAGGCATATACATGCATATCAAAAGCAATCTCCAGTGTAATAACTAGACTCGTTAAATCAACAATCATAGTCTTATGACGATTCGACCAAGATAAAGTTATGATCCTAGAGTGATTTCGAAAAATATAAAAATCAATTCATAAAATAAAATCGTCTTTATTTATCAAGTGTAACATAATGCGTTAAATTAATACAATAAATATATAAAATTTTAATAGAAAATCGCACGACGTCGTCTTCTAGCCGTTAAATTAGGTACGTTTTGTTCTTCATTGTACTTATCTATGGCAGTTTTAACTAAAGTAGCAGCTGTACCGATCTTATCTAGATTGTCGTGGGTCATATAGGACCTCATCTCCTCATGAATGGTGCCAATACCGTGGAAAGTAATTGTGCATAGATTCGTATAAGAACAAACTCCAACGGTAAGAAGAGTGCCGAGAAAGAGTAAGAAAACGCTCCCAAGTGTCCAGGAGATGAATCTGCCGACGTAACTTACGATTGTCTGAAACAAGAAGATAATTGTTACAACACTGACTTGAGGTAACAAACATAACATAAGCATAAGCATAATAAGAATCAATGGGACAGCAGTCCCCTTTAACCACATTTAGCCAAAAATAAAAGTAGGCTGGGTTAGATGGAAAATTAAGAAAAAGTAGTGACAAGTGGCTAGCTTGTCGCCTACACATTGAATTGAATTGTTTCAGCGTCACTGCATCCAGAAGCCATTTAATCAAAACTACATTTAATTTTTCAAATAAGCTCAATGACCTAAGATTTAACACAAGTATACCAACTAACGTGTAGATATTTAGTTTTACACTTGAGCTCGCTGCCCCTTTGACTCTGCCTACCCCTTCGGGGATTATGGGCGTGATGTTATGTATGTATGTACACTTACCCTGGAGTCTGGCACTTGGCTCCAAAGCAAGCCGAATGCTGAAGTATCTGGCACTTCGTAGTAGGGGCTCGGACTGTTCCCATACATGCCATCGTCTCTGAAAACCACAATACAGATAATAAGAACGCTAATACCAGATATGATACACAAAACACAACCAAACTCCATTATTTCTGGAAGCAAAATAAAGTTGAACAATGTAGGTAAAACTAAGAAAAATTATTACCTGTTTGCAGGGTAGCCGTTACTATATCCGTATCCTGGAGCGTATTCGACATTGGGATAAGAAACCTCTTCTAAACCAGGGACGTACTCGTACCCAGATATCGCCTGATTGTTCTACAACAAATAAAAAGTATAAAAATTGCTGTATACGTTGAAAAGGACTAGTATCAATCCAGTACAAGAAAAAAAACAGCTTAAATCTGTTCTTTAAGACTAGTTTTAAAAAATATTATATTGTCTAAAAATACTATCGTTTATTTAGTAAATATACTATGTATCTGCTACTTATAGAAATCTCTAAATGTCACGTGATGCTATTTTGCTAGAAAAAATAGCAACAAAATAAAGATAAATACTCACATTTTGATTCACCTCGGAGGCTCCATGCACAGGCTGGTCAGCCAACATTCTGTCATGTTTAATTGCTTCTCCAGCCGACTTCACTGCATCAATATTCGCCCGTTTCTCTTCAGGTCTGTACACTGGGTGGCGTTCGGGCTCAAGAGCATCCCTCTTAATCGTACCCTTGTCCACAGGTTCTGTTCTTAAGTCAGGCTGAAAGAGACCTTGTTTCTCCAACAAGGCGTATGGAGCTGATATTTCAGCTGAGTTCGCTGTGATTGTCAAGCTCAGAATTACTGCTACCGTTTTATACATCTAAAAAATAATACAAATTAAATAAGAATTGTGAAAATATTGCCAATGACTTAGTGTGTTGTATATTTTTTTTAACATCAGTGTATTATACCAATGGTCGGTAGTTTGAAAGTTAAATAAATTTTGTAATACATCAACAAAATAAAATATGTATCTACCGCTGCCAAATAATCGCTACCAAAAAAGCGGAATGTCTAATTATTTTACTGTACTTACGTAAGTATTTTGTTTTATAGTTTCTGGTTTTATACAAAAATAATTGTAGCAAAGCGATCTATTCCACCGAACATTTTAAAGAATATAAATTGAATAAATATTTACGGATATAACAAATTTCTTTGTAGATAGATCTTATAATTATATGCTGTTTGAACAGACACGTAGTGATTAATGTTATAATATAAAGAAAAGACGGGCGGGCCAGGATAATTAAAATAAATTGTAAGGCATACTTTATATAATTATTATTTATTTTATATAAAGATGACTTTACAAACTTTAAGCTTGTCAATGCTGAAAAGATTTTCAGAAATATTCGGTAAAGTATTAAGGAAAAATATTCAAACAATAGGTATTATAACTGAATATCACTTACCTTGGCAATCAGAGATCCTGTTACTACCCCAAGCAAAGTATCCACAGGGACTAATGTAAATTTTACCAAACGAACTCTATTTATACCGTTCCAAAAACCATCCCTCCGTCCCGACTTATCTCCACAAAGCTCATTGTTTTAGCAATAATAGCCCAGTAAATATCTTCTACGAAAATTAGTCAAAACATTGGAATGCACAAAAACAATAGATTAAAGAAAAGAACGCGACCCGAACAGATTGGGATATTTTTGCAGTTAGGTCATTTTACAACATCCAGGAGGCAAGTTTATATTAAGAAAAAAAAAACTTTTACAAGAAGCGCGTTTTACAACATGCAGGTGGTAAGTTTATATAAAGAAAAAGTACCATTCCTGAAGCCGAAAGAACTATTATACTTAAAATATTATTACAACATGATCAATTGACAATGTTCAATAGCGATTCGGTCTCTCAGAAACATACATAACATTATAAACTATTGTAAAATATTTTTTTGATAATTAGTTTCTATAAATTATAAAATGAATATAAAAACCTGGTAGGACCTACATATTTCATAAAACAAATAACTAGTATTTTTAATGCTCGAAATTGACATAGAAGCATTGAACGTAGGTACAACATATAGGACATTGAAATAATCCTTGAATAGAATAATTATTTCTTCGTCCTATTCAAAAAGCCTATATCATATTTTCCACAATGGGATAAAGTCTGAATAAAACCTGCCTACACATTGCTAGCAGGTATATTTTTATATTGGCTACGTTCAATAGAGGCCTAGACTTGCGATAATTTAGAATCGATATCAATGAATATTTAAATCTAGTAGGAAACGACGGCTGGTGGCTACTAAGTACACATTTAGCGAATGAATAAGTTAGCAGCACATCGACTTGACGATGATCGATTGAGACTTTTTCCTTAACCCATAATATGTGACGGTACTTTTAGGACCAGGCTTACGTAACTGAAGAAAGTTTACGTAATATTATTATTGTATATATTATTAATTATTGCTTGGACCATGACGCAAGTGCGATCAGTAATGAGATCAGGGGGGTATACGACCTTAAAAAAATAAAGTTAAGAGTATCGCTGTCCGAAAATCAGACATATGTAGGGCGGGCTACCGACTTACTATTTATAAATAAATGTAACACCTTCCAGCTAAGAGCTTTCCCAGTACATACATACGTAGGTTTTGGCGAGCCACTAATGTGCGCTTTAAATGATCACGATGGATTTTACTTAACCCATTTTTTTGAGGAAATGACAGTACATTTTTTCGCTGTGCCATTCTATGAATATGATATGGTTCAAAACTTTATAGAGATTTTTTATTAACATGAGCCCACGACTTCATACGCGTAAATGTCAAAATGATACAAACACAGTTATTATTGGTAAAATAATTATTGAAATTGGTTCAATAATTCCGATGTTTATGGAATACAAAAAAATATTAGAGTGTCAATATTAATTTGGTGATGGAGGATAATGGATATTATATAAGACTCGAATATACACAATTCTGTAATTCATCATGTCTCAAGGACATTAAGTCAGTTTGTTACACACAATTTACATATGTACTTACTCAACATTTACTTGTAGGTCAAAAACGATATAGCATAATAAATAGCATTTCTTCTCGCAGATTACCTTAAAGGATAAAATAACACGTGATTGAAACCTTTGTTTATACTATCTGCGCTATTCTATTTTATTCTTAAGCTCATATTGAATGGCCCAGAATACCTGCAAGGATTAAAATCGCGGTGTGCATTTTTTAGAATAATAAGACACTACTAGACAATGTTCACCAATGATTTATTTATGATGGTTAAGTAGTTATGTGATAAATTTGTTAAGTCAAGATAAAATTCTTTTACTACATATTGTAAACTTTGACAATTAAAAGAGGTATTTGCCGTTTTTCTTAGTAGAATATATATGCGGGACCGGTCACCACATAAAAAAACATGTGATGATAATAACGATGATGTACATAAAAATGATTTATAAAATTTGTTGATAGATATACCACATAATTTTAATTTAAACATAACTTGACGCTGGCAATTCCCGAAGGCGTAGGCAGAATCAAAGGGGCAGCAAGCCCCTTTCCAAAAAATTATCTAATCCTCCCTGGGTTATATGGAATATTGTAAAAAAGTAGTTACAAGTGGTTAGCTCGTCGCCTACACAATCATACACTCAAAACCTTATATATTAGTCGCCTTTTACGACACGTTAGGCAAGAAACACACACATGTACATTTGGATATAGTCATTAATTTTTGCGTAAAACTTGGCAGCAATTCGCATTATCTCAAAGAAATACCTAGAAATTTAGAATTTTTTTTTTGCTTACTATTGAATTTCCCTTAATATGAAACAACGAAGAGCAAATTAGAATATTTAACGAACATCGTGTCAACTTATATTACCTAAATCTTAAAGATCGTGCCATAATACGAAACTGGCGTGAATATTAATTAGTAATATTCAGAATAATTCCAGATGTCTCTAAAAAATATAGTCGTCATGCGCATAAAAAGAATGTATGTATATAATTTCTAAGTTAATTAAATATTTATACAAAAACTGATTAAAATTTAAATTGGTATGGTCTATGAAATCGACAAGTACCTAATAAAAAGTAATTTGAATGCAAAATACTTTATAGTTTTTTGTAACACGACTGCTTAAAGTGAGTATTTCTTGTATATTTTATTCTTCTTATCTCGTGTATCTAGTGACAATTAATGGAATAATTACAAAATTTTATAGCATGCATAAATTGGGGTATAGACTCGACACATACCTATATATAGCTTTGTTTGGGGTGATATATACATAGGTATGGTATTATATTATTTTTAACATCTCTTTCACACTATAAGGAGCCACATAATATTAATTGTTTTATTGTATTTCTTCTAAATTATATTATTAAAATTATTAAATTCGGTATTTTAATATTAATTTGTACCTATCTATATAAATAAAACAAAGTCGTGTTTGTTACACCACTTATAAGTCGAGAACGGCTGAACCGATTTACGTTGTTTTTGATTTGTTGGATTTGTCTTCGTCCAGAATAACAGAATAACTATTAAAAACATTGAAAAATTAACGATAAAACAAAATAAAAGCAAAAGTATTTTCTTATATAAAACGGTGCGATACGTATCTGTCAATGTTAAATGTCAATTACTGGGCGATACGAAGTTCGCCGGGACAGCTAGTTATTTATATTTAACACAATCATTCACGTTTGACAGTTGATAAAAAGTATACGGTCAAAACGTAGTGCCTATTATCCTATTGGTAATTGGTAATAGTGTACCGTCCATTTATGTAAAATCAATCAATGGCGAATATCACACGCGCTCCGAGGGATATATAGGTACGCACAAACGATATGCAAATAACTACAACTACAGGTAGTACGTCGAGAAAGGCTAGAGTTTACAAAAAGTTATCACACAGCTCCTTAGCATAAAATACAAAAAATAAGATTTTCGTTTTGTAAATATGATTTAGCAATCTGTATGTGTGTATATACAGACACTTATTAAGTGAATAAAAATTATTAATTTTATATAAAAATTCAGCTCCATTTTACATATCTAAAACCAAGTGATCTGAAATTATTATAAATAACTAGCTGACCCAGAGCACTTCGTAATGCCCCGTTCTCGGATTTTCTATAACCATTTTTTTTTCCGTGCAATTTTTTTATTATTTTTCTTTCATAATAACCTTTACTTGACAATAACAAACACAACTAAAAAAGAATTAGCGAAATCGGTTCAGCTGTTCTCGAGATTTGCGCTTAGCAACACAATCAGCGATTCATTTTTATAAATTAGATAGAATACAAAAAATAAGATTTTTCCTTTTGTAAATTTACAAGAAAGTATCTGTTTATGTATCTTCTCACCAATGAATACCTCAAACCTAAGACAACTGTCGTATGTAAGACAGAGTCGTACATTTTCAATTATGTTCCTAAGGTTGTATTTAACATGAAGACTCTGTCTTCTATTCTCTATCTAAGGCTTTTGCATATATTGTTGAGTTTGTGGAAATACATAAATATATATTAAGAGTAATAACAGTATGTACTCGTAGAAAACTTACCGTTTGACGTATTCCCAGAACAACTTTATCTCTTCTTCTAAACTCATTATTTTCAAACTTACACTGTAAGCACTCTACAATTTACGCAAATATAAAGTTCACATAGTAAAAAAAATCAAACAGCTGTCTCTAATGAGATTTATTTTGACACAACATCACGAATAATTATGTATAAAGCTTCCGATTAACCTATTACGACTATTATTCAATTTGTTACGAAGTTTTCATATCGCAACTTTGAGCTTTATTTACTGGGCTTAAGGTGCAATACCGGGAATGTTCAAAAGTGTTAATTATCGTTTATAGCTCAACACGCGATCATACATGGGGCTTCATGTAGTGACTATTCGATTACGACTGCTTCAAACTCATACTCAGTACACGTGGAAGTTCAAGGTTAAATAGCAATCGATTCCCATTCATGGCCCCTAACCTAGTTTCGGTAAAACCAATAATATTTAAATTCTTAATGTAGATTTCACTTATTCGGGTTAAGTGGAAGTGACGGATTTTAGGAAAGAATCCTTTTTTGCTATTGTTACAAAACAGTGAGAAAAAACAATGAGAAATTTTTCACTACCTATTTATTATTTGTAACGATACTCTTTCTAAAATCCTCTTTTTAGGAAACAAAATCTCTTTATCTTCTATTTAATAACCGTAATAAAACCTTTGTCGATGTAAAAAAATCTGTGACATTTAGGAATTTAAAAATATAAAGTATATGCTCAACAATAAGGAAATTAAGTTGTCTTTTGTTGAGATTTATTGTGCCTAACTGTCAATATTTCCAATAATGGCCGTAAAAAAGCTTTCGTGTAATATTCAATCTTTATTTTCATCTTCTATTCATTTATTTAGTTACAAAAGGGCTATTGAAGAACTAGTAAGTGAAGTATATCGTACAATTTTGTGGTCTAAATATGACTCAATTGATTTGATTATTCATTATCATCAATTACCTACTTATGCCACGAACAAACGATGCAAAATTTTACGATCTTTTTGCACTTCAAAATGTGAATTCTTTAACTTTTATCTATCTATCCTTCTAAAAACCGGGGTCTGTTAAAAAATTTGATGTACGTCTACGTCTCGACTGTAGAACAGAATCAGAAAATCAGGTCGCCGGATTAAATAAACTATCCGCTAGCAAATAACGTTCGTCCGTGTAATAAACATTGTCTCTTACATTTTTATGATTATTTCATTCAGTATAATTATCCGTTACCGAGAATTTATGGTACAAGTTATACAATTAAATTAATGAAAGGTAAATTGTGTAGCTCATACTTATATTAAAAAATGACTTTCCATATTTTAGGTGTACAACGCTTTGGACGCTGAATCAACATCCATAGCAATTCGGCTACATATCCAAGAAAATAAAATTCAAGTTATTGACAACGGTAACGGGGTTGCCAAAGAAGATTTCGATTTACTTGGACAGAGATATGCTACGAGCAAATTTGTGGACATATCACGATTCCAATCTGCTCCTAATTCGTACGGATATCGTGGTCAAGCTCTTTCTAGTATGATAGAGGTTTCAAAGACTCTCAAAATAACCTCTAGGTTTTATAATATGGAACAAACGTGGACGAAAACGTTTTACAAAGGAAGGTGTAAAGAAATGAAGGAAGCATCAGTCAGGCCGTCAAAAGGAACAACTGTAAGTCTTTAGTACATCATGGTACATACGTGATAAATAGTTTTAGAGATACAACGTTTACATACGACGCATGGAATCAGTGATGAAATAAGTCGGGTCCGGACATTTGTGGTACCTTAATTGTTTCTGATTTCTATAAAACAATTAAGTAAGTATAACATGTACTATTATGCATATAAAAAGAAACGCATCTAATCATCTTATATAATAGTTATTATACATATAACAATCAAATGCAGTCATACGTTTTTTTAACTAAATTCTCATCATGTAGATGACGAGTACAAGTATGTCTATGTTAGACTGATATTATTTCTTATCGGCTAGCCTAATCAATCAAAATAAAATCTAATCTAAAGATGCTACTTAAAAGATTCCATTCACGCAGTTTTTGCTAACAAATAGACGTAGTGATCAAAATGGTAGGTATATGGTCTGTTAAAACTACACAATTCGTAAACTACATATTAACACTTAGTATGGTCACAGTAGGACAAACTTTAATTTAAGGTCAATGAAGTCACATTAGCCACATGACATCGATGTAAAAATTACAAGGAACATTATAGGTATAGTAAATACATAAAAAATATAAAGCTCACTTTTTTACAGGTCGAAATAAATGGATTCCTTTATAATTTGAAAATTCAAAGCAAAGCTATCAACTATATAAACGAAGTAAATGATATAAAAACTTTTTTAGAGCAGTTTTCGCTTATTCACTATAATTTATCAATTAGTTTTCGGGACGACTCTATGAACGAGATTATTTTCAAAGTACATAAACACAGAGATATCTTTCAAACACTCAAATCATTGTACGATATTGAGAAATCCGATATTCAAGAGTTACAGGTTGAAAAGGGACAATACAAAGCTATAGCTTATATTAGTAAAAAACTAGACCACGGCAATCGTTACCATTGGATATTTTTAAATAAAAGGATCGTATCTAATACATCTCTTCATAAATTAATACAAAAAAATTTAAAAAAGAAATTTCGCTGTAAGTCACCAAAAAAGTTCAAAACCAAGGTAAGCAGACCTAATAATGGTACCATAGCCATAGCAAGCAATGCACATATTAATATATATTATAATACAATGTTCTTATTTTAGAATAATGATGATGTCGATAATTATGAAGTAACTAAAAATCGTATACCAATTTATTTCATTTTTATTACATGCCCTTATTATGATTACGAAGTAAGTAACACTTCAAAACAATCTACTTTAGAATTTAAAAGCTGGATTCAAATAAACGAACTAATTGAGAAAGTAGCGAAGTTTTACACGGGAGATTTATTAGTAAGCGAAATCAAAAGAGTCGATAATGATAAAGTTTGTGCTGTAGAAAAGACAAACGATACAAGAGAACGCGTAAGAGGGATAATGAAAAAGTTTTTAGGTAGTAACCGAAAAAATCCTGGAATCTCACAAATGCAAAACGGTGTCAAAGGTAAGTCCACTGATACATTCTACTAGTTTTATTTAAGTAAGTTATAAAGGAAAACACTATATTTAAATAATGAGAATGAGAAATATTCATGAGGTTTTTTTATACATACAGGAAAGTTGGTCAAAAGAAAAAAGAAGAAAATCAAAAATATTGCTCTATCAAAAGTTTTGTCGCCGAAAAACCGACAATGTGGTGACATAAAGTTAAATATGAATGACAATATCAGTCTCCATGAAATAGTAAAAGCTTCCAATAAGCTTAAAAGTACTCAAATAAAACATAAATTAATAGATAAAAAAGTTAAAAGTATTAATAAGCAAGTTAATAACAAAAATAGTCATAAAACTACTTCAAAACCTATTATTGATATGAATGAAAGTGCAAAAATATCAAAGATTATTACTGATAATTGTAAATCAAAGAAACGAAAATGTAAAAAGGATGCTTTAATTAAAGCTTTTGAATCAAAATCTGATACAGTTGTTAAGAGATGTAACATGTTGGCTAAACAAGTGGAGAATTGCATACCATACATCAAAAAAAGAAGCGGTCACAGAATAGTTGTAAATGAAACAATAAACTATAGTCGCAGTGTAATAAATAATAATAATAATATTTCAATAAAAAAACGAATCGAAGAAACTATAATTCATGATTATATTCCCTTAAAGCCCACAAAATTTTATCGTAAAGAAATTAATGACATAAAAAAAAAATATGTCAAATCGTCACATGATTTAGTAAAATCTGTAATAGATTCTCATGAAAACTTCGCACGATCACCAAAAGACTATAAATCAAAAGAAACAATACAAAATAAAAACTTCAAAACGAAATCAAATATACAGTTACCGCAACTAACATTTCAAAGCCACCACTATGAAAAGTCTAACTATTCAAAAAAGTTGGTTGGTTTTAATGAAAACGTTGAAGCACAAGAACATAACAGTCACAATAAGCAACAGCATTTTATCAGTAAGCATTCAATAGAAAACTTTGTCAGACCCAATAATATTTTACGACACAAATATTCTAAATCACCGATTTGGATTGTCAAGAAAAATCATAAATCCAATCAACACAACAATATTATTAATACCAAGAGTTATAAAATGGTATCTAAGAAAATAACCACATTTAACTTTTCCAATGGTATATCATCTCATACAATTGATTGTTCTGAATGTAAAGATATTCAAAATATGTCTCATACAGAGTATAGTTCTTTAATGAACCATGAAAATACTTTTAAAGCTTTTGACAGAAGCGAACATTTTATGACTGGTACAATGCCTTCGAATATTGGATTAACTTATACTTTGACCGAATCGGAAGTAAAGCAAAATCCAACGAATAATTTACGACCAATCGATGAGCACCCATTCCGAAGAGAAGAACATTTGACACAACAGTCCATTGTAGAAAAGTACTGTGATTCTGATAAAATCACTGTAAGCAACGTAGCATCTAAGCATGATTCTCTAAACGTAATATTCGACTCAAATGCGAACTCGTCGGTAATAGATGATACGAATAATGAACAGATAGAACCTTTGAATATTTGTGAAGCTGTGTTAAGTAGTGGGGATAATATTGTACTTGATAAAATGTTTGTCACAAAAAATAACCTTAATGAACTTAATGACTCCGGTACCCAGGTAAATTCTTCGAATTATTTTGATTTCGATTTTAACAAAAATAAAGAAGAAACAATAAAACCTCCACAAATTACATCTCCTGAAAACGTAATCATAACTGATTATACTCTTGAAGATGAAATGAATAATGTTGATTATAATTTGCAAGAGATAGACATAATGGTTCAAGATTACAAAGAAATTCCAAAATCTCATCTTACAAATGATAAAATCTTGATAATGAATAATGTTCAAATCCAAGAGCAAAATAAAAATTATGCCAATGTTAATGTAGATGGTGTTGGTGTTGATGTTAATGATGATGACATTGTTGATAATTTTAATATGAAAAATAGACCCAGATTTTTACCAAAAGGTCAAGTATACAGTGCAATCGTTTGTGACGATTTTTCGATCATAAAATAATAAATTCTATATTACAGGTATGTCACCAATATTGAGGATTCAGAATTGGAAAATTACGGAAGATCAAAAATTGGATTATGAATATTTTCAAAAAGTTAGTAATTGTGACTATTCGACCATAACTGGCGTAATAATAATAGAAATAATAAATAGTGAACTTTTTGATCGTTACTAACATAATTTATATTTTTAGGACATGTATAACAGATTTATGGATAATATACAAGTGCATAGTGAAATATACGAAGCCTATGTACAAAATCCAAATGATGTTACTACTAAAGCCATCGACAAAGTTAACAACAGATTAAATAAGGAAAACTCTTCTTTGACATTTAACACTAAGTCATTGAAGGAAGCAAAAGTATTATTATTCTTACAGCCTGTTTTATAATCAGAAAATAACAGATCTCATTAAATGACCTTTCAACGGCTATACAAATAAAAATCTTTGATCTTTAAACATTTTCAGGTTTCAGGTCAAGTAGACAGAAAGTTTATTGCTACTGTCCTGAAAGGAGAGTCCGGTTTGTCAGAATATCTAGTTTTGTTCGACCAACATGCTGTGCATGAAAGGATCAGATTGGAAGATAATTTAGCAGGTACGGGATTACTTCGTACATTGTTCCCGCTTATTCCATTGATATTTTTATCAATAGATCAGATGTGAATTTTTTATCTTATCAATTCTATTAACAGATTAAAAAGAAGTTAGGTATGCAATTGTTTTCGTTTTTTTCATAGAGACTTAAGATAACACCTAGGTATAATCCGTTTGCAGATTACTTCAACAATAATATGTGGAAGAGTGTAAAGTTGGATGATGTTGTACTTAAACTATCAAAGGAGGAGATTCTGTATCTACACAATTATAAAGAAAAATTCACTCTTTTTGGATTAAATTGGACAGTGCTGAACAATCAAGAAATAAAACTTCATGCTATACCTGAAGCTATACTAGGCAAGAATTCGCGACAGGTATCTTTATTTTTCAGAGTAGCTGTGTAATCGGATATGTTAATGGGCGTACGCAGGTTTTGGTCCAGTAGAGGGGCAACACAATATTTTTGGTCCGGGGGGGAGGGGGCAATACAAAAGTAGTAAATAGACCAATAAGTAGATCTAGGGATCTACATTATATATAAGATCGACATTGAGTAAATTGTAGCAACAAAAACTTATGAGCTTTATTTCTATAAACTCGGGATACGTTAATGATAGCTAGCAGTCAGTCTGTCGTAGGGTGAGAAAGAAACTAACTTAATAACTTATCAAGCTTTTCACCCGTATTCTGGACAAGCTACTTTATCTACTTAACGTTTATATTTTGAGGATCTATATACCTTAACTGTTATATTTGACAAAACACTCTTGTGTTACTTGACTGAAGATAGGAAAAGTATGAAAGTACAAAAAACTTGTTACTTTAACATAACATAACTTAACATTACGCCTATAACCCCAGAAGGGGAAGGCAGAGTCAAAGGGGCAGCAGGCCCGTTTAACCACATTCAGCCAAAAATAAAACTGGGCTGGGTTAGAAGGAAAATTGTGAAAAAGTATTGACAAGTGGCAAGCTCGTTGCCTACACAATCACATACCCAAACACCCCATATACCATTAGCCTTTTACGACATGCTAGACAAGAAATACAGTTGGCACATTATTTTTAGTCTCAGACCAACATGGGACAAACGATTTTAACGATATTCCAAATTCGTAAATTCATATACATTTTTTAATTACAGATTGTATTTGTTCTCAGACATTTTTTATATTTTTTTTAATTTCAGGCTGAAAAGGTTATCGATGCTGTAAAAAACTTGATATCAGAACAAGTCAGTGTTATTAAGACTCAAAAAGGTTGTTCTGCTCTATATCCTAAATCGATTATGGATCTTGTGTTTAGTGAGGTAGATGACAAAATATTTGTTTTAAATAGTCCGTATGAGAAATAACGCCATTCCATTTCAAAGCTGTAGTACTATCATATACAAAAAAAAAAGAGTTGGGGTAACAAACATTCGGACCCAACAGGAAATGGTCCCAGCGCACTCTGTGCATCAAACTATGTACATAAGTTATGTGCTACGTTATGCCTATATTTAATGTTAGTGCTAACTTTCCTATAGCAATACAAAAAAAAAATATATATAATTTTACCACTATCTCATAGCTGACCTGTGCACTGTTGACATGACTTCCATTAACTACTCAAATTTATTACTTTTTCAAGGCTTGCAGATACGCCATAATGTTCGGAGACCGTCTTTCCAAGAGCAATTGCATAGAATTGATTAGGAATTTATCGTCGTGTAAAACGCCATTTCAATGTGCTCATGGCAGACCCGTGATGGCCGTTATATTAGAAATTCCATCGAATGCGCACAACTACCAAGTACCTATCATTATATATATTTTTATTATGCAAATTATTAACTCTTCATAAACATTTTATCTATAGGTAGCAAGGGCGGATCCAGGAGGGGTTCATGGGGGTAATGACCCCTCCTCTCCTTAGGCTGACTTCAGGACCTAGATGGACTACAAATAAAAATTGTTAAAAATAATGTTTATATATATTTTTTCGTCACAATATATATTGAAGTACTTAGATGAAGTAATAAAGCGTTTATACGAAACGCGTTATTACTTCACTAATAAAATACCTACTTTTTACCTTTACCTGAATCTATTAGTATCAAAATTAAACTATAACTTTTTGTGACTTGACCTATGTAAGTGTCTGGAGACTTACATTAGAAATTTCTAGTCATCCTATGCAATCCTGTTTGACTTGGACTCCTTGAATACCTCAGGGCTTTTAACATCCTTTCTGCCACACCCTATCTGGGAGTAAGATCGAATGAGAACCCTAGTGCAAAAAACTTTTCGATCCGACTAATAGACTATGTAACGCATTATTAGTTTGTACCTCATATATGTTTATTTTTTATGTTTCCAGATAAACAAAGAGAAACTGCGTCAGCTGACAAAGAAGAATATGCAAACGGCGGCGTAGCTTAGGTACCTAAACTGCTCGTCAATTTTAAATAAAGTTTAGTGTACTTATGTAACTTTAAAAATATTTTTTCAATCGCCCAATATAATTGCATATAGGTAAAGTAAAATGTCGTGTGCTTCTCAATTTTGCCACAAAATTGGGCAATTTTAGAAATTTAGCTCCGTTTAACGGCTATAAATACTTCTTACTGGCAACAACTTTACAACCGTTGAACACAGCGGTGTAGCTCTGTGGTAAGGACATGCGTCTCAGATTCGGAGGGTGCAGGCTGAAACCCGGGCGCGTGCCTTTGGACTTTTCAAATCTATGTATGTAGACATGTATCACATAATTATAACATTTACTTGGCGGTGAGGGAAAACATTGTGAGGAAAACACAGCACATTCAAACATCTATCGATGAGTAACCATAATCCAATTTGTTTGGTTCCCCTATCTAATGGTTATCAGCAGCCGCTTCAATGTAATTACCAGACACATTTAACCCGTTTCATGGTCTAAGCGACCTCCGAGTAAGCACGGGAGAAATATAACCCTATGTAGATGAAGATTATGATAAAATGTCCTATATAATAAAAAGTGAAATAACATGAAAATAATACACATTGAGGTGCATGCCATAAGTAAAACACAATCTTAATTAAATGGTTTATTTATTTTATTTGCTAGTTAAGTTCTAAAAGTACTAAGGAGAGTCGTAACATAATATCTTAACAGGCGCCTTTACAGATTAAAAAAGAAAATTATGAAATAATTATTCCATTTACAAATAATAAATAAACTTCGAATTGTTATTTTGATTTGATTTATTTATGACAGTTTCCATACTTTATTTGTTCTCTAATCCAGCTGATGTATGGAGTTATTCGGGTGTGAACATCTGGAAATCCGACTGCGCAAGGAATTCCCCATGACACTACTCCCACCAGTCGGTTGTATCTGACTAGAGGTCCGCCTGAATCACCCTGTAATTAAGACATTACCTTACCTGTAGTTTTTGAATTAGTCAAGCTTTTACGCCTTTAAAACTTATTTAGCCAAATATTTACAGAAATACTTATTTAAAAAAAATGGAAATGAACAAATTTATAATTTTTAAGCAACATCTTAAAAATGATAAATTTGTCATCTCACAAGTTATAAAATTAAAAGGCTGAAAACTATGTAGGTATGTATATATCTTTATGAATACACTCTATTCCCCCTCTTCTATCAATTATCCTACTAATATTATAAATGCGAAAGTTTGTATGTATGGATGGAAGTTTGTTACTCTTTCACACAAAATTCTACTTACTGAATGGATTTTAATGAAACTTTAAAATATTATAGCTCATACACCCGAATAAAGGTTATGTTTCATCGATGTACCACGCGAGCGAAGCCGCGGGCAGAAGCTAGTTTTTAATAAATGCGTTAATGGGGGCAGTTTTCTCTTACTTTGATGAAGAACAGTAAAATTATCCCTCTTTTTAAATCAGGTAACAAAAGTGATCCATCAATCAGGCCTATTTCAATATTGCCAGCGCTTAATATGATTTTTAAAAAAGTAATTCTCAATCAAATAGTTAGTCACTTTAAAACTAATAATTTATTGCATAGTAATCAGTTCGGATTTACTAAAGGCAGATCCACTTCTGATGCGGGTGTCGCTCTTATCAAACATGTGTTTGATGCATGGGAGAAAAAGCAGGATGCAATAGGATTTGCAATTTGTCAAAAACATTTGATTGTGTTGATCATCAAACCATGGTGATGAAAATACGACATTTAGGTCTCTCGGTTTTCGTCAAGTCATTTTTATCTTAAGATTCGATACGGGACCTTGCTCTTTTAAATGTATATTAATGACCTCCCTTGCTTTACCAGAAACTTGTGCGAGATAGGGTTATTTGCTGAAGACACATCCCTGATTTTTAAAAACGACAGATAAAAAAATAATTTTGACGCCGTAAATAATGCTCTCGATTAAGTCCTACATTGGCCCTCTACCAATAATTTATTATTAAATTCAAAGAAAACTAAATGTATAATGTTCTTAATGCTAATTGCAATGGTCTCCCCAGATTTCCACTCTGGCAAGAAGACTAAGCTCAGCTGCGTATGCAGTTAGGAAGATAAGGAATCTCACTGACATATAATTGGCTAGATTAGTTTATTTCAGCTATTTCATAGCACCATAGCATGGCATCATTGTATGGCTTGCTTTTATGGCGGTTAAGTTAAGAGGGCAATTAGGGCTATATACCGACTCGGACCCTATAAAGAAAATAAGAAAATTAACATTCTCACTGTGGCGTCCCACAGATTAAGCTATACCTACATTTAAAAAATCATCTCATGCAAAAGGGTTATTTATAAAGTTGAAAATTTCTTCAATGGTATAAAACCGAGTTTGCCGGATTCTTCTCGGTAGATGCAACATTCTTTTTTTTTTTTTTTTTTACTTGAGGAATGCATTTACGCACCATCCAAACAGAGTCCTGGGTGGACCTATAAGGGTGAGTCGGGCTCGAAACCGGTAGCAAACTCCGGAGACCCTACCGACTAAACCTCAAGGCTGTCGTTCTTCGGGCGCTAACGCAAAACCAACGGGATCCCCACTGTCGGGATTCATCTCGTAAAGTCTACGCAGCGCGCACTGCCGCCTGGCGGCCCATCTCGAGGGAGTGATATTCTCCCCCAGAACACCTAGGGTGGTGTTTCACGACCACATAGACAGCTGTACCCTATCCTGACGGACCGGGTGTAACACCTGCAGTCGGCTTCTCCGGGGACGATAGAGGGCCAGAGGACCACCTCCCCTAACCCCCACGACCCCAAAGGCCCTTTTAGTCGCCTCCTACGACAGGCAGGGATACCTCAGGAGTATTCGGAGCCCCCCCTGCAGGGCGCAGATGCAACATTCTTTTTTTTTTTTTTTTTTTTTTTTTTTTTTACTTGGGGAACTCCCACGAGCCGTCACCCTCCGGACGGGGATCCAGAGGGCGGTGTGTCGGACTCGAACCGACTAAACCCCAAGGTGGCCTCCATCGGCGCAGTTCCGGAGGAGCCGGTATCCCCTGTCGGGACTATACAACAGCTCCTCCGGTGGTGCGCGTGTCGCGCTACGCGGCTCACCTCGCGCGGCGGTGGTCGATGCTGTGCAGCCCACGCCAGTCGTCGGATGCACAGCGCCGAGCACGCGCGCGCGTCGAGACATGCCAGGCCACCCAGCATGTCTCAACTACTCCGCCCAGGATTCAGACGCCGATCTCGCGCTGTGCCCTCTGCTAAGCCAGAGGGCACGCGGAGAGCGTCTCGCCAGAGGGGGCCGCCTTCCACCCGGCGACCCAAATTGAGGGCAGAGCCCTGTCGTCGCGGAGGGAGAGCATCGAGACGCTCAATCCCTCCGCGACCCACCACAACGCGACCCAGCGTGCCCCTGTCGGGTTGCCGAGGATAGGGAGGCGAGCAACGAAAACACTCCGCTCCTCCTCTTCCTCGGCAACCCTGGTCCGGCCGCAGCGGGCCATACGGCCGGACCGCCGCAACTGCCCGGCTTGCCAAACGTGCAGTCGCGGCTCACCTCGGGGTCCCTCTTCGCTTCAGCCCTGCCATGGCAGGGCCTACTGAGCCCCCCCGGTACGACAAACCGAGGACCCCGGCGGGGGGGAGATGCAACATTCTGAACCAACATTCGCAACAGCGTGCTTCGCCACAGCGGCGTTCGAAACTACGTAGGAGACCCGGTAGAATCATATTTCTTTATTTATTTTTGACGATTTATAAGTGTTTCTTTGAAACCTATAGAAATAAGGAATATTTTGACTTTGACTTTGTATAATCCTCAAATTTGCTAGTCAATTTTGAACATTTTTATTTATTAAATTTACTTATATTAGTTCAATCAGCAATCAGTCTTAGTAACATAACCTCTAAATTAATCTCGGAATTAAAATATTTCGTGAGCATTTATTAATCAGGTACATTAAGAATGATGAAAACATATTACATTCATTGGAACAAAGTGTTTTTCTAAATGACGCCATAACTTCCGATACTTATGTATGAGAAATCAAAGACGTGGCAAATGACCATTTGGACGATACGATCAGTAAAACCATATTTTTCTCAGTCAATTCTTTGTTTTGTGTCAATCATTGATACAAATACAACTTACGTGGCATGTTCCCTCGCCTGATCGTGTAAACGTACAAAACATGCTGTCTGTCACATTCACCGCGTATCGCATGGCATAACGGCATGTTTCTTGGCTGAAGACGGGTAAAACCAGTGCGTATAAATTACGACTCGATTCTCCATTTGGCTGTAAACAAAAACGATAGATCGAATAAAATTAAAGTATCTATACAAACCCAACAAAACAGGATTTTGCAATGATAGCAAGTAGAGTAAATTTCTAAAAAAACAGGCGCTATGTTACTTCTCGACTTTCGGTTATAAACCTCACATATCGAGTAAATAAGCTCGTACTTGTACGGTATTTGTGTTTACCATATTAACTTATACGTAGTAGATTTGTGCCTTCAAAATAGTCGTATAATTTTTTACCTGATGAAACCATTTAGACAGAGACACCAGTATTCATGTTTAAGACCAGAGCCCTGTTACACTATATTGCTTCAGTCTTGTAATGAAGACGATCAGACATCATCGTGTAACTATTTATTAATCATACCGTAAGCATTTGCCAAACCTGCTATCCTAGCAAATTTAGGAAAATTCTATGGGCCCCCACCCGATAGCCTAGAGGATCCGGACTAGACTTTGGATTTGTAACTATGATCCAAAAATTTCTGGTTGCCCTATCTTAAGGTTGCGAAGGTCAGATCGGCAGTCGCTTCAATCAGACTCGCTAAACCCTGGATGATATCTAAGCGGACCCCGTCTAAGCACGGGATATAGCGCTAGGAAGATCATCATCTTCCTAGCGCTATAATACGGGATACGCTAGTAATACGGGAATAAAATATGTGTATATCATCATATACACATATTTTATTCCCGTATTACTGCGGGAACAAAGCTCCGCGGGTGAAACTATCGGACACTGCTAGTAGTGATGTAGAACGTACCTCTTGTGCTCCAAAACCAGACATGATAACTTCCTCTCCTTCAACTAATTTTTTCTCGTCAAGGTCTAGAATGTCGACATACCGCAAATCAAACAGACCTGATATTTTTAGAATAGCAATATCATTTCTCCTAAGGCTCGCATTGTATTGTTTATGCATGTTTATTGTTCGAATATCGTACTGTTTGCCACCGACATCTAAGTTGGTTGTCCCTACTACTGCCTTAATGTACTCGGGTTCTGCCCTGAAAAAGATGAATCTATCTAAACTATCTATACACCTAAGACTAGGTACACGTAAATTCCTATTCACCTCCTATTCACACGTAAAGATACCATTTACTTATAGAGTTTACAAGTTATTTTTACAGACTAGCATACCATTTCTCTAAATCCAAACTAAGCATGCTTGATGTATGGGATAACTAAACAACGAATTGACATGTGCGTCAATGTAGGATCGATCCCCGCCCAGGATCCCAGCCCAAACAATCGTATGATGAATACCTAAGTAGTTGTGTTTGTTCTGTGTCTGAGTGTTGATATTTAATACTTAAGTTATTATTTATGATACCTGTGTTGTTATTCATAGTTTACTGATATCCATAATACAAGGCCTTAAGTACGTAGGTAACTCCGAATCACATCAATCTATGTGATGTTGTCTGACATTTTATTTATTACTAGCTGTGCCAGCGGTGTAACCCGCGTTTATGGTTAATATTATAAAGACTATTTCCGTCTTACATGATTTCTATGTAGTTTTAACCAATAAGGCTGCACACGCGACGGAAACTTAAAAAATGGAGTAACTTCTCCCGTTTTCCCAACATTTCCTTTCACTACTCTGCTGCTATAAAGAATAATTATACCAAGTTTCGTTAAAATCCGTCGAGTAGTTTTTGTTTCTATAAGGAATATACAGACAGACAGACAGACAGACAGACAGACAGACAGACAAAAATTTTACTGATTGCATTTTTGGAATCAGTATCGATCACTAATCACCCCCTGATAGTTATTTTGAATATATATTTCATGTACAGAATTGACCTCTCTACAGATTTATTATAAGTATAGATTAAAACTTACCCGTTTACACAATGAGCAGCAGTGACTACATGCCTTCTGGATATTACAGCACCACCGCACACATGATGTCCCGTTAAATTTTGAAGGGAAACGTGAAATCTCCCGAATTCCAAAGGTGCTTCATGACCACCAACCACTCTTATGGTGGATGCTTTAAAAAGAAAGAACAATTAAAAACTCGTCATACCACGCACTTACTTTAAACCACAATTAAACAAATTAAACATCTACCATCTGATCGAGTGAGGCTTAAAACAACTATAGTCACCGCAAAATATATTTTCCTATACATATCATTAATGTATTTCACTTAGCAAAATAATTGGTGTCTTCTTATGCCTAAATTAATTGTAAGTATATAATAATCGCAATAAAACTACAAAGCTACATAGTCGGCTATTATCAATGACGATTCATATTTAAACGATCAAATCAAAGTTTTATCAGCTTATCTGTATTTTGATAAATTTAATAACTCATTAATACTTATTCCGTGATAAATTCTTTGAAATTGTTGTTCACGAATAAGTAACGCATGTTTCTCAAAAAAATATTGTCATCTTTTCTAATGAAACGAAGTCATAAAATTGGAAATTGCATTCTGCAAGTAAATTAGGTTATCTGCTTTAATGCAATTGCACCCTAAAACTTGCATAATTTTAATTCCGGTAGGTACCTACATTAATAATGTTCCTCCTAACCTCAGACTTCTTCTTTCCTTAGTCTGAGCTCCTAACCGATAACGGTCACGGCTTTTTGTGGTCTGTGGTCACGGCGGCCAATCTCAACGAGGATTAGCCAACTGCGCAGGATATTATAGTGCACAAGTGCACTATCTGTTCCTTCTCTCTCATAGCCCGGTGAGACGGCAATTCAACATGACCGGAGAGAGGTCAGGCGCAGGATCAACGGCTTTACGTGCTTTCCGAGGCACGAGGGAGATTAAACCGCCAACTTCCTGACTCCGAGCTGTTACTGAGTAATTTCAATATTGAAATATCCAGCCACAAATTTTTAGCCAGACCCGGGAGCTCTTGATTCTTAGGCGACGCATGCTACCACTAGACCAACGAGGCAGTCATTGTCTAGTAGGCATTAACTAATACATTCAATAGATATGGGTTTATGTCTACACTTATGTAATTACTTAAATCAGATATTTTTTTATATTTATTGTATAACTCCATTATCATACATACATACATAACATCACGCCCATAATCCCCAAAGGGGTAGGCAGAGTCAAAGAGGCAGCATGCCCCTTCAACCACATTCAGCCAAAAATAAAGCCGGGCTGGGTTAGATGAAAAATTCTGAAAAAGCAGTGCCAAGCGGCTAACCTGTCTCCTACACAATCACACACCCAAAACCCGATATACCATTAGTCGCATTTTACGACATGCTAGGTAAGAACCACAGTTGGCATATTCTTTTTAAGTCCCAGACCAACATGGGACAGTGGGCTGGGTTGGATGGAAAGCTGTGAAAAAGGAGTGACAAGTGGCTAGCTCGTCGCCTACTCAGTCTCATACCCAAAAGCCCGGAAACCATTAGTCGGATATTTATATTTATTCTTTTTTTTTGTCCCAGATCAACATGGGCCAAGTCCCAGACCAACATGGGACATTATCATGCAATTATTAAATTATTACATTATATAAATTTGGTACGTAATCAAGCCAAACTTAACCGTCCGTGAGCCTGGTGATCTAAAAATAAATGAGTGTTAACCCTATTAAGTTTTGGTAGCTTAATTTTTCATTCTAGACCACACATCCATACCAAAATTGAATGGCGCTGAAAGTAAATTTTTGCTTTAGCGCCAGACGTCATTGGCCCAACATGATCTCCATCCCGCAAAATTGTAGCTAAGTAATGCAATACGTACCTAACTCTTTACATATTGATTCTTTTAAATTTTATATTGTTATTTTTGTGTTGTAGGTTTGTTAAGTATTGATACCATAGGGAAGAACAGACTTTCTAAGAAAGTAGATTCGAAAAGTTATATAGGTAGGTATTTAAGGTTATAATGTTGAGATAATAAGAAATAATTATATCTCAACATTTTATCGAATGTAATTAATATTTACCATTAATTTCAAATTTAATCATTTGAACCGAACTAGTAACTGTTATGACGAATTGTCGTCCTTTCCAGGAACGATTGAGTACTAAAAGGCTTCTCCGTAGTGATGCCGATCGATAGTCGACTATCGATAGTGAAACTATCGATAGTTCGACATCGCTACTTCCCCGCAAGCTCCCACGACCCTAATGAAACCAATGGAGACGACTTATTAATAAAAAATAAGAACAATCTGTTTTAAGAATAATATCGTTAATGTATTCATAAACCTCTATCTTCTCTGTCTCTATCTATCTAATCTTTATAACAAACCATTAATACTGCACGTAAAAAGAGACAACAATATATTTGACTTAACTATTTTCGGTAACAATATCAAGTGACGTCATAGAAATGCCCAATTGAAGCCGGCTTACCATTTTGGTTTCGCGCTTTATGTTGTCAACGTTAATGGAAATTTCAATGTATTGTGCCAATAATATTGATAAAATTTGAAATTATAACGTAATCTAACTTATGATATTCAGAAACATCGTCATAAATAAATTGTTCAGAGACATAAAGTATGTTAATAAGTAAGTATGACACTACGCAAAGGCGCCATTTTTGTTCCTCATTAATTTTTCGTAGGTATGACGTCTTCATTGGTTTCAGTACTCAGAGCAACCCTCTGAGTACTGAAACATATGAAGACGACCTAATGTTCTGACGAACAATCTGCTATACAGATATGATAGAAATCGATATTGTATTCATAAACATATATCTATCTCTTTTTAACAAGTCTACAATACTGCACGTAAAAAGAGACAACATATTTGTCTTAACTATTTTTGGTAACATCATCAAGTGACGTCATAGAAATACCTAAGTGAAGCCGGCTTACAATTTTCTCGCTTTGAGTTGTCAATGTCAGTGGAATTTGCAGTGTATTGTACCAATATTGATAAAATTTGTGATTATAACATAATCTAACTTGTAACATTCAAAAATATCGTCATAAATAAATTGGTCAGAGTATAGTATGTAAATAAGTAAAGTGGAATGACACACAAAGGCGCTATATTTGTTCCTCACTCAAAATTGGGCTTAACTGTTTTATTGTTAAGTCATCTCCATTAGTTTCAGTACTCAGAGGAGCACCCAGATAACATCACTCGCTGGTTAGGTAAATAGCAACACTGAAAACGTCAAAATGCTGTCATTCATGAGTGTCATGTCAACGAATTTATCACAGGAATTTATTTACTGCAGTGGCTAATTAATGGTGTTGAAAATATAAGAAAGCATCATGGACATTTTAAAAGCAGAAATAGCCAGGAAACGAAAACTTCTAGAGGAAAAGAACGTCTTGGTAAGCATAGGATACATTTACGTTAGATATTTACTACAGAACATGCACATATTTTACTAAACAACTGTGCTTTCCAGAACCAAAACAAAAAATATTTCAAGCGCGGTGAATTATTAGCTAAGGAACAGGAAGAGTATCTCAAGAAATATGGCTCCCAAAATAAAGAAGAAGAGACCGAAACTTCTAATGTAGACAAAAAAGAAAAAGGTTAGTTTTTCATTATTAGGTTTTTCTGCCCCTTTGACTCTACCTGTCCTTTCGGGGATTATGTACAGGTATAGGTTATAAATAAGTTTTACTACACACACAAACTAGAAAAAAAAGAAGGACTCCACACCTCTAACATTACTAAATGCTATTAAATTATTCAAGATCTGCTTACTCTATTTGAAACTGGTAAAAAAATCAATTACATTATATAAGTTATTATAAGCAATAAATATATTGTCTTTCTGATTACTTATAATGCAAGTGAGTTGAAAATAATGCATATTAGATCAAATTACATGCTTCATTTGATCTTCAGTCACAAAGCAAGACAGCAATGAAGTGGAGCAAACAGAAACAGTGACATTACCAAGAATTGAAGTTATAAAGAGGTTAAGAGAAAGAGGTCATCCTATATTACTATTCGCTGAAAGTGAAGCACAGTCCTTCAGGCGTCTGAGAAGAATAGAGATTCAGGAACCGGAGGCGAACAGAGTAAGTATCACATTCAAATCAGCAGTGATACTGTAAAACCGCATAACTAACACTTGGTCATAAGGTATAATTTTGAAATAAACAACATTGAAAGGTACATGGTATTGCAGTATCTATGACGAAATGCTTTTATAAAATTTTTTGGCCTTTCCAGAACTGTATTCGATTTGACTTGAAAACAAGTTCTAAAATCTTGGAAATTTTCCATTCCATATTCAGTGTTTGCTTTTACAAATGTTACATTGCACAGGTGGGACAAAAACAAAAGACTAGCAATCATAATTTTATTTTAAGGTAATTGTTTGATGTTAATCATTTTAATTACTTATTTCAGGGATTGCGTAATGACTTCCAAGAGGCTATGGATAAGGTGGATCAGGCATATTTGAATGAAATATTGGCATTGGGTACACAGGTATAACTAAGATTCAATATAAATATTATTGATAGATTTTATAAAATTATTAAAATACCTGAACTATTTGTATATTTCTTAGAATAAAATTCTTTATTTAATTTCAGAGTGAATCTGATAAAAATATGAAAGAAGATGCTCTTGATGACTCAATTACATATGAATTCATTCAAGAAATGGCAAAAACCATGGGTCAGGGTGATCGTAACCATGACATGAATGTTATAATGGCACTCTTACAGGTAAGTCTAAATATAAAATTATACAAAAAAAACATTTATGTATATTTGTACATATGCAGCTTGAACCAATACAGCACAAATTGAAATTTTCCAGCGACAAAAAAAAAAAATGAATCTCTAAAGAATTTTTGGTTGGTTTTGTTCAGACTAATTTTAATATGTATAAATGTGTGTATATAGACTTAGAATCCATGATTTGAATAATTAATAATTAATTGCAAATGTTCGTACCTATAAAACATACCTTTGCCTCTACAGGGATTCAAACCTATGGCTATTCATAATGTAGGGTCTCACCACTAAGTGCAGTAGCTCTGCCTACTGATTGGCCCTGTGGTAAAAAAGGCAATTAATGTGATATTATTTCATTTCAGTTCCTTTTAACCATGTGGGGTCAACAATTAAACTCTGCACTGGCAGCAGAGAAAACAGCAGCAAAACACAAGATGGCGAGAGCTACATACACCCAAACACAAGTGTACTTAAAGCCTTTGATGAGGAAATTAAAAAAGAAAACACTGCCAGAAGATATCTGTGACAGCCTTATGGAAATAACAAAATGTTTATTAGAGCGGAATTATATAATGGTAAGAATTATTTATATTATGTTGTTTTAATTGTGGTTGTGCCATTGATTACATTTACATTATTATTTGAGCCTTTTAATGAAGTTAAGTTAATAATAATGTACCTTGTATTCACATGGCATTATTTATGGCATGGTATTACCTATAAAAAGAGTAAATTTCCAGAGTTCTATTATCTCCTAGTTGGGTTTTAGTTTTCAAACCTATTTATTCTCCAATTGGCTTGTAAATTTATTAACAGATTATTGCTGTTTTTTAAAAATTCCATTCTTGAAATTAATTACAGATATGTGTCATTAAAAAATAACAAGGATAAAATTTAGTGTGGAATTTATTTTTACAGGCCAGCGATGCGTATCTCCAAATGGCAATAGGCAATGCCCCCTGGCCTATCGGTGTAACCATGGTTGGTATTCACGCTCGTACTGGTCGTGAGAAGATCTTCTCCAAGAATGTTGCTCATGTGATGAACGACGAGACGCAGAGGAAGTACATACAGGCCCTCAAAAGACTGATGACTAAATGTCAGGAATACTTTCCTACTGATCCATCAAGATGTGTTGAATATAGCACTACAAGATAATTATAAGAATTAATTATACTAAGGCATTGGTTTGATTTCGTTCATATTTCGTATTCTTTCATATCCCATCCCATCCCATCGCTCCCATCGAATTGTATTTTTGGAGCAACTATGACTCTTAAAATAACTAAAATAAGAAACTAGTCGAGAATTTATATTGGCAACACTATTGTGTAAGTAGTCGACGTGGAAAAGCTGTTTTGTTTGAGAAACGTGACGTCATGCAGACAACGTGAGGACGATGGGTGTTTCACTCTGCAAAAGTTTAATTTGAATTATTATTTTTTTTGTTTTATCGTTTTTACGCCGCTATTGTATATGCATATAATATTTTTTAGCTTAGAATTGATTATTAATTAAATTTTAACATGTTTTGAAAAATAGGCAAGTTTTCGATACAATTTAGTAATAACTACGAAAAGTGAAGCCCAATTTTGAGTGAGCAACAAATATGGCGCCTTTGTGTAGTATCATTCCACTTTACTTATTTACATAATAAAAGTCTCTGAACAATTTATTTATGACGATGTTTTTGAATGTTACAAGTTAGATTATGTTATAATCACAAATTTTATCAATATTGGCACAATGGGTACACCACAAATTCCACTGACATTGAAAACTAAAAGCGAGAAACCGAAATGGTAAGCCGGCTTCACTTAGGTATTTCTATGACGTCACTTGATGATGTTACCAAAAATAGTTAAGTCAAATATGTTGTTGTCTCTTTTTACTTGCAAGAGATAGAGAGAGATATTTGTATAGCAGATTGTTCGTCTAAGGGACGTGCACGACGACGGTGCTGCCAACTGGTGCCGTCAATGGGAAATTTGTACGCCATGAATACTTGAGATTGATTTTTTATCAAGTAAACAGAATTAGTTTTAATAGTGAAATTTATTATTCTAGTTAGTTATAATGTATTGTTATGTTTCTGGATGCACCAATCACCATCTCCCTAGCTTTATATCCCGTGCTTAGACCATGATTCAGGATTTAGCGAGTTTGGTTATTACATCAAATCAAATCAAACATTTATTTGCTCACTAAGTGTACATAGTAGGTGTTAACGTAAAAGGAACTTACAACTTAGTTACCATTTAGTTATTGCAAATTTAAGGACAAATGTACCACAATAATTATAGTAATAGATAGATGTAAGTAAAATAATTTAAAAATCAATTCTATATTCTACTGAATCATTAAAACAATTGTTCTTGGTATTGTATAAAATCAAAATCTAACAATATGGCAAGTAGCAACTCAATTAAATGTGAGCAGGTGACCATTTTAAATACATATTCACCGGTAACTTATTGAAAATTTTTACGGCCATGTAGTAAGGGCTAGTATTCAACATTTTGATTCTAGATGGTGGTAGGTATAGTCTGTTTTTATGTCTGGTGTTAATGTTATGGGAATCTCTCACTTTGGTAAAGCTCTTTATATTTTTAAATGTAAAAATGCATATGTCATATATATATAAGGATGGTAGGGTTAGGAGGTTCAACTTTATGAAGTACGGTTTGCAGGACTCAGTATTGTCTATCTGAGCTATTATCCTTATACATTTTTTTTGCATCACAAAAAGGTCATTTGCGTTGGAACTATTTCCCCATAGCATTACTCCATACTGAAGTGAGTGCCTATCTGAAACACACCGTAACCTTTTTAAAGGGGAACCAGACAAATAAGGATTATGGTAACACATGCATATAGTTGTATGTGCAGGTGTTATCACGTTTTGTACCTCAACGTCGAGCTAGTGGTTTAAATACGTTCATAGATTTGAAAATTCCAAAGGTACGTGTCCGCGTCTGAATCCGCACCCCTTGTGTATGAGACGCGTGTCCTTGCTAATGAGCTACCACCTCACTTATTTTTATTATTCCGGATGCACCAATGCTTAAAAAATCGTCTGGAGCTAAATTTATATTACTTTCCAAGGAATAGCATTTTCATGGCACGGTTATGTGAAAAAGGCCAAAAATAGATAACTACAGTAATAAAATATATTCTGCAATTATATTCCCGTCGTAAATATTAGATATTTTAGTTTGTGCGACAATTTTTCCAGTTTTAAAAGCCTTATTTACTTCGTTTATTTACTCTTTAACTTTCAATACATGGTCCGCCTCTAAGAACTTTTGACATTTACACATATTTTGGCTCCGCTGTCGAGCGTTATTTATAATTTTTATCATATAAATAATAATGCAATTGAAGATATAATTTTGTTTACATTATTCACAGTACGATGACAGGTCCACAGACGAGTAAGACGAGTAATGTTAAACAGACAGCCAACTCCATACAAAAAATCTGCACAATAGCCATACTGATTAAACCTCACGCACTCATAAACAATTTTGTAATATGTACACGTTGTCACACTAACAAATCATTTAAGAATGAATCAGCCCTCTCTATCGCACCTATTACGTACCGCCATAAGCACCTACCGTGTTAGAGCTGCGTATACCTATATCTACCTATTATATATAATGTTTACTACCGATAGTAGTAAAAATAGTAAAAGTAGGGATGTGACACAATCGATAAATTACGAAATTTTACCGGAAAGATTAGTATATTCCGACATTGTACGGTTATCGATAAAAATCGGTTTTTTAAGGATATGGATTCACCCAAAGGTCAAGATCTTTAAAAAATATTAATTAAAAATAAAACTAAAAACCAATTTCTCAAATAAATTTTATTATTGCCACAAAATAACAGTTAACAAAAAATATTTTCTTAAAGCATAATCGTGTACACGGTTAATGTATTGTGTTGATTACTTACTATGTTAGAAATATGCAAAGGCTGTTTGTAGTAATATTTCATCAATACATTCAAATTTTAACAAGGCATGTGTGTGATCTTATAAAATTGTATATGATCTTCGACATCCATCAGGACTGCTTGGCTATTTCACTAGGTAATACAGTTGTAGATAATGTCTAGGTAGGAACACTAGGGTTTTCTATTCAGACCTGAAACAGACAAAAAAAAATGCCAAATACACTTAAAATTACATGGTATTTTCAATATTAACTGTACACCCTCATTCCCACTGTCTTCAACAATACTATAAGTTATTATCGTTAATGTATCTAGACTAAAGATGGTGTGGCCAAAATCGAGCTTTTATAGTTGCATTACTTATATGTAACATTGTTAAATAAGGGGCAAACTTTACACCACGCTTCCCGACAAGATTTGTTTGTTTATGAGGCAGTAAAGAGTCTAACATACACAATATTATCATTACGGCAGCCTGGTACAATGCAGTTTGAAGGCATTTTGTAAGACATTATGTAGCTAGGTTATTCTAAGTAAAAACAAATTGGTGTTAATGAAATAATCACAACAAAAGACCACACAAACGCTAGTACGATTTTCCTAAATAAATATTAAGAATAAGGCAAGTTTTCTTACCTAAATCTCAACCCAAATTTGATTCTTGAAGCAGCTGTCACGACCTCCGAGCGAGCTGTTGTCATTTATTTTCCTTTTTTTATTAGATTTAAACCGTCATTTCATTCATAAATATGATGCACGATATTGGCCAATTCATTATAATACAAGAAAGCTATTGGTCGGTTTAAATATAAAAAAAATGTTATTGGTAATTGGCTTTGCAAAGTTATGATACGTTATTGGCCAAAACCTATCCACAGTATAAAGAAAAGTTTAGACCCTAAAAGCATAGGCACAGTGAATTTATTTGGTGGGAACAGTAGAGGTAGGTGCGCAACGGGGAAATTGTAGGAATGTGCCCTAAGTGCGACACGTACAGCAATAGTGTAGGGTCTATTTATTTATATCTCTATGTTGCACAATCCCAGTAGGGGAGTTGGAAGAGCCTGGACAGGTCTAATATAAGCTTCCTTTATTGTCCGCATAGTGTTTCTTTTGTTGATTTAGTGCTGCCCCCTATAGTTGGTGCACGTTCCCTATAGAACCTCTGAGTACTGAAACCTAGGGAGACGACCTAATGTTCTATACGAACAATCTGCTATACAAATATGATTAATATCGATATTGTATTCATAAACCTCTATCTATCTCTTTTTAACAAGTCTACAATACTGCACGTAAAAAGAGACATTTAAAAAGAGATATTTGACTTAATTATTTTTGGTAACATCATCAAGTGATGTCAGAGAAATACCTAAGTGGAGCCGGCTTCCCATTTTGGTTTCTCGTTTTTAGTTGTCAATGTCAGTGGAATTTGTGGTGTATTGTGCCAATATTGATAAATTTGTGATTGTAACATAATCTAACTTGTAACATTCAAAAACATGGTCATAAATAAATTGTTCAGAGACATATAGTATGTAAATAAGTAAAGTGGAATGACACTATACAAAGGCGCCATATTTGTTTCTCACTTAAATTGGGCTTCACTTTTTCATGGTTAAGTCATCTCCATTAGTTTCAGTACTCAGAGCCTACAAAATGACACTTTATTTTGTGAATCCTGCGATTGTCATTAATGTCAACATCAACCAATACAGTATTTTGGTATTTTGTTTTTTATCAGATTTGGTTCAAAATGATATTAGAATACATTTTCAAATTTCATCTGGAAGACTGTATACAAATCCTATCTGAAGAGGATATTCTTGGCTATTACAACATCAAAATAGAGTAAGTAAGTGCTTCCAAAAGAGATTACTGAGTACCGGCAAAAATATTACCATAATAACTTTTATTTTATTTCTAGCTTCTTAAAACTTTTCGAAACGTACCCAGACGTCGGGGACAAAGTTCTCTGCAGTCCTATAGAAAGTTTACCAGCGTGCAGTAAAAATATTATAAAGGCTCAACAAAACATATTGGAGCAAGATGAATACAAGCAACAAGTTGAGAGTCTACCCTATAAATCGTTAAAAAGAAACGTTCACGCCAGATTTTATGGGCTGCCAGTGTGTCCAGAGCTACATAGGACTGTATTTCCCAAGAATGTTGATTTAGGATGCTTTTTGAAAGTAACAGGTACTTAATAACTATCTTAGGTTAATATTTATTAACTTTAAGGTAAATTAATCGGGCTGATTTAAGTGTAGTGAAGGGTGGGGAAGAGGAAGTATTTTTAAAATAAGTTAAAATGTGAAAATTAAATCTTTGTTATCATATACTAGCAACCTGCACGGTGAGCACAAAACAATATGAAACTGTACTTATGTACAGTGAAACTTTTCTCTTAAATCACTCGATCTATTGGTGAAAATCACATCAACATCCCTTGCCTTGTTCAAGACATCTAAGTGAACAGACAGAAGCGGCAACATTGTTTTATAGTAAATATATACAAAATTAGCACATTCTTTATTTGATTTTCGTCTTCTAAATTACTTAAAGTAATTATTTTGTATTAATTCCTATCTATGAGTGGAGGCTGACAATGTTACTTAATTTCTAATTGTATTTCTTCTAAATCCTAATGTTATACTTGTTTAAAGATATTGTGTTTCAATACACATCTATATATTTTAAATAATTTCAGGTACAGTTGTAAGAGTAACACAGGCTAAAATGTTAGAATATCAAAGGAAGTATGTCTGTATGAAGTGCAGGTTTGAGAATGAGATAGTAGCTGACTTTGAAAACAGATACATACTAAAAGCACCTGGTAAATGCAGGAATGAAGATACAAGATGTAAGAGTTCAACCTTCACTCAGGTCCACATGGTGTCCAGGGAGCACTGTAAAGATTATCAGGAGATAAAGATACAGGTGAGCTATACAGAACATCTGGGACTTAATCAAAATGTACTGTTAAGTCTAGAAGGATATTTATTGTTCAAGATGTTATCCCCTTGGAACCTAAAAAGGGTGTTCAATGATACACCAAACTACTATTGAACAACGCTACTGTTGGCCTAAAGCATGATTTGCCAAATCATGGAGAGTTCTATGGTTAGGTGAGCCATTGAATGTCCGCCTAAAAATGGAATAAAAGTTATCCTGTATTGAGACAGAGCAATATATGACAATAATAGACTAAATTTGGCATACTTTACATATTATGTAATATGTAAAGTATGTCAAATTTAGTCAATTTTGAACTATTTAAAGTGCTTAAGTTATTTGGACTATTAGTCCATATTCTGTAGAGATTTTCTAAATATTGGTTTACTGCTTTTTCAGGAATTAGTCAATAAATTAAGTATTGGAACCATACCAGGGTCTATGTGGGTGGTTTTGGAGAATGATCTTGTAGATAGCTGTAAACCAGGGGATGATGTTAATATTTGGTAAGTAACTGGTTGGATTTTTGACTATTTAACTTGGTGTATAAGTAAATTTTCTGTTTTTAACAGAATACAAATCCAATCCAAATTTCGAACATATTTATATGTGTCATACAAATGAATTTCCTAATATCAGGATTACTTTGAGAATTGGGAGTAAGCACAACACTACATATTTATCTATTTTCCAGTGGAACAGTCCGTCGACGATGGCGTCCCACATCTCTAAATAAAAAAGCGGAAGTGGAACTAGTATTACAAGCGAATTATGTAGAAGTGTGCAACTCACAGAGATCAGATGTTGTGGCAACAGCTCCTGATATCAAAGAGTGCTTCAGTGATTTCTGGTCAAAGTTTGAAGAGTGCCCTTTGAAAGGGAGAGATCAGATTCTGGCTTCAGTGTGTCCACAGGTATTACATTTATTTCATATTGTCCATGTATTGTCATAATTTATACATCAGAATCTGTAGATTTTTCTATATCTGTGGTGAGAAGAAATATTGAAAGCCTTGTTTTGTTTGACTGGGTCGATGGCGCATTTGGTAGTGACCCTGTCCCATGCGCCAAGAGTTGTGGGTTCTATCCTCACCCAGGATAAACATTCGTGTGATGAATACTTGTGTTTTTACTGTGTCTGGGTCTTATTATCCAATATTTAAGTGTATATTTGTAATACCACTGTTGATTTTGATATCCGTAACACAAGTTCTTAAGCTACTTACCTCGGAGTTAGATCAATTAATGTGATGTCGTCAGATATTTATTTATGTATTTATCCATCTTTAGGTATATTCCTCTAATAGTCCCTTTGCATTCGTTAGAAAAACGTAAGACTAGGATTTTATTAATAACAAATTCGATAATTTATATTATGTAGGTATTGAAATATTTTTAGGATGGATTATTTGGTGGAGCCATAGCCTAATGAAGTTCTAGGCATTTATTTAGTAGCTTACCGGACATTTTTACATCATGTTTTCAGGTATATGGACTTCACTTGGTGAAACTGGCTGTGTTGCTGACAGTCATCACAGGCTCCAATCACATTGTAGAGAGTGAAACAGAGAAACAGCCCTCTCAAGATGATAATCATACTACAAGAGTACGAGGACAATGTCATTTATTGTTAGTGGGAGATCCAGGTAATCTATAATACTGTTTTTGCTGTTGATGCAAATTCAAATGTAGAAAAATAATAATTTGTACTTAAACTAAGATTTTATTTTTGGCCACATATTATCTCAAAAGTCTCATCATGCTCAGCGTCCTAAGATATTCAAGTTCAGAGGGCGCAAAAAGCATTTAAGATAAACATTGTCCTGAATACATAATATAATAATCAATAGGCTGAACCCCAAAAGCTGAATCCCAGGCTGAACGGATAGTCATACATAAATACGTTTATAAACACCCATGACTCAAGTACAAATGCCGATGTTTATTACACTAATCATTTATTAAATTTTTCATCGAACCCGCGACCGGGCCTCTCATAATGTATGCAGCATTGTATTAGCGTCCGAATGATGAATAGACGCATATTCTTTTTTTTTCTTTATTTTAGTAAATGCGATTGTTACATGTTTCCAGGTACGGGTAAGTCCCAGCTGCTGAAGGCCGGCGCGGAGCTAACGGCGCGTTCCGTGTTCACCTCCGGAGCAGGCAGCACGCGCGCTGGGCTCACGTGCGCTGCGCTTAGGGTGAGCTTTACTTCTCCTTGCGATTGAAAGCGTTGCGCACCATCACACAGCCCTGGGTGTTGAAGACGGCCCGCCTACGGCCGAAAATGGTGAATAGAGGGGTACTTCGCGGAGGCGTCCTCCACGATCTTACTGAGGATCAGCCTACACGAGGGGAACCTTGAGACCGCTCTATTGTGGGAGGGGGTGACGGGAAACACTGCGAGTGCTGAGTCATTGCTCTCTAACTAACTAACTAAACTTCACGCCACTTCCCTAGCAGGGTAGGCAGAGAGCACCCAACGTCATATAGCTCGATCCTTACATTGCTCTCGCTCTCGGTAATAAGGATCTTATCATTGGGGATAGATAGTCTGCACCAGACATCGTAAAGAATTTTCTGAATATTCATACCACTAGGTCAATGGTGAAGGGAAAAATCGTGATAAAACCCGCACATCCAATAACTATGGAGTCACCATGCTCCAATTTGTCTGGCCCTTCAATATTCAATTACAAGACTCCTTAAATCCTGGATCATTATCTAGGAGAGATGATATAAGAATAAATGATGTACGAGTCACAGTGATTTATGTGTCATGTTTACTAAGCAGTTTCAATTAGAAGCCTTTACGAAGCGACTTTCCAACATAGTTAAGTGACAAAGGGCCCTGTGTTGCTTCCTTCCTTTCTTGAAATCATTAATCACAGTAAACTGTGATTGATGATTGACTATCATCGTCGCATCGCAGGAGGACGGCGAGTGGCAGCTGGAGGCGGGCGCGCTGGTGCTGTCGGACGGCGGCGTGTGCTGCATCGACGAGATCGCGCAGCTGCGCGACCACGACCGCACCGCCATACACGAGGCCATGGAGCAGCAGACCATATCCATCGCCAAGGTTGGTACGTTTGAAGCAGTAGGCTGAGATTGAACTGGATTAACACATTCATTGCTACTACGATTTTCATGTCTTCTCTGATCTCGAAACACTGAACTCTCCAGGCTAAAAGATTTAGGTGAACTCTGGGAGAGTCGGTCGCTGCTCTGATAAAAAAAAAGCCCTCATCTCGGCAGACTTTGCAACATATTTAAAATAAGTAGGTATCATTTTCAAGATATGAATTTTATTTGTAAAAAAAAAATACTTACACTGGATACTTATTTTAAAAACATTTTGATTCCAGGCCGGCATAGTATGCAAGCTAAATACCCGCTGTGCCGTCATAGCAGCCTGCAACCCGAAAGGCCACTACCAAACAGATCAACCGCTAAGCGTCAATGTGTCGCTTGGAACCCCTTTGTTGAGTAGGTAAAAGACTTTATTTTATGGATAACAATTTTTGCTAACATCTCGCACTGCGGGGAATTTTATTACAGAGACTACGTGTGTCTTGTGGGATCTATTAATATTAACATTCAGACATTCAGACAATTCAGACATTCAGATATTCAGACATTCAGACAAAAGGCGTGCTTATTTCGACTGGCTTGATGGCGCAATCGGTAGTGATCCTGCCACATGCGCCAAGAGTTGTAGGCTCCATCCCCACCCAGGAAAAACATTTGTGTGATGAATACTTGTGTTTGTTCTGTGTGTGGGTGTTAATATCCAATATCTTACTATATATTTGTAATACCACTGTTGATTTCGATATCCGTAATACAAGTTCTTAAGCTACTTACCTCGGAGTCAGACCGATGTATGGGATGACGTCGGACATTTATTTATTATAGCTGTCCCGGCGAACTTCGTATCGCCAAGTAAATGAAAATTGACATTGATTTGTCGATTGACATTTAACATTGACAGATACGAATCCCACCGTTTTTTAAGAGAAAATACTTTTCCTTTTATTTTGTTTTATCGTCAATTTTTCAATGTTTTTAATAGTTATTCTGTTATTCTGGACGAAGACAAATCCAACAAAACAAAAACAACGTAAATCGGTTCAGCCGTTCTCGACTTATAAGTGGTGTACACACGTGTAAACACGACTTTGTTTTATTTATATATAATATAAATAATATAGATAGATTTGTTTCATAGTAATCGGTTCAGAAGTTTAGGCGTGAATTTGTAACAAAGTTTAAACTTTTGCATTTATCTGTTGAGGTCTGGACAGAAATACTCAAATCAAATTTTGTATTTCAGGTTTGACTTGATATTCATTCTCTTGGATTCTAAAAACAAAGCTTGGGATAAACTTGTTTCTTCATACATTCTGTTTGGTGGATCCAACTCGAATGCGAAAAAGGAATGGAGTCTTGAAAAGTTACAGGTACCTACCTACTTACACATAATTATTATTAAGTAATAATTAAAGTTTTTAATAAAAAAAAAACAGTGGCGAACAGCTTTGCTAAATGACTTCTAAAATGTATGTTGCAGATGTACATTAGTTTAGTCGGACCACGACCGACAGCTATGACCAAGGCCGCAAATGTTATACTACGATCATACTACATGATGCAAAGGAAGTCTGAGTATCGAGATCCCTCTCGTACTACTGTCAGGATGTTAGATAGTCTTGTAAGGTAAGCATACTATTAGGCTTTGAATTTGTATAACCATGATGAGTGATAAGCTAGTACCATTAATTTTTTTTAAATTAACCAATATAAAACTAAACCGTCACATAATTTCCCTGGCGTATATGTATTTTGTTGATAATTCTGGATAATAAACAATGTAATTATTTTTTGAAGTTTAATTTTGATGTCTATGATATGATACATTTCAGTTTTAATTATATCATTAATAATGTACAATTCCTTAAATATATAAAAAAATATATATTGCCTATACATTTTTACCATATTAGTAGTATCATTTAATTTTTTTCAATAAATATACTTTCCAGATTATCGCAAGCTCATTGTCGTCTCATGTATCGCACAACGATATTGCCAATGGATGCGATCATAGCAGTTTCTCTGGTGGACTTATCAATGCAAGACTGCACACTGAGTGACACAGTTGATGCGTTACATTCAACATTCCAAAGGTATCCAGACTTTGACTATTTGTGCACAGCCAAGAAACTACTCACAAGATTAGGTCTAGAGGAAATATGGCAAAATGAGTTACTTTACTATGGTAAACTGTTACAAGTAGATCGTAAAACTCTAGAAAATTATGTGGATAAAGGACAGTATCAAGTATTCGCTAAGTATGATGATGTTACTGATGATAACATACCGCTCTCAGCTTCTTTGGTAACAAGTTCTTATTTCAATAACAAAAAACCTAAGCAAAATTGTGAGGAACTAGATGAATTTCAAGAAAAAGATAATATGGACAATCAAAAAAATTTCGGCGATGCAGGTGTTAATAAAAAATTTGTAGAAACTTTGAAGAAACATGCAACTCTTAATAAAACGGAGAAAAAGATACCAAACATACAAAAGAAAGTTGCTAAACGGAAAAGGAAACAGGTTACTGTTGATGTGAAGTTGAAGAACAAAGCAAATAAAGCGAAAAAATCTAAAATCAAAGAAAGTAGTACTGACTCTAGTGATACTGATGGGGAAGTACCAGATGCAGGAAATGTATTAAATGCTGTTCCTAGTGTAAATGATGTATTTTCAGATTTAGGATTAGACTTTAAGTTCGAAAGCAGTGACAATCGTGACAACATAAATGGTCAAGAGTTAGAGTCCAACAAGAAATCAAGTTATGACTCGTTAGAAAATGGTCCAATTGAAAATATTGAAAATAATGTTAATAATAAATGTAAGAAAATGGAATCGGAGTCAATCAAAAATAAATCGAATCGCGATAAAACTCCAACTAAGGCTATTGATAAATTAAAACAGTTTCAGTTTTCTGAAAAACATGATCTAAGTAAATTTTACGAAGAGAAGTCAAATAAAGTGTCACCAGAAACAAATAAGACTGTTGTGAAGCAGGAAATGATAGGTCGAGGTAGTCATCATGATAATAGCAAATCAAAATCATCAGCTTCTCAAATATCAATATTTGAAACATCGGACTGTGATATAATTTATGATGATGAGGTGAATCAAAAATCGGAGCTAACTAATATAAAAAATTTGGCGAATAAAGAAAACTATAATGATTCAAAGATTGTCAATAAGCAACAGTCATCAAATTGCAATTCACAAATATCAATATTTGAAACATCAGATTGTGATATTAGTATTAATTGTGATGAGGTGTTGAATTCACAAAAAATTACACAAAGTGTAGTTCATTTAGGAGATAATAACAAAACCACTTCAGACATTAACAGTAAAAAACAATCATCAATTGCTAGTTCTCAAATTTCAATATTTGAAACATCAGACTGTGATATAGATTTAGATATCTAGACACTAAATTGTAATCATGAAGTTTTATGCTTTAAAAATAAATCAGTTATTGTTTTAATATATTTGAATTTTATTTATTATCTTATTTACAATTTCACTAAGTTTATGTATAGTTCAATTCACATTTCAGTTTCAACTGAACCTGATTTGTATGGGTCAGTTTCATAATTTTCTATAAGTAAGCTTTTAAATCTTCTTGCTGTTACTACAATATTATCGTCCTTAGGAATTATATTGAGAATTTCCACTCTTGAGACATATAGATGATCTGGGTTTTTGGGGCTAACTGATTTTATTACATCAATTTCATCACCTACACGGACCTGAAAAACAAAAGCAAATATTAATTGTGTGCATGTCTTACTATAATATTTAGACAGGAGTATTATCTATGTAAAAATCTTTAATTTATGTAAAGATGTAAAATTTGATAAAAATAACTTACAGAAGCACTTTTCTTCAAAACCTTCCTTCCATTCAGTCTAATTTTGCTTTCATAAAAGACCTGCTCAATTTTGCTGAAAAAGAAAGGGTTAATGGATAAAATAGAAGATGACACTTCAAGAAGGATAAAAATAAATTATTGTAATAAGTAAAAAATTAAATAACAACAGTAATTTTGTTACTCACTTTCTAGCAACTCCTAGTGCGGACTTTAATATAATATCTGTCCGCATTGAAGTGGTATTAAACTTTACAACTTTCGAGTCCCGAGCCAATGAGGTATCATCGAGAAATTGTCCATCATCATCATCATCAGATTCATGTTCTGAGTTATGCTGAAAAAATAATTAATATCAATAAAATAGAGTTTATCTCTTTCATTCTGGAGGAAACATATATAGTGTCTTCTTAGAGATTGAGTTCATATCATAATTTTCTCGCCCATATATATATAAAAAAAATATTAAATTGTGTGTAAAAATCCAGCAAAGCCGTGTTGCTGCACCTTGGTGCAATGTAACAAAAGTTGCTCTATTCAAGGTTAGGATGCAATAATAAATGCTTTCGTCTCGACCCACTATGGCTACAATCCAACCTTCCTCCTAACCCACACATAGTTCGATTAGTCTTCATGCTCTCCTAGTGTCCAACCGAATGATAGAACCAATTGACAGATATTGGATATCTGTCAATTTGAGCACTTACTTATTATGTCAATGACGTGACGTAAGTTATGTGTCAAGTTGGAGCACCTAGGGAGCTTCAACGTCTAGTTAGTGGCGGGGAGTCTTTTTTTACTAGTCCGTAATCTAATAAGGTAAAGACTAAACTGCATACTGGTAAGAAAAATTATAGCAGGCGCTTCTAAATAAAATCTCAATAAAACAAGTTTGTCTGATTGTAAATATCCAATCGATAAATTGCTCGAATACCTTTTTAGACTTCAATCGAAGGGAATTGTAATAAGTATTTGCTGGGAGTTGAACTGGCGTTGAGGTTATGTTTACGTTTTTAGATACTAAATTATAAATGTATCTTTGTCTAAATCCTTGTCGCAAAACTCCTCTCGCAAAAGACCGCGTTAGTACACTCCTCCATACGGAGTTCATCGCTGAAATTTAGACAAAAATGTTATTTCACTATTACACAATTTATTATTAAATTTTGTTTCACTCAATGTCATTTTGGGCAGCTGTCAATATCGGCTATTAGAACTTTTTCTACAAACGCTTAAGCAAAGGAAAATATTTCACGTAATAGGCTATTTGACTAATTTCTGAAAACCATTGCACAATATTTAATGATAAGTATAAGGACTATAGGAATTACATTTATTTTAAGTATTTCATATTAAAAAAACATTTAAAAATACACTTGATTATTTGAACTATCAAAACGCCTACTTCAGCAATATGCCGTCGTGACGTCACACGTTTGTACGAAAATATTGGAAAAAGGTCGAATCCTTTGCATTCTTATTTGAGTTTGTAGGTACCTATAATTTACCAGAAAAATTAGCTTTTATAGGTGCCAAAGTGTACAAATACGACAATCTCCTTAAGATTCTTTTTTCCTTTGCAGAAATTATATGAAAATATAAATATAAATTATTGAAGAAAATAGATAGTATCGATAGTATAGGCACATTGTTTGGCAGCGATCAAACTTTCGATACAGTCGATAGTATTGCTGTTTACCGACGGTATTGCACTACTAGAGACATCGATACTATCGATCGTAGGTATAGATGATTTTAGCGTTCAACTATCGATTGTAAAACTATAGATTTTTCGGCAATACTAGTGTTATGTAGGTACTTAAAGTTTGGTTCCGAAATTTTACATAAAATGAAGATATATACCTACTTATTTCCTTCGAAATCGTATATATGCAAACAGTCGACTCTTCTCTAATAAACAACTCTTTAAACTTTTGAAATTCAAATGTGTGTTAAACTTACCTAACTTCTAAATAATTTGTATAACCACTATACTCAATACTCAATACTCAATCATTTATTGCTTCCATAATGTTTACAAGGTGTTGGTAGTAATTAAGAGATAAAGTACATTATAGACCCTGTGAGGGCACTGCAACTGAAGAGAGGACGCATTATTTACATACTATGTATAATATTAAATTATAATACTACCCACTGAATTAATATTTAGTTTAAGGATTTTTATCAATTTGAAGAAATAGAAGTATGTAGTTCAGTTATTTATTATTATATTTTTTATTTTATTTATTTATTTATGCTTATGTATTTATTGTTATTTATATTTATGTATTAAAATACATATAATTTAGATATCATATTTATTTAATTGAAAAATATCTTATTAGTTTGTGTAAGTATACATTTTTTTAAGCTTTTTAAATTTAAATTTTATCGGTAAAATATTCATTTAGATTGTAATATGATTTGTTAATAAGGAATTGTTTAAGAGATTTTATGAATATCTTGTCACTTGTTTCTTTTTTTATAATATCAGGTAGTTTATTGTAGATTTTTATAGACATTACAAAAGGGCTTTTAGTATGAAGGGTCATCTGGGAGGTTGGTAAGTTAAGTTTGTCTCTATGGCGCAGGTGATATGTAGAAGGATTATCTTTGCGTTTTGTATAATAATTAGGGTATTTCCTAACGAATTTACAAGTTTCTAATATGTATATGCATGGGAGGGTTAGAATTAGATATTTTTGGAAATATGGTTTACAACTTTCTGTCTGGTCTATGTTTGCTATAATTCTGATTAGTTTTTTTTGGAGTGTAAAAAGGGTATGTATATCGGTACTATTTCCCCATAAAGAGACACCATAGCTAAGCCATGCATATGCATAGGCATAGTATGTTACTATAGCAGTTTCTTGATTTATTGTTTTTTTTATTTCTTTAAGGGCATAGGAAAAACTTGATAATTTACTTCTATTTTTTTTGATATGGGACTTCCAATTAAGGTGGGTATCGATAACTAAGCCAAGAAGGGTGTACTCATTAACTACCTCTAATTTGATATTGTTAAAACTGGGACTAATTGTAAGGGGGGTTTTCTGATATGGATAGAATGTTATTAGTTTTGTTTTTGTTAAATTTATCTGTAAGTTATGGTCGTTAACTTTGTTAACTTTGGCCAAACCAGTTGGTTAACTTTGGCGAAATTACCATGATGTGAAATGTAAAAATTAGCCCATGGGCTAACGTGAGTATCAATATGCCCTTAGGGTAAAAAGGGGTAATGGGAGTCTCTTAAGCAAGAATTAAAATATAAAAGTTTTAATCAACAAAATCTTTATTGCAACCGCCTCATAACAAAATGTACTTAATTATCTATCATTTGAGATCAGTAATCATCACAATAATAATCATCTTTGGAAAATATAGAAGTACAAAAAAAAAACTGTTTTGACTCCCATTGCACTGAGGTGCGGGTAATTGAGATCACCTTGTGGGCAATGAGGGTCATACAAAAATCTAGCACAAATCACAAGCATAACCTTTGGCAGATTCCCACCCAGTACAATCTGCGTGAGCCCATAAACCACCTGAGGTACACCTGTACCAAACCTCATTATTTCTGCCGAATTCGTTACACAGTAGACACAAATTTCCTGCATCATCAGCATCATCTAGTTCATCACCTTGACACAAGACGTGGTGCCAAGTTATTTTTTTTATTGTATCTTTTCTGTAGACTCGAGAATGGAATATTCGAAACTTTGGCAGCTTTTCGTATTGGATATCCATTTTCTTCAATAAGTTTCAACGCTTTTTCTAAAGTATCAAAAGACCAGGAGGCCTTTGTAGTTCTAACTCGTATTTTCGGCATCTAAAACAAAAATAAAAAAATTATATTATACGTTTTACATGCGGGTAATCGATGTCACAAGCGGGCAATCGGGGTCACCTGATTCTCATTACCCGCAAGTATTTAATGAAGAAAAGAAAATAAACACAAAATGTATATTAGGAACACTAGGGATTTAAGTATGAAATCATTACACTGAATGTACAAGAAAAGGGATAAAAAAGTAACAGACAAGTAGATCAATAACTACAATACTTACTGTTTATTTTGCGTCCGTCAAAATGTACTTCAGAGAGCCGCAAAAACAAAACACACCTCTCATTATCTTGGCCGTCGCCACACTGGCAGTTGGCACCACGCGCCCGCAGCGACGGCGAGGGGCCAGAGCGGGGCGGGGAGGACCATTGCCGCGTTTCTATTAGTTGTACTTTTGGAGATATGGTGGTGACCACCATTACCCACTGACTCCCATTACCCGGTCTTCCCCTACATACAGAATTGCAAATAAAATCTCTCAAATTAACTCCTCGACGTGAGATTTTTTCAATTTTTAACAGGCTAGTCCATAGCTTTTTGAATTCAAGATTCCACTTTTAAGCCGGACTCACATGGACTAATTTATTTATATTGGATTAATCAATAATACATGAGTCAAAGAAAAGAAAAAGGAAATAAATCTTATGATTTGATAAATTATATTATTAAGATATCATAATAAAAAAAAAACGTAAATGTTTGCCCATGGCGGGAATTGAACCCATAACTCTTCACGGCCCCTACCGAATACCCATAACGGACTCGTAATTCGAAACATTCAAAACCAGAAAATTTTGGTTGGACTGTTGCATACCTCGATACAGAATTCCATCCTTATAATCATCATTGAATTACTGACATGGGAATTAATGTTATGATAAGTAGCCCAAAATGCATGCATCTGACGCTATTGTGTAACCCCAAAATAAGCTCTTGTAGTTCCAAAATAATCCAGTTGTGTACATTACGAGCAAAAATAATAAATTTAACGACCCGTCGTCGATTCTCACCGCGTTGAGGGCGTAACCATAATCGTTCACAGACCACCCCGGCTCCAGACCAAACACTTCATATTTGTTTACCACATTTGGTTTACGTCATAACTACACGGTGATTGAATGGGCTGCACACGTGATGGTGATTACGCTTTGATGTTAGGTATGACCTACGACAAACGGCTTAGAATTCTTGCACCTACTTTAATTTAACCAAGGTTAATTTACTTTCCTTGTTAGGATATACAAAATACTATACTTATATACCTACTATACGGAATATGTGGATATTTAGCCTATTATTTAAAAGACACTCAGAAATAATGTGGGTTTCTATTGGTAAAAGAAAAATCATCTTCCAAAACCGGTTCAGTAAATCCGGAGATACCCGCTACAATATCAGAAACTTTATCTCTTTAAAATATTACATCAGTAAGTTTAAGCAGATCACTTTAAACTTACCTACGCTTAAGCGCCTGGGGTATAGTTTAAGCAAATACACGAATTGACGTATTGTACAGTACCATAGGTTTCAAAATTAAAATTAACTGTTACAATTAATATTAATTCCATCACCTTAAATGCGTTCGCCCATAGCTATACAATCACCAAATTCAATTATTAAAAAAGAAAAATAATTGAATTATCCTGTAAGTAGGATCAATATTGGCTGTCCGTATTCATTTATTCTCTTGCCTAAAAAAATAAACATAGGGTGGTTCGAAGCGTTCCAAAGAAAACAGTTTCGTACCAGGAATATTGACACAGATACCCGGGAGCGCGTGTCGGGCCGTGGGAGACACTCCAGTCGAGTGGACGTCTGTGTTGCACTGCGTTATCTTAGTACAGGCGTCGCTGTAGGGTTGGTTCCATTGCAAATGCTATCAAGACGAGTAATCAATTTACGTAATGCTGTCATAATATTTACGATATTCGTGCGATTAGTGCTGAATTGTCATTAGGCAATAAGTATACTTTAAAATTGATAGGGATCAAATGTAAGTAATAATATCTATGTCTGGAAAAAGTCTGAATAAAGAATCTATTGTCATTGTGTCTAAAGATTGTTTAAATTTGTAAGATACCTATTACTTAGATACTTATGTATACCTATGAACGTCTATTATATTTAGGTTTTGGAAAAGCAGACTACTAAAGTTTGAAAAAAAGGTTTACGTTTTATTTGGGCGGAACTTTAATTATTTTTCTTATATAAGTAGAATAAGATACTTACATATAACACCAGCATTCTATCAGTAAAAGTTCCATTAAAATATGTAGGTACAGCAGTTTTGAATGAAACTGACTGGAGTCCCATGTTGTTCTGGGAATTAAAAAGAATGTGTTAACTGTGCTCCTTGCCTAGAATCTCGTAAAAGGCGACTAATGGTATATCTGTGATTTTGTAGCTGACGAGCTAGCCCCTTGTTGCTACTTTTAAACAATTTTCCATCTTCCCAGCCCAGTTGTATTTTTGGCTGAATGTGGTTATGGGTTTGCTGCCTCTCTGAATCTGCCTACCTCTTCGGGGATTGCGGGCGTGATGTTATGTGTTATGTATGTATGACAAGCTCGATTGCGCATACGGTAGTGACTGCCGGCAAGAGTTGTGGGTTCGATCTCCACCCGGGGCAAATATTCGTGTGATAAATACTTGTGTTTGTTCTGGGTCTGGGTGTTAATATTAAATATTTAAGTGTAAGAGAATGTTGAAGAGGCGAGTCAGGTGTGTAAGGACGTGCCTTAAGGTGTTTGGTCCTCTCTACCTACCCCGCTAGGGAAGTGGTTGGTTAGTTATTTAAGTATATATTTGTAATACCTGTTGATTCTGATATCCGTAACACAAGTGTTTAAGCTATTTACCTAGGAGTCAGATCAATGTATGTGATATAGTCTGATATTTATTTATTTATTTATGTGTGAACTGGACGAATGGACTGAGACGAAAAAAATGGCATTAGGGTAGAAGTGCCGTGTCGTAACTACTTTATAGATATATCTTTCATAATTTCATTAAATAAAATGTTGTTATTACAGACACTTAAATATTATTTATTTGTGCAGATAAAAGCAGGTCGCCAGCCCTACGCAAGCCAGACACATCAGTGTAAACACACCTCTCGCATCGATAATACCAGTGGATTTCCGTGAGTATATTTTTATCGTCCGTTTTGCATGTATGGGTTGCCTCTTGCGTTTCCGTACTACGCGATGTCTTGCCCGTAAAAATATTTATATTATCTGCAATATCTGTATTGGCATCGCTATTGCTTGCAACTTTCAAGTCGGTATTTACTAAAATTTTCGGTGCTAAACAAAATGGCAAAAACAGTTATTGTTTTTTTTAACCATCTCACTGTAGACTTTTTTCGTCAACATTTTTAAGGTAATCTTCTAATCTATGGTAGATAGATAACAAAAATAGAGAGAGTATTATTACTTATATACATATCATCATACCCGTAATTCCCATAGGGCTAGGCAGAGTCAAAGGGTCAGTTCCCTTAACCAAAAGCCAAAGAATAAAACTGAGCTGGATTAGATGGAAAATTGTGAAAAAGTAGTGACAAGTGCGCACATAATCACTCACCCAAAATTCGAATTAGTCGCCTTTAACGACATGCTAGGAAAAGGCTCAGACCATTAGGGGACATTACGTACATAATATGTATAATATTCATGTGTTGCACCTGTATTATCAATACGTTTCTTCTAGACCTATTTACTTACGGCAGATTAATCTTAGTGGACTTACAAAAAATACCTTACCGTGCCGCCATCGTGCTTAATAAGCGCTTGCTAAGATAAATTAATATTCATGACATTTGTGAGACAACGCCTTGTCTTGACCCTTATCTCCATTTTGACACATTGTTTCTTAAATATTAATGACATCGCACGCCGGAGGGTAACTAATTACAGGCCATCGTCTTTTGTTCTTATTACAACAAAAGGACTTCTTAGATGAGAGAGAAAAAAATAGTGCGCTATTAAGAATACAATCACGCCGTATGCAGTCAGCGCCCTGGGACCGTTTAAAAATACAACTCTCACTTTCAAAGCAATAATTAAGGAGTTTGTCATACACGTTATAACACTGTGGCGTGAGAACAGAGACCTGACTTTGTACAAAATTATCTAGAATAGCCGTAAATTATATTAACCTACTTCGTGAACCATGCTTTTTGAATCGGTGGTGGAAACAAGACTCATACCAAATATTAGTAAGTAGCTGCTGAAGATATTTCAAAGAAGGCAGCTATTGGTAAATTTGAGTTGCATTAAAATTCTCAATATAATTAACGTGATTTTTTTATTGTGTTTAGTTTTTTCAAGGGTGTGTGTTCTCTGCAATAATTCCAGAGAACATTTTAACTGGAGCTGCAGACAAAGTTATAATAGTACGATTCGAGTCAAATTTATTTGCATTCTTAATAGCCCGAGTAGTATGTGATCTCTACCTACAACCATGGGAAAAAGGCGTGACATTATGTATGTATGTATGTAATAGCCCGAGCTATCTGAGCAAGTTACTTTCAAGCGTACGTATACTGTGGCGCACCGGGTACGTCCACACTTTATCACATTATACACGGTTCTTCTCTTAGCATGTGGACACATGTCTTCCATTCGAAACGATCTTTTTATTTTCGTATTACGATTATGTTTACGGCGAGTTCAAAGGGGTTTTAATTTGACACAGTTTATGACTGTCCCGTTCTGATGGCTAAAGCGGAATAGACACAAGTGGGGCGTTAATTTAATAATAAAGTTGGGCTGCATGAGGAATGCTACCGGTTTGTGTGAAATATTTACGAAATAGTGTCTTCATTTTAAGCTGTGGTGAGTTTTAACTGTCAAATATGAAATTGGCGGAGCTGTGTAACGAATGGCCGAGATTGTTGCAACAAGATACTGGCGACTTCATCGGGCCTTTGATGTCTTTATATGCTGATTAATTAGTATTTAAAAAAATCGTCAAAGGAGTCACATCGAATCGCTATCAAGACAGACAGTTGGTATCAAGTATTCATAATTCATCGAAATGATCACTTAATAGCGGTAGGGCGTCATAAGGGTACCGATTGATGTACGTAAAACCTATAGGGTGGGTTCTGAGTGCTCGTGCCTGGGGTTTTCTATTTGAATTGTCTATTTATTAGACTAGGGGAACTCTGAAAAATTATTAGCGTCAAAACAGTGACTGGAGCGAAGTTCTTTGCGCCGTTCATTTCTAGCTTCTTTAATTTGATATAAAATTTAACTATGGCTATTTCGCTTTAGAATTTTAGAAGGATGGATCTTTTTAAATCACTCGTCGCGCAGTGCGCTTCACTCCAACCTCTGATGAAAAATAGAAATTTTTATCAGTGGCTTCTACAAACTCTTAAGAAGTGATATGTAATCACAAATCCGGCGCAGTGACTTGAATTGGCGATTCCATAGCGCAGTGTTACATGTCTCCTCCATAGGTATTAACATCGGCAGGTTTCTGGGTAGGTTATTATTTAGGGGACTTGTTCACACATGGAGCACTTACAAGTGAGTGTACACTTTCGATTAAAAGTGTTTGTCAAATCAAAGCATTATAGGATTGCGAGGGGAAGGGGTCTGAGACTCAAGTTGCAACGCTCTTAAACATTCTCTTTTGGTGCCAAATTGTTTTCCATTCTGTTGCCTGTATATGCAGCGAACTCTTTTCGAGAACTGCGTTCTTTACATATTTTACTTTTTATTAGAATATATTTATATTGTGTTAATTTTGTAGTCTGCAAACACTGTACGTATAACGTATAAGCTCTTCAAACTTTATATAAAATTTAGGCAAATTAAGAAGAAGAAGAATTGATAAAACAAACTTAAATACTACTACTAACTAACTATAATACCTCGTAAAGTTTTACTACAGTTTGGTTCCCTACCAGTGGCGGATTTACCCTAAGGCCCAGTAGGCCCGGGCCTAGAGCGGCCAGATATAAGAAGCGGCCAATCGTGTTAAAAATTAGGTGATGACGCTTTAGTACTGAGAATAATGGCCTCGGGCCTAGGGCGGCCAAAACTGTAAATCCGCCACTGTTCCCTACTAGTTAACGTTAAAGTTTTAAATATTAACCCCCAACACTTTGTAAACACATTTAGCTTCCATAGCTAAATAAAATATTGATTATTGAAAAAGAAGTATTAGTTCTGTTACATATTAACGTTTTAATATTACAGTAAAAAAAAAACAGTCGAAATGAGAACCTCCTCCCTTTTTTTGAAGTCGGTTTAAAACAAAGTTTTGCTAGCGACTCATAGTCAACTAATTTACCGTTAAAAAAAATTTTATTATCCTAGCGTTATGTCCCGTGCTTAGACAGGGTCCGCTTAGGCAATGTTCCAGGATTTTGCGAGTTTGGTAATTATGTTGAAGCGACTGAAGATCTGACCTTTGTAACCCAGTAATAGGGGAACCAGACAAGTTTTGGATCATAGTTACACATCCATAGCTATTTGAATGTGCAGGTTTCATCACGATGTTTTCCCTTACCGCCGAGCTAGGGGTATAAATACGTACATAGATTTGAAAAATTCAGAGGTACGTCCTCGGATTCGAACCCGCACCCCTCGGTTAAGATGCGCGTGTCTTTACCATTGAGTTACCACCGCTCCGTTACCGTTAATTATAAAACGTTATTTAACGTTACTTATAATGTGACATTGGTAACGTTACCAAGCCCTGGTGTAAAGTTGATTACAAAAATAGAGATAAAAACTGGGATCTGACAAAATGTCAACGTTCCTACAATTCCATTAGCAATGTCGCACCGTGAAAGCAGTTATAACCGTAGGTAATCGTTTTAGTCACCGTTCGGAAATCTTTTTAGCCTATTCGATAGCCGCCATCCCTCATCCGACTGACGTGTCAGTAATTGGGGTCTCAAAAGTTGGCGTCTTGCTCGTCACGTTTCACAGACCAGTAACCTCACAAAGGAACCTGGCCTGACGTGATGAAGTGTCACTCCCACAATGATAAACGATACGTTATCGGAGAGGCGAAAGAGAAATCTAATTTCTCGCTCCCGGTCTCCCGGTATTGGGTAAGTGAGCCAATTTTGGAAATTTGTTTGCGTTATGAAGTTTCTGTTGTAAGATGTTGACAACACAATGCTAAAAGATGTTCTAATAATAATTTAAATGCTTCTTGATTATTGAATCAATGTACTGCACCTCATATTTAGTAGGTAAGTAAGTTGTCCATGTGAGCATTTAAGTACAATATGTAAGGTTTTTGATTAATTCACTTAAACAATAAAATAAAATACTAAACAAAAGTAAAGGTATCTACTTCAATTGAATTCGTATAAATAGCATAGCGATTGGTACAGTAATTTATCACGCGAAATAATAACATTTCTATTATGAAATGACATAGTAGTTAGTATTGATTGAATAAATGTTTAATTAGGTATCTATTGATTAGCTATAACTACATATATAAATAAATAAATATCAGACTACATCACATACATTGATCTAACTCCGAGCTAAGTAGCTTAAGCACTTTTGTTACGGATATCAGAATCAACAGTGGTATTAAAAATATATACTTAAATGTTGTATATTAACACCCAGACACAGAATGAACACAAGTATTTGTCACACGAATGTTTGTCCTGGGTGGGGATCGAACCCACAACTCTTGGCGTATAGGGTAGAGTTAGTACAAAATGTGCTATCAAGCAAGTCAATATAATATTTACTTTAATTAACCTACTCGATAATATAAGCAGCATCAAGTCTAATTACCCTCTTTATTTTTACTCATTCAATCTCCTGTCTCCGTAATAGGTACGTCTTATGTCAATCCTGTAATGATGGACGATAGCCTATCTACAGGGACAAATGAGAAATCTAATTTCTCGCTCCCGTTGGTCTCAGCCGGCTTGCCTGCGGCGAGAGATCCAATCTTTGTATCATGTCATGAGACATGACAACATCTATCTGTAGATATTCTGGGACAATGTTCAAGCTTACTGATTACACATTAAAGGTGGATACGAACTTAGGTACTTTTTTCTTTATTAACTTTTGAAAACGAAATATTAGAATGTGCTAGTTTAAAAGGAAAAGTTAAGGTGCGCCAAAATAACCAAATACCAAATTAGGAATGGGTATAAGGTAAACACGTTTTTTGCCTTATACCTTACATAATACTCGATTGTAAATTAAAATTTACAATATATCATGGTCACTCTAAATTTCATTAATTTTCTTATGATTGGTGTACTCGTATATTAACTGACGATCTTATTGATTCAATGCGTCATCGCAATATTGGTGATCCATGTTCTTGGTAAGTACGATTACATCGCTTATTTCGTCAAACTATTTGAATAAATAATAAAAAATAGCTGATTTTTTAATCGTTAATCGAAAAAAAACGCTCAACTGTTTCATTCACCTTTTGTTTATTTAACTACTTACAAACACAAGTAGCTAATTTATTATAAACGGGTGCAGTGAAGCGTTCCGGTGGCATGTTAACATTATAACACCGAAACCCGAGCGCGATGGTATTCACAACTTCCGCGGCTGACGCAGTCGTAAACGGGTATTGTTCCACAATGTGATTATAATAAAGACGCTTTATCGTACCACAGTACAAGGAGGAAACGACTAACAAAGGTGTACGAACACTATAGCAGGTATAAGTCGCAATTTTGCTCAGACATCACGGAATATGTATCCAACACAGTCTTCTCGTATTCGAAAAGGAAGCATTTATTTACTCGTGCAACAAGGTTTTATATAATTGTTGCTTTGCACATTTGCTGTTTATCTATGAATGACGGCGATTTCATATTGACACTGGTTTGATATACGTTTTGGTAGCATATAAATACCACCTTTTCTATAACCCGAAAAAAAAATCCTGACTACTCCCGTGGGCATATTAGCAGTAGCTACTTATTACTTTCTGTCATCAGCCATAAAGCTTTAAAATGCAGTTTCTTTTGTTGTTAGGCACCATGTGATGTACATTTTCTTAAATTAATTGTGTAATCAAATTAAGGATAAAACAGAATGATAATAAAAATGAGTGATCTTTGCAGCTGCGCCTGAGGCGGGCCGACGAAAATGTCAATAAACTTAATGACAATATTAAAAGTACGCGGGTACTTTCAATAATCTCAATTTGGACTTTTATAACTTTGAGACGAAAGCGAGTCTTCATATTTTAGGGGTCCATACAGTAAAAGGTAGACTTTATACTTGAACAGGACATTGCGGTTGATTTGACATGCTTGTTGCACGAGTGGTCAGAGACTCTGGCCACGAAACCAAGGGTTCGAATCTCGTTCGAGGCAAATGTTTCGTGTGATGAACATAGATATTTGTACTCAAGTAATGGATGTTTATAAAAGTTTTTAAGTATGTCTATCCGTTCACCTATGTAGTATCTATAGTACAAGCTTATAATCCTAATTTGGAACAGTTAAATAGTGGTGGAACAGAGAGTGAACCTGCGTTGGCGCACACACTTGTACACTATGATATCTCCTGCGCAGTTGGCTAATCCTCGTTGAGATTGGCCCCCCTGACCGATTTCGGTTAAGAGGACATTATTACTATATCTTACAGATCTTATTATTATTCTAGTGAAATGTACCGTGTATGTTGGCGAACATCTTACCAATACGCTAGTTCATTATCACGAACCCATCAATAATAACTACTCTTACTTGCCCATTTTTTCCACAACACTGTTTGGCTTTACGAGTGGACCACATGGGCCAAGGGTTTTTATTAACTGCCTCACTAATGCAAGTTTTACGAGTAATTTCACGGCTATTCATTCGGCCGGCAGGGGGCGCTGCACGCTGATAATAATTTGCCTTATGACTCCCATTCGCTCCGTTTTCGCTTTTAATGAAACACATCCTTCTTAACTTAGTTGCTACGGTAGCGAAGTTGTGGGGAGAAAGGACTTTTGTTGGTCTAAGTTGGGAAGAAAGATAAACTAATGTTTGGGAACTTAGGATACCTAATCTACGAAGGATCGTTGCTACTTTTTACTTTACTCCTTCTATAATGTTACCTTTGAACTTTGGATATAACCGTTTATCTTCAGGCTGGCTGTATACATTTTTGTCACATTTAGCTTTATATAAAAAACATGTTATATTCGTCGTCTCTTATAAAAAGATATAAAATATAGGAACCATAAATATGTTAAATTACTGAGAGAGAAGAGAATGAATGGATTTTTTTAGATTAGCTACATATCTATGTTGATATGTAGCTAATCTAAAAAAATCCATTCATTTCTCTGTTCCATCTCAATTGCATGTGCAACAAGATCTTACTAATATTATAAGCGCGAAAGTTTGCATGGATGTGTGGATGTTTGTTTACACTTTCACGCAAAAAGTACTGCTTGAATTTTAATAAAACTTTACTATAGTATAGCATATACATTAGAATAACACATAAGCTATGTTTCATCGATGTACAACGCACGCAACGTCGCCGGCAGAAGCTAGTATACCATAAAATACCCTTTACAAAAGCAGTACAACTTAAGATGAACCTATTTTCCGAAATAGAATGAGGCTTTTTTAAATCAATAGACCATCCTATATTTATTACGCAACAGACCCAGTTAGTTTGTTATATATGACAGCATTACAACCGCCACAAACGCCAAGCACCTCCAAATGACATCTGCCAAATCCTAAATGCCGTTATTCCAAACCCCTTGGCTTGTTGATTCATCGCTACCGCTGTCAAGCGATCAAAAGGTAATTGATAACGGACGGGTATGCCAAATGCACGCGACACAAAATCAATAGCTGCATGATTGATGGCGCGTATTTTAATTAAACCCGCATCAACCTGTTAGTCGCAAGATGAGCTTATAATAGCCGCATCAGAATCGGATGCTCATTAAAATCAGTGCGTGAATAGGTTTTTGACCTCTACAAAAAGGCGATTCGTTGGATAATTACTGGGTTTATGCATACCTAATATTGTTTGGGTACAAATCAAGGTATTAACGAGCAATATTGGTATTGTATATCGATGAATGTATGTATTTATTCATATAAAAATGTACACAAACAAAATACCAACTGAAGCTCGCTCAGCTAGATAGGTAGCCCCGTCATATACTATATCTACTACATTCAGCCATTTCTTATCTTCATATCATTCAGTAGTAATTTGTTTTTTAACAATTAGTCTTCTTATCTTGGTTTAACGATTTGTGATACTTTAAGACAATATCATAAGTTATTTCGATACTTTATTTTTACCACGCACGACATTTCTGTGGAATCAACTTCCAGCAGCGGTACTTTCGAGCGGATACGATTTGGGGACCCTTAAGAAAAGAGCCTATCTACTAATTTCTAAAAGGCCGGCAACACACATGGGATTCCCCTGGTATTGCAGGTGTCCATAAGCTAAGGTGATCGCTTACTATCAGGTGACCCTTATGCTAGTTTGCCTCCTCTTATATATATATAAAAAAAAATACAAAGGAAAATGCTGAGTAAGTGCTCAGAAAAATGTGTGACAGTCAATTTTTCAATAATACTTATCTACGCAGAAGATGTAAACAGGCAAGATATGTTTAAACTAATTTTATACATAATTAACTAACCAAATTAACTTCACGCCACTTCCCTAGCGGGGTTGGCAGAGAGAACCGAATGCCATTTTATACATCGAGATTTTAAAAACACTCGATATATTTTTAGACAATTTATTATCCATTTCATACCGGTCCTTCGCCTAAATGGTCTTGGGGTCGTTCCTTTTCGTAATTATAAACAATTACACTGAAGTATATCCAAACTGAAACAATATCATGCATTAAGCAACTATAATTAGTACATACATACATAACATCACGCCCAGAATCCCAGAAGGGGTAGGCCGAGTCAAAGGGCGAGAAGCCCCTTTAACCACATTTAGCCAAAAATAAAAACTGGGCTGGGTTAGATGGAAAATGTTAATCCTATAACCAAATATAATCACATACCCGATATGCCTTACCATTAGTCGCCTTTTTACGACATGCTAGGTTGAAACACAGTTGGCTTTTTTAAAGTCCCAGACTAACATGGGACTATAATTAGTGAGATTAGCATATCTAACAAGCTTATTAGGTAAATGATGTAGGCCTCTTATTTTTAAAGTCTGTATTCTCTTGTTTTCAAGGCTATTCTTTACTCCGAATTTCATTACTTCACTCCTGTTTTAGTTAGGATGTATAAGGCATAATTACATCGATCGATTCATTAAGGCACTATCACGATTTTAAATAAATGAAATAATAAAGAAATTGTCCAGACTGATAAACAAATTCCCTTTTCCAAACCAAGCTTATGCTTGTACTATGGATACTAGGTGAACGGATAGACATACTTAAATACGCTTATATAATAAGCATCAATGACTCGAGTATAAATGTCCATGTTCATCACACCTAGTGGGATGCGAAACCGCGACCCTTGGTTTCGTGGCCAGGGTCCCTGCCCGCTCAACCAACGGGCCAGTCATATTAGTTACATGGAACATAAAGTGACTTACGGATCAAAGAAACCACTGCTATGCCTACTACGACATAAGGAACATCACACCAGCTGGATCGTAGTGCGAACAGGAGAATCAAGAAAATTACATGATACAGTATTGTTGTCAACATAAAGCCCCAAGAACAACCATTGAACTGAAAATAATACATACAATCAAATTAAAATTGATCCCTTAATATAGAATATGAAGCGAACAGCGAATCTCAAATATCCTGTCATACATACATAACATCACGCCCATAATCCCCGAAGGGGTAGACAGAGTCAAAGGGGCATCAGGCTCCTTTTGCCAAATTTAGCCAAAAATAAAACTGGCCTTGGTTAGATGGAAAATTGTGAAAAAGTAGTGAAAAGTGGCTAGCTTGTCGTCTACACAATCACATACCCAAAACCCCATATAAATTATATAATAATTGTAATGAGTATATATTATTAAATAATCATTATAATAACTTGGACGGTGCCCTCAGATGTGCTAACTGCGCGCGCACGCGTTTTATTTATTTATTTTAATAGTAAGTAGCCATAGATAGCTATGGGTTTATAATTTATGCTTTTTAACAACTCTAAGTCCTGTGTTCCAACAGGATGCTTGAGTTTATTATTTAAACAAAGGAAAATTTTACGTAAACTGATATTCCACGACACAAATGCTACAAAAGATGTTACCCTACTTACCCATAAACATATAATTCCCATCAGTAGAAGATAATGAATTAAAACTATTGCAGTACCAATTGAAACCACTAGCCAATAGTACGACGTGCCACATTCATGAAAACGAATAAAAATTGGAAATAGCATAGGTTCCATCTGAAAAGAAAAACTTCGTAAATGTTAATGTAGAAGTGTTTACAATCTTAAGTATATACATACATAACACCACGCCCATAATCCCCGAAGGGGTAGGCAGAGTTAAAGGGGAAACAGGCTCCTTTAACCACATTCAGCCAAAAACAAAACTGGGCTGGGTTAGATGGACAATTGTGATCTTATCAACCTTAAGTGAGTTTCAATTTCAAAATGCAAGTATTCAATACTAGTGAATTTGATATCTAAGTTTCATAGACTTCAGAACTGATATTTGTAGTAGGTAAACAGTAAGTACATTACATTTGTAAATAAAAGTTATTATACGACTCAATCACTGTTTAAAATAATAATAATAAAATATATATATATAAAAACTTTAGACTAATAACAATATCAGTTACCATTCCAATAATAGCTATTGTGGTCACACCATTTTTCAAACTCCAACAGAAACAGCATTTCATTTTGAAACATACGGACTAAGCAAGTTTAGAACCATCAATATATATCTTTATGTTGTGTCGAAATCGTACTTAATAATACAATATTGTGTACAAAATATTCAATGCATACACTATTTATTTCACAAGTATAACTTAGTTATTGTAATACGTTTATTACACAGGTAACTATTTCCCAATTTGCATTTATAATGTCATATCTGCAATGTCATTTGATCGTCCAAAAACCGCTTTTTGCTTAGCATTACCTAAAATCATATTTATAACAACTGAAAAAAGTCCTTGTAGAATGTCGTTATCCTTGTTACGTTGTTGCATGTTTAATAATAACAGATTATTTTACATAAACATAACATAACATAGCATCACGCCCATAAAGGCAGAGTCAAAGGGGCAGCTGGCCCCTTTAACCACATTCGGCCAAAAATAAAGCTGGGCTGGGTTAGATGGAAAATTGTGAAAAAGTAGGGACAAGTGGCCAGCTCATCGCCTACACAATCACATACCCAAAACCCCATATACCATTAATCGCCTTTTACGACATGGTAGGCAAGAGACACAGTTGGCACATTATTTTTTTTAAACTCAGACCAGATTATTTTCATTCGGGATAAACATAGCGATGTTTGTGAACGCGAGCGATATGTTTGTAATTTTTCACAATTTTCCATCTAACAAAACTCAATAAAATTTTTGCCTGGTAGTTAAAATAAGCTTTGTTTTCTTGGGAGTCTGCCTACATCTTTTGTGTTATTGGGCTAATGCCCAATAGTAAGTATGTGTGTAGAAATAGCATAAGCAAATAAATACATTTTTATCGAATTAATATTTCTGTTGCAAACGAATGGCTCTACCAACAAAGAAAAGCCTTATGCACAATTTTTTTTAAAAACCAGCGCATGTTTAATTTCCTAAATCGAAGCAATGCAATAAGAACCTAAGTGGACAACAGGAATGCGGTATCTTTATATACGTACATTGTCGTCAAGTTTTGATTTTACCAAACAGAACATGGAATGTCATCCTCAGCATTTTAACAGAAATAAGCTAAAATGCAACCATTGAAAGGCAAATGCCGGCAAAGTATCGAGGTCGTTAGCAATTTCAGAGCACCGCAATACTTAGGTATATTACTTCGCAAATGTGAGGATCAACATTACACATTGTCACTGTCATAATACGAGAACAAATGCTAAGAGGAAGCGTCGCCCATTTGGAAATTGAGTGGACCATCAAAACGCCACACGTAAACCAAGATAAGTAACAACAGGACCGTCTTAATACGATAAACGGCTTAAACAATAAAACTAAACAAGTTAAATGGTCGGTCAATAAGCTGAATGCATCGCTGGATGCACCATGCCTTTTACAACTAGATAGTGGAGTTCTTTCGAAGTTTAACGCTGAAGGTAATAGTTAGATCCAAAACATTTTCAATACGAAGTTAAAGTTTCAAAATGACTTGTACGAGTGTAATTTTTTAAATTATGTTGTTGCATTTTTCAAATTATTTTAAACATCTGGCAGAAGTGAATTTGGTATTTAAGTCGAAAAATAAGATGGATTTGCTTTATTCTAAATCGGAGACTTAAGAGAAATGGTTGTCAAGGCCATCAAGGTCATCAAGGCTGAATCAAGGTTTCACACCACCACTTTGACAATACAAAGATTTAGCAGGTAGTGCCGCCCAATCATTATGTTTCTTCAAACAATATGACGGTATATTATATACAGGAGCTAGGCTTTTTCACTTATTTTTAAATATACAGTAATGGTGTTATTTTATTTTTCAAAAGAAAATTACACCAGGTTAGATAAAAAAATATAAAATAGTAGTGACAAGTGGCAAGTTTGTAGCTCATACAATCACGAACCCGACACTCTATACACCATTAGTCGTTGTTTACAACATGCTTGGCAAGGAACAAAATTGGCACATTCCCGAACAAAATGTAACATTATTAATATTACAGTATGTCAAAAATATCAACAGTTATCTGCTATTGAACCATTTCCACTTTCTCTATTCCATGTTCCTCGAAGTACTCCGTCTGAAACAAAGTGGGCTCGGCGTGCGATGACTAATGTAGATTTACCATACGCATCCCTTGGACATAAACAGTATTAAACAGACATGTAGGCAATAAATTCCAGTCAAGTTATATCATTTGCTGTTGAATTATGGCTAGGAATTACTCGTCTGTTGTGAGCTATCAGATTCAGCATTGGTTTGCGGTGTTTCAATATATTTCCCTTGCTGCACGGCGGTTTGTATTCGCATTTTTAGAAAATAAAACTGGAGTAAGAAGGCCGTTGGAACACGACATTTTGGTTCGATTTTTATTATGATTATTTTAAAGGAGATATAATCGAACCGAAGCAAGCGATAACTTTTTTAAGTAACCTATTTATTTTAACATTTTTTACACATAAGTATATACCTTAAACTTATTTTTAAAGTTTTAAGTAACTACTTATTTTGTTTTTTATAGCAGAGGTTTGGCGAGGAGTTACTTTCGTTTCATAAAGAAATCTTAAAAAAAAATACCGGGATGAAGCCACCTTCAAACCTTTAAATTATTGCCTTAAAAATATAGTTCCGCCGCCCCTTTAAAAGAAAACCTAACTACTTTCCGATAACCTAACTACTTACGAGGAGTGCGGGTTCAAACCCGGGCACGTACCTCTGGATTTTGTCAAAACTATGTACGTATTTATACCACTAGCTATACGGTGAGGGAAAACATCGTGATGAAACCTGCAAATTCAAACAACTTTGGATTTGTAACCATGATCCAAAAATTGTCTGGTTCCCCTATCTTAGGGTTATGAAGGTCAGATCGGCAGTCGCTTCAATGTAATTACTAGGCTCGCTAAATCCTGGATCATGGTCTAAACCAGTAGTTCCCAAACTTATTTTTCTCGTGGACCACTTTCAAAATGTTACTAGTTTCGATGGACCCCCTGCTGCTACATTTCTACCACATTCTTAAAGTCGCCAAAAAATGAAAAAGTGTCGCTTCTGAGTTCTGTCCCTATATTCCGACAGGTAAAATAAAAACGAAAAATGGTACATTTTATAACACTTTATTTATTAAAAGAATAGAATTGCAAGAAAAAATTAAAAAGGTAAGTCACAATTTTAATTAATGGGAAGGATGTATTTGGTGGAGTGTCAGCAAACGATCAATGTTTGGCTTTATTTTTGTGAGCAATAACCGCAAATCCCCCCGCTCTGTGATGTTTAATTTGCTCCTTTTTTTTGTTAAGAGATTTGTAACGGCACTAAAACTCCTTTCTACAAGGTATGACGAGGGAAAAGCTATTAAAAATTTCCTTGCGATTTCCCACAGTCCAGGATATTTTTCGGGTATTTCTGCTTGCAGCCAAAATGTTTGGTAGCCTTTTCTAAATTTCACCTTCAGCTCCTCATTGGTGCTTAGCTCGAGCAGCTCCTCTTGTAATACAACATTGGCCACTTCCGTTTCTTCAAATGGATTTATGATCCATGGTGGTATATCCATTGTCAGCATATCTTCAAACCTGGTTTTGAAGTCAACATGCAGGGCACTTAAATGTTGACTGTAGGTATGGATATCCTCATCAATACATTCTACCTGTGACAAGTTTGGAAATTGAGAGAATTCGCGCCGACTAATGTTTTGCTTCATTAATTTCAATTTCCCAAGAAAAGCCGAAATTATCCCCTTTGTTTTTATTAAATTCAGGCTGTCCCCTTGTAACTGCAAGTTAATATCATTAAATTTTTTAAACAAATCTGTCAAATACGCAATGTCTGTTTTGAATTTGATCAAGTTTTCTTTTAAATCTGGATCTCTGCTTTCTAGGAACTCTAATACGGAATCGAAAACAGAGTAAAATCTCGTTAAGCATGCGCCTTTCGACAACCAGCGTACTTCAGTATGTAAGAGCAGTCGTTGGAAGTCTTCATCATTTTCGTCGCACAATTGAGCAAATAAACGCGTATTCAATGCATTGCTTCTGATTTTGTTGACAGCTTTTATTACAAAATGAAGAGATTGGTTCAACCTGTCACTTAAATGTTTTGCCACAAGATGTTGGCGGTGGATTACGCAATGAATAGCTGTAAGCCCTGGTATAATTCTTTTGAGATGAGTTATAAACCCACGATATCGCCCGACCATTGCAGGAGCTCCGTCTGTTGCCACTGAAATAATGTTTGTAAATGGAATCGATTTTTCCGTAAAAAAATTGCTCAGTACATTAAATATTGATTCGCCTTTAGTGTCAGTCTCCAAAGTTCTGGCAAATAGCAATTCTTCGTGAATTTCTTCCTCCATAATATATCGGACATATGTCAATAATAATGCTTCATTACCGGGTAACGTTGACTCGTCCAGTTGTATAGAAAAATGAGTTTTTTGCAGATGATTGCACAAAAAACATTCGATATCAGAGCTCATTTCATCAATGCGTCTTTGTACAGTATTGTTACTTAATGGAATTCTTTTTAGTACGTCAAATGGAGATTTGTGCAAAACAGTTTTTAAGACTTCTTCAACAGCGGGTAAAATTAATTGTTCTCCAATAGTGTGCGGTTTTCCACATTTTGATATAAGTAATGAGATATTGTGAGATGCCCGCAAGCCATCATCGTTACTTTGAGATGTTGAAGCGAACATACTGTGCATGGTGGGTCTCTTTTCATATTTTTCCTTCAATGTTTGAAAATATTTTAAATCTTTACCTATTTTATCAGTATGACACCTTTTTAGATGATCTTCGAGCTTTGATGGTTTCATAGAGTCATTGCTCAAAACTTTGTTGCATAATAGACACATGGGCAATTGTTTGCCTGCCTCTGATGGAACAAAACCATATTTCAAATAATCGACACTATATTGTCGACATTTTTTCTTTGCTGTAGCCATGTTTCGTGTCAGTTAACTTACCTGAAAAAAAAAATGTTTTTGTAACCAAGTTTTTTTCTGAATATAGGTATCACACCGCAGCCTTTGTCAGCACGCGGGAATAGAATTACGGCTTGTGAAGGGACCAACTAATAAACCGCTAAGACAAATACAGACGTATCAATTTTAAAGTAGGTACTTTAAAATTGATACGTCTGTACCTCGATCAGCTGTTTGGTCATTTTGTATGGGAAGTCGAAAAATTTAATGTCTAGATTGGATAAGTCGTAGAACAAACATTGTTCAGGGTGACCTATAGACCACGTGGCCGAGAGGTTTTAAACGATTTACGATACACCCTGTATAATAAGTATGTATTTACAAAAAAAAAAGTATTTAAGTATGTTTATCGGTTGTCTAGTACCCATAGTACACAAGCTCTGCTTAGTTTGGGACTAGTGGCTATGTGTGAATAATGTCCAAGAAAAGCAGATAAATTTTCGTGGACCCCCATTAGCATCTTATGGACCCCCATTTTTGTTCACGCCTACGTAGACCCCCAGCAAGTCTCCCGTGGACCCCTGGGGGTCCACCTGGACCACTTTGGGAATCACTGGTCTAAACGAACCCCGTCTTATGTCGCGTATTACGCGTATTACGTCCCGTACTGAGCCAAGGCCATATATACAAAAAGTTATTTACCCTTCACAACTGCTTGTACCTAATTATGTTTTTCTAGTGTGGCTGTGTATCTATTAGTCTTTTATCCTATCCAACGGTTGAAGCGGGCCTTAAGGAAAACATGCAAGCATCTTAAAATGGAATTTTCTCTGCCGCCGCGTACGTCTTGCGATAAGCACTATCGTGGACTAAGCTGGCGGGATGTCGGAGTAATTCCTAAAACAATCTGGTAGCTGGACTGAGGCCAGCTAACACTTGGTGCAATGCGGCTAAAAACTTTGATGCTTAGGTAAACAATCATTTCTTTAAATGGCCTGACTATTGGACCTTCTCCATTTAACAAATGGGCTATCAACATTTGGTGAGCTAGTCTCTCGCTTCGTACTCAATTGCTAAACTGCGTTTATTTGGCTTCTGTATTTTGAAATCACTTTTCAAGGAACATGAAATCTAACTGACTACGCTTATAATTTTGCATATTTTTTAGATTGTAATGTAATGTAATGTTTTCAATAATAACCTATAACCGCTCGATTTTTTTTATTATGAACGCTTTTTTTAATTGATGTTTTGGCGATTGTCAATTTTTTTAATGATATTAACGCGTCCATTCATTGTTAACACTCGTTTTATTATATTGTTATTTTACTAGTATAACATATAACCAGTAGCATATTTTTAATCTGATAGATAATAAATACATACAATTATAAATCACCTATTTCAAAACCATTAATTCCAATAGCGGTGGATATCAAAAACACATTCAGAATTTATAGCTAACAAAGTGCCAAAGCGACATGACCGAAAATAAAAAAAAACATTTTATCGGCGCATGGGCACATTAAAAATACACCTCTTTTATTATGGCTCGTGTCCATTCAAATGGCTTCGTAATCGCCATACATGGAGTTTGTATTAATAAAACCTCTTAGAATACGTCTCGGGGCGTCTCTTACTATCCGGGGCAGAGGTCACGATATCATGAGTATTATATTGTGTGGGCGGTTTACTGCGCATTTAGTGGGCACAGTAAAATAACTCTGAACGTCCTGGGATGTTCCCTTCATTGTTATGGTCCTCAGAGCTCTTTATAGGCCCTTTGGTTGAACTGTTTGACGTTGCATTCTTTCTATTTCGCGGTATATTCCGTATCGTTGTGTTTATTGTGTCGGACCACTTTGTCGAGCACATTCTAAGGTTGTGGGTATAGTAGATCTACCTAATAGTTGATTTATGGTAATTAGTTATGAATGTAATGAATGGGACGTAAAGAAAGGTGATGTTTATGAAAATGATATATGCTGAGAAAGCTGTACGAATTAATGCAAAAACAAATATGTATTTTTACATATATAAGATAGATAGAGGTAATTATCTATCGACCCAAAAATAATTGCCTAAATATTAAAGATTAGTAAATTGATTCTTCTGCTTTAACTACTACAAGTTCTAACGAGTTCTTTGTCCCGTGTTGTTCTGGGACTTAAAAAGAATGTGCCAACTCTGTTTCTTGCCTAGCATGTCGTTAAAGGCGACTAATGGTATATCGGGTTTGGGGTATGTGATTGTATAGGCGACAAGCTAGCCACTTGTCACTTTTTCACTATTTTACATCTAACCCAGCCCAGTTTTATTTTTGGCTGAATGTGGTTAAGGTGGCCTGCTGTCCCTTTGACTCTGCCTACCCCTTCGGGGATAATGGGCGTGATGTGATGTTGTAAAAAATTTTATCTAATATAAAATACAATCTAATTATTGTGTAATGATAGCTTGAATTTTCTGTCCCCAGTCTAAGTAAACAATCCACCCTCGATGATAAAAATATAATAACTCTGAATGCTCTGATTAGTCATATAGCATTTTAACATTAACAAATTAAATACATCATCGTCGTCATAATCTTATTACATCTTGTTAATACTGTAATGGTCTCGATTACCTAATATTTTTTTATTATATAACGCTCAGAATTTTACGCCTAATTTTAAAGCATAGCTCAATTTGTTAATACAGCTTGTTTATCAAGTAATTATGCTTCGTGTTCCTATGAACATTAAATTGAATTTGGAAGTTACAAGTTCTCCCCAACTCCACGATTATGTAACGTTACTAATTTAGTAACTTCATCATCCACCAAAATTCAATTTGAGTTATTGGATTAGCGCCGCTATTTCTGTTTCTGGACCATTAAAACTTTAAATTAGTACAATTAATCACGAGCTTGAGTTGCCCTCCGATGAATTTTAATGTATCACTTCCTCTATTAGTTATAATGATTGGTGGTTGTGCTAATTCAATTTTTGCCCCGAAAATAGTGGCAGTCATTCATTTTGTCGCGTTTGGGGGACACTCTGCGGGTCCCGGGGGCTAGTGATCTTTATCGGGAATCATAATTTATTCCTTAGGGACTCGGTGGTGGTTTTACGTGCGATTATTGGAAAAAGATCGCATGCGGTCGGTTTTTTTTTGGCTTCTAGGGACTTAGTCGTTACGGGTTTAACAGGAATTTACACTATTGTGGATTTTTTGTCGCTTTTTTGTTTACAAAAACATGTCAGTCACACCCCTGCCTACAAATGTGGATTTTATCAGTGTGAATCTTGACCCTTTTAGAAATAATAAATTTTGATATATTATTGCGAGTATAAAAAAAATTTGGCTGATGATCAACACGCATACATCAGTGTGAATGTTCGTTCTTTTATCGATTCCGTTATGTTTTTTGTCACTAAAACGGTTAACAAAAAGTTTCTGTTCAATATTTTTTGTTCGGTAGTTTCATTTATTATAGTCATGATTGAGCCCACTCAGAGAAAACCGTTGTATGATTCTGCATTTAATAAAAACCCTTTTCGATTTACAATAAGCCTAGAAATGGTAATACTAAGTCGTGTAATTCGACATTTCTTGTGGAGAATGGTGATTGGATTGAGTTTCTTATTTTTATTTGTAAGATATGACGCTGTGGAGTGTATAAGTAGGTATTCCGATTATTGTACGTAGGCGGGCCACACTTAGTAATGCAATGCATAATTTTGAAACTTCGTGATAGCATGAGTTGCATTATAAATGTCAGGCGTCATCACGGGCGTTGGCATTTAACCATTAACCAATTCAATAAACTCATAATCTTTTGTATTTTTACTTTATAGTTTATGGCAATCATATGGTGTTCCGTGGATGGGGATTAAATAAAGTCAGAAAAAATTATTTATGCTAGTAAAAAGTATATACCTACATCTATCGTTAACAGTGGCATTGGCAAACAATTTTCAAATGCAAAACGTATCGCCTTCATAATATTTAACTAAACTTAATTAAACTTCACGGCACTTACCTAGCGGGGTAGGCAGAGAAACTCAAACGCCATATGGCACGATCCTTACACACTATTTAATAACATAATAGCATCTTTATATAGATAGAGTATAAACGTACTTATGTACTACATTTCTATGAACTTTGGTACAAATTAATATACTCTTTAAGGAATTTGAACCAGCCGTTTTTATTTTCGCGGTACAGGTGAATGAGGGTACTTCCAGCTGATATAAAGCTTGTAAAATTACGAATTCGTCATCATCACCTTTCTGTTACGTCCCGTGCTTAGTCAAATTTCAAATTCATCGTAATTAACAAAACAGACTAACCCCATAGCCCCATAACGATACGCAGTAACTCAATTAGCGTCTCCATAGCTCGATGCAGGCGATTGGGTCATCACGCGTCGCGTTATCCTGAATGGTCATTCACCAGATGTGAGCAGTCCAAAATTGACTTTATCCTCACTGAATAGAGTTGAAATGGTCGAAACGTTTTAATTATAAGGCGCAGTGTGCACGGATGAATTTAAATAATAGGTAAACTATATCTGGTGTCGGCCAAATTTAATAAATTTAGATTTCTTGGCGACATTTTTAAATGTTTGCGATTATAATTTCATTAATAAGTGACATTATAACCGTACATCCGTAACTATGCTGATATAATTCATAATTAGTAACGAGTTTCTAACAGTGTCAGCTATCACAACAGCATACAAAATACGCTCTGGTTATTTACCATCTAAGCAATTTTCTTATTTAATAAAAAAAAAAAGTGAATCACCTTTGATATGTGGTTTATTAGACGTCGTGCAAAATGTTATCATGGAATGTGTTAGATATGAACCGGAAAGAGAATCATTTATGAAAAAATTTTACAAAGATAAAAAAGATATGGCTGCATCGTTATCAATCCTAGTTGACCCGCTGAGTTACGAATTGAAATGAGAATAAAACATCATTGATTATCTTCGCCTGTCTTAGATTAATACGGAATTAGGATATGATGAGGCTGATATGTCCAAAAACTGTGGATATTTATTAAAATATAATGGCATTTTTTCCCAGATGTCGGTTGCCAAACTATATGATAAAAACTAAAGTCACTTTTAGTTATTTCTAAACATTTTATTTTCTAATTTCCCAAGTGTTATCGTATTTCCTCTGACTATTGTAAAGCATTTGGCCTATACTATTAGAAACCACACAACGCAATACGAAGACTAGAACACCTTGTACTATTTGGCATTCATTAGTCAACTGTCCTAATGACTAATAAAGACCATTTATTATTAGTTTTACTCTATGATAAATAAAGAAAACACTAGCCAGCTGGCTAACGTCGCTGTCGTGAGTACCGAACCTAATATTTCACTATACAGTACGTGTGGGCATGTGTTAATTACAGCATCAGCCCGCATGCGCGTAACGAAGTTAGGGCGATGTCATTTTTGCAGTGATAAGTGTTTGTGCACGCGGGTTTAGGGCGTGTCCGTCATTGTCAAGCTTAATTTACTTATTGTCTACCCTTATGGACGGTTTTCTGTGTGAAAGAATCGCTATTTGTTACAATTACTCTAACTTGTGTTATTTTACTTTAACACGCTAAAGATTTTCGTTAGAACCCACATTGTGAAGCAATCGGAGAGTCTAAGGGGTGTATATAATATGTTCATAGTAGCGAATAATATTCATAAAAATTTACTTATAGCGAGATTAACAACGAGTATCTTTTAGGCTTTATTTTGTAGCTAGAATTTATGAGAATTTCAGTCTGAAAGACGTCGACGTTGAGAACATGTCAATAAACACAGACAGAACCGTGTTGAAATCTTTTAAGGAATTTTGTTCATAAAAAAATATAGACTGGCTTTTATATTTAGTTATTATACTTTGGTACCTATTATAGTGTTGTGGTTGTTGTTAGTGATCACGCCGAATTTCAAGACATAAAAGATCTACCAGGATCTTTTACTCAGGAGCACCATTGTCCAAATTAGATGTATTATCAATAGGTTTAAGTAAATGATATAATGATATATGCGTAAAAACATAAATGTGCATTATATTCTATAACCTTACGTGCTAGTAATTTGATTTCCATAAAGTAAACAATGAACAAACGTCACCTAATCCCCGAATCAATACAATTCGTCATCGCCATACCCAGTTTAGGGTTTTTTGATAAGAAATCTAATCTTTTCCGACCCCTCGTTTCTAGTTTTGTGGAGTCCATTAAAGAAGTCCCCCGCTCGCTAAATAATACACGGGGGCTATTAGTGCGAAACAAAGACTGGTAGAGTACCGGAACCGCGGGTACGCCTTGGGGAATAGACCGGGACGCGTTGTGGTACGTGGTTGGGTCAAATCATAAACAGATACATAAATAAATTAAATTTACATTAGACAAGATCATAAAATTTTATCTGGTTTTAAACTATGTAGCAGCCTGTTTAATGGATATTTAAATCAATGAATATATTAACAAACAATGGTTCGCGGATTCTGTCTTACAATTGCACCAACTGCCAATGCCAATAAATAGCCCTGTTTGGTAATAATAGATATGCAGAAACTCAATATATGTTTAAATGTTAAAATTGGCATAAACACTAAAGTCACATTACACTACAGGAATCACTTACGCAAGGTGTAAATATTTGTTCAATGTGCTTTCATTGAATTTTTTTGTTGTAAATCACATAAGAAAATGTTTAAAAAAGTCCCCTGATCTTAAAGAGTTGGGAAGCAAAAAAAAAACAGCAGTAATTAATTAGCCATGTGTACGTAATATCGGAACATTTTGAGTTGCTGTAATTTATAGCCGGCTAAGATAAAATAATATTACGTAATATTTCATATCAAACATTGACACGGCATGTTATCTGTTAGATATTAGATTAAAGAATTGGGTCATAATAGGTAACCAAATATATTACATATCGCTCGTTTGATCAACATAATCCTTCATTTTGTCATGGTCGATTTAGTGGATATTCTTATTCGATATTACTAAAGGTGTCCTTTAAAATTTTAATTAATCTTTATGAAGCTGTTTGTTCTTTTAGTGATTTCTTGAAGAATCAATTTGTTCCTTGTCTTAGTTCCTGAATGTATGGCAGAAGCTTGAGTGCTATTTTTTTCAGTTTCCAAGGTGACGTCTTGTTTTGATCCCAAAAAATATGGTGATGTAACAACAACAACCTACTTTACATGAAATCAATGCTGTTTTGTGATTTGAGATTTCCTTTCCAGCAATTATTAGGACAATAGATACGCGCGAAATACATTATCCCTTCTTAGCAGTTAGCTAAATAGAGATGCTATGCTGCTTCAAAAAGAACCATAATAGAAACAGCAGTGACGTACCACACAGCGTTCCGGGCTCCGCAGCAGATGTGCGGGGTGACTCACGACGACTCAATTACACATTCGATAGTTTTTGTGGTGCCAGTGCCCCGCCGATCCGAAAACTATTCGTTTTATGGGGACGATGAACTATTTGATGCATATACTCTGGTCTCCACACTTCCGTCATGGCCCAAAAATGAGGTGCGAACAAATAAATTAATCATGCGAAACGTAAAAAGTAAACGTCTTTTTTGTATTTAATTGCAAGACCCGACTCTTTTTAGAATGGGAATTTCAAGAATTTTTAACAATGGGAATGACTTTCTCTTTAAATGTAAGGATTTTGATAAACTTCATCATTAGCCACTAGACGTCCTGTGTAGATGTGGCAGTACCAATTCCTTAAAAAACCTTTAATTCCATTTCGTCCCATATAATGTGAAGGTCTTGGTTGAGTCAACAGCCATATGTTTATACAAATTCATGAATTGCTTATTGCCATCTCTATTTGCATATTCCACCAGCTCTCTTTTAGCACGTCTAAGCGTGTTTCAGTATTCATGAAAGGATGTCTAAAAATTCCCGCCACTCAGATACACCTTCTAATTTTATGTCCCACAAAGGCGCCTGTCTCTGCCTTTCCGTTCCAAGCCAAAGTTATCACCGTAATATAGCATGTCGTGTCTGAAGCGGCGAACAACACTTATCTAGAGATTCCTTGTTTTGTCTTACACAAGTCGCTAAAAGGAAATGCTTGTAGGAATAAATAAACAGCGCTCTAAACGCTTGTCATTGTCAATCCGTACGTTGATCCAGCGCTTTTTATAGCTCGACGAATGCGCTGCAAGCCGTATTCTCGAAAATGACCCTTATCTTTAGTAATTTTTTTGTCACATATGTTATGGATTAGCGCTTCACAGAACCAGCGTTACGATTTGTTCTTCACTTGAATATATATTCTTTACTATCAGCCAATACTGTGTTATTTCAAAATAAACGCTGTTCCTTTTAAAAGTAAAGATTATTTTGCCTTGGAACTTCGGAGAAAATATGACAACGATCTGTGTTGAGATCTGTTCGACCTACCGCAGGACCAAATAATAACATTAATAACTTGCAGTTAAATCCCATGTAATTCCTAAATATTTTTATGCGATGCAGATGATCCTTGAGTACAAAGCATTGGATGGGAAAAGAAGTCACATTTTGGAACGTTAAGAGGTGAAATATTGATATTGTTAACAAGGATTAACAATGTTCATTCTATTTTATAGAGTCATGATTATTGGAGACCGTGACGTGTATTTTAGATTAAATGATCGATAATTCAATAAATCATCGACAATCGCGAGACGATATTATGCGTAATACATTATTTTTTATGTAGATATTCAGGCTAACTTTATTTACTAAAAATAATTTTCTACATGGTATTTATTCAGAACTAGCTTATACACTGGCTCTGCTTGCTTGAAATTCAGTCCATTACAGAGTCCTTTAGGGAAAGCAGAAGAGAGAAGAAGAAAGCAGCTCTCTTTCATTCCATTTGTTGTTTACTACAAAAAAAAATGTCTTTTCGTAATCTGTTGGTTGCTTTAGGGATACAAATCGTAACAGTTACCAGTCAGACTTTTGCATTTATAACATTAGTAAGATTGATGAATAACATATATAAATACAATCTATTTATCTAGATGTTGCAGTCTAAAAGCCACTTGTTAGTACGATGTTATCTAGTAACTGATCCCACAGAAATAAAAGAGTAAAGATATGTAAGCAAATATCATATGCTTACTAGTAGGTAAGTAAATCTGATTCAATTTCGCACTACCAACAGTTAAGCTACATTTACGCCCGCGGCTTGCCCCAGTCTCTAAAGTTGCTCCTCCGAAGTCGTATAGGTCATAAATATTGTTTAAGCCGACACTTTATAGCGCGTGTTTAATGTAGGAGGACAAATTCTCAGACTTGTAATAAGTTCTGTTCTAAACCGTGTGTGCAGAATATTGTAAATTGTCACCTGTTGGTCTCGTAAACATTGTCCCCAGTCCCCTGAATTTCAAGAACTTAAAGTGACATCTAAAGCAAAGCGTTTTAGCAAACAACGAGATAAAGCTAACGGTTCACTGCAAGATACTGATAAGAACTTAAGTAAATTAGCCTTTTATATTTGAAAGAAGGTAACTCTATCGGTTAAGGAAGTTTCCAGGCCTAAATTACTTAATTACTACTGATAGCGTTGAGATTAGACATGTTTTAAGTGTAAACCCTGCTTTCTCAGGATCCCACAGGCCACACGATGGAGTATCAGCAACATATAGACATTTAGGCAGGCAGAGAGAACCGAACACCATATGGCACGATCCTTACACACCTTACTTGCTTCTACAATATTCATGATCCTTTTCATATAAGCTCTACGGTTTTTATGGCCCCTAACATCACCTTCTGTTAACACAAGACCAATCTCGTTGTGGTAGGTGACCCTGAGCCTTCCGCGGCACCTACATCCTTCTACTTTCGCATTGTTTAGTCAATCTTTCGTTATCCATTCTTTCCACATGTCCGAACCACCGGAGCATGCCTCTTCTTACCTTGAGTCCGACACAGTCTTTCAGACCGACTCTCTTTCTTACATCATCGGTCCGCAGTATGTGAGCGATACACTGCAGATTTTACACAGCGCACGCATCTCGACCGCGTTTATTCTTATATGTTAGCGTAGGAATCAGCACCGCATTGTGAATAGCGAGCTGGGCCTTCTGGCTTAAGACTTTACTGCCTAGAAGTTTTCCTAACGCTCCATTCACTCTTCTTTCTATATCAGGGGTGTACCTTCCATTCCTGCTAAAAGCACATCCAAGATATACAATTTCATTCACCTATTCCAGCACTACATCATCAACCGTTATCCTTTTATAATATTCATACTTTATATAACGCACCATGTGTCAAGTTTAAAAACAGTTCTAATATCCTTGTGTAATCGTCATTAATGCTGGTTGTAAAAGTTATCTTGTTTCAATTTGCAGTCGCTTTAGTTATTAGTGGAATTTGGGCCCAACTCGGCAACGAGCTGTGCTGTGACATTGCAAACTAATGTGACCCTATATTGCCTCACATAAAGGTTAAATTCCTATATAGGTGGAGGATGGCACTTTACGTCGGATGGCATTAGCCGTTTCATCGCTGCTGACATTTGCCGCCTGTGTCACAAGAACGGAAAATACAGAAGGTTCTGTATTTTCCGTTTCATACAATACTGTATTCCATCGTTGCTAAGAACGATACTGTTGTAAAGAATGATCTTTCCCAACATATTTCTACGATGGAGCTAAGCAAGTTTAGATTCATATAAAACGTTACATATCTCCGTTTGGAAATGTTCTCGAACTCATTCAATACATGCTTATAGATCCGCTAACCATTGGTTGGAAAACGCTGGCTTAGAGAATGAAGACAATTACCTTTTCAAAATTTTCCTGTAGGAGCCACGGCAATGTTCCTGAGTTAGTAGTTAATTTTGTGATGCCTTTTAGATAATTAATAATCTTTACCAATAGTATATGAACCAGACAGCAATTTATTATTTTATTTGACGAAAGAGGACGATTTTACTTCTAGATTGCATTGTTAGCTTCCCCATTTTAACGAGTTTTTTTTTGTGCTCATAACTTTAAATGAAAACCATCTGCGCTTAAATACTCTATGCCTGTGCGGTAATTGTTTGTTGTTTGTCATTTGTCTCTCGAGCATCACGTTCGTATGTTCCTTTATCTGAGAATACCGAAATGGCTGGTATTTTTACGTTTTTCGGCACGCCATATTGGTGCGATGTGGTCGTCAACTGTTTTTGTTTGCTTTGCCCAGCCGTCTGCAGTTGCATTCGATTCATACGCCGCTTCAAGTACCTGCGGTTCGAACCCGATATTGTAAAAATCTACTTTTATGTCAGGGTTATTCATATTGGACGTTATTTTGTATCAATGACTATTTTAAACATGTTTACTTAATGTCTTCGAATTCATGTAATAGTTTTACTGATTAATAATTACATAAATTCGAAAACAATATTTTGTAAGAAATTTATTTAGAGAAAAAGGCATTTTGAAAAGGTAAACACTGATAGATTTTAATGTAGGACTAGATGATTTAAAACATAAGTTAAGAATAAGATTTTCTAAGGCAATTTTTATGACAATTTTGGAAATCAGCTTTTTAAATGAGTTCCTACATAATATCTTCAAACCTGTGTACGTAATTATGCCACTTTTACTACTTACCTATTTACCTAATATGAGAGCAAAAAACATTTTTAGTATTTTTTTTATTTAAATATTTTACATACCATGATTGATGAGTTTCACTTTGTTTTAATTTAGTTCAACAAACAAGTACTATATTCTACATCTATGCGTATAACAATAAAATGTTCGATAAACAATGAAATGTGTTACGGAAGATGTTGGGATATATGTGAAAACTTACTTACCGAGAACATTCCATCCGCCTAAAGCATCTACTTCCGTTAAAACATTATTTATAGTATAAATTTTATACCCAAACTTACTACCAACCATCTAAATTTATGGCTTCCATATTCCATGTTTAGTTCCTTAAGATGTAGCCGATTACAAAAGCATAGATCGGAACTTTGTTATTAGAAAACAGTGATAGTTTACAAAGTCCGTAAAGAACAATCGTGTACACTCCTACACAAAAGAGAGATGTCGCTAAGAATTCTTGTTCATTTATCAAACCCGGCCAAATATTTGTCGGATACAAAACAAACGGTCGTCGAAACAACTAAACATCGCATATATTAAGGGCGTACTGTTTGTTCTCTGTATTAGTGTTGCAGTTGAACTGGGAAATCCGTCATATCATTTTGATTTAGTAGCCTATGTTACCTGGACCATAATAATGAATCTTGAATTATCTGCGATACAGACATTCCTGCTCATATTAATTTTTTGCACTGAATTAATACGAATTCAGTGCAAAAAATGAATGAAGTCATTCTTGGGTCAGTATTTTTTCTAGATTAAAGGAACTCTTTTCCTTTCTACGCTTCCAAAGTGTGTGAAAGCTTTCATGAAGATAGGTTAAATAGTAAGACATCTATGAGTATAAAGTTACTGCCGCATTTGTAAATAAAATGTTTTTGGATGTATATGAGATAGCTAGACAATTTGTGATTCAATCGATTTTGCAGTTTGCACGCTACATAAGTGTTCCTTCTTATGACGAGGTACAGCTGGCGGTCGCAGCTGCTTCGAGAGACCACTCGAGACTTGCTCTCGACTCAGTCAACAATCTGCTGAGATGTTAATCGTGGACTCTAAAGCAATCACAATAGAGACTATTGTTATGTTCACAGTAATTACTGCCAACTGTTCGCAAAGCAATACCTCTTATGCAAACTGGGAGGCTCTCATCGCTCGGGAGTTTTGACGCTAAGTATTTTTCTTTCGAATTCTTAACGGGTCTTCAAAGCAGTGTTGCTTGTTCGTTAAATGTTTCTGTTTGATTTGTTTACATCGTTAAGAGGGAATTATTTGGACCGCTTAGGCTTCGCTTTTATTGCTAGTATGTGTGTGTGTGTCTATGTCTCATAAAATATAATATGAAGTTTCATCTCAGCTAGATAGAGTAATAATATACTTTCTTCTTTCAGTGTTGATGAATGTTTGCCAATTATTAATATCTGAGGAGGATTTACATTGCGAGGTGAAGAAAAGAGCATCATCATCATTTGAGAAATATCCATACTAAAAACTATTATAAAAAGGCAAGATTTAATTGTTTGTTTCAATTGAATAGGCTCCGAAACAACGGGACCGAATTGAAAAATTCTTTCACCAATGGAAAGCTACTTTATCAGCGAGTTACATAGGCTATATTTTATTCCCGTATTTCCACTCCCACGGGAACGGGAACTACGCGGGTGAAACCGCAGGGCGCTGATATTATATTATGTAATTTATCCATTAAATTGCCAAACATTGGCAATTTAATAGACAAATTACATAATATAATACATATAATAGCTTGAAACAATTTTCACTTTAAAAAAAAAAGCTGAACTTTTACCTAACGTAAGTTTTTGCTGAGAATATAATGTTTTTACTCTATTGTCCGAAGCCAAAATACCAATTTCAAATAAAACACAGCCCCCGTCGTTGCTACGTCAAATTTCGCAAAGGTATTTAATATTTCATACAATACAATCCACGTTGGCAGTCGGATGGCACGCGGTGCATAGCTCGTGAAGTTTAACGGCGCCCATGTCAGGCTATTGACGAGACGTGCTTGTGCTTTTATGACGTCACTGTATACATATTTTGACAAGCATCACAAGCGTTTAACATCGATAAATATTTCTTTAATAGCTATTGAACACATCATAGATATGTAAGAACTATTGTTTTGTCTTCTTAAAATGTTTTCCTTATGTGTAATATTGCGATTTATTTATATAAGGTACCTTAAATCGGTGAATGTACTATGCAAACGCTTGATATTAATTATTCATATTTTTGATTACTTTTAGAATGATGTATCGCAACTAGATTTTGTTAAGAAATACATTTACGAGAACGAAGTCGCAGGAAAAGCTAGTTAGTAATTTTTAATACAAAGATTTTCAAATATTTAAAACTTTTGTCGTTCCGCGAATTAGGTAGAAATGTAGGTACATTCTGCGTAGTTACTCTTTGATTTTACTGAAATAGGGCTTGCACATCAGTGAAAAGAATAATATTTTTTTTTACATACATACATACAAAACATCACGCCTATAATTCCCGATGGGGTAGGCAGAGTCAAAGGGGCAGCAGGCTCCTTTAACTACATTCAGCCAAAAAGAAAACTGGGCTGGACTGGGTTAGATGGAAAAAGTGAAATAGTAGTGAAAAGTGTAATTAGTCGTCTTTTACGATATGCTAGGCAAGAACCACAGTTGGCACATTATTTTTAAGTTTTCGGCTAGGTAGTTTTGTAACAACCTGTATATTAAAAACAGTTACTTATGTATGCGTTCTTTAATATATGGTAAGAGTCCTGTAGGTTGTGTAAAAGTGTGAGGACAATTCAGTGAATTGAATTGGTCGACTTGGGATAGGAAGGAAAAATAGAATTCGTCTTGGGTCTGACAACACGAAGTAAAAGCAACATCTGCGCTTTTTGTTCATACTGAGATGTGCTCACAGTTTTTTTCTGGGTAATTATGTAAGAAAAATATTACGTTAGATCCCCTATGTGAATTTTTTTCTTTACAATGCTGAGACCCAGTAATATCATTCCGGTATTATCGAGTCTTAGCATTATCTATAAAAAAATCACTCAAATACACTACACTAATGTGACACTGAAATATATTTTTATATTTTCTATATGCTTATGCTTAGGGTTTTAAGTAAGTAACGATGGAAAACTATTGAAATAACCCGACCATTGACAAAGTTTGGCAAAAATTGCGGCAAATAATAAGCTCATTTCATTTTTTTTCTAAGATTTGCAATGTACATTTAGGATATAAATTTCATTCATTAAAACCTGCTTATTACACAAGTAGATGTTATTAATCATAATTGGAAATCAAGACTAACAATGACAAAGACGTCGTACCTCAGTTATCAAAGCCCATAAACCCGCACCGACCAAGTCAATCCGCAAATGCTTTTAATCTAACCTGCGGTGTACCAGGACACCAGCACTAGGATATAGGGAACAAGGGGCCGTAATTGCTCGTTAAAGTTCATGGTGCGTGGAGACGGGAGAGGGGGGTCTCGAAAATATACCACGCACGGAAATGATAGTAGGTAATACACATGAAGCGAAATGTTATTGATATGCGACTGATATGTGAGCTTTGAATCCGTACCGTAACTAAGTGGAGATTGTTAGGTTTGAGTTGTTGGATAGATTGGGATGAGGATATACGGGTGTTCTATCCTTTTGTTATCCTTCATCATCTTCCTAGCATTATGTCCCGTGTTTAGACGGGATCCACTTAGACCATGATCCAGGATTTAGCCAGCCTGGTTACATTGAAGCGACTGCCGGTCTGACCTTCGTAACCCTAATAGGGGAACCAGACAAATTTTGGATCATGGTTACAAATCCAAAGTTGTTTGCATTTGCAGGTTTCATCACGATGTTTTCTTTCACCGTTGAGCTAGTGGTATAAATACGTACATAGATTTGAAAAATCTAGAGGTACGTGCCCTGGTTTGAACCCGCACTCCTCGGTTAAGAGACGCGTGTCCTTACCATTGAGCTTCCACCTATCTATTGTTATACCTTTTGTTATCCTTATTCTTACTAAAAATAAAGCTAGTGAAAAAAGGCTTAAGGGATATAGCTAAAATTTGGCTTGCCGAAGTTAGAACCCCAAGGCTCTTTATCCCTGAAAAGGTTGATAGATAGACACAATCGATTCTCTGTAACAGGTCAAATTTCAAACAGGTAGAGCCGTTTTATTTTACCTGTGGTGTTTGCAAACGTCCCTGGACCGCTATGGTGACCGCTTACCATCAGGTCGCTTGTTAGCATATAAAAATGTTATATCTTTTATATTTTACAAATATATAAAAGATTTCGACAAGCAGATTTATTTTAACGACTGCGGTCTGGCATAGTCACTAGGGACCAAGAGCTTAACGTATGTACTTTCAAAGGAGGAAAGGATCTGTGATTTTTTTATTCGAGGTGATCTAAGATTGCTTGACTTTGCAAATGGTCTCTACTGTACACTTCTTAGTCTTTTACGTGATACAGATTTTATTTTATGGGAGATTCATTGGACACATGAACATTCAGTAAAAGTAACACAGCACATGAAATGAAAAATAAATTGAAATATTTTATTGCGTACCAGTTTTAACTTTTAACAAGTAGAAAGAGGACACCGTGATATTCCGAAAATTTACTCAACATGGAGGTACAACGCAAAATAACAGAGCGGAAAAATATATCCGCTGCAACCAACATAATCCACAGGGGAACGACTGTAAAAACAATTGCGAGAGTCTCGTCACACGGCAAATATTTTGTAAAAGCTGCGGCGCGTATTGAGCTATTTTATTGTTTTAATATGAGATTAAACAGCACGGGCGAGGCTCCGTCGAAAATACCAAAACAATTCCGAATGCACGGCAGAACCGCAGAGGGGGTTGCCATGGCGACCGGCGAATTTTGACGGCGGAGGTGTGTTTACAAATTGCGATACAACTCGGTACTTCACACATGGAACGGCGCGGTATCTTACGCGAAAATATGATAGAACCATCGTGAGGCACGGATGTTTTATAGACGTAACTTATGCGGCTCTCGGGTCAAGAGGGGTAAAAATTACGAGTCTTTATTTTAAATTTTATTCAGACCCACGTAATGTACGGTGCGCCTTGGGCATTTCGCGTGCGTTCAACAAATGTACCTAACAAATGAAGAGCGCTCAACGATTGTTTTGACTAAGTGAGAAGTTTATGTTAATTTTGTTTTAAGGGAATGCGTGGTCGCCATAAATACTTATCTGAATTGCCGTTCTTAGAAGTGCGTACTGTTGAGAGGCAAAAAGATTAACGGGAACGATTCGCGAGCGCTGTATCGAGTTTAACTCGGCACTAATGTGTTCGATTCTCTAGCGCTCAATTCGAGAACTCTTGACTTAAGTAAGAGCTATAGAATGGCGAATGCTGGAGTCGATGGTCATTACATTAACATTGTAGGTTGGGCGACGCCCGACTGGAATGGGGGCTCTTCAAATATTATTAGAGAATTTAACGCTTACATTTGCATTACCATGCACTGAACATCTATTCAATACCGTTATGAATGAGAGCGGTCATACTCGAATCGATGAAGTGTTTCCGACTTATTTGAAGTACAGGTGATATTAAATAATCGAGAATAAATATCTTATTTATTTGTCCCACGTTTTTTCAATAGTTGTGGTTTTCTCGATTAGTATTTTTATACGCAGGTAATAAGATTACAGACTTTAAAATACATGTTTTATTACGGCAACTAATAAAACGTTTTGTTAAAAGTCAGTCAAATTCACTGTTTTGCTGTATGAAAATGTATGAGAAGGTAACAAAGTTTTTACGAGAAGGAATATTTGCGAAACAATCAGAATGTATAAATTTCTTGTTTTTGGGTCTAGAAATCGGTCTTAATTTGTATTTACGATTCTTTTGATCATAGAAAAAATAAATATTGACATAAAAAATCATTCACATCGATTCATCAAAGGATGTGTTTTATTACAAGCAATGTTAATAAAAGATAAACTATTGTATATAGATAAAATCAAGAGCCAATAACAATCTACTTTAAAAGTTATGAGAAAAGTAAGTACTACCTAAGTGCAACAGAAATAACGATGCGATAATTTTCATGTCACTTTAAAGTAGGTAGTCCAAAGATATTGACTATAATTTGAACCACCGAAATAAGATTCTTAATAGGATTTTACTCTAAACAACAATCTTTATCAGAAAGGGAAAAGGACTATCGGTTTTGAACTTAGCTGGTAAAACAATAAGGTTAAATGTATAGTTTGAACAGCAATACAAGGAAAATAGGCGTTTAAAATAAAACGGAAAAGTTTAAATAGGAAAAAGTGAGTGCAGTCCGAAGATAGTGAAAAAGAAGAGAACAATTTCAACTTTTGCACCAGGACATTATAGGGTTGGCAAATACAATAAGGCAATATTCGAGTAACAGTTTCAGTTTTTAGTGTTTTGTGCACAATACTATTTAAGGACACTAACGAGATTATATTTAAGGTTTTACCTAACGACATTTGAGTTTTCATGGAACCGAACATAAGTGCGATTACTAAACAAAACACCAAAAAAATCTTTTTAATTTAGTTTTGTTCGTTAGTCCCCTGCACTTAAAGTATAAACGGCTATGGATATAAATAATAATATGCGTATGTAAATAAGTGTTACTACAAAAAAAATACATACATACATAATATCACGCCCATAATCCCCGAAGAGGTAGGCAGAGTCAAAGAGGCAGCAGGCCCCTTTAACCACATTCAGCCAGAAACAAAACTGGGCTGGGTTAGATGTAAAATTCTGAAAAAGTAGTAACAAGTGGCTAGCTCGTCACCTACACAATATCATACCCCAAACCCCATATACCATTAGTCGTCTTTTACGACATACTGGGCAAGAAACACAGTTGGCACATTCTTTTTAAGTCCCCGACTAACATGGAACAAATACAGTATTTTAAAACAAAATGATCTCTGTAGGTGTGAGATATAAAGCTGTATAAAGGTCCCCCTTCAAATTTCAGTTTCAGATTTTTATAAAAAAAACTCTTGCGAACACTTTACAGTAGCTTCCCTGCGGAAAGGGGAGTAGCCCCGTTTATAAGTTGGCCTAGCATGACGATCCCCAAAGTGGGCAACATTCACCACCAGGGGTCTGTTATGAATGTAAGGGGATTCGGTTAATTAAAGATGGGAGTTTTTCTGTCTAATATATCTTCATATAATATAATATCCTATTTTAGAAATTCAGATAGACTTTATCAATATTAAAGTTATATAGATGAAGGTTAGATATACGCATAAGCTTGTGCTGTTACGTAAAAAATATTAGCAAGAGACGAATGATTACCTAATGATAAAAATGGTCTGTTTTACTTTATATGCGAGTCTTCCTGTGTCATGTTGCTAGATTTAACGAATTTAATTATAATGTTGGAGCAATGCAATTGACATCAGATCTTCGCAATCCTTTGATAGAGTTGAGGAACAATATTATTGGAATCCTGTTTTCCTAACCGTAGTTAAATGAATATGCAGATTTCCGATATTTTCTATTATCGTCAAACTAGTAGTAACTATAAAATTTTAATCTAGAGCTACGCGAATGGCGAATTTGAATCTTTGACTTTGCTTAGTCTTACTCTGCATGCCCCCTTAGTTATATGTGGGTCTACCGGACCAAATAGATTGAGAACCTCTGACCTAGAGGAAAATTACACGAGTGGTAACTTTGCAACGGTGTACGGAAAGTTACTGCATCATGTTGCTAATTTCGTGCCCGCACTGAGCAGGATGATGAATCTGAAAGTTAAAAAAAGTTGCGAGATTAAAAAAGTTTTCTTTAACTGCAGAATGAAATAATACCAAGAGATTTAAAAAGTTTTAAGCCTGGTCATAGATACTCGGTTTGTCCTAGAAACAAGAAAGTAGGCTACTTTTTTATAAATCAGTAATTACTACATAATGTCTACATAAAATGGTTTAATATATACACTGTTGGTATATAAATAAATAAATAAATCAGAGAGTTAACTATGGAAATACATTATCTACTATCCTCACTAATACTAATTTACCATTAAATATAAAACTTTTGACTGGTTGGTGGCTCATTCGGTAGTTATCCTGCCCCATGCGCCAAGAGTTGTGGGTTCTATCCCCACCCAGGACAAAAAATCGTATAATGAATACTGGTGTTTGTTCTGTGTTTACAATATTAACAATATTGTATATTTAAGTATATATTTGTAATACCACTTTTCATTCTAATATCCGTAACACAAGTGCTTAAGCAACTTACCTCGTAGTCAGATCAATTTATGTTATGTAGTGTAATATTTATTTATGATTAAACATAAAAATATATCTATCTAGAATTAAACTTCATATTAGACCTTTTCGTTCCTTCAAATGTTGTAGGTCAAGTTCCAAGTTGGCTCTGCTATCTCACTTTACAAATACACCATTGTAACATGAAACATGTTTCAACTTACACACACCGTATCGAAGCTTGTACCGGCGTCGTAGAACAATGGCGGACAATGCTGCATTTTAATTTCCTACAAGCAGCCCCACAATGGGTCGTAATAGGGGAACAGATGAGAACCCATCTTTGTTGGGTACACTAAACAATACCTGGGCGAAGTGCATTATCACTAACCTAATGGGTTTCGTCTGTCCAGGCGGGGGACTGAAATGAAACGTACCCGCCAAACGATGGTCATTTAAGTTTTTCCCACGGCCATTGTCACTAATCTACGCGTATAGGACATTAGTATCGCTTTTAAAGTTGCTATGTTTAATGTTTTTAGCAATTAGAGCATAAACGAAAGGGGTACCATAGGGGGTAAGGATGTTGACCTTACACTAATGAAATTATTATATTTGATTTATTTAAAAAAAAGTATTTGCGCAAAACGCCGTGGAGCTACCAATTTATATACCTACAAGAAAATGAAATGGTTTGACTTAAATTAAATCTTTTGAAGTTAGTGAATGTTGTGATCACAGAACATGCTATTGCAAGTAATAAAATGAATGGAACATTGAGTTACGATTATATTAATATCCTGTTATTAGGAAATGATAAATTATTTGCTACAGTTTTTCTTAGAAAGTTACGAATGCACACTGGGTGCTATTACCACTGGTGCCATTTTTATAAGCCCCGCTAAAATTGCAACACAATTCACTGTGTTCTATTTAATTATGCATAAGAAGCGAACTCTAATTATGCTTCTCATATTGCTTGAGCTTGAAATTGTAACATTGAAAAACCTGTATGTTGTAGCGAATGGAAAAGATGAGACTATTATCCATAAGGACATTATTATAATCTTTGCGTTGATAATATGATCGGGACACGGTTTCAGTGGGTTGGTTTGCTTACGACTATGTTAATTCTAATATAAGATAATATTTCTTATTGAATATTTTGCATTTTACATACATTTCTTGTATGTATGCAATTGTTGGTAGGCACGGACTAGTAAAAAAGAAGGACTCTACGCTGTCATACTATAGCGTGAAGCCACGTTTATGCATGTGTGAGATACTTAGGGATACCAGATATCGGATATCTGTTATTTAGAGCACCTATAATGCCAATGTGTGACATAAGTTGCGTGTCAAGTTGGAGTACCTGAGGAGCTTCAACGTCTAGTTGATGGCGCGAAGTCCTTCTTTTTTTACTAGTCCGTGTTGGTAGGTTACAACCTACCAAATTAAAATAGCGATAGGTGCAGACTATGCTCTTATTCGGTGAGAGTTCTGGATACCAAAACCACCTTCATTTGGTATTGCAAATGTTCATAGGCTATCATGACTGCTTTCTATCAGGCAGCCTTGTCTGCTAACTTTAGCGGTAAATATTTATCACCACATTGAAGATACAGTATAGAAGCTTTTCGTGCACTTAGAGAGTAAGAAGCAAATAATGTGAAGAATCTTAACAATGCGCTTTATTGCGTAATACTTGTTTACGAGAAACGTACTTAGTATCTATTACGTTATCTCAGTATTGCCTAGTTAGCCTAAATAAGCTGAGGGTTTATCACCTTTGCTTTTACGTTAAGTAACGTAGGTTATCGGTGTAGCGGCTTTCACACGTTGAATGTGTTGTGCAATGTTGGCGATTGTGTATGTCAGTATGTCGTTGTTTGGAATAACATTTAGTGATTCACTAGCCGCCCACGGTGCGGCTTCTATGGTTTATGGCAGGCTTTCTCAAAGTAGACGATAATGCCCATGATGAGGAGAGGTTTACTGCTGCACTGAAAGGGTCAAAGGAAATTAGGATGGTGACGGATTCGCTTTAAGAAATTTTGTAAATAATTATCATCTACCTATTCCTTGGAGGATTACGGGCGTGATGTATTGTATAATCATCCACTTCTATCCTTTTTAATTGCTAACATATTTTGTGAATGTCATTAGGTAGGTCTACTTTACAGTATGCGGCTGGTGTGTCATGTAATTAGAGGGGAAATCAGTTGATTATCAGGATGGGTGTTAGATAAAATGTTTAAGGACCTATGGTTTATGAGATTTTGGCTGAGCCCGTCCAACCTTAGAAGGAAATGTGATAATGATGGGCTACGTAATAATCGTTGCAAAGTACTGATTTCGTATACTATTTGTTCATAATGATGGGTTCGAGCTGGCGTTGGTAACAGTAAATATGCGATGCGATGTAATGATAGTTTACTTATTATCCGCTAATTTAAATGTTTACATACGTTGTAAATTTTAAATGTAATTAATATATATGTACCTACTATTTTTTGGAAAGTAATATTAAATTTTATTTTTGGCTAAATATTGTGTAGATAAGTAGCTGGGCTAGATGAAATTTTGCGAAAAAATTAATGACAAGTGTATCTACTGCCTTGTCATTTACAAACTTAATACCTAAATTACCTAACACACTATAAAGCTGCAAACTGGACGAGCGCGGGTGCTGGCGCGGCGGCTCGCGTGATGCGGGCGGCTAGTACAAACTTAAGCATTTCTATACGACATGGCGGGAAAGGAATACATTTTTGACACATTTTTTTTATTCCCAGACCAATATGGGACCGAAAATATGTAAAATTATTTTCTGCATAATTATAAGGTGACGCGAGCTGCATCGATTACCATACCAGAGTGCAAGGATCCCCGAACATTAGTCTCGGTGCAACATAAAAGTGTCGCGGTGCGTCATCGGAGGCGTGTTCCTGCGAGTTTATGGCGCGAGTGACGCCGCCGCGTCCGCTGCGCGAGCGCCGCTCTTAATTATCCCTCTTAGAGGTGTGTGATGATGGATATCGATACTTGATTTATGGATTTTAAAAAGGACGAGTTTTTCGAAATCTTAGGATAATAATACTTGTTTCGTCATTGTTTAATAATTGAATGACTATAGAACATAGCTAAACGTAAATACCTCGAAACATCCATTACCCAGGTATGAACGATAACGTTGAATAAATAATAATTTGACTTTAATGGTATTTAATCCCGCGTTAGCGTTAATTATAGTGTAATAATATCTCGCACATTGATACTGTTTTGAACACTGGAAAAAGTACTGCATCGTTGATAACGAAGGAAACCTTATTTCTTACCTCAAAATAAAGAAATTTTCACTAAGAAAATCTCGAATATTCTTCCCATGCTTAAGCAACGCATGAGTATAATTTCAGACCTATCGCAACGCAAAAATTGGCTAATACCATTTTAGTATTTTTTAAGTGTAAGAAGGTGTCAATAAGTTACAAAGTAAACAAGAACTAATATATCCAATGCTAATGTCATTTTTCTACATTAAGAGCGAAATGTATAATCTCCTCTCCTCAATCTCCTCAACCTCAGAATTAAAAACAATCGATATCGTAACAGTACTGGGTACATCACTAAGCTTGTGTGAACGTGAGGATGTGCGGGGGTGTGCGCGTGATTCATTGCGACCGTGTATCTGAGGGTTTATTTTTGAAACTCGAGGTGTCGAATATTGGGTCTTCTTGAACTTAAATTATAATTAAAATAAGTAAAACGAAAGCCCTCCAATTTCGCTCATTACCACGCCACGAATAATATATCATGCCTAACATACATGTTCTGCGATTCAAAAAAGGAATCATGTTAAATTAAGAAATTGGAAAGAGTTATAGAACTAGTAAAGTAGCTTATGAATAAACATTTTTTTTTATTATTAATTACTGGAAACAAATAATCTTTAAACAAAAGCTATCGAAACACAGCGGCAAGGTTATTTTATTTTGCTGTTCTGTTTTATACATTTCTAGAATGTCTGCTGTCAAACCAACACCCTTTTTGAAAGTTAATTAAACAGATAAAGATTAAAATGGTCGTTTTGTTACTCAACTTCTTACTTGCATACTATTTAAATGCCAATACACACAGAAAACTGAAACTTTATTTTCTTGATAAAATCATCGACTCCATTCATTAGCCGCTATCTTAATTACTTCGACCTCAATAAAAATGTCAGCAACAGCGTAACCGGATCATTCTCCTATCTCCTTCGTATATAAGCGGACAATATCTTTACCGTTCACAATAAAATCTACTCAGTTTCATTACTATAATAACTTGTTGGTAGTTTATTGAAAAATAATTAACCCTACAAAGATCAAAATGTATCGCTTCCTCTATTACTTTCCTTATCGTGAGTTAAAAGGGGCGCGCTCGGTATAATAAATCACATAATAACAAACTTTTTTAGAATTCCATTAAAGCAAAGATAGGGAATGAAATGAATTAGTGACAGCCATGTTTTTTCTGTTATCAACCGAACTATCAATTTTAGTTACATTGTTAGGTTTTATAGCGCTTTTCAAGATATCAAGTCCTTTTGTGGTGACTACGAACATTGAGTTCTAATCTTCAAATTCTGTGGCAATACCTACCTACAATAATTGCTTATACAATATGCAATTGCTAATACCTACCAATTTTGATTGATGGATAGCTTAGTATTATTGTGGACAATTATATAGATAACTTTGTCCGCGAGGTATAATTATGCTTGCATGTAAAATGTATGAGGGAAAATGTACAGTGTGATAATTATAACGAAATACGTTCTAGGAGTCTTATATATTAGTGTAACAATGTATCTTTAAATATATTTATATACTTATATATAAAGTGTTGTCTATATTTTGAATTTCAATTCGTCGGCATGCGTTTCGCCGCTGAAAGTCCGCCGCAGGCTAAACCGCAGACTTGCGGTATTTGACAATTCAAATCCTCTTGGCTGTTTTGAAATAGAAGTTTTGCGACGCAAACGTTTAGCCTATGAAATGCAATGGTGTCTATTGCGATCCTGAGGTGATTTGATAACGGTTCTGTCTAAAATAGGAATTGAATATGGAATACTTGTTTTCAATATCTTGATTTTGGTCTTTCTAATAACTTTAATTGGTGTTGTATTTTATTCGTTAACATATACAAGTTTATTTTTATTATATGTCAAACCTCTTACCAAATTATTTAACTCATTAAGTTTAAGAACCTATTTAAAGAATTTTAGTAAATAAGCAAAAAAAATGTTTATTTTTCTTACAAAATAGCCACTCAGCTGATCAACTTTTGTATAGAAAGTTAAAAAAAAAATTCTTCCTTTTTTTTTGCTTCTTACAATAATAAGTTCAATAAGAAGGTAATAGGTTTCGCATATGTTATATATGTTATATTAAAAATAACCCTGTATAATTCACGCTACAGTAATAAAATCCTTCAATACTTTTCTTATAACGTCACTTATACACGTGTGTATGCTAAAAGCAATTGTAAAATAATAAAAATAGTTTTAAATACTGTTGTTATTTGCCCTGCCACCCTTAGCACTCTAAGCCATAAAAATGCAACGTGGGCTAGCTAATGATTGGTCTTTCCCGGGCCATATAACCCTATCAATAAATCTTTTCACATAATTGAATGTAGGTAGATGTATGTCGATATTGTAATGGTATATGATAATGGTCTGATTGTAATCTTTGTAACGGAAGTTGGAAAGTTTACCCCCGAAGGGATAGGCAGAGTCAATGGCGCAGCATGCCCTTTTAACCAAATTCAGCCAAAAACAAAGCCGGGCTAGGTTAGATGGAAAATTGTGAAAAAGCAGTGACAAGCGGCTAACCTGTCGCCTACACAATCACACACACAAAACCCAATATACCATCAGTCGCCTTTTACGACATTCTAGGCCAGAACCACAGTTAGCATATTCTTTTTAAGTCCCAGACCAAGATGGGACAGTGGGCTGGGTTGGGTGGATGGGTTTGATGTAAATACAATGTCGATGGAAAAAAAAAATCAAACACAATATTAGATCAAAAATATTTTAATATCGCTTTTTAATCAGCAGGACATTAAACCTGCTTAACCAAGAACAAAGACAAAGTAAAAGATTGTTGCCAGATAGAATTTATGGGATAGCTTGGTTGCAAATATTTTGTTTCGTCGAAAGAAACCGTCGTTAATTAGTCTGGGACATAAATGTATCGGCTTTCACTTTGTACCTACAAGTTAGGCCTCTTTTAATGATTTAAATTAAGCAATAGCTCATAGGTACTCTTAGGAATGTATTATATAAAAAAAGGTATATTAATTTTTATTTCCAAAAACGCAATCGAATTGTTTAATTAACCCTACGTTACTCATAGTTCTGTAACAAAATATTTGTTACAGAACTATGAGTAATGTACTAGTAATTGTAGTTTATATTTTAAGGCTAGTACAAAGTTTATTCATTAAACAACCCTACCTGGTCCCCTTCAAAGCATCTGTCTGTGCCTAAGTAATTAAGGTTTAGACAGTGTACGCAATATCGCAGTTTAACACATGTTCGGAAGCCTGAGGCATAATTACGTGTTGTTTCTAGTTTGTGTTCGTGTCTGCTGAAATTGCTTCCCAACCTTTCATTTACGGCTGTAAACTACGGTTTGAGCGGCGGGTTATATTTTCCTAACAGCTGCTAGTTGGATAAGCTTAGTGTAGACTTACATATTTCCTTTGCGTACCTGGTAGCTTTTTTTTCTAGGTAGATACATGGATTTATAGCTGAGCATTGCATAATGACTTGTATTTTATAAGATATCAAATGTTTGGCAAATCAAAGTCATTTCTAATAGAAGCCTTTCTATAAGTACCTTTTGTTCCTAGTCGGGTCCGTAAATGTTGATTAACAAATTTGGTATTACACTGAAGTGACGTCCACCTGACTTTTATGATAGCTTTACAGTGGAATCAGAAATTCGATTGTAAAAAATGTGCCATCTGTGGTTTTTGCCTAGCATGTCGTAGAAGACGACTAATGGTGTATCGGGGTTTGGGTTTGTGGTTGTGTGGGCGATAGGCTGGCCACTTGTCACTACTTTTTCACAATTTTCCATCTAACCCAGCCCAGTTTTATTTCTGGCTAAAAGGGGCCTGCTGCCTCTTTGACTCTGCCTACCCCTTCGGGGATTATGGGCGTGATATTATGTATAGAAATTCGATCACAGTTACATATAGACATTTGCTTGAATGTGCTGGACATGTATTATTCCCTTAACGATGAAGTAATAGTATAGAAAATACTAAGATTTTTAAAAACTATACAGGGGTATGTGTTATAGTTTTAACCGACCCACCACACATTGAGAAGCGTGTCGTTATCGATTGAACCTCCACTGTTCTACTCAAAAACTATCCAAATGAGGAAAGTCGGAATTTGATGAGTTTATTTCGACATATAAAAAACAAACCGCCTTTTCTCCTTTAGGAAGTAAGTGACAGCAGCCAAAAATTTGAAAGTATCTGTACGCTTTTTTTCGTTCCAACGACGCCCACGACAAAAAGCGCTTTCGATCCGGAAAATAGTTGGAAAAGTTTGACGTGCATTACCATAAGTAGCCTTTAATAACTCAGACATGTCGCAGTAGAAACGCGTCGACATGTCGCGTGACAAAACCCTGAAACGTGTAACCCTGGAAATTTATGGACACCACTAGTTGCTACGACCACTAAATAATTATACGTATACACAACTCGGCTTACTTATAGATTGCTATCACGCTTTCTTCGAGCGATGGGGTGGAAGTAATTGGATTTAGATTGGTAAGAATTAGAAATTTTCTTGGTGCCTTTTGTTTTCATGGGAAATTACTTTTTGATGGTACATATCAAAATCGAGTTTGGTGGCAGTTGGCTTGTTGAATTTATTTTTCTTAGTATATTGCGGAAAAATGAGGAGACTGTTTTTATGCTTTTGTTTGAACGGAGTCTAAATTGCAAGAAGAGTTTTAAAATAAAATTAAACTAAAATGAGGAAAAACCATTTAGGCGTGATGAACAGTCTATTGTAAAATTTCGAAAAAGTCCTCAACGGAAGCGAGTAGCTTATAAAATTAGACATTAAAAAGAGTTAAAATTAAAATATTGTGGACATTAACAAGAGTTAAATACACAATAATGGGATCATTATGTACCTGAAATGAAACGCGGCTTAGAAATTGTGACCAAAACAAGCGACTGTTTTTAAGGTTAATGCCGGCAATACATTAAAGTAACGAGTGAATTAGGTCGTTTTGTTTATTTTATTATGTGGATACAAAGGACATTTTAATGAATTACCCCAACATTTTGTACTTATGCTAATTAATTACAACTCTTCGCCGTCACTTTGTTTTGTTCGTAATTTTACTTTCTCATAATTATGTAAGTATATTCTTTTGTAAATTACAAAAACATTACCATCAACATAATATAATTTCAGTAGGTAAAACATCCAAATATTAGTTTTTTTAATAGACGTAAGATAATTAGTAAGTATATATAAAAAGAGATAGGTGGTAAATTAGTATAATTAAAAATTGAAGATTAAAATATTAGATAGAAAATGTAGGCTTGGGAAAATATTCCCATGTTGGTCTCGTAGCCTAAAAGAATGTACCAACTGTGCTCCTTGCCTTGTAACGATGTAATGGTGCATTGGGTTTGAATTACGATTTCACATAATACCCTCTCAGAACTTAATTTTATCTCCGGAGAAAGTAAGTGAGACTAATTCTTGAACTCAGCCTAATCCTTCGGGAATTGCGGGCTCATAGGTAGTAAAAATAAGTATGGATAGATAAAAATAATCCTTGTAGAAAAAGTTTAAATGATTTGACGAAGCCACTAACCAAATGTCTTTTCTAAGATATACACGTGCGGATTTTAACTAGAACCCAGCGCAATATGAAAGCGGCTAAATATTTGATCCGCGCGCTCCGGCGAGTGCATCATGCACATGTTTTATTTATCCGTCTGCGGCGCGGGCGGCTGCATTAGCGCCGGCTCGAGAGCCTCACTTTTAGAGGCAGCCTCAGTATTAGCGGCTCCCTTACTTTTAGCGGTAGCCTCACTTTCGTCGTGCATGACTTGCTGTCATATTAAAACATTTGTTTGTTTATCTCGGTATAAATGATCGGGGATAATATTAAAGTTTGTATGAATTTTAGCAGTATGCGTGCTGATGATATTGAAATTAAATATGAGTAAATTAATGATAATAAAGTTAAAATACATTTTATACTACCCAATTCGAATAAAATATGTAACAGATGTAGTTCTTAGACAAATTGACCTTTTTTGGACTTTCATAAAAATAATCATGCGGATGCGTAGATCAAAACATGATCATTATCATTCAATAGGGTTCTTGACTATTTTTTTATAATCGTTTTAAATAATTCTTTATAACATAATAAGCTTGTTGTCATTAATATTTCCGGGAAATCATCGGTATTATTAGTAAAAATCAATATTAAAGTTTAAATTGCGAGAACCCCGGCAAAAACGCTGTTTAGGTAATGGCGCCGGTCACGTGACATGCGTGACGTCATCTACACGTAAACAGAATTGTTGACATTTGTGAATCAATACATTTCATCGACTTTCTTCAAATTTATTGAATTCAATGGTCTATAAGTGGTGTGTAGTGCCACAATGTACAAATACTTCGTTAAAAAGTCCAGAGAAAGCCTTTATTAGTGTACCAACCAATCGCAAAAGGCGAAAAATGTTTCTAAAACTAGCTCGAAGAGATCCAAATGCCATTCAACCACACTCAAATGTCTTTATGTGCGAAGATCACTTTGATGTAAGTATCACTTAACTTTATACAGTATACCAGATAGTAAAATATCTATAATTTGTTGCTGCTGTCAGCTCGCACAAAATTTGCCTCCATTTTGGGATTGGATACGAATCAAATATTCCTTCAGAAAACACTCAAAAATCTAATTAATCAGTGATACAACCAAAATACAACACGAATTATGATCGTGGAAGCAACGCTTACTTGCGTGTGACGTAGCATGAATCTTAACCAATCACAGAGCGTTGACCGTCACAGATAAGACTTAAAAAAATATTACATTTTATTTCGTGTAATCGGCAAGAAATATACATATTTTTGTTTAAAATAAAGTGAAATATGTTATTTTACGCTATTTTCTGTTAAGATGACCACAATTTGGGATATATTTTTAATGTTGTCAAACACCCTAATTAGAATATTGGGAAAATCGGGTTTAGTATTTAGTGTTTAGTAAATTTTCTAAATAAAGACTTAGCGTATCTTGGAATGGTCCAAGATACGCTAATAAATACGCTATCATCTAAAAACGATTATCGATCACTCGACATCCATATGTCTAGTGATCGATAATCGTTTTTAGATGCCCAAAATACAAATAAGGTAAAGTTGAAGACCATTTGAATGATTGATGTTATCGTCTAGCGTATTTATTAATGAGTAAATAACATAAAACAACTTTAACACTCTAAAACATAATTAGAACATCATCATCATCTTCATAGTGTTATGTCCCGTGCTTAGGCGGGGTCCGCTTAGACCATGATCCAGGATGTAGCGAGTCTGGTAATTACATTGAAGCAACTGCCGATCTGACCTTCGTAACATCATAACCCTAAGATAGGGAAATCAGACAATATTTAGATCCCATGATCTAAACCTGCAAATTTAAATAACTTTCGATTTGTAACCATTTACAAATCCAAAGTTATTTAAATTTGCAGGTTTCATCACTATGTTTTCCCTCACCGTCGAGCTAGTGGTATAAATACGTAAATAGATTTGAAAAATCCAGAGGTACGTGCCCGGGTTTGAACCCGCACTCCTCGGTTAAGAGGCGCGTGTCCTTACCATTGAGCTACCACCGCTCCCTAAAACATAATTAGAACACAAGGTGATGTAATTACAAATTTGACAATAACAATAAAGCACCTACACCTAATTATTCCGACTAAATGGAAATCTGTACTCGTGGTTAATTCAATTTGTATGCGGTAGGGAATTAATTAAGCTGCATTAACGAATGGAAATGTACGGGAACCACCGACGGACACGAAATGAAATTACTTACGTATTACGGTAATACGTCGAAATTGTAATAACCGCGGCTTGTGATCCCTGGTTAAAATGTAAAAGGCGCCCCACTGGACAGTTGGATACTGATATTATCCTTGCTGGAAGAGCTAATCAACTTTTAAAATATAATTAGATTTAGTTCAAGTTCAAAATAAGTTCGATGTTTATAGCCAGTACTCGGTTTGAGAATCTCTTGTTGAAATGTTTTAGACTGTGCTTAAACACTTTGCATGTTAAGAAATATTTAAGTACAGTCTTAAAAGTTCTTGACCTAGTTGAGCATGTAGCTTTAACTATGTAGTATAGTATAAAAACTAATGAACTAACTCTATTCCGTTCATAGTTGGGGTCAGCTTAGAACTTGACCATGGATTTACGGCTACGAGTCATTTGGGCTTCGTAGCCCTTAGGCAGAGGGATCAGACAAATCAGAATATGCAGATTTCCCCACAATGTTTATTTTAATCGGCGAGCTAAAGGTACCTACGTACAAAGATTAAATAAAATAGTGGTTCACTCAAGCTCGGGATTGGACCAATACTTTATAGCAACACGTCCATTATAAGCCTACTAAAGCTCTTAAATGTGAAATCAACTTAAGGTGTATTATAGGTATATGTATCCTTGCATAAAATGTAGCCTATTTTATTTTCAAGGTTTAAACTTTGGAGATACCCAATTTCATCACAATCCATTCAGTGGTCTAGTCTTGAAAAACGTAGCAATTATACAGAGTTCCTTCGGCATTGGGTACTAAATTTTCGTAGTTCCTTCCAGATACTTTACATTCCCGTTGTAGATCTCCAGGGCGCCCAGCCACAGGCTTAAACTAATTAGGCCCCCCGGCCTGTGTCAATGTTGTCACAGCACGAGGCCCAGTTTAATGCGTGTGTCTCCATTAGCAGCCCCCAGTTTAAACACGCCGTGTGTGCCGACGAATCGCCAAAATTGATTTGTGCGACTGAGTCTGGTGGGGGAGTTTGTGTAACAAGTGATAATTCTGTTTTGTTGATTCGCTGTTTTTTGGCGGGGGGAACATTTTGTTTTTCGGTCGATGTTTGTACGGCAGAGTGAGGTGACTTGGGTTGGAGCGCATTATACTAAAGCGTTGTTCTGCTGCGCAGCAGATATAGTTTACGGATATAATGATATACTCGTATATCATAGTTGAAGCATTATTTCTAGATTTCATTTTTCTAAGACTGACACTATAGGGCTGCAATAAAGATCTTCTTCTTAGAGATATAAATCTCGATTTCACAAGTTTGACTTGAGAGCGGTGGAAGCTCAATGCTAAGGACCCGCGCCTCTTAACCGAGGAGTGCGGGTTCAATCCCGGGCACGTACCTCTGGATTTTTCAAGTCTATGTACGTATTTATACCACTAGCTCGACGGTGAAGGAAAACATCGTGATGAAACCTGCAAATTCAAACAACTTTGAATTTGTAACCATGATCCAAACATTGTCTGATTCCCCTATCTTAGGGTTACGAAGGTCAGATCGGCAGTCGCTTCAATGTAATTACCAGACTCGCTAAATCCTGGATCATAGTCTAAGCGGACCCCGTCTAAGCACGGGACATAACGCTAGGAAGATGATGACTAACAAGAGAAGACTATACATAATCGATCGATTTATGATACATTTTGCGTAGTTATGTTATTTAGTTAAGTTTCTAACCAAAATAAGGTTATTAAATTAAACCAAATCAATTTATCAGCTACAGGCTTAGTATGCTAAACTGAAAATTTTGTCCAGTTTATCTGTGTCCTGAATCGCCAATCAGTCGCTTTATTATTTATTGACCAGATAATCTCTTGACGTCTTCCTACGCAGAAGGAAATATTGACATAAATAGACTTATGCTAATAAACAGTAAACAAGCAACAGCTCGAATATCTGAAAGTGATTGGCTGACGTCATCCCAGCCTAAATGCCAGACGAGGATTTCGTCACTGTTAAGGTAAATGATACCTATACCATGGCGCTGTCGTAAATTCCATTAGTTTTGTTTACTTAGGTCAGCTGCGCTTGATCAATTTGATTTGTGATCCTTTACAGAATGAGGAAATACTGAGACTCTTTGAATGTTGCCCGTTTCGTAGTTTGGATATATAGGCAAGTTAATAAAATCTTCTAGTAGTGATAGTTAGTGGAAAGAAAATAACTAACTAACTATACTTCAGGCCATTTCCCTAGCATGTTAGGAGTCATAAAAACCGTAGAGCTTGTATGAAAAGGATAATGAATGTTGAAGAAGCAAGTGAGGTGATCGGTTCTTTCTGCCTACCCCGCTAGTAAAGAAAATAAATTGATAATGGGGTCATTGTGTCTAAAATAAAGATGCCCTCACTTCAGGAGAAGAAATGCAAAATAAGTAGGTAATGACCATACCTAACTAGTTAACCGGGGACTAACCGGGGGGCGGAAGGGGCGGTCACATAACTTCCAAGTTCCTGTAATCATCCTATAACAAACAGCTCTGTTGCAGTCTATTCTAGAACTGTTCATTAATAATAACGCCTTTACCTGGACAAGTTTTAGTTACACACCCTCGACATGATTTTGTGCTCCTCTTTTTCTACACTCTTAATGTCCTACAAATAAATATAAATAACTGTATTGAAGTATAATTTCTAAAATTACATTTACAAATTAATTCCAACAAACAGCGCCTATTCAAAATGAATTCAGTTCAATATTCCGCAATCGCTCAACGTTAAACAACATACAATTATGTGGAATTGGTAAATTTTAATCCTTGCTTGACTAGTGTGTTCATTGCTTTAACGCAATGGATTACCCGCAATTGGTCCTATAAATCAAATGGCTTCTATCATGCGGATACGGGATATTTATTGGTCTGTGTAATCAAGCACTAATTTCATTAGGATATGTAATGCAGAGGTCTGATACAAATTGATCGCATTAATCTTGCTGTAGCATAATATAGGGATCCAGAAAGGCTTATGTATGGGAGATTCAGAAACTAGATTTGTATTTTTAGAATGAGTTCTATTGGTCAAACATTTTTAGCCCTTTTTGTTGGCGGATCCAACAAGCTCAAATATTATATGGTTTCGGTCAGTTCTTAAACATTGAGGGGTAATTTGTTTAAAGATTTTTATCAGTAATCCATATGCCAAGGGAAGGAGTACCTACTTATTTATCTATTCATAAAATAAACTATCTATTATATCGGATACATAGTATTATTGTATCCTAAAACACATACTAGGATCTATGAAAAGTGTAAGGAAGAAATAATGATTTAGGAATTCGCGAAATTAATAAATTTGCCATTCACATTACCATTAACTTCAAGACCGATAAACCCTTTTATCATGGATCTGATGCATTCAAAATGATTACTTCTGTTCCGACCTAAGACGGTTTACACACGAAACCTAGAAGATTTTTATTAGGGATGTAAATCGGAATATTAAAATGGATTCAGGTGACCATGATCTAACATGTCCGGTTCCATGTCTAATAATAATTACGCAGGTAGAATTACAGTCACAAAACTTTTTAGCTAACACAGACGCCAATAAGGATAAGAACACAATAACACAAATATAAGTAGTGTAAAATACAGCTTGAAAATACTCTTCATACTCGTTCTAGTAAGTACTTACTAACTAAACTTCACGCCACTTCCCTAGCGGGGTAGGCAGAGAGAACCGAACGGCATATGGCACGATCCTTATACTAAGTAAGGACATTGTAAGTACTACATCACGCGATGGAAGCCGAAGAAATAAGTCTAGTCCAATGTCTAGTCTAGTTTACTCTATAAGACAGATTTACAGAGTACAAGTACCCACACATAAATATTTCACACCCTCCGGCGACTGCCGGTCAGCCAGCTACCGAAGCTTGCCCAAACGAGATAGTATCTAGCTACGTTAATGCATTCTCTATTACAGTTTAAAACGAATTTAAAAGGCATTCAGATTCATTAAGCTATCGGACCATCTATTGGGTATTTTATAGCTTAATCACTGCGGTCAATGAATTTTATCAACTCGATCTTTTGTTTATTACAATTAGAAGATGTTTGGTTAGATAGATAAATATAATATTATTAACAGAAGGTGATGTTAGGAGTCATAAAAACCGTAGAGCTTGTATGAAAAAGGATTATGAATGTTGAAGAGGCGAGTGAGGTTTGTAAGGATCGTGACATATGGCGTTCGATTCTCTCTGCCTACCCCGCTAGGGAAGTGGCGTGAAGTTTAGTTAGTTAGTTAATATTATTAACTGATAATTATTTGAAATTTTGTTTAGTGATTTAAATTGTTAAAAAAAAATACGTTTGATTTTTTTTTCTTTCTTATAGCTCTCTACATATATGTACCTTTACGATGTTTCTCATCTAAATAGGATAATTTTCAAACAATGGAACTATTTCACTGATGAGTGTTCTGGTCCTATGAATTTTTAAATTTGTTTTTGCTATATGTATTGCCTAAACTTATTTTAGATTTTTTTGCATTGCGTAATCGTAAAATGGTAGGTATAGTAAAAACATAAAATCTTATACCTGAAAATACTTTTCAAACTGTTAATTTTAGTATTATGTTCTGCTATCACTAGACTGGTTATTGTAGTATAAATTAGTTGATTGCCTCCTTAGAGGTCCTGGGTTCAAATCTCAGGTCGTGTCAAAAATTGGTGGCTGGGTATTTGGTAGCTGGGAGTCAGGTAGTTGGTGGTTTAATCACCCCCGTGCCTCGGAAAGCACGTTAAGCCGTTGGTCCTGCGCCTGGTCTCTTTTCGGCTATGTCCATTATGCCGTCTCACCGGACTTTGAGAGCGAAGGAACAGAGCGTACACCTGTGTATGGGCATACACTTGTGCACTATAATACCTCCTGCACAGATGGCTAATCCTCGTTGAGATTGGTCGCCGTGACTGATATCTGTTATGAGGATCTGTATAGGTAAATTAGTTTCCATTTTTTTAACAATCTTTATCATTAAAATTATAATCGCCCTTTCAACATTAGATAAACAGATATGATTGTTATTAAAAGATCATGCCTTCCAAAACTAACACACCGAGCAGATCCAGTACGATGATTAACGGTCCCCTATTAAACTTTAATGAACGCCTGAATGATGTCTGTATTGCAATAATGCCCAAGATGAAGTGCCTAACGAAGTCTACAAAAGAATGCCGAATGACTCGGCACTTTCATATAAACGCTCCTTAACTACTGCATTGTCTCCACATTTATGCTAACTCTATGACGGTCATTACTTACGTCTGAAGTATGCGAGGGTAATGCAAACTACTGGGAAGATAAATCATACCCATATACTGCTATGCATTGCCGCGTTTGTATACTGAACTGAGGTAGTTGCGGTAAGCGAAGTAACGTTGTATATCAAATGGAAAGCAAAGCGTAAGTGTCGTTAGCGGTCTGCGGTTTTGTGTTTGCGAATGTCCTATCCTTTAGTTAGGGCTGACAGTCGTACGAGAATGACAGTTTTTATTGCAGTTTTCTTGAGGTTTCTGTTATATTTACTTTATATATTGATGGAGCCACCTATATTGAAATATTGGTCTTGTCTTTTAAAAATATTTTTCCTTTCAAATAGGTAATATAAAAATAGTTCTAGGAGCACAACCTCAATAGAAAGCTGTCCTGGCTCATCCTGTCCTGTCAGTATTTTCGTTATGAAGTTATAATGAAAAATACACTCGTTATAATACAGCAGGCATTGTCACCCTGACTTTTTCTTCTTCTTAATATACAGCTGATCAACTTTAAGATAAAATAATCCCCATAATTAGCCTCGCGACAAATATTAATTATATCGTTTTGATACTGTCAAAAGAGGAGAAAACACTCACCATCCCTATGGCATCTGGATGTTATTTCAGACTCACGCGCCACGTCATCCTTTGATCTTCCCTCGACTTTTTGCCGAGCACTTGTTTAATGCGACGACAAATAACTCAAACAGGAACGCGGGATCCTTTTTGATTTTATCAAAAAGCGCATAAGTACATGATGTTTTTGCATTTTGAGCGCACACTTCATTAGTGAGATCACCCGTCGAACTTGTTTGGATGTGCGCGTACGCTGAGCAAACATTGGGAACGTTCACTTGAGTGCCCGGGCCTTTTTAAATATTTGACTAAATGTTATGCTTAAGTACCGACTTATAATCCTTGCTCTTTGATGTAATTTTTTGGTAAATATTGTTTCAACGAAACATTTATATCCTGATGGATTGTTCGAAGAAATATTTTTAGTTTATTTTTACACTTCAATAACAGGCTACATTGAGCATCTTATTAATTCTAATCTACTTCAGTTATTGAACGCTAAATACTAATTGCGTTTGAATAATTTAATCAGTGATCTACAAAGTTGCCCACATACATACGACTGAACTAATTTCTTGTTACGTTAATATCTACCTTTTAACTCAATTACGCACCACTCGTGACTGCTCAATGCCGATATAAATGCAATGCGGCTTTTATTCTTAATACCACGTGTAATAGACAGCAATATATACGCATATGAGGGCTAGAGTAGACCAATTTGTAAGTTAATATGTTTATATTCGCCCATTCGAACGTAACAGCCTCACCGTACAGAGAATTTACATACATAACTGGCCCGTACGCAGCTATTTCCGAACCCTATATCTCTATCGAAGCGGAATCGGAATGTAAAATCGACTAAAATGCATAGACGGCTGTTCACTTACGTGGAGCATTTTTCATTCAATAATGACTCTTGTGGTGATAAAGTTAAGAGTGAAGATGGAAGGGTCGTGGAGGTATTTCGGATGCCCATTTGGCATGATTGAGCCGAGAGCACAATAGACCGATGCCCGTCACTGCGAGACGAGATATCGGATAAATTGCGGATATGTACCGGATAAATTGGCGCAGATTTTCTGGAGCCGGCACGGATTTTCCACGACGTCGTACGTGAAATGTCGAAGGAAGGAAAATAGGCAAGATTTAGGAAGCTGGAAGATTCGGCTGGCTCACTTTGCATTGGAGAGACGTGTACGTTTTACCCAATATTGTTTCTTCAGACGAACGAGATCTGCTTAAAGATCTACTGAGTCCTCTCTAGTTTTATTTACTGAAAATCTCGCTGTTGTTTCGTAGTCCAAGTTTTGTAGACGAAAGTTTGATGTGCTTTGTTTATTCTGGTATATTTGCTTTGAAGTGGACTTCTGTTTGAAGTTTCTCTTTACTTTAGAAAATCTGATCGTTTCTGCTGTTTAGGTTTGCTTTTTTGAGAATAACGCATTGACAATAACAATAGGTACCTGTTTAGAATCCCACTTTATTTTCACGTAATCGATGTCACTTTAAAATTCGTTGGTCGAGGACTTAAAAAATGTACCAAATGTTTTCCTGTCTAGCATATCTTAACATGGTGTATTGGATTTTTGATTGTGTTGGCGAAGAGCTAGTTATTGTAAACTTTTTTACAATTTTCCATAGAGGAAAAGGTGCTTACTGCTCCATGAACTCTGCCTACCCTTTTTGACTGGCGCATTCGGTAGTGACCCTGCTCCATGCGCCTAGAGTTGTGGGTTCGATCATCACCTAGGACAAATATTCGTATGATAAATACTTGTGTTTGTTCTGTGTCTGGGTGTTAATATCCAATATTTAAGTGCATATTTGTAATACCACTGGTGATTCTGATATCCGTAACACAAGTGCTGCAGCTAATTATCTTGGAGTCAAATCAATGTATGTGATGTAGTCTGATATTTATTTATTATTTAGATCCTTTTGGTTTGGATTTCGGGCGTCATAACATGTATTACGTAATAAGTATAGAATAAAATATGTAACAAAATCTCGTATTAAAAAAAGGCAGCATCTACATGTTCATACTTACCTATACATACCATCACAGCCGATATCTCTGATGGGGTAAGTAGAATCAGTGGCTGCCTCGCTGATCCTCTATACTCAATTTTAACAAAAATCTAATGTTAGTTTGAGGTTGCGTTAGATGGAATAATGAAGGGTCTACAAGTACTCAATTTGATCGATCTGCCAACGACCCCGACTGCACTCGCATGTGATATAATATTTATACTCATATAATTGACTCACCAGGTCCTTTTCAAACGCTAGCCGCTCCCCTCAGCGGCGAATTGATATTTCCTCTTCCCGACAGATACATAGTTAATTGCATTTCCTGGCGTCACTCATTGTTTGAGCTAATCGGACGACGGTTATGCATTACCAAACATTGGGACGACAGGTTTTGTTCGTCAGCTTCATGGGATTGTCGGGCTTTGATCTCGAATGTTGTTGTGTGAAATGGTATGGAACGTTATTGGTAATGGAAGTGTTGTTATTTGGCTTTTTTGTAGGAGGTAGTTATGGCCCATTAATATTGTTAGTAGTTATTTAATATGTTATGAAAGAGCGGTGGTAGCTCAATGGTAAGGACACGCGCTTCTTAACCGAGGAGTGCGGGTTCAAACCCGGGCACGTACCTGTGGATTTTTCAAGTCTATGTACGTATTTATACCACTAGCTCGACGGTGAGGGAAAACATCGTGATGAAACCTGCAAATTCAAACAACTTTGGATTTGTAACCATGATCCAAAAGTTGTCTGGTTCCCCTATCTTAGGGTTACGAAGGTCAGATCGGCAGTCGCTTCAATGTAATTACCAGACTCGCTAAATCCTGGATCATGGTTTAAGCGGACCCCGTCTAAGCACGGGACATAACGCTAGGATGATGATGATGATGAGTTATTTAATATGTTAATGAGAACTGTTCGAACTTGTTAAATTTAATAACAACAATATCCTTTCAGTTTAATTTAATCTGTTTATATTTTCGTGAACTTAGTCAAAGTAAAAGCGACTTGGTGCGAAAGTTCTAAAACTTCGTTTCAATCTGCATTAAAATTTTTGGACTGAGTTTTAATCAGACGTTGCTTATTTTATCGACTTTGATTTTGTAAAATCAATTGAGCCAATAGCTTAACCTGCTTTCACAGACAAACGAATCAGTTACATATTAGTAAAGTTCTAAGTATCTATAATGTATTTGCTTATAATGTCGTTTTTTTACTCTCATTTTCACGTTTAATGGTTTTTGGAAGACTTCGCAGAATCACTAGTTAAGAACTAAAGATTAGATGAATAATTTACTACTAAACTTATCGAACAAAGGGCAATTTTTAACTGACACGCAATTATCTATGCCAAATTGTAACGTTAAAATTAACGTCAATATCTACTCTCATTATGAAAAGCCGGCGGCCACGTGCGCCCCAAAATTACCCCTACCCAATAGAGTCGTATTATTTTATGACAGCCTACCACTGGTCACCGGTAAATGTAGGCAATTGAGTGTCATTATAGAGCGGCTGTGGGCCCCAATAGCCGAAGTTGGGTGTAATTTACGAAATCGATGCATTAAATGTTAGGCATGAGGCAAAATAGGTGTTACCATGATAGTAAGGTATAACAGTGTTGAGAATTATCGGACGTGTAGGTATCAAATCGTGTACCCGATGACTGTTAGATTAATCGTTTGAGTAATTTTATTGTCAAGAACTAGGTTGATGAAATGCTCCAGAGATCAATTCGTTTTTAAAGTCAAGCTCAATGGTGCATTCGGTAGTGACCCTGCCCCATGCGCCAAGAGTTGTGGGTTAGATCCCCACCCAGGACAAATATTCGTGTGATGAATACTTGTGTTTGTTCTGCGTCTGGGTGTTAATATCCAATATTTAAGTATATATTTGCAATACCACTGTTGTTTCTGATATCCGTAACACAAGTGCTTAAGCTACTTACCTCGGAGTCAGATCAATGTATGTGATGTAGTCTGATATTTATTTTTAAAAAAAGTCACATATCATTCAGATGGGTCTTTAATAGAAAAAATGTAGCCATTGGCCTTCATTAGGACTGTAAAGAAATATACATACCTACATATATCGAGCATCTATTTATCATACAATACAGCGTATTTATATTTTTTCTTCCAAAGGAGATTCGAGGAAGACAGCTAAAGTTAAAATAGGTATCATCATTTTCGCAAAGATTTCCGCGGAAGCCCGAATTCGGCGTCGCGCCCAAAGAATGACTACCGTGTCCATGAGATATCATCATGGTATAATTTCCTATAGATTTCATGGTATGGTAACAAAGACTCTAATACAATAATGCTAATTTATACGTTTGTCGCTATACAATGTAATGAAAATAATTGGATTTACTACATTGCGTGTGTAATAAACCCGAAAATAGGTATTACAAAACTATTTTGAATATAACTACGTGTTCGCGATAACGAGTGACGTGTAAAATTATTTGGGTACCTATTTTGTGTTGCTTTGCACGATTTGACGAATGCGATAAAAGCGATCGACGAGCGAAAAGAGGTTTTTATGGTTTTGGTAAAATTATAAGCTGTATTGTTTCATTTAAAAAAGTTATGATATAAATTCCTTGGTCAAATTATACAAAAGTTTTAAGATTTACTTTTGTATATCTGATAATGTACTTTTTTGCTTGATATTGTCTTTTTATCAATTAAATACACTGTGCGCTATAATCTTATCAATGTGAAGTTATCATTAACAAAATAAAGTAATGGGTACATCTATATAAACGTCACGTAAAGAAAGGCATTGTATTAAAATTAGAAGTTTTCTACAACTTTCTTAAGGTGCGTTTAATATCGAAGAAATGTTAATTTCCAGTCGTACGTTTGCCGTTTTCATATAGGTATATTTTAAGGATTTTATTGCTCACGTGTGTAATTTAAAAGCAGGTTTATGAAATGGATTTTGTGATATAAAAAATGGTCCTACTAATATCATAAATGGGACAGGTTGTATGGTAGTAATATGCTTTGGCGAAAGAAAGAGTAGGTAAGGTAGATTGGAATAAGTTTAGGTTTAGCATAGTTTCGTCAATTTGTTGATCCAACCTAAACAGTTTCACTTAAAACTAGACCTTTTATGTACTTCCTTATTCAATTCTGATGTTCACAAGAACAAAGAAGGTAGAATTCGACTTCGTAGTAGTAGTAGTCGTGAAAAATCATAAAACCAAAGACCCAATTTTGTTTAAAAATGTTCTATAATACCACCCACTGTGTTATTGCGAAACTCAATACAAAAAATCAGTAAAAAGTTTAACGAATAAAGCCTCGTTCGCGTTTCAGATGTATAAATTATAATTGGTTTGCCGCGTAATTTATGCACACGAGGACGATTGGAGGGCTTAATTAAGAGCTCATTGTTATTGTCACAACGTCCCAGCCGGACTATAAAACCGTTTTATATAGCGCATTGCGAAAAATTTCCACTGCCGAATGGACAGGTTAATTGTGCTATTTTATTTAAATTATCGGGAAAGCTACAAATGGAGTGTGTTAAAATTTAATCATGATCTTAGTGACGTTAGGTCTAGTTCTTAGTCGGGGTTTATTTGTATGATAAATCTAGATAAGTACTTTTTTTTTTAACGCGGGGAATGCATTAGGCGCCTTTACGCCGCCCTGGGGAGGACGGCGTGGTGTGTGGGATTCCCAGGGCCCTCCGAAAAAGAGAACCCCTCTCCGGCCAAGATGGAGTGGCCGGGGTATACCCACTAAACCCCGCGGCACCCTTCGTCGCCAGAGTGGTGATGCTGTGAGATCCACGACAAAAGTTACCACAGCATCACCGGCGATGGCCTGCCGTAAGCGGCGGGCTCCACTTGCTCCCTAGCGGGGAGGCTTACAGAGATGGCTAAAGGTGCAAGTCCATCCCTGTTCGGCTGTGGCGAAGACATGAGCAATGCAGGTGGAGGAGCCCCTACGCCTACCACCTGCCGGTCTCCACCAGAGAGATTAGTACCTACCTATATCCAGTCTCGTATTTATAATAAAGCAACTGCTATCGAATCTTCGTAATAACTGACTTACTGACTGTTTAGTTCAATACGGGACCTAGACAAAATGGATTATGACATTCAACTACAGTTATTGGAATGTACAGGTTTCATCAGGACGTCTTTCTTTGCTGCCAATATAGTGGTATACAGAATGAAATGCTCACAACTAATCCAGATAGTTTTTAAAATTTTTTACATTAATATTTCTCTTTAAAAATACCGGTTATAAGTTTTTGAACAAACTTTAATACAAAGACGCTCTACCGGGAATTGAACGCGAGACTTCGCAATAGCGGTACTTTCCCCTTGGGATATCGTTGCAATGTGAAAGGACAACAATGCAAAGGAAAAGGACAAAATGGACGGGCTATAAAGTTTTCCATCTATTGATAACATTTTATCTCTTTTAATACCATATAATATGTGGAATAATTTTCCGTTTGTAATTTTTTATTCGGATCTGGTTCAAACAAAGGATTGCCTTTAGATACAGTTAAAAAGCATTTCCGATATCAAGCTGAGTCCATAAATTTCCTTTTAAAGATTCTTCTTTATTATTTCATTTCTATCATGAGTGTAGGGTCTTAAAACGTATTGTGAAATAGCTTTTTGTATATATTATATAAGTCTTCAGGATAAGAGATTACAGTCGTTATTGTTTTACTGCATTCGTTACGCTAAATACAAAAAAACTGAGCTAAGAAAATAGAGTTTCTCAAGCAAAATCTTAACTACATCATATATTGAATTAGAAGAAAAACTGTCGAATGTTATTAGAAAAAGTACAATTAACAAAACAAAAAAATCTAAGTACGCGAAAGTTGATTAGTAAAAATGCATTTAGTTAAATAACATCACGCCCATAATCCCCGATGGGGTAGGCAGAGTCAAAGGGGCAGTAAGCCCATTTAACCACATTAAGTAAAAAATAAGACTAGTCTGGGTTATATGGATACCCGATACACCATTAGTCACCTTTTACGACATGCTAGACAAGAAGCACAGTTGGCACATTCTTTTTAAGTCCCAGACCAACAATACATACTGAAATAAATTTTGGGAATTTGCCGTATATTTTTGGTTCAAGTTTTCTGTTATAGCCTCATTATCAACCTCACCCGAACCGATTAGCCAATATGCTGACGTGTAAATGTAAACAAAACAATGAGTCGCTAATTCACCGCCCTCGCGTGACGTCATAAGGTGTGGTCCGCAGATCCCGTAATTACAACAATACGGAGAACAATGCATTGAGACTTTGAGAAACAGTCGATTGGAGGGAACTTTATTTGTCTATATCTGTGAAAACTGATCCTAATGCTAGTCTTTTAAAAGTTTTTTTAAGTATCTGGGATTAGTCGTAGATCTTAAGGCACTAAGAAATGTTTGGCTTAAAATTATTTGTATTGTCACTACTATCATAGTTTAAACAATTTATATAACAATATAGTATTTATTCGTTGTATCAGTCAAACTATTGCTACTGCTGCGATCGAAACGGTTTGGGTGACTAGCATTAGTGTACACAAGTCACGATGGAAGCTAAACAAGGGATTAAAAATGTACAATAAATCGTTATTAATGTTACCTAAACAGGGGCTCGAAATTATACAACATGACACTACATTAATAATAAATAAATAAATTCACTAGACTGACGCACCAATTCCCCAGTTACAAACTAAGCTTATGCTTGTACTATGGATACTAGGTGAACGGATAGACATACTTAAATACGTTTATAAACATCCATGACTCGAGTACAAATGTCCATGTTCATCACATGAAACATTTGCCCCTAGCGGGATTCAACCCGCGACCGTCGGTTTCGTGGCCAAGGTCACTGACCACTCGCCCAGCGGGCCAGTCAAACAATTGTCTGTAATAAATAAAAACATTATAATTTTTATAAGACAATTTTTAAGACTTAATTTAAAATTAAAGGCACAGTATGGATCGGAATTCGTAGATAGCATATTTAATTAAGATACTTATTTGATTGCCTCAATATAAATCTATGTATATATGTATAGTCCTCTTACAGCGTAAACAAATGCGTTCTTTCCCCCAAGCTTAGAGAAAACTTTTTCAGCTGCCATTCTGCATAAGTGCCACTCCAGTTGAATCGTTGCTCTAAGCCTGCAAACGGTGAAGATAAACAGCGGCCTGATAACGCAAACATTTCAAAACAACAAAACATTTCTGCGACGTCGCGGAGCAACTCAAAGGATTGCACGAATAAATAAAGGTAGGTAATATAAATAACGCGGAATTGTAAGGAGAAATTCAACATTAACAATGCAATTGTTTCTCGCCGGTTTGTATTGCGAGGTGTCATTTTATTTTGAATTTTTTGCATAACTTCTGTGTTGCAAAAACGCGGTTAGATTTTTATTCTTTAGTGATGTCGAAGATTGTAGGCCGCTGTTCCTGAAGATTGTAGGGGATTGAAATTATTTTTCTTTACTTGTTTTGATAAATATGATTTTGTATTATGCCATAAAGATTAAGCTCTTAAATGCATGTTGTAGTAAAAAGCCATAAAGGAGATAACCAACGCAATACACGAACTAAGTATTTTATGAGTTTACGGTACTAAAATGTAGGTAAGTCATAAAGTAAAAAAAATCAAACAATATTGCTTTATTTGACAATAACAGCAATTTCTAAATTGTTTTAAATAAAAATGAAATGTGTCGCAGTCAAATTAAATCAGCTATATGCTCACACACACTTTTCTTTGTGTTGTATTTTATTCCGGAATCGTCACTGCAGTGGAAATAACAGACTGCACTGAAAAGCCGACTATTAAATTATACGTACGTGAGCATATTAATAATACGAATAAGGGTAAAAGCGCAATTCACCGGAGCGATAAATAATTAACCCGTCATGAGCCGCATTAATTTTCTATAAACCATTGATTAAGTAATTTCTTTCAGCACAGCGAAAATATAATTTTTCCACGTTCGCGTGTCGTCCAGAAAGCTTTGTCGTGACGCCCATTATACTCGCACCGATACTTGCGTGTCGGTGTATTGTAATATGATTTTATAACAGAGTCGTAATGCTATTACAATAGGCTTAAATTCTAGCCGAAACGTAAACGTCTAATTTTAAGTACACAACGCTAAATTCGAGTTTGTTATGTCCTGCCTTTGTTTCGTTTATGAGGTATGGGGTAAGGTATTTAACTGGATACTAATAATAAAACGTTGAGAAATGGGTGTGGGAACAAGTGTTGCGAGATAGACGGTTTCCTTTTTGTCTAGTAGTTATGAAAGAAAGTGAAATAATAAATGTTGTATCTAAATAATGAACTATTGAGAATGGTTTTTGATTTTTTTCATGTAGGTAGGTTTCATGCAGATTACAGTAAAATATTTAAAGCTTATGATTTTCTCAAAATATTTATTTTTAAACCAGACTATGCGTTTCGCCTGCTTTAGTGTCAACATTCTTCTACACTCTAATGGTTAGTAGCTTCGTAGCCAGGTCCTTCACTAAACCATGCAGCCAGTATTTTTTTTTTTCAATGGCACATTTTTTCACAGTCATGCACAAACTTTTATAATGCCAGTTCGTGACTATCGGTCATCCTTCCTTTGCCGTGTTAAGTGAATTTCCGCTAACACATAAGAAGTAAGAGTTATTGCCGGATTCGCTGTCGAAAGTGCCAATATGATATAGTAGAGCCCTTTATCGGCTAGCAAGAGGTCCGATGGAGAGAAGAGGGTAGATAAGGGCCTGGCCACTCATATTAGTATAAAGGTTGACTCAAGACTGCGTCTCTTATATTTACTGAACTATGGAACACCCGTCCCGTGCCGTCTTTATTTTCAACTAGCTTCTGCCCGTGGCATTGCTCGCGTGGAAAATAGATGAAACATAGCTTATATGTTATTATTATGTACAAGCTATACTATTGTAAAGTTTCATTAAAATCTATACAGTACTTTTTGCGTGAAAGTGTAACAAACATCCTCACATTTACCCATACATACAAACTTTCGTGTTAATAATATTAGTAAGATTGAAAAAAGTCTTATACAAAATTTGCAGTCATTATCTGTACGACGATGAATGAACTACATAGACGTCTATAGTTGTGGACAGGTACAGTTTGTCACTCAAAATACTCTAAGTATTGAGTTTAAACGTAGGTACTTATAAAGAAAAAAAGTACAACAAAGATAGTGATTATTTGATGAACACAAATTATTATACTAAGTAAATCTAATGTGTATGTTTAAAATGTTTGTTTTATTCTATTTTTAATTTATTTTATATATTTTTATTTTTAGGTTAAGCTAATTTAAAATAAAAAAAATAAATCAATCAAAATAAGTTTTTCTATACAGATTAAATTGGTGTTGCACAAAATAGTTATTTTTAAGTCATCAAGTCACTCTCAGTTATGCTTAAAAGATTCGAAAGATTTGAGTCAACCTTTAAGGGTGCGTGAAAATTTTGCACATCCCTGCTTGCAGCGGACGGGGATCATCCTATAATGCATAACCCGCACGTTAGCCCTTGAGGTTTTGTTGACTGTGGGATGCGGGTTTTATGTGTCGGACCGTTAGCATATAGCGAGTGGGTCGAAAAATTATGTAGGCAAAGTGATTTACGTCCGACTGTCGAATAGTCGGGAATGGATGAGTTACAGTATTGAAGCGTTTGATTTTTTTTTAATTATACGTGATAATATTTTTATGGATAGGTGAAACGCTTAGGTTTGTGTTAAGACACTGCTAAAATATATTTTCTAGTGATAGTCAGTATATCACCCATAGAGTTAGGCCACAATAACGAATCATTGACATAGTGTAAAGCTTCAATTATTATAATTTAAGTAATCCGGCCTATATTCCAAAGTTCATTTAAGCATTACTCTAGTAACTAAACTTGCGCTCAGATACATTCATACATACATACATACATATATAACTTCACGCCCGTAATCCCCGAAGGGGTAGGCAGAGTCAAGGGGCAGCAGGCCCCTTTATCCACATTCAGCCAAAAATAAAACATGGCTGTGTTAAATTGAAAATTGTGAAAAAGTAGTGACAAGTGGCTAACTCGTGCGCTCAGATGAGCTGTAAGTGTATAATAATATTGTCTTTTTATGACTGCTGATTTATATATATGCCCATATGGTAAACATTAATCAGAATCAAATGTGAAATATGTTTATCGAGTATTCCCAACATCGAAAATGCTCCACACTGTGTAGTCAGTAAATTAAGCTAGAATGGTTATCCTTCTAATACTCGACCACGACGTTCGTAGCTTAATCGCCATGGACTATAACCATTATTGCACTGACCAATGCATAAACTATTCTAATCTCAAAATCTTAGAGTAGTATTGAGAATCCACCTGTGCGTTATATATTTGTTATTCTCACTGTAGCGATAATAAAAAATGTATAAGTATATTAAAACAGAAACAAAAAAGTTAAAAAGGGTAATATAATTAACAGTTACTACATATATTACCAGTCCCATTAAATTACAAACGTTTATATACTACATAGATGGGAACAATCATAAAACGCCAAATAGGGTTAAAATAAATTAATCAGGCTTCCCCAAACACAAATGGTAATAAATAGCGACTGTAAAATCGGTAGGATTAATACCTTTATATTCATTTGAGACAAATAAATTGACATTGAAAAAGCTGTGTTTGTTCCCCATTTTCCCTAGGGACAAACAGGGGTCCCACCTACCCCCAAACTGCACCAATTAGTGGTAAAAGTGTGCAGCGGAACCACGCGTTATCTAGCCCTCGGGGAATTGGGGTCTGTTGGTCCCACGTGGTTTCTAATGGTGTTTCTTTGCTTTGAGGGCTGAGGGTTTTACGTGCATATGGACTGCTTGTTAAGCCAATAAGCGAGGCGAGATGAAGACTAACTAAGTACCTTTAAGTTTATTATTACTGTGTGGGGAAATGGTACTTCGATACAATGTTTCATTGCGGAACATGAAATTGGCATTAGTTTTATTTTTAGCAAACAAGTTTTTTGTTGTAATTTATTTGTAATGCCTGTTTATTTTTGTATTTCAATGGCAGTTTATTCGTGTTTCCTATTCCACAAAAATATTTTAGTCTCTGTATTGCAGTTAAGTTTCGTCATATAAAAATCATGTGCTGAGCTCTAAATTCTGATTAGGGACAAAAAAAGAAGTTGAAAATAAATAGCTTCTTAGTATGGTATTGAAGTTGGTAATATAACAATTATTACCTAATTGAAATGATCGAACCAATTTCCATGTTATACTTATGGAATTATTGCTGAATAAAAATAAAACGTTGATTTTCTTGAAGTCCAAAAAACTCGTTTAATGTTTTTAAAGAAGAGAAAATCTCTAGTTATATGTCGTGTAATTTACCACACGAATAATGACTGTGTAGATTATCCCAAGCGTCCAAAGCCTTAAAACTGTGCGGTACTAGCAAAGAACGATTACAGTTCATAAAAATGTGTGTTCAAGATTAATTGGTGTTAGGACAGATTACGTTTCATGGCACAGGTACTTAAGTAAATAAATTCGGTATCCATCATTAATCTTTTGAATTTATAGCTAAGAACTTCGTCGGGAATTTAACTAACGCGTGCGAGGGCGGCGGACATATTTATTGCCTACAAAGATAAAAAGGAAAAAGATAAAAAATGAAACGAAAGTGTGGCTAGTTTTTTACGTTTCGGGAAAGATATCTGAATGGCTCGTTTTATTAGTTCTTTTTTAATCAAGACGTTGAAAGGAACGCAGTTATCCTGTCAACGGCGCGTGTAATATTTTTATACGAGGTGTGTTCAAAATGTTTTTTAATTTCTTTATCGACATCTTTAATCTTTTTCTTTGTACGGTAATATTTAACATATTTTATCTAGTTGTTCTCTCAACATCGGGGTCAACCGGGTCCAATTATTGTACAGTAAATAAGGAGTACTTTATGTAACAACTATTGCCGCTTATGAAAAGTGTTATGTATCTTTAGACCTTCCGCAATATGTAGGAATACTAGGAATCCACAATACTTGTGTTTAATCATCGATCCTTTTCTTGCTCGCGGTAGAATTATTTTACTCTTTTAATTTAATATCAATACGTTCCTAACGTAAGCTTTACGTTCCATAGGATTCTTGAATAGAAAGACAGATCATTTACGACTTATTAAATTTATTATAAGTCACATAAGTAAAATTGTTGAATTCTCGCAGGTGATAAGGCTTTACAAGTTATTTAATTTATATTGTACTTATTTAATCGTCTGGGATAATTTAAAACTTTTTAAATTGACGTCGAATGGCTCTCATTTATGTACCTGGCCATTGAATATTCGTTTGCATTTTTTTATGGAGTAATTTTCGCAACTTACTTCTCTCAGATCAGGTTCCAAGTTTTCATCTCCAGTTTAATTAAAGCGCGAACCTCGGGTGCGAGTAGATTGCTATCATTGACGTTTCTTATTAGTCATTCTCTCCGGCTCTGAAAGAGGAAAACTTCGCAATACTTGACCGAACGAGGAAGGGGAGATCCGCCGTAAAGTAAAAAAGATCCAGAGTAATGAGAATATTTCGAAATGAGGCCATTTCCGTGAGCATCCCTTTAGAAAGGGGGAAAGCGGGAATAAGACCGATATTGATATTTTAGGCATTGTCGGATCCTGGCAGTAAGAGTCCGTTACATAAAAAGAAAAAGTTATTGCGGCTCTGGATTTGAGCGTAGTGTGTCGGTCCGAGGCATCAACTCGGAACCGAACTGTAGGTGGCGTGTCGTCTGACTGAGAGCATTTTACTGCACTCCGGGGAAATTCAGCGATTCCGCCGTAAAGCCGTGTTCACGTTGCGAGTGGTACATGAAACAACAATGAGCCTAGTTCGTTGCACGTTCGTACAAACTTTTGTTGGTCATGCTCTTATTGCGGGCCTTTGAGCAGATTTACGCGCAGTGTCGTATTTTGGAGGATTTATGTTATTTGAGACTGGCAGTGCATAAAACATTCTCTTCTCACTCTCTTCTCTTGTTCTAGCATAGTTATGTGACAATACAGTAAAGCTATTTAGTTTTTTTTTTGGTTTTCTACTCTTGATCTTATTTATTTTAAGAGGAAAACATAATTGATCGGTTGCTACATTATGTTAAGTTAATTTGTGAGCTGAGTCAATTTAGCAAATACTATGTTTTCCTTCGTATTTATTAGTCTAAAATTTGTGTAATTGAATTAATCTTGCGTTAATTTTAATAAAGCTTGCGTTTTTTTTTAAGATGTCTGGCATGATATCTGTTTTGTTTGTCTGTTGTTCTTGTTGGATATGCCATTTTTCAAATTTCCCTTTAAAAATAAGTAAAAGTACCTAAATTACTAACTAACGTTAAAGATCTTGACAAAATGCTATGTTTGACCAACTCACGCAAACACAGAGTGTAGTCAGCTGACCCTGCGCATGAACTAGCCTTGTCGAGGAGTCGTAAAGTACACAACGGAATAGCTTTACGCACGCATACAGACTGCTGACAAGCTCAAGCGGCTGTTCTATTTAATGTTCGACTCTTATCGATGTAGACAAGATAGCTGATGGGATATCAGCCATTCCGATTTGAATTTTAATTCAATGCGATGATTGTACATCTGTGTGGAGTCATAAAGTGGGACTATAACAACTGTGGGATGAGGATTGGTTATTTACTTTTCTTTACAGCAATAATATATGAAAATTGTCAATGAAGAGCTGGTTAAGTTATTCTGAATGTATGGTACTCCGAAATTGAAAGTTCCTTGTACTTGTTTTGACATGAGGAATTTATTTGTTGGCTCATCGTTAAAAAAGCGGTAGATATAGGGGTTCCTTGCTCTGGGAAAGCCGGAAAAACTTATCGACTAAATAAAACACCATCGCTCAAATTACCAAAATTTACTGCAATTCAAGTGAAATAGCAAATTTGAATCCGAATGGATCCATATGGATGAATCAATCAACCTCCTTCTATATTCAGTGGCTTACAAGTCTGTCCATTCTCGTAGATGGTATAAAATAAAAATAAAAGTTCAGTAATTCAACAGGACAAGTTTCTGCGAAATGTGCATCGATGTAATATCCCCTCAAATAAAAGATTTTATCAACATAAGATTTGTTTTGTTGTGCACTGTGAACACAATACTACCTTGCATTTTTCGCCGGGCGAACGCATCGCGCCAAATATTTTACGTAAAAATATCTTGGAACAAAAATTACAGGGGAAGTGTAGTCTCCAAACAATCACAGAGATAGATGTTGGGCTACACAAACAGTGGTGTCGGCAGTCCAGCCCCATTTCGTTATTTCTGGTACGTCAAAAAAAAAAACAAGTGCCAATAAAAAAACAGTGAGTTGTATAATGTTGTTGTTTTATTAATGTTGTTCCAAATGTTTTAGTCCAGAAATTTGTCAATAACTATTAGTAAAGGCCAATCTCTCTCACGACTGAGTTAAAAACATTTGAGAAATCTAAGCCTACCGAAGAACCGCCGAGGAAAAACAAAGATAGGGATTGCCATTTATTAGCCGTTTTATCATCCATCACTGTCTCTCGTCGTCTAAGTTTCGCATTTGTAGTGACTGACGTTACTTACTCGATGACATTTTGCTATTAACGTGGCAGTTTAAGAACCTTTTGTCTTTGATTTGTTGCTATTAAGTTTAAGCGCCTATTGTCTTTCCATTGGTTTGATTTATTAACAAACTGTCAGTTTAAAAAAGACGAAAAGCGTAAAAATGTGGTAATTGGTTCCATGTTAGACTGGAATTTAAAAATAATGTTGGTGTCAACTGTGTTTCTTGTCTAACATTTCGTAAAAGGCGATTAACGGATATTGGTTTTGATCGTGTAGGCGATAACCTAGCTATTTTTCGCAATTTTCCATCTAACCCAAATCAATTTTATTTTGGCTAAAAGTTGTTGAAGTTGAAGATGCTTACTCTTCTTAGACTCTGTCTATACTTTCGGGGAATGTATGTGATAGTATGTGGCAATGAGGGTTTTTACAAATACAAAAACCGCCAGATTGCACGAGGGAGTCTCGTTATTTTATCACTGTCACTATTGGCTCTTTGTCTGACACGCCGTCAGCATGTCAGTTTGTGCTGAAAACCTACCAATGAGGAGGGTGACAAGACCGTACGTTACAGTTACGCCATCTATCGGATGTTTTAATTCAAAAACCCTCATTGAAAAAGTACTAAAGAGGCCGAAACCGCTCCCGTGACAGCGGAAATTTTTCATTCTTTTTAACTTTTGTGTCGCGCGGCGGGAGTGTACACGATCGGTTTTATATTCGGGGCCAATTCAATCGGTTTTTTCATCGGCAGTCATAAGTTTCTGTCAGTATCGGCACGATGATGTGCGGTGGTTCATTGTAATATTTTGTTATTTTGTTATTGTTGAATTTATTTTAAACGATATTTTCGGTCACATATTATCATTTCAATCACGACTGTATGTTGTTAAACAAATCAAACTGTATGTGTTCCGGTGGTGGTCTTACTAAATCTACAAATCACGTTGCAACGTTATTTATTATTTCTCTAAATAATATCGAAATCGATGTTCAGATGTTTTTGATTTGGATTTGGAATAGACGTCGCGAGGATTGCTTAAAAAAAAAATTATGAGTGGGTTTGCAGATCCAAATAGGTGTTTGTTTACCCAGACCATGGCTTCCGACCACACGTAGCAAAGTTGCTATAAAGCCATCACCGTTCTTTATGACCACTATACTATCTTACAACATTATGTGAGAAATAATTTAAGTTTATACCTACCGTATACTTTTTACGGGGCACCTAGAAAATTCAATTTACCGTGTGCGCTCTGCATGGGGTATGCTGTGTTACTGAGTTATGCGTAGTTGGACTGGACGGTTGCATCCGCTCTTATTTGTCCGGGTGCACGGTAGTGCGCCAACAAGTTCAGAAAGGCCTCGCTGGACCATGCATAAAACATCGGATTACTGAATCGGGCTTTTGTTTTAGGAGTCTTTGTAGAACCATTTTTCAATTGGGCAGTCTTACCTGTTTGGTAGTCTAGATTTGTGAAGGAAGAGTGTAAATTTTATGAATGTAAGTCTCCAAGAAACTTGTAGACATTTATCTTAGGATTAGAAATTATAACAATTGTTCAAGTAGAATTATTTTGCTTTAATATACATCTTATCTTACAGTTTTGTTGATAATTTAAGAATAATATTAGATTTTCAAAGCACCTGTAATATAATTTATCTTTGGAATAATATCACTGATATACTACGATTATAAGGTACTTTGAAAGTAGAAATAGAACTTGGCCGTTTTTCTGTCCGTTTCGGTAATATTCTACAGAACTATATTATATCTAATATTTCAAATCAATTCTTGGCCCTTTTTAATAATATTTTTGATAAGTTTTTATTGTTTAGCTGTAGTATCTATATGTTTGTGACTTTTTATTTACGACAATATTCTCTATAAATGAAAGCTTTAAATTGGTATGGTGGGCAGTAAAATGTATCTCGTTCGTCATTGACTACTGTTATCCGACTGTGTTCAATATTCATCTTGATGTTTGTTGAGTATTTGAGTAGATTTTATGACCATACTAGATATACATCTAGTATATAAAAAGAATATTCGATGAACTTTTTTTACGGAATCATAAAGATGATGACTAGAACAGAAACTGAAATCAGACGCTAAAGCATAAAATGCCTTGATAATGCGATTGGAGTATTTTTTTTAATGTTCACCAGTATCTACCTAGTCGCCTAGTATATATATTTTTTTTATTATTAGACATTAACATTAAATGGGTAACATATTTAAAGATATTATGTTATATCGAGTTATTTCACAATTTTCCATCTAACCTAGCTAATTTTTTAGGGCTCAATGTGATTAAAGGGGCCTGCTGCCCCTTTGACTCTGTCTACCCCTTCTGGGATTATGGGCATGATGTTATGTATGTATGTATGTTTATCGAGTTCATCCTATAAATATTGTTATGCAGCTTACCCAAAATCCATTGCCTTTTCTCAGTGTTACTTTTGCCAAGCTAAGCTTAACTACGATTGGTCAAGTGGTTTAATAATAATAATAAATTCTTCAGACTGGCTCACCAATTCCCTAGTCCCAAACTAAGCTTATAAGCTTCTGCTATGGATAACTAGGTGAACGGATAGACATACTTAAATACGTTTATAAACATCCATGACTCGAGTACAAACATCCATGTTCATCACACGAAATATTTGCCCTTAGCGGGATTCGAACCCGCGACCCTTAGTTTCGTGGCCAGGGTCTCTGACCACTCGACCAACGGGCCAGTCAAATGTTACGCTTATTTACTCGACGAGCACTATCTACGTGTTTTTTAATTTCACAAGCCGCGTAATAAATAGCTAGGTCATAATTAATTCGTTAGCGAGACGATGTTAATCTATGGGGGTCCTTTGTCATACGCCTGTGGCGCCCCGCCGAGGCGGCTCAGTCAAACTGCTCGTCTCATTAAAACACACTTATGGATTGCTTCATTATCATAATATGATTAAACTCAACTATGTTATATAGGTTGTCTAAGGACTTTCGTCTGGAACGGTAATTGATGGGCTGACACAGATGTTTGAAGATATTTATGTCACTCACCTTTCTTGCTATATATCCTGTTTTTAATCGGGGACCAATGATGGTCTATGATCATAGATTTAGCAAGCCCGGTAAGAACATAACCCTTAGATTGGTGAAAGTTTCATTTATAAATAAACTGGATTATGGCTACACATCCAAAGTGATTTGATATGTGCTGGTTTTCTTACTATGTTTTGCTTTATCAACGGTGGTGTGTGGTGTTCCGTACACTTTATCGTGCTCGGATTTTAACCAACAACGCGCGTGTGTGTACCACCCATTTAAATATCACTGCTCTAAATGATGATGGTTTTTTCACTTTATAGCATTTTATCTTTTTTTGGTTTTATTTTAAATCGAATAATAATAATAATTACCCATTTAGATCAAACTCTCAAAAGGCCTCTACATGTTGGACCCATGTCCCCATGCAAGCCTCAAAGGCCCGGGCTTGTCCCGTGATTGTGCCGAGAGACATCATAATAATAATAAAAATCATTTATTTCTCATCACAAATAGGTCTTAAGAGTTAGGACTTAGTTGCTAATTTTAGATGCATCCCATATTTGTGAGACTGGTGCCTGATATAGGTTTCATAAAGAACCTGTAATTACAGGACACCGGGCCCCTCATGTAGGTCCGTATATAAATAAAATGTCCTAAGATGTAACATACAATTAGTAATCGTATTTTATTTGGTTCGATAATCGTCATATATTCATAGGTTCATCACTATATATTGATCTAGCGCTACTAGCTTACTGTGTAGTAGAAAAGTAAAAAAAAGATCCTAGAAAGATTTTCGAAGAGATTGCATTGAAGCACCATCTTTATTGCTGGGCAGTCGCCGCTGTTTAAAAGTCCAGTATGAAATAAAATACTTAAAATTAAATTAAGTAGTATACACCAAACTTTATTTCGAACGGCACTTTGGCATCTAATTAAAACAATGTTTGACATCTATTAAACATCAGCGAAGCCTATCAAACACTTACACCCACTCGCCCACTAAAGAGTCTCCATAAAGTCGTTATTTAAAATCGTATGAAATTTATTATCTTAATTTACGATTCTAATCAAAAATATATTGTGAACACTCTGTATAATGTAGTAATATTTAAATTTAAATTCGTGAATCGGCCATTTCTTGTAATTAGATGGTCGTAAAACATAATTTCATTATTTTTACGATTGTGTGATGTCTGTTAGCATGTCGTTGCGAGTCGGCATTTTAATATTATTATTTCTGGAAGCACGTCAACACACTATTAAATTTCAATAATTATCAAGATACTATTTAAAGTTACATGTAGCATACTATAATAACTATAACAACTTGAAGAAAACTTCCCCCTACTCAATACCGAGAACCCTGAGAATCAAATACAAAATGCTCATTCCTCCTGGCATTTCTAACACGTGGGCAAATAACAGCGTGGGCAATCTTTTCCTTGACTGGGTCAAGGAACGCTGACTCGTAGTTGTCAACGCTGAGACTTAAATCTCTCATAGATTGTCTATCAGTGACAGTTGTCACCCACTTAACGCTGACACTCTACGTCTAGTGTGCCACGATCCTGCCAGTTTGAGGCCCGTGGCAATTTCATCGGTTGAGGCCTTCGTTTTTATAATATTGCATTTCAGTACTAGACCATTGGAGGGTCCCCCGAGTTCCAGAGACTTCGAGGGCCACTTTTGGGCTGAGGCCCGTGGCAATTTACCACTCCTGCCACCCTACAGTTACGCCAATACTCTTCCTGTAAGTTCAGTTAAGTAGTTCATATACATTCGATTAACAGTATATAATTGCGTTGAGCAAACACCTAAGTAAATACCCCGCAGTAATGTCCATCCAAATGCAATAGTTGCCAAAGCATAATCCAATCCGACCACACAATTAATGGGTCTCATATCAACAGAGTGCGATTGACCGGAACTTTGTGTACGGCCGTTTTAGTTAATTCGGTTCAGATTCCATTATCCGCTCGGTTAAATTCCGCTGTTAGATTAATTAATTCGACGCGGGCGGATGCGACGTGTAAATTACGTAATTATGCTATCAGAACACTGTGTAAGCGACCACTGTGTGTTATGCATTTTGTAATTACTTTTAAGTGATTTTGGACAGGAGGTAAGTCGTATAATGATGTTAATACAATGATGATGGAATAGTCAAGCAGTTTTGCCATGGTCAAGGTTCAGGTAGCTACCAAATTTATCAAGCAGACACGATGGTGTATTCTGTCCTGGATATAAAAAATAGTAAGTAAGTAATCTTTTGTTAACAATCACAGCAACTTATCGAAACTAGAGATTTAATTTTTTTAAATAAGAATTTTCAGATACAAAAAAAGATGTGCATTCCATCAAATTAAAAGCCAAAGCCAGAGAATACAACTACAGCACAACCGTAATTACTCTTCATCGTATTTTGTAAGCGGAACTTAATCAAACCGTATACAGAATCAAACTTTATTCTTCCACAGTTCCATCCTACTGCAATTCCCTGATTGTTTCTCTTAAATCTGTTAACAACTCGAAACAGCTACTTAAACTTGGAGTCCATATCTTTTGTTCTCTAGCATCGAATTATCGCCTTTCAAACTCGGTAAATACGATAAATTGTACAGACTCGAAGTTAGCAAAGCGAGAAAACATCTCTTTAGTGAAACAACAGTAGTAAAAACTCGTATTTCCTTCGCATTCTGCTCTTCATCCTCGGCTTTGTTAGTCCACCGGAACAACGGACCTCTATCACGGCTAGCATTCCGAGCAAACGAGACGATAGGGATGTTCTTCGCGTTTGTCAATTACTGATATCGATGAATATAACTTTAATATATAGTCCAACACGATTTTTATTGTAAATTATTGAGTACTTTGCACATACCTGAATGAGATACACCAGTATCACTTAATATTGTGTGTGTAAATTTACCTACTTAATCTAGAAAAACTGATCATTTCTCTATTGTATAAAGATATCATGTTCAATATTAAGTGCATTGTACAACATACATTAATATCCATATATGTATTTATTGTTTAGTTTTAATGCTAAAGAAAAAGGAGATGTTTTTCAAACATTAATTTGCGTAGAATTACTTTGTTGTTTGTTTCAGAAGTCATAATTGCATAAAAAACCTTAGACTTTATCATTCATTCATCATTTCTATATATAATTTTTTTTTTTTTTTTTTATAAACATAATTTGATGTCACGCCCTATTTAATACTATAGATTGAGGCTAGAACTATCATTATACATCCATCTTAGTACATAATTTAATCCATTCAAATCAAATCAAATATTTTAAAATTCTTCGCCTTCATCGATATAGCTCTTACCTATCCCTATCAGCTTTATTCTGCTTCGTTGGTCCACACTACACTAACATTTTCGAGGAAACTGCGATGTTATTAGGGTAGGTGGCGCTCGCATCGCCGCCTCGGCCGGGCCACGGTATGAATTCAACTAGGAAGGCAATTTCCTCTTTATGACCTGCCGTGGAGAGCGCCAAGTGGCTAGAGTAAGGTGCCCATGATAACAAGTTCCATAATTAGGCACTTGATAAAGAGTTTTCACCTATCTCAGTAAACTAATTTTAGTTTTGTAAATGAAGTTGGGTTGGCGGCCCAAACAGAATGGACCAAAGTTACAGTAGTTATAATATAATGACTTTAGTTGTTTGAGATGAAATCTTATTTAGTTGGAATGACTGTAATAGAGTACCTATATAAAAATATATAGCTTTGCAAGCACCACATGCTCTATACTACGATAAATTATACTCGTATTTACATAATTTATAATTAAACATGATTATTGAAGTTGTATATTATATCATTTTAATTATGTACCTCAAGTTTAAGTTGAAGTACAAGTTAAAACTAAATATGCTGAAACATGTTAGTAGGTAGGTTTTTAACTAAAAAACACTTAATTAAAAAATAGTCCCACTGATCCCCGGAAGCATGGCCACATAATAGTCAACAGATTAAATTTTTCTTTATTCGTCTCCGTCTCGTGAGATATAGCTGCTTGGGGATAATATTTTAATACTGACTTTAACACAGGTGTCTGGAACGTTTTACTTCGGCATCGCACGCGCGGCCCGTGTTATAGATGCGAGCAGTCGGCCAGGTCTTAAAATATAGAAAATATCATCTGTGTGTGTTCGCTATATTGAATACTGAACTTAGCTTCAGAATTTTTTACTGGGGTAAAGCTAGCTCAGGTGAAGCTAAAATGCTTTGTAAAGTGTTGGTAATTGAATTTTTTACTTATGTTTACTGCTTTTTTTCCTTATGCATAAACTGAATGCTGATTATGTAGGATATGTATATTAGCACCTGCAAAACCATCTTTCTGACAATGCACTGAAAACTTATAGAAAAAAAAAAATTGCCAAAGAAATGTAGAATAAAGTTATAAGGTTTTACTTCCATCTCCAATATTGCGTCATGAATATTATCCGCTTACTTAAAAATATGCTTCAAACTTTCCCTTCTTTAAGCTTCAACTCAATCGATATTTTTAATATCAACGCACGAAACCTGCAGTATAGTACATGTTTATACAAAGCATTATTAGCTCTAGCAGACGAAGCAGGATTATTACGATAGCAATAAGGGACGCGACACCTGCAAATATAAAGGGGACGTGCTCTATGGGAAGACGCTGCACTAATGAAAGGATTTCGTGATTAATCACAACGGGGAAGCGTATATTACCGCCATGTGTGTAGTGTTCTTAATGAGTTTCATAGTCAACTGTAAGGTTTATAGTAAGCTGAAATTTTGTTTATGAAATCGTAAATTTTGTTTGGAACTGAGATTTTTTTTAATTTACTTTTTGCTATGTATATTTTCTAGTAGACCTCGATTAAGGCGGGCAATAATGTTAGGAAGATAATCATTTTTTAATAAACGTAAAGTAACTTGCTTTTTGTGTATATTTTAACTTCATGAGATAAACATAGAAATTTGAACTGTTTATAAAATAACTTAAATATATCTGTTAATTGTCTAGTATACATAACACAAGTATAGGTATGTGCTTAATTTGAAACTAGAGAGTTAGTGCTTACGTTACAAAGAGGTATTCGCAAGCAATAAAATAATAACGTGAACTGTGATTTAAGGTTAGTTCCAGTCCGTTGCATAAAAGCGTTTTCTTCGCAAAATTATGCAAAAGAATTCTTGTTTCACGCGGTAGGTACAATCAAAGAAATCGCTCAAGAAATTGGGCTCATTAGCGTTGGAACGACTCTGCGTACTAGGCGATTCCCATTCCCGATAGTGGAACAACGAAACAGTGAGGAATCCTTTCTTTGTTCACCACCACACCACAGGATCTTATGGAATCTGTGAATATGAGCGCTGTTTAAGTAAATTTTAAAACAAAAACATCCCAAGCTTATGATCGCTTTTCAGACGTGCATATAGTTTTTAAAAACAGATAACATGATAGATATATAATGATAACAAATATGCATATATTTGTTATCATTATGCATATTAATGCATATTAATGTATCTTCTACTTTTGGTGCAGTTGGCGAAAATAAATGTCTGTACTCTCAGTTTTTACGAGTTTAAATCTGAATCTGATCTGAGAGCTTGAATAATAGATCTTGCTTGAATTAGAATTTATTCGTTGTAAAATTATGTAAATAACATTAACTAACATAAGTTAAATAAAACCAACCCATAATACATACTGTTCTTTCATTATTATTCCAAATAAAGTGACTGCAATTTGATCACACTTTGATTGAACGGATCTCTTTACAACAGTGGCTTAGAACAGTACCCTCTATTTACAGTTTACTTTACTGCTCTCCGTTCTATGTTGTACTTTTGGGGCGATTCGCTGAATCGCTCCAAGTGCTGAGAGGAGTGAACGAGGTCATTACGTCATACTTTCCCGCCGATGGCGGGATTAGATTGAAATTGAATGGTGCTCTTAACGGGAAATGGGAGACGGCGAAGATCGAGAGCTCGCCGAAAGGAATATATTTGGCAGGTTTTGTAAGATATGTTCATTTCGCAAATGAAGGTGGGGAACCATTGAAATATGTGACCAAGTTTTATGCATAACATTCGCAGGTATTTTCTGTACGTAATTTGTTTTGGTATTTTTTTTCCCAAGTGGAATCTATACTTACTTATACTAATATTATAAAGCTGAAGATTTTGTTTGTATATACATATGTTTGAACGCGCTAATCTCAGGAATTACTGCTTTGATTTAAAAATAAATTCAGTGTTAGATGGCCCATTTATTGAGTAAGGTTAGGCTATGTAGCATCAACCATATACGTCGTAGAAACTACGGGCACAGCTAGTTTGATTCTTAGAGAGTTAGTTCACTTGTTTTTTTCAATTCAAACTCAAACTCTTATCACAACAAATTAAGTAAAAGCCTAGTTTCTGTATTGTTACTGGCCAATAATAAATCAAATCATTTATAGCAATTTCCAAGCAGGTAAAACCAGTTTGACTAGTTCTAGGTGCCAAAGGTTTAAATCAAACCGTCGGACAATAGTAATGATTTGTATTCCTTTAATGTTAAACCAATAGTACATTATTCACAATATCTTATCTACAGTGATAATCGGTAATAGTAAGAATTTACTAACTATATTGATATTGACTATATTAACAAACAACAAGACGTACTTGCATGCATATTTCAATTATATACCTGCGTACTTATTAGAAGATTCGTATACTTATATGTTGACATAACTCAAACGTTTATTTTAGTAATTTTTTTTTGTTTGTTCTAAAACCTTTTCGAAGCTTGTGACTGACTCATGAGTTTTTAATTTTTGCATTTTTAACCGACTTCTTTGCCTTAATTGAGTGAATGTTTTTAATTTCTATCATGGATTTTTTTCCACGTTAAGGCATTAAGTAAGAAACTATTATATGCTAAAAACATATTGCGATAATTCATACGATTTGATTATATTTAGAATAAAATCACGGAATCAGAATAATGTGTATCCACCACCATCCATTTACCCGGCAGTAACTCTTTTCAGCGCCAAGACATACAAATATATGTATCATAAAATTCATATTAATGTCTATAATATATCAAAACCAAAATAAACGTTACACCGCCATCATTCTTCCTACGACCCATTGTCCACAATTCAGCGAGGATACGGGGTATTTCCCTGGGAGCTTATTGTTACTGTCGTCGTAACGACGTCAGGTAATGTGCCGACCAGGTAACTGCCAACCTTTGGTTCAAATATGGCGATATATGCTTGTTTCTTTTGTATTGCGTCTTCATATTGTTAGTAGCAGCAATGATTGGTATTATGAACATAATTATAGCAAAACTCTTTAATACTAGGTGTTTATTTGTATTAGATGTTAGGTGCCCGTGTTGGTCTGAGACTTAAAAAGAATGTGCCAAGTGTGTGGCCTAGCATTTCGTAAAAGGCGATTAATAGTATATCGGGTTTTGGGTTTGTGATTATGTAGGCGACAAGCTAGCCACTTGTCACAATTTTTTTATAATTTTCCATCTAAGCCAGCCCAGTTTATTTTTTGGCTAAATGTGCTGCCCCTTTGACTCTGCCTACCCCTTTGAGGATTATAGGCGTAATGTTATATATGTATGTATAACGTGACAAGTAGGTACATTAATATATTTAAAAATAAACCATATTTGCAAAATATTAACAAAATAATATATAAAATTCTACTCATCATTCAGAACAATTCGGTTTTGTGTATAGCACAAATTTTATAAAATAAAAAGCTGCTATTTATTTTTATGACAGATTATAAAATTCTTATTTCAAATCTTTTATTCCAGCCAGTATATAAAGTAGGACCTATATTAAAAACGTGCTCATAATAAAATTGTAGGTACCGGGTTTTATAATGATTTAACATATTTGTGGTTTGGCTCTTCTGGTTTTACCACATTACTATATTAAGTAACAAAGAATAAATATCTTAAAAAAGGTTATCTCAAAGCCCTAACTTAGCTATATTAGGTGCTCCTAACCACTACGATATTGGAGGTTAAAGATCGCCAGAAGACAGAATCACTTTCCACCGACACTCCTCATATATCAGTTTCACCGGACCAACTTGAACAAACATTTGTCCAAACCGGGCCAAACGCAATGAAAGTAAATCTGAACTATTTGTCAGACGGAGTGCGGGCACGGCATCGGGCGTTAGGTCGATGGGACCGTTCGGGTGTATCACGAACTTCTCTCTGACTTGGAAAAATGCTCCTGTCGGTCCTTAGAGATTTGGGTCGGCTGTCTGTTATACGGCGCTGAGGACCTGTTATGTGTTTTGTTATTATTGCCGCTTCTGCTGATGCTGACAGAAACGGACGAATTGTTAACCATGTCTAAAAGATGGGCATTCCAGAATGGTTGTTATGGGGTACTTTTTTTTATGGTGTGATAGATTAATTGATTTTGACTCATTAACATTCAATTCCTGCTTCAGATTTTATATTATCTTTAATACTGATATTCTTGTAATTAATTAATATGTAATTAATAATGTAATTATGTAAATTGGAGCTTTTGTAAATTTATATACATATTATATATTATATATGATTGAGTGATTAATGACTTAATATTGTATAAAGTTTTTTTTATTTAATATTTTTATTAAATTAAAAAAAAAATTATGTGGTCGCACGTTGGACTTAGATTAAAAAAGAACTTACCAACTGTGTTTCTTGCTGTAAATTGTGATTAATGGTGTATTAGGTGAAGGGTAGATGAAAATGTAGGTGACGAGAAAGCACTTTATCACTACTTTTTGCAATGCCCCATTTATTTATTATTCGAATTCAAGTCTTTATTGGCTGAAACTGATTTAAGACTTTAAGCTCCTTGGATTTTGAATACTCCTCGCAATGAGCATGGAGTTTAGTTATTGTCGTTATACTGGCTTTTACAGTGGCTAAAACTTCTCAATGATGAGCCGCGCCGTCTCCTCTGGGAGTGTGTACCCATTTGGCAGATACGTCGCGAAATACTAAAACAGAACACCAAAAAGCATTACGATTATTTTGTACGCTGTCACTCCGACTTCGCTCTCGGGGATAACTAAAAGCGTAGCAGTGTTTCGTTCGTTCGTGTTGGCTGATAAATTATTCCGACTTGGGTTTCTGTGTTGAGTTGTTCTTTGATCTAGCTTGCTTACTCGTAGCTTTAAGGCGTGGCCTACTTTGAGCAGAATACTGAGCGTTCGGAAGCTCTTTCTTGATTAATGAATAATATTATATGTTAATATGTCAATTTCGAAGTTTGATTTTATTTTTTGGACACTTTTAAAATATAGCTATAAAAAATATAGCTTCAACTGCTTTTTTTGTTGTTATGAAATTGCTTGAGTAAAACATAACCGATGGATACTTTGTTAAGAGTAGTAAAAATTTAAGATGCGTTTTATCGTATCAGCGAATACACGACAATGTATAAAGTGCGTGCCGCTTTGGGGTATCATAATTCAATACGAATTTTCGGCTGTTCGTAATAGGGACCCACATTTTATTCCTACGAACAAGGGTTAGCATTATTGTTTACGTTATGCGAGCCTCCGGGCACAATTCAGCTGAGTTATGGCTGGTCACCCCTTTGGACGTACGCAGGTGTGGGCGCGCCTTTATATATTTATTGGTGATTTTATTAGCTGTGTTTAGCCAGAGGGTATAAACAATACCATAGCGAAGAGTGTGGTGGCATCGTAGCTAGTTTAATTGAAGTTCGGTAGCAAAAGCAGTATTCGTAAAAAAAAATAAACGTACTCTATTGCATGTATTTTTATTTTCGGAATATTACATAAAATATACCTAGATGACCTCAAATTGTTGATAATACTTTGATAACAGCGCTATTGTAATAAAAAAAACGATTCATCCTTGTTGGGAAAGGAAATAGATATCATATACAAGACAAAGAAATATTGAGTTGCGTTACTTGGGAAATTCTGACAACCTCCACCACTCATTTTATTTAATTTTATTCATGCCCATTATTTTAAACCATACCTACCTGCTCTTCAAAAAATAACTAGCTGTTCCAAATCAACTTGCATACTAAATGTTGCTCGCGATGTCTGGCGAAAAATCCAAGCTCAGAAACTATAGTATGTAAATTTCCAGTCTAAATTCCCTCTCTCCGCAGACATATCGATTGAGAGAGGTGAGGATCAGATAACACCGTCATTGGGGCGGGTGGACATTGCCGCCCTTCGTCTCAGCGGTTGTAGCCCGTAAAAGCGGAACAGTGTAGAACGGGCTTAACGTGCAGTCTGGAATATACATCGTTTGATAGAGGGCTACACTTTACCGACTATGAAATTTAAAGGGCTGCTTTAGTGTAAAATTATGGGCACTGTATAAAATCGAGAGTTATATACATAATAAAGTAATGTAATGTGGTAAAGGAAATGTGGAGGGCAAACTTACGCAATCAGAATCATAAATGTATAAATACGATCCAATTCCGTTTGTACCTACTCTTTCTAATGTACAAGTAAAAACAGTATCTGTTTAGTAGCCAGAGCTTATCCCGTTTGCGAACGGAAAACAGCGTGAGGAAGAAAGTAGAAAGATTACCCAATTAATTATTGACAGCGCCAAAATCATTCAATTAGTCAAATCTAATCACAACTTAATACAATATTTAAAATTTTACATGTTGCACAAAGCATACTAATCACCAAACTAAATTGATAATGATAGTTTGCTGAGTCTATAAATTCACTGTTAGAAATCGGCATCAGATACGAAATTGGTAAAATATACTTATGCAATAAACATAAAATGAAAAGGTTTTAATACCTTGTCGATCTAAAGATTACAAAAGGTCATATAGCACCGACGACGATACTCGTATTGAGAGACAAATTTTAAGACAGGACGCTTTAAGTTCGAGGAGATAGTCTTATTTTCTTTAAGAGAAAGTCTCAGATTTTATTGCATAAACATTGAAAGACAGACACAAGAATCTTCTCAGACAAATTCGCTTTGATAGTAAGGAAGTGGTGTAGTTGAATTATAACTCCATAAAATTCAACAAGCCGTAAACCACTATACAAACAATTTACTCCTTGATGCCATTAAATTATTACTTGAATGTAATAAAAGGGCCATCAATGGCACTTTCATCACTTACTACCGTCTGTGTGATAGATAGGGTTGCCAATATACTTTCTACACTGTACGATTCGCATACACTTCACTAATTCACAGAAAACTTTTCAATACATTAAGAAAAAAATTAAAATTCCGTCTGTTTACATTTTGTTCTTGGTTAAAAAGTCTTACCTCAGCCATATATGTGATAAAATATGTATATATAAACCATTATTTGGATCCAGTTCACATTTGTAAAGAAATGCACGTGCAAAAAAAATTAAATATAATTTTTTTATTGTAAAAAAATGCTCAAGATTCTGAACTCTATAAATGAAATTAACTTTTCAGGAACTTGCAGGTTCTCAGAAATTTCACAGCGACAGTAGGGAGTAAAAGTAAAATTACAAACCTAATTAATAATGGTCATGATAATTCCAAAACCTATCGGTTATTTAGGAATAGATAGTTCCGCACAGATTTTAATACTTACAATTCTGGTCACTGGTTGTAAGAGACCAGTCGTCTATCCACCTCGTCGCGGAACTACCCACGCTGCATTTTCTATCAAAGGGTCTTGTAAATATCTATTTCATTTTTTGTTTTTATTTCATAATCGAATAAATGCGATACATCGTTGACGGGTATTAGAACCAGATCAATGCGGTTTATATAAACCACTGTTAAAGCCTCTAAGCTTAATTAGTAGTTTACAAACTTCAACATTTTTTGTAGTACTAAAGGTGATACGATAATGCGATATATACAGGCACAGTCGCATCACACTGTTACGAAGATAATTTTAATGTGGTATTAACAGTTTCGCCAATATTTTAGCAGACTCGACATGAACGACTTCAACTGAACATTGGCAACCCTACGAGTGATAGCCAGTATTTATGACCGTAAGATAAAGGACCAAAACTTGTTCATTGGTTTCCCATTATCCTTAATAAGTATGGATTAGAGGGAGGCCGGAGACCGCACCATAAATTTGTAGGAAAAGGTCTTTATAATGGGGCTTCATTATCTCATTTTATGAATCAGGTTTCGCTTGTTCTCTGATAAAGTATGTTTTACGGTCCCGCGGTTCATATATTATGGTGTAATTACTCTCTTGAGATATAGTACTCTGTTTGCTCAACTACGTTCACCTGTGTAGTATGCTATCGGGGTATGAAAGTTTTATCGGTGCATTTGTAACAGTAGTGTTAGTGTAGTTGGAAACTTTCTATTACAATAGTTGGCCACGTTTAATTGAACATTTCGGGCTAGTTTTGATTAAAAAGTAAGCGTACGTTTTGAATTATTGATATGATGCCGCCTTTTAATAGGAACCCTATTCAAAATGTCCTTAACATTTTGCAAAATAGTGGTGAATCATTAAATTAACAGCGTTTTTACAATTGTAAATTTTTTTCTTTGTATTTTCTCTTAAATAATAGTACCTACTTAGAGTTGAAAGATCTAAAGGTACGTTTCTAGGGTTATTAAACCAACATTCCTCCCTTATAAAGTGCGCGGCTTTACTATTGAGCTACCACCACTGTGATCAATATACTTACCAATAAGTATAGTATATCCTAAATAAAAATCCCGTACATCGCCAGTTTCGTATATTACCCGATTCTATCAAAGACAAGAAGAATTCCCCACGTGAACCAATTAAATCTCGGTCGCCCGGAACGCAGGTGAACAAATGAAAATATTGCGACGCGAACATTCTTATCGTATTACATTTTTCCTTGACGTCTCTAGCAGTTTTCGCCGACGTCAGGATATGACATTCCTGCTTTGTCGTAGCGAAAAGGAAAATATACGGGAACTTCCTAATTTGATCAGGCTGTAATCCAATTATTTCCGCGTTGGGCCCCTAGCTCATTCCATGTGATATAAGATTTAATTACGGGCGAAAGGAAATTATGTCGAAAAGGTTACTTTACGCGATCGCCGCATTTTTCGGGGTAATGTATTTCTTTTCGATTAGGACAATGTCTATATAATTACCTACTTTTGGGGGAGAATGTTTTTTTTCAATTCGGATCTAGGAGTATCTTTGGTCTTCGGCTATCTTAGTAAGCAAAATAATTATTAATAAAAACTTACTCCAAGCAAATGTTTTGCTATGTTTTTCTATCCTTTTTTTAATTTCGTCAAGAATAATATTGAAAAATGATAACTTATAATTAAAGGTTCACACGGTTGAAATTATAATTTGCCTATAGGTATAACGTATCAAAAAAAAAAACAGTCGAATTGAGAACCTCCTCTTTTTTTTAAGTCGGTTAAAAAGATTATTAAAAAAATAAAAGTTTATCATTTGTAAAACCCCACAAATTTTTAAAATTAAAATAAAATTTTATTTCACGTTGTCATTTACCGTTGTTCTCAAATCTACTCTGGCATTTCTTAAAATGTCAACCAGGGACGACCATTTTGTACAAGGACAAAATTAGAGGGCGTGTCTTGACTTAAGCGAAGCATAATATCTGTGACTGTGAAAGTGGATCAGTGACGGTGGACCCTTATTACGGGCGTCAGTTATCATTAGTTGCGTTCAAACAAATGCTGCGCCCAGGGCAGGGGAGAGGCGCCGGGACACGAACTAAATTATGAACGGGATCCTCTATGAATTTGGATTTACTGGTTTGGTATATTTTCAGGTTAAGTGTAGAAAATGAGGGTGAGTATTTTCGGGGGTAGTATTTCTGTGATTTAAAATATCAAGTATACTATTTACGCGTATGGTGAAAGCTGATTGGCTTGATGGCGCATTCGATAGTGACCCATGCGTCAAGACTTGTGAGTTCGCACCCAGGACAAACATTCGTATGATGAATACTTATGTTTGATCTGTGTCTGGGTGTTAATATCCTATTTAAATATAGGATGTATATATTTGTAATACCACTGTTGATGCTGATATCCGTAACACAAGTGCTTAAGCTACTTCGGAGTCAGATCAATGTATGTGATATAGTCGGATATTTATTTATTTATTATTATATTATATATTTTTAACAATTGATACGGAATATGACAACAATTATTTAAGCACCAGTTAAGGATATTGGATAAAATAAAGAGCAAATTAATGTAAAGGTAACAGATCCGGTCTTTACGTACGGTTAAAACAAATATTACAAAACGTTTCTTTAATTCATGTACATAGTACAATCAGCATAAATAACTTGTCTCGACTTCTTGTATTAACATTTCTGCGCTACTTTATTAGATCCCATTAAAATCCAACACGCCAACAATAGAAACAACTCAATCAAGCGAGTGTTATGCAAATGTGCACCCACACCAAAACCGCGTCTATAATTCACGAAAATTATGACACAGGCATAACGAGAATTCCTATAGTTGCTTATAATTTATTATGCTGTGTACCGAAGCCGCCATCAAGGCAATATGTCAGAGCCATCCACCGGGAAACCGCGGACGTCACCTCCACGTATTAGTCAAAACTCATTGGAGCAACCCTGTGAATTCAGTTCGATTCATCCACGTCTGTACAAAATTGAACTTTATTTATATAGGTATAAGATCTCGTAACGCTTATTCGCGTTACTTCGATTGGAAATTCCACGGAACCACAGATATATCAGTACGCACAAGCCGTCAAATGCGTGGAAACTTGGATTTATTGCTCAAGTTTTACGAAGACAGTATTGAAAGTTTCGAACTTGATTTGAGATGTGGAAACTGTATCAGTAAGTATTTGAATAGATCTCGGCTTGAAATATTGGTCTTGTTCTTAGGGAATACGAGAAAAGCCATTTGTTACTGTTGTAAACTCTTTGATTGGTGAAGTTATGGGATTGGTTGGTGGAGTTTTCATTTACTATTGGAGTGAGGCTTTTTGAGTTATAGCTAGGTAAATGTGAGAATATTTATTGCGACAAACAACATTACTATTATTTATATTTGTATCTATTATTGGTAAAAGTACAAGTACATCTTTGGCAGTTGATGTTACACTGGTCACAAAATAACATTTAAACGAAAGTAATTTCTTATACAAAGTAATATAAAACAATATTTGCGCTTTAAGTATAGTTTGATATACTATGTATGTGACAAAATAAAATTGTATATGACATTAATATTGGTATCGTTATTGAGAGTAAGATGGTGTTAATTTGAAATTCAGACATAACTATTGATAACGGAGTAAATAAAAAATTAGAGCAATTTCGATGAAAATGCCCTAATAAATAAATAAAATGATCATAATATGTTTATTATTGATCATTACAAGGCAATTTAGAAAAGTTCATTTCCAAAATTATTCTGTCTGAGAACCAAAACTCCTTTGGCGCCTCACAAAAAGCATGGTAATTCAACACGATAAGTTATTTCTTCGGCAAGTATTTATTCTATTTCCTACCTAGCGGCACTGTTTGTGCAATTTCCTTCAAGGCATACCCTGATATTGCTAATAAGGCGGCAAAGTTACGGCCACGCGCGCTGCATAATGTGAATTAAAATAATCTTACTGAGCTTAAACACGCAACGGATGTCATACCTAGTCATGAAATTATTCACGCTTTAGTTAATGTGACTCTAATGTGTTTAGTCTCGGGAGGCTAAAGCTGTAGACGACGCTAATTGTATGAAATGACGCATTACATATAAGGTAGGTAATATGAATCTTCTAGGTATTTATCTCGAAACGTATATATTCAACTCATGTAGCTCTTTATTTTAAAGTTTTGGAAGAATTTTTTTATTAATTGTTGAGTATTAAATAGCATTATTTTAGTTTATCTCTATCACTTAAAGCGTATAAAATATGATATACTTTATTGAATTACGTACCTACGTAATAAAGTACCTACTTTATTAGGTATCTGATCGAATCAAATTTTATACTTAGGTAATTTATATACGAGTAGACTAGGCAATATCTTAATATAATAAACTATGTGTTGCCATGTTGCAATAAATATCTGATACCTTAATATATAGATAATATATATCTATAGTATAATCTAGTTATAATATATATCTAGTTATATCGCTTCGGTTGGAATCAACCGAAGCGACTACATCGACACCATAAAACAAAACCAATCAGCCGAAATACCTTCTCGAACTTACCAGTATACCTTAAATCGCAATTGGATCACGTAGTCACTTCATTTCCCGAGATCCTCATAGTGTTTCCAAGTACCACCTCGAGGCAGGTACCCCGAGGGTGCCGGGGTAATTTATGACCCCAGATAACGAGGGCGAGTGGTCTTATCGAGTTCCGTTGCTCTTTTTACCCCGGCTTCCTCTACGCTTTTTCCACCGGCAAATCGGCTATTACTGATGCGTTATCGAGCGAAGACAATCGTTGATTAGATGGTCTGTCGGCTTATTTCTCGGCCTGGAAAATAGAGGAATTGATAAAAAATTAGGGTCGTTTGCATAAGAGGTAGCTATTGTATCTTTATCGATTCGGGTGCCATTGAGAATCAGAAATAAATTTTCAATTAAGAATTAGGGTTCAAAACGTCAAGCTAAACTTCAAGTTGTCCAAACATAGATGTGTTAAAATTAAATAGCGTTTAAAAGCACAGTATAGTAACCATTATCACTAGAAACATTGAGATATTTGTGATTTGATTTTGCCAATGTCATATATTGTAAAATGTCTACAGATTATTCAAATATTGAAAGTTATCTCTCAAATGTGATCAGCCAGGAACAACTCCCATGAAGTAAGGATGAAGCAAGTTCCTGTTGATAAAAATAAAATCGTTTATTTACTGCAAGCTCACAACTTCAAAACTCCTTTACCAAGTGCTTTTTACTTCTATGTACCTTCATATTTCGCTCAATTTCAAGTTGCTTGGCTCCAACCAACCTATTTTATCATTTAAGGACCATTGGAGACAAATAAAAAGCTTATTTTCTCGCTTGTTCACGATATATAATGTGCAGTCGTTTGTACTAGTCTTATTGGTATCATTTATTATTTTTTCGACTGTGTGAAAATAAATAATGGGATCGTTTCTCGCGGGCCTGCCGTTCAGGAAATGGGCGCTATTCTTTAGGCGACGGCGCCCTGATTGGCGCCTCTTGTTGTAGCAGCTCCTGCTGGGTTATGGGATGGGCGAAATTGCTATATTTCATGTCGCCTTTTTGTATTGGAACTGGTGCCAGGATTTAGGTTATGAATGTTGGAAATAGTGTTATTGTTCTGTTTGGAGGTTTAGCTGTATAGTATCTTTTTTGTAAAAACATATTATGTGTACTTAACTTAAAATTGGCCACTGACTTTAATTACGCGTTTTTATTTTTTTACTTTTGCTACATCTGTTATCTGTGTTAAAAGTGGTTTGTAGTTTAATTATATACAAGAGCAGTGAAAAATTATAATCAGAGCATATAAAAGTTCTGGGCCACGCCCTAGATTTTCAAATAATTCTCAGTTCAGATATTGTTATGTAAAAAAATTGTATTGTCTTCCTCATGAAAACCTGCACATTTTAATATTTTTCTGGTCAGTTCCGACGACCCTTACATGTCGTAAATACATCATAACTGTAAGTCATGTTTTCTCAGGCAACCATCAAAAGTTAATGTGAATTTAGGCATGTCTGTCAAACAGAAGACCCGTCAATTTAGGGTCAGACGTGTCCGTTGAAGGATAGAGCCGTAAAACGGTCCGACGGCAGGTGTGCCGAATGCGCGATCTGTAGGTACGTGACTTGACGGGACGTGACGTATGAAATCTTAATGCTTAACCGAAAATATCCCGACGAGAAAATTTGCAGGGTTATCTTAAAGCGCTTTAGGGCTAAATATATCCTTAGATGAAAGAGGTAGAGGGTTTCTTGGAAGTAAATTGTGATGTTTGTTCGATAGGACTGGCTCTCTTAACAGATAATGAGAGATGATATTCTGGTCTCTAAGGTGGAAAGTTCATAATCGATTCGAATTATAGTTTTGCATTCTGATTGATTTAGTTATCGACTTTTAAATGGCGTTATTTAAGGGCGTCAAGTGCAGATAGCTATTAACAATCAATCGATATTCTCAGTATTTTGTGCCAAATTAAATAAACGGAAACGGGAGATCAAGGGATAACGTAAGGCTCACACAATCATTCTGCAAGATTCTGTCTGTTCACACTTCATTATCATATTAAATCCCTATTTAATCGCAAATTTCACACGTCAGCTCCAACATGCGATCGCAGGTAGTCCGATTAAATTCCTTTTTATCCTTATTCAAATTGGAAAGATGGCGCACAAACTCAAGATGAGATTTCGTACCCTTGGGGTATCATTTAGCTGATACCAGTATAAAACGGCAGCTGGGGACGTCAGTAGCTCATTATACATAGATCCGCCATGTGATTTCTCAGAGAGAGATGTTTGATAAACAGGCTATTATCAATTTGCCAGAGGCGTGATTGCCTCATTGCGGCATAAATTTTATTACGGGTCTCGTGAGTGAAATGGCGGTGTTGGACGTATTAGTTTATCTCTGAATGCGAGTGGTGGTTATGGGAGCTATAAAACGCCTTGGAGGTGTTATAAGCATATCATTAGTTAAGGCAACAAAAAGTTTCGTTGGAGGATTTCGTGAATGTGATTTGATGGTGTCTGAAATTGTTCTTATTTCGAGATCGTTTTTGTGTATTTCTGAAGCCCCTCAAGCATTTAGAAATTAACAAAACAGTTATATTATTGATTTACCCTTATGACAACAAATAAAAAAATAAATATTTTTCGTTAGTCCCATGTTGGTCGGGGACTTAAAAAAAATGTGCCAACTGTGTATCTTGCCTAGCATGTCGTAAAAGGCGACTAATGGTATATGGGGTTTTGGGTGTGTGATAATGTAGGCGACAAACTAGCCACTTGTGACTACTTTTTCACAATTTTCCATCTTGTGTTTGAAGATCATAGCTATTTTATTTGATAGTTTTCTTCAACAATGTACTCTGATATTTATTTGCAAAACACAAGTAAATCACTAAATAATGCTTAAATTTTAATAGGAGAACAAAAGTACACGTACAAATGAAATTTAATATACACAAGAGATTTTTATTTAAACAGAGATTTTGCAAATTACGGAACTGCTTGTGTTATTTTAAGCAACATGTTTTCATAATTAAAATTTCATATGCATTCGAATTAAAGTGTGCCGATTTAATTTTGACAAAGCTTAACGCTAAAATAAACACATCACGTCCGGTTTTTAACAAAGCAACGAACATTTCGCGGCACCAAAATTATACGCATCGCTCTTATCCGAGCCGTAATTCAAAATCCAATTTGTATGAAATCCGATTTCAGTGGGAATATATTCGATATAACGTTTGTTGTGGTGCTTATGATTTATCTGCATGTTTGCATTGAATTCGGCTAAATGTGTTATTGTGATATACGGTGTTGTGTCGTTTCGGTAACAGACGCCGATACTACGTTTGCGGGTAAACAATTTGTTTTATCAACATTGCTTTTTAGTTTAGTTAGTGTTTCTGATGTAGCCGTAAAATGTGTTTTTAGTTTAAATATGTCACGACACACATACAATATGCAAAGTCAATTGCCTAACATCTAAAATTCTATACAAAATAACGTTCTGATTTACTTGATCATTTATAGAACTACAGAAAAATGTTAAACGTTTTTCGTTTATTGGATTAGATTTAGATTTTTATTATTTCAATGTTATAAAGAACACCTTATTTTATATTCTAACCTTGCTTACAACAAACTGATTAATTACAAGTGCAAGTTAATCTAAGTTATCTTTTAGGTAGTTAAAAGCAAGTCTTGTACATAAACTTTAAGGATCCATTTTTCAAATTATATGCAAAAGTTGAGTAAGTAGCAAGTTACAAAAAGTGTATTAACGTGATTACGTTTTTAACGAAGAAATGTAGGGATGGAAGGGTTGTAAATTACTCGAAGACTCTTAGCTTAATTATAAGAGAAAAAATGGTGGGGAAATTTCCAACATTAGCTCGGCACCAGATTTCTTGAAGGGTTCACCATTAATCATGGGGGCCCCGCGAAAATGCCTTTCATAAAAATATATTAAAAGTTTCCTCCTCGTCACCCGGCAGTTTCCGGGTTCTATGTTAATTCGATGTCATAAAAATTTTGTTATTTTCCTCTTTATGTCATGAGGCCAATTCAAAAGGGCCGTAAAGTGAGGATTTTGTATTTTATTGTCACCGAAGCAATGAATAAGATATCATTGCTTAATCCGGAGATGCCATTTGAAGAATGGTGATGTAAAAACGGATTAGTGGGTTCTTAGTGAGGGATTAGGGACAGTTACAGCGACTATTTTAGGTGAAGAAAATTAAGATATTTCATCTCACATACTTTCTACATGGTTCAACATTATTATTGACCCTAGAAATATATCTACTCATGAATCTAGAACCACCATATATGTTTATTAAGTATAATATTATATTGTAACTAGCTATGACCGCGGTTTCACCCGCGTTTATGGTTTGGTTAATGTTATATAGCTTATATATAGCCTTCCTCGATAAATGAATACATAAATATTTATTCAATTCGGACCAGTAGTTTCTGAGATAAGCGCGTTCAAGCAAAGATACAAACAAATTCTTCAGCTTTATATATCAGCATAGATTTGCACTTGCAAATAGTTTAGTTTCAATATTCTAACGTATTTGTTTTACTTATAATTTTTGACTCAAATAAAACGCCAATCTTTTAAATATAATATGGTCTCAAACATACGATATTTATTTATGTTATTTTTCTTTGCTAATTATAAGAACTAAGAAAACATCCTTAAAGTTCATAGTCGCCTGCACCTTTGTGTTCACGGACATTCAAATGTCTATAAATTCGTATTAGAAAACAGAACAGTAAATTAGCATCTCTGGAGTGCCATAAATAGTGGCAGCCTGGGGACGGCTGTGGTTCCGCTCCTTCTGCTATCGCAAATTAATTTATCCCTAGGGAATGTTAGGCGGGAACTATCAATTTGAGCCAGTATTGATGCATAGACTAGTCCCTTGGTAATTTTACTGTAGTTGGTAGCTACGGTCTGTGATTTGGTTCGCGGTTGTTATACGGTTTATCCATACCGCAGTTACTTTTTGTGAAAAAAACATTTTGCAACGTAATAAACATTAGGTAGACTATTAGTATTTTTCATCTTTTGCGACCACTTAATTTTACACCCATATAATCTCGTGGCAAATATAAAATAAGTCTTATAATACGTAGAAGCAACAAATAACATTTAGTTATAGAATCATTCTCATAACATTTGAAAACGTTTCTCCACTCAAATCAGTCACTAAGATATAAAAGTTGTACCTAGTAGAAGAAATACTTTATGTTGTTTATTAACATTATTAAAATGCTATCTCTTGTGTGGCCCTATTTTTAATTAAATCGTCGTTTTGTTCTTTTTTTTTTAACTCTTACCATATTCTATTAAAAAAATATTTTTATGCATAGCAAAATGCGAGATTATAAATAAAACACCATACGGCCGCGTGTCAGGATTGGGCGGACCAGATATATAAAATGGAAGGTTTTACCTCTCCCAAAGTCACGTCCGGTCCTGGGCCTGTGGAGTCCGTCCCTTCCGGCTATCATGCTGATAGCCTTTTTCCTTTAGTTTAATATCCCTATTTACACTTTGTTATGTACAATGACTGAAAATATGAGATCCGGACCATATGTAACACAGGCTTTGCATAATAATGGAAGCTACTATATAACTTCCGTCTGTGGGTTTGACCGTTAAGGTTGCTTTTCTACATTTATATGTTGTACTTGTTTATTTTTCCTTTATTATCTGTATTATTTTTCTTTCCCCTTTTTATTATTGTACCTATACAGATAGTATTATTTTTTGTTTCGTTTTTTGGATAATTATTTTATTTGCTTTTTAATATGTTCAATTATTTATTATTTTATAGTCTACAAATGTTTCTTTCACCTTATAATTACACTGTCATCATTTTTAAAATAATAATAAACTGAATCTCAGAATTCATACACCCTTGTAAACACTACCGATTTCGAAATACGCTTCCTTCTTTAGTAACGATATGCTCGTTACTGAAGAAGTGCTCAGTTAAATAATAAGTCCATTGGTCATAAAGTCTATAAGGAATAACTGTCTAACTCCAACTCACGCCGGCCGAAACAACAAGAACTTTATTTATTGCCACTATTCCCACGTGGCAAAAACAAGACAATATGTGTGACATCGCTCTTGTACCGCCGTAATGAGGTAGCTACTGGGCGATTTATTGGATTCATTAATCGTGCCACATATCAAAGTGCCTGGTACCGGGCATCAAGTCGGCTCACATATTTGCCCGATTTTTCCCCGTCTCGTATGTTACTAGTCCAAACTTCTTCGTATAAAGATTAGGTTTATCGCAAGCTTGCGACTGACATTGTTTACTTGTGCTTTTTATATTGATATTGGCGTGGATGAAGGATCTAGCAGCACAGTGGAATTAAAATTGCTTGTAATCCTTACATATATTTTTGAATTACTAACTAAACTTTTCTTTACAAATATTTTAGATGCAAAATTAACTGTTTGTTACATTTTTGTCACCAAATCACTAATTGCAGTAAATTTTGAAGTTTGAAGCTAACGAAAGGCAGGAATGCGCGATATAGTCTTTATTACCAAACAAATTTTACGCGGGTAAAACCTGGTTTCATATACTGGTAAAATTTTAGCTTGTACGGTGAGCGGTAAAAATAGAACGCATCAACACGAATTGTTATTAGTTTTTTTTTATCTACATTAGATTATGGATAAACTGGCTGAAAACATAAAAACTTTTTGAAACTTTTTAAAAGAGTTTGTCGAATAATCCTGATTAGATGGGATTTTGCATACGGCCTTATACGTAGCGCATTGGAGTTTTCATGCAGTTCGAGTCGGGCGAATTGAGATCTCCAGTGTAGATACCATCGACTTTGGAGGCTTTGGAGCCTTTCCATTTGATTATGAACATCGCACGGGAATTTTAAAGCAGCTCTTTAAATTCAGCAAAACCAGCTTCGAGGTTTAATCTGGTAAGGTGATCTTGGAAATGGAATGAAAAATGTTATACATATGTACTTATATAGTGTAGTTGTCGAGCTATCGGAATGATGTAGAAACTTGAGATCGCGACTGAGCAAAATAGTAAGGGTTACGAACCTATGTAAATCATTTCGAAGTTACGCGACTCGTTTAATTGCAATGGCATTCCTACAAAATATTTTACACACATTGCAAAATGTATTTACTATAACCATGCTTTCTATAACATTCAAATATATGTTATAGGTTTCGCTGTCAATGAGTTAATATTGACAACGAAACCTATAATAGTGCGTTGTACAATAGCAACGAAACAAATTTACTTTAGAAGCACAAGTAAAAGATATATGCCTTTATGGTATTTTTATAACTCCTATAGTTGCTGTACCATTACCATTTCTCTAGACGTGCGTCCACTCGGTGTACGAGCTATCTTCCGCTTACGACCCGTCCGTACCGTTCCATTGTCCCATCTGCGGAGTCCGATTATCACCCGCGTTACGAGATAAGAATCCTGAACAATCGAATAAAACACAAATCGATTCCGGAAAATAACAAAGGCCATTGAATTCCGTCATAACGAGTGGATTTGGTATAAATTGTTTTTTGGACCGTTTGAATCTAGTATGCTCTGTTCGGATACTACGTGTTGCTCAACGTTTGTAGATGCCGAATGGGACGTGTCATGAATAAGATAATGGAAGAGAAATCGTATGATACAATGTTGTGTTAGATTTAGTGTGCCATCAAAGTAGTTTTGTTAAATTTATTTCAATACTAGCTGTGCCAGCGGTGTCACCCGCGTTTATGGTTAATATTATAAAGACTATTTCCGTCATACATGATTTCTATGTAACTTTAACCATTAAGGCTGCACACGCGACGGAAGCTTAAAAAATGGAGTAACTTCTCCCGTTTTCCCAACATTTCCCTTCACTACTCTGCTCCTATTGATTGTATAGTGATTAAAAGTATACTATAACCTGCCCAGGAGTATGAAGAATAATTATACCAAGTTTCGTTAAAATCCGTCGAGTAGTTTTTGTTTCTATAAGGAACATACAGATAGACAGACAGACAGACAGACAGACAAAAATTTTACTGATTGCATTTTTGGCATCAGTATCGATCACTAATCATCCCCTGATAGTTATTTTGAAAATATATTTCATGTACAGAATTGACCTTTCTACAGATTTATTATAAGTATAGATGAGATTAAATAAAAGCGCTAAAAAGGAAGTGTGTTGATTTTAACTCAACAACTACTTTTTTCCTTAAATTTAAATACGATTTTTTGCTTCTAGACCGGTTGAGATTCAACATAGTGACTTAGTTGTAGACCTGCCAAATTTTCGACCCTAACCGCAAGAACTATGGAGATTGACTGACTGATTAGAAACTAAGAAAATTATAATAAGAATAAAATAGTGCCTTTGCGTACCCAATGTTCGAGATTATGTTTAGCTGTGTTGTATTTGTAAGCCTTATTATGTTAGTGGTTATAATTACAATTAAGTGACTGTTGAATATTTTAAACAGATAGGTTAAAAATATTTCATATATGATATTTAAAAATATTTAATATAGACTATTAACTGATGAAATAGAAAAGTTTTATAGATTTGGCTACTTTGTTAATATCTTCTCTTCCGAAATCCATTTTGAGGTTGAATTGAACAATTCTATAAGATTCAGTCTATTTTTATTCGAAAGAAGTAAATTTTGTATGAAGATTTAGATGAAATATTAATATTTAAGTAGGAGCTACTAATGCTTCTTATTAGGCTGCCCAAAGGCATTCTCGCATTACATAAAAACCCACGGAACGCAAATCCCTCGCTAATTTATTCCGTTTCCTCATTATCTTTTTCCTGCATTATTCAAAATGGCTTCAGCTACAGTCACGCATCGAGGCAATTAATTTGAAATCTCCAGAGTCCATAAAGGAGGTTTAATTAAAAAGAAAAGTAGGAGGATCCCGCTTGCAAATCCGGCTTAGTCTGCAGTTGGGGATAACCGGAAACTTTTCCTTCAGAAATTCGTTTTTCATGTTACACTGAGTTGTTAAGCCGATATTAAAATTTAGGTTTACGGTTTTTCTGCGCTCCGATTATGGCGCGATATCGGTTATGTACTCCGTAAATGTGGACTTGGAAGATAAATACATAATAAGATATTAGCTTTATCTGGAGGTGAGTCGTTGTCAGGCTTTGGTGAAAAAGAAGATAAAAAGTAATCTTAAAGTCTCACAAAGAAGGACTGCTCTAAATAGGTGATGATGTAAATAAAAATTAAATTGTTAAAATAGACTTAAACTGAACACAATATTTTTTTTATGTAGTAAGTACCTAGAAATCAGCCTGCCTTAGCGCTACATAAATAAAAATTATTATCAAGCGTGTATCAAAATTGAAATAAACTAACCCGTTTTTTGTTTTTTTTTTTATGAAAACCCACAGAAAGTTATTATTCCTAATTAATAGAAATACCTTTCATATTTTTTACACTTGTACAGTCATATTATGGGGTCAATGTACAGTACGAGCAATAATATGTATAATCATATCTATTCATTGTCACATTTTTAAAAACTTTTACCATTAATTTAAACAAATGTTTGCCCAATTTTGACACAGATTGGTGGTAGGTGATTTAGGAAAAATTGTTGTTCAAGTATTTCTAGAATCGTGGAAGTTAAGATATTTTTGGAAATGTGACAATGTATATATACTTACTTATTATTGCTCGTGACTGTACTACTATGCGTAACATAAGTAGTAAGTAACTGCTGTATTATTTCTCCCGATAACATCGTCATCAGAACTCAATATATCATTCCTTTTGGCTATCGCAGAGCCGTCGAACTATATACAATACAAAACAGAAGTTAATAGTACGAGACTTCGGTCTAAGTGCAGAGAATGTAGCCTACGCTCCCTTATTCAGGGCTAATAAATAGCTCACTCCACCTAGCCCTTTGTGGCCCATTGTTTTCTAACTACGGGGCTAAGTATTGTTCGGGATAAACGTATTGTCGGCCATATACTCACATGACGCGGGATATTTATGTTGGCGATTGTGTGTGAACGTTGCTTTATGAACGTGGAGTACGTGAAGGCGAAATACTAACGCACCTGACATAGGAATTTAGCTTATTGTCATCGTGTCGAGAATTATTAATGGACGTATAGAAATTGAAAACTTTTTAATTTGTTGCTTAGATATTTTTTCACATTTGGATCAAAGATTATGGCTGGTTGTGCAATATAAATAGTAGAATTTAATAATTAAAGGGGATATTTCTATAATTGTAATTTAATTACCTTGTATTAAAGGTTATAATAATTACTAGGAAATATTAGAAATTGGGGAACTTTTTTCGTTCTAACTTATGAAGTATAAAGGAAATAAATAATAATTGCTGAATAAAATCCCTTTACCGTATGTTTTAGACAGAATTAATGCTAATTGGCGTATTTTCGCCTGCATCTCAAACCTAAGTTTCCGTTCGTTGTTAAATAAAACTGTTTACCATTCTATCTTTATGCATGTCTTCAAATGACATTGCAAGAAAAGAATAGGCAAAAGGACAACAATGTTGCAACCCTTCACAGTCCTTTAATAGTAGACACTTATTTCAAAAGTTAAGTAGGCGTCTTAATTACCCATTCGTCTTTGAACCGGTTCCGAATTTCCAACTCCTCAGTAATTACTTGGCAGTTATCTGGTTTAGGTAATAACAGTCCGTTAGACAAGCTAGCCTCGTAAATAAACCGAAATAGATGGAGATCTCGCTAAATCGTTAATTTAGTGGCAACTTTCACGCTATGTGTGGTGAACGATTTTGATCTTTAATTTGCGATTTATAAGGTTTTAGATTGGTATTTTTATTATATATATTATATATATTTGGTTCCTAGTACATGCTAGCTTTCGTCTGCAAAAGGCAGTGTGGATTTCAAAATCACGATATTTTAGGTACTTAGTGATTTTAATATACTTTGTCTACCTTTCTAATTACATATTGCAATAATTATATTTCTCATGTTTATATTTGCGTTATTCTAGATGTACATGAGGTAATTATATTCTAGTAGTTTATTGAAAATTATAGGCACTCAAGGATATAGAGTAACGTTAACTCTAATTTAAATTTAATAATAAAATTCTTATCTTAGCTATTTTTTTCTATAATATAATACTATTTTCACCGCCAAACATTCTTAATATTACTATCTTACTAATATTAAAAACACGAAAGTTTGTATGGATGGATGTGTAGATGTTTGTTACTCTTTCACGCAAAAATTACTGCATGGATTGTACTTTGCAATAGTGTATTAGAATAACACATAAGCTTTGTTTTATCGACGTAAGTAGGTACTAAGCAAGTAAAGCTGCGGCCAGAAGCTAGTAATTCATATTTAGAAGTTAACCAAATCAAAATCAGTTCTCGTAGTATAATATAATTTATCATTTTCCTAAACGTAACTTTAAAATATTGGGCTGATGTTAATTAAGGTTTGTAAATTTCTAGCCTACAAAAATATTATATCGTTCCATACGGTGAATATAAACTGTAACATACCTGGGGGGTATTATTAACTCCAAATATTAAAAAAAAACACAAACCGATGCTCAAATCTTACCTAATGAGTTATTTAAAAATATTGTATGGAGCAGTCTGCCTTCATAAGACTATCGCAGATCAACATTTGAAAAGAAGTTTCAAATCAAACAATTACTAACTTATTCTGATAACTCTCCACTCGGTAACAAAACGCTACGACTGTTCATCCCGGTTCCTCCGAATGTTCTCGAATGTCTTGTATAAACTGTAAAACTTGCCAGACACAGTAAAAGTGTTTTAGGACAAAATACGGTTGCGACAAAGTTCATGGCTCTTTTCACCCATTAAAACTATTCCGGTGGCTGAAAAGAAAGTTCATTTCTTAGTGAGACTTTCTAAGGAGGATACAGGTGCATAGAGCTGCGACGTTCACACATTTACAGAAACTAGTATAGGTATAATTATTATTGGCTCATAGAGATAATTCCTCTTAGAGTAAAATAGGATTTAGGTATTTATTTTTAAATCAATACAAAGGCTTGAAACAAGGCACTTATCAATTTTATGTGTTGGGAGTAAAATAGAATTAGAAATTAAGTGATGTGGGATACGAAGGTAAGACTTGAGAAAGGTATACTTAGATAGTGTGATCATATTTAAAGGATGGACAATTTCTCTGATGTAAAAAAAAAATTAAGTAACGTTATACGAACGTCAGATGGTTTATCATGTTGGCAAACTTGATGCTAGCCGTTGATGATTATTAAGTCATTCATTTAGGCCTCTGAATTGGCTTTTTGATAAGATGCAAAAACTTTAAAAACATTTGACACCAATAGATTAACATACCTTTAGATGCATGAAAAACTGGCTATTTAAATGTACGATAAGGAGACACTAACATAGTCACTAAATAAATGTAAAACTATTGATAACACTGGAAATATTTATTTTAGACAAGGAAAATTCGTGATAACAAGTAACGGCACAGGGCAGCGATAATGCTTCCCATTAGCACACGGAAATAAGGAACATTACTCGCCGTTTTGAAAGAACAAAACAGTAAAGTATCACACTTTATTCCAGGCACGTGGGAAGTAGTTGGCAATTTTTTCAAGTAAAAAACTCGTGATACAACGGTGCGCGCTAGGAAAATTAAAATAAAGTCTTAAACTTGGCGAACAAGTTTAGTACGTCTACGAAGAGTGCTTGAGCCCCATAAAAACCTTCCGACAACTCGACGTATTGCCAGACGGTTTTATTCTTGGCCAAACTCGAAAAAAATTGCGGAAACTTGCGGAAACTCCACTGTTATTATTTTTTGTTTTGGCAACAAGAATTGTTGCGATGGTAGTTCTCAAGAGATTTGGTTATTTGTTACAATGTATTGCATAGAGTTATACGTTGTTTGTAGCTGTAGTTTGAGGTAGATTGAGAGGAAATTACATTAATGTCTTTGAAGTTATAAGCAAGCTAGCGCAAGTAGATATGTAGTCACACCAGCATGCGGAAATGATTAGGACACAGTACTGATGGCGAAGCCTACATAAAGATATACTAAAAGTAGTTTTTTTCACTTTATTCAAAATTAAAAGATACGATAACAATAGGGATGATGACTGCATTAAAAAACTATAATTCTGTTTAGTCCGTCAGTTATATTATATAAAAATACTAGACACATATTTGTCCCTTCATCAAATTAACAAAAAATCACAACGATAAACAGCATCAAAGTTTTGGAGTGGGGGTTTGCAAGGTCACTATTTAGTAAAAATTGTACGAAAGTGTGACGTCTCGCGCAACTTGAATGCATTGTATCTTCGTCAATGTTTGTTTGATAAATAAATAAAATAATACGTGTTGAACATTTTTTTATAATCTAACGGACGGACTAAACATATTTTTTTAGTTATCTTTCCTATTGTGTCCGCCAGTTAAAGAGATTTACTGCTACTTGGCCTTCGCCAGCCCTTTCGGTAATGAAATACGAACATGAAAAGGATATAAGGTTAGGACACCAAACCAAGTGGTAGTTTGATTACTCTTAGTCCTCACCAAGAAGTCAAAATGAACAGTCGAACAGTTTGGGTGATAGAATAGCATTAAACAACATTAAAACAGCTAAGTTAGTTGTATTTAAGATTTGAATTACATGGAATCATTTCTACAGATCGATTACGTCGATATAAAATTTCGTTTAATTTACTATTGCAGTAAAATAGTAATATTTAAACGTACATACATAAACTATTATATTAAGACCATTAAGTGGTGAATAATTGCATATTAAAGCGCATTCGATATTGTAGTCAGTGACGAAATAAGATTGTAATGGCGGCGAATGATGGAAAGCTATTATGGCTGTGTGCATTTAATATCAAAGAACTTCGCGGTATACGCAAATCATCGGTATCCGTGATGGAATTACTAAAATTAAGGCCCATCAATTTTAAGTGAGTGTAAAACGTGTCAGTTTGTGTATAAAAATTAAAAAATATATAACCAAGTTACGCTGTTGTCCATTGTGCAAGAATGACAGTTTTATAATGACTTTAGTTTTGCACGCCATAAATATTTTTTGAGTTAATAGTTTGAATAATGGTTTTATAGCAAAATGATATTTCTCTATAGCCGAGCGAATTTATGGCTAGCTAGTTTTATGGCTAGCCTACGCAATCACACATACTAGACAAAAAGCATGGAAGGAATACAGTTGGCACATTTTTTAAAGTCTTAGAACAATACAGGACAAAAAAAATTAACAAGTATTATATCTAAATTTGTAGAATTTCCCGCTACACTTTACAGTTTTGGCGTGTTACAAAGTTGATGCATAGCAGACATATCAAGCAGATCGTAAAGTGTTAACTAGCCATATCTCTGGATCTAGCTAATTCGCGGTTTTTACATTGTAGTGAGAAATTACATTCTAGTCTTTACGCACACTACATCTAATACCGTTGATGCCACCTTAATATCTCAGGTTACTTGCGAAACCGTGCTACAATGTGGTGATAATTTTATTGTACTTTTAACCAATAGAGTTAGAATTGTTATATAATTCTGTATGTGTCTACTTACTTGGACTTATAAAAAATTGTTTACTTTGCCCTGGCTGTCATAACGAAGCTCGTTAATAGTGATGATATAGTAATTAATGAAGTGAATCTCGTAGGAAAAATATATATTAAAATTGTCATTATTTGACATTGTTGAAATTTGTGTTACTGTAAAAGTTTTGTGTATAGTAAGTCTTGTACGTAGTATATTATTACTCTGTGGTAAGTCGTAATGAGAGGCAATAATAACCGTATTCCTATTGATTTTTCTTGGATAGAACAATGCTCAGTTTTCACCAAACATTGTAACCAAATATTTCCAAGGTCTATTTAAAACTCCACAAAGAATTGAAAGGTATCTATTATATGATTAAACATTACAATGCTGAGTATTAATAAACAATATATTTGAATCTGTGTAATTCCTTACATTCTAATCTATACTTATAATAAATCTGTAGAGAGGTCAATTCTGGACATGAAATATATTTTCAAAATAACTATCAGGGGGTGATAAGTGATCAATACTGATGCCAAAAATGCAATAAGTAAAATTTTTGTCTGTCTGTCTGTCTGTCTGTCTGTATGTTCCTTATAGAAACAAAAACTACTCGACGGATTTTAACGAAACTTGGTACAATTATTCTTCATACTCCTGGGCAGGTTATAATATACTTTTCATCACGCTACAATCAATAGGAGCAGAGTAGTGAAGGGAAATGTTGGGAAAACGGAAGAAGTTACTCCATTTTTTAAGCTTCCGTCGCGTGTGCAGCCTTAATGATTATAGTTACATAGAAATCATGTATGACGGAAATAGTCTTTATAATATTAACCATAAACGCGGGTGATACCGCTGGCACAGCTAGTCTAAAATAACATCGTGATCTAAACAAGATACTATTGAAGACAGCGGTAAACTCCAGGATTAAGCAGGACATATTGTTGCAGAAGATTAGGTAAGTACTAACAAAACAATGTAGCAACAGTGTCTACACAAATTGAATACGTTAACGCTAAAGTTATTTTACATTTGTTGGGAGTGAATTTTAATACAATGAACGTTATTAATACACATTTGAATGTACCAGACAACGGTTTGACAGATTTTATAATAATCTGATCTGAACTTGCCAAGAGGCACAGCATAAATAAGCTATGATTAAACGCAACATTGTAATTTGAAATACTGCAGTTTGTTGAATGCAAGCCAGTTTGTGTAGGTAATAACCGATTTAACTTATATTGACAATCACAAATGTTGACTCTAATAAGTATACTATAATTAAACTTAACTCATTTGCCGAGATGATAAAATAACATACATAGTTACGAAATAACTAAACTATCCTTAGTTTTAGACTAAATACATAACACTAGGAACTTTTTTTTAACTGTATTTATTTCAAGCTACCTCGTTATCTAACCACTGCACAGGTTTATTTTACGAAGTTTTCTTTTTAAAGATGAAGTACTAAAGTTTAATAAAACCTCTGTAGTTTACATTTTCATACAAGTTAGGTACACCTCTTGTGTAACTTTTTCAACGAGGGTGAAGAATAAAGAAAACAAAGAGAAAAGAAGATGTGTTGTGTCTACCAAACAGTTTTAGGAGTTTTTTGTACGTAGATTTAATTAGTGTAGTTACATTAAGCAGAAAATATCAAAACGTAACAAAATTTTGGCGCAATTCCGACGTCGGCCAAAATATGCATCCATATTATGGAACTAGTTTATTATCGTCAGTCTCCATAACATAACTTATGCATACCAAGAATAGTACAGAAATATGTTAGGTACCGATCGTATATTCCCAACCTCAGATTGTATATCACAAATATATAATTACCTACGCAAATCGAAGCTGCTACCCCTATTCGGAGCAATTTATATCCTCTCCTCGTCTAGATATTTCACACACATCAATTTCTTGGGTCCGTTCATAACTTGCGCCGGGGAGCGTGCAGTTTCAAGATAGCTATTAGCAGGTTGCAAATTATGCGCGGGCGCAGCGTGGGCGACGGCGCCGGGCCTACGCGCCAGCGCCACACCGCGCCACTCCGGCCATTATGGGGTTTAATTAGGAAAGTAATTGTAACGAGCTGCCTTGAGATCTTGACAGCCGTGAGTTGATGATTTATCGTTAATTATTATGTGATTGGAGAGGTAGGATTGTAGTAGTGAGTAAAAGTGGAAGTATTTTTAAAGGAAATACTTTCGTTGCGTTGAAATACAATTTCCTCCCACATTATGAGCGAGCTGTAGCCGAATATTAATGCTGTAGCTAAATATTTGAAAAATATATTAGAAATGGACATGCGTCAATATTATTTCGTTATGTGGCAATAAATTTTAAATAACATTCGTCACAATCAATAAAAACCTGGTAGAAGATAACGACTATAGGATTTTGCTAGGATGTCATAAGTCAATTTAGTTAGATACCATCGATTCCGGACGAACGCGGATATAATCGCTTTAACATTAAACGAGAAGCTCATGACTAAGCCAACTCTTCAATTACCCGCTAGTCAGTTAAAAATTACGCAGTTTCTCTCCATATTGTTTCAGGGCATGCAGAAGTGATGCCTTTATGCCACAGCCACCAATCACCTGGTGGGCTGACAGGGCCGATTTCCCCGTAATTGTAAGACATGACGCCAGTAGCCTCTAAACAAAACGATCGATTGCCACAGAGCGTATTCTAATAGGCTGCTTTACATGAAGAGCGCGGTAGAGCGTAGTCGCAGAGCTACCAAGCTATTTGACGGGTACCACAAGGCGTGGTGGTTTGACCTCCGTTATTTATTACCATTTTGAGGCATAAAGAATGGAAGTCGTTCTGAAACGCTTTCTCGCACAATGATCTATGCTAACATTTGTGCTTCTCTGGGTCTAGTGTAAATATATAAATATTATCACAGTATAAAAGTATTATTGATCTATCGAAATAAATATACACTTCGGTATGCATTTTTTGTTTTGTGTCTGAATTATAAGCGATGATTCCGACAAAATACTTAGTACGCTAGAAAGGGGTTAAAGAAAACTACCTTATTAGTCTCAAAATTTGAACAAAAGGAATTACGTCCACCAAATCGCTTGGAAGCTCCTAGACTACCCGTTCGACGCTTGATTGATGAGCGGACAACTGCCGTGTTTTGCATTCAGCTATTTACGGGCATTTCCTCCGCTTAACCCGTCTGCCACCGGTGATTAATAGCGGCCACCGGTGGCTGCCACCGTCTCTGGATGTACGCTCAACTACGCTCCGCTGGAACTGAGGAAGCGAACCTTTGGGCTAAATCCGTCTTTTTGGTGCGCTGGAATTTTGCACTGGGGTTATTTTGCCCCTGCTTTTACTATGCGTCATCCGAACTTTTTTGGGTGCGTCATTAGACACTACATAAGAAATTTATATTCGCATTTTACATGATTAGTTTACATTTACGTTATTAATTCTGTCGATCTCCCTTACCTTGCCATAATTATTAGTACATTTAATGATAATTGCTTTTCTAGCAATCCAGAAATTAAAAAGAAATATAAAGATGAATGTCAAAATTTTAAGGGTCATACATGTTTACGAATGAATAATATGAAAATTACCTCTAGAAAGTGTAAGTAATGTTAACTTGTAACGTATCCCAGCAGTTTCCAAGACACCTTTCATACATAAAATAACTTATTACATATTATGATGATTCCGCACGTAAATAAGTACAGCCAATTATATTCCGAAACTATAATCATGGATGATTTTCAAAGTGTTTAATCAGAAGATATTAACTATTGAGATTGTTGCGAAGGCAGAAAATATAATAGGAAATAGGCATTAGCTTATTAATGAATGCCACCGTAAAACCATGTTTCTCCAACCCAGTGACCCAACCAAGGTAATGAGGTCCGTGAGATTAGATGAGAATTCACGCAAGTCATGTGTTCTATTAGTATTACCCGCTAGCTTACGAAAGGTCCAACTAGCGTTAGAATTAACGACACGAAGACGCTTGGGGTCTTATACACCGTTTGCATAATGTTGAAGGTTAAGGTTACTCCAAGTTGAGGAAGTCACGTGTTTATACTTAAATGTGAGGTGTACATCTATAAAGTTGGTCGGGTAATGGTCTGGCTTATAATAATCCCTTTAAGGATGTAGAATAAATAGTATTTCGTTACAAGTCACGTTATTAACGGTTTGAAACTGCGAATAAACATAAGTCTAAAGTACGATTTGTCAGTAGTCAAATTGCTATTCAATAAATTACTCATTATTTTGCTGAAGGAATTAGAATTAACTTATCACAGAAATAACTTATTTGAATAATTATAATTCCGGCCGTATAGTGTTAATTGACATACTTTAAAATCGACATGATTGCAATTTTATGTCGATCAAGGAAGGCAAAGAAGTCGAATTTTCTGAGCTCCAAAAGTGTTACATTCTTGGCTTGAAATGCTACGATTATGATTACGACTATGATTTGATTCTTACGAAAAATTTTGTATCAAAACCCGTTACCTAGTATCTTAATCTAGAGACTTTTAATTCACCATGTATTGTAACATAAACTTGGTTTAATTACAAGTTACCTCGGCACTTCAATATTTTGCAGCTAGAATTTTGCAATTTGAGTATTTAAACCGAGCATAAATGCCATTCAGTTATTTTAAATGCTTTGTTAGAAACACATTAAACTGATAAGAATAATTTACAATGGATATCAGTTGGGGTGCTGGCTATTACTTCGCACGTTCCATTTATAAAGTGAATCACGAATTTTCTTTGTCGAAATAAATTTCGAGAGAAACGAAAGAGAAAACAAAGTACACAGCAAGAAAACGATATTCATTTGTTTTGTGAAATCAATCTTCATCGCGCGCTCGCACTTTTAAACGTCCAAATAAAAATTCGTGTTGACAAAACAGATTCTGCGAATGCCCCATTTATCTTTCCCAGTATCAAAGTCGAGATCTGGCATCGGTGACGGGCCCGCGGGAACAGAGAAATAACTGTCCTCACTACGGTCGATTAACGAGTGACGGCAGACCACCTCCACATATTCCTGGAAGCCTAGTACTTGGAATGGGATTTGCTGCTATTATCTTAGTTTACTTGCAGAATTCACACACAAAGCTTTCAAATGGTTTTGTTACAGGATAAACGTTTAAATATGTTTGTTCAATTCGTGCTCCTGCCCAACTTTTAGATAATTAGGACATAATATCAAGTTTATTTCAACAGTATACCCGTTGAATCCTAATTGCTTGGCAGATCTTTTTCAACATCGCGGTGTTGGAATGAAATTAGTGGAATTAAGAGAGGCTTTCAGCTCTTTTAACTGCTTCAAAGTTTCTCGAAGAGTCAGCTATTCTGTAGAGATCTATTATACAATTTCAACAAGACTCTATGATTAACATCTTTGCCAATATTAATCGTGGTTGGTTTTCTACTTTAGAGAATTCGTAAATTAATTATCATGCTAAGTATTTTAATGGTAAGAATCTGCATGTTATTAAGCAAGCCAAGGCCAAACAGAATATTTACTTACTTACGTTTGGGTAAATTCATGCAACTGTGTCAATATTATTCATTATTCTACGCAGATTCAAAACAAACATCATCATTCTGTCGTAGTAATAATTAAATGTATGCCTAAGCATTGTGGTATTAAAAATATTTGGGTGTCCGAGCGGAGCATTTTACCTAACTGTAGGAAACAAATTTAAATATAAATGTTCTCAATTATTAGGCCCTCGTAACAGTAGACTCTAAATTGATTTAAATCCTCTCCTGTTTATTTATGCTAAGCTAGTTCGCTTTAAAGACTTGTGTGAATCGTCGAACATTTAAATTCCAATGTAATATGGCCCCTAGTGCCAAAGGACAAAGACCGAAAGTTTAATTTGGAAGATATGGAGAGGTCGACCAATAGTGGGAAGTTCGAAGTTTCAACCCTATTAGAATTACAAGCACGTACCTCGTAGGCGACGCTGGTACGGCTACTGCTTTTCCGCAGATTACAAATGCACTGAATTTAGTTCATGCTCCGATGTCGAAATAAAATACAAACATTTCGTGGGTTGATTTCAGTGTCGAACTAGCGAAGCGCATTACAAATACTACTGTTATGCTTGGTCCAGAATAATAAGCGGAGAGGTTGTAGCTAGCAGGCATGCTTACTTGTTTAACTGTAAAGCTCGTCCTGTATGTCAAATCACGCTTGCTTTTAATTTTATGGATATGACCAGAGTTTATGTATTGTTTGTAACACTTTTCTATTTCCACTATCTTGAAAATTAAAATAACTACATAGTTTAATATTCAAGCTGTGAAATTTGTAACAAATAAATAAATGTACTCAAATATTTTTATAACTCTGCCCGAAGACGCTGCTCTAATATAATCTATATCTAATAGTATATAAATTTTAATGTCATAACAGCTCGAACCACAAACTGGACACAAATTCGATAGTGATGATTTAAGATCCATAGCAACTATGTCGCATGATGGAAACACAAAATCGAACGAGATCGCGTAATAAAATAAAGCTTAACGTTTCGCGTTTAACGTGTAACAATGTCGAAACACGCTTCTTTCCAATAATTTTCTCAAATTTATCGACTGCGACGAATCAAACAATTTGCATATTGATATGACGTAAATTTAAAACACATACTGACGGCGAAATGCGTAATGTGTATCGCCGTAACCCGTTCGATAATCAACATATACCTTTAATTAAAGAGACAACGTTAAGATGGGAGTTCCATTAGTCTGTCGTCATTTTAAATATTTAATACGATATGACGCAATTATCTTTTAATCTCCGCCGCGCCAGTCAATTTCCCTTCAAAATGTAAATTCTACGGACTGATAATTTCCTCGCATTTTGTAGACTTGATTCTGTTTCGTTGTATATTTCTGTCTAAGCGTTTTCGGTCTGTTTCGTAATGTTGCTGTGTACGTTCACTCAAAACCAGATTAATTTAGATAACGGGTCGGGTTTCATTAAAATTCATGCACAAATTAATATACAAGGATGTTCTTATCTAAGTTTGTAATTTGTGGCAATTAAATTAATGTAATTATTTAAGATGAAATTAGAATAAAGTTGTAGGACATTATGTTAGTGAACGTTTTAATGAGGAAGTTAGGCAATACGCATCTGTTGTGCTAATAAATCTTGATAAATTACTTAAGAGTGCAATTTACTTAACAATATTGTCTCACCTACTTTAAGGATTTGTTAAATGCAAATAAAATAGTTTCGACCACAAAAGCTAATCTAAGTATTCATTTCATTGTTGAAATGAAATATTTTAAGTAACTATTATTCTCTATTTTTTTTTATCTTAGAGCAAAAATATATAAGGGCGCTTTTAAATTTAGTACACAAAATAAAAACAACAAAAAACTTGTTTTTTTTTTCATATATCCTTCTGTACCTAATAAAGGTTTAAGCTTTCACTTTTTCCTTTTAAAATCTTGAAGCTCTTTGAGAACACTATACTTCAAACGGTTCAAAACTCAAAAAAGGGGCCCTACCTATTAGTGGGCCGGTGTGTACGAGGTATTGTGCGAACTGTGAATGACCTCTCCGGGGCAATAATGGGCGAAGGGATGCGCAGGAGCGCGTGCGGTGGGGCGACCGGTTTCAAATTAGAACGTTTCGGCGTTCCGTTTTCGAATTTTAAAACGCGTTCGAATTGTATGAATTTTTTTTTATATTTTGTTTTTTTTATGCCAGATATAATGCGACGATGAGCTTTTATTCATAGATGAAGTGTAACCGTATTGTGAAATTGTACCTTATTTTTAAATCTAGAAGCAAACTAGAAGCAAAAAAAAGGATTGCCAATAAGTGTTATTAAAAAAGTCTAATATTCAAAGTCTAGCCTATAAAATTAAAATCATTGATAAAGTAAAAAAACTGTGCTTTATTCAAGAAATTCAAAGTAGGCGGGTTATATTGAATTGTTTGACATATGTATTGTTTTTACATTAACACTTATAATACGTATCTTTGGCATAATTTTAACTAATCTGTTGTTTTTCTTTTCATTGCATTTATATATTTTTGAGTACATTATACCAAATACACTAACATTAGTCAATACGTATGGTATTAAATTCTAACTAACCCATTACGGAACCATACATGCACAAGCCAAGCTGATCGCGTCCCATGTTTTTTATCCTCGCTTTTGTGAGCCCGCCGGCTGCGCGCGCGCTAACTCGACAAATGCGTCAAATGAAATAAGCCGTATTTTGTTTCCTTTCCTTTTTACTCGGCCTTTCAGATTTTAGGGGGTTGGGCAAAAACTTATTATTGATCCCTGGTCGGGTACCCACGTGTCTGCTCTTGCGCTGTTTGTGTTACGTTTTTGAATGTTTTTTTTTTTTTGGTCGATTTGAAATGGAGTATAACGTCTGTATTAAAAGTACATAGTCTATTATGTGTTGTATCTGAGGGAGATTTATTACAACAATAAATGTCTTTGGATAAAAATATATGTAACTAAAACAAAGAAGTAAACCTAATACATTGACAAAGTGAAAATAAAGTACCTAATATAAAAAAAAGTATAAAAAAAAATTTAATTACCTACTTAAGACATAAAAAACAATAAAAAGTATATTTAGCAAGCATTAAGAATAATTTAATTAAAGCTTGTCTAAATTGTCTTTGAAAAACGTTGTCACATACATTTTTTTTAATACAATTATTGGATACAAGCATTTAATTTACGTTGATTTTGGCATCCAAAAAAGTTACCGTCGTAGTTTTTAGTTCTGGTATCTTCTTGGTAGAGTCATTCTTCCGGATCCATAGTGATCCATGGTAATGTCGATTTATAAGTTGTTTTTAACCTAGACATAAAAAAATAGTTTTATTTCATTTCGACTAGGTTCTTACTGTTTTTTGTTGTATATTATTTGTTGTATATATTTGTTTGTTGTTGTATAATTATTACTGATTCGTTTTGAAACTGGCAACGATATTTTATAATCAAATGTGTAAAGTAAAATAATACAAGTTATTTGATTGTGGTTTATAAACAAATTTGACGTTGAATTATTATTGCACTGACTTCTTATTGCAAGAATGACTCGTTATTTTCGGTATTTAAAAATACAAACACTTACAGCTTCAAGTGTTCAAAACTAAAAACGAGCAAACAGACATCGCCCCATGTGACGCTCCAAACACGACATGATTTAATAAGGTCATTAACAGCGCGTTAAAAAAGCTCTCACAAACCGACTCCATATCTCACAATTGGTACATCTGTTTACAACGCGGCTGAAGATCGAGGCGCCTATCCCCCCATTTGGGCGAGTACACACAGCAGGGAGGGAGCGATAGTACGGTGTAAGACTCGGGACCGGCAGGTCGCGCGACGAGCGACGCCCGCCACAACAGCGATGTCGCGTTTGTTTACCGAACTTTTACGAAGGAGCGACTTCGAATTCTCGAATGACGTTTGAGAATGAATGAAACAAATGACTATCAGTGAGACGATGATAAGTACCGTCGAAAGAAATTGAGCTGATAATGTGAATTTAGTTGTCGAAACAGCGAAAGTTGTGTTCGATTCGGCGAAGGCGATTTTTCGTCGAATTGTTTTTGACGTGGAACAAATTTTGTACACTTTTAGTGGGTGAGGGGGAAAAGCTTGTGGACTATATTAAAAGTTTTTGTGAAAAAATACGTTAATCGTGTTCGATATATAAAATTAAATAACGAATAAGCGTACGAATTTTCGATTAGAAACTAACGACTGTCAAATGTGAGTGAAGTTTCGAAGTAGAGAACGACCAGTGATTCCTTGAACAATTAGTTTGTAAACATGTGAATTATCGGAACGGTGAAAATTGTGTCCAATTCGGTGGCAGCATGGTGGATGTTGGTGTTAATGAAGGTGATAACACCGTCTATGGGAAGAGCCAATTTGTGCGTCTCGTGCTTGTGCATTTACTTCTTATTGGACTGAACGGGACTAATGGTAATTAAATTTGCACATATTTCATTTTGCATGCTACTATTAAAGCCGTACAGGACGATATTACAAAAGAAAAATTCAACTGATTCTTTATTTCTGACCTTTATGACAACGATTTATCTAATTATAATTCTTTGTTTGTATTTCAACATTGATTTCGGGTTTTTCTGTCTGTCTATGAATATCACTAATAAGCAATAAAGGTTATTAAGCTTCATGACCTTAATTGTACGTACAATCTACTTTTTAAATATCCGATTCGGTTCAGATCGGTTATAAGCTGTGCAGGCGTATCTTTATTCAGTCAAATATTACCTAGGGAGTTTTTCTTTAAAGCTGTTCGAAACTTTTGTTAGTTTTAGTTGTAGATTTTGATAAGTTTTTTTATTGTAAGTTATATTTTTATACGGCTCATATGTATATAGGTTGGTACCATCGTTATGATAAAAATATATTTACACTTTTTGTAGTTATGACCTTTGAGGACTTATTTCCTAATATAGGATTTTTTTATGAAATAAAAAAAAAAAAAAAATGTGACAATTTTTATAAATTAGATTGAATAGCAAATTGAATATATTCCCAGTTCTTGTTAGACATGTTTGACCTGAAAACCGCATGAATAATGTCATGCTATAATTAAAAGCACTTTTCAAATTTGTCTACTGTTGGATAGTGAACTTTTTTATTAGATCGGTAGCGTATCGTGTAATTAAAGTACATCGTAGTCAATTAACAAAAAGTGTTTCCGTACAGCGTTTGGGCGAAACAATGAACGCCTTTTTTCCAAAGTCGGTTAATTGAAGTTAATGGCTTACGGAACAGAAGCCGTAATAAATTCTGTTCAGAAACAGAGCTACTTTATGTGTGTATGTACCTCTGTATGGTAGGAAATTTGAATGCCGGTTTATCCAATCGTAAATTAAGTTTTTATTGTCGACTGTACTAGCAGTCTTAGAATACAAAATAACTATAAAGCCAGTAGAGTTATAGAATAATGTAGACAAACAGTATTATAACATTTAATTATGGGTATCGCTTCGTGTCTTCATTACTTTATAGGGCGGAACTTTAAAATAATGACCAAAGAACAATTTAAGAACCTCATAATTAATTTGGGGTAGTTACTTAGTGTCAATAAACAGCGTTTATAAAATTATTTCTGCTTTATATTTAGTTTCTAAACGAAATCTTGATTTTTACATTATAAAAGAATATGAATACCCTCATATAATATGTAGGTTTAAGTTAAATATTGTAAATATTTCATTTAAATCTCACTTCGGCTAGTAAGTAGTAACTCTAATTAATACTCGTGGTTACAATTATTATATAAGTAAATAACAATAAAAATAAAACCTATACATACATAACATAGGTACGTAACATCACGCCCATAACCCCTAAAGGGGTAGGCAGAGCCAAAGAGGCAGCATGCCCCTTCAACCACATTCAGCCAAAAATAAAGCCGGGCTGGGTTAGATGGAAAATTGTGAAAAAGCAGTGATAAGCGGCTAACCTGTCGCCTACACAATCACGCACCAAAAAAACCCGATATACAATTAGTCGCCTTTTACGACATGCTAGGCAAGGACTACAGTTGGCATATTATTTTTAAGTTCCAGACCAACATGGTACAGTGGGCTGGGTTGGATGGAAAGCTGTGAAAAAGGAGTGACAAGTGGCTAGCTCGTCGCCTACTTAGTCACATACTCAAAAGTCCGTAAACCATTAGTCGCCTTTTACGACATGCTAGGCAATAACCACAGTTGGCACATTCTTTTTTTTGTCCCCGATCAACATGGGCTAAGTGCCAGACCAAGATGGGACTAAAAAACTAAATGTTGGGAGAGATATAAAGACAAAATAATTTTTAAGCTAAACTCCAAATATAACAAAGCGTGTTCAATTCATTTTATATTCTTGTAGACACTTTTCATATATTCAATAAATAAAGATAATGACTTATATTTAATTATCTTTTTATTCAACTTTGTCTTTATAATTATTGTGCCGATAATATGACTAAAAAAATACATTCCCTCATTTCCAAACATTCACAGAGCTTCATCCAAACAAAAATCGGTTTCGGTTAGACAGAGATTAATCGATCGTATCTTTATTTCTTAAAAAACAAGTTTCCATTTCTTACTGATAACCATCAGACACATCATTTTACTCAAGTTTCCACAGAAAATGCGCGCGCGTCACTTAGCGTCGCATAAATCATTTTCCAAGTCCATAAAGCGCTGGACAAAAAGTGCCGTTAACGGCAATAATGCACTTTTTTGTATAAATCAAGAGAACGGAATCAATTTATACAGTCGCTGCGCCCACGCATCGCAATAATAAAAAGACAAACATGTCAAGATAACCGCATTGTATCGGGCTATCAGTGACAGAGACATGTATTAATAAAGGACAACTACTGTGCTTGGGAACCGAATAAAAAACCGGTAAGCCGGTGTTGGATGCATCCAGAAATGGTTCTGTACCTAGAGTGCAAGTATTTTATGATTGTATTAAAAATAACAATGTTTTCATATAAAATCATTTCTCTATCGACGAACACGATATAAAATGTACCTAAATACATTTATTTCAATAAGTTTAAGATATACAGCTCAATTATTTGGTAAGTAATATAGAAACGACATTCGAAATTACTCAAATGCCATTTAAACATTGCTAATTTTAATAAATCACAGCGACTTTTATGATGAATAGGCAGAATATATTAATTTTACTAATGATTGGAATATATTTTACAAACTATAATTCTGGCCTAATTACTAATACGACTCTTATTGTACATTTTGTTGCAATTAAAATCAATTGGATTCTGCTACTACTTAAGTTATATCATAGAAGTTTTAAATTGTAAATGCCGATAGAGATTTAGCTAATGCTATATTCTAATAAAATATAATTTTATATTTATTGATCTAATAATATTAAAAGCCTTAATTAATTATAATAAGTTACAAATAGCTAGATTGACATCTGGACATCGTTTCAAAGTTCAGAACCCTTGTAATTGCTATCCACCTGTCAATTCCCTTATTTACTGTACGGACCCCTAAAACCTGTCAGTTACATTAACAATAAGTAAGGGTAAGGGTTCTGTATCTCTAGCTGGACTTTTCGTTGATAAATAAAATATTAGTGTCGTGTCATGTTAAAGATAAGTAGGTTAAAGTTACATGCCTGCCTTATTATGGGTACCAAATCGATAGCTTTCAATACTTAATGATGTTGAAAGTGTAATAACAGGCTTGTTTTTTTTTTATTCACATAATCTGTCTGACGTTGTAACTAAAGAAATGTAATCAAATTTTGTATTTTTTTCATTTATAATATATATATTTTTTTTTGTTAATAGTTGATAGGAATCGAGAAATATAACCAGCACAGATACTTGTGGACGGTAGATGTTCATATAAGTATGACTGGTTAGCGCCAACCAGTAAGGGTTTGTTGTGCTAAAATTTCGATTGCGAAATAAAGTTTTCGCACATCCTTCGGAAATTGGTCAGGTCACAAAGTGGTTCGTTTAAAGTTTTAGCCAGTGTGTGTTAAATCTGAACTGATTGCATTTACCTGATCTGATAAATAAGTAGTTTTTTGAAGATGGCTGTACAAAAATCTGCTTTTCCCATATTTCATATCGTCTACTCTCTAAACCATTCGCCTTTATGGATACTCATTATTTTTTAAAGAGACCACTACACAAGCCCATACTACTAAGAATTAGGACGTTGAATCTGAAGTGGATCAATATGAATGTCTGACAATTATTATGCAAGGCGCAAGCTTGGAGGAATGCATTTAACATTCTTAGATGACACATAGAATTTACAAGAGTAATTTATTGTACATTTGTGCATGTTGCAAACAACAACAACAACAACATAACATCACGCCTATAATCGGCAGAGGGGTAGGCAGCAGACCCCTTTAACCACATTCAGTAAAAAACAAAACTGGGCTGTGTTAGATGGAAAATTGTGAAAAAATAGTGACAAGTGGTTAGCTCGTCGCCTACACAATCAAATCCCCAAGACCCCATATACCATTAGTCGCCCTTTACGACATGCTAGGCAAGAAACACAGTTGGCACATTATCATTACTTACACAAAAATATCATTACTTACCTGTAGTTGCCGTTTCAAAGGAGTAAAGAAAAAAATCACTGATACACAATTATGAGGCGAATGTTTAAATAGCACTAAGATCAATTGATTAAACAAGAAATATATAGTTTTGGCACGGTTTTTAAGGACAATCTACTTAAGACATTGTGCAAGAAGAATGTTTATATTTAATTTATGTCCAATATTATTCACGTTCAAAAATAACATACAGAAATGATTAAAACCATTAAACATCTCATAAAAAAGTAGGAGTTGTGTTTTTTTTAAATAGCATGAGGAAAAATCTAATTTACGTTACCATACGCAAAGAAAAACAAATTTTCTAATCTTCGACACACACACACAACTACGCCGCGTTTCTGAAGCCATCTAAATTTATTAAATACTGCTTGCGGCATCAACCCTGTGAAATTTATACCCTGTAAAATGAAATATACTTTACACGCTAAATTTAACTTAAATCTGTGTGGTGTTGTCGTGAAAATAAAACAGACGAAACTAGCTTCACTAGCTTAATAATATTAGTATGGATTAAAAAAGGCTTTACAATAGTTAATGCGGAACTCTAATAAATGGGAATTATTACAATACGCCGCGTGTCGTTTTATCTGTCTGTCGATCTGTGCCCGGCGGAACAAATGCTGGCTGCACGGAGATGCATAGATTTCTTCTTCGATTTTTCAAAAGACTTTATTAAATGCGCCTTGCTTAATCTGCGGTGTAGGCGTCAATGTCCAATCTCATTTATTATATGAAAGGTGTGCGTGTGTCCGTAATTCTTCTCTTACTAAATACATTGAATGAATTATGATTTTTAGGTTAGACTAAATTTGAGTTGATATAGCAATAAATTAACTCAATATTACGAGTGTTAAGTACTTGGGTCAATTTGTTGATTATTAGGTACCTATAGATGAGATAATGCGGTTGTTTATTATTTCTCATTCTTAATATCTTTGATTGTCATTCGAATCTGATCGCGAAAACAAAAGTACCCATACTTTTGTATTTTTCATGTGATTTTATCATAAGGCCGCAACTTTATTAGCTTAAGAAATTTACATTTCAAACTGACGAGGTTTTGTCATGATATCTAGATATCATGACAAAACCTCGTAGTATGTAGGAAACAGAGTCATCACAGGCGTAAAGTAATTTCGCACTTAGAGTCTTTGCTCTTATAAACAGGCTAGGTCAATTGGATAATCTAGAGGGTCAATCTAAAATGCAATGTTGTTTGATAAAGATAATGTTGGTTGGTCTTACAATCTTACTCAGTTTACTATTTTAGTCCTGAATCATTACCTATTTAACATTCAAAAATAAAAATAAAATCAAAATGTCTTTATTTATGTAAGCCTCAAAAAAGCACTTATAAATCGTAAATTTTACAAAAATCTGTAGAGCAATGTGAATCTACCTCCGGTTCAAAATGCTGATCCTACCGAGAAGAAACCTACATTGAACATAGTGACTATATAAATATTTTATTTCACGTAAAAAGTCAGCGGAATTAAGACGACGGGAATTTAGAATGATGTGATATATCACCAGGACGAAGATGATGATCAAGAATCCCTGTCAACAATATTTAAATATACTAAATTAAACATTAATTATACATATATATGTACATACATTGCGCTCATAATCCCCGAAGGCATAGTCAAAGGGGCAGCAGGCCCCTTAATTATGTTGTCAAATAGAACGTAAATAAAGCATAACTTTCTAATGTGTTCAATTTACATTCGTACCAAGAACCCTTTAACAAATAGGATATACCTATTCAGATTAAAAAAAACAAAAGCAGGTATAAGTACAGGTGATAAAAACGTATTTTTAAAAACTACATACATACAATATTGTTTAAGCTAAATAATAAAACCTGTTACATGAACTAACATTTACTTCCACGCTTTTGTTTATTATTCTAGAAAATATTAACGAGCGTAGAAAATCAGTGATCGCTGAACAAAACATTTCAAAATTGACATTCGTATTAGTGACGGGCCGTCTGAAAATGTGATGTCAATAACATTGTGCATAGAGATACATGTTATACGTCATTTATGACATTTCTGGGGTAAAGTGGTCCGTGGGAAACATAAATAAACAAACAAAATGTGTATTGTGTTATCCGAAGATTCTGACACCGACTTAAGTATTTCGTGTGGTATACGTATGTAAACTAGATTCCGAAAAAGGACGTATGAATTGCCTATTGTAAAGTGGTCTAGTCGAGGACGCACTCTCAGGTTCGTTAACTTAAGAAAGTGTTTTTCAAAATCGATTCCATATTCGATGATATTTTTGGAGCAATAGATAATTTTTAACACCATAATAATTTCTTGTGCATTACGTACCACAGAATCAAATTTGTTTACAAAATAAGGCAATATTTAAATTTGTAGACCTTGAAGTCCTTTAATATATTTTTTTACCGTTCAATTGTGTACAAAGCAATTTTTTGTATAAAGATAACAATAACTTTATCTCATTTTATATAACTTCAAATTTAAAATCTCGTTATTTATATAGGCTTCAAATAAGCTTAAAATAGTCAATTTAAACAAAAAAGAAAACAGTACCACCGGTTCTGAAGGTAGACTCTATCGAGAAGAAACCGGCAAGAAACTCGATAGTTACTCTTTTAAATGCCAAAATTTTCAATTAATCTCCACCTACTAGGTAACAACACTGCAACTATATAATATTAAACTAAAATGCAAAAAAGTGTTAAGCTTCTTTTAATCTTTATTGCAGAAAGTATTACAAAATATATGTTTAGTACCTTATGTTGCCGACTGTTTGTAATGCTGCTCAAATTCTTACATAGCCCGCACTCCGTGCCCTAGGCTAAGGTACATATAAGGTATGAAAGGCCTATCACCTAAGTATACCTATTATCAGTAGATTCTGTCACCGTCTTAAGTATTGCGTATGGTATACGTATGTAAACTAGATTCCGAAAAAGGACGTACGTAATGCTATTTTCCATTCTTGTCTTTGTTGGGATTTACTTAGACCGTGACCCTGGATTTAGCGAGGCAGGATTGGAATTAAGTAGATTTAACTTGATACGACTGCCTTCTGCCCTTTGTAACCTACCAAGGGATCCAAACAAGTAAAGTCATGGCTACATGTGCACAGTCATATGAATATAGGTCTTCTCATTGTGTTTACCTTCACCAATTTATTAGTACATACATACATACATACATATATACATATAAACATACATACATACATACATACATACATACATACATACATACATAACATCACGCCCATAATCCCCAAAAGGGTACGCAGAGTCAAAGGGGCAGCAGGCCCCTTTAACCACATCAGCCAAAACAAAGATGCAAAATTATGGAAAAGTAATGACAAGTGGCTGGCTGGTCGCTAACACAATCACATACCCAAAACCCCATATACCAATAGTCGCATTTTACGACATGCTACAACCTGGGACCAACATGGGACAAATAATGTCAATTTATTAGTATTTAAAAATTATAATTAAAAAATCCAGATCCAAGTGCTATCATACCATGGAAACTATTCATATAACCGTGTTGTGCCTACCACGCCTGTTATTCATATGGCTTTACCACCCACCTAGTTACCATCGCTCTTTCTACCGTAGAAAACTTAATAGCAATTTATTTCTCAGCTCAAAACCGTGCGCCGCGAATCAAAGAACACCCATCGAACACAGTCTCCGGGAGGAGCGAGCCAGCCACCCTGAGGTGCGTGGTGGAAGGCCGCCCTAAGCCAACTGTCCAGTGGTTCAAAGATGGCGCCCTGCTACCGCCTGCCGAGGACGGACATAGGGTCTTGTTGGAAGACGGCCTGCTATTTCTAAGGTAAGACATTTAGAGGCCGTATACATAGTTGATAGATATTTTGTTTTAGCGTATGGTATGACTGTCGGAGGACCTGTATGATATTTATTGTTTTTTTTGAAAACTGTAGAAGAGTTCTCGCTTTATACATGTAGGGTAGTCGTGTGTTGGATTTATATCAATAGTTATTTAACTATTGATACAAAGTTTTAAGATCTTAACTAGACACGAAACCGAGTATTTTGAAGCTTTCGATGTGTTTGAGAAAGAGACAGAAATAATCTATATTTTTTTTAATGTGACATGACATCTGTCTCTTGTAGCGTATTCATCGAAATATCAATTTATAACAAAATGTTATTTTTCTAACGCAATACACGCGTTTTCCATTAAGTTTAATTACAAGCTTAATCGCAATTAGTTAATTCCCATTTTGTTTGAAGTCCCGACGTATACATATGTGACATACTGACTCCCTTTGCCGACAATGTCACGGTTCAGATGTTCTCATAGATACGTACCCGTAATTAGTTTGTACTCACAACCCAAATTGATATCTCATTTGATATGCGGAAATGTGTAAACAACGCGTTGAAAACATTTGTTTACATAAGCCTGTACTATTGCCGACGCGTGTTTGTTTAAAATATCGATGAAAGTTTCTGTGGAGTATTGTCGAAGAAGTACTAATTAGAATATTGCTGTGGATTTTAGAAATAATTAATATACTTTGGTATACGTTTGGTACCGCTTTTTATCTTTTGAGCGCTGTTATACATGTTCTATGAGTTTATTCTGAATAAATGATATTCATTCCTAATAATTCAGTGAATTTAGGAACGAGGCATGTAACTTATTAATTATAAGAATATTTAAAGGTAATAGTAAATCATAATTCTTTTTGGCGTTACGTCCTGCTTTAGTCTAAGTCAAACACAGCCCAAAATTTTCGTAATCCCATTGAATCGATTAACTTAATAATCTTAAATCAATCTTGAGGTAAATAAAACAAACTTACTAAAGAAGATTATACAAATTCTTGTGAGATTATAAAGTATCGTATTTATAAAGTCTCATTTATTCTTCCTAGGGTAAATCGTGGGAAGAAAGAAAGCGATGAAGGTGTCTATTGGTGCGTGGCTCGAAATATTGCAGGAGAAGCAGTCAGCCATAATGCTTCATTGAATGTCGCAAGTGAGTTACATCAAGTTATAAGTACAGGTTCAAATAGTTCACTAGGAAAATGAACAAGCATTTATAAAATAATAATAATAATTCAATATAAAACTTCATAGCACTCTTCAGTATCAACACATTTTTTTTTCCATAAATCAAGCCAAAGCTTGACTGCAACAGAATTTGTAATAATTTTATTTACAATATCAATCTTTTAGACTTAAATAGAATTCAAATCTAAATCATTTACTTTATCGATAGTAATATTATTGCACTGAGTATTGACAATGAAAACTCATATTTAACTAACTAACTAACTAACTAAACTTCACGCCACTTCCCTAGCGGGGTAGGCAGAGAGAACCTCATATTTAACTGATTTCACTAAAGGTGTAAATAAAGTAATGTAAGGGGCTTGTTATCAATCTTTGATTTTACTGAAATTGCTGAGAAAATTATGATCTACAATATCTATGAACACGAGACTATAACCATCGTCCTTACCACAGTGCTTCGAGATGACTTCAGGGCTGAACCGACAGACGTGGTCGTAGCAGCGGGGGAGCCTGCCATGTTGGAATGTTCACCTCCTCGCGGAGTCCCCGAGCCCTCGGTTCATTGGCTGAAGGACGGACAGCCTTACGACGTGGAGGTTAACGGCAGGTAAACATGCACCATAAGTATGCAGAAAGAATGTTTGCTGGAAAGTTGTGAAAAATATTCACGTTAACTAGAGGTACACCGCCATCGCATTACAGTGGATACAACATATTTTTAAAGTGCAGGAGACGTATTTAAACGCTTTTCAGTCCGGCCATAATAAAAACTCTTAAACACGCAAAAACCTAAACGATGGCGTAGATACTAGATTAGATTGCCATTATGTTTTGTTTTACACACAATACTAAATCATAACTAACAAAATTCTTAAACTAAAACAAAAATAATCATAAGATAATTTGATATATTTTATTTTTAGGGTGACCGTCACAGAATCGGGTAACTTAAAAATTCTGGAAACACTGCCCACCGACAGCGGTCTATTCAGATGTGTCGCGTCGAACATCGCCGGCGAAAGGCAATCAAGAGCCGCAGGGCTAATCGTTTTACGACGGCCACATTTTGTCGTTAAGCCTAGCAACATCACCGCGTTGGTGGGACAAACCGTTGAATTTAATTGCCAGGTAAATTCACCACGTTCCCTCCGACTACGGCATGTAAGGGCGATGTAAAGTTCTTATCCCGATTGGTTTTATTTCAGAGCTACGATACGAATGTAAAAATAACTTGGGTCAAAGAGGATAGCCCTCTGCCGTCTCATGCTACAATCATTCGAGGACTGTTGCGATTGGAACATGTATCTGCGGCCGACGCAGGGATCTATTCTTGTCGAGCTGATAGCCAAACTGGTTCAAGTATTACAAGCGCAACTCTCACCGTTTATTGTAAGTCCGCCTCTGTTTCGGATGATTTTATTGCATTCATAATGTCCGGGTCTATTTTAACACGGCCATCTGTTTTAGCTTTACCACACTTCACGCAGATACCATCAAATTTGACCGCATGGGAGGGCGATGTGGTATCGATACCCTGTGAGGCTAAAGGATTACCGACACCGACGACGTTCTGGATACTGGAAGGGAATCAGGATTCGTTGCTTTTCCCGGAGTGTATGAAAAGCAATTCGAGTTTGTTGTATTTGGACGGGGCTAAGCCGGAACACAGTGGTAGAGTAATTTGCACAGCGGTGAACGCAGCCGGCAGTATTATGCAAGAGGCTTATCTCACTGTCCTCAAGAAAGGGAACAATGAATTGAAGGAACCCTCCTTGGACCAAGACTTAACGATCTTATACGAGCGAGAGGCGCATATGACGCAATACGAACTTGTTCAAGCGAGAAAATATCTGCAGCAAAATGTTTTGGTTATGCGAAGGGTCGAAGCGTTGTCGTCTACCTCGCTGAAAGTTGTTTGGGATGTACGTATATTTATACAACTTGTCCTGTTTATTACGCTTGCTATTTTCGCATCCATATTTGTAACACTAATATTGAATTCTAGGTACTTACGGATTATAACGAATACTTGGAAGGTGTTAAAATATGGTACAATGGGACAACATTGAACTGGCCCAATGCAGTAAACGAGGAATTTGCTGTTTTAAATGCATCTCACCCAGGTGCAACTTTATGTTCAAACGGTTCTTTAACGAACGTCGATAACAGCGGATCATCAAGTTATATTCTATCGGGATTAATGGCCTACACTCAATACGATATATTCTTGATGCCGTTTTACAAAATGTTGCTTGGAAAGCCTTCTAATTTGATGACGGGCTACACCGATGAAGATGGTAAGCATAGAGACATACTATCGAAATTATATTGAGTAATCTCATGTTCATTAATTAACAATTATATTTGGCCAACATTCCGTTGCTATATGGTGTAAGCGGAAGCATTCGTCGGCCGAAACTTGACCATATCAGGCAAGTGCAGCTGTCGATTTTGACATTCGTTCGGCAGCTATGTTTCCAAACCAAGGCACTTTTGAAAGTAGCTATTAAGTTTAAAATTACAAAGCATTTACCATTGATGATTATTTTAGTACCCTCGGCGCCGCCCCAAAGTGTGACAGCGGGCGTAATTAACGCCACTTCAGCCTGGATACGCTGGGAACCACCACCTGTAAGCACTTGGAATGGAGAAATCACTGGCTATTTAGTGAGTATTTCCATTGATAATTATGTTATTCCCATTATAAGTGCCGGTTTGACACCGTGAACTTATGTCGTACAATATTAGACTAGACTAATACGAAAGGGTTGTGTTGGTAAATTTCCTAATTACAGCTCTGTATAGATCCATTTTAAAACTCATTAATGTCGAGATAAAAGGAAATGGTAAAGTGAGGATGTCATCTACACGCTATTTGCTCAGAATAGATCAAATGTCAAAGTGTTGTCATATGCCACACGGTTAGATGGCGTGATGGCAATCGGCCAACAGCTATAAACTAGGTTCTTCCTGTAAGCTTTCGGTTGTTAGAGGGTATAATTTATAGGTCTTGCGGGTTTTGATCAAAACGTTTATATATAGATGAAATTTACAAGTCGTTAACCAATTCCGTGTTGTGAAATTGGTTTTAGATTTAAATTAAATTGTTGTATAAAATCCATGTCTCTATTTAAATCAATTGACAACATCGAAATTCAGTTACATACATACATTTAGATCAGATTACTTGTATACCTACGTTTGAACCGATATTTAGTTTCGCTATATATTAATTCTATATTTTATATAATTTGCGAAATGATCCGGAGTTCTAAAAACAGATATACTGATATCATGCGTTATGTCCCGTGCTTAGACGGGGTCCACTTAGACCGTGATCCAGGATTTAGCGAGTCTGGTAATTACATTGAAGCGACTGCCGATCTGACCCTCGTAACCCTAAGATAGGGAAACCAGACATTTTTTTTGGATCATGGTCACAAATCCAAAATTGTTTGAATTTGCAGGTTTCATAACGATGTTTTCCTTCACCGTCGTGCTAGTGGTATAAATACGTACAAAGACTTGAAAAATCCAGTGGTACGTGCCCGGGTTTGAACCCGCACTCCTCGGTTAAGAGGCGCGTGTCCTTACCATTGAGCTTCCACTGCACAGATATACTGATATACTCGTGTATAATCTTTCAGTAAGAAAAAATATAGCGGGTTGTATGTTATAAGTTATCTCTTGCAAATTAATATTTGTAGCTAATACATTTAATTATACATACAATACATCTATACATTTTTCTATTACTGTTTGATTATGTTTGTTTATCTTGTTGGATGTCCTAATAAATAAAATAAATACAACAACTGCTCAATAGAAAAAACTGCCTTGACTCACTGCAGTGATGAAAGTCAAAGTTTAGGCAGTAAACAATAATAATTCGTCAATTATTTATTGAAGGTTCTAATAAGTGAATTCTACATACATACGGGACATACATACCACAATCCCAGTGTCTCAGTTTGCCTACCCTGACAGAATTCAAGAAACGATAAGCTACGATATGATACGATATTCAGTCAAAAGTAATGTTAAATCATTTCTCGTAGATCGAAATCCGAGTGAGCGGCAGTAATGGTGGTCGAGTGGTCGGTCAGATGTCTCTAGGAGCACGGACTAGGGCTGCCGCGGCAAGCGCCCTTCGCGCAGGGGGTCGGTACAGCGCCCGCGCAGCGGCTGTGACCAGGCGCGGGCATGGGCCCTTCAGCGCACCGGTGCAGATTCATATGCTGCCGACGCAGTCCCAGCGGCATTATGTGCAGTGAGTTTTGTTGACTTTCAGAGTAGATATAATCTTTGTTTTGTCTCTTTAATTTTACCTGAGTACCGTTGAAAACGATATGAAGGCAAAAATTCGCCGAACCTTAGTAATTAGCGATTGAGTAATAAGTAATTATATCTTTACCAAACTTAATTAGCAATCTCAATTTATAATTAATAATTAACAGAAGAGTAGTTACTTAATCATGTTATGAAAGAATATGTACAACTTGTAAATTAAAGAAAACCATTCGAAAAGTTTTACCTACCTTATATTTAAAATATTTGTTGAAAAATCTTTATCTTTATTAAATGGTTATTCTTATAAACTCTTATTTGTATATATTTTAGGACTGAACCTCCAAACGACTCCAACATTTCGCATATATTTCAAGAAACATGGCTCGTCGCGCTCGGTCTAACTTTATTCTCAGTAATAGCCATCGGAGTGTTCAGCATCTACTACATCAAGCGGCGTAACAGCACTCAGAGAAAGAAGTCAACTGGTTAGTGGCTGTCACATATATCACTTTAATATTTACGCTCGATTCGAATTGGAGTAATTGAAACATTGAACCCAATTGTAGGTCAGTCGATTGTGACAGCGCAGCAATGTTTATTGAATAAGGATACGATATGGTTACGAGACCGACCCGTTTTCGCGGCGCCTAATAACCCCAGCCTGGACGTAAGCAGCTGCCATCAGAGTCTCTTACACGGTTAGTATGCTACTTAGAATATTATGCGTATACAAGCTTAAGGAAATCGTGTGCTCTTGGGGTTATCTCGAAATTTACAACATGTTTATTTAGCAAATAACGCAGACATTGTTCCCTGTTGCGTTGTCTAAGCCAGTTTTGTATTCCGTAGGTGGACAGTCGACTAGTGCTCTAAGTGTAGAACCAGAATACAGTCTGCCTCAGAATTCCATCCAGGGATTAGACGCATCAAGCGTGGACAGGATGAGACGCGGCCCGCCCGAACCCTACGCGTCCAGTGCTATTTACACCGAACTCAATTTCAAGGTATGCTCCGATAAGCGTTATGAGAACTTCACTGTTAGCATTAGATTAGATTACGTATTCACATGTTTGATTTGCGTAACTCAACATTATCGTTGGTAAATCAAACAAGTTATAAATTTCAATGGCCCTAACAATGCCTTTTACTTCGCAGGACAACGAAATTGGTGACATGAGGAATTGTCCCGAAAGACGATCGCATAACAATAGCATTGTTAGATCGTGTAACGGAAGCATTCAGTACTCGAACGGGGAATGTTCGACTTGTTGCCATAGCACATCCAGCAGGTCTACTAAAGATTATAGAGAGCCGAGACACGAGGTAGTGCATAACGAAATTAATGCCATGGATGACGATTGTGGGTCTTGCCACACGAATAGATCTGGGTCCAGGAGTAGACAGGACAAAAGCAAAGTGTGTCCAACGAATGATTTAGAGTACGACTATCCGCAGTGGCACTGGCTCGGCAGGGAGAACAGTTTCAAAATTCCCATACAGACTGGCAGACATTCGAACGTAGCCAGGTCCGAGCAAGGCTGTCAAATAAATCTATGTGATATACTGCCGCCGCCCCCGTATGAGGTAAATTAAAGTGGATTTTAAAAATCACAATACATTCTAAAATTGACTGAACTTTTTGAGTGTAATCTATCCTTTGTTTGCAGAGTCCGGAAAACAAACACAATTAGGAGCGTTTCAATGTATGGCTGTTTAGTATAACATGGTTCGCGAAGCAATAATCAATTAATAGTTTGACTTCTATGTAAGTTAGATCTCTTCGTTTTTTGTTAAGTTCAAGATAGTTGAAAAACATAAAGATGTTATCCGAAAGTTCTAATGTAGTTTAATGTAACTCCAGTAATCGTCATAGAATGCAGTTGTAGTGCTTGTATTGTAACACGTAGGTACTGAACTTTTGATACTTGTAACTTATTCCTATTAATATTCTAGTCACACTATATAGGACTAGTTTTACAATTTGATAAAACGCATTATTGAGAGATTTCCCTGTATTTATAAATTTTGTATACCACTCAAGAATTCAAGGTTGTTTACTTGACTGCAAGCATAAGTTAACACAGCCCTGCATTTCACTGCCATATTAATGTTTTAGAGTTACTTCATTAGTTATATAATCTTTGACTGTGATACTTATATTAAATTCGTGTATTAGAAATAAATGTAATCCTAGTTTAAATAAATCATTGGCACAAAGAAAGTTTCTTTATAAGTTTAAAAATGACGCATTTTATATATCTTACTAGCCATTGATAAAATTATGTTTAGAACGCATTTAAAAAAGTATAAGAATCATTTATTTGTTCAGTATGTATAACATGGTTATGCATATAAGGATACTGATAAAAGATTAAGTACATACTAGTACTAGATACTTAAATTTAAAATTCATTCATAGACAAATATGTTTATGACTCAGTATTATTTAAACGTATAGTATTAACTTTTATTATATTACTAATATCACATACCTTTGCTACTTATAAACACTTACTTATGCGAAACTTTCTTTGAGTCGATAATAAAAATAAATTTAGTTGTAAGAACCTGCAATATTTCTCGAATTTTAACTCTAGGTCACTCAGTTATTTGACGAGGCATTTGTAACAAACTTTTAACAATATTTTCAGAACAAACAGTGTTGTAATCTATGAAATCTCCGAATATAGCAAAATTCATAGAAAATCACTTTGTTTCTTTCCTACCACCTATTAATAAAATAATTAATTGCAGTGTAAATTACCTTGTATGTTTTATAATTGATTTTGTGTGCGAGATATTTTGATAAAGACCTATAAATATTATTAATTGGATTATTTTTTCTTTAAAATACGGCCTTAAAATGGCAAAATTATGATGCACTTAAATATTTTTAATGCTTGTTCAACATTTGCTTTCCTAGTTTTATTGTGACGTGTCGCACAAACTTTATGGGAGCATTAAAATTATAAAAGCCGATATAAATAACACTCGACTATGTAACGAGGCACGTCGTTACCCAGCTTACAGCTCTTTTGTGCTGTCGTTAACCCAATGAGCTGTTGTTAACCAATACAGTCTGCCTACAAAGCCTTTATTGCAATAATACAGCCCTGATAATTTACTTTAACTCAAATTAAGTAGCAACTTGTTCCAATTAAGCATTAAGGCTTAGGTTATGGAAAGTAATAGCCTATTAACTACACGTATATTATTACGAAAATTATGAAAATACTTTTAACTTATAAAAGCTAAGAAATTATTAACGATATTGTAAAACTCACATACAATATTATTATCACGCCCGTAAGTTATTCGCGGTGAGGCTTGTAACAAACAATAACAACTTGTTTTGGCTAATGGAATTTTTGGGCAAAAGTAATGTAATTTATGTCCGTGCTCTGAAACTTACTGAACTAACATCTGATTAAAACGAATTAATAATTTTATCAAAATTTCGAAGGTTTTTCTGCTTAATTGTACGTATACAAACCGGGTATCCAATACAACTATAGATATATATATTTTTTTCGGGTGAAATCGCAACTGGGTTTCAAATTATTTTTTTGGGTGAACTTGCAACTGGGGAATAATGCAACAAACCCAAGTAGACAGAGTCAAAGGGGCAGCTAGCCCCTTCAACCACATTCAGCCAAAAAATAAAACTCAGCTGGATTAAAACTATGAAAACGAAGTGACATATTCTGCCGTGATATATCTTCAATGTCATTATCTACCTAAGCCTGGTTTTAAGTTAAGTGCCAAAAAGGAGGTGAAAATTTAAACCTTCGTAACTTCTCAATCACAACACCAATTTGAAACTTGAAAGCATCAAAAAATATACTATTTAAATACTGTTTTGATTATTTTTATTAATATACGATCAAAAGAAAAAAATCCGCCAGATATCTTACCACAGGAGTATTGTAAAAAATAAATATATTTATCCTTGCATTAATCTATCTTGTCCTCCACGGTGGCTTGATCTGCCATGCAGCTTAATCGAGAGTCTCCAAGTCATAAAAGTCAGTCATGAGACTGTTGCTGAAAGTGTCAATATTTCTGGGTTAATCGTGTCTTCAAGTCATTTAGCGCATGTTCTCCCAAACTAAAAAAAAACAACTAACTTGTAACAAAAAAAAAGAAAAGAAATGAATGTAAAAGTATTCAAATGTCAAAATATTAATCGTCAACATTCAGAAAATTTTAATTGATATTCTGAATTTAATAATAAAATGAAATCAAAATATGATTTCATTTAATGCTTTGAGTTACACGTGCTCACAAATTTTAATTTATACCTAAACACTTTCAAATTTATAGATTAACTTGCTAGTTTATCTATAAATTTGAAAGTGTTGAGCGGATTTAATAACTAGGTCACGCCACCAACTGTCCAAACATGAATCAATGTCTGATTATGAACTACTTATCGTTCACTTGCATATCGGATTGATTATAAATTCTTCTTCCTTCCTATCTGCACTTCGTTTGGTTGAGATTTCCTAGGAATAGAGTACCTTATAGCTAACGTTAAAGCGCTAAATTCCTATAGGGACTTGTTACCATCGATAACACAACAAAACATCGCAATAGTAGCAACATTCTATGGTTTTCCTATGAAACCCTTGTGATATTAGTTTTGTCCAGATACTATTTGAAATAAGGAAGTATTGATGTAACTTATCTAACTAAACTTTAACGCTACTTCCATATCGGGGTAGGTAGAGAGAACCGAACGCCATATGACACGATCCTTACACACCTCACTACGTTACATACCTACATCATTATAAAAAAACTTTCCAGAAGCTCAAGTCTGCACGTTTAATGTATCGCATCGATGTCGATTGTTTTCATTTGTATATAGAAACAAATTTTTTTATAATTTTTTATATTAAATTTAAATGGAAAATTTAATAATACACATCAACATCAAAAAAAAAAATTGATTTACTCCATTTATTTCTATATGAAGATATCGCTCAGATAAAGCACCAATTACTTATCTTTTCTTTTGGAACAAACTATGGCATTCATCAAATTAATCTATTACCGGATTCGGGTTTGTAACGGAATGAAAAATCTTGCAGCGGCAGTCTACGGGTTAAGAGCATTTGGCTATAAATCGTGGAGTCCAATTTATTCCTGTCTTGCTTACGTATCGGTCACATTTATAGCCACATTTCTGTACGAAATGAGATTTCCTTTATACCTTTATCAGTGGGTTTTGGTAAAGGAACAAAGAGCCATTCGATTCAAATTACCGCTCGTGCCATTTGCGGCGAATTCTATGCAAGTGGACCTCTAATTATTTTTACTTTAAATAGCGTTAGTAAGTGCGGTTTACAAGGCGGTTCAGGAAGGTAAGGTTGCTCTAAGTCGTCTTTGGTGGCTGCCTTAATAGTGTCTAGAACCGTTGGTTAGCACAATGGTGCACTTACCTCATTAGAGTTAAATCGTTTTTAATTATAAATGTAAACGTTTGCTTATTAATATATGTTTTGTTTTGATCCCGCATGGATACAATGCGAAACTTTAAAAAGTTACTAACAATCCTTATCCAGAAATAATGTTTAGGAAATACTACAAGTTAAGCTTAACTTAAAGTTGTGTTGTTAGCCAGCTATTGTATTTTACTTCACCTGGGCTTTGACGAAAAACCAGCGCTAATTAATCCAAAGAATAGTATCTACACTTCTTCAAAATTAATACAGTACCTACTTTAAAAAATATACCAATAAAAAAAAACAAATGGCGCATTACCTATCCGATTAAATAACATAACATAAAGATGGATTTATCCAATTGAGCACGCTAAATCATATAACTATATAAAATATATAATAAATAAATGAATATCAGACTACATCACATACATTGATCTGACTTAGGGTAAGTAGCTTAAGCACTTGTGTTACGAATATCAGAAATAACAGTGGTATTACAAATATATACTAAAATATTGGATATATACATACATCCAGACACAGAACAAACACAAGTATTCATCACACAAATGTTTGTCCTGGGTGGGGATCGAACCCACAACTCTTGGCGCATACGGTGGGGTCACTACCCAATGCGCCATCGAGCCAGTCAATAATTTACAGTATATCCATGATGTATTTATTCCAGTATAATTAACGCGTGGGAAATACCAAATATTGAAAAAAGGTAATTCTCTTTAAAAAAAGGAAGTGCAAAAGGTATAATAAACTTATTATGTACCGTACTTATATCTCGTTTTAATGATTTCGTTATTAAAAAAGTTTACATGTTCTTAATATTAACTTAAATATTTGGAAGCCAAGTAAACAGCGCAATGAAATAACAATCTCCAGTGTTGGCAGAAAGCCAGTTCATTATGAGATTCCTGAAGCTTCAACACTTTAATTTAATAAATTGCCTACCTCTTATAAGGCAATTTGGAGACATGTGACAGCACAAGATGGTGATGGTGTCATCGTTCTAAATGAATTTCGTATCACTTACTCCAATTTCAAAGTTGGAGTCTTATATTTCAAGTGTTGAAATTTCAATTCAGCTTGAAATCTTTATGTATCTGTTTAGAAGTGGGTTCTTTTCTATTATATGGGTAGGTACTACTAAAAACTAAACATCACGCTACTTCCCTAGCGGGGTAGGCAGAGAGAACCGAACGCCATATGGCACGTTCCTCTAGTTTCATTAGTTTAGTTAGTTAGTTACTACTAAAAAATATAAACAGTTAAAATTTTCGCCCTATTTTTTTTTAATATGAAAGAGACCAAGAGGGGAGTTAAATGCATTTTACATTACTTTATGAACAATAATTACTGTTGTTCATTCAACAATGTAAAATATCTAATCATGATTTTCAATACACAAAGCATACATTGAAGTAGCTTTTAATGTATTAAGCTATTCTAACTTAACTATATATATATATTTGAGATATACATAGGTACGCTAGCGTGAAGTAAGTTAGTAGGTAACTACAATTAGTATGAATAACTCGATAGCAGGATATAAATAGAAAACATTATGAATAAGGGCGAACAAAGGATTCCAACCTTTATTGTTTGACGCAAGAAAAGGCACTCAACGCAATTACTTTATGAAATATTAATATATTCACTAAAAGTAGTGTCTGTCTGTAGTTTACGAGCATCAAATGCAAGAGCGTTTATGAGAGGTATGCCAGTGTTGTTTTACGAGGGTCTACACACGTCTGCCCATAATAAAATGGTCATAATTTTTATGTTTCATCGAAAAGCATAAACAGGAAAAGTGACACTTCTAGTGAATAATGTGGATGGTGCACTAAAAGTTTTGTTGGCAATGAATAAGTTGGATTTAAAAATTTTAGTTGGATTTAAAATATTTTCCGTTGTTGCGATTTAGATGCGTGTCAATATTAATGGTACCGTATTTATAGCTTTACCAGTGTTTGCAGCAGTACTAATAGCTAGTAACATAGCATTGAGTTGACATACCTTTGTCAATGTCAAATCCAATTTGCTTGATCTAATATTTTGCTAAAAATCCAGGTGGTGATGCAATATAATACGGGTTCGAAGCCATCAAATATCTTAGCGAGATTAGAATGGTCAGGGCTTCTGACTGGCCCGTTAGTTGAGTGCTCAGAATCCCTGGCCATGAAAACGAGGGTCGCGGGTTCGAATCCCGCTAGGAGCAAATGTTTCGTATGATGAACATTTGTACTCGAGTTATGGATGTTTATAAACGTATTTAAGTATGTCTATCCGTTCACCTAGTTTACATAGCAAAAGTTCAAGCTTAGTTTGAGACTAGGGAATTGGTGTGTCAGTCTATAGAATTTATTCTATCGTGGAAGCGTATTCGTCAGAAAGACCATGTAGCTATGTACGTGTATCCGTTGTCATACTACAATTTACGTAAAAAAATCCAGGAATTTTCACTTTATATGAGTTAGATAGACACACAGATAAACTTTATGAGATAAAATATAAGAATTGAACAATGCTTCTAAAACATTTCATTAATCACTCAAACAAAGCATGTGATTGTAATCAATTAAGTCTAAAAAGATGGTAATACCCCACTCGAGCAACTTAAGAAGAGCATACAATTTTGTTTTAATATCTTCCCTCCTCATCAGAATTCTTAGCAATTCTAAGAAATAAGGGCAGCAGAAATTAATCTGCTATTGTAATTTATGCTAATACATTGGGCTGCAGCTTATATTCGTAACGAAGGCATTTATCATGGGATGGAGATCGTAAGTAAACTGAATTGCAAATTATCAGATTTCTGGCTACTGGAACTTACCTAGTCTTACATTTATTTTAGCGTATTGCGCTCATATATTATGTTTGAATGGATGATTTGCCAGAAAGTTTGGTTTTTTCGTATACGAGAAGAATATTAACTACATCATCCTCTTGCCCTTCTCCCAGTTCATCTGGGGTCGGCGCAGCATGTCTTCCTTTTCCATACATCCCAGTCAGCCGTCATCAAGCTGTTCACTCCCATTTCTCTCATATCATCTTTCACACAATCCATCCATCTTCCTCCACCATCAAGAATACTAACTACGTTTCTGATAAATAGAATTGCAGGGTATATTGTTGAATTGTTGAAATTACTACCTAGTTGTGAGTTAAGTTGAGAAGAGTTAAATTAGTCTAATCTGACTATTACTTCCGGTTTATTTAGCCATGTTTTACATATAAACATAGCATGTCCTGTACTATAAATAATATCTATGCAGGAAATGTTCTCAAATAAGATTTTAAACGTCCACGTCTTAAGTACCTTTAAATTACCATGTTTACCACAATAACATGGTGGTGACAAGCTCAATGGCGCATTCAGTTGTGACCCTGCCCCATGCGCCAAGAGTTGTGGGTTCTATCCCCACCCAGGACAAATATATTGTATGATGAATACTTGTGTTTGTTCTGTGTCTGGGTGTTAATATACAATATTTAATTATATATTTGTAATACCACTGTTGTTTCTGATATCCGTAACACAAGTGCTTTAAGCTCTCACCTCGGAGTCAGATCAATGTATGTGATGTAGTGTGATATTTATTTTATTTTTTTAAAACATTTGGTCTATTGGGAATTGAAGCTGAGATCATTGGTTTCGTAGATAAGCTAACAAGTGACTAGAACATCAAAATCATATTAAACAGATAATTTTCACACTATTAATCACTTTTGCATTTATTTTAAACATGTTACATACATTGATTTCGCTCTGACCCCATAAACTCATGAAAAGTTTATTTTACAAACGCTTTCGACAGATTTTCAAGAAACGAATTTGGGTCGAAGCCTAAAATAAAAGTGTTTGTTTATGAAATGGTTATATTTGTATGTGCATGTTGAATGCATGATAAATGAGGTTTGTGGTTTATTATTTTATGTTTGCTATTAATAATAAGTCTTATATTATCATCATGTGCTGTAGTCATCGTCCTGATGAATTATTTAAAATTAGTAGACCAATAAAATAACACAAAGCATCGGCCGTTGACTTGTGGTTTGAGTTGGTGAATTACTCATCATCTTCCTAGCCTTTACCCGAGCTTATTCGGGGTCTGCATAGGCCATGGATTGAGTGCTCTGACTCGCGCTTATCGGACCTACCCGAGTGGGGAGACGACTGCATGCATGCGGTCGTCTCCACCCTTGGGGCGGGCGCCCGATAGCAGGCTGACGCTGAAGCCTAGCGGAGGATTCCTTAGGGGCTCCCGCGAAGCCTCAGTCGGCGTGGAGGATGCATCCCGGAGTTTTAGTGAGTATACCCCGGCCGCTACCATCTTGGCCGAAGATGGGGTAAATAAAAACCCGATGGATTAAGTATGCCTGATTATAACATTGAACCGGAAAGCCTTTCTTACCTTCACGACTTTTCGATATAGGAACCATACAATTTCATGGTAATACATCCACAGTTTTTTAAATGTGCACTATGTGCAGGTATCGTCACCACAGAGCAAGTGATATCAACCGTGTACGTGCCCGGTTTTGAACCAGTACTTGTTGTACGTGACGTGCGGGTCCTTACCATTCAGCTGCCATTGCTCTTGCTTCAATGCAATGTTAATGTAAAAATCCATTATAGTCTAAGTAAGATCCAAAGCAAGATCGACCTTCTTAAAATTATAAAATATTATCTTTAAAATTTTACCGATGTGCTTTTTACCCGGTAGCGTGTTTTGTTATCTGGTTGACAAGTGAAGATCGATCTTACTGCGGATCCTCTAGTATTATATACCTACAAGGTATACAAGTAAGGTTACTTACCATCTAGATACCATCACTCTTGCAATGCAATATTGGAAGAAAAAAACTACGTAGGTACTTGCAAATGAAAAAGGGCAACACCCCAGGGCAGCTAGAGTGCTCTGTATTACCTGTCCAACTGTTTTATTGACGCTTCTGTATTAAGTTTTCATGTAACTCTAATGGATTAGTGCAGTTGCAAGGGGATGCTAGCAACTAAAATGCGTTCAGTCCAACAGTTAGGTATACGGCATTGTATTGTTTTTGTTTCGCTATCAGGGTAAAATTAAATTTTACATGGTTGGAGCTATGGAGAAAAGCTGTTTTGATATAACTTAAAATAAAACCGTAGAGCTTGTAGGAAAAGGATCATTAATGTTGAAGAGGCGAGTGAGGTGTGTAAGGATCGTGCCATATGGCGTTTGGTTCTCACTGCCTACCCAGATAGGGAAGTGGCGTGAAGTTTAGTTTAGTTTTAATAGTGTTCTTCAAAATTCTGCCCTTGATTTAAAATCTTATGTCATAGACTGTACCGTAACTTTTCTCCACAAATAAATCTTCTTATATATAAAAATGAATTGCTGTTCGTTAGTCTCGCTAAAACTGGAGAATGGTTGGACCGATTTCCTCCAGGGAAGGTTTGTACGGTAAAAACATATGGAAATATTGCAAGGAAAATAATTAAAGAAAATCCTAAAACGGGGCGTTACGAAGTGCGCCGGGATATAATTTTAACCTTATGTTAGTTTAACTTTTCCATATAGGCTAAATTTTAATATATTTGTTTATTATTTTACCATCTATGCCGTAAACTTTTAAAATTAAATCCCACATAGATTTTGTTAAGGGCTGTCTTTTGGCCGAAATTCAACAACACAACCGAAGTTCCCTTGATGGTGCCATAGATTCATAACTACGGGAAGGCATAAAAGCGACAATAGCGACGGTTATGTAAATCGCTTCCGCCAGGATTTTCCCTAGATTTATGTCGCACCGTCGACAACAATTAAATTTAGACCGCGATTCATCGTCTCGAATACATTAGCTGAGTTAGACGGTGATAACTCTGTTTGTGATGGTTGTCGGAGTTATCTAACAGATTAAGAAATGTTCATTGCGTTTTTATTATTGTAATAAATATTAAATTCTTCAGACTGACAGCTTTTAAGCTTGTGCTATGGATACTAGGTGAACATATAGAGATATTTAAATACGTTCTATAAACATACATGACTCGAGTACAAATGTCTGTGTTCATCACACAAAATCTGTCATTATATTTACAACTAGCTATAAAATATCTCACACATAATCCTATATCAAATACAAAATATACCATGTACAAAAATAGCATAAGTTTATCCTACGATATACTTTTATTGATAAGTAATTATATGCAGGTAGGCAAAGACCACATCCTTCTTTTTTCTTCGATCCTGACAAGCAACCAATCCATTAATAAATATATATGCTCAGCTTTTATTTAGCTATTTTCTACTTCATATACTCGTAACATAAACTTTGACCTTTCCATACCTGGAATCAAAACTTACCAAAAATAGTAAGGGTCTTCAATTACGTCAGCATAAAAAGTGTGCAGATGCTTTAAAACTTAATCGGCCCTCATTGCATTTGCGTTGCAGGCTACAAGAGTAAGAACAACCAATCTCAACATACAAGAAAAAAAAATGCCGTAATAATGTCATCGCCCTAAAGTACGTATCGGAAACCGAGATTAACTCTGGTTCTCCGAGTTAATGGTGTGAGTAATTAACATCGCATTGTGTGGCCGACTGTTGGTTCGTTACGAAAAAAGCCAAAATAAGTCCGCATCGAAATAGTGCAATGTTGCGTAACGCCGTTCAAGACAAAGCTTGGGCAGGGGTGCAACATATATTAACATTGAAATTATGAGTGTTTAGTTTATTTATAGCATTTGAGAAATATTTATAAATATTAATTGTTATATTTCTGAATGATCTTGACTTTATTTAGGACTTAGAAATTATGTACCAACTGTATTCTTTGTTTAGAGACATTTTAGTTCTAGTAAGAATAAATTACGAATATGCCGATTTTTGTATTGTCAATTTTGTAATTTCAGATTTTTTCATAATTAGTAAAAAATACACAGATTTTATTAGCAAAGAACTTGTTTTTTTGCTAATAAAATCTGTATGTTTTTTACTAATCACACAATTTGTCGCGAATTTATTTATCAATCTTAGTTCAACAATTCTCAAACAACATTCGATAATTGGGGGTTACATTTGTAGCAAGAGATGCTAACTTCATAAGTAAAAATTTACGTTCGTATCTACTTACGTTTTTTTAATTTATATTTTATTAGGTAAATTTGTTAATTTTATTCCGTCTATTTTAATTCATAATTAATCATAACTTTTGTATTTTTAGTTCGAAGCCTAACTGAAAATTATATTTATTAAAATATTTTTTTAATATATTTCAAATAGCTTACACCGAGAACGAACTATCGGGTCTGGCAGCCCTACGTTGGTGTAGCCGAGTGTGAACCGGCCTCGGCCTTCGGGTCGCAATTACACAAGGCGTTTAATTACGAAATTCACGGTAACCATGAGGCTTCACCTCCCCTCGTCTTTCATGGGATTCCTGTAAGGGGGAGACGTGTGTGTTGGTTGAGTAGCGTTTGAAACAGCGATTTTGGAAAGTTCTGTATTTTTTATTAAAGATTAACAGTAGGGATGGCTTTTCCTTTATTTTTATTATTCGCATTATTGTTTAAAACTTAATATTAGTGGAAATTACGAATGGGATGATTCACGCAATGGATATTAATTTTGAGATAAATATATGAAATACTAGCTGTCCCGGCGCACTTCGTATCGCCCCGTTCTCGGATTTTTTTTATTATTTTCCTCGCAATGTTTCCATGTTTTCTTACCGTACAAACCTTCCCTGGAAAATTACAAATATTTTGAAATCAAAGTCAGCCAAATCGGTCCAACCGTTCTCCAGTTTTAGCGAAACTAACGAACAGCAATTCATTTTTATATATAAGAAGAAGAAGATTATTTTGGTATTGGATGTGGGTAGAAAAAAAGGATTCGACAATTCTTTGGCTTGCATCAATAGAAAGATTTTTAAATGCTAATTCACTTTCTTAATTAAAACTACCCACAAAAAAAGCAATTTGGTGAAGTTTAAGCTTAGCTTGTTTAAATCTGTTATTAAACTGGCTCGATGGCGCATTCGGTAATGACCCTGCCCTATGCGCCAAGAGTTGTGGGTTCGATTCCCACCCAGGACAAACATTCATGTGATGAATACTTGTGTTTGTTCTGTGTCTGGGTGTTAATATTCAATATTTAAGTATATATTTGTAATACCACTGTTGATTCTGATATCCGTAACACAAGTGCTTAAGCTACTTACCTCGGAATCAGATCAATGTATGTGATGTAGTCGGATATATTATTTATTTTAAACTACATAAATAGTTAGACAAAAAGAAGTAAATATGTTTCATGAAAATCCCAAAAAGAAAAGCCATCGTAGTACCTTTACAAATTTAAAATCGCCGCGTCTCATAACTCGTTTAACCCTAATCGGGGTAGGCTAGAGTTGCTGTAACTGTATATCAGTATCATCATCAAACTAAATTGTTAGGTCGAGAGCCAGCGTAGGCGTAACAAAGGTTAAGTACCACCAAGTGGACGCGGATAAGGGTATGTTACACTGAAACGTTATACTTTGGATTATCTGCGCACTCGATAAAACCCTTTCTAAGTTTCCACTAACACGGTTTTGTTTTCCCGGCGCAGGAACTAATGGGGCTCCCTTATAGGGCTATTAAAACTGGTTCGATATTACTGGGCAAGTGCTCTTTTTAATAATTGTGTTTGTTTATACGTAGCTACAAGAATACCAGCGCTCCTCATGCTGAGACAGGGACCTAATTGGCGCCAATCTGCTTTCTTTTTTTTTACTGATTTTCCTTTTTTTTGTACTATTTTGTCCTGTGTCAAATTTCGTTTTCCTGTGTATGTATTAACAATTGTGCGTCCATTAAATGATATTTCTTTCTTCTTTCTTTCTTTCTAGCTTGTTAGATTTACTAACAAAATGGATGGCACATAGCTATGAACTTGTAAGTTTAATACGTGCTTAAAACTATTTAATGTTACTCTGTTTTATTAACACTAATTGGCTCCATAGCCTAAATAAACGATTTCATAAAATAAGCTCAAAAGACATACGTAAAAATATATCTAATATGGTTAAAGGGGCCTGCTGCCCCTTTGACTCTGCTTTCAGGGATTATTGGCGTGATGTTATGTATGTATGTATGTCTAATAAGACAGGCCGCATAATTGTGTAGCACGTTTAAAGGATACAGCCATTGTAATCTATGGGAATTTGCCACCAAAAACACCAAAGTTATCTCTGATTTTGAGCATCCAGCCCATTGACATTGCATCGGTTCTTAAAAAGTAAATAGGTAACGAATATTCTAGAAATAAATTTAGTGAAATCTTTTTCATGGACCCATTGATTTTGGATAAAATGAAGCGTATTAAAATCTTATCTCGATATGATAATCCATCTTAATGATATCATCAAATAACTTCCTCGAATCTTGTTATTAAGACCTGCCTAGTTATTATACAAAACTTTAGTATGTGATAAAATTTAATAGTCGTATCTTTATATTTTAATTAACATTAATAGCAGTGAATGTGGCCTTTACTGCCATAAATAGTAGATTAGCACCAACACAATCAGACTATCCTCAGTTAAATAAGTACCTATAAAATCACTTTTACTTAAACATCTACTTAAAGCCAGTGTATATTTGCTAAGTAACACGTTATATTACAGTACTAAGAGAAGAAGTTTCGAGATTAATCAGAATCTCAAAAAAAGAACACATTATTAAAAGTAAAAAACAAATGAGAGTCAGGTAATGGTGTTGTTATATGCAACAGCATATATTAGTGTTTGTTTAGTTGTTTATCTATAATACTTATAATAAATCTATAGAAAGGTCAATTCTGTACATGAAATATATTTTCAAAATAACTATCAGGGGGTGATTAGTGATTGATACTAATGCCAAAAATGCAATCAGTAAAATTTTTGTCTGTCTGTCTGTCTGTCTGTATGTTCCTTATAGAAACAAAAACTACTCGACGGATTTAAACGAAACTTGGTACAATTATTCTTCATACTCCTGGGCAGGTTATAGTATACTTTTCATCACGCTACAATCAATAGGAGCAGAGTAGTGAAGGGAAATGTTGGGAAAACGGGAGAAGTTACTCCATTTTTTAAGCTTACGTCGCGTGTGCAGCCTTAATGGTTAAAGTTACATAGTAATCACGTATGACGGAAATAGTCTTTATAATGTTAACCATAAACGCGGGTGACACCGCTGGCACAGCTAGTATTTACATAAACGGCAACTATTACGATGAACAACGGAACCAACAGACAAATTGGTCTTAAAGTAACGAATTAACCAACTAACATAATTTGTTACACATACAAGAAAGCGTGAGAGGCAGTATTTTTCGGCTACGGTGATGACTATTGTACTATTTTCACATGCGTACAACAGTAATATTAAACTGTTTAACTTGAGTAACTACGAGTACTTACTATAACTACAAAACGAATAATCCATCAAATGTTTGTAACAAAATCATATTTACATAAACACGCGTTTAATACTGATTGATAGAGCAATTTTCTACGCCTGCATTCTTCTACCAAACGCTGTAATTTCACAATATTAATGATAGATTAAAGACAAAATTGCCTTTTAATAAAAGCTCGGGGAACGATTTAAACGTGCCCGGTTATTATGTGGATTGGTGCGGTTTGTTGCGGTCGTTTATGATTAAACTATAAAAGGTTGAAGTAAAAAAAACATGTCAAGTGTGAGTTGGTCTAGAGCGCTATCCATTAAAATATACTAGCTCTTAACCGCTACTTCGTCTGCGTGTGATAAATGTTAATAGTGGCTTCTTCATATTTCTGCAGAATTTAATTTTTTTTACACCACTTAAATTTTTTTTCTGAAATAAATTATTATTATACTATTCAGGTATGTGTTGGTCAACGTTCTGTCGAAATTGGTCTAGCTATTTTGTAGATTAGCCGGAACACATATACAAACAAATAAGCAAAAATGTTTTTGTTAAGAGTTTCTTTTAAGCCTACATATACTTAATTAAAAGCCAAAGTATTATTTTTATATTATAAACAGGTACTTCATCAAAGGATAGAGAGCGGTGGTAGCTCAATGGTAAGGACACGCGCCTCTTAACCGAGGAGTGCGGGTTCAAACCCGGGCATGTACCTCTAGATTTTTTCAAATCTATGTACATATTTATACCACTAGATCGACGGTGAGGGAAAACATCGTGATGAAACCTGCAAATTCAAACAACTTTGAATTTGTAACCATGATCCAAAAATTGTCTGGTTCCCCTATCTTAGGGTTACGAAGGTCAGATCGGCAGTCGCTTCAATGTAATTACCAGACTGGCTAAATCCTGGATCATGGTCAAAGCGGACCCCGTCTAAGCACGGGACATAACCTAGGAAGATGATGACTTCATCAAAGGATAATATTAGGCCGTGTTTTACCCTCCATTATATCCCATTCTAATTATTATTCCAAACTTATTTTATGGATCTTCAATACTCTGTACAAAATAGTTTACAAAGTAAGACGAAATCTGTACCATCACTGAAACCTGATCTGGTTTTCTGCAATACTTCAAAAGTCGATGCGTGTGGTAAGTGTTACTGATTTAAAAAAACATGTTTTTTGTGAGTCAATTTGTTCGGGAACTGAGATAGCGCTTGCACTTATTTTGTATTCACATATGTTCCACTTATCATAAAATTGCATAAAGATGGGGACAACAGATGGTCTGGCAACACTATACTTGACACTGTCGGGACAAAACGTGGTCGATAAGTATACTTGAATAGGAAGTAAGAGGATTGTACAAGGAACGGCTACGACTTCGCGGTAATTGATAAGGAAAATACAGTGACAAAATGTTATTGGACATTTAAATTACAATGAACTGTCTTTGTTGTATCGGAGATTCTGTTACGATCAAAAACACTGTAGATCAATTCTTATTTTAAGAGATTTAATGCTTAGAAACGTAAATACATGGGTATTATGCTTTTGGATAACTGAGGTATTGGTATATACCAATGTATGTTTATATTTATTTTGTCCTGACGATTTATAAGTGCTTTTTGTAAGCCTTTATAAATAAAGATAATTTCATTTCATTTAATTTCATTATGAAGTGTTTTGAAATCTAAATAGAAGAGTATATCTGTGATAACTGCGGCAGTGATTTCATGGAAAGGCGTGGCGTGTACTATGGAAATCTAAATCAACGAATTTATCACAAACATCCAACCTCGAGATCAACATTTAAAAAGTTATCACGGACCGAAGGCTGCGGATCGCAGCCGTGGAGAGCTTACGTGGAATCCAAATTCCATCAATCAAAGGTAATAAACTGTCATTGAATGGAGTAAATAAATTTATACTACTTTTAACATTCTTACTAAACAATAAGGATATTGTGAACGAAAAATATTGAACATATTATGCCATAAAGAACTCAAAAAACCGTCGCATACTTTAAAACGGTCTTCACAACGTCCAAGCATACGGCAAGGGACGTAGCAATAAATCATTGACTTTTAATTTCGTAGGAGTCTCATCGCATTTTAACGTCGTCACAGAATTCCTCCCCCTTTTATTTCCATTTTGTTTCCCCTGTCGTCATAAAACATAGGCCGTGGTGCTTGGCAGAGCTGTCATTCTGATATACCCTTATTTTTTTCGTACGTATTTCAATCTTTGGCTGTCATGGGGTAAAATGAAGTAATTGCAAGGAAACATTGAGAGACTTATGGATCTTGATTTTTAAAAAAATATATAAGTTGCATTTCGTACAAAAACGTTTCAAACCCGATGACGCATTTGACAACATAGAAGCACAATTAAAAAAGGATAGTGTAATTTAAAAACTACCCAAAAAAACAACAGCTGGCATACCTATATCACATCACGCGTAAATAAAAACATAATTATGTAAAAAAAAAAACAATATAATGTTTGACATAATATGACATACCTAATCTGCTTTTTACTTGTATGTAATGTCACTGTACATAAGTAACAAAAAATAAAACAAAGGTATCTGCTACAATTGATACCTATCAATTACCTAATGATAAATATCATTTTTAAAATGACTTTAGTTGCCTAACTAAAGTCATTTTAAAAAGACAACCAGGTTATATTGACTGGCGTTCATCCATACAGTAAGTTTGCAGAACAATTATTTATAAACCGAAGTAATTACCGACTTTTTAACGTGGCTCAGCATTATAAAACGCAAAAACACACACGCCCGTTTATTTATACATTAAACCAATTACATTCTTTCCCAATATGGCAATCGAGTTGGTTATTTTCTCCGTTTTATATCAAAGAATTCATCTCAGTTAAAGTCATTAAATGGAAAAGTAATAAAATATATAAAAAGTTCACGAATGGATCGAATGGTGGATCACTTTTGTGTATTGTAACAAGGAAAAAGGAAAAAAATGAACATAATTTATATTTAAACTGTCAACTAATAAATCAGCATACGCCAATTGATTTACTAGGTAGGTATCACGTAAATTTCCACATTTATACATACAAAAAATGAAATGCAAGAATATACATACATATATATATACATACATACATATATACATACATACATACATAACATCACGCCCATAATCCCCGAAGGGGTAGGCAGAGTCAAAAAGGCAGCATGTCCCTTCAACCACATTCAGCCAAAAATAAAGCCAGGCTGGGTTACATGGAAAATTGTGAAAAAGCAGTGATAAGTGGCTAACCTGTCGCCTACACAATCACACACCTCAAAACCGAGCAGGAAATCGTGATTCAATTTAAGTGTTCCAAAAGTTTGTTAACAGGATCATTGTAATAACTAGACTTGCTAAATTCAAGATCATGGTTTACGCGGACTGCGCACGATTCACAACGCTTAAAAGAAGTAAAATCTAGGCAGACTATGAGTGGAACTTAATAACGCTTTGAATGCGATTTCGTTTGTGGCAAATCCATTTGGATTCAAAACTACTTAAAATAAGCATCCCTCGTCGAGTCTCCGTCTTTATTCAGTGAGCTACCACGATAGTTCTAGAACGTTCTGCGTCTTAAAGGTTTTCACCCCTTATCAGTGCAGTGCGGTGCAACAGTAACAAATTACCGCTTTAGAGATATCGCCTTCTATCTAAGTGTCGCCCACACGGTCCCCGCGCTACGCTTTTTAGGGTTTCGTAGAATGCAACGTAGCGTGGGTTCCGTCGCCTGAGGCGGAGGTGGGCCGCGTTGCCGCCTTTTACTACTGTATTAAATAAATTCAATATCACCACTTTAGAAAGCTGCAGTTCAGTACAATCTGGAATGGTCAGGAGATTTGTAACTGGTATCTGAGTCAGATCGATGTCCCTTCATCTTTGTTTGGTCTGCATTGTCTGTAACTGGAAATAAAATCGCTGTACATATCTATTTTCTTCTGATTTATAAGAGCACTCAAAGTTTATGTGCCAAAGCATTTATACGTCAACCACTATTTAGTCATAACTAATGATAATTGACTATTGGTTACTAGTTCTATGCATCTATATAAACTAATAAATATAAATAAATTAAAAATTAAATACCGTTTGTTCATAAAAAGACCATCCACCAATAAAAAAATCCTAGACTTATAGAAAATGTTACAAATAAATGTAAAGTTATTGAAAAAAAACATTGGAAAACTTGTGTATAAGATTGAAAAATCGGGAAATACTAGGGATGGGACAATAAGTCTGCTTTTTAACACATACGGAACCTAGTATCAGCCGCCGAATCGTTCTTGACAAATTTTACTATCTGTTGGCACATTGGCTCCTCTGAAAATAAACTGCGAGCAACCCCCAGCTCACGGCATCGACACTTTGAAATTTTTCAAACGACAACTTCAAGGGTGGGGTGAGAGCGGGCGTAACAAGATCTAAGATAGGGACACTTCCAACTTTGTGGTGAAACACTGTTTGGTTAGGGCAACTTTAGATTCATTCGTTTTTGCTTAAGATCTGTTGTTGAGAAAACATAGCACCGTTCTGTTTTCTAAAGCTAACAGCGCATCAAACTAACTTAATAATAATGTCCTCCTAACCGATATCGGTTACGGCGGCCAATCTCAACGTGGCTTAGTCATCTGCGCAGGAGATATTATAGTGCACAAGTGTGTGCGCTAACACAGGTGCACTCTCTATTCCTTCACTCTCATAGTCCGGCGAGACGGCAATTCGACAGACCGGAGAGAGGTTAGGCGCAGGACCAACGGCTTAACGTGCTTTCCGAGGCACGGGGGTGATCAAACCGCCAACTTCCTGACTCCGGGCTGTTACTGAGTTATTTGGATATTGAAATACCCAGCCACAAATTTTTGGCCCGACCCGGGATTTGAACCCGGGACCTCTTGGTCCTTAGGCGGCGCATGCTACCACTAGACCAACGAGGCAGTCAAACTAACTTATATAGTTCTTATAACTATTCTGGTGAATAAAGCTTATTTATTATACTTTATTCTTGCGTCATTACAATATTATGATCTACCATAAAACAACTTGTTTGACATGATTTATTTGTTTAATTTGTTGGAAATTTTTTACCAATATATTTCATAGGATGGTATATTAGCTTGTGTTAATAAAAATATTTGTGCGTGTTTTGAGATGGGAAATATTTTACAAAAGTGTTACAAACAAATCAATTTGGACGTCCGTTAAGTTGTAAACCGGGCTTGACTGGCTCGATGGCGCATTCGGTAGTGGCCCTGCCCCATGCGCCAAGAGTTGTGGGTTCGATTCCCACCTAGGACAAACATTCGTATGATGAATACTTGTGTTTGTTCTGTGTCTGGGTGTTAATATCCAATATTTAAGTATATATTTGTAATACCACTGTTGATTCTGATATCCGTAACACAAGTGCTTAAGCTACTTACCTCGGAGTCAGATCAATGTATATGATGTAGTCGGATATTTATTTATTATTATTTATTTAAACCTTAAAGTCAATGACTTAAAACATCTGCGATGCAAAATAATTATAAATGTATGTAAAACTAGTTACACGATTATCGGAATCTATTACATAGAGCCTCATTAACGAACAATAACCGCGGCCAAATATGTACGCAACAGCCCTAACCAAGCGCGTGATAAGATGCGAAACGGCTCGACATTCTTATTATAGACTAAAGAATCTCCTCAGAAGGCCACAAAGGATGATAATTGAAATATACAATGGGGAGACGATGGCCAAATAAAGCCCGAGCCCTTAGTTCCCGAAAATATTCAGTGCGCTATCCCGCCGCGGACTGAAATGCGGTTTGCAAAAAGAGAATGCGACATCAAAGCGTACGCGATCCGGTCGCGACGTGATACGGGTTAGAAATAACCGCGGCTGGCTCAGGATACTAGTCTCGGAGCTGCTGGCTATACCAGCTGGGTTATTGGGCTGTTGCGCTTCGTAAATATACCATTTAGATAGTTCTTAACCTTTTTGTCATGAGGCAAAAATTCTAACTAGTCGTGGACCACGTAATTGATTTATTGTTTTAAAGGTTATATAGGTATAGTTAGCACCTTGCTCGGACCGGTGGGTCATATTGTTATTATTTACTGATTTTTATGGATGGCCCCGCGGACCACTTGTGTAGCTTTCAGGAACCACCAGTCGTCCTCGGACGACCCGTTAAGAACCACTGATTTAGATGAACGAACGATCCAAACGATGATGTACTGAAATATGTATTACTGTATACTAACTGTACTGTAACTGTATACATTCGGTAGCACCAATATGCAGACGTACCTAAACGATTTAAAAAATCTTTATTATAGCAATATACTAAGCGTTCCTAATTTAAATTTACTTAAATTATATTCGATACACAATCAGTTAGTAGTAAATTATATATTGAAACAATTTTTTATTATTTCTTATTTAAATTTATTCTTTGTTTTTTTTATGACTATGTAATTTATATTTGTAAAAAGATGCTGTAGAATAAAGGTGATGGCCACCTCAATACATCCACGCCTTTTTTTGCGATGTGTTTTTTTTTTTTACTCGGTCTTACCTTCTTGACTCGCTCCATTAACACGCACGCAAACACATACCTACGCTCGCCATGGAGATGTCTGAATCGAATCGACTGTGAATTATTTCAGAGACTTGTCCTGTTCCGTTTTAATAAACATTTTATTAAACTCAAATACAAATACGGCGAACATTTTTGCTACTAAATAGTTTTATAATAAGGTTTCAATCCTCTCTCTTACTCCTTCTACTAATCGCGTCAGGTAACGGCAACTAAGTACATACTCGCTTCGGAGTATCCGCGTCGAATTGACTGTGATTTCTTTGTCAGATACTTGTTATTTTTCATTTTATTTACTCGTAGTTAAGCCCAACTATCAAATATAACTTGGCAATCATGTTTAAGGTATTTAAAAATTTCGCAAAAAGGTTCAAATCCTTGCTCCTTACCCCTTCGACTAATCGCGTCAACCCACAACTACATACTCGCTTCGGAACGTCCGCGTCGAATCGACTGTGAATTATTTCAGAGACTTGTTACGTTCCATTTCAGTAAGCATTTACCCCTGTCTGCGCTTTTGTGCCGATAATAATTCACCGGCACGGCGCGGTTGTCTACATAAATTTGTTCATTATAGCCACTCCCTCATAATGGGCAAGCCGTTTTTTATTCGCGCAATGCGACATTTTTTTTGAATCCCTTTTTTTTTAATTTTTAGGATATTATTCTAACTAACCGGAATAAAACAATAGAGTGACTCGGTATTGAAACTATGAAAACAAATCGTAAATGATAAAAGCGTTTGGGTTGGTGAGTCACCTTTTAAGGAACAATTAAGTACTTTTAAATGTTTAAACTACTTTTATATATTAATCCATTTATAACATGTTTATCTCGCGGGCTTAATTACATAAATATACCGACAACACAATATAAAATACCAATAATAAAGTACGATTAAATTTTAAAGATTTTCTACAAAAATATTTTTCTACAATAATTGTATTAGTAAGAACGAAAAAAAGTTGGGTACCTATCTAATTTATACTTTGATCACAATAAAACTTCCACGCACGATAATTTCACCAATTTATTACGAGGGCCGCCAAAAAGCGTTTGTGTTCCGGTGTGTGAAAATTGGTATTTCCCCCACGTGCAGGTAACATTTTAACATCCGAAGTTATGACGTTATTTTAAGGTCCGGCCGCATATAAATGCGTTGCGGTTGCGTTATTGACGCCCTCTCTGAAATAATTATACGTTGCCGAGTTCCGAAAATTACAGGAATCCCCCCGAAGCTCGGTAATGGCTCGTTAAAGTTGATGAGAGCTCGCGCCCTCGCTTCGCCTCGCTGAGTCGGGGCCTCACTGCCTCGTCGCCTCATTGCCCCGTATAGCCTCGTCGCCCCGTCGTCTCACCGCTTCGGCTCGCCTGCTGACAGCCGGCTATCTTTTAGATGCACAACAATATATGGTGAGCTTAAATTATGCTACATCAGAAGAGGTAGCTAAATAAGCCCAAGCGAAGTGCGCGTGTTATATTTTTAATAATGCTATTTAATTTTGAATAGAGCATGTGTGTACGTAATGTCCTTATACACAAATATCCCTTACTAAATATAAATAATAACATCTCCTTTATTAACTATAGTAATAATGAATTGTAGTAATGAATTTTAAAATACTGTGAGGTAGACAGGTGTGTGTTATGTCACCACGGTAGTGCTTACCTATGTCATCATCTTCCTAGCGTTATGTCCCGTGCTTAGACGGGGTCCGCTTAGATCATGATCCAGGATTTAGCGAGTCTAGTAATTACATTGAAGCGACTGTCGATCTGACCTTCGTAACCCTAAGATAGGGGAACCAGACAATTTTTGATCATGGTTACAAATTCAAAGTAGTTTGAATTTGCAGGTTTAATCACGATGTTTTCCCTCACCGTCAAGCTAGTGGTATAAATATGTACATATATTTGAAAAATTTAGAGGTACATGCCCGGGTTTGAACCCGCACTCCTCGCTTAAGAGGCGCGTGTCCTAACCATTGAGCTACCACCGCCCCCGACGGTAGTGCTTATGTGCAAGCCAATAAATACATAAGCACATAGTTTTACTTATAACCTGAACCTTAAAACAAAACGAAATGGGACCAACAAAAGGATCCATTAAAAAATAAAAACCGACTTCAAAAAACCCCGCAAAAAATGTTTATAAAAAAACACAAGTAAAAACTGCCTTAATAGCTATTTAAATGTCCAAACACTAAAAAGTATAAAATAAATTCTATCGACTGCTTCGATGAAAGTATTAATCTTTAACACGTATTTAAATATTTACAATAATCAGTTAGTTTTGGAGTCGGTGCCAGCGCGCGTAATTATATCATCATTTCGGAATTTGCAATTATTTGGTTCCTTGGTGAAGGGTGGTAAAATAGGTTTTGAATATACAAAATCAATAGTAAGTTAATACTCATATTTTAACTAATTTGTTTCATATTGTTATTAGTAAGGTAATTTGTTATTAAGTGTCTACTTTTTTTTTAGTTTGGCTGGCACCGACTCCAAAACTAACTGATTATTGTAAATATTTAAATACGTGTTAAAGATTAATACTTTCATCGAAGCAGTCGAAAGAATTTATTTTATACTTTTTAGTGTTTGGACATTTAAATAGCTATTAAGGCAGTTTTTACTTGTGTTTTTTTATAAACATTTTTTGCGGGGTTTTTTGAAGTCGATTTTTATTTTTGTTAAAATTTAACTTATTTGTTACTTTTTAGTGAAATTTATTAATAGGTAGGTAGACCAAATCAAAACGAGCTGCTTTAATGAGACAGTGCCGGTCTTATGAGACTAAAGACGAAAAGGTATAACGAGCCTTTAATATTTAAAGAATTACTTAAAACTACTAATCTTCAAAGAGTTATACCTTTCATCATCAGCTAAGCAACATAACATGATGAGTACGAGATGCAAATACTGGAATCGTTTTAGAAACAATAAATAAAACACTTAACATGTCGTTAAAATTTAAGAGTGGCCCTCGCTTTCATGGAACCCCATCACTAGACCAAGACTTGGTGAAATTGAGACTATCTCGAGAATAACATTCAATATGGCCCTGTAATATTGAAAGAATTATCCACGAACTCCTAATCGTTAAGGAGTTGCACCTTCCATCATCAGCTCAGCAACATGAGATTATGAATACCAGACGTAAATACTTGAATTGTTTTAGAAAATAACTAAAATAGATTGTACGCGCCTATAATACTTAAGGGTTTCCCTCGATTTGCCTAAGATTCCTTCATCAGATCCAGATGTGGTACCAATAGGACCAACTCCAGGATATACCCTTTTGAATAAAAAAAAGAACTCTAAAAATCGTCTTACAATTCTCGAAGATATCAATATTTAAAGAATCATAAACTAATTCCTAATCGTTAAGGATTTGTACCTTCCATCATCAGCTCACCATCATAAGATGATAAGTACCATACGTAAATACTTGAAAAATCTTAGAAAATGTCTAAAACACATTGTACGTGCCTATAAATTTTGAGGGTTGCCCTCGATTTTCCTGGGATCCCTTCATCAGATCCTGACTTGGTGGCAATGGGACCAATTCGGGAGTAAACCCTTTCGATAAAAAAAAAAAATTGGAAATCGGTTAACAATTCTCAGAGATATCGAGTAACATACATACAAAAAAAAAAAAAAAAATCAGTCGAATTGAGAACCTCCTCCTTTTTTTTGAAGTCGGTTAAAAAGCGCTTTTTATGAACAATTTTGCTGACGCTTTGAATAAATTAGCTACATTTCAATTCGGCTACAATGCAGGAAAATAGTTTCAATCTTGCTCCAATATTGCTGGCGGAGAAAGCGAACTATGTTTCAATGGCCGGGCACAAATCAAAGTTCAGATCTATCGCGAGGACGTGTGCCGCTTACAAAGATTAAGCTACCTTAGGTATTGAGGGAACAAAGATAAAGGTAGGTATATATACTCTATATCTATATATACTCTATTTATTGAATAGGAGTATTTTTTCTATTGATCTAATAAAAGGTTTTTAAATTTAGATTCCTTCTTTAAGAATCTGTAAAACCTGTTTAAGTTTTGTTTTTATACAAGGATTTGAGAAGGGCTCCTTTATTGAAGGCAAAACTTACATTCGAATTCAACTGAACAGACATCACATTGAAGAAATGTTTTATCATGCAGGAACAAAATAAAAATGTTTATTTTGTTCCCGTATGATAAAACATTTCTTAGTCACTTACTTTGAAATCAAGTCACTATATGCGATGATATCCAATATGTACTTTTCTATATACATTTGAACGTAGCTTATGACGTTTCTCAAAGGATTTTGGGTAGATTTATAAATGGGAATGAATTATGTACCTACCTGCATTCAGTTGTTCCGCAAATGTTTACTGAACCAAGTAAGACATTTCCGTCGGGCCTCGCCCGGGCTAATTGTTGACGTTATTGATATTAAAATTTATTTATGAACACGTCGGCGGTGATAAAATGACATTTCACCGGTCGCCGCGTTTGTTTGCCGGCATATTTCTGCGAACGACTCCAATTAATTATGAGCGATGTCACTGTACAGACGCGTTGGATTCAACTCTTTTGTTTTTGCAGTCCACTCTCGGAACAATGCGAACGACTTTTATCTCGTCGCGAACAAAGTCCCGTCGACTTTTTGTTGTCCTAGCTGTTGGCTCGCTCCACTTCGCAATTTTGTTAAGACTATTCGAGACGCTGTGCGACATAATCGCATTTTATCGAGTGTATTCGCCGAGAGTATTTTACGCTGTTCCTGATATGGCTGCGATTTGCATGAATACTGATGTGTTGTTACAATATTTCGTCCCGGTATACTGTACCTGTTCTATAGTCTTCTTCTTTTCATGTGGTCACCAGTTAGTTCCTATGCATACATCCAGTTACTTAGCCTCCAGGTTAATTGATATAGGTAGATATATGTGTGAATTAGATAGCAAATATTTTATTACAATTAGTGTTAGGTATCATCAGGTACTGTGGTTGCTAAGTTTTACAAGTACATATGTATATATAGTAATACACACATTAACCATCATGCCCGCAGACCCCAAAGGGGTAGGCAGAGTCTTAAGAGCAGTAAGCTCTCTAAACCACATTCAGACAAAATAAAATTGTTGTATTAAATGGAAGTTTTTATTAGTGTTTGTAAATAAGACCACATCATTATAAGAAATCTTACACGCCTGTTAACATGATGTCACTCGTTTAGTCACCCGTATTAAAAACACTAACACTCAAAATCCATTGAGCACTGACTGATGTCTTCCCATCCGATCATCACCCGACTTTGTCTGGAACACGATTGACTCATTACGGTACTGTTTTTATTAGTTCTATATTTACAGTGTGCCCTAATGGAAAGATCAAAGTGTGCGCAGTTAATTTTAATGTCTCGGTGTAAACGTTCCGTCCCGCTGGTTATAATTAGAGACATCAGTAAGGAGACTTGCATCGCACCGCTGTATTTTGAACTGGCCATTTATTATGTCACCGACACCGGTGCTTTACTGGCGAGATCTAAAGGTACCATCTATTTATCTGCGCATGGTAATAGGGGGCATTATTCCTTATTAATTTGACCCACGGGTCACGCGTTTGAACATGCAGTTTTTATTAGTAAAGTCAGTTCAATAAATTTACAATGAAGGATCTTAAGCTTTAAGGTGGTACCGTATAATTACTCAATCCTTACGAATATTACGTTCTTACACCTAATAGATGAATCCGTTTTGAAAAGAAAAAAAGAAAGGAAGAAAAAAATTTTTATTTGGTACCAAAGATACATGTGAACACAAATTAAAATACAATTTACAGAAAATAGGAACTTCTCAATAGTCCAATATTTAAACTTTTACAATATTTGGTACGCTAAGTTAGAACTCTATGAAGGGACGTAGACTACTTCTATCTCAAAACAATTGCATAATCCCACGAGATGATAGTCTCTGTAACAGATCTATGTTATTGCGTGTGGAGCCACGGTCGGTATCTTAATACTTATTATACATCTATTCCCGTAAATGGATGCCTTTGCCATATTATAATATTCTTATTTTAGGTAGATATACATAAATATATGTACTTAGATATTGACCTTAGATAATTGCATACAAGCCTGCTGTTATTATTCAACGAGTATTTATATAGGTACGCTTTCATTTCATAAGTAAGTACAAAACAATTTCATTTGAACGCACAATGGAAACGATAAAATAAGCAATAACTCCAACTTGTCGAGAATTATAACATCATGGGCGCCATCGAGTGACGTTTCAGTCTGTTACCTGTTATTACGTAAGCATTTATTGTACATTTTAAATAAAATTCTACTTTACGTAATAGTACGTAGGTACGGTGATATTATCAAAAATGCACGAACAGTCCTTACTGCAAGCGATTCGTAGAAAAGCGTGCGTTTCGAAAACAAAAGAAAACAATTCGCCCGATCTAAACATTTAAGCGACCTGGATCGACATAGAATTAGTGTTGCTAGATGTAAGTAATTTTGTAGAGATAATTGGAGTTTTTGTCTTAGACTAAAACAGATGCAAATAAGCGAATAGAACTGACAAAATATATGTACTAAGCAAGAGTACCTTTGATTTATGCACTAAATTCAAGTAAAACGGTCAGAATTTTATTAGACGGTCTGATAAAGCAAGTTAAATTAATGTCGGTCTGGATGCTTTTTCATAATAGTTATCATTAAAATTAGATTCACCAAACACATCGAATAACACCAGTTATTTAATGTGTTTTTTGTAATCGATACTAGATTTTAAATACAGACGAAGCAGATTTAAGTCTTGCACGTGATCAAAAAACAATTTGCTAGAATAGATAGTGCTAAAAACATCACGATGTCTGGCAACACTAACGCTCAAGCGAACAAAGCTGGCACTTCACTATTGGCGGCGCAATCTCGCGGCTGCACAATAATTGAGCCAATAAAACACAACGGAGGAACCACGATCCTCTGAACTCGAACTAATGCCTGGTGCACACTGACCTTTACGTTTTAGCTCGTTCCTTTTGCGCGTTCGATTCTGAGATTTATTTCCTGCTTTCTATTCCCGGGTTAAAGGATTGTCGGGGTTTATCTTGAGGTAGGTCACCCATTGCATTGGGGTAGCAACGAAGGAAATTAAACTTGTAAGGCTTTTTTTTTTACTTTTAAGGAGGTGTTTCACTAGAATAAAAAAAGCCTTTTACAATAATCGGTTTGCGATGTAAACTTAAATTTAGTTTTTTTTTTCACATTATTAATTTCAGCAGTCGTAACTCAAATATTACATTTCCATTTAACAGTCCTACCTCTTCGGGGATTATGGGCGTGATGTTATGTATAAATGTGTGTATTTAATAGTTTATGGGTTCAGAGCGATCAATTAAATAGAAGATGCTCCAAAACTATTTCCTGAAAACGCTTTCTTCAAAATATGGTTCCTACTTGTGAACGATATCTTTAAATAGAATAAAATAACTACATAAGCAGGCACTAAACTTGGTTATGATCTAGTTTATTACATTTTAAATTCCTTCCCCACCTACATTTTGAATGGCGTGTCTTTTTATAGAATAACGCAATAAAAATAAATATATCATATAAAAAACCAGAAATATCGCTATTTGGAGCGATGAAAAGATACATTGTTACAACAAAAGACGTTCTCGGATACGTTGTTTTATGTTCTTTATGAAGAGGGAATTAATGTAAACCCAACATTCTTTTTTATTTTTTTATTAGTCTATTTAGTTTTTTTTTATAACTTCACACTCGTAAACCCCGAAGAGGTAGGAGGAGTAAATCTTGAATGTAATTGAATAAAAGGAATAACTATGTTAACATTCAAATGTGTTCTGTTCATTACTACTAGATTTAAAAAGATAAATCTTACAAAAAATTATTTGTAGTATCTAGTAAGTATAACATACTCGTATAAAAGCTAAAGTAACGATACAAACAAATTACATATTAACTATAAACAGTGTGTACACAATCTTACTCCAGAAAAATAACCGAACATAGCGCAGACAAGTGCGATATTCATCGAATTTACTAACCACTAGTTCCGGCAGCTAGCCAATGAAAATCGAGGTTCTTAAGAGCACATCGCATCGACGGAGCCAGAACTTGGCTCTTAGTGGAGTGCATGTTAATTTTTGTAAGTGGCCATTGTTCGAGATGGCTGCAAAAATGGGATCGCTCCGATGGGAGTGCATTGTTATAGGCTACTTTTGTTAAGAGGTAACATCAGTTGCGAAACTTTTTGGTTGGAATATTTTGGCGATGAATCATACAGATTCAAGCTACATAATCATCAATCTATCAACTACCATAGATCCTTTATTGAGCTTATTAGAATGCAGTGTTTAATATATGCATAAAATTTACTATCCCTAAACAGTAACCTCATAATCCCCAAAGGGGTAGGTAGAGGTAGGCCAAGGGCGAACAAGTTTCTTAAACATTTAGACAAAAAAAAATCAGTTAGGTTAGCTCGCTGCATAATCGCATATATATAAATCAAATACACTATTAGTCGCATTTTGTGACATGCTAGGTAAAAAACAGTTAGTTCATTATGTTTGAGCCCTAAACCCGTTGGTTACTCCTATAAATGGAGAGCAAAGCTAATCTAGAAATATAGAACTCGAAGAAAATATTTTTAAAATAAAGGTTCTTAATTTTTTTTAAATCGGTGAGACTACTACCAAGTGGTAAAGTGTCCATTCACATCGAATCCATATAAAATCTATTATACCGTAAGGGATAATGAAATGTCGATAGTTGGATTCGAAACATTTTACATACAAATATCGTACAAATATGCCATGATGTCTTATATTTATAGTAGGTTCTCAGTTTATAAGACCTATTTTTAAATATATTAATCTGCGACTAAAAACAGCATTGCAAAGTTTTACTCTTGTGGTCGAAAAGTGCTCTTATCACTACATTAAAAACTATTTCTGTATGAATCACGCCCTTTTTTAAAGGAACATTGAGAATAAAAAAGATAACATAGGTACTTCGTATCACCCCCGGTATCAACGTTGACGCATGCAAAGAAAGGACCGACATATATACGTCAAATAGATTGACAATAAATTAAAGTTACAACATCCTGTCACGCGAAGTTTGGCCCTCCTAAGCCACGGACGAAGTATAATGGTTCAACCCTCCGTTGTGGTGTCCCCTCATGAGGATCTAACGGCTTCGCAGTAGACACCATGATTAATAGGTACCTGGGTACACGATAGCTTCATTGAGTGATTGTAATGCAATGACAAAAGTGACGAAGTTTCCTGGACACTTGACGTATATACAAAAAATCAGGTTAAGCTGGCCGTGGTAGGTCATGATGAAATCCCCTGGATGAGCCTATCAGCTATTGAGTAAAATATTTAACACCGTCTAGTAAAAAAACTGTAGCCAAACTTATCTTCTTTAGCTTCAGAATTCACGTTAAGCTGACATTCCCAAGTATCAGCGTTTATATCTGAGTACTCTGGCTATTCTGCTACTTTTCAGAATTTTAAGCTGACATTCTCAAGTATCAGCGTTTATATCTGAGTACTCGTTTCTGGCTACTTTGCTCCTCAGTAATCAAAGGCTTACTTAATAAAATAAGCAACCAGCCGATCAAAATTAATTCCACGCCAAAGGAAATCAATATGGGTTACCAACCCGACTCGGTAATGATTTCTGATAATTTTGCCAGATTACATTTGCAAAATAGATGTCATGCTACATTAGGTGCCTGAAAATTTTATGGTATGATGTGGATAGTCAAACTTGAAGAGCTGTCTTATTAAATCCTACTGTACTGTAAATGTAGCATTGTTATGTTTCCTCACATTCTTTATAAAAATAGAGAACAGTGATATGAATAACTTGAATTAAATATAATAATTGCAGCTATTACAAACAAAAAAAAACACAATAAGCGAGTTGGCAACGGCAGAGGACGGACAGACATACGTCACATTAGATTGGCAGTAAATTTAACTTATCGCATCCTTGCCGCTGTCACGCGACATTCGTCCCTTCTAAACCACACGGTTTGCAGGATAATGGCACAAGCCTTCCGGTGTCACAATACTAGTGAATAACAGTGAGGAATATCCATATGGATTATAAAAAGTGTGTATCTATTTTAGGCCGCCTGATATTTTTTATTAATGATTTTTTTTTTAAATGAATCATATAATCGAACTATCCTTATTAATTAACATTCTTTCTTTAGGGGATTTACCGACATGACCCCATTTTTTTCTTGTTATATATTTTTAGTTTTTTTATTGCTAGAAAAATCTGAAACTATATTAAGTAGTCACATCAGTTTTATTATATCAACAGTGGTTTTTATTATGGAATAAACTGAACAGGGTAGCACTGTCCTAATTATTATTTAGATAACAACTTGTTGTATTTAAAAAAAACGCATTTAAAGTTTTCAAGTAACATTGGTACTTCTAGTACTCAAGTATAGCTGTTTTGTATATGTATACCTCAATAGTTCATTTCTAAATTAACTTATCTGATTATCTGATGACCCCATACATATCTGAATAAAACATTTCGTATCCTATTATTTTTTAAAGTGCGTTACTGTTTATCCCCACTAACTGTGCCCATGGTATCCCCTTATGAGGAGTCAACGTGCATTGTGGCACCATGATTAATAGTACTAGTCATATTAATGATACATTGCTTTTTTGTACGAGTCATGTGACATTCTGACAAAACCGGGTCAAAGCGATAAAAAATGTCAAAGCTTGCGACTCCTTTGTTTATTGACATTATTTCCTTTATTCATGTATCGGATTATGAATGACATGTTATTTCTTCTAGTACACATAAATGAATATAATTTTTGCAAGTACATTATGCAACATGTTTATTACAAAGATAAATGTAAAATATTTTGATCTTTTTATTTTTTTTTTCAGAAAATACTGAACGTGTGAACGAAATATGCAAAACGTCATGTAACCTACCTATCGGATATTTCTGTCTCACCAATTTTTCAGAACTTATTAACTTGTTTTCAGGCTAAACATTTAATTTAATTCTGAAGAATTTTAGCCATTTTTTACATGGAGGACCAACGAATGACTTTTTAAAATTAAAATTTAAGACGAACATGTAAGTTGCGTGAACATTTCCCGATACATAGGGTTGGTTTAGTTTTACTAATTTATGTTTCAAAACTACTACAATTTTACTCCATTGACATGACTTTAAAAATGTAGTTATTCCCGATTTTAACAAAATATAACGAAACATAACAATATTTTGCGGGCAGTATTAGCGGTCAAATAAGCCAGGTTGTTATAACCCCGTAAGCGCGGTTATAAAACTTTCAGAGCCGTTGTATATTCATTTGCTGGTTCAGCCTCTTAACAGGGGTGGCAGAGATCTACTTTAAATTTTAAAGGGTATCCTTGCTTTAAAAGGTTCCGTATTCCATTTATAACTGCATAAATAAATTAGAAGTTATGGCACAAAGTAAAAATTGCTTATTTTTAGGATTTTCTGTTTTGTTTTAATGATGGTTGGTAAAGTATTCGAGGTTAAGTAATTAAATTAATTACTTATTTTATTTAGATATAAGATAGTTTCAGTTTTAAGTCATAAGAAACTTCTTATACTAGGAGGTTATAATTATGTTTTTTCAAGTCTCCAATATCCTTAGCTATTAGTTTGCTATAGCAGTAGGTAGTTCTGTAGCCAAGATCCATTCAAAACGTGTCCATTTTTTTTTTTATAAAAATTGGATTTTTTTTCTGCCATCCCTACTTCTCATTACAGGCAGGACTAAAATAACACATTTAATAAGAACTTGTTACGGCATATCTTTATTGGTGTCGTTAATTAGTCCTCGACCGGATTCTGTTATTTGCAACATATTTCCGAGATAATTGAGCCTCCGCGTGGGCGCGAGAAAAGATAAAGGAAATCTCAAGCATTAATTCATTATTTACACACGTTTTGTGCTAATAACACAATTAACGTTATTTCTGCTCGGATCGTCCTTATCTATTGTGATATTTTCAATTAGACGACCTTTACTTGCTTGCACATTAAAGTGGATAACGAGCCTCTGATATCGTTTGTATATCTACACTTGGTAAGGTGTTACTGAAGAAAGAAAATTTATGATTATTATTTCTTGCACTATGATACAAATAGTTTCAAAGATGAATATAATTAAGGTATCATATCCCTATGAAATAAGCTTGGTAGTGTAATCACGCTCAATGCTAAGCATACACGCCTGGATGGTGAGGACACAGGTTCAAAGCCGGGCACGTATCTCTACTTTTATTTAAATGTGACCTCGCGTAAAGCACTAGCTCGGCGGTGAGATAAGACTTTGTAAGGAAACCTGTATATTGAAGTAGGTGACTATTGTAACCATAGATAGAATTGATCTGGTTCTGTTTTCTGAGGATTACTAATTTTGACGTCGACGCATCGGTCAGTCTTCTATATGATAACGATACTAGCTAAACCAGAATCATACTTACAGGCTATTATGACTAAGAACCGGATAGAATGCTACCTGTAAAAATATTAACAATGTTTTATATAAATTTTACAAAATATTGTTAATATTTTTACAAGTAATAATGTAACTGTCACTAGAACAAAAATAAAGCTAATTTAGAATGCAAAATTAACATTCTCAAAAATAAAAGCAAATAATTGCAATGGCATAACTACTATGGCAGCTATAGAAGTTCGTGCCAAAAGTTAATTAAAACTGCTTCGACGCCAAAGTTGAAGCCATTTTATTAGGCTCGTATTTAAAATAAAATGAACAGTGAATGCAAAAAGCGTATAAATAAATTTAGCGAACAACTTGGCTTACGTGAGCTAATAAGTCAATTCAAGAAGACCTAAAGGGAAAACATTTTGTAATAAACTGAATACTGAAGATATACTGAAATAACAAATAAACCACAGTCAAGCTAGACTAGTTATGATGTACCTATTAAAAAAATATTTGCAAACTTACTTTCTTGTTAATAATGTAAGCATTTTTAATTAATACAGAGAGAAAATCGCTCCCGAATGGCCTTCTTTACATTGAAAAGCTTAGTTATTTTTGTGTTCGCTTAAAGATATTCGACTCGTATGACAAAGACGCTTGTCTTTTTCATACGAGTTAAGCGACAAGAAGTAAATTAAATCTGAAAAATATTAGATATTATTTTGCAAAGTGGAATAGTTGTGAAATTACGTCAGATGCAACAAAACTACAATTATGGCGATACTAGCAATTCTCTGTAATAGTCGAAGGCATATATAAAGCTGTAGAAATAAAGTGTTTGCGTGCAATGATTTGTTATTGAAATTATGTGTATTTTAATGATAGAACCAACACATAGTCGAGCGTTCGGATAATTGTAAAGACATGTAAAACAGCACATTATGCACGTCGGCGCGACACTGCAACAACTCAATTATGTGTGCACCTAAAATAACAGCCGTCTTCTGTGGGTGGTCTCCAATACCCGGAATAGATGTACCGCACTTAAACTCGCGAGATCGTCTTCAAAAATCTTCCTTATGACAACCACGTAAGGTTCTCGTGAATCTTTGAAAAAGTCGTAACAAGCGTATATCCTTGAGACGCAGAAAAGTTATTGTCAAGACTCAGCTTTTGACCTGATCGATTGCACCACTTATTTATTCTTCAAAGGTATGGCCAAGATGAAGTCTTTGGTCCGGTGTTTTAATAGAGAAAATTGATATTTGCGCACTAGAGATTAATGAAACAGAAATTGCTGTGAAGTTTAGTTAGGTAGTTAATTAGTAAGAAATTGCTGTAAAAATCACTGAAAAGTTCACAGTATTATTTCTAACGGTGCATTAGAAACTACATAGTTTAGACGAAAGAACACTGTTCTCAATTGTACGTACATACATCAAAATCGAGTCAACGGAAGAGCTTAGTAGATGTCAACTGGAATAGATGAAGGATACAGGCGATCCATCACAGTTTTGCGGTCAATGTACTCTGGCAATGGAATGGATTCTGCTTTCTTCTTGCGAGTAACTTGGTTTAGTATTGATAAAGTTTTTATTACTTCCGAGATAAAACATAGTGAGAGATCTGTTTGTTAACAACATTACCGACGTGTATATATTTTTATAATAAATTTATCTTAATTGACATAAATATAATGAAACTAAACTGAATGGCATTTAATAAATGTTGACTTTTTCTGCACTCTTTAAAATTTTGCAAGGCAAGTTTCAAAATCTATATAGTTTCGTAGTCAAATTCATGAATATGAATATTTAACACCTCTTCCTAGGAATGACTCCATATTTAAATGCTATGGTGCTCAAATTGTTCCTCAATTCTGGAGTTAAATTTAGTGCACAACCGTCTTATAATAACGAAGGAAATAATTTCTTTGCACTATTATATTGCAGTGGCTTACCGCTATTCCCTGTTCGAACACTGATCAATCATCGAGTAAAGTGCATGTGCAAGTTTTCCCACTACGTTTCCTGTATTTCAAAGCCAGTAAAAATTTGAATATATTGCTTCTATAATATTTAGCTCGTGGATAGGCAATGTATAAAAGTTAGTCCAGTTTTCTGTTGGACATAAAACAAATATCAGACTACATCACATACATTGATCTGACTCTGAGGTAAGTAGCTTAAGCACTTGTGTTACAGATATCAGAATCAACAGTGGTATTACAAATATATACTTCAATATTGGATATTAACACCCAGACACAGAACAAACACAAGTATTCATCACATGAATGTTTGTCCTGGGTGGGGATCGAACCCACAATGCTTGGCGCATGGGACAGGGTCACTACCGAATGCGCCATCGCGCCAGTCAAGCCCAGACATTATCCAAGTTTTTAGAAATATAATTAATTATACTTTGATTTCATCTATATTTGGGTCGAAGTAAAATTTTATTTTTAAATGGCGTTTAATCCACATTCCATGTATTTGGATTTAATGCAATTTACTGTTTAATCCATTTTGAATCTAGAGACGTTGATAGCTGTCAAAATTTTAAGACTCTAGCCAAAACTCTACTCTCTGTACTTTTTGTTGACTTTGTCAAGATTCTAGGATGAACATCCTGCTGTCGACCTTACTTTGTTTACTTAGTTCCCCATTGTTTAATGTAGGGGTACACAAAAAATTAAACATTTTGTGAACGCAAATTGACGCAAGTCACGAGACACTTTTTTGGAATGTTGTTGTTATGACAATAAACGTTTATTTTACGTTAAATAATTTTGAATTTTATAATTTGTGGAGAAGTTCATATGCTAAAATCAATTTTCAAATGAAGACTTAATAAAATTAAGAGTTGATTTGAGAAAATAAATTTCAAGCAACTTAAACTTGTAGGTACTTTCAAAGTTTACAGAACTGGCCTAACCACGCTTAAAATTGTAAAATTTCTGTGTAAAGCTACACAAATAAATCATCATTACCGTGACATGTAGATAGCAAAATATAACATTCAGACAGGCAGGATGTAGCAAAGCAAACATACAAACACAATCTATGACGAATCTAAATGAAACCAATCCATATCGGACCGATCGGAGAACGCCGTAAATCCACCTTCTCATAAACAATGCAAGATAACAAGGGCTCATAAAATAATTTAGCTAAACAAATCGACGGACGGGTTTCTCCCACAGTGATAGTAATAAAATAAAATCAGTTGGCAATCGCGGTACTGAGCACGATCGCTGTCCTACCCACAATTTATGTGCACTGATTCATTCCATCGTTGACAGTTATAGCCCAGCTCTCGGATATTGCACTTTTGCACCGCATTCCCACTCCTGAATTATGCTTTATAATAACCGAAGACGGCTACCGCGTTTAATATATGCGCGCAGAAGTTATGTCCAAAAGTTTGCAGGTTATGAGGACGCTCGTCTCGCTAATTCATCGTCCAACTTTCTATTAACTTTGTTTGCAGTTGGCAAAATTGGTAATAGATTTTTGTTCTGTTACTTTGTTTGTTTTACTCATTGTTTGCGAAGCGTATGTTGTTTCTTTGACTTTGCTTAACCAAAGTCTTTCTCTTTATTTATTATTCTTCGTGTAGATAGGTTGCTTGCGAAATAAATATTAAAGTGGAAGAAAAAAATTGCCTTACTATTGTACATGTCTATTGTTTATGTAGGTACATAGTCCTTATCATTTTAAGATGTTGAAAAACAATGTTTTTATAGGTTGATATTCTCTGTTATTTTATAACTTCCAAGAGATCCGTTATCTAACTTAAAAAGAAGAGTTAAAGTCCAGTTGGCAACAAACTAACAACTTAGCTGACTTTCATAGACGCAATAAACGTTATTTACAACCGAACGCTGTTTTTATATTTATTTATCCTTCGTTTAGTTCCAATGTTACTCACATAAAAGTTCCGTAAATTTCTATCGGAGCGGACAGTTCTGGGACTGATCGCTCATCCGGTCCATATTTATAGCTGTTTGATTTATTTTCTTATCTCTTTATTGCCCTTCTAACGACAAGCATTCTCCTCCGAAGATTAATCACTCACGTCAACGTGATTTAGCAGAGCAACCGATATTTAATGCGCGCCGTTTAGGTAGAATACGATCCTTATTTTAGAGTTAAGTGTCTAATCGACGAAGTTCTTTATGTCCCTTTGAGATTCGAGCGACGAAGAGATTGCGCTCGATCGAGTTGTTATTTTAAGGTCCGTTGGCTATGATTTAAAAAGTTATTTGATTTTATAAGGGTGATTGATTGAATGGTGAGGATTTAACGAGACTGTAAATTATCTGGTATATATTCAATTATTGTTTTTTTTTTTTGATAGTTTTTTTTATGATACGTTTAGGATTGATTGTTAGTGTTTCATTGTTAATTTTCTCATAGTCAATTTACTTGTTTTTAGTGAAATAACAAACCTAAAAAAATAACGATGTTTTTTGAATCGATATGTTTTTTACTTTTAATTTGTGGCAAAAATAATAATTTACTTTTAGTTTGATAATAGTGTTTAAGTTTCTTTTGACCGTCAATAAAATAAAAAGAGATGTTATATTGTATTCCTCTATTTTTTTTTTCAATATAAACTTGAAATGTAAAGAAACGTACCTACCTATCAAATAAATCCATTTGATCGATGTTTAAAGGAAATAAATTTTATTTATCCACCGGTGAAAACAGCTCACATTTTTTGCGGTGAATGTGATGTTGACATGTGGGATTAATTGGATAAAATATTCGCTCATGTTTATTCAGGATTATTACTGCCATTCCAACTTATCCTCAACAAATGTCATAACTTCAAACGGCTAAAAATACAAACGATTCGTCATCTCTCAACGTACCTCGTAAAGTATGACAGATGTTGCGAAAGTACATCGAACTCTACGCTGTGTCATCGGCATGCTAAAGTCAAGTAAATACGAGCTGTCAAACACATGTAAAACCATTTAGCGGATGGTACTTCGCCGCCCACCTGCGCGTTGATGCAAATTTTGTGGGAAAACGCTCTAGCCGCGGTCGGGCCTGATAAATATTATTTCAGAAGCGCCAGCCTGTGTAAGTATCGTGTTACGGGGCATTACTAGAGCATTCCTGCTGATAGCCGCTTGTAGGAAATTAAAAGGCTATCAAGTGGCGTCCTACGCACGCCACGACAGGTTCACGAGTTTGCTCTGAGTTGTAAACGGCCGGCTTAGTAACTTGATCCATTTCGCGTGGGCGCCAACCCTTTGCTATTGGTCTTTTTATTCCGCCTTCATTTGTAATAAAAAGTTTTAAGACTATAATTTCGTATTAACGTATTTAGGTACGCGTTTTATTGACTAGGTGCTGGCCGGTGCGGAAAGACTGAAGAACCTTTTATTATTTTATCACGATACGACTAAAAAGCATTTTGAATTGTAAAAAGATGCTTCAGCATCTTTAGAGTGTGAACTTGTTAAAATAGCTTTAATATTCAGTTATTACTGAACTTATATATGAAATGGTAATGTATTAACAAAAGGTCAGGTAAACAGCACCTTTAACCGACGAGCGAGTATGAAAAGACTTAAGAATGTAGAAGAAGCGAAAGGTGTATGTCAGAATCGTAGCAAATGGAAGTACGTGATCTCTGCCTACCCCCATGGGAAAATGGCATGACATTATGTATTTATGTATGTATACATGAAAATATTAAACTGCATGATATGAACATATTATACTATTATACTTTATCGCAAATTAAATTACAAATCGTAAAACATTTCCGCTTACCAAAACTTCTTGCACTAACCCTAACTTCGACAATCGTAAACGCAGCAACAACTCTTAAATCCGAACGTTACACATAGCACAGTTCGCAAACATATATTCTACGGTCCAACTTGCGAGGCGTAAACGGGGCTCTCCAGAGGCCATGTAGACTCTCTAATAGGTTACTACGCCTCGGCGAACAAGGTTTCCGTTTAGTTGTTTATGATCATTTACCTGCTACTTTGCTTACATTTGTATCCGAATATAGAAGATAGTGATTTCTGGAGCACTTCTTTGTCTAAACGCCGATATAGGAAGCGCTGTGTAGGTAAAACCTTTATCTACACAGATTAAATTCGAATGGATAAATTTTGACATATTAGTAAATTTTAAGTTAACAAAGCTATTTGTAATTTTTTATGATCATGGATGTATTTAAACCGATATCTATTTAGCTATAGAACGGTATGTAATCATGAATAACATTTTACAGTCAAAATTACATCAACTATGTCCATATAGACAAATTCGTCAAATAAATTATCTAATAAATGCAGTTTTGTATGGAAGTTAAAATTTCTAAAATTTACGAATTACCTATGTACAACACTGCAATAATGTATCTTTCTTTTTTACTATGAAACTATGCTAATATATATAGATTATATAATTTGTTAAAAATCAAGTGTACAAATTTGAAATTCAATGTATTTTTACCGAAACTGTGAGAGCCTAGCGGGAAAAATGACACATCCTCTATTTTATTCTAAAGCTTAAGTTACGGTGGACTTGATACCATAAAACGACTACCGAAGTTGTAAAACAAGAGAAAAGAGACTAACACAAAATATCCAATATTATATCGAAGCAGATTCTGCGGTAAGGGGAAACCATTGCAAATTTTGTCATAAAATGTAAGTAAACGCCAAACAAATCGCGCAAATTATCTGGCCTCGAATATCTAGTTCGTGCTCGTTGTGAATAATCCTCCGCCTATTACAAATGTCTTCTAACTAATACTGAGACTATTTATCATTCGCTACATAGGCGCTTGGGAACAAAAGCTGTGTATGATTTCTCTTCACTATAGTGAATGGCTGTCCTTGTCACAACCAACAAACCATTTAATTTTATGGCGATAATGATGTAATGATTTTTTTTGTTTGATGGCAAGTTAACATATTTCGAAGTACGTACTAATATTATCACACAAGATCCTGTAATTATTTTTAGTTAAAAATAAAATTTAATTGGGTTAAATCAAAAATGGTGAAAAAGTTGAGACAAATACACAATAGCAAACCCAATGCATCATTAGTTGGCCTACGACTCGTGAAAGAAGGAAGGCAGGTGGTACGTTTTTTAAAATTCCAAGCAAAGATGATAATCTACAATCACTCGTACTTTTTTTTTATAGTAATAAGTACCTTGTCATCACCCTGTTTCTTAGTGTCGTGTTCTTCAATGCTTTGGGTGGCATGTCTTCCAAGTCTACGTAATCTACGCTCCTCTAGTTTTGATCGTCTGAGACGTGTCCTCCACAACAATATGATCGCGATCCTCTGAAAAGTGCTTAGCACATGATACTTAGTACTAAAACTCGACCCCTCCGGCTGATATACTATCAAAATGGTGACAATTACCATTTACGTACAATGGCCTTCTTATGAGGCTAAGTGCGGAAGACACATGTCCAACTGACTAACTGCTATCAAAATGAGGAGGTGGTCTGTATCAGATGGATATGAAAACTGTCGGAAGGCACTTTAGCTGGTAGCATTATGTTGTAAAGGCGGAATGATGATAGTAACAACCAAATTACATTACGCCCACAGTCCATGCGTTGAACGTTAAGATTACATAAATTAAAGAATTTAAATGTCATAAATTACGTACATAAATTATATGATATGTATTTTCAAAACGTATTTCTCAGTTATTTATAATTTCATTTAGCACTAAAAGTCCGACACTGCGATTCTGATTGGATAAAAGATTTATTATTCAAGTCTTGAAATAAAAAAAATCTTATTTTACTATATTAATCCTAAACATTACCTACGCAAAGTTAGAAAATTGCATTACCTAACAAGATACTACTAAAGTTCCTGTTCTCCTGAACAATAAAGTAAATGTTGAAATGCAATTCTCTTAATTAAAAATTTAATAAAATATTACATCGTAATTACCTTATTAGAAACATTCACAGATTTTTAAAAGCATTCGGACCGTTTGTACCGTATCAAACTATCAATCAATGAATCAGAATGTTCAATCTTGCACCAAATTTCTCTTTAACCGTAACGGCATTTATTAACTTCCACTTCATTAGTCTATTTCGTCCGAAGTTTCCCTAGAAACTGGAGGATATTAATCACGAACCAAGCCGGGGGAACTGTATAGTTAGTAAATAAGTTGTAGGAGTAAAAGATTGCAAGGCTTGAGACGATATCGTGGGCGGCGGCGCCAGATAGATACTGGTACCTAGCAACGTTAGGTCTCCTGCCCCGTCGCCTACAAGTACTGATTACAGGGCCTGATGTAAATTCCAATAATTACTGCGTTGCATTCATTGGCGGTTTGAGTTATAGTTAGCTATGAGTGTTTATTATTCCAGGACGTGTTTTTTTTCTAAATAATCGACTGATCATATTAATCCTCTTATACTTAAATATCTGTAGAACTTTAATAATTCTATGCAATTTTTAAAAAACTTTTATACATAATTGGCATTTGAGGCAATTGCAACTGGGATCCCTCTATCAGATCCTGACTTGGTGGCAATGGGACCATCTCGGGAGTAAACCCTTTCGAACAAAAAAATAATTTTGGAATTCGGTTAACAATTCTCAGAGATATCGAGTAACATACATACAAGAAAAAAAAAATCATTCGAATTGAGAACCTCCTCCTTTTTTTTGAAGTCGGTTAAAAATAAAGCTACTCTGTCTTTAATTTTTTTGTTACGTTTTCTGGACTCTATAACAACCAATTAAGATGACAAAATTTGGTATGGTAAAAGTTAAAAGGAGGAAGCTACCTTTAAGCCCATACTGATAGTGTCAACGTATAATAGACCATATTCTACACAAGCAAAGCCGCATATTTGCATTGATTTTACCAAAATATAACATTGTTTATAGTGCCAATGAAATGCTAATTGAAGTCATAAAACCCGATAAAGTTGTAATGCCTTACAAAGCATTAGCGCGTAAATTACCTGTCTAGTTAAGTAGCATGACAAATGCTACATCTACAAACTAAAAAATTAACATGAACCTTTACGAAACACAATAATTAATGTGAAACAAAAAATAAATAACCCGCACAATCAACTGTAATAAATACCGTATCTCATCATTACGACACGGAAATTAAATATTCATTTTAATAAACAACAGGAAGGTAAGCCGTGTGAAATATGAGTGCCGACGGACGTCCAATGATTTGTTGCGCTCGGTTACCATTATTAACTTATTTTCCTTTTTCACACCTAATGGAACACAAACATTAGCTACGAATGGTGACGTGAATGGGCAGTCGCGGCACGATTCAGTTTCAGAACGCCCATGTACCTGATGATAATGTGCCTTAAATTGAGCTCGGTGGATTTGGTAAACACGTTATAATGGCCGAGTTTGCTCGATGAAAATCAATTTATAACCTATTGATTTTTATTGAATGAATGAATGAATAAACGTTTATTTGGCACTGAAATAGAATTAAACATACAACAAGAATAAAATGATGTACTGATTTATTGTCTTTGATTTTGGCCTGGATTCATTCGTTTGCATTTGAGTTGTGTTTGTGTTTTATTAAGCCAATCCACAATGTAGCAGCTATAAGATGAAAACTCTTACAATGTCTGGATTTTCTGTTCCATAGCTAAATTATTACATTTATTTTTGACTAGCTGCTACCCGTGGCGTTGCTTGCGTGGAACATTGATTAAACATAGCTTATATGTTATTCTAATGTATAAGTTATACTATTGTAAAGCTTTATTAAAATCCATGCAGTACCTTTTGCGCGAAAGAGTTACAAACATCCATACATCCAAACATCCAAACAAACTTTCGCATTTATAATATTAAGATTGTTAAGACCTGTGCCGAAATATTATAAAATTTTAATCACTTAGTAACCAAATTTAATTTTTTTTAAATGAAATTCCCGTGTTACAAGAAATAATGCAGTCAATATAACTAATATTCTGCTCATGTTATCTTATCAGCACAAAAAGCTTGCAGATTGGAGGAATTGTAATCGATGATTCAAGTTAGAACCTGATTAGAAATTCACACGAGTCCAACCAACATACCTACTTAGATAAGAGCTTGGATAAATATCTAAAAATAGTAAGTAATACGGGGTATTCACTCCACCTACATGGAAATGTATCACGGATTTTTTTCTAAAAATAAAAGAATCTACGTAAAACTTTATAACAAATCTATTTATATTACTTTATTACTAATCTCAGGAACTACCTGGTCCGAATTCAAAAAATATTTTTGTGTTGTATAGTTAATTTATCGATGAAGGCATATATTTAGGATTTAGATATTTAGGATATCCATAGATTTAGGATCGCAAAAAAAATCTAAATTTATGGGCTAGGCTATATACCGAACATTAACCATAAACGCGGGTGAAACTGCAGCTAGTATGATTATAAAGTAATGCCATTAACAAACATCATACCAATATTTTAAAAAGTAAGAAGAAGCAAAAGTATTAATTAATCCGGTTATCCAGGATAAAAAGATTAACCGGTTATTAGATTTAAAAAAAACTGAATTAAAATTATTGTACAATTAAATCGCCAAATATGAAAACTCAATAGTAAAATCGAGTTCCTTATGTCCTATTTTGAAATCTTCGTAAGCAAGATGCCTCCATTACTTACATGCAAACTAACACATTACTAAACTACTTATCTCCGCCAACAAACTCGGCGACTAAAACCGAACAACGGGCAATTGTGCCATACAAAATGCTCATTAAAGCAGTATTACCGGTACCATTCATCATTGCGCTTCCTAGAACAGCCAGGCATTCCATCTGTCGCCACTTGACAGAGCATCAGCCTTAAACCCGCCTACTCCATCGTCGGGATTAGCCGTAAATATTTATAAGTGTAATATCAGCTTAATACGTATTCATAAGTGAAATTATTATGCGATTGAGACGGGAGAGGCGTGGATCCTGGATGGATCGAGTTCCATAGCTGCCTTTGAAACATGCGCAGGATTTTAACTGTATTCCTATACTATTAGAATGAAATCTTCATATGGCGAAATTGTAACTAGAACAACAGAAAAAACAGTTCTACAACAAAGCAAAGATTTTATTTCATTTACCAAATAAAAAAAAATTAAGCTTGCATTTAATTTAATTTATTTTGGTCTACTTAAAATTGGCATTTATTAATTTCGAAATCCTTCATGTATTATGAAACATTTACCTGAACACGGAGTTTAAGGCGTATTAAAAACATAATTAAAAAAATATAACAAAATTACATTATAATATTTATTTTTCATTATATTAATTTCATTAAATTTATAGATCATTATATTGTATTTTTAATAGGTACGCCTTAAACTCCGTTCATATTTCATGTTTAGATGCAAAATATGAACCTTGATTGGTTGTAAATTGTAACATAATAACAGGCTTTTAAACTCATTTGTCGCCAACCTCTTTTATAGTTTCACGCCAATAAATTTCTGGCGTGATCATAGGCGCCGTAAGTAACGTTAGGGCTGTTGCGATATCAGTGTCAGCGTCAGCATTCGTGATTATTATCAGCATTGTTTTAACATCAGCATCAGCAAACAATTAGTGCCGACATTCAATTCGCAACGTGTACCTTTATATAAGATATCTTCTATATGAATAAAAACGAATCGTCGAAATGAATGTACGCGCACAACTTTAGAACGACAGCACCAAATTGAATACCTTTTTTTTTTTATTCAGTTTGTAATTGTTAGGACCAGGTTTGTACGGAATCGACGGGATAAATTTTTACTATGTAACTGTACTAGTGTTTTGTAAAGGTAATGTATATATCAGCATTCGCTGATACAGTAAAAACCAGCAACAAATCCCTGAACAGATCAGAACCACCCAATAAATTGTCTGCGGCTACCACAGTGATGGTATGCAACTTGGACACTGATTCGCTTGATTTGCGCCAAATACGGTAGCGTTTGCATAACCAGACACCTAGTCTGTCAAGTTTGAGCTAGCGTCTGATATTGCGAATTCAGAACACAATGTGGGCTGGATTGATGGCTTGTTTTGACTGGCCAAACAAACTGGCACGCGAATTAGGTTCTGGTTTGACACGGGAACAATGAGGATTGCGAAATTGAAATTGTTTAACAAAGAGTTATATCATCATGTGCAATGTCGAACATTAATAAATGTATTACTATTAAACTTAGGCAAATTATGTAGCTTAATTTATTTATTTTGGGTTGCAAAGATCGACTTACTAGTTGTAAAAAGGACATCTTATCATGCTTGATACCTAGTTTTGTCAAGTCAATGAAAAATAAAGTACCTACTATAACTAACACTACTTATAAAAGACTACTACTACACTATTTATAAAAGAGCTCACCAACCAAGTAAGTAAATACTTTAACGCTGAAAACAAAACAACAACAAAAATACCTATCATCGTAGAGGTCAAAATACCTATTTTTTTTTTTTATAAATAGCTTTTAAAACTGCTTAGTACAATACACGTATCTACTGTAGGTACATGGTTAGAATACGTGTTTTGTACTAAGCAGTATATGCAAGTACCGACTTGCACCAAAGACTAACTTGCGCATAGTATTTAAACAAGTCCATATAAAGCAATTCACATATATGATTCCGCTTTGCCAATTTACTCAACGCTCTATTCGGGCATAAATGCCTATTGCTCCGCAAAATGCACTCCGGCTCGTTACCAGAAACAAATGTATGTCAATTGTCAATATTGATTTTCCGATAGACTAATAGCCGAGCCATTACCCATTATTGCGGGCATGTTCACCAATTCCGCTGACAACACTCATTCGGGATTGCCAGACGTAATAAATATGGATTCTCTATTATTGAATTCGTGCTCAATGATTTGGGAATAATAAAGGACGTTTCTGTCGGTGGCTTCGTTTTATTCCATAATTGAAAATGTTTGTTTGAATAAAATTTCTTTTGTGAGATTCTTATAGTTAATGGAAAAATATATGAATCCGTAAAGTAACTAGGTATTATTCCGATTTATGTTTCTTATATTTATTGCAAATTTAGTAGTAATAAGTAGTTATTTGGGTACAAATAAATTTCATTTGTATGATATTAATGATAACAAACATTCCAAAAACTTGTAACAAAAATATATAAAAAAAAATTAATCAAATAACTTTCAGAATCAGTAGGTATTAGTACCAATTATTCAAACGAGCTGTATTCTTAGGTGTTTAAGGCACCCTGTAATACATACTAGTCTTGATATCTCTCATCGTCTATTTATTGGCGCACAGATAAGTACATACACATAATACTTAAAACTTGTTTTCTCTCAATGTTCTTTTAAAAATATCGAATACATGTACAAATTCTACAATCGCTCCTGAAACGGTCTAGTACATTAAGATTAAACTTTTGATTACAAAGCCCGATAGAAACAAAGGCATTTCTTCCCGTTCAACTTTAAAATAACGAGTTCGCGTGTTATTAGAGTTGAATCGCTTCATTCCATTCCGTACGTTTAAAACAGTGGGGTTTTAACGGCGCAAGTTTCCTGGCTTCCGATTCGCCTGCAGGTATCGGCTTTCCCTAACTGTGATAAAGTTATAAAATCGCTTTCCTCGCTGCGTGACCGCACTCCCGACTACGGGAGCTCTCTGTACTCCTGGAGACGACAAACTAACATATGGGGCATTTCAATGTTATGTCCGGCGTTGTTGTTTGATCGTTTAAAATCTAAGTACTCCATTTTTTTGTTTAATGTAAGAGTAAACATTTTTATTCTTAACGATTTTGACAACTAGATGATAATGTTATGATCTCACGGATAAAAAACTATTTTTGTTGTTCTTCATATAAACGTTTAAAATTATTTTCTTAATTAATTTTAACAAAATCTTATAGTATGAAAAAAAAACTATAAGGAGTGTGAATATAAACTGAAAATATTGGAACAATTGAGAGAGATCAAAGAAAAATCACAGAAATTTTAGGTAAATGAAAATCTTTTCTTATTCGTATAATTACAGAAAGTAATACATTAAAAAAATATCAGGAGATATTCTCCGTGAATGCCTCTTAAATAAACTATCAAACATGTATGTTGTTTTATGACACTACCTAAAGATAGTTTATATCATCATCTTCCTAGCGTTATGTCCGTTCTTAGACGGGGTCCGCTTAGACCATGATCCAGGATTTAGCGAGTCTGGTAATTACATTGAAGCGACTGCCGATCTGACCTTCGTAACACTAAGATAGGGGAACCAGACAATTTTTGGATCATGGTTACAAATTCAAAGTTGTTTGAATTTGCAGGTTTCATCACGATGTTTTCCCTCACCGTCGAGCTAGTAGAGTATATTTATAATATGTACATAGATTTGAAAAATCTAGAGGTACATGCCCGGGTTTAAACCCGCACTCCTCGGTTAAGAGGCGCGTGTCCTTACCATTGAGCTACCACCGCTCCTGCCTAAAGATAGTTTATATGTTGTCATAAAAAAGTTCTAAAAAACTGTACTGGCACCATTATCTTCAGTTCTAACTACAAGCCCCAGGCCTATCCAGGGGTGTTTTATTGAAAAAGTTGAAGTCGTGAGTAGACTGCGTGAGGGCACGAATGCCGCCATAAAATATGAATAATAATGATCATTGACCTCTCACTGTTCCCGGGGGTACCTGCAGCGGAACCAAGGGTAAGATATTGCAGCGAGGTTTTCCTGCCATGGCCTCCTTGATTGGTTTCCGTTTCCGTTTTGAAGGGCCGAATTTTTGGTCTTTGTCTATGAAACGGTATCGGTACCGGTACGGTACCAGTAGCCGTTGAGGGCTGTCTATTTTCGGAAGATACATTTTTTCTTTTTTTTTCACTGTAGAGAATATTAATGATCTTTTTATATAAAAAGTAAATTCCAAAGTTTAAAGTTTAGGTAAAAACAAAAGACAACGGTATTAGTTTAAAAATGAGAGTGTAACAAAAACATAGTAAAAGATGCATGTTTTTGTAAGAAAAATAACGTAATCCCTGAGATGGTTTGTCCTATATGGAGCCATAAAACAGCCGATTTAGTACGACTTGATCTTATTAATGTGTTCGTAAGAGAAATGTTTTAATCTCAGCTCAGGGCAGGATTTCTTTACCAATTTATTACTAAGGGTTAAGTTATTCGATTAAAATTGGGTTTGTACATAAAAAAAATATATTTTTGGGATCTTGACATAATACGACTACCTTCGTGGTACTTTTTTCTTCTTTAGATAATTAACAATAATAAATAAATTCCGGACTGACACATCAATTCTCTAGTTCCAAACTAAGCTATAAGCTTGTCCTATGGATACTAGGATAGACATACTTAAATTCGTTTATAAACATCCATGACTCGAGTACAAATGTCTATGTTCATTCATCACACAAACCATTTTCCCCTAGCGGGATTCAAACCTGCGACCCTCAGTTTCGTGGCGAGGGTCTCTGACCACTCGACCAACAGGCCTATAATAGAAACGTACGATTTATTATAAGATACGATAAGATATTTATTATAAGATATTATAAGAATTTAAGTGAAATTTGTAATAAAAAACGTGTATGTAGGTATGGTTCAAGTATATTATCTGTCATTAATTACCATTAAATGTTAGCTTAAATAGCGACTTAGCCCTCCTGCTCACTTAAACACAGCGATCGCTTTCCCAATAAATGTTTCCTCTCAAGACAATCTTCTACGCCTCTCCCTGCATGGCCCGTCACGACGTGGGTCGCGTAAATGCTACGCTTGCAAAACGTCACCGTATGATTGACGGAGGTTATGAATACGTGATTAATGGTCGCCGTTCTGAGCCTTCGGATAAAACTGTGTCTCAGCGACCTATATACAGAAGATAAATTTACGCGTTCGCGAGGGATGTTCGTGACAGGCGATGTAATGCCTAATTACTAGGCCTGTCGCTGACGTTGTTGGTGGAGAGTTTTTCTAGAAAGAATATGGGATGGAATGTAAAAGTTTTTTAAAATACATGAATACTGCAAGTATAATTATTTTATACCAAAATTGTAGTTGTATAAAGATACTACTTTCAAGGAACAGTCAGATGCATATTATTAGTGTCATATTTTTATTTATTGTATCAAATTCTTTCTGATACATACATTATGTATATATCATCACGCCCGTAATCCCCAAAGGGATAATCAGAGTCAAACGACTAGCAAGCACTTTTAACCACTTTCAGCTAAAAATAAAACTGGTATGGGTTAAATGGAATACCTAGGTATCTTAAAATTATTTTTCGTTGATGTACATATTTACATATTCATTATACTGTTTGTCTTAAATGTTAGTATATTCTTAAGTATCATCATCGTCCTCCTAGCGTTATGTTCCGTGCTCGGGGTCCGCTTAGACCATGATTCAGGATATAGCTAGTCTGGTAATCACATTGAATCGACTGCCGATCTGACCTTCGTAACCTTTATATAGGGGAACCAGACGATTTTTGGATCATAGGTACACACACATCCTTAGGTATATCAATATAAAATAAAAAATATATTAGGTATGTTACGTTTAGAAAATTTTGTAGCATAAGGCGGTGAACTGTAATTTAATTTTATGAGTTTATCCGATTTTATTAATTTTTGACATGACTTCCCACCGTAACACTAAAGCTTCCAAACAAAGAAAATTACCATAAGAAATATTCCATATAATTAGTCTCTTGTTGTTCATGATATTATTTTAATTGGAACAGTCTAACGTCACGAATCGTACGCCAGCGGTTCGCGTGAAAACGACAAATAAAAAATATCTCAAACGCAACGGTATACATGTTCTGTGATACGAGGACGATAAATTACACAGTAATTATATCGCTCAGCCTGTGTTTACCATAATGAGCGAGATAAAGTGGGTCACAGTTATTTCTCTTCAGAATTTACGCTGTTTAGAAGGTGCCAACGCCTTTTACAGAAATCTAACGATGCGGGTATACTTGAGCAAATATAATTCTGAAGTGATACACAACAGACCATCTTTTGGGCTTAAGTTGGATGTTCTTGAAAAGTTATAGTGAAGAATTAAATTAAATTAATTAACGAAACCCTGATTTTCCCATGGAAATATACCCTTACCTAAATTGCACGGAAGGCATGGACATTGAAATAGAAATAGAAATATCTTTATTCATGTAGGCTCCACAAAAGCACTTATGAATAGTCATAATAATACAAAATAAATATTCTACCGCCAGGTTCAATAATGCCGCCATTAATGGACAAGTTACCCAATGGGTAAAATTGAGGTTAGTTTGGTCTAGGAGTTAGCAAGTGTCCATCCGTTAGATAGCTAGTATGCTATACTGTATAAGGTAATGTCTAATATGATGCCTTTGATAATATCTAACAAATCGTACTGAGCCGGGGTCCGTTGCGAAGATTACAAGACTTCTCCACGACACTAGCACATGTGAGAATAATCAAAGATATCTGTTTCTGGATTTGTTTGACGCTAAACGCAACTTGCTCATTATAAACAAGCCTTAACACTTACGGACGCGTAATACGCAACGCTGTAATTTACAAGACAGTTTCAGACTCGACAAGCCTACTTTGTATGTAGGCGGCGCTCCGAGATGTCAGCTTGCTGTGATTTCGGCAGTAATCGTAAAATAAACTCGTATACGTTGTCAGCTAAATACTTGCGTCAGGCTTTGTTTGGCGTTTATATGTGTAATTTTGAAACTTAACAACAAAGAGTGTAACGCTTTAGACACAAGTGTTAAAACATTATTATATTTAAATACAGTCCAATTACATGCCTGCGTCATCATATAGTATTATACGAGATAGTAAATAGATAGTATTGATCCTCAGATAATTTTGTAACAATTCTCTAACATTATTGTTTTACTTTGTATGTAAAAATTTTCAATGATCTCACATAAATAGCATGCAAACATAATTCTATTAAGACCATTTTGCAGTATCTAAGTTACTACCGTTTGATGCTTTAAGAAGTAAAGATGACCTGTTTCTAAAATAAATTTGAATATATCGTAATTATCGTACGTGATCTCTGCCTACCCCCATGGGAAAAAGGCGTGACATTATGTATGTATGTATGTATGTATATCGTAATTTCTTATTAAGAGGATGTAAGTACAAAATGTAAACAAAATTTGATCAAAACATACGTGTAATATAATTTACACTTAGTTACATCTAGTTACTAATCCCACTTTTAAATGAAACAAAAGAATGCATTGTAAGTTTTAAGTATGGACATTATAGCTTTACAAAAACAGTAATATTACAACCGCATACAAATAGTTTTAGTACAGAACCGGCTGGAATTAAAAATGTATTCTTATTCGCAGTGGACCGCTTCTGGGGCTAATTACAGAGCCACTGCCGTGTAAAGCTTATGGAAAAATAAAAACAAGTAATATGCTGATCCACTAGAATGAGACCTTATGGTGGAACTCTCACTAAGAAGCTGTGTTATGCAACCCTTCATATCTGTCAAGTTAATACCACTTTTCCAATCGACCTGGTCAATAGTAATTTGTCAAGAGGGCTTGGTAAGGTTGAAAATTTCGGTGTAGGATAAGATTTTCATTTACAAATGATTTACACAAATATGTTCAAGCAAGCGTAAACTTTTCACTACAGCCTTGTTTTTGACATATTATATGTGATATCTATTTTCATTATTTACACAATATTAGGGCATACTTTGTGATATGCAAAAGATACGTTAAATGCTATTTTCTGAAATTTCTTATCACTTATGATTCTACGATTCGTACCAACATTCATCTAGTTTACTCGGCTGCTAAGCATTCTAGTGAGAAGTATCCTCGGCGGGTTTCTTTTAAAATAATTTGGAGCAATGCCAACTGCCGCGGACGGCAACTGGTGGCGGATTCGCCGTTAATGCACCAGAATTAAAAGCTTCCTATTCTATTTACTTGCGAAAAACGGGATACAGAATGCGCAGGTATTCGTGGGTCGTTGACCTTTGGGAGGGAAATGCCGGGTCGTAAAATGTGGGTACGTTTTGGTAGGTGTCGCCCATTTATTTACGGTTCAGTTAAGCTGTACAAGACTTATTATTGTTTTTTTCCTTATATTATTTAGTCGTTATTTTTAATTATCAAGGCTTTTCAATTGAGCTGTATATGACTTATTTGTGTTTGACAAGCCCGTTGGTCGAGTGGTCAGAGACCCTGGTCACGAAAACAAGGGTCGCGGGTTCGAATCCCGCTTGGGGAAAATGTTTCGTGTGATGAACATGGACATTTGTACTCGAATCATGAATGTTTCGGCTGGTCCGCCCAGCGTTTCACAGCTGCCGTCACCGCAAATGAGAAAGCGCCGCGAACGGTTTTCCGCGAACTGAGCACCGTTCATTGCCTACATAAAACGTTAATATCTCAAAAACTAGTAAATCTATATTAATATAAAAAATACATGGTATTGTAGCTGAAACTATAGTTTTTTTTCGTGCACGAACTAAAGTACAAATACGAATTTGAAGTAGTTCAAAATAGTATTGAACTTAACAATTGCTGTTGAATTTTATCGTATTTTTTTTTCTTTCCGAGTTTTACGAAATATATTACAGTTTATAACAAAATGGATTTTACAACATTAAACTAGATTATATAACCTTTCTTTTGATACTCATAAGTAATAACTTTATAGGTCTTGGAAAGCAGAATAAATTAAGACAAACGCGACATAAAACATATTTCAATATGTCTATCCGTTCACCTATTTTTACCCATAGTACAAGCTTCTAAGCTTAGTGTGGAACTAGGTAATTGGTGTGTCAGTCTGGAGAATTTATTTATTTATCTTTTATCAAAAATATGCATTTACTTTGGTCAATAAATGTATATTACGATTATCTATCAGACGAATTTATTTTTGATTATTTCTGAAACTGACGAGTAGGATGGACATCATGAACAACCTTTTTCTGACAGAATCTTTATGCTTATATGGTGGTCTTTAATAGTTTTTAATGATATGGTTTGCAAATTAGGAAGCTAGCCAAACTTAAACTTAAATCTAAATAGCACTTATCAGGAATCGGAAAACATTAAACAAAATAATCACACATTTTTGCTTTGTGATATTTTAAAACAAATGCCGCACACACACAGACTGAGGGTCTGTCAGTCTACGAAATACGATGTAAAATAAAGTTTGGCCAATTTTACAAACTCGCATTATATTTTATTAACTCGTATGCTGTAATATTGTGACTTAACTGCAGTTGGGTCGGCAGTTGGTTTAAAAGTTACTCTGTTGACCCTCTCAGCTTCTTTATAGGAGTCTGGTGGCCGAACGTCAGTGGTTTATGAGCAATAAATTTTGCACGAAATACGCACACTTTTTCCGCTTACCAAAACTTTTTACTATTCCTTTGCCGGGGCTGAGGGCAATTACTTTGTAGAACTTTATCGCGTCTATACATCTTGTTTTATTGCTGTCTCACTATGAGTCAGGTAACTGAATATTTGATGGAGTTGGTGGTTTGATTCGTGAAATGGTTAAAATTTCGTTGTATTATAATCTTAACTAAATGTATTATATATTTACTAGCTATTTGCCTCATATGTGTAATTTTACTGTTAAAAAATACATACAATTTTATTATTTTCATATGAGTCCCATCAATGCGCATACAATTTATGATTATTTGTGGACAATCTTGTTTATAAATCATATAATAATCTTGATAAATCCAATTTGCAGACGTGTTATACATTTGTAAAATTGGTAAGGCATGCTTAATTAACATACATACATCTACTACTACTTACTTTGTAATAATAGTGGCACTAATTATGCCATTTTATAGGCAACATATCATGGGATTCGATTTCAAAGATATCGGAACCTTAAGATATGGTTTTCCACTGCCAAAAAGTATGTTATGAAAACATCGCAAGCATTTGTGTACACACCAGCAATTGTCTAGTAAATCGAATAAAACCAGTCTCCCAGGATTCGCGCGTCTCAATTCGATTGTCTGTACGCCGATTGGATTCGCATTCCCCGCATCGATATGGGCCGATATGTTTTATTGCATGCAATATTTCGGGATCGGAAGCCATTCGACGGATTAGGTATTGTGATCTCGTCCGGAGATTGTCGGCGTTGTATTGGCGTTTGATTGCTTCCGGATACAGGAGTTTGTTTAGCGATACATATCGAAAAGGTTTGGAGAGAGTGGCTTTCAATTTATTGTTGAGCATTTTTCATGTTTTTATTTCTATTAATACCTTATGTTTTTTCTTTTTGTGGAGCTAACTTATTGCTGGATTGTCTGATTACAGAGATTATTAATCGGAATTTGTTGGATTCTTCGTGCTTAAGCACTACTCATATCTGGAAAACAAATTTGTTTTTCCTTTTCCGAACGTTACTTTCGTGCTAGTAATTTTTTTCAGAGCAGTATAAAACTATAACGATGCTGTAGACTTGTCTAACAACAACACGCATGATAGATCAATTTGGAAGCAGACCGTACAGTTATCCCACACACACATATGTGTATCCGTACGGATGACCGAGGATTGGAATATTCCAATCCTCGATACGGACGGATGGAGTCTATCTCTCATGAATGGAGTACATGGGACGACGTAGGGTGGATACAGGCGTCCATTGTGAGCGTTGATTACACAGCCGGGAATAAAAGTCGTGTGCGATTCCTATCACTCTTTAAAAGAGATTTAATTTAAAAGGACGTGTTATGTTTCTGGATTGATTAGAAGTACGTATGAGAGAGACCTCGTTGTGTCGCGTTCACGTATTTTGATGTCCAATGTTTGAGAATTCGTAAATTGTTGAAAATTTCCGCATTGCGATTAATCGTATTTTTAGAACCACAACGTACCTACTGTGAGTACACATTACATATATATATATATGTATTAAGTAGGTAATAGAACACCTGATACCTACAGTTTATTTTAATAACTTTTAGGAAACTATCCGAAAGCTATACGTAGGCACGTTTAGCTGGCACTTTCGTATTCAATGATATTAAAAGTTTAGATGCTGCATTAACTCATTCAATGTCGTATTTGACTGAACATTATACCACTAAACGCGGAGTAGTCAGTTAAAAAAGTACTGAATCTATACCCAATGCAAGTATATGTATGCAATTACAAGCGGCCGGCAGAGTACGCTCCCGCGTTGCCAACAAACTAGTGAATCGAGAACGGTGGGCTGAGTGAAATTGACAGATTTATTTGCGTTCAGATAAACCCTGGTTGCGACTGTGTGCATTTTTTACGTCACCCGAGCCTATTTCGATGAATGTTGCGAATAAAATGGTCGCCAGCGCCGACAATTAGACCAGGCTTTTCAGTGAAATGTTGTGTTGGGCTCAATTTATAATGTTAAAAAGTTTTTAATGTAAAAAATCTTTCAGATAATAGATGGCATTGAAGCCTCCCGAAAGATCTGTCTATGGATTCTAAAATGTAAAGCACTAAGGTGTCTTTGTACGTATTGCACATATGTAATAATTACAGTTGTGAATTATTATATAATCTGATTTTCATAAAAAAATCTTTGTTATTGGGGGTTACAACCAATTTATCAGACCTAGTCCACGAAGACTACGAAGGTAAATTGGCAGTCATATCATTGTAACAATAAGATTTGCTACATTCTGGATCATGGCCTTTGTTGACCAAACTAATAACGGGACATATTATCTGACCTTCGTAACCTAACGTAAGATAGGGGAACCAGACAATTTTAAGATCATGGTTACAAATCCAAAGTTGTTTGAATTTGCAGGTATCATCACGATGTTTTCCCTCACCGTCGAGCTAGTGGTATTAATACGTACATAGATTTGAAAAATCCAGAGGTACGTGCCCGGGTTTGAACCCGCACTCCACGGTTAAGAGGGGCGTGTCCTTGCCATTGAGCTACCACCGCTTATTGTACATGTTTAAGGTAAAAGACGTATTAAATTATAGACAAATGTGTTTAAACCTTCAAAATCCACAGTTACTATTAATAAATCGTGTTAGATTAAATCACAGCATTAGATTATACTAAGACGTAGCTAAATGCCAATCTGAACCAGCGGAGTGAGGAATCGTCTTTCCACGTAATCTCGAAACACCATACATCTTGCTCGTATTACGAGTTGTCAACGTGACCCAGTTGCGCTATCGAGGCGTTGACAACAATCGAGCCTAGCCCACATCGATAGCCACTCCTCTGGGGAAATCAGCCTCTTTACCGCAAAACCGCGCGGGAGTTTTGTCGTACTCATGTAAATTAAGCGATTATAAAATCAGTACACTTTGTAAATTAGGAAAATGTCCACTAACTAAATAATTCTATCCGCAGTTACTGACAGATATTACACTGTTTACTCCGGTGGGCTAAAGTAAAACGCAATGAATAAGTGTAATTTTATACAGCGTATGCTAGTTCATGCTTTAATTTAAAACTATCCTTTATTTACCTAGTTTTAACAGGTCCAATATTGGTCTGGGACTTTAAAATAATGTGCCAACTGTGTTTCTTGCCTAACATGTCGTGAAAGGCGACTAATGGTATAGAAATAGAAATAGAAATATCTTTATTCATGTAGGCTCCACAAAAGCACTTATGAATAGTCATAATAATACAAAATAAATATTCTACCGCCGTATAACTAAAATCATCATAAATCATGTATGTGATTGTGTTGGCGACGCGCTAGCCACTTGTCACTACTTTCTTACAATTTTCCATCTAACCCAGTGCAGTTTGCTAGTCTGCTATTTTATGTTGAACAGGTGCGTATAGTAGGAAAATTATTGCACAATCTGAATACGCCAGATTGTTTTTAGCACTCAGACGATTTGACATATTTTCGCCAAGAGCCTTTTTAAACATCACGCCCGCACCACAATATATAAAGGGACGGGCAAAGTACAAGATGCAATTATTACCGAAAATCATATTTTGGCAAAAAAAGAAATTGATGGATTTTTTTAATGAGCGTAACCCATTCAAAAAACTACTTGCATTAACACATTAATATTAAACTATAAAACCAATAAGGGCATGTACCTACTTACACGTTTTATTATATTACGGAGTCTCCCGACCTGATTGTCGCTTCGAGGCTGTGACAACAATCGAGGTTGGCCGCGTCGATACCGGCTCCTCTAGGGAAATTACCCTCCTCACCACGATCGAGTTACACTGCACACCGCAGTAACTTGGCTGCTTAAGCTATGCCATCTAAGTTGTTATACGCTTATTAGAACGGATCATTGCAGTTTCTATTTACATTGCTTACCGTGGGACAGAATTGATAGGTAACAAATATATGATCTCACTAAATTGTGGTTTATGAATGTAGTAAAATTACGAGTGTAGTAGTTTTGATGTGATTTTTTTGAAAGGGTGTTTGGCAATAGTTTGTTATTAAATATTGCCTGTTGTTGTAAAAACTATAACTGTTTTTTTAATGTAATCGAACATTTGGAAACACATTCGTGTGCCTATATGTGTATAAAATGCTAAGTTTTATTCTAATTGCTTACTGACATCAGTATAAATTAATTCATTTTTTTAAATCTATACATATATACCTACATACTTAAAACCGACAACTGATCAGAATATATCCAGAAAACCTGTAAGACCTAACATTATGTAGATAGACACATATATCACCCTTTGCGAAATGTATCTTTTAATCACACCTGAAGATAATAAACTTTTATCTTCACGGCTGCCACATAAATGGCTCTTCATGTAAATTTCAAGGAACATTCGAGATGAAACAGCCGTATTCAAATTTCGTTACGTTCTTATTTCTGGCGTATGAAATGAAAATGGGGAACAGTAACAATGTTTATGTGTTTCATTCCTAAATTATACGAGGTATGTTTGGTAAACATGTGAAATTAATTTACTTGAAAATTACGTAGTACGACTTTATCTTTGGCGTAAAGATATATAAAGCAGAATAAAGTTAAGAATTTCCTAGCAGTAATGCTCTGTAGTTTTGACAAGAATTTGATAAATAAATAATAAGTTCTTCAGACTGACACAACAATTTCCTAGTCCCAAACTAAGCTCTTAAGCTTGTGCTATGGATACTAGGTGAACGGACAAACATACTTAAATATCTTTATGAACATCCATGACTCGAGTACAAATATCCAAGTTCATCAAACGAAATATTTGCCCCTAGCGGGATTCGAACCTGCGGCCTTTGGTTTCGTGGCCAGGGTCTCTGACCACTCGACCAAAAGGTAAATCGTTTATATTTTATGAAAAGAAGTGTATAATAAATAGTTTATAACTTATGTATAGATCTTGTATTGAAGAATAAAATATCTCGGTATTATACATACATAACATAACATCACGCCCAGAATCCCCGAAGGGGTAGGCAGAGTCAAAGGGGCAGCAGGTCTCTCTTATAACATTCAGCCAAAAACAAAACTGGGCTGGGTTAGATGGAAAATTGTGAAAAAGTAGTGACAAGTGGCTAGCTCGTCGCCTACACAATCACACACCCAAAACCCCATATACCATTAGTCGCCTTTTACGACATGCTAGGCAAGAAACACAGTTGGCACATTTTTTAAATCCCAGACCAACATCAGTATTATAAATCATAGGGTATTGCCACTAACTATTCTGAACTCCTTATGTTTAGGTGCTTTGTTATCGTACCAACTTAATCGTCATTTTCTATATATACGGTCTGATAAAATAGGTCACTGTGGCGCTATTACTATAGGACCAAGCTATTTCACCTTTGTCTAATGGTCCATTTTCTACATTTTTGCAATATAAACCGACCTTGGTAGTTATAAAAAATGATTGGCGGCCAACGATACGGACCATCAATTACAAGTTAGTGTAAAGTGCAAGAACATTTATTACATTCTTTATTTTATTACCACTATCAGACTAATTAGGAATAGGTATAGCTTAATAGGTACTTATGCTTATCAACTTAATACCTTCAGGGATTTTATATCTTTTTTGTTGTTCATTTTGGTTTTTTTTTTTCTCAAAACCAAACTGCAATACCATTTATTATCGTCATTAATAATTAGATTTGTTTCATTAGGTATTAGACCAGGTTGTTCTGGCACTTAATAAGAATGTGTCAAAAGTATTCCTTAAAACATAGATATATTAAAGTAATAATTTAATGTTATCTTAGAAAAGAGGTTTCAAAAATAATATAAAAACATATTGCAACTACATAAATACCTTGTGAAGCAAAAGGTCTGTACATTTTAGGTACTTATTACATCTAAGCCGATTCATCGTAAGTTTTATTTGATTCAGTCCCAAACTCACGTTTCAATTCGGATTCCATTACTTGGATTGCTGACTCTACTCTACAGTATAGGGTTGTGGAGAATCCTCGGATCTCAAGCCAAATGAAGGATGTAGGTTCTATAAATCTTTTATTGGTTCTGGCTATGATTTCATATGAGTAGTTTCGGATATACGAAGGATGCAGTTATAAAAAAAATGTATGAGACCGTTTAATATCTTATCGTAAAGTAGGGTTCCTGGTTTATTAGTTTATTTATATTATTATACAGATCTAAAATAAGGCAAGTGTAAATGGAGCCGTTGGGAGGGGAAGACCTAGACGGACTTTCCATGACCAGATTGGTAATGTATTAACAAAAGGTCAGGTTAACAGCACCCTTAACCGACGAGCGTGTATGAAAAGACTTATGAATGTAGAAGAAGCGAAAGGTGTATGTCAGGATCGTAGCAAATGGAAGTACGTGATCTCTGCCTACCCCCATGGGAAAAAGGCGTGACATTATGTATGTATGTATGTATGTAAAACTGTTTGATTTGTATTAGTGTAGCGTATGCAGTTGATTAGAAAAGGCTATTACTATGCGATTTTTGGGCACTTTTCGGAAATGTAAGTTCTACGTTTAATCTAAGTTATCTCTGCCTTATCATAACACCTAAAGGCAAGTTCAAGTTGTTACAGGTATTTTGAAATCGCTGTTATAATGATTTATACTGTTAAAAATTTACTTAGCCTTAAAATCACATTATTGTTAGATAGGCAATGTAAAATTTTCAAAGTAGGTAAACCTGATTTGAATCGTTCATTTCAATGGTGGAAATTCCTTTTAATATCCGTTTTATATTACAGGTACGATGGCGAAGTTCCATCCCTCGCAAAAATATACGAACGCAAATTGAATGAACTGAAATTCCCTTGTGTGTCCAGCCCGGCAAATTAGGTTTTTTATTATATTATCGTCGGGAAAGATAAAATTGACTGTGGTTGGCCGTGGGCCATTGACAATTATGGAAATGACTCCGGGGTTTATTTTTGGTTTTAGAACGTTCAATCTGTTTTCTATAGCGTTTTTATTTCTCTTGTGCCTGTGGTTTTATGGTTTTCAAACATCTAAAAGCCTATTTTAATAGGCCATAGTTTTGTAAACGCACCCGAAAGTGATAGTTATATAAGATATAATTAGGCTTTTCAGTCTATGGAACGTTTAATGTTATTCGAAGGCTAAGCTATAAGAGCCCTGCTATTTTCGTATATAAAGGATCTTACTTTATAGGTAAAAAATATTTACTTTGTATATTGTATGGAAGAAATATTGATATTAACGACTGGCACCTATTTTCTCAAGGAAATATTAATTTATCCTATTGGTGTCAACATATTGTGTTAATAAGTAAACATTCATTCCTTGCAATTATATCTAGTCTCCAAGAAACTGCATAAAAATATGTTGCTTTTACACTTATGCGCATAAAATTCTATAGCGCTACATATTAAATGTATCAACAAAATTACACAATATCATATACACTACACTTTCTAGCAAAATAAAAGCACACAAGTATCGCGTCGTAGAAAACTGACATGTAGTAATTTAAGTAATAACCATAATATAAACCTGTTACAGAATATTGCTTGTAAACGATTGAAATAGCCTTAGCGTCGTTTACGGAGTAATTGCGTCATTATCACTATTATATCGGACACCGAGTGTCGGTAATGATTTTAACATACATAGTGCTTGTATGGCGAGATTATTGAAGTTTATGTTACTATCTAATTTAGAAAATTATTAATAGACATAGTATAAGCGCCGATGTGAAAGGGAAACATGAAGTGAAACTTGCAGCCGATTGTTTAATATTTAAAACGTTTCATTGAAACAACTTTGACCTTTTTTATGTCTAGTCATTTAAAAAAAAAATAGGTCGTTTATATTGCGTACTTACTATAATATTTTTGACTATGATTGTTTTATTATGTTAATATTATAAGTATAATTTGTTAAAGTATAATTCTAATTAAAGCTACTTAACGCAGTAATAAACAGGCTCCAGTCTTACATTAATTAAATACATAACTTAAATATATTTATTATTTTAACTTACAACCTGAATTCATCTGAATGCCAATCGTGTGAGCATTTATCTTTACATCTACATTTACCAGGTGTTGTTAAAACATTTCAGGCAATTAATAGACTTCAAGATTAGCGAGCCAGTATCAATTCAGGCATAAATTCATTCACAACACCTGGCACCTAATCCATAGACTCAGACCAAAGCTAAACTGAGCACCAGCCTATAATCCAGCTAACAATTTACGAACGGCATAAGCCCAGATCTGTTTCTAATCGATACTTCAAACAGCTGAAATAACACGGCTTACGTATGTAGAACAATAATTATTTAAGTCGGCACCGGCATAAACAATAGTAATTCCACAAATCCCGAGGCAAGAGGGAAGGCAAATTAATGAGTGGCACGCTCTGTGTTACTCACACGGGATTATGGCGTGGGCGCGGTGTAAACTAACTTTATTAGATGGCTAATACAACTTGTGGCGTTATTGGACTAGTTGCTGTTTGTCGCTATTGTTTTTTATGCTGTCTGTGGGATAAAAAGTCGAAGTCGCTATTCATTAGAAGGAGTAGGCCTAGCGGTTTTAATATAAGTTTTCCCGTGGTTTCACCCGCGCATAAGTAGTTAATGTTATATAGCCTATTTGCCTTCCTCGATACATGAATTATACAACACAAAAAAATAAATTTCGGACCAACGTTCCAGTTCCTGAGATTAGCGCGTTCAACCAAACAAACTCTTCAGCTTTATGATTTAGTATAGATTAGTATAGATATTAGCAATGTATATACATTCTTCACGCTTCTTCATGTTAACTGTTTCTGGAAAAGGAACTAACTTAATTTAATTATAGCACATTTAATTTTACATTACCTCTAACCTATGCAGTTACGCCCGTGCTATAGATATTAGATAACGGATAGACATCCTAAAAAACCTTTATAAAGATTCATGACTCGCGTACGAATCACAATATCCACCGCACTAACATTACCTACCTACACGTAGAATTAAACTCCCGACTGTTGGTCTCATACCCGGGATCTCTACCCACCCGTCGCTTGGTCTTACGCTCGTTCAGCGGCCTGTCAAATATATGTGAAGACGAAACGGAGTATGCTCTAATCTGCAATAATGGGTTCTTGAAAATTCTCGGAAACTATTTTTGCTCCGTGTAAAGTTAGACTAAAATAAACCTTATAAACTAAAGATAGATGTACACTAGTTTGGCTGTCATTAGAAATTCAAAGTTATTCAGCACATTTACAGAAACAGAGCATTTCTCTTTTAGTCGTATTTTAATTCATAATTGTATAATATAATTGTAAGAATGTGATGTCAAATAAAACGGTATACCTACTTTAACAAATATTGCAAGAAGTACATAGTATATTAACTCTCTCTGTAATTGTAATAATTATATTTCTCTAATAAACGAACATATTTCATAATAAAAACATAACTCCCCTTCATTAACACACGTTGTTACGGCAGGTGCAACAACAATAGTTTCAATTTAGTTACAAAGAGACGATCCTTATTTATCGTATACTATCTTCCTGTTAACGTTAGATCATTAGCTACCGACGCCTAGTCTTTATTGGCGTTTCTCGACGCGACCTCGCGTTCGCCAAAAGCTTGTCGATGAGGATGATAAAATTTGATGGCACAGCTCGCGGGCGCGTCACTCGTATTACTGTCGAGCTGGGATTCTTAAGTGCTTTCCTCCAGGCTAAACGTCAATCAAATTAAGGTTGATAGATAGTTTTGAGAGTAAAATGTTTGAAGACCTTTAATATTTAATTGGGAACTCTTCTCTTTGCTTTTACATTTTCTTAAAGCACTTAAACTTTGAAGCCAATGGCGTTGTGTTTTAAATATTTTGCGTTTATATTACGGTGCACGTCTGCACCAATTATATATATGCATTTACGATAAATATATTATTGCGATACATATATTTTTGTGTTTTATTATAGCCCTTAGAATAATAGTAAAAATTTTTAAACTACATTTGCTGCTGATTGTAGGTACAAGATATAAAAAAGCTTGGACACATATTTAATGTTATATTCGAGATGTGATTGTAATTAATTAATACACTACATTTTAGTAATCGCGTTACCTCGTCACCAAATGTTGTATTCGAGATGATTGTAATTAATTAATACACCACATTTTAATTATTGCGTTTATTGATATACATTACCATAACAACCATACCAAAATACTTTTTAAAAATAACTGTTCTTCTAAAATTTTTATAAAGAGTTACAGACATAACGATTGAAAAAAAAATGCTCTTTTTATGCATGATAACTGTACTAACTAAGGTATCTAATGCTATAACATTAACGCGACTACTACTGGACCCTCCATTGTTGACTAGAGACCCACCCTGTTTGTTTAGGTAACTAAGTTTGACTCTCGGGTCTTGGTTCATTGGCCACGTATTTAACTTTAGACAATATTGGTGGCCCGTAAAGGACGCATCCGTAATGAAGCAACTTCCATTAACTGCCAAATTGAATGCTGATATCGTATCAATATTGGGTAAAGGCGGTAGCTTGGTAATTAGATTTTGTGAATTTTGGCTATTTTGTATGGTTATTGTGCGTTGATTAACTTTCTGAATTGATAATGAGTTAAATTAAGAGAAAGTTGTATTTTACGGCTGGTTTCTGTATAAGACGTCCAGAACGTGTCTAACTGCTTATATTTGCTAAATTTAAAATAAAATATTTTAGGACGCTTAAATTAAATCGTCTTAAAAGAAAAAGCTGACTGTTTAATAAAATATATATAAAAATCATAAATTAAAGATATATATAAAATAATAGACTATAATAATATAAGAATAAACGATATTATTATTATTATTATAATAACGCCGTACAATGAAGAAATTAAGTAAATAAATTTGGACCTATTCAATTGTCCAAATATAAAATGTCTGCAGTCCATCAAGGTCCGCGAATCATTTGTCAGCTTCAGCGTTGCACGCCGCGCTCGGCGACAAGTGCGCGCGCGCCAGTCGGGCCCACGCACCTGATTTGCGACGCGCTGTCGCCTCGCGAGTAGGTGGGGCGCGCCGCGGTGACTGATTCTGTCATTGTTTGTATGCAATTTATCATTTATGCTGCAGCTGAAATCCGATTATGATGATGGTATAATTTAACTTTGTTTACCAACGTAAGTTAAGAAATAAGATGGTTGTGAATTACTAAGCTATTGAAATCAAGTAATTAAAAGTCATTCAAATCTCTTGTTTTTTCCATTAAAATATTGTCCTTGGATTATAATTCTGGCTTTGGTAGCCATTTTTGGCTGTTGTAGAAAATATACCTAACTTCACGCTACTTCTCTAGTAGGGTAGGCAGAGAGAACAACAAAGAAATATATGTATCCATAAAATGCTTTAGGTATATTTTAAGTTGTTATCTTTAGGTTCGTTTATCCGTCCTTCTTAGTAAACTGTGCGTATAAAAGCATATTTATAACCACTCATTGTCCAAATATTCATTGGCCGCAGTCCATCAAGCTCCGCGAGTCATTTGTCAGCCACAGCGTTGCGCGTCGCACTCGGCGACAAGTGCGCGCGCGCCGGTCAGGCCCACGCACCTGATTTGCGACGCGCTGTCGCCTCGCGGGTAGGTGGAGCGCTCTGTCACTGCCTCAGCACGCGTTGACTGATTCTGTCATTGTTTGGATGCAATTTATTATTTATGCTTCAGCTGAAATCCGATTATGGTGATGATATGATTTACCTTTGTTTATAAATGCAGGTTAATTGTTTCAAGAAACAGGAAAATTGCGTACGGATTTATGAGAAAGAAGTCTTTAGTATTTTGTATGTCTATTTGAATTATTTATTTATTGTTATATGTTATCTTTTTACAAAAAGTTGTAGTAAGTTTTTGTAAAAATACCTACAGATTTTTTTTAAAAACTTGGACAACAAAAAGCTTCCTTATTAAGATGAAAATAATATTCCACACTTTTAATACAAAGCGAGTGTACATCGCTGCAGTCGGCTAATATGCAAGCTGCGGTGCATACATTAACATAGAAAGGTTATTGTCATGCACTTAACAATACAGATCACTCGAAGGTCAACTAAAAATAACACCGGGAGATGCCTAACTCTTTATTGTTGTCTCTTTGGAATATCTACCGGAGCCGTATGAACTTTCTCTCATTCAACATGAATACTTGAACTGTATATTATCTGAAGAGAAAGATAGACGTCGGTCACATATATTCACACGAAGATTATATCTTAAAAATTATATCTTCCCAATGTTTAATAAGTACCTTAAATAATTCCTTTTAATAATATTTGGCGATTAAAAACCTTCTGCATTACAACCACCTTAAAAAGAAGGAGGCTTTGAATTCGATTATATGTTTAAAAAGCAATCATGCTATTGTAACTTTATCTACATCTGTGTCATTTTATATTACTGTTATCTTTTCATTTTGATAATATTAATGTCACAAAACTGCCATATATTGACAGTCCCGCGTAAGCTTCACGGACGATGTTAAGCAATTAGTACTATCGTAATTGGCTAAATATACTAAATACCTTGTTCTCTAGACCTTGAACTCTGCCTTCTCTTAGAGCATTGTGGATGAATGTTAATAAGTACCGAAAAATGTCATCCTTCGAAATAATATTGAGCAATGTATAAGATTTCATACTGTCAGGTATCATCTACAGCTATTTAAAACATTGTTTAGGTAACTAAGTTTGACTCATAATTGGTAAACATCGTGAAACGTATATGAGGCTGAATGCATTGAAATATGTACAAAAGATAAACGAAATAAGATTGATCGATTATATTATGAGAAATCAGTTTGTACAAAATATTTGTGCAGAATACGTCTTCGGCTTCAGCGTGGGATGCTGACGTCACCCGGATCATGATTTCCTACATTTCTCGTTGCATATCTAACCGTCGATATGAATACATTCATCATGATCTAAATTGCGTCCAGTATTTATGCAGCTCACATTTACGGGTATTATCACATCATCAATCATCTTAGGGTTTCGTCGTAGTTGCTTAGCTTAATTTACACAACAAGATATGATATATTATCTATTAAACACCTAATAAATTCTACTGAAATTAATAAACTTAATTGACAAAAAAGAGTCTAACCAATAATTTAATGTTTTTTCTACAATTATATTGGCTAGCTTTAAAAAAGGCGCCATTATGTTTTTCAATAGCTTTTATGTTTTATTTTTGCAACGTTTAATGGTTATGTCAATTCTTCAAACCTCTGGACGAACAGCGTTTGAAAAAGCACTCCGCAAGCCTGTCATTAATAGTAGAAACTATATAAATAAAACACTCGATACAGGCAAGTTCACGCTATAAAATTTGATTACCTTTGTCATAAAATAGAATTCTAAACGTTATTTTATTTTAAACTCTGTCGAATTCACCGCTATTCGTGTTTAGCGTAGGCAAAACATTTCATATCGCTTTTCCTTTACATATAATCTATTGTTTATGTTAGTTTATCTCGAAAGTTTCTTCTAACCTATTTCATCCAATATGGAAGGACAAAGACCCTCTTTCAATATTTTTTACAGTTCATTGCAACTTTGGGCTAATCTTTAGAACCGTGTTCATTCTACCATTCTGCTTTAAGCTTATGGCTTTGCTAGTCCGTATTTTCTTATACTTTAAAGGACTTACATCATAATTACAATTTTCTATCGGCTGACTACTTCGTTGGCGTAAGTGGGTATATCTAAAGCGATCGTGTGCTCGATTAAGGAATATTTTTATACATTCTTTAAAACATTGTACAATATCGCTGTTCCAAGTCAGTGGCTCAAATTAAGATCAGCGTATTCAAATAAGCAATCGAACCATTCCTTTTAATTATATATATAGAAGCATTATTAATTATCCGCTTCATTATATTACTATAGAAGCAGTACAGACCTTATAAAGAACAAGAACACTATAAAAGCTCTTTCATAGCAAGCTTATGTCAAACCCCCGTCTAAAATCTTCCTGTCTAGATCTTATACTTATATATGTTCATTATTATTTCTCGTTCGTTTTAATTTCGCCAGAACGTACTCGTATATGCAAAAGGGATCTAATACGTCGTCAAATTCAATGGCGAAGTAATTAGAACTAAGAGAGCTTCACGTTTCGCCGGAGCGAGACAAACATTGCTCAGAGAGAGACGTGCTATGTTAACGAGGGCTAAATTATATTTGTTCTCAGACAGAATACATAAGACAATATGCTTTTGAACGTAGAAGTTCTGTTAGCAAAATGGCACCGCTCCTTGTGTTTGAGACAAGTCATATTCTAGTTTTACAAGAATCGTCGATTGGATAAGTTTTGTTTTGTTATCTGGTTTACACTTAAAGTTGGAGCTGTTTAGAATATTGTTAAAATAACTTTATGGCTTTTGAAACTGTGGAGTTTAATTTTATACAACAGATAATAATATTCCGATTAGGTCTTGATATCGAACTTAATAAAATTAAGTAGCTTATCTTAATTTAACACTATTGTTGGTTTTGAGTTCACTTTATGTAGTTTATTCTAATAGTTCTTGTTTATAGATTGTATGACTTCATGTAATAATGAAATGTAGCTCTAAAATGGCTAATATTCGTAAAAAAAAACTATTATTCTGAAATCTTTTATATATTTTAAAATAATACTCAAAAATTTGCTTTATTTTACAAAATTAATTATTATAAAATTATATAATTTTGTTAGTCCGAATCGTGGTCCGAATAGTTTTCTTTATAATAGCTGCCGTTAATAAAACCAACTTTCAACATGAAAAGTTTAAACCACCGGCTAACCTTTTATTCAAATTAATCTTACAAAATCGATAAATCGAATATTCTAATTCACTTACGGGCGACCCTAACATTGCTGTCCCTTTTAAATTAATGAAAGATGAGTATTCGATGAAAGGCTTTAATGTTCCATCAATATGCATTAGTCACTTTGTCTGGCTCCATTATCAGAGGATTACAATTATGTGTGGACATTACATCGTCCAACAGAGGTATTAGGTGTGGAACAGGTTTACACGGAATTAATCTGTGTATTTTGTTTCGTAATTGAAATTTATATGTTAAACTTCATTAGTGTCGGTAGGTTTATCGGCGTTAAACAGAATTATCGGTTCATTTGAAGTTTTTCATTTCACTTTTATAGTTTAATTCGTGCGCAGTAATGTACGACGGTGCGCAGGTGAAAGGATTTTAGAAAAAAATACGATTCAAATTTCCAGATTTTCTGGTAGGTTTTTCTATCATTTTCTTTCCGACAAATCTAGGCCTGACAATCATGAAATTAATACAGCCAAATTGATGTTAATTGTTAATATTTCGGCGAATAAATGCGGTAGATTTAATTTTATATATATCTTGAACTTGAATATAGGTGCTCTACAAAACACTAGGCTCTGTAAGTTAAGGGTATTTCAATCGTAAAATCTTATGGAGTACTGCATAATAAGCATAGAAACGACCCGCATGCGGTTTTGCAATAAGTTCCGCGCCGCTATTAGAGAACATATGTCGTAGTGCCCTGACCACACATAGGTACATTAGTCGTTGCGACGTTCATCGACAACGTTGCATCAAAGTATGCGACATTTCCCGCTGCATCATCTAAGGAAATGTTGACTAATACTAATTTATCTCCCTTGGTATTATAATTTGACATATTCAAAACTGGAAAGACGAATATTGCTCTTTCAAGTGGATGATTTTAACAAGTCACCGTCTGAAAGAATACAATCACCTGTATTTTCAAAAAAGACCTGAAACAGGAGAACGTTAACATTTAGCAACATAAGGTAAATTCTAAGAAAAAATTTAAAGACTAGTGCAGTTTGTTGCCACTAGTGTTATGTTATTACATCTCAATAATATATTTATATTTTTTTTACATATATTGAAATATTTAATAATAATAATGTCCCCCTAAACGATATTGGTCACGGCGGCCAATCTCAACGAGGATTAGCCATCTGCGCAGGAGATATTCTAGTGCACAAGCGTGTGCGCAAACACAGGTGCACTGTCTATTCCTTTACTCTCATAGTCCGCTGAGACAGCAATTCGACATGACCGGAGAGATGTCAGGCGCAGGACCAACAGCTTAAAGTGCTTTCCGAGACACGGGGGTGATTAAACCGCCAACCTCCCGACTGTTACTGAGTAATTTTAATATTGAAATTACCAGCAACCAATTTTTGGCCCGACCCGGGATTTAAACCCGGTACCCCCGGGTTCCTAGGCGGCGCATGCCACCACTAAACCAACGAAGCAGTCTGTAAAATATGTACATAGTACACGTATGGTAGTTCCTTAAATATAAAATGAAAGCAAATCGTTAAAAATTTAAAGAAGAACCTTGATCTTACAACAATGTCACCTGCATATTTGCCCTGGGCGTTGATGGCGCGTAATGAGGAACTCCGCCAACACAATCTATTCGGAAAAAATATAGGTTAGCTCCAAGAGCCAAGTCAGCTGCGGCCGGATTAACTCTCCGCAAAGTTTGTCCCATCGTTTAGTTGGGGAGTTCGCCTGACTAAGCGGCCGATAGAATGCTAAGTTGTGGCGTCTGCAGCTGACTTACGGCGCGAGTTGTGCTGTTATTGTCATCTGGGAGCGGCTGGTATCGGCGGAGTTCGAGAGCACTTAGGAGACTATTATAATTTTGATGCGAGCACTAGGGTTATGACTAGACGATTCTAAGTAAGAATATTATATTCGTTAAAAAGGTGAGATGGTTCTGCCTCGCATATCTGACCAACAAATAATTATAAACTAGAAAGGTATTACAAGATTTAGTATCTGCAACTTACTTTTTGCTTTATTTTAAGTAACTTACTACATATTTCAAGTTATGGTAAAGTTCTAGTAGACATTCATATTTCGATTGAATGAAACGGTTTAATAAAATCATTTTGACTACAAAGCGGCAAGCTAAAGCGCATTAAGTGTTTGTTTTGTCTGTTTTTGTCGTAAATTTTTATATCCTAGTATGACCTGCAAAATTTTGATGCACAATTTTCTTGCTTTACATAGACTCAGAGCCATTTCAATCCAATTTACAACTCCGTAAGGAAGCGTCTACATTTTATGGCCGGCACACGTGCATTTTTATCCAACAGTCTCACACCTTGAAATAGGGCAGGGCCATAAAAAAAACTCGATCGCTCGGAAGTATATTTAAATGAAGAGCAGAAGCAATTTGTGCTGAAAGTCATAAAAGACGTCGCGAAGACGGTGGCTCGCTCAGTGTTGCCAGATTACGATTTTAAGAGATTTAAGTGAATTTGAAACACAGTCTCATTCCTCACACTTTGTTTTTTAGCTAAGATTTGAATTATTTTTTGTTTATCTGTGTGTTGATTTCTTAAAAGTAATTAAGATTTGAATGTGAAAAATTTACTTTTATAAAGATAGCTTCGCTTCTACGACGTGATCATAAACTTTTGTACATAGCTCCAATTAAATTGATACTCATGCTACAAAATATATTTTGTAACTTTTGATCGTTGACATGCCACCATCTTAAGAGCACTATTCTCGGTACCTTATGTTATGGTTGATATGATATCTAAAACTACACATTTTTTCAGTCCAACTTTTTTTATATATTGTTATTTAATTATATTTTTTCCATTATTTTGATTTTTATGCAAGAATTATAACAAGCCTAACTTCCATTGCATTGTATACATTTTTAAATAGTCTGACTTTTAGAATATTCATTTGAAAGTAGGTACTTTCAAATGAATATTCTAAAACTTTAACTAACTAGGTAGTTAGTTAAAATTTGTGAAAGTCATAAGACATTATTTTTTTATAACAGAGCTCTGGCAACATTGTGTTCGGTTTCCTCAAAGCCCCTACACCTATTAAAAAGTTCTCGGCATCTATTTTTGGCTCCGTCGTCGCGTCTGCGCCAAATAAGAGTTATGTGACAACTTGTGAAAGTAAGTTACGATGAGAGTTGCCTGTGAAAAATTCGAGAATGATACGCTCGAGCTTAACATGAGATTCCAAGGAGGTTTCTATCAAGCATAAGAATAAGTTACTTCTGAAACAGAAGAAAGCAAATAATAGAAATAAATGAAAAATAATAAAACAATGACAGTAAAGCAAAACGAATTTGCTATTATGGTCGAATTATTATGGAACTATTCAAAACTATTTTTCATAAAGCTAGTAGAGCAATGCATTATATGTGCAAGGGGTATTGATTGAAACACGGGTACGTAGGTAACTTAAGGTTTTTGAAGCAAAGTAATAGGCAAGGTGACTAAAAAATTCTGTTTAGTCCGTCAGTTAGATTATAAAAAAAAAAATTGAATACGTACTTTATTTATTTATTTATCAAACAAACATTGATGAAGATACAATGCATTCATGTTGCGTGTGACGCTTTCGTAAAATTTTTAGTAAATAGTGACGACGCAAGCCCCTTCAAAACTTCGATGCTTTTTGATTTTTCGTTAATTTGATTAGATAAGCGAAAAATATGTGTCTAGTATTATTGTATAATTTTATAGATTTATAGTTTTTTAATGCAGCAATCATCCCTATTATCTATCTAGCTCATAGTGAAGGTTAACACCTTGAAGAAAACTGCAAATTCAAAGAGCTTTGGATGACATCTAATTTATCTGATTCTCTAATTTAAGGGTTACTATTAATAACCGAGTTATTTAAGTATGTAAATTGACTGTAAAAACTTGAAACAAAAACGTGTATCCAATCTAAAATAATCAATACACAGATATTAGAGGGGACCGGTGTTAATGGAGACATCCCGTCTGTAAGTAGTTTTTAATATTTTCTGGAAGTATTGCCAGAAATAAAAAGCGGGGTGAAGGTTTTTGCCGTGGTGACACTCGCACCCTACGATACTGAACTATTTTTGACACATCTTTTTATAGATAAACAGATTTTTATATCTTTGAACGATTTAAATTTTTGTTGGTGATTAATTAAAACCATTTTTTTTTTCAGATTTATAATAAAATTGATATATTAAGACAATAAAATGAAGAGTGTGAAAAGATATTGTGATTTTTCTAAATAAGCCCCAAAGATATTAACAGACCCAAAACTGAGACAAATACCTCGTTCATCAGCAAAATTTGTCCCAATGCGGGATCGAACCCGCTCCCCTTGCGTTCATAAAGTTGAAATCATTGCACCGACGCGACGGAGCTTTGAAATGTAAGTAAACAACAACTAGATATACCAATTATAATAACTTTACGCTTACTCGATACAGTACCTGTTCGTTTACGCAATTACAACAGGAGTAGTTAAGGCTAGTTCAATTTACGTTAAACTACCTCAAATTCTTAGGTGTTCAGCACTAGACGCAGACGATGCCGCATAGCGGCGAAGTTTAAACTGTAAATTTCAATAGCGTGCAAAAGCCACAAATTTAGGTGCAACCAGTTTAAGCCGGTTAAAGTTAGTCCAAGTTGTTAGTGTTCCTATGTACCGAGCACAATAGCTGGCTGACATGCTAGTCTCAACCTATTTGCATATTGATTTTGCCTTTGAAATGTGCAATGAACGGCACTATTGGCATTTTGAAACGTAGACGAGAGCCTACGCTCTTGCGGCGGAACGTCGTACAGGCTTTATTAATTTCCGTATTGTCTTAGAGTTTCCTGTGCAGTTTCGGATTTCGTCTTAATGCGTTTAGGTAAAATGCGTACAAGATTCTGCTTACAAACTATAACGAAGTTGTTAAAATAATAATTAAAGAATTTTTTGTAAAAGAGTATTTTAGTAATTCGAGTCATCATCTTCCTAGCGTTATGTCCCTTGTTTAGACGGGGTCCGCTTGACCATGATCCAGGATTTAGCGAGTCTGGTAATTACATTGAAGCGAATGCTGATCTGACCTTCGTAACCCTAAGATAGGGGAACCAGACAATTTTTGGATCATGATTACAAATCCAAAGTTGTTTGAATTTGCAGGTTTCATCACGATGTTTCCCCTCACCGTCAAGCTAGTGGTATAATACGTACATAGATTTGAAAAATCCATAGGTACGTGCCCGAACCCGCACTCCTCGGTGAGGAGGCGCGTGTCCTTATCATTGAGCTACCACCGCTCTCAAATTTTAGTAATTTGATTAAAAATTTTAAATTGAGCATTAAGCCTTTTTATTACTGAACTTTTTGTTTAAGAAAATGTCTTAATAAATTATGATAGTGGGTATCTATTTTCTACTATAAATAATGAGAAATACAAAAGGTAACTCAATGTACTAAAGTAAGTTGCCATTATTTAAAATAGGTATATTGAATAATCAATGTTGCCGACCCTTACCCAAAGTAGGTTGAATTGGTCACGAAGAAGCACTGGATACAATTAAATTTATAAAAGCAATAGAATAAAAAAACATTAGTCGGACATGCTTACGAAGGGTTTAACATTGTTGATGTCGGAAAAATCGACCATTGAGCTAGAAATAAAAACAAATTTTGTATATTTACTGGGTTTATTAAGACTGCACTACACGGATAAAGGGAAGTGTAAAAAATATCTAAAAAAAATATATTCAGTAAATTTGTCACGCAGTGAAATTTCAAAAAAAAATATTAAATCTAGTAAGTGCATACCAATAACAGTAATTTGACAATATTGGCTACAGATATTGATTTAACATTAATTGAATATAGATAAAAGTTAACGGCGGCCATAATCGCCTTGTGAGTTTTGACACGTTCGCGTCTCCCCGTCACGTCATAGTCGACAACGCTCAAACGAATTCACGAATTGTAATTAATTTCGGAGCGTTTCATTCCACAACGTCGCTAGCTAAACGCATTAAACTAGCAGGTCACGATAACACAATTATGTTTTAATTTATATACGCCCTGGGTCTATCACGCGAACAGCGCCCATTTACACGCAGCTTTATCAAATGAACCGCGACTCGGCTAGTTTTTACTAATTATTAAGATAAATATTGTTTTAACTACACCTTGTTTTTGGGAGTAGGACTCGTTAACACGACCACAAATAAAAAACTGAGCGTGTTTACGGTTTGCCAAGTAATAAAGGTTAACATATACTCGTTAGGGATTTATGTGGGCTTTTGTTCTTTTCGCGAATGATATATCGTTAGAAATATGGAGGCCGTTCAATATAGGTGAACGGAGGAATTATTACGGTCGTAAAATGGCGCACGATAAAAAACAAATTGAGGTAAAGGATTCTTGTAGTAAAATAAAAGTAACCAAATATTTGCGATAAGGTTAACTCGGAGGAAGTAGGTTATGGCATTATTTATGTAGTACTTGCCGTTATTATTTACTTGTTTGCACACGCGACTCCGCCCGAGACGAATTTTTGTAGCATTTTTTTTGGCAACTGTTCATCTTTTGGAGGATAACATGTTTATATAACCTACAATAATTAAGGTTTATTTATTTGTATATCTATACTACTTAATTCAACACGCTATAAATTAAGACTAGTCAGGGTATATTAGACCATGTTTAGCGAGTTGCTCGTTACATTACTGTAATGTTCAACCGCTATGTATGACCTTTGTATTACGACCAAGTTGGATCACGGTAACACAATCTCTTAATGTTTTTTGACACTGCGACTGCACAGTTTGTAGTACGTATTATACCTACTTAGGTCCAAAAATGTTTATCTCCTCAGATGTGATCCAAGACCAGTACAAAATTCGTCGAAATCAATTAACCTATCAAAAAATCTCGTTTATTTATTCCCTCAGTTTCATGCACTATTAAAACTAATTGATCAACATGTTGTTAAAACATGACATTATGATAAAATTTATTGCGAATCAAATTGTCTGGCGCAGGGCCGTTTACGCAACAGACACTAAACATCCCTTCGCCGTACGACCCTAAGTATTGCAAGTCTGAGGGGAATAAAATTATCTGCCCCGCGCCATGGATGCAGTCTGGCGGTGCAAGATCAGCGTGCATCGGTGGTGCAAGTCATAGGAGAAGTACAAGGTGATTGATTTATTTAGATAAGTACTCAATAAGACATTACATTTTTTAGTATTATTTATGCTTTATTACAACGGATATTTTCAATGACGCCTTTTTTTTTAAAGCGTTGTAAATTTAACAATCTATAAGTAGGTACCTATATTGGTACAGTTTAGCTTTGCTAGGAATTGGTTCCAAAAACAGATACTTTAAGGTCTTAAACTGTACGATAATGTTTATTGCAAAAACGTAATTGAAGAATTAATCACATTCCATTGCCTTTACACAACATATTTAAGTTGAAATGGGCTATTTTACTATTTTATTTACATTATCAAAAAATATTAAATACGTATTTTTGCTTTACCTAGTACTTGGACGTCACGCAGTACCTTAAAGCGCCGTATCTTCATAATTTTTAGTTTGCTGAACAAAACAAAAAAATACGTAAGCAATATTTTTTTGTAATCTCAATAATGGTCTATAATTTGAGTAAAATAATCTAATAATATTACGTGCACATTCTGCAGTCTAAGTTTCTAATCGATCTTAACTGTAAGTATCGGTTGGTTTTTTAGAACTGTGTGTGAAAGTAAAAATAAGCCAATGATTGCAATGGTTGATGATTGCAACACAAATATTTTACATATCTTATTATGACTAAATAGAATCAAAATGTTTACCAAAGATATAAAGTGAATATTTAAATATGATTAATGTAGTTAGCACCAGAAATGTGTAAAAGGAATTTATTGTTACCTATGTACATATGTATGAAGCTCAAATTTATAATGTATTTGGCGTTTTCTCTATTTGTTTTTTTTGGTTACTGTATTATGTTCTGCTCAAATCTTTTGCCTTGCACCAAACGCAGAAACATCTCCGTTAATGTTTTCGGAGCAATTAGAGCCCCATCTCTGATTTAAGGTTATGGTCGCCACGCCCGCGGGTCACGTGGCCACTATCTCTTTATTTACTCTGGCACGCGTGAAATATGTGCGAAATTACCACGTCACGGCCAGATGAAGCTAATTTAGGTGAAAGCGCGGAATTGACGGCAGTTTAATTTATGGGTGCGCGTTGAGAAGGTCTGACGCGATGCGCTTTCTTTGTCGTGGTAACACAAATTATGTTGCCGGGAGGATCATATGTACCTAATTACATACCTAATTATCTTTTAAAATGTCATATACTTTTTAAAGTTTCATTAGAACCCTAAAGGTAAATATGTTGTGTAGAAATGTCTATAACTTTAATTACAAATGAAATATACTACTTATATATTTTTCGTAAAATTATTTCATAAATACAAATTAGTTATATTTAATTCCCTGGCTCCAAAGCAAGGATGAACGCATGTGCTATGATTCCATGATTTAAGTTTAAATGGCGTTGTTTGTAACAACACGAGCATTATTAAAAATCCATGGTATAACCCTATGTTAAAATTATTGACAATAGCTTCCAATGTACATAAATTGATAAAAAAAATAGTTGAGTAAGTATAAAACTTTCGATTCCTTAAAAAATACATTTAATTTTAATCAAAAGCTCTTCCCTAGCAATATTGATACGAAAACTATTAACTAATAGTGTCCAACGTACCGAAACAACTGTTAACCCTAAAATGCGCACAGATTCATTACAGTGCGTAACTAACGCAGCGTACACGCGTCGCTGTTTATCAGGCGGGTCGATTAGACCCGGTCCACCCTCGCATTGCAACCCTCCGTGTGCGTTTATTTTTCGTGCGTCATCATGAGACAGACCCATACGAAAACTATACCCGTCTTTTTCTAAAACAACAGAAAAGACACGCGGCGACTCTGTCGCAAATATGCGACGTATGTTTGCTTTGTATCAATTTACAGGACACTTGTGTGTGGCCGCGAAAATGGCGCGGCTAAATTGTCATTCCTTGTCAGCTCATTTGCGAAGTGTGAGGGGGATAACTTCCTTGCAAGCAAATTGAGTAATTTATTTTTTACTTTCAATTCATAATTTATTCTACTTATGGCTTATCTAAGGACGTAAATACGGACCATAAATATGAATATATGATTTAAGAGATATTGATTTCAATAATTTTACTTTGTTACCTATCAGGTAGTAGGTAACTGATAAGATATCCCGTTAACCTGTCATTAAACAATAAGTCACTTACGTATTATAGGTATGTGCAGTTCGTGACTCCAAAGTCGTAGATTTGTCTATAGATACTTTGAAGTACTTATATATTTCGCAAATCGTAGTGGCGGGTAAAATATGCTCTAACAAGCCAAGGCTAATAAAAATACTTCTTTAACATCTAGATATTCTGAAATATGTTCTATGAAAAAGGGGCGTACAATTTTCATGACAAAATCTGCGATAATATTATTATATACTTGTAAAAAGTATATGTATATACTATATAATCTCCCACTGTTAAATACCTAGCCTTAAATAATCGAAAATCATTTCAACTTGACGAAAAAAATTACCATGACGCATATCAGGGTTGTTTAAATTAAAAATGTCATAATCTCCGCCATTACGGTCTTAAAATTAACAAAAGCAAATCTCGACAATTAATAAAGATTTCAACGTCCCAATTTAGACAAGCGAAATAAGTCTTGTAAACAACATTAATCATTGAAATCCAACAATCGGTTATTATAAATCTTGGGGCGGGTCTTCTTAATAGCGAAAAGCCAGCAAGGATTTTATATCAATTACGGGATTATGCGAAATATAGAGGGAGATCATAATACGCAATCGATCTCTATTAGGGTACCACCCTATCGCAAAAATGTATTCATAGTGCTGGTGAATTGAAAACGTGAGGGGTGACCGCGAGATGAGCGTCAGGGATTGTAGTTTTCTAAAAATCCTTTGGGATTCAAAACTGTGGATAATCACTGTAGTATGCTCGATAGACCAGAAAAATATTATTCAAATAGTTTACTCAAAATAGTTTTTATGGTCCGTTAGTTTGATTATCAAAACATATTGAATACGTATTTTTTGCTTTATCTAATTTTGGAAAAAATTACAAAGAATGATGCTTCAATGACGCTTCAAAGATCTGAAACGGGGCGCTTATGTCACTTGGACGGTAAAATGTTATGTATGTTATGCATCTAGTGACGTCACGCGGTACTTTAACGCGCTGTACCTTTATCGTTTTTAGTTTGCTAAACAAAATAAAAAATACGAAAGCAATATTTTTTTGTAATATCAATATCGGACTTTTTACTTAAACTAGTTAACTACTTGTAAACTAGCATATTAGACTAGCCAAATTCTCGCATCGCGAATGTTCAAATTGATATGAACACTAAATGTTCATCCCTATAAAAGATTTACGTAAGTCACATACTCATTAAAATTAGCAACTTAAAACTCTTAATGAACTGTTGGTTTAAAGGAGTTTAAATCAACAATTCATAATTATATATTTTGCCTTAATAATGATACGAAAATCACGATATTTTCCGTACCTCGCTTTCTTTATAAGCAATATGGAACCCAAGCAAATTGACAAATCACCATGTTAATAGCTCCAATAATAGCGGACAACGCAATACCGGCGTCTAAACGGCCGTATAAGCGTCAGATTACCTCGTTTATACACCAATCAGCGTTTAGTGCCGAATAATATTCAGATTAATGGCAATTATTCAACGGATTTTAATTACACCAATAATTTTACTTCATCACGTGGCCTATTAATTTCCGGTTATAGCCGGTAATAGGTACAACCTGACACAAAAAACGCAATCAATACCGTCATTTTTACATGTAATTCTCACCCTTAAGAGCAGTAAGGTAAGGAAAAATATCCCGTGATTCCAGGGGAGCCTAATAATTTTTTTGACTTGTTGTACTTAATGTTGATTGATAGCACGTACCCGGCTTTTAACTGATTTTTCATGCAAGGAATTTTCTGTTATTACTGTAATAAAAGTAATGAAAATGTAAGGGAAGAGTTATGAAGCTATAACAATTATAAGAAAATTACTATGAAGGGTAAATTCTTTTTGTTATCTTAGCTATACCTGTATATTAGAAAGTTATTTAATCACTTATTTAAATTTTCTACGTCGAAAAAAGCCGGTAATATGAAAAATCATGACATGTGAGAAAGGATTTTTATAGGAACTTGTAATCTTAAATATCAGTTATCCCTGAAACAAAAGCAGCAAGCAAAGTAGTTCTCCACATATTTCAATTAAGGATCTAAATATAAAAAGCGAAAGTTTCCGAATTCCAAAAGAACCAACATCAAAACGGTTGTGAAGTGGAGACTTTATCCTGATACATACGATAAAGAGTCACATTATTAGCACTTTCTTTGTATTTTCATATATGACATTTCTTTTATCTGTGTCTCTCGCAGCATGAAAGCGCACGGCTTCATCAGAATTTCATATTTCGCATCAAAATGGTTAGAGATAACAAGTTTGTCGCTAAAAGACTGTCTGATGCGCAACATCAGCCAGCAAACAGCGCCAGGTTAGGTTGACTTTCCATGATAAACACGTTTCTATGTCATGTGGAACGGAGGATATTCATTTGGGTTCTAAAAAAAGATGAAAAATTCTTTTTCATTGTGTGTTTGTATAAGACAATGTTAAACTATAATTAAACATGGATTAAGTGTTCAGATTGAGAATTAAAAATATTATATTCAAAAAACTCAAGGTACAGCACGGACTAACAAAGTAGGACTCCACGCTGTCATACTATAGCGTGAAACCACGTTTATGTAGGTATGTGTGAGTGAGATACTTATGGATAGGTACCAGATATTGGATATCTATCATTTTGAGCACTTAATATGTCAATGTGTGAGCTTCAAAGTCTAGTTAGTGGCGCGGAGTCCTTTTTTTTTTACTAGTCCGTGGGGTACAGTAATTTACTTGTTTAGGTATGTGAACAATCCTGAAAGAGTTTCGTTTTCTTTCATGGCACATAAACCAAACTGAGGTTATTTCGGCAATTCGACATGAGCGGAGAGAGGTCAGGCGCAGGACCAACGAATTAACGTGCTTTCCGAGGCACGGGGGTGATTAAACCGCCAACTTCCTGACACCGGGCTGTTACTGAGTAATTTGGATATTGAAATACCCAGCCACAAATTTTTGGCTCGACCCGGGATTTGAACCCGGAACCTCTTGGTCCTTAGGCGGCGCATGCTACCACTAGACCAATGAGGCAGTCAAGTCAATTAAAATATATTCATTAACTATTCAACACATGTTAAAAAACACAAAACTATTTCACGACGACACGAACGCGCTCAAAAATGTTTAAGTTCCACTACAAAGGCATTTCACATGCAAATTCCATTCCGCTAGTTAAGGAAAAAATCGCTGAGCTCAAGAGAATTTTATGAAAGTTAAACGAGCCGTGAACTCATTGCATTAAACAGCGGAGGAGTTCGCCAACACTTAATTAAGAATCCCCCTCACCCCTAGCAGTCACAACAAAAGATTCTAGCGAGCCCTGATACCCTAAGTTCATTAGATTTAATTCAATTTTTAATATCTCTTTCGAGGACGCTTCGGTCGGAACACGTTTAGTTCATTTGTCTCGTGAATATATAATTTACGTTGCTATCGTTAAAATCAGTTTAGGGCATTTTAGTTTAGCGCTGGGATGTACAGAGTTTAATAGTGAAGAGACCTTATGAATAGAAAAGTGTTTCTTTGTCATAATGTCAGAATAAACGCTTTTTACTACCACAAGTAAAACTACTGATAAGTTGTTGAATATTTATTCATAAAAAGTAATATCTGTTTAAGTATAATTAAAGGTATTTAGAAGACATAATTTAATGAAATAAGTTGGTCAAAAATCTAAGATGGGCGAGAAATGATTATTCGTAAAAAAAATGGCAGTGAAACATTAAGATTAATGGTAGACATCAGTAACAACATCTCATTAAATTCAGTAAAGTAGTATTTTTTTTATATATTATATAAACGATAAAGGTGTTTTTTTACTGCAACATGGATTTACGTCGATAAGTACCTATTTAAGAATAACTAAACTAACGAACTAAATATCATAACATACATTTATACTCTTTTATTACATTGGAACTCTTACATATGAATAAGCGATCCAACGACACTGTTAACAAACAACTTAACATCGTAAATATCGTCCAACAAAGAAATACTCCTCATAGAAAATTACCAATACTTTCACGCTCCACGGATTAGTACTGCGAAAACGATTACAAATATTTACGATAGCAATACTTGCCAGCCAACATTTTGTACGGCAATGAAAAGCGCTCATTTCGTGTGCAACAATATCATTGAGGCCGGTAGAATTAGGACTGTAATCCGACTTTACAGACGTAGATTAACCGTTTTCGGTTGGTAATCCGAAATAGTTTGGTTAAACCGTGACTTCTTGAACTACCTACTCACTTTTATTAGGTAGTAGGTGGTAACGTTGCAACATTTCCTTTGTGAGAGGTTTTGATTACGAAATAAAAATAGATTTGGGAGTTGAGTTAATTGTTTGTATACTTATGTTTAAAAAAAGTACCTACATTATCGCAACAATGCAATTTCGTACATAATATATAGATGTTGATCTAATTTAGGTAATATTTAGGATACTAGTGTTATAATATCCAGCATGCTGTAAGCTTCCTCGGCCAAACCTCAGCCTGGCAATTCAAAGGGGTAACGTTGCCAGTATTCTGGGTACCTTGATCGGTGAGGCGGACAACCACCCTTTTTCGTAAATATATATGCAGTTATTTCTTTTTAATACATTTACTATAAAATAGAAGTCAAGATTACTTTTTAGATGTTAAATATATGTCTAATATCCACCCAGATTAATATTTTACTTTGTCTCAATTTTAAGGTTTGCACAAACGAACGTATATATGTAAGAATTTTATATCCAAAAATAAAACAAATACAGCAGACTAGTATTAGCTTCTTAATCCCGATATTTAATTGTCAGGTCGGTATTATCCGCTAATAATAGGAGGCATAACAAATGACTGGATAATACTAATTAATGGTTGCCGCTAATAGCTACCCAGACTCGACTATTGATTGACAACAGCACGCCCCGGCGTTCCGCGAATATTGTATTTAGCCTGTGTACTTAGCTCAGTGCCTTTTACTGCGAATCATTTATTTAAATTCAAGGATAATAGTTAGGTGTGAAACTTTGTGGTAAAGTTTATTTTTAGCTTAAGAATTACTGAGTGGTTGAAATAAATAATGATAAAATTTGTAAAATAAATAATAAAATATATTGTGTATTCTGGTTTAATAAACAAAAATCTCGAACAAATTGAGACAAAACGTTTTTTTTTACGCGCATAAAGAAGGGCAGTTGATCCAATTTTGCTGGATATATGTAGAAAGGTATTTATGAAATTTATTAACTTTTCTTTTGTTATAAAATATTTTTTAAAATCGTCGATATTCACCAGATACGCCGTGATACCCTTAGCGTTCAGAGAAAATAAATTCGTGTTTTCTGGATATGGATGAAATGTTATAAGATATTAAATAAAGACCTCGCGAGACCCAAACTAATTATATTTACGTACGTAATATGTAACTGAACCCATAAATGAATTACCACGTTCGCGTTCTCAAAAACTCCTCTACATCGCATCCATGTTTACTAACTTTAAAATGTAACACCCATTTATATCAGAGGTCAAAATACCGTACAAATAGAAGACATTAATGCCCTCGCCTACGTACGGCAGAAGTACATCAGTACATGCTGTGTACTGTATATACCCCGTCCTCAGTAGGTACATACTCATACGTCAGGGCGTGCCGGGCTCGCCGGGTTGCGTGTAGCGGTCCGAATAAATCCACGTTCCTCGTCTAACAAAGGGGATTAAATCGAGTAAAAACGCTGTATTGTTTCATCCGAGGTTCTATTTTAGTTGCGAGTGAAATATAGATATTGGGATAGGCGCTGAGGCGCCACATGCTTGCGACTAATCGCGAATTCTCTTATTTCGAAATCATATATTTGATAAACAAATAGGATATTATTTTTGAATATTAGAAAAACGAATGCCGACCGGTCAATGCAAATCAAAATATTCCATGATGTGCGAAGCCATAATACTTACTAGTTCACTATAAGGTACGTTTGTAGTCTTACCGATCAACGAGAATTAGATAGGTGAAGTCTTAAAAGTAGTAAGTTCAGTTATAGCGATTGTCTTACTTAGCCCGGTCAAAGAATAGAGTTTTGTAATGGTTATTTTCCATACCATTCCATTTTTACTATAAAATATTAGGAAAACATTATATATTTAATATATAATTAAATATATAATGTTTTCCTAATATTTATATTTAACATTATTTATCATATGTGATAAATAAAACCTTGTTCTGCAAAAAATAGAATTGAAAAAATTGGATTTTTATTTAGGACTTCAGTTTTCTGTTTTAGTAAAATTAAAGCATTTTGTTTTTAGAGTTTTTAGATCTGACATTCATTTTTATTCGCATCCCTGTGGCGACGAATCTGTAGCGGAGCTAACAATTTCATCGGGAAACCTATCCGTATGCACTCATGCGCAAGAAGTATGACATCAAACCAAATTATCGTCGAGGGGGATCCGATATTCGGAATTGTTGCATTGAATCAGGGGAACCTTAATCCATTTTGCAGATATAGGAATATCTATTATGAGCAAAATGTTGGTGATTATAAGTGGTGGAAGTAATGCGACGTTGTTTCATTCATTGTGACGGTTGGGCTTAGGGTGAATTAGGGTAGGTATTTTGTAATTATTTTATCAGTAGTTATTCGTATTTTTACTTTGGCACAAAGTACTAAATACATATTAAAACGGTAATATTAAAATGTCTATAATTTTTTGTCTTCCTATAGATGTGTGATGTTTATGTGAGACTGTAAATTTTTTGGGCTACGTTTTTACAGAATATCTACAAATGCTATTGCTAGGGATTATGCTGAAATTGAATTGTCAATATTCACTACGATAGAATTGTCATTTTATTTTGTTATACGTCATAGACAACTAGATGTTCAAGCATTATTTTATATCTAAATCCTACTAATATTATAAATGCGAAAGTTAGAAAATGTATGGATGGATAGATATATACATCCATACAAACTTTCGCATTTATTTTGGAATTTGGATGGATGTGTGGACGTTTGGTACTCTTTCACGCAAAAACTAATGAATGTATTTTAATGAAACTTTAGAATAATATAGCTCTTCCACTGAATAGCATATAGACTATGTTTTATAGATGTACCACGCGATCGAAGCCGCGGGCAGAAGCTAGTATAATTATATTACCTATTGCTTAAAATTACCTGCACATACATGTTCTACAAATGCATATACATAGTACAATAAGAAATTGGTGGATCATATATCGCCATTTGTAAATAGTTGTCAAGATCTTCTTATATCGTTTTATCGGACGCGTTTTGTAATTTCAATAATGATTCACTCGAAATTTTAATTAGGTTTTCATCTCAACATCACCACTCGGTAATTTCGGCCGGTCGTACCTTATTCGGCGGAGTTATAATTGCGCCTCGGCTAAGTTGCTCGTTCAAGAACTCGGTAATTGCTAACAAATTAAAGGGAAACTTCTTTTGAAGTCGTACGTAGAATGTTATATTTATGTACTGTGGTCATAAATGTTCTGGTTTTCGATGCAAGTTAAAAAATATATATGTAGTCAGTTTTGGGTATTTGCGTAGAAACTTAAATACATAAAACACATTTTTTACTAGACTGTGAAGAGTAAACCAATCCTTACATTTGGATTTTTAATCATCAAATATAATAATTGTAGAGTAACTGAAGTATCTGAACTTTTCTGTTTTCTTGTTTTTTATTAAATTGTTGGCTTTTGTTGCTGATCTATACCTTTTAATTGTGTGACGGATATAATCATGGCGTACAATAAAGTTAACACAGGCAAGTTATGAAGTATTGAAAATTAATATTTATATAATTTAACAATATAAGTATGTTTTATGACAAATATGGCTAATATACTCTGAATACATACAATGTACTTATTTGTAATATACAACCACTTGTGTAAAACTTTTTAGTAAACACGTCGTTAAATAGTAGGTAAGTACCGTAATCCGTTTAATTTTTTAACGGTCAAAATCATGTCAAACAATTGGTAAAACTAAAAACTCGACGCTGCAAATATATAAGTAGGTTTAATGATTAAAGAAATCGTCAGTTGGAAAAAAACGATGACACCTGAAAGACGCATAACCCCTTTTGCTTTCTCCGCCTCAACTCAGCGCATGCATACGGTATTTATTTGGCACCGCCGCTCATAAACCAACTGATTTATACTACGCAGCTTATTATAAACCCGACCCTTTCGGCCCCAACACGATAAAGTATTAATATGACATTAATATTTCCTTCAGACCCGTTTTTATTTAAAGAAGATATTTAGCGGGTCGTAATTCTGTTAAGTACAATGTAACGGCGATCACGTCGACACAGGCCTGCTGTGAGAAAAATGTCTTTTAATATTGCATGTAGCAAATTATTTACGGGCGTCGTGAAATGCCGGGTCATTCAAACCGATGAAAGATAAAGGGTTTATATTAATTGTGGGAGTAAGAAAAAGTAGCTGTAACGTGAAGGATTAACGGTAAAGTTTGAGTGTCAGAACTGAGGCTTTGAACTGCGAAAGAAAATGTATTTAAAGTTGATAATATTTTAGGATAACGTTTTTATTTAGATCGTTTCTTGTTTTTGCATGTACCTCCTAATATGTCGCTATCTGAACTAGTACACTATCCTTTGAATGAATCATAAATATGCGCGCATATAGAAGCATAAGATGTATAATTTCTACAAAGATGGTGGCGAGTTCTTTTTACATTTGACAACACGGTCATCAAGAAATTGATACAATATTAAGCTTAGTTAGAATAGAACTTATACATTATTTAGATTTAGTATTGTCTCTGTAAATAGATTTGGCAAACATCTTTGTTTATAAAACATTTTTTTTTTAATAAAACGGCAATCCTAGTATTTTTACGGTAATTTTATTAACATAAAACCAATATTAGTTTGTAATAAAATCATGATTTATCAAGGTACTGTGAATGTTAATGTGTAATGAGTCATTAAACTGCAATTTCCTCCAGCCGTGCATTTCCGATTTTTTTATAAAACCAGCACTATTGTATAGCTGGTGACTGGTCTATTATTTCAGTACCATAACTAGCGAGGGTAGACGAATTACCATAAAACGTGGTTCCCATTAATTTGGCCCATTGATGGCATCACTACGTGGGCACAACGATATTAAGAAATGGATGTGACTTAACGAAACAATGAAAGGTATCAGAACTTCTAACGTTTTCGTTTGGATCTATTTCTAGACCGGTCTAGAATTAAATATAAATGTCTAAAAAGTTAAAATTAAAAAGAAAACAATCATGGTTCCAAATGACGCATTATCACAGACTCAAAGTAATTTTTGGTCATTCTTATCATGATTGATTGATAAAGTGTAGATAAATCCAACACTAAAAGTAGGTAAATGAAAGAAAAAAGTATAATAAAACTGGTAAATAAAAGTATTGACTTAATAAAATTCAGTTGTAAGGTAGCAAATATGTTAGGGTATTATTAATTATTTCACAAGCAAGTGATAAATTAATTTTTACAACATGTCAAACATAAACAAAATTGAAAGTATAACTGAAAAACTGCTTCCGAGTTAGTAAGAAAATACACACATTATTAAAAGAGAAGAGTTGAGTATATGTATAAAGGCTATATTTAGGTAATAACTAAAGTAGGCAACGCTAATGAAATTTAAGTCACTTTTAGGTCCGATTTATATTTTTGTAAAACACACTGCTATGTTTTAAGCCGCAGGAGGTCTCTAGGGAGCTATCGCACCCTACAGCTGGTAGTACCGATGTGTACTTTAGTGGGTTTACTAACCTAATGATCATTATCAATAACGAAGTATATGCTGCAATTTGTGTTTTTAATATGGGCAGTATTGACTGACCTCATTTTGCTACGATTAAATTGTTTTTTTTTTATATTTTCTTGTATGATCCCTATCGTGTAAGTATTTTAAACACTGCGTATTGCCTAATATGTTAAAATAAACTTATAAACTTTATAATACAGCTTTGTATTTAGAGCAGAAATTATGAGAGGCACTAAGTAAATAGCTTTCATGACGACTAAAATTTAGATTAAAAAAACTAGTAACTAAATCTGATAAGTTTTAAAGACTTTTTTTATTAATAAAGAAACACAAAGACCGTATCTAAGAGGACGGTAGCAATATCAGAAACACCGCGCCATCCCCAAATCCTCCAGGTCAGGGAAGATCTCATATTTCAGACACTTTAATATGTAGGTACACAATCATAATGAAACGCTCCACGTAAATTCCACAGAATTCATAAGGTGGGCCTTTCTTTGTACGTTTTCGGGGGTGCCACATAAATCAGCATAACGAGCCAACCTTCCGCTTTGGCCCCTCGTAACATTAAGCTCCTGTAATATTTTCTCACTTACGACAAAATTCTGTGTCTTCTTATTTATGTCGGCGAGTTTTCCGCTGGGCGGCAGACTGCGGCGACAGTTTAAAAAGTGACCTTTGAGAGGATGCCGAGAAAAATCTGGATAAAAACGGTTTTTAATTTTTAGCATGATTCAACCGATCCGATTAAAGAAACTGCGTTGAATATTTAAGTTTAAATTTTATTAACAAATACATTTTCTGATAATCCTTGTATATTTTGGTTCGAGTTAGGCTACGACGAACTTGGACGTTTTGTCGTGATTTGGCTGATGTACTAAATTTATGAGTTAAGTATTTATAAATTGCATGCACTATATAAAAAGTATATATCTAGTATACATATATATATATATATATATATATATATATATATATATATATATCTTATTAATATAAGAGTTAATTAGCTGAAATAATTTCAAAGAAGAAGCTACAATGGTTGATATAATTATCAACCATTGTAGCTTCTTCTTTGAAATTATTGCAAGTAGATCAATGTATATATATATAGATCAATATCTACGGAAAATTTGTGTGAATCAAAATAATATAAAAACCGCTTTTAATTTTTTTTATTACCTACATAATATTTAATATAATATTTATATTAATACCCTTAATTATTACTAATATAAAAAATAAGTATTACTCATATTACAAATAACATTGCATTTATCGATAAACGTAATTGGTCCATTGACTTATACAGTTTTATTACTTTTAAATTGGAATAATAATACCGCATATCAAACGAATGAAATACAGTATACTAAGATGAGAGCTTATCTCAAATACTTACGTTAAAAGTCAACACTATAACTTTTTATTTGCGAGAATCAAAAACATATCAAACAGAATTTAAACTCTATTTAGACGGGAGTTAAATTTTATGATGTTCCGTTAAAGTTTCTTGAAACTCCACTTTGCATGTTTAGTTTTACTCATGCTTATAATACATTTTTGAAATACACTAGTGCGGTGATTTGCATATTATTTATTAAGAATAAAACCGCTTTTAAACGGCATTATGCTTTGCAGATTAAACGTTTCTATGACATTAAGATAAGAATGTGGTAGCAAATACTCGTACTTTCACCGCTAATGTCAATAAAAAATCTAATACGTACATAAAAACATGAATAATAAGATAATATATTATATTAAAAGAACTGGGAATATACATATGCTATTAAATACGCTCATAACGCTGATGCATATATAAGTTTAAATAAGTGTACAATTGCGACTCATCTTTTGATAGTCTTAATCAATATGGATTAATGTTTTTTTTTAACAAATAACAATTTCTGTCTCGTAATCGATATCTGTTAAACTTTTCGCCAATTTATTCCAAGTATACTGTCCAAGTATATATTCGAGTCGTCAGCAACTCCATAATTAAATGAATCTCTGCTATAAGGGTCCTATCCGGAACGAACCTCTATGGAACGATTGACAACATTGACATGTAAGAATCAACTAACTCCAAATGGGCGCTATTTTAATGATAAACAAAATTCCTCAATTACGTAGGTACTAATGATTTCTTTTTGTGGTGTGAGAACACATTATTCGAGCTAAACTTGACACTCATGATAGAGTTATAAAGCCATGGGCATCTAATGAGGTTTTATTACAAAGTTAACTAATTAGGTTTGATTATAAAAGCACGTCACTAGGTTAAAAAGATTTTCTAAGGCATGGAGGCCTTATTTTAATTTTCTTTGGATCCAAACCACCACCGCGTGTCAGTTGCACAAGCCACTTCATCATTCACTGAGTCTCATATTTGAATAATGAGCATTCGAGTATGTGCCTAATTCATGTAGTAATAGTAACTAGAACGACAGAAGACAATGGAATCCATGACAGTTAATTAACTCAGATCCATGTGGATGTATGCAGTGACCTGGCTGTAAATAAGTACTGAGGTAATGCATTGTAATACCAAAAATGTGTTGGCAAACCAAATCGTATATTGATAAATATGTAAAAAAAGACTCTGTTTTTGAAAACCTTTGCAGTTAACACGGGAATTACTGAATCATTCGTTGTATCATTCTTTAATAGTCAGCCGTGATGCAATAATATGTAAAAAATTGGCTGACCGTCATACTATTTCGTATATTATACTTGTCTCCATACATATGAAGATATAGATAGAGTTCAAGGAGCGACAAGAACCTTTAACCATCTTTGACCAAAAATAAAACGTAATTAGTTTAGATTGAAAAAAGTAGAGAGAAGTGACTGGCTCTTAATACCACAAGTACGCTACCACAAGTTAGACGCCTTTTACAAGAAACACAGTTGGATCTGTATTGACACATACAAACATTAGATGCATGAAATTATTCCTATGCCAGAACAGCAAGCTTTACCTACTATCAAAACATTAATCAGCCTAAGATGGAATCGTTAACACTTGCCAATAAAGTTTTCCACAATTCGAGATCGTTTCAGTAACTGGTCATAAAACAAATCGATGCCATTTACAACCGATGAGATATATCGGCAATAATGGGAATTGTTTAACCGTTCGGCTTAACTATCCTGTAACAAATCTGCGGCGTCTTAGCGTTTTGTTTGCAATAGTTTAAGACAAGTTAAGCATACCGACATTACTCAACCATGGCCGGCCCATTTAGCAGTGTCAACCGCGCATTTGTATCCAACCTTTGGGTATTCCCATCGCTTGTAGCCTGTAACCGAAACGGATTGCTCCTCAATTATCCTAGCGAAACGCAGACTGTTATTAGAACGATTAATTCTATGTTTCGCAACCCGAGGTTTAGGAGGTTTGTGGTAATAGACAAATTGAGTCGTTAGACTTAATTGCTCGGAATCCTACGGAGTGGAGAGAAAAAAGTCTGCGATGTGGATTTTTCTTTTTGCTTTTAGAATGTACTTATTCGAGTGTGCAATGGCTTTTTGTCCCAGTTAAAATATTTGGATGTAAAAAGATTTGTTTAAGGGAAAAATACATTATTGAAGAAGTGAGTAACTTAAACAATATCTATATTATATTGTATATAGGTAGGTACAATTAAAGTCTTCTCCTTCCATATGGAAGAAGTAGACTTTCAAAGCTTCACTTAAATTGAGTTTAATATAGTGATACAAAGATAAACCATCACCAATACATTTTACCTTTAAAAATCTCTCTTCAAGCACTAATTTACAGTGAACAACAAGAAAATCAATACAACATTTTCTCATAATAACTGATGATCTCCTTAACGTTATGCTCTGTGCATAGTCGGGGTGCGCTTAAACTATGATACAAGATAAAATTCAAAAGTGTGGTTGTTGTAACTGCTTATCTGACTTCCATAACCCTTAAGTAGAGAAACCGGACCATGCTTACAAAACCATAGTTTTCACACACTGTCGAGCCCAAGTTTGCACCCACATCCTTCGTATATGAGGCACGTGTTCTTACCTTTTAGCTTCTAAAACCTATCTCGTAAAAACTGATTGACTATAATAATGTGCAAGCGAATTCAATACAATAGAACAATATAACAAATTTGGTTGCTGGTGTGCTGTGCAGGTTTTTATAAGCTCGAACATTCATTAGTATTTCAACGACACTCACTATAAATGGTGCTGTTAGCATTCCTCGAACGTATTTGTTTAGTGCAAGATTGATGATGCACAAAGCACGCGTCCTATTTCCTTGTTAATTCAACGGTTCGATTAATCACCCATAGTATATCTAGCGTTTGAATTGAACAAGGTTTTATGTACGGAAGGAACTATTTGTCCGATTGTCAGTGGATTGTCGTTAACACGTGCTATCCGGGACACCTGTGTGGGAAGTGTGAACGATGTGTGTTAGGATATATGGGTTTATTGTTCGAGCTAATACGTGGGTAGCTATTGTCTATGTAGAAGTAGAGTGCATGATTGTTTAAGGAGTCGACGGAAGATTTTATTTGTACATAAACCCAAATACCCAATTGAAGCTTAGCTTCAATTATGTATTTGGGTTTTTTATGCCCTTGGTGTGCATTTGTAAACTTTACTAATTTCATTTATTTCTAACATAATCAAGGCCAAAATTGTTGAGGTTTTAAAGAGTTTGAACATAAATCACCATAAATAATAGTGTAACCAGAATTATTGAACAGGTCTCCATTACACGTATATAAATTATTCATACATTTTTAAGTAAACTTTAGCTTTAACGAACTTATTTCAACCTCAACGCTTTTGTATACACGAGAAGTTATGGTATATTACAGAAATGAATGGATCAAGTTGTCAACACATGTTGAAAATTAGGGATCCTAAATAAACAAACGTCTTTGTTTGTAAATAGACCTCTATTTACAAACAAAGACGTGAATGAAACGCTGAGATAAATTAAAATTATCAAGACAATTAAACCGAGCGACTTAACTGTACCGCTGGTAATAACACTCAAACTATGTGCATAAAGGAACTGTGCTGTACACAAAGCCAAAACTTCGCTAGCTCTGAAAATATACAACGTTAATATTAGCGGAACAAAGCGTAATTACGGGCATCCATTCCCCATTAACGAACCCTCCTTGGGCGAGTAAGCCTTTATGACTGTGATGAACAAAATACATTGCTGTTACCTACATATAGCAGTGAGAACAAGAAAGCCTAGCATCTAGTGTGGGAGGTTATCGCTAAATCGATTGTGGTCAATGAATCAGCAGAGTTTTTTCCAGTTTTTATATAGAGTTAATATTTTTACAGTATATGAAACAAATAAGTATCATAAACGTTTTTAATTTAATAAAACATACATACATATCATCACGCCCGCAATTTCTTAAGAGTAAGAAACTCTAAAGAGCAAAATAGCTTCTCAAAGGAGCTTCTACGATTACGAAGATAAGATGCCAATCGTTTCAATGTAGTAAGTTTAGTATACATTTATTAAATCAGGATCATTGTCTAATGGCTTTGACTTCGAACGTGAGATAATGCGAGGGAAAAAAATGAGAAATTTATATTCCGAAGCTACACGCGTTCCAATTCAATAAACCGTTACGTCATACAAAAGTAGTAAAAACGAATAGTTTGTGTAAAATAGCTGTGACCTCCTGCACTATACATATAACTGAGCCAGTAAAGGTGAGTTCACAGGACACGTAGTTAGTTCTACATTGTGGTTCTAATAGTAATGATATGGGATAGTTAACCTCAAACAGTAATTGTTATGGCTACTGGATACTGTGAAGCCATCTTAGGTAAACTTATAGTACGTATAGTATTCGATACAGACATAAAAACATTCCTTCAACTATAAATACTTTATCTACATAATTATTATTTAATTAACTTAGATGTATTTTCCCCTGGCATGATGGCGCATTCTATAGGGATGCTCCATCATGCGCCAACAGTTGTTGGTTCGATCCCCATCCATGACAAACATTCGTAAGATAGATTCTTGTGTTTGTTCCGTGTGTTAATATCTAATAATATTAAGCTTAACCTAAATCGTTGTTTACTTACTTTGTTTACGTGCAATAATATAATTATTATTATTATTTAAGTATATGTTTGTAATACCACTGTTGAGTATAATATTCGGAACAGCTTAAGCTACTTACCTCGAAGTCATATCAATGTATGTGATGTCGTCTGATGTGATATTTTTATCCGCCATTATTAGTCTTATAACTCTGAAAGAGCCCCCATTTATGGAGTAAGAAATTAAACATACTAAAGCTACCAATGCTTAAGTTGAAAGTCGTGTTGTACCCTCAGGTTGTACCTAATAACTTTAAAGGTTGTTATAAACTACATAGTAAGGGTCATCATAGCCGGGCTGCGACTTTGGACTAGACTGCCACCCAACTTCAATATTGCAGTTTGAATGGCAGTTTTACGCAGTTAGCTTAACTGCATTAAAACTGCAAACCAACTGCAGTCTTGCAGTCGGCGTGCAGGTGCAGTGTCGCATTACTACTTTCGTTTTCGCAGTTTCACTTTTAATTTTAAATTCTTCGCATCATCTTCTTATCATTATATCCCGTGCTTAGCCGGGGTCCGCTTAGGCGATAATCCTGAATTTAATACATCTGGTTTTCACATTGAAGATAACCTTTGTAGCCCCTAAATGAATGAAATTAATGAATGAATGAATGACTTTAAATTGCTGAATTTTAAATCATTTCCTATTTCTATAGAGCACCTTCATAAAAATACACGGACCGTCAAGGAATTGAAAAGCGCCGCGTCGTTAGGCCCGTGCAAATTAAAACGGAAAGTTTATCGCGTGCGATAATCTTGGCTTGCTCTTTGACGTCGCCGCTTCTCATTTACTGTACTCCTAAGGATTTCGGACGCCTCCATTAACTAAAGAGGATGTCGGCCCAGCTTAATTAAGAATTCTCTCCGAAATCTCTGGCAGTCCGCCACCCTCGGACAGAATGGAAACGATTGATTTTAAATGAGCCCCCACAAAGGCCAGCTAAGTGGGCACACGGCTTTGAACGCGCCTGAAAAAACCTTGTGGTGGATGATTTTAATATATTATCAACAGCGTATGTATATTGTATCTTTCAACGGGTTGGTTTTGCATACATTTAATTTCGCCTGCAACCCCAAAAATAAAATTGAGTTTGGTTAGGCGGAATATTGAGTCACCTACATGAGCACAAAATAAATACCCAGTACCTACAACCTAAACAATTTACAATATGGACGGTCGTATTTTTCGACATGCTAGACAAGGAACACAGTCGCAAATCAACATGTGAAATAAAATTGTATTTCTATATTTAACTATTTTGTACAAGAATTATAACACCTTGATATATCCTATTCAATTCTTCTTCGTTATTTTATATTTTGTTTATTTAGGAAAGTAGTTGAATTACTGTAGTATTTACAACCTTATTTTTAGTACTGCAGTATTATACAACCTTATTTTTAGTATATGTATTCGAAACCTGAAAACTGTTTGTACAGAATAAAATTAATTGCAATAGTTTTTATGCCATGTTATATTTTGACCAAATATTTTTTCGCAAAACCTTCAATATACCTAGTTACACCTTACTAAAAAACATGTGAGAGTATACTTATTACCAATGCTATTATATCATCAGCTCTGGATTAATATCCCGAGCTCTAATAATTTAGAATACTAACATATTTTGTAGAACAAACGATATTAAACCATATCTTTTACAAACCATATCAAGTTTATTAATACCAATGCGTCCAATAGACATAACAATGCTGTATCCCAACGTTTGCTGCATTTAACCATTGTTCTCGTATGTAATTAATTAACTTTATTATTCGCCTGTTCTGTATCAGTACCTATTGGAATGGCCAATTTTAGAAGTCGTAAAATTTTGTTGCCCCTACATTGTTTGATTTGTTACGTGATTCCGGATGGGAACGGTGAAATTTATTTTACCAGTTGAGGGTGGATTCATTAGAATTTATGTCACAGTAGTATTATATTTCCTAAAGGCCCTTTTAAAAGCGTGTTTCTATCGCACGTCAATATCATTCAAATGTTTCTTTATCGGAGAAGGCGTAGCGTGAATGTATATCTCGAAGTTTGAAAAAAATATTGACTTTACAACAGTAAAGTCAATATTCTTTTTCTTTCTTTCTTTAAATAATAAAAATTTTGATTTTGACTCATATAAGCAATTAATAAAAATGTTTAATTCATCGCCAGAATACTTTATTTTAGTAAACTAGCGTACAGCTCCCCATATTGCCAACATAACATAATGTATGTACATGCTAACAGTTAAAACACTTGTCTGATTTAATGTGTCCAGGGTTGCCAGGCCCAAAAAGAAAATACTATGACAAATTTATTATATATGTCTAGCTTTTGTTAGACTTTGGTCCACCTTTAGCCGGAGAAATTTGAAAAAGCCGGATCTAATTGGGTTATAATCCTCAGTCAGCGGAAACCCTCCTTAACTAGGTTATCTAACCAAAAATTCTCACTTATTATGCCATCACAAAAGCAAATCCCGTAACCGAAGCCAGAGAAAGTACAATAAAACGGAAAAAGGTGCATTTTTTGCTGACACTCGAGCTCTGCTCGGCAAAAACCACGGAATGAGTACGCTACATGCAGGGAGGCACAAAATAAAGATGATGCAGAAGGTCTATACATTAATGTGGGGTAAAAGCTTTCAGGCTTAACTGTACCTATGTTTATACATCAAGTGGACCTTTTATATCTGATCCGATGCACTAATGAGACTTTTACGGGTCTGCACTGTCCATTTACTTAGCTATAATGAAATGAAGGCTGTTAGTCTGATCATCAATATGGCCTTTAATGGACTAATGTGAAACTTTTTTCTTATATTTCATCTTTATCAAAATTTTTACTTTTTTACTTCTGATCACATGATCAGAAGAAAATAAAAGGATAATAAGGTCGGCTTATTAAGGGCGACAACCCTACTTAATAATCTTTGAAAATTTCATACTTCTGTTTTCTGTATAATAAAATCGAATTTAAATATATCTACACCAAGATCATTTTATTTGTAATGATATTTGACGAATACTAACTATTTAAAATGACTCCATTAAAAAACTATAATACTTTTTAGTCTGTCAGTTAGATTATACAAAAATAACACATATTTTCCGCTTTATCAAATTATAAAAAAATCAAAAAGATAAAGAGCATCAAAGTTTTGGAGTGGGGGACTTGCGACGACACTATTTAGTAAATATTTTACGAATGTGTGACGTCACGCGCAACTTGAATGCATTGTATCTTCGTCAATGTTGGTTTGACAAATAAATAAAAAAAAACTTGTTCGATATTTTTTATAATCTAACTGACGGACTAAACATATTTTTTTAGTCATCTATTATTTAGCCTATTGCTTTAATTTATAAAAAAACGTTCAAAGAGTAGCAAGTATTACGGGATAGTAAGTAATAAAAATCAGACGATTGTCTTAGTGTTAGTTGCTTCTAAAGTACCTTTCTGCTACTCTATGACGGAGGCAAGAGAGACGGAAAAGGTTTTCCATTCATTTCCCCATTATACAGGAAATTTGGACGCCCCCTTAAGCCACGCGTCGCTCGGTTGACATGCATTGTGCGCGTGATTAATGGTTTGCCACGCAATTTTCTTCGACGTAAAAATTCTCTTTTTATATTAGATAGGTAAGAGTATGTTGTCACGGCGCCATTGAGGCTTGTGCCATTTCGTAACATGTATATGAAGTATATATAATTTAGTAAATCCAATGATTTACTAAATTATGTCTTGACTTGACATGTTACGAAATGGCACAAACATCGATGGCGATCGATTAACAAAATAAATTGTAGTTAAAATAATATGTTTAAATTACATTCAATAGTTTTGGGTAAACATAATTTAGTTAATATAAATATTAGAACTAGTTAAGTCCCAAATAAAATATACCTAGATTAAAAAGTTTTACAAAACCTGTTTTTTCAATTATGTTATTTTGTAAATAAATGTCTGTTTTTATTAGCTTGGACAATGAGAAAGTCGATTTCTTAAAGTCAAATGGACTTAAAAATAATGCACCACAGATGCATACTGTGTTCTTTGTGAGTTTGATATGATGTATCATCATCATCTTCCTAGCGTTATGTCCCGTGCTTAAACGGGGTCCGCTAGACCATGATCCAGGATTTAGCGAGTCTGGTAATTACATGCCGATCTGACCTTCGTAACCCTAAGATAGGGGAACCAGACAATTTTTGATCATGGTTAGTTTGATATTATGTATATCTATACTAATATTAAAAGAGGATAGATTTGATTGTTTGCATCGAATAGGCTCCGAAACTACTAGACCGATTTAAATTATTCTTTCATCAATGGAAAGCTACTTCATCAACAAGTAACATTGGGGACATTTTATTCCCGCATTTCACGGGAATGGGGATTACGCGGGTGAAACTGAAGGGAATAATTTGTTGAAAAAAGAAGTAGGCACAGCATTTTTCTTCTTCTCATTCGGCACAAACACGTGTACGTTAGTTGGCATCATCAAAGTCAGTATAATGGAGGCAAAACAAGTCTAATGCACCATATTAGGTTTCTGTTCAAACAGTCGCGACGCCAGCGCTCCCTAGCGTCGGGTTACACAGACACATGTTGGCAAGAGGTCGTGAATAGATCGCTGTTTGGACAGACGGCTGAGGAAACAATTGCTGTGAGGATACTGTCGCTACATTTAGATGGCTTGAGAATTTAACACGCCGGTTTTGTTAATAAAGATTCCGTTTCTGGTCATCTTTTTACTTTTTGGAAGGCATTATAGAAATGTCCGTAAAGATTTCTTATTTTGTTTAATTTATTGGATATGAAAGAGATGGCGAGTTCTTAATGGAATATGACGTGTGGGATAGAATACAATTTCCTTGATTTGTGTTTTCCTTGTTGTGCCTTGTATTGGAGTTGGGAATAACAATCGAAATATATTCAGAACCCTTTTCACTATTTTAATTTTCCATTAAGCATTTCTGAATAACTGTAGGTATACAGTGTGAAAAAAAAGCGAGAAAAATTGAATTGCAAAACGCGCGATTTGAATACAGACCCAGCTATCTCTCTTTTGCGGTCGCATTTCCCATCACTCAGACAAACAGTTTCCTAACGATCACAAAACCGCCTAGGGCTCGCGTGACGCCTATCACGCCGGCGGAAACTGTCCGGAAGCTCTAACGTTGCAACCCCATAAAGACTTAGTGTCTTTGCCTTTTTACCATGCAGCAGAATATCTAGCCGCTTTTCTATCCTTTGAGAACTACATGTTTGTTAAAGAATACTGGTTCAAAGGAAAATGCAGTGGAATAAATTACGTCTGTTCGCAATGTAAGTAAATTAAAATTTTACCATTGTTTTTAATGCTAACTGTTGAAAGTATGTGTTTTCCCGAAAATCGGGAAACAATAACAATCCGCAAAATTACAATACAAAAAAATATTTTAAAATGTCTTCTATCACTAATATGACTTTTATCTGAGGCATGAAATTATAAAAAGTCACATATATACATACATACATATGTACTTACCACCACATCTGTAATCTCTGAAGGGGTAGGCAGAGTCCAAAGGGCGATAAGCTCCATAAATCACATTCGCCCAAAAATTCAATTAAGTCTGGTTAGAAATGAAAACAAATAGCTAGATCGTCACAATCATATCACAATACACGATTAGTCGCCTTTTACGATATGCCAAGGAAGGAACATAGTTGGTACCTACATTATTTCTGAGTTCCAGACCAACATTAGATTTAAGGACATCAATACATTAATTAAAATATTTACTTTGAATAGAAAAAAAAACACTCGAGGTTTTCAACCAAACAAATGCAGAGAAAACGAAACGCAACGTAACGTTTCTTGCATTGACATACTAACTAACTATTGATTTCAAGTAGGTATAAAAACGTTATACAAATCCCATTTATCTACAATGTAATTGAATCAGCAAAATCAAATGAAAATCCGTTATAACCATTCCATTTAGCTCAAAACTTTTCCTGGAACGGCAAACGAAGTCGATAAAGAGCTGAATTAATGTAAGCAGTTTATTCCACAAAAAGTAAATTCGATTCCAGCGTGCAACTATCGCATCAGGAAAATAAGACTTTGCCCACCTTTCAACACTGAATAATAGAGAAATTCCATTGAAAATATCCTGACAAATCGTTTTGAAAAGGCGGGCCGACTGCAAAGATAACTCTGCAGTTTTGCACAAAAGGCTTGCATCTACATAATCGATGGCTTATTGGCATTCCCCCTTTACTTCTAAATTGCAAATTTTCCACACGATTTCGTTCCGCCGAATAAATTTTCAACTCGCAAGTCGGAATGCAACCATTTTCCGTATTTCTTATACGTTTTATTGTGCTCTCTTTTATAACTTTCCGTTTTGTTTACACGAACCCGACTTTAGCTGGTTTTGTTGCTTTTTTATGAATTTTCCTATTGTAAGTTTAAACAAAAGTTTTTCAATTGCAGCCCTAAGTTATATTTAAAACTCAAGACGTTTCCGAAGAAAGATGTTTCTTTTATTAAGATGGTTTATGTATTTCTTATTTTATTAAAATAGGAAGGCAGCTTCGGATTAAAATCACCTTTAAGATGCTTTTGCGTACAAATGCAATACTAAAGTATGAAAAAAAAGTTAACATTTTTGATATTATGATGACCTAATGTCGCGATGGTGTCGTATGTCATTTACCGCAATTAGATTACATTATCGGTTCAACATTTGAGTAATAAGTAAAGTTATTAGTTGATAACCTCATATGGCTAACCTTTATCAGATGATAACATCAAATCAACATTTACTAACCTGTAACATGAACTTTAATAGCGTTATTCAATATAGAACTAATTACTTAATTTGCGCCTCATGAGCATAACTTACAATTATGTTAGCGTATAATAAACAAAGGTAATTGGGTAATTATTTAGGGCAGTCTGTGCCTCGTTAATAAGGTCGTGTTACAGTGCTGCCTGGGAATTTATCGTGCTTGGTTCGGGAGCATAAATTTACAGCTTAGGGAAGGAACTCTACGTGCGTCGCGATGCGCTTTTTAACGCCAATTAATCGCTGCCAGCAACAAAGATATGTATGTATGTAAGGTATGTATGGAAAGAGGCAATTTCAGTCGCATTTGTAACAACAACGACTTCACCATAGATAAAACAATTTTTGGGTATATTTTTTTTTATTACGAATTACAAAAAACAATTTAAGTGCTGAAATGTAGCTGTATATTTTTATTTGAAATCATGGTGTAACAAGAAACAATAGTTGTTATCGGTAATAATACTTACTACAGAATTATAGCCCACGGCCGCATCTTTCTGTCCAATTATTACTCATATTATGAATTGTAGAAACTGTAATTAGATTTTCGTATATGTAGTTTTATTTTTATCAATTTGTTAAGAAATTGTTACGGAAGCGTATACTAATATCTACTTATTGCAAGATTAGAATAAAAATAATATCCATCGAGATAAACATGTCACTGCTATATATTAAAGCAATACCGAATTGATCTTGATAATAAACAGCATCTCTCAAAAATAAGCGTTTTAATCACTGCCGTCCCGTCCGTTCAATAACACACTCCGAAACTTTAAATCCAATACTTCAAAAGCTATGAAGTTGCGTACTAAAAGTTAGCTACACGAATAAAACTGCAACTTTATCGATAGATGTAAAAGCTAACAGTAAATGTTTAGATGCAACCATTTCGGCGGTTCAGTCACGTGCCCTCCGTTTTATCGCTGATGGATTTACGAACGTCTACTTTAAATATGCGTTCTTTGTATGAGGAAATATTGGTGTCTCACATTGACATTTTTATGAGTTACGTTTTGTTTAGAATCGAACGGTTTTGTGCTTTGTATGGAAAATTGGTGTCAATCGTCTATACAAAATGGGAAAACCGCAGTAAAGTGTCGTTTACGTTGGAGTTTGACATAAATAGGTCCAATACATCAATCATGGATAACTGTTTTTCGAAGTGGGTAGTCTAGTGGTAACATTTTTAGAAATAAAGCTTGTAAACTATACAGTAAACTTAATAAGATAGGTATATAACTATTAACATTATTTGACAATACAAAACATTTCCAAATTAAAGATCTTTAATAAATAGATAAGAAGTATTCTAGAAAATGAGAATTGTTATATTGAAATTCGCATGAAAATGACTTTAATTCCTTATGAGAAAGATAGGGGAAGTACGTGGATATTTATACACATTTTGCAAAAAAATACAATACACTAAATATAATAAATAAATATTAGACTACATCACATACATTAATCTGACTCCGAGCCGAGGTAAGTAGCTACAGCACTTATGTTACGGAAATCAGAATCAACAGTGGTATTACAAATATATGCTTAAATATTGGATATTAACACCCAGACACAGAACAAGTATTCATCATACGAATGTTTGTCCTGAGTGGGGATCGAACCCACAACTCTTGGCTCATGGGGCAGGGTCACTACCGAATGCACCAAAGTGTAAAATACATCAAAATAAAATTAAAAAATTTGTATTTTTATTTTTTGGCGGTAATTAGCTTTGGTATATAAATATAACACTGGTTTATTGAAGCTCTATAAATTTACTTGTACATATAATTTCATATTAAAATTAACTACCTAATAAATGTATCGTCTGAGTATGGTAAACACATTTAAACTAATCAACTTGCGTTTAAGCGGTTCAATTATGCTAATAACTGTTCTAAACTTTATTAATCTCCTTAGACTTTGTACATGTATCTAGAAGCAAAATATCCCAACACTTATGTTTATTCATGAACTATTATTATTATTATTATTATTACATAAACCTACCAAGGAAGACCCGTTTTTACATCCGGAAGACAACAACAAAATAAATAAAGAGTACCTACTCCATTCAAGAATCCAGCCTAAATGATCTTTAAACCCCAGATCTCAGAATTTTGCTTAGATTATATCCACCCATATGTTTCGTATACAAATTATAAATTCGTACACATTCCCTAACCGGGATGAGAGAAAACACCGGCCATGGGTCCCATTGACGAGGCGACCGCTTTATATGCAAATCGAATGACCCCCAATTTGGCCCACCGAGTGGAATGACATCTTTGTTTTGAGTGCTAATGCCGTAATCGGACCCCTTTGAGCTCGAGTGCCAAAGCGAACCTTTGAAATCTAAGCTTGAACCGTGGTTAAATGAGCTGTAGGTTTAAGAGTTTTAACACAAATGTGTATAGCTTTTGTCTCTTTGAGCAGGATACAAGTTACATTCGAATTAATAAAATTAATAAATAAATATTTTTTTTGTATGTGATCCGTACATGATGTTTAAATACAATACACGTCTTTGTCTATAAATAAAGTGGTAATAAACACGCTAATTCCCTAGTCCCAAACTAAGCTTAAGCTTGTGCTATGGATACTAGGTGAACGGATAGACATACTTAAATACGTTTATTCATGACTCGAATACCAATGTCCATGTTCATAACACGAAACATTTGCCCCTAGCGAGATTCGAACTCACGACCCATCGTTTCGTGGCCAGGGTCTCTAACCACTCGACCAACAGGCCAGTCAAACATGCAAGTGACTCGCACAGTCTGTAATGACTTTATTTAATGAAGGTTTTCCGCAGGTATCAACTAACGTAGTTGATGTCCATTCGGACGGATATTAGAGTGGTGATAAAATTTATAGAATTATCTTTGTGATTTGAAGCACTTTTATTTATTAAGTTATACTACGTGTTGTTCGCGAGTTTGTCCGAGGAAACACAACATTTTCTGTTTCCGATACATTAACTGATTTATATGTAGAATGCATATATGGATATGTTCACATTGAACATTTTATATAAATGTTATTCGTTTAGCGAGCACTAGTGACTATTACTGGGTCAACTATCTACCTTTTTGCCAGATTATTATTCCACACTGCGTTTCTTCAAACAGTGTAGACTCATTTGACAACTTTTCAACCAAAACAGTTGTAAATCTTAAGTGGGGACTACTAGACTCTTAGGTACTACTCGTTTAGCTAAATAAGTTTTGTTTTTCAAGGTATATGTCTTATATCAACATACTGAAAAACAATTTCGGTATTTCGAAACATGCTGATTTTCTGTTTAGTTATGTGGTATTAATTAAATTTATGTAAGTACCTCGTACCTAATAACCCCATTCCATTTAAAATTACAACTATATATTACATTGAGTTCCTCGTAAAACTAATCGCCTTTATTACTTCTGTACCCCAAAAAGGGCACAATCTTATCGAACGACAATTACGATTAGCAGCGGCCATCAACATCGACCTCCCAGTACAAATTAGTAGACGCAGACTTCAGTCTATTCCAGAAAATCGAGAACATTTTCCTTTAACGCCCTACTTCCTGAAAATAATGGAGTCGACCGCGATAACGCTTTCCCAGTAAATTAAAAGTTAATTGTATAACAAAAGCCGTGTTTGCAGTAAGCCTCGATAAGGCGCCTTAAATAGGCTCGCTTCCTTCGCGGAATGAACTTTCGTTATTACTGGACGAGGTTTTATTATAATCTCGTGCTGATTTTGTTATGTGTTACGGGTGCTGATTAATAAAGTTGACGTGCTGAGAATGCAGAACCTATTAGTGTTTTATTAATGCTTATTTGTATAAACGTATGAATTAAAATGTAAAGCAAATGTTGTAGTTGATTATTATAACAACTTATCTAAGCTTTGGTATATTTTTCTTCTAACAGAGTTCTCACAGCCCACTATACTCATAGGATCTACTACTACTAGATCTAGTTGGACTGTGTTTTAACTACTATGACCTAATACTTAACAAGCTACCTAGCATTAAGGTTTTCCGATAAAAACTACAAAATTGATTCTCGTACTAAAGAAAAATCCCACGGGGTTGCGACATAACCTTCTTAGTGTTCCACGACGTTATGTTTTAAATAAAAACTACAAGTTTTAGGACGCTAATGTATTCTCATTTGCTATATACTTGCCACGGACTGGTAAATAAAGAAACACTCCGTACCGTCATACTACAACGTGAAGCCACCCTTATGCACATGTGAGAAAGATTTTATCAGCGCGTTTGTAGCACTTATTTCAATGTGTGACGTAAGTTGCGTATCAAGTTGGAGCTGCGCAGATGCCTAAACCTCTAGTTAGTGGCGAGGAGTCCTTCTTTTTTACTAGTCTGTGATACTTGCAAAGCAAATTCGAAGCCACTTATACCGGTTTAACTTTAAAAAGCCTCACTTAAAAACCTTTATTACATTGTTAGTTCATTAAACACACGGTCACATTCTGCCCACATTCGCTGCACAGAAAACTATGGCATGCAACATCGCAGCTGATCCCAAATATTTAAGTGCGGTTTTCTCTTGCACGTGAGAGAGCATTATGTAATGCACCGTAATTCCTGACGCGACACGTGGCGTCTAATGCCGCTACGTGAGGATGGGAAATTGCATACGGAAGTACTTTTAAGGAGCTCAGAAGAACGATGTACCGAGACATTTTTCTTTCTTTATTTGTTTTTATACTTGGTTGAGAAATTTTGCGCTAGATAATGCTCCTGTGTTACGATCGCTACAAATATTCCATGTTGGTGTGGCACTTAAAAATAATGTACCAACTGCGGTCTTCGGTTTTGCATGTCGCAAAAGGCGAATAATGGTGTATTGGGTATTCGGCTTGTGATAGCCATTGATTTTTCCCAATATACACCCAATATTAATATTTTTTTTAGGTTAAATAATCAGGGCATAATAGTATGTCTCCAAGAAATTTCAATTGTTTCATAATTGTTTTGGGTGCTTTATAGTTTGTACCATAGCTATGTTAAAAGTGGGTGGGCTTAATTAAAATGACGAAATGCTAACCAACAACTTAAAATCTTATTTTGTATATAAATTTTATTATATACATTACTTTAAAACTAATTGTCGGTAGTTTATAAGAGTACCTATACCTTCCACAGACTGTTTCTCTGTGGAAGGTATACTCTAATAAAATGTTGCAGGTCTGAGAAATATGCAAAAGTAAACAGACACAAAATGCAAACAGATAGGAGAAACATAAAAATACCAAGAGTTAAGTTTCCTACCATCGCTCACGAGAGGCGTAAATTCAAAACGTCGTAAAATATGAAAAATTGTCCAACGAACATACAAGAACGTGGATGCAACCAGTGTTGTTGCTGATAAAAGTACAAACTATCGATATGTTTTTCATCTGGGGTTATATACAGTTAGGAAGTTCTTCTTTATGGCTTTAATGATTCAACAATGGGAAATGGCGTACATACATTAAGTACCGTATGGTAATTCTTTAAAAGATGTGAAGATGTTTACAGTCAGTTAAAAAAGTGAGTAACTATGCAGTCTTTAACAAATGATACAAATCAATGAAATGATACAAACGACAAAATACTTTTAATAGCAATATGGGTTACTTTATGACTTAAAAGTCTATTAAATGTATATTCATTGTATATCTAATTATAGTTAAATAGATAGGATGTCAGGATTTGCGTAACCTATGTTATAAACATTTTTATGCAACAAAGTTTTAATATTTAAAAATTTAAACATTTGAACAACACTGCATTATAAAGGACAATTGACGGATGCGCTTAGTATTTGAAATGTCAAATTTATCGATACCTCAACAACACTATAGTCAGCTATAGTAGTCAGCACTAAAATGTGACGAACCGTTTCGGGAAAACTTCAAAGAGACTGTTTACAATGAACTGCAAAATACAATAGTAAAATATTTTATAATCTTGCTCTGTGTTATTTCTTCGGATGTTTACATTGAGGTTTTGATATGCTTTTGAAAGCCGATAAGGCAAATAAGCGCTTCATTGGATAGTAAAATGTTGAATAAGGTTGGCTTTTGAATATCTCATAACATAGCAATATTTGAGTTCTTATTTGTCTGTGCAACATTTACTTTTTAATTTGAATAAGTTTATACATCTACACAACTTTTTATCTTTGCACCTACACTAAAATGTACACTATAATTACGTGTTTTTGTACAATAAAGACTAACTACTGTGCCATGTGCGCCAAGTTTTATTTCAAAGCTTACAAACCAATATCTTTCTATAGATCATTTTCCATGTTAGTAAGAAGAAATATAATTAGAAATATGGCTGAATATTAGCGATCATCAAACTTAACTTACATAGTTACCACGTCACTGAGAATTTTCTTAGTATGATATAGTAATTTCTAAAATACGAGAAATATGATAGCCTCAACATGAACATAGTTAAACTTATAAAGCTAATGAGCTTGTTTTTATGAGTAGGTAATTAAACAACAATGTTCGGGGCGTTGTTTGTAGATGTAGTAATCAATCATCGGGAACAGTAAGAGTCTGTCAAAACAAACAGTAAGTTTTTGTTCCAACAAAGTAATTACTTTGTAATTATTGTTACTATTTGTTGGAGTATCAGTGTAATTATTCTCTCAAGAAATTCACCTTGTAGTTTATGGGCTACATTCATCATACAATACTACTTTCAATTAGTTATATAACTTTGACGTTCATATTTGTTTATCATCATCCTAGCATTATGTCCCGAGCATAGGCGGGGTCCGCTTAGGCCGTGATCTAGGATTTAGCGAGTCTGGTACTTTGTTGTTACGTGTACATTTGTTATGTTTTAATATATTTCCTTTGTTTTACCTATGTTTTCTATATTTGTTGACTTTACTAAGTTTAGAGCGATGGTAGCTCCAACCCGGGCACGTACCTCTGGATTTTTCAAGTCTATGTACGTATTTATACCACTAGCTCGATGATGAAGGAAAACATCGTGATGAAACCTGCAAATTCAAACAACCTTGGATTTGTAACCATGATCCAAAAATTGTCTGGTTCCCCTATCTTAGGGTTACGAAGGTCAGATCGACAGTCGCTTCAATGTAATTACCAGACTCACTAAATCCTGGATCATGGTCTAAGCGGACCCCGTCTAAACACGGGACATAACGCTAGGAAGAAGAGTTGACTTTACTAAGTTTCTCCCTATGTACTATTAGCGATCAATTCTAATAATTGCTATTAAAATCATTACTCCCTTTATTCAGTTAAATACTTATCTATGTCGAATTGTAAACCGCTGGTTTACAATTTATGTCCACTTTTCCCGATGGATTCTGCACATGTGTTCCATTCAATTCCACCTCAGTTTAAAAGTTTTCTGTCATTGTGCAGTGTATGTTGTTCTGTAGCCTTTTACCGATGTAATATCGGGTTTATGATACATCTGACACACATATAAAACAAAATGTTTAATAGATACGTTAGCAAGCTGACATTTAACTAGATGAAAAACATATATATCACAAGTTTTGATAAACTATTTGTACTTTTTGTTATGGAATCTTTGTTATTCCGTGATAAGTAAACAACTGGTTATTAAAAAGGGTACATTTTAAAGAGGTAAAAATATATTAATAATAATTTCAGACTCCGAACACAAACACCTTTATTTACAATACCAACCGTGCTTGTAAATTTTGTAATTTAAAAATAATTTCTCCATAATAACATTTTCTGTAACTGCTGAAACGGCTTCTTTACGGCGGCGTTTTGTTTGTTATTGTCCCACCAAGCGTCATTAGCGGGTACAAACCGTTATTAATTAGGCAGCTTTCTTCGCCCGGGTCGTCCCAACCGAAGAGTGCCGTAAAATTTAGTTTGCACAACTTATTCTTGACTCTGCAATTCCCTATGCAAATTTAATTGTGCCCAGAGTTCACGTAAATCTCTGGCTCGCTGCGAAGTTAATTACGCGCTGGGATTAACGGGTCCAGCTTTTATTATCTGCTTCGAAAAATGGTCGGGAAACACGGGAAATTACTTAATTTGTAGCAGTATTCTTATGAATGTATCGAGTTTGCAGTGAAGTACAGGTGCACTTGTATATGTGTAGATATTACCTACTTGTTACATTTGGAATGTGGTGACTTGCCAGGTATGATTTGATTTCTATATCTCGGCTCGTCATTTTCATAGCTGATATGAAATGATAATGATACGAAAGATTCAAGAATCAAAAATCAGTGATGAAAAAAAATTACAGCAATTTTGACGGATATCTTGAACATGTCATCTTAATGACGCAATAATTTATCACCCAATCAGAAAAAATTGTTAAATGGTTTACTATCACGAAAATAAAATAGCTGAATGTCACACTTGTTTCTAAAATATAACAAACCATATTTATTGCGCGAAAATACTAAACGTTGACTAGTATGACGACAGACATAGACGAGCTAGAATTTCAAAGCGAAAACGTAATGTACTCCAACTACTCAAACGAAATTCTCTCGAGACGCGAACTCGCATGATATAAGATTGGCAGTCAAAGCTTTGTATCATCAGTCGCGTCTGCAGGCTGTGACATATTGTCGCGACTCTCTTATGAAACTGCGAAATTGAAGCGTTGTGAATGCTTTGAAAGGATCCTTTTTGACTTTCATCGTCTTGATGAAGGCGGAAAATATCGCAAGTGAAGGTTTGAACCGGGAATTAGGTTATTATATATTTCAATTTAGGGAAAAAAGAAGTTCATAGTTTGAAGACCAATTATTAGCAATATCTCTCCGATCCATAGGCTATGGTGACTCCTTCCCATTAAGGAGTCACCATAGCCTATGGACTTAATATTTTTAAAAGTCCATAGGCTATGGTGACTCCTTAATGGGAAGGAGTCACCATAGCCTATGGACTTTTAAAAATAGGGTATTAATTTATTAATTATAGATTTTGTATTGAAATACTGAGGTGTGACCTAATAACTCAGCATATTCAGCTGACTAACTATTTTAATTGTTTTCATATAAATTAAGAAACAATTTTTTAAATAAATGAAGTCGATGAATGATGTAGGGTTTTAAATAATGTGTTCTTTAAATTGAATTCTATCGGTTCTCTCTGTCTACCCCGCTAGGGAAGTGGCGTGAAGTTTAGTTAGTTAGAATTCTATCGCAACATATGAAAATGAGTCGTGTACGGTGTCATCCCTATTCATAGGAATCACAAATTCATAGCAGACTTAGCTTAGACAATTAGCCTTTGTGAACCGAAATCCAAAAATGTTTAAAAACACTAGTCTCAGATTGAGCGCAATTAAAATGATAGGTTTGTAGTTAAAGGCTTCTCGTTTATGGGACCACAATATCTGCCAGCAAGTAGGTATACAATGCTTACTAGTTATTTCACGGAAAAAAATATGTCCGCAGTGCGTCTTCACATATTTGGCGTAAATCCAAGCCCAACCACGACAACATCATCTCTCTCCAAAGTTTCCTCGTAAAAAACGTTTCGTGGTATTTTATGAACTGTGTTAGTATGTATTAACCTATTGGGAAGAATGTAACCCGATATACAAACTTAGATAGGTGCCTACTTGTACTGAATTCTTGTTTACTTTCTGGGAAGAGTCGAAAACATTTCCGAAAATGTGGTGAAAGGGTAATAGGAACGGGTATAAGGTCAGAAATTATATATTTTGCTGTAGTATTGATTGCATTAATACTTAGATGCTAAACAACATACGATTTTTACTTAACATACGATAGACACAGAAACTTTTCTTGTAAAGAAAACATTCTGTTTCCTTTCTTTTACTTGTTATAGAAGAGTAGTGTTATAAAAATGGTCAGAGTAAACAAGAACTAAAATGTATAAATGTATAACCGCTGCGGCAGCTAATCAGTAGTTTGTGGACCATTGATTGTTAATTACTGCTATATGCTGTGCTATTGGTTGCAAATTATTTAAACATAATTTTACACTGGTAACAGTTTAACTTTGTAGTCGTGAAAAAAATATTAACCAATTGATGCTTGGTAGAATTTAGACAAAAATTCTAAATATTCACGTCACCTAATTGCACTTCTGTTTACCAATTTTAAGCCTGTACAATATAGTTAGTTAGTCTTCTGTGCTCGGCTGAACGGCGACTTAACTTTACTTTCATCTAGCATTTCCCTCGCATCTTTCATTTGTCAGTCTCCAACTGCAGACTAAGCAGAACAGTTCATCAAAGAAAATCTCGCCGCCAGAGCGACGCCGCCACTCGTACAAGAGCAAAGAAACAAGTTCATTCTATTATCCAGATTGTTCTCGCCTCGGATGCCAAAATGTGCTACATTGTAGATGCCAACGAAATGTCTCGCCCCAACTAACTTTATGAGATATGTGTTTGCTTCAGACAATGCTTTTATGTTACCACGATATCAGTTACGACCAAGAGTTATTGTTTATTATCCTTTATGGCGTTTCATTTGTAATTGTTAAGCATAGTTGAAATATTTGTGCAATACATTAAATGGGACTAATGGCTTATTGTGCTGGATGCAATTTCTCTAAGCTTTGTTACAAGTAATTGAACTGACACCATTGGTTTTATTGGGGTATTCATCAAATGAGGAAATTCTTGTCGTGGTGAATGCGAACAGACGTTTACTGCTCACATGTTAAAAACGTCACTTGAAAGTTCTTGGGTTAGACAAAACGTTGGGTAAAATGGAATACCTACTACATATAGAAAAAATATATAATAAAATGCTACTGATTAGTTCTGCGTTTATCAAAAATCAATCGAAATGAAACCAGCCATAAACGATGAGTAGTTCAATTGTTTGGTCCAACCTTGTACGAGTAAAAAGCTATTCGCAATTGAAAATATTAAATCGGTATGACATCATTGGTGCCGCCCCCATTAGTATGTAGCTTAAAGCATTAATCTATGAATGGAATATCTAAGTAATAAAACAAACCTTTTTTCAAAACAAAAGATTTAGTTTGAAATAAGTACCCATTTTAGAGTTATTTTTCAAATGCTTCGATATTTGAATTGCATTTAACAAATGAAAGTCGGTACATCAGACAATTGAGATGCGGTATACATTTTTTCGTAACCAACTAATTACTTAATGATTAATAGCGTTTTATGTGAAAGCTATCATTTGTTTACCTTCCCTGGGGGTCTTTTAGTGATTATAGTTAACGAATATCCGGAGTTGTAATATGTGTTTCAACTTCATTTATCAGTAGCCTAAAGTAAAGTAGTTTTAGTGACCGTAATGAATGAAGCTGATGCAACAATTAGTATTAGTAAATTATGTGGTTGTTATTGTAGATTAAAAAATTTAATTAGATTGAACATTAAGAAGTACCTAAGGCTCCCTGAGACGAAGACAAAATATCAAAAATAAATAATAATATACCATTATGATTATACCCTTACCAAGTATAAAATTCTAAATAAAATTAATACCTTCCCGTACAACTTCAAAATCATATCCAAGTGTAGGGTAGGTTAATAGGTAATATTATAAATAGTATTAGAATAACCACTTTGTAATCTAAATTTTTTGTGCATACATAAGTATATACCTAGAGGATAATTTGGTATTAAAATTTTCGAACACATAAAAATAGGAAAAAACTTTAACAGGCATCATCGTAAAATGCCATAAACATCCAACAAGACGAAATGACTGGCCATTATTCCTTAAAATATCTCAGAGCAGCAAAGACCTTCATTACTTCGGCAAAAAGACGAATAGAGAGTGAACTATTTACATCCTTATTCAAATCGGACGAGGCACAGTAAATTTTAATTATAGAACTCTTAATAAGGGAAGCTCCACACGCCACGGTTTCATCACATCAGTTGGCGACTCTAATTGGGGCACTAAATTTAAATAACACTGACACTTCACTGTCGTAGCGACCCTAATTGAGAGAGAGAATCGTAAAAATAATTTTACCCGCCTCATTTGTACTAACCGTAGTTTTAATTTTATTTCTTTTACGGCTAGTAAGTCTGATTGGATGCTGTATATCCCGGTTTACGGCCGTATCGAATCTTAACTCGAGTTCTATTAGGTGTGAAAATTGTTCAACTTATAAAAGTCCTGCGTTGTAAAATATTTTGTGGTTATATAACTGTGATAATAAAATAAATGCAGGAGTATGCCCCAAACAGGATGAGTTTTATAAGAGGCAAGCAATATTAATAAATAGTATATAATGTTTATGTTTTCATTTACACTTAAAATATTACTTAAGAAAGATGCATTGACGATGATAAAAAATATTCTTTTTGAGGTTGCTAAGAGCATCCTTAAAACGTTTTTCCATTACAACATCCAAATCACATATTACATTTCAACATACTATGCCAGAACTACTTAATCATATTAGATTCATTTATGTAAAAATTTTGGAAATCGGTTAACAATTCTCAGAGATATCGAGTAACATATATACAAAAAAAATATCAGTCGAATTGAGAACCTCCTCCTTTTTTTTGAAGTCGGTTAAAAATGATTCTTAAGAATAGCTGAATCTTCAGATCAGAAACATAAAAAGCAGCCAGTCATAAAAACATTCAGCAAATACTTTATTCCACGAATAATACGATTGCTGAAATCGGAGAAACGAACATAAATGTCGACGGGTTTATACAGACATCCTCCCTGATTTAATTTATGAATAATTTGACTTTACTGTCAGGTAAAAACAGATTTAAGTATATGTTCCCATATTATACGCTCATTATAGATATGATGTTAATGGATGAAGGTACCTATATAATTACAAAAAAATATGTAATAAGATGTTGGAAGAAACTCTTGTATAAACATTTTCTTCAACTACTTAAGACGATAAACATGCATACGGATACTCTGGTGGTAGGCGGTCATATAAAATTGTAAAAACATTGAATAGACCAATATATATACATAATAATCGTTGAAGGGACTACATACTGACCTGACAATATGAAACAACTAAAAATACTAAACTTCACGCCACTTCCCTAGCGGGGTAGGCAGAGAGAACTGAACGTCATATGGCACGATCCTTACACACCTCACTCGCCTCTTCAACATTCATAATCCTTTTCATACAAGCTCTACGGTTTTTATGACTCCTAATATCACCTTCTTTTAATACACGACCAATCTGGTCGTGGTAGGTGAGCCTGGGCCTTCCGCGGCTCCTTCATCCTTCCACTTTATATAAATAAAATACTAAATATGACTAACATTTGACGTGTATCAAAATATTTAATAATCCTTTAAGTAAGCGTTAAATAATTCTTCGTCGCTCCGTCCATTTCTTTGTAAATAAAGGATGAGATGGAATTTAATGTGACCGCTAATGGTTAATTTCCCTAGGGAGCTTCATTTTCCGTGTTATCCCGGTCTGACGTCCGACGAAACTTTGTTAAACTCGCCGTCGCGAAGATAAGCCCGGAATAAACATCACTGTTCAAATTACGCTGTTTTAGAAATAAAAGAAACGTCGCTTCTCTCCCCTGGAGATGTATTTCGTTAGTAGAAAAGTTTTTGCTCTAATAGAATGGGTTTTTAGTATAAGAATGAGATTGCTTTTGCTAGTGGATTTAATTTTACACGGTCGGACGAGCGGTGAATTAGTTTCGACGAGATAATTTACCAGAACATTTTCGCTGAACTATGACAGTTAAAGTTTAAGGGTTATTTATAGATTTTAGGAGTCTGTATGTATGTATGTATATATAGTATATCCGGCATAGTGCCTTAACTATATATAGGGCATATTCGTTCTGTTATTATATAGGCCGAAAGCCAACATTTTATATGAATTCAGAATAGAAGCAGTCAGTTCTGATAGCGTTCTTTCGCTGCTACTAAATAAATATTATATTGTGCGTGTTTATTATATTATATACTCCAGTATTTAAGATTCATTCAATTGAAAAGGCTACTTTTTATTTCTATATTACACATCCATTTTTTTTTTATTTGAAATTTTCTGTGTAAGAACTTAAGGGCAAGAGAAAACATTTTTCCTTTTTAGGATACTTATGACTAACTAAATAGACTGGAGTAAATTTTTGGGAAGGAAAAGTTTCGACTGAAAAAGACGATAAATTAAAAAGAAATGATACCTTTATTTATTATTTATTTATATTTATTAAAATATGCCAGTTGACGCAATACCACTCTGCCAATACATTACTTTATATCGTGTGCCCTCATTCCTGTTAACATCCGTGTGCATATTTTACTACGCACTTTATCATTACAACGAACCTGTAATCATTCCATTATTCACCTTTATGAGCAAAATAATTAATTACCCTCCCTTATCTGGACAGTCATGAACCGTTATTGATTTTGTAGCAGAAGGGTCGCGAGAAGCGCCTAGAAAACAAAATACAAAGTAAAAGAAACAAACTTTTTAAAAACCGTAATAAGAATTCGAACTAATAAATAAACAACATCAAAAATGCCTGGTGTGTTTCACATAGAAAATATATTTATAGCAAACAATTATTTTTAAAATACATTTTATCATTAATTATTTTCGCCTAGCATTAATTTTAGGCGCATATTAAAGCAAACAATAATTATAATAGTTCAATTTAAACCTTGCTAAGCATTTTTTTTATAAAAATCAGAATCAATTTCATCAATATTTATTTTCCCCGGTATGGGGATCTCGCCGTCAACTTTGAACTACTACGCTAATACTAATGGAAGGGACTGTCATAAATATGATATAATAATTAAGGATGTGATAATGAAATCAGTTCAATATAAGTTGAGCAAAATTAAAAACAGCTATGAAAAACAACGCAATAAATTCTTGCATTGTGTGTTACACTCGAGGGGTGAAAAATTATTCATTGCTTGATGTCATTTTCAACATAGCAAGCGAATATCCTAAAAACGCGAAGTGCTATGCTGTGTAAAGCCGTTGCTCGTAAATTTATAACCGGTTTAGCCACAACAAAACAGGAAGAAAACAATAATGTGTTGTTTTGAAATACGAGCTAGGGGCATGGCGTCCCCGTAGGTAATGGCTCGATTTTTCATTGCAAAGAAAACTCGGTGGAACACCGTAGCCTTTTCTAATAAATTGCGTTCGGATTAGAGCATTTTCCGTTCGTTTAAAAGGAAATTTGTCTTGACGTTTGATTGGGGATTGTTAAACACGTCATTTGAGTTATTGGAGTTGTACATACAAGTTTTGAAGTTTGATCATTACATTACTGATTGCGCATATTTTACAAAGTAACGTTGTACACTTCTTATTATGAATACGTTGTCTACCTACCTATTTCGTGTTTTAGGCAATTTGCATAAGGCAATTGTTATTGTTCTTAGTGTTTTTGAGATTTTGGTTTCTATTGTTGTAACAAGTATCTACTTCGGAATGTTAAGTCCCTTTCTTAGCCGGGGTTAGTAACCGTTTTAACAATGTTTATGATTAATAACATTTCTTTGTCTACTTGTATATTTGTACTTTCATTATTTTGTTTAAATTCATAATCTATGTGACTATGTACCACCCAGGCATATTCTAGTACAAATAACGTATACATTAGGGCCCAGACAATTTACTTCCAATATCTGACGCTCATTACCGCACTCTTACGTCTATCGGAGAAATATTATTGCGCAATTAGTACGCAATTGATAACGTGGTGTCCAACAAATATGACATAATTGATTTAAATCCAGCATCGTGGCTGATATATGCGACATGTGCTCTCCGGATGAGGACAATAGGCGCTTTCTTAGATACCGTGCGCTGTGACTGACCTCGGGTGTCACGCAGATGTCCTCAGATAAATATATTTTAAGACGATTCATCTATAGGCGTACAAGTTACTAACTGACTATGGTCTTGAGAATAATATTCTGCTCTATTAATATAATAAGTATACAATCTTTTTACTCATGTTTGATATTTTACGCTTAATTAAAGAATATGCAAGTATGTTTATTCGTGTGCTGGGTGTGTCCTGTAAATAGTCATCCAGAAACAATGATGTCAAAGTAACATAGGTTACTATGTTATAATATATATCATTATTTCAAATATGATATCAAATCATTATATGATTATATATTTGAAATAGGTAACATAGGTTACTTTGATGACATCATTATTTTTTATCATTGACTGCCACTGATTCCAAAAGCTTGGATTTTAGCTTGGATTAAGTAATTTGATCGGATCAGATCAACTATGTATACCTATGCTTTATCCATGTTTCTGGACAAAACATGGTTAAAGCAAAATTATTAGCTACTTTACAGTTAGTTTCGAGTTTGACACAAAATTTATAGGGAAATTTGATACCAAGCACAGGCCTAAATAAGCCTAACTCATAAAGACCCAAAAGGATTGAATATGCCAATTCCACGCGACCTAAGCTGCACTAATTTACTATAGTAACGTTAACCGGGTGACCCCGGCAAACTGGCTACAACTCCCATTAGCGCGGGATATATCCGGGTCCAATCCGGACCCAGCCTATCCGACCCGCACCCGATATGCCCGTAATTTTGCATTAATGTTCGAAACTTCCGCTCTTATTTCGCGCTGATGAGGAAAATTTTGTAATGACGTTAATTATGAAAAATTTCTGTACAAACCACGTCGGCTAATATAGTGCAGATGATTAATTTTGGGTGAACTTTATGGAGACTTTATTGCATCCTCGGAAAAATGAGGCTGTTAAATATTATGTTATGATTCCATTTTCTTAATGGTGTCTATTTGCATAAATTCTACTAACAGTCTTTGTCATAATAATTATCTACAAAAGAAAAATCTTTTATATTCGGATAAATTACTAAAAAAGTAATTTTATTGCTACCCAAGTTACTTTTTGTGTAACATCTATATTTGTGTATTGGCTGCATGGTTACATAAAGTAATCTTTTGAAACAGAAAACAGAAATCATCACAACACACCAATATTATATGACACTAATAAGTGCAAATATAACCGAATCTTTATAACCTGTAATAGGACAGATTTATGATATTTCCTTTACTGCCACCGTATATTGTGAGTAGTTAGTAGTTGCGCATTTGGACCATCAAAACCCACACGCAAGAGGTGACAGTATGATCTGCCCTTAACATAACAGGCGGAACTATCATGAATTATGCCAAAACGTTTTTTTGATTATGTACAGCTTCCTTATTCTTAAGGACATTAAAGCAAGCAGCATTTTCGCAAAGTGAACACTTTCCAACAAGAAAAGTATGCACCTTTAAATGATAAAATAAGAACCCGACAATACTAACAGCCAAACAGAGCTGCAAAGGGACTGGAGGCCATCAATAAAAATCATCCAGGCAATCAATAAAAGGTACCTTTCAGAAGCCCGTAAGCCACGGAGCCCTCCTTTCACTAAAGTACTCGTCGATTCCTTTAAAACCCGCTGCTGGGGAAATCGCTTTTTCATCCCCGTTAATGGTGGTACTACCCGAGACGTTTTAATTAACTCGACTCGAGTGCTTTTTAGTTTCGCGATGAATTATTGATATTGTGCCGTCTGCTGATATTTTGCGTTGTCATTTTTTGGAGCGGAATTACGCTCGTCTGCGCGGACAATGGATGGAACGAGAATGTCGTCTTTATGCAGGCTGGCTGTGGAGTGTCTTGGAAAATGTTTTCAGTATTGAAGTAATCATATTTTTTTCTGCTGTCTGGCACTTTGTACTGTCTGGGTTAAGCTACATTTTAGAAAGTTTCTGAAGTGATTTGAGACTTCCTAAATCTAGATTTACAAATTATATGACTTAAGATCGCATAATCTGCATTCAGAGACTTTCGAGCAACGTTACGTATGAAATGTCAAAGTAAACTTTATTTATTTATTCTATCTCCAATAGCTTTTTATTCATATTCCATCTTCCCTATCACCTGTGTTCCACGGTACAAGGTAATATAAATAACGTTGTATTTATGTATTGATAACAATTGCTTTAGATTTTGTATAAAATTGTGCAACTCAATTTTATTACCGGGTTCAATAGATGTCAGACTTGCAAATCCCGCCTTCATATCGCACCAAAAAAAAAAGTACTTTTTTGTTGATTGATGAACAACCATTTATTAAGCCAGGCTTGCTAGCCGGACAGCAACGCAATAAAATCAGATTTTTTACAACTTTTGCAATAAAACGTAAATAAATAAAAAAGTTGTATTATATGAGACAGTTTTAAAACCGCACGGAGCGGCCTCGGTTCAAAACGCTGTAAATATCCTATTTTACAATTTCATTGGTTCCAATAGGCCCTATTAAAGGGCTATTTTTAGCTCGCCGCTTTAATAGTAAGGGCAATTAATTAGCTTATGTGTTTTTTATTTCATATTAAGGCTCTTATAAAGTAGTTTTTATTACATTATTTCAATACTTGCATGTATTAATTCCGATATTTATATTGCACTCTAAGCCATATAGTATTATAGTGTAGTTCATAAAACTTCAGAATCAATTTAGTATGAACTTTAATTCCATATAAAATGTATGGAATTACCTACTAGCTTATGACGTCATCCGTTAATGGTGACAAATACACGAAAATTTTAAAAATTATAGTTAAAAATATTTCCAATTATTCCATATGATGTGATGAGAAAATGATTCTATTAACAGACCGCCTTGATTAACGCCGTTAGGCAACGCTAGGCCGTCAATTGAGAAGCTAATTGACGATATTACTACCGACATTTACAACATTCTACGTAAGAGCTAACTCTGTATAATAAACTAAGTATAATAAACCCTGCTTCCGTAGATCTTCCGCTGTTCACAGCCTGCATTATTCCCCGCTTATAAACATCATCTTCGGGTCCACTTAGACCATGATCCAGGATTTAGCGAGTCTGATAATTACATTGAAGTGACTGCCGATCTGACCTTCGTAACCTTAGATAGGGGAACAAATCCAAAGTTGTTTGAATTTGCAGGTTTCATCACGATGTTTTCCTTCACCGTCGAGCTAGTGGTATAAATACGTACATAGATATGAAAAATTCAGAGGTACGTGCCCGGGTTTGAACCCGCACTTCTCGGTTAAGAGACGCATGTCCTTACTATTGAGCTACCATCGCTTATACACACCAGCTATAAAACTTGCTTAGCGCCTGGGCCGACGAAGAGGAAAGTTAACAGCCATGTTTGTCACTTATTCGCTAAAATGAAATAGCACATCCTTTTTTTATGAACGCTCAAAGAGGGTACAAAATTTGGGGCAAGGGGATGTTTGCTATCCAGGAATATAGTGCTGTTTTCTTTCTTAGCGAAAATATTTAGACGCAAATACACATAAAGTTCTGTGATAAAGATACAGTCGTGTTAGGCAAGTTTTTTTTTTATGTTGCTCCATTCACTTCGATGATACAAAATTATAAGTAGCTATGTATTTTATGTAAGAATGGTTGAAATACAAACTCGCCTCTTCAACATTCATGATCCTTTTTATACAAGCTCTACGGCTTTTATGTGTCAAAGATCGAGTTAGGTTCAATGATGGTTGAAATTATGATGATAATCGCTATTCAAAATGTTGTTATAATTCAGTTATTTTAGCGTAAGAGACACACACACACGCATTCTTTTCTCTTTTGATGTAATTTATTAGACAGCAAATAGCTAAATTAGCTATCCAGAATATTAAATAAAATTATATTTTATCTATCTGGACCAAATTAAATACTGTTTACCATCGTAAATAGTTTGTCATCTGTAAATAACGTTGTAATGAAATGAGCCCCGGTGCAAGAAACTTGCATTAAGATTTCAGACGTTCCTAATTACACTAAAATATGACTTCTTTGCTAAGCATTTTCGCAGTAAAAGGGGTTATAAGTTTTCATATCTGTCCAATTGAATTAGCCAAAGTTACACCGTATTTTGTCTTAAATTAAATCAAGACCCAAGCTAAATTAAAATATCTGATAGTTCTCTTCCAATTTCTTCTCGTCGCTCTTTTCATACTATTTTTTTTTGTATACTCTTAGTCAAATGTTAATATCATCTTTTCATCTATTTTTTTGATAGAAAATCTTTTTCTCTTGCATATTGCCTCCACCGGCAAATAGTTACATAGACATTTTAATTTGTTAATGGAAATGGTAATTGGTAAATATTCTTATGCAAAACTATAATTTAGAACTAAATTATGGGTCAAGAATTATGAGTCACTAGTTATTTAATAGACTGGGCGTCTTGAACAATGTTAAAAATAAAAATATGACTAATCTTTAAAAAAATGGTTGGTAGGAAATCATTAACATATACGGTAAAAGTCCAATAATCAGGGAATTGATTATTAACGAATCAAGGAAGGTTCCATAAGACTTTCTCTCGTTACAATATAAGAAAACCAAATTACTGTTCCCGTGGATTATACAAATGCCTTACAAAATCTGGAAAGGCCGGAATTCTCCTAGTGTGAAATGGTGTTCAGTCAACAATATGAAGTATTTACAAAGCAAACTAACCATAAACCCTTTGTGCTTCTCCTGTTATCCCATCGTTCAAGGTTCATTTAAATTTCAACGTACCATCACAGCGGGTTACATTCGTAAGTGCATTTTTTATGAAGTCTTTAACCTTTAACTCATAAGACTGGTTTGAATTTTAATGAGTTAATACATCAATATATCATCGAGTCATATTATAAAGGTGTTGCTTAAAGTTTAGGTAAAAGGGTGCAATGGAGTTAACAGTGAGAAAACTTTGATTCAGACATTAAACATGAATATTATTTTGTAGTGATACATACAAATACCCAAAACCCGATATACCATTAGTTGCGTTTTACGACATGCTAGACAAGAAACACAGTTAGCTCGATGGCGCATTTGGTAGTGACTCTTCCCTATGCGCCAAGAGTTGTGGGTTCGATCCCCACCCAGGACAAACATTCGTGAGATGAATACTTGTGTTTTTTCAGTGTCTGGGTGTTAATATCTAATATAAAAGTATATATTTGTAAAACCACTGTTTAATCTGATATCTGTAACACAAGTGCTTAAGCTACTTAACTCGGAATCAAATAATGAATGTGATGTTGTGGGATTTTTTAAGTCCCAGACCAATATGGGGCATTGAGATGGTTATGTTAATTTTGATATGTGATGATGATGATGTATATTATCAATTCTCATTCTATTACTTATATTAACAGCTATTATCACTTAAGAAAAACGCTTTCCTATTCAGTTTACGTAAACCTCTTCTTTTAAATACTGATGTAAGTAGTGGAGGGAGGTGCTATATCGATACAAAAATAATTTTCTCAACTTCAGAATGAGAAAACCAAAGTGAAACTTAATTCACATAATAAAGATATACTCAAATATTAAAATCGCGTTAATACATACTTTAATAATATTTCCCAATTAATGTTTCATTAATACAAATGGACGTTTCTTTACTTAGGAATTTATACTCAAAAGATAGAAATCAGAACTTACTGATAATGTTTTTCTTAGACTCTTATTTTATTTTTTTGCGATCATACAGTGTAATTAATCATACTTACATTTCCTTAGGTTAGGTTAAGTATAGGCCATTACTAATTTCATGCTTTCTATACTGCACTTAAATTATCGGCTCGCAGACTTTGCTTCATCGTCGCAGCAGGGGGGCTTTACTCCCAATCCCGGCGAAACAACCTGCTCCCTCTTTGTCCGACACGCAACAACTCGATAGCTTGAAATTATGCCCACGTCGTTCCAAATAAACCACCGGGAGTATTTGTTGGCAGGCATTGCAATAGTTTAAGTGTAATCGTGTTCGCATTAATTCCGGCCGTCATCGCCGAATGAATAGTGGTAAGCAAAACAGTGACATCGTTTGTCGAGTGTTTGAAAGCGACTTTTAGAATGAACGGAAAATATTTATACGCATATTTTAGAAGACTATTACGATGTCGTTGCCTTCGTCTAATAGTACGGGCAGTGAAGATTAATTTACATGCTAAAGCAGGAATGACAATTATAAACAAATAAGTGTCCAAAAAAAAGTTACTTACAAGGCTTTTGTATTAAATCTGTGATGTTATGTTTAGGTTTATCATACAAACATTTACTTTAAATTCCTCGCGACTATCTTCAACTTCTAAAGCAATGCTCCAATTGCATTGCATTTAAATTTAATTGCATTGAATACAACACATACAAAATGTATTCTTTTATGTTTAAGCACTTTGCATTCATTGCACATAATACGTTCTCCAGAAAGCATGTACTTCAACTTTCTTCATTCTTAAAGCTACTTTATGAGTAATTTTGCTAAACTAGTACCTAGTATTTTCCCATTATCATTTACAGGTTCTAATGTCTCGTCATCTCCCGCACTAAAAGTACCGCTGCTCAAATACTTGTGTTGCCTAACAATCGAGTCGTATTTCTATCTTGACGTACTGTTAAGCAGTAAACCGAGTTCGTGTACAGGGCCGCCTTAAGGGCTAATGGCGCCCTGGGCTAGATTTAAGTGCACCCTTGCTTTCTATTTTGAGGATTAAAGAATCAGTTTGTGCTTCCTTCTGCGTCAGTCTATTACTAGAAAGGTCATTGACATTGCAAAGTTGCCCTAGATTAGATAAATATATACAATCAAACTCTCAATACCCGAAGCCGTAGGCAGAGTGCAGAGCAGTCAGATGGAATATTGTGAAAAAGCAGTGAGAGGTAGCTAGTTCATTACCAACACAATCTCAAGTCCAATTACATTATCAGTCGCCTTAACGACATGCTAGGCAAAGAACACATTTGGAACATTATTTTAAAATGCTTATCCAACATGGAAGATTTCTGTAGCTCTTATTTTTTAGGCCGGCTCTGTTCGTTCGAACCATTACACTTTGTAGTATTTGTAAAATAGCCAAATGTTGGCTCCGAACGCGGATGTTTATCAAATACTCGTTAAGTTTGTGGTGTGTTTGAATTGGCGATGCGCAATCGTTTGATAGCCACTTCAAAGACAGTGCCATGGGTAATACCGTTCCTGCAAATAAATCTACTTTCTAACACAAGTGGGGCTTGTGTCGAGTTGTTTTTAAATATTGACGTGGAATTATATGGTTGTTTGATATATCAAGTATACCTGATTATTGGAGAAGCCACACAGCTTTGCTTCTGATCACCCTCTAAACATATATAATAAAAACTAGTAGGATCAGCAAAACTGATTCATCATCATTCTCTTGCCCTTCTCCTAGTTCATCTGGGGTCGGCGCAGCATGTCTTCCTTTTTCATACGTCCCGGTCAGCCGTCATCAAGCTATCCACACCCAGCAAAACTGATTACTGAATTTAATTTCTAATTACATGCCTCAAGAGCCTGGGTTCAAATCCCTACCCAGGATACAAACAAGTGTGGAGAAACGTACTTTTTTAAACTGCTTGATGCCTAATTTGAGGATATGCTTATTTAAGGATATCTTATTGTCGTCTCATAATAGTAGGTAAATTTAACTCTGTTAAGGCCTAGTTACTTGTATGTATTTACTTATCCATGATCAAGTGCCTCCATTAATGGCACATGTGTATTGAACCAATCCATTATTTGCGCAATTTACTTTACGACTCACCCTTTCATGAAATTATCCACTGCAAAAGCTCCGTCGAACTCAATAATCTCTCTCATATTTTATGAACTGCTAAAACAATAAATTATCGTAGGTGCCGACGCGAAGGACTCAAAACATTTATCCATCAATTAACTTCCCAGCGAGAAATCCCATTTGAATTTTGTTCAGCGTCTGTTGATTTTGAGTTTAGTATTATAATATGGTGTTTGTGCGACGTGTTTACATTAAAAATGATAAAGACCACCCGGCTTTGTATGAGAGCATACATTCGGTGGATCCGTTTTATACTAACAGCAGTTGGTTCGACTCTGAACAAACAGAGTAAGCAAATAAATACACTCAAGGAAAGCTGGCTGAGAGCCCTCCGCGATATGACGGCGGAATAAAATCTTGCAGTTGGGAGCAATATTTAATATCATTTTTTGCAAGATGTTATTATAATTATGTGTGTATTTATTGAGACACGTCCTCCGCTCAGTAGCTATACCTTAGATACAAGGAGCGCTGATTTGAATCCTAGCAAATAAGTTAGCGTTTTCAAAAATTAACATACCTAAATGCTTTTAGGTATACCCCAAATGCAGCGATTTTTTTAATGCATATAGCCTTCATTAAATTTTTCTGATTTCCCTGTCTAAGAGTCACGAAGGTCATATAGTTATTACTCAGGAGTAGCTCTCTTTGAGCACCTCATATAATATTTCGTCGAACTCGGCTCGGTTAGCTCATTCATACAAATCAAGCAATCAAGATCGGAAATTTTTAATTGAAGCACATGTACTATTTACGCAGCATAATGCAAAGGTGCATTTTATAATGCATTAATAAATAAAGTCGGTCGATTAAATTTTTTTCACATATTATAATCATGATAAAATCAGATAACCATGATTTTTGTTGGTATATAACTATAGTAAGGCATTACCTGCTATTTCTGGAAATTCAGTCGATGCGAAGTTGAACTTATTCGTAGAAAAATTAAATCTTAAGCACTTAGAAGATTGACACATAAATCGCTATTACCATACCATAGAATACAGCAAACGACGTTGTCTGTCTGTATTGTCATTTTTCAACGAGTCTAACATCTCTCGGGAAATCAAGCCAGTCAATCTTTATTATTTTCTCTTTCAATCTTTTCTTTCTTGTTTACAAAGTCCTTTGCCCTGTTTAGTCATTAATTTTATTTGTCTTAATCCTGAAAGGTTTTCGGTATTACGTATTAACTTCAATTAGGTATAGATAACAGATTTTATTCAGTAAACAAACGAAACATGTACTGAAAACGTTGAGAATTAACAGAGAATGTATTTGCAAACATTTGTAAGACATGTTTGTTCATTTGACTGGCCCGTTAGTCGAGTAGTCAGATACCCTAGCCACGAAACCAAGGGTCACGGGTTCGAATCCTGCTAAGTGCAAACGTTTCGTGTAATTAACATGGACATTTGTACTCGAGTCATGGTTATTTATAAATGTATTTAAGTATGTCTATCCGTTCACCTAGTATCCATAGCACAAGCATAAGCTTAGTTTGGAACTAGGGAATTGGTGTTTCAGTCTGGAGAATTTTTTAATTTATTTATGAAGCTCATTATTGAAATATTGCAAACAGCTCCAGGACTTCATTTATTTGAAATAATACCTTAGGTATTTATTCATCATTTCCCATAACTTTTCTAATCCCTCCATAATTTTTTACATTAAGTATTAAATAGTTATGAAGTCAATCGAATGTAACCTGCCGTAGTGTAATACTACACAATTTCATGCAGAATTTTGTATTTACTGCTCGTCATAATGTCCTCCTAACCGATATCGGTCACGGCGGCCAATCTCAACGAGGATTAGCCGTCTGCACAAGAGATATTATAGTGCACAAGCTCTTTATATATTATATATGATCAAATAAAAAATATTCAAGACTATGCAAGTGATGGCAGTACTGTACCTAACTATTATTTATGACAACGGTTATATAGATGTAAAAAAAACTATGCTTCGCCAGCACCAATTATACCATGAAATTAGAAATAAACGTTTGTTATAAGCACGTTTTTACCACGAAATAAATAGGTATCGAGAATTGTCGTCCAGTAAATATTTCACCCAAAACAATAATTTAGTGCCTGTTTAATATCGCTACCGAACCTCCGACGAAGGCAGTCACGAACTCCTGAAAATAATTACAAAAAAGAAATACCAGTGAAATTATGAAACAGCAAACGTTGGGGTGCATGAATTATCCATAACGCGACGACCACGGTACCTTCGGAGTCATAATTCGTCCTCCGCCGGGGTTCTGTACGATATTTATAGGCATAGATAAGGCCTACAGATGGCGCGACGGAGTTTTCCTTCCCCTAATACTTGTTGAGTTACGGTTTCCAATTTCCAGTTCTGCACTTCAGGTGTAGGGCGTCTCCGCGGACTGTTCGTGAGTTATCCGATAAATATACTCGGTCTCGTTCCGTTTAGTTTATTGTACGCTGGGGCTTAAGCGTGTTTGAATTCGTTACGATTGTGGAAAGATTGGTGCTAATTTGTTCTCCCGTAAGCTATCTTAATCTGTTGTTATTTCAATTTTAATTAAACGTTAACATTTATTTTTTTATCTAATGTTTGCTTGGAAGATAAACAAAATAATGTTGATTATTTTAATATGTCTCTTTCCTTCAGGGTTCGCTTTGACTCGGCAGTAAGTCATAGGCCCTGATCTTTGAGCTGTGTTGCAATAATTCAAAACAAAAAAAACAAACTTGTAAAATATATTATCATGGTCCTAGCAGACCCTCAATTAGAACAGGACTTAACAGTAGAATATAATGATAATACAACGTGAAAATATTTGTTTTAAGTTTCAAAACAAAGTATTCTTTCGTAAGTACTAATGATAGTTGGTAGTACTCTTACAAACAACGTTGGAAACAACAGCTGTCCCTGACTGTACCGGAGCTGCACACAAAACAAAAGTTTATTTTAAAAGAGCATTATCTTTTTCGTTTGCAGAAGCAACAGATGTCGGCCTTAACGACTCCATGAAACTTTCTTAAATTTGCATAAATTAAAATGTTTCGGTACTGTGCAAACATTTTAATGTGATTTTGATGTACATACTTCTTGTGCTGAAATTAAATAAGATTTTTTGTAAATTAAAGGTACATAGATACGTGTATATTAATATTTAAATAAATCTTTGAAAGCTATTTTTGATACAATATCCACATTTTTCTTCGAGTCGGTGGTAAGATTGTTCAATCAGATATTCAATATCTGATTATATTAAGTTGACTACATTTGAAATGCTTTATAATAATATCTCTTGTTGGATTTGTCGGTATTATCAAGTCAACATAAAACATTTGTATAGTAATTTTCAAACGGTTGTGTTCAATTACACTCACAAACGACGAATTAGGTAAAATTTCACAGAAGGTATAATTTTTAAACATCTCGTGTATATTCGCTGACATACTCGTATTTAAGTATTCTTATTCATTTGCTTTTATAAAAATTTACAGCTTTGTTTCTATAGCTTTGTCCTCGTGTAGATTTTACCAATTGTCAACAAACAATAGTTCACTTCTAATTTGGGAGCAATTATTAGCCCCCAAGCATTAGTCACGGTTGAACGAAATCAACACAAAATTATGACATCGGTGTACATAACACACAACACGGTCCTCACGCGATACTAGGTGGTTACTTTTGGTGATTTATGACGAAACTAGAAGCATGACTAATGCCGCCCGTAAGAGCTTTGTCTATAACATATTTCATAGTTTTTATGCCGTTGAGGGTGCGGGAGCGTATTGCCAAATCAGCTTGTGTTTTTGACACGTTCGTTCCCTCAAATTTATTTGTTTAAGGTAATTTGATGGCCGCTAGATGGAGAGACCCTGGCTATGAAACCAAAGATCGCGGGTTTCAACCTTTGCTAGAATCAACTATTTGATTTATTGTAAAAGTATATCCGTTGGAGTAGTATTTATAGCAGAACCATATGGGTACGCTAAGTTTGGAGTTAGTGAAGCGTTTTAATATTTTCCCAACCTTTTCCTGTACCTACATCTAGGTATATTGTTGTTTGTTTAATTGCTTTTTTATTTTTTTACCTTTTGACTTTAAATGACAGGTCGTTCATTGCCAGGATTAAAAAAAACTAATTTCAAAACAGCAGGCTATTTTGTTTCAAAGGTTTACTTAAGGTGACAAATACAACATTTAAAGCTCGCCCTACTTTATATAACCTTATAAAATTAAGTGTATTTTGCCTTAAGTTGCTCCAATTAGATAACCACCTATAAAGTGCACCACATGTTACGTGTTATTAAGAACTTTAAGTATAAAAATGGTCAATCCAGGATATAAAGTATTTATTGACAACTCAAAGCTTATCTTATCGCTGATAAATAATTACGCCAATATTCGTCGATATTATATTATCGGCGATTGGCATCAACTCATTATCGAGAAAGTCACTGGTATTGAGAAAGTTTCATAACTACCATACCATATCGTAAAAAGTACGACTTTGACATGGAAACCTAAAAATATGTCCTATAGGTAGTCTACGCTCAAGTGCCAGACACCGCCTTATATTAAGCCTTTAGCTTCTGAAGCATCAGCATGTAGGAATCTAAAGTTGAAACCATAAAAATATCGTATGGTCACGACCATAATTATTTTAATTGTTTTATGAATTTAAAACGAAATATTTATTAAAATATCTGCTTTCTGCACTCCTTCTCCATATAAACTTCAACTGTGCCAAACCGCATACTCTTCCGTCCGCGGAATGTTCGTAAAAAGGGGTTCAAAGATTATGCTTCACGTATAATATATAGATATGGTGTACAAATCTACAATTCTTCAACCAAAGACTCCGACTACGCGAGTCTTCTAACATACTAACTAATACCTCCGAAGCCGGAGTAAGAGATTTTAACAAAACTCAAATAATGTCATCCGACTTATACATCATCATCTTCATCTTCCTAGCGTTATGTCCCGTGTTTGGACGGGGTCCGTCTAGCCATGATCCAGGATTTAGCGAGACCTTCGCAACCCTAAGATAGGGGAACCAGACAATTTTTGGATCATGGTTACAAATCCAAAGTTGTTTGAATTTGCAGGTTTCATCACGATGTTCTCCCTCACCGCCGAGCTAGTGGTATAAATACGTACATAGATTTGAAAAATCCAGAGGTACGTGCCGGGCTTGAACCAGTACTCCTCGGTTAAGAGGCGCGTGTCCTTACCATTGAGCTACCACCGCTCTCCGACTTATACATAAAAAACTAAATACACACGAGCAATGCCGCAGACAGTTGCTGGTGAATATTCATTAAGAGTATCTACACATTATTATAGGTATTAAATTATAGTTACCATCAAATCTATGAGTTTAATGTCTAAAATATTAAGATTACCTAGAATTGTAAATATCGGATACTGACATTTTGCAAAGCAAAACTAATTTCATTGCGTATGGCCACGAGATTGTTTATTCAAATTATCCTGAAAGGGTATTCGTATTAGGTTTTAGCTAGTCCCCACGTAAAAGGATAGAATGCAATAACTAGAATTTATAACACTGTTAATTATCCAGCATTAATATCGAGATACCTAGATTATATCGTATAAAATGAACATGAATATAAATTAAGCGGGAAAATCCACTGCGAACGTTTATTTAGAACCAATTAATACGTCTGAGAAACCAGAGAATTATCTAAATGTAAATTAAATGTCATAACTTGGAGTTACATAAACGGGAATGGGCAGTTAGATGACGTCACTGGATTAATCTCGGATCAGTTTTAATGATACCCAAAAGTTTTATTCGTGTTTCGGAAACTCATTTGAACTTTTGGATACCGCGCTTATCCATTAGGGCGTGAACGATGACGCAGTTTTGAGGTGAATGTGTAAACTATATATTTCAGTAGGTAGTTGGGATGTTATACAATTTAAATCAGAATTCAAGACTAGAAAGAAAAGCTAATAGAAACGTAGTTATACCTATTATTGTGGCGGCCGCGCCACAAGATAGTCAAGATTAGCTCCTAGTAATACGTAAACAAATGACGTCGATCGAAAATAGAGAAACGCCATACAATCCTGTATCGAGCTGACAAAGTTATTCTCGCCACTAAGTATATGTCTCAGTGTATACAATACACTGAGACGGTTAGTCGCCTAGGTCCCCCAGCAAGCAACACATAGCTCGGCGGAAGTACCACATTTAGTGCGAGCGCGTAGTTCGCACATTATCTATACTTATAATAAATCTGTAGAGAGGTCAATTCTGAACATGAAATATATTTTCAAAATAACTATCAGGGGGTGATTAGTGATCGATACTGATGCCAAAAATGCAATCAGTAAAATTTTTGTCTGTCTGTCTGTCTGTCTGTCTGTATGTTCCTTATAGAAACAAAAACTACTCGACGGATTTTAACGAAACTTGGTACAATTATTCTTCATACTCCTGGGCAGGTTATAGTATACTTTTCATCACGCTACAATCAATAGGAGCAGAGTAGTGAAGGGAAATGTTGGGAAAACGGGAGAAGTTACTCCATTTTTTAAGCTTCCGTCGCGTGTGCAGCCTTAATGGTTAAAGTTACATAGAAATCATGTATGACGGAAATAGTCTTTATAATATTAACCATAAACGCGGGTGACACCGCTGGCACAACTAGTAAAAAATAAATATCAGACAACTTCACATACATTGATCTGATACCGAAGTAAGTACTTGTATTACGGATTTCAGTATCAACAGGGGTATTACAAATATATAGTTTAATAATATCGTTATATTAACACAAGTTTTCGTCACGTCACGTATCCTGGGTTATCTTGGGATCGAACCCGTAGCTCTTGCTGCATAGGGCAGGGTCACTATCGAATGCGCCATCGAACCAGTCTAATCATATTGCTTTAACTGACTTAAAAAATGAAAAAGTTAACTATTTATCGTTAACTTTTTTTTTTATATAATTCTCATGACTTAGATTTTGTTGTAAACCTTTTACAAAAAAATATAATATATAATTCCAAAATATTAAATTGAAAAGTTAATTACTACCGTAAAAAACTTTGATTAACCCAGTAAAAGTTTGGAAGATACAATGAATAAATAGCTACCTTACACATAAATTACAGTTCTCGGTATGTTAAAACAAGCTTGAAACACATCGAAAAACAGAAACTTGATCCATACATTTCCCTGTCGCATAATTTATGAGCTACTCAGTACATGCGGGGCTGTTGTCAACACTACTTCGGCCTCTGAATATTTTTTACCGCTTACATATCCTTCTTACTTATGCATAAGACACTGACGTAACATGCCAAATGGGTGTATTTTTCCTGGTATATGGGCGATGTGAAAGGTTTTGATCTTTGGAAAAGACAATACATCAAGCTACAACTCGCGAGTAGGGTTTAAGTGAATGACACATTGTAGTTGTATTCCTTGCGTTGTTGCATATGACGATGCACAGTTATTAAACACCTTTAGCGAAATTAAAATAAAAAAATTAACCATGAGAAATTTACTATCTAAGAGTGTATCCTAAACTTTTTTTTACCATAATCATATAAATAGATTGATTTTTACAATTCACTACGAGACGAATATGTTAAATTAATATGGGGATGTTTTTAAACATAATACAGGCCATCCGTGTCTTGCACCCTTAGAGGTTACATTTCAAATTCGCCTTCTTAGTGCACAGCCTAACCAAAAATCTATAGCAGCGACGGTTTAAAAACAAAAATTTTGTCTACGTAGCCACTCGATTATAGCTCTGCAGATTACCAAGTAAAATCTAATTACATCGTCAAAAAATGTCCGTCTGCATTCAAAAGCTTCACACACAATCTAACATCTGAATAGCGAACAAATTCCCAACACCAACAAAGGTGTAACAAACAGCGGAATTAGCCGGAGGGCCCCTCTATCTGCGTCCATATTTTTAAGTAAATTACAAATAGGCACGGGCCCGCTGTGCCATCGGGTGCCGTGCGTGTTATCGCCAGGGGGATCGCGAATACGTCGCGCACTGTACCTACTAGATACGTTTTTGAAACGCATATACCAAAATAGGCGGTATAAAATAGATACCTATATATATATATATATTTCGCGAATACCAACCAGTTTGGATTTCGGTAGTTTATTTATATCAAGGTATACTAATAAGCAACTTCTACTGTTAACTATGTACCCAAATTTATACACTAAAGTTCATTTCATACTTTCTCTGCCTCTAAATACGGTTTATCGTGATATGAATTGTTTTATTTACAAAGTGGACTTGAAAAATTACCTTGCCAACAAAAAACGAAAATGAATTACGGATTTTGATTAGCAATTATTTAAGAAACAAAATAAAAAACTCACCGTAATAAATCCTCGAAGAGGTAGGCAGAGTCCAAAAGGCAATAAATAAGTTCCATAAGCCACATTCAGCCAAAAATAAAATTCAACACAATTTTATCTTTTTCAAACAGATGATTAAAATTTTGAAAAAGCAGTGACAAGTGGCTCGTCGCCTACATATCAAAAACCCCATTATCCATTCGATACCCCATCTTATTAATATTATAAACGCGAAAGTTTGTATAGATGGATGGATATGTGGATGTTTGTTACTCTTTCACGAATAGAGTACATGGATTTTAATGAAATTTTACAATAGTATAGCTTATACATTAGTATAACACATAAGCTATGTTTCATCGATGTACCACGCGAGCAACGCCGCAGGGAGAAGCCATATAGTTAATAAATTCAACTTTTTACACTGTGGCTGAACTTCAATGGTCTTAGTGTGTACAAGTACCTGTCGGAAACGTATTTTTTCGTCTAGTCTCCCGGCGCATTTCAGGCTTCCAAGCTGACGTTTTCGCCCCATGATAACGTCGTTAGCAGCGTTCTTTGGGCCTCTGAAAACGTGATAGTTTCGACTTGATGGCGTTAATGGGATTTTACGCGCTTTTGTTTTCCGCGCAAGATATTATTTTGTTGTTGGTAAACTTTTGAAGTCACGTAAATTTCTAATAAAAGCAGGACAGTATATTCCGTGTTATACTTTCGTGATTTTGTTCGGAGTAGTGACACCTTATTAGACAATAATGCTAACTAACTAACTAAACTTCACGCCACTTCCCTAGCAGGGTAGGCAGAGAGAACCGAATGCCATATGGCACAATCCTGGGACCTGAGACCGCGTGGGGAGGCGACCATCACCCGAGGACACGAGTGACCAGCGACTCTGACCAGCTCGCTGCCGCTGGCTTCCCTCGGCGCAACTGACCCTTCCTAACACACCTCACTCGCCTCTTTGACATTCAGGATTCTTTTTATACAAGCTCTACGGTTTTTATGACTCCTAACATCACCTTCTGTTAATACACGACCAATCTGGTCGTGGTAGGTAAGCCTAGGCCTTCCGCGGCTCCTATACCCTTCCACTTTCGCATTGTATAATGCTACCCTGCGCTAGTAGTTAGAATCAAATAATCGAACCTACAATTTGACACTGATATGTGTGGATAGCTTATGCAAATACACGCTTAACCATGAGCCAATTTGTCTGGTTCCCCTTTCTAAAGGTTGTGAATATTAAATTACAGAACTAAATGGGATATAAACCTCTATCAAATCTCTCATTTACTTTAATTTTGCTATAAAAGTACAAATTCAATAAGATATTGACGTTTATGTACATACTTGCAATCGCTAGTTGTTGTAATTGGACTATAAATGAATATACTGTGTTCATAAAATTATGATTACACCCAGCTTATTATTTTAATTTTGCAAATATGAACGTTTGATTAAATAAATGATTAGAATTAGTAATGCAAGATGCTGATTAGGACAATATTGTTTAATTTGTTTGCTATTGGACATTTTGTCTAAGACACCCAATAGGTACCAAATGACTTTAACAGATATTTTTAGTATTTTTTAAATGTGGCATTTTTTTCCCCTTTAGCTTAAATACGAGTATAATATGCAGACAAAGTAGCGGACAGAATCTAGCCTATAATTAAGTTTAAGTCAAAATCATGTTACATGAATATACATGACAGATATCAGCCATTAGGCGGCAGTTCGCGAAGACAGACGGTAACCGAGTTACGACAGCCGTCTGCAACGCTAAATGCGTTAAACAACTTAGCGGTATGCCATAGTTGCATTTTGGAAGACGGAATTAGCAATATGCATCGCATGAGAGCAGCGCTTGTTTCGGCGGAAGAGTGCAAACTATTGCGTTTTGCACATACATACATACATACCGGGTGTGACCGTAATTCGCGAAGGGGTAGGCAGAGTTTATTTATAAGTGCTTTTGTGGAGCCTACATGAATAAAGATATTTCTATTTCTATTTAGAGAGAATAAGCTTCTTAAACCATATTTAAGGAAAAACAAAATTCAGTTGCATTAGATGGAAAATTGTGAAAAAGTAGTATCTAACAAATGGTTTACTAGTCGCCTACATAAACACATACCTTATAACTCAATGGAACGATTAATATTTTCACAATTAAAACTCATTAGCCTCAAGGAACTATTACTTTTGTCTATCATCAAATTGTTGCTGCGTTGTCTTCATTGGTAGATCGTCTGCAGATGTACGCGTCGGCTGACTCTCTTTCTTTTTGAAATATATAACGCCTGAAGGTTATTCTTGAAAGGCATAAATTATCCTCAAAAAAAAATATTATACATACAGACAAATTGAGAACCTCCTCCTTTTTTGAAGTCGGTTAAAAAGATATCAACTTTTTGGTTAGGTACTAATAGTTCTTATTATAAGCATTATACGATTTTTCTTCTATCATATTAATTTTCTCTATACAAACTTTTTCTTGTGTTCTATCTGACACATATTTCAAGATATCGTCTATTGATACGTCATTGTTTACATTAGAGATGAGCAACATACCCTTAGTCGTTTTTTAGGAAATGCTAGGCAAGGAACACAATTGATAAATTTTTTTTTAGTCCCAACCCAACATGGTAACTTATTTTATTGGGTTTTATTGATTCAAAAGTAAGAAACTTATGCAGACCAGTTAGTATCATCAAAACTAATCTAAATATTTTACTTATCTGTTTACATTACATATACTTAACTCAATCAAACCCTGACCAATGATTACTTACGTCCGATTAACAACAAATGTTCGTAAGCCGCACACAGACCTCTATCAAAGCTTTATTGCGTTAGACAGCTAAAGATATAATCACGTGTGTAACCAATCAAACGCATCGCGTCCCATTAGACGTATCGGATGCCTGGCCCGTGTGTCAAACGACGCCGACATCCATTTGTTTTACCTTGTCATTCCGAGCGTGCGTGCACTGGGGGCCTAACGTTACCGAAGCGCCGTGACAATGCAATATAGGTTTTACGGGAATAGCTTGGTGGTAACGTAGATACGTAGTATATTTAGCTGGAAAAAAATTCATAAAATATCTAGACAAATCTTTACCAATATTGTACATACGAATCTCACTCAGTCTGTTATGTTTTCACGTCCAAAACATGTTTGGGTGAAATCAAATTTGGTCTGACAAAAGCTTAAACCATATAAGATATGTTTATACTGAATACTGATAGATCAAGCGGAACACACAATACATCACTCCGAATTCTACGCGGACGGAGCAGCGAGCAAACGCTAATATTATTAAGTAAGTATACATGAATACATAAATCTGGACGTTGATGCAATAAGTAAGCATGACACACTTGCAGCGATACATTTTATTACCGCCAACAATGACTGATATGAAATAGTTAATTGTATTTTGTTTTCTAATGCTTAAAAACAATTTATATAATTTATATGTAAATACTACAAAATGTTATATCTTTTGCTTAAAAAAATCTCGCTTTTGTGGAAAGCCTTTATAATTTATACAAAGTCTATTACTACTATTTTATTTTATGCTTTAATATGCAAACACGATTGATTGATCTATGTAGTTAAAGTACCTATTATAGAGTTAATTTTATAAGCAAACACAATCCGTGTGTAAGTCGACACTAAAGTAATTGCTACAAAGCACACAGATTTATTACTTTTCTTTCGCACACGCGAGCCATGTACAACCATGTATACATAACTTACAGCACCTGTGTTAAACTAATAACTAACCTTTGGATGAAAAATATCACTTTTATACTGTAAGGAAATACGAAAATTTTTAACATCCTTTTTTTTCTTGAGCTACCCATTTCACGGAAATAAATTTCTTTAAATGTCATCACTATCCAAAAAGAAAATATAAGGATCCGTTCTTTTATTTTATTAGATTTAATTACACGAAACCCCGTTTAAGTGTCCCAGTAAAGCAGGGCTTTATCTCTCCCACACAATGACTGCATAAAGCCCGCTGTGCATTATAGACTGAATCCATGAATTCCGTATTTACTTAATTTATTTTTAATGGTAGAAGGAATGATCGAACGGAGGCGCGGTCAATCAAATAATGTCTGTTTTGGTATTTTGTATTCTCTTTCATGATTGCGTGAAGACAGGTCACCCCTCACCCCAAGCTATTGATATGTCATTAATTGAAGTTTTTGAATTATCAGTATTGATATTGATATGGTATTCAGAAATGCCGGTAAAAATTATCCGTACCAGGAGACTTTTTAATCCTGAGTTTTAAAAATTTTAGCGAAATGTCAGTAATCTTAATAATCGAGTTCTCATATTTAGATAATTTACGTATGCAAAATATAAAACTATGCAATATTTAATGAAGTAATTGGCCGAAGGACATTTTATTCCATTAATATCTTTTCACAATAGTAAATCCACAAGATATTAGGGCCCTTTATACACGACTTACCATACCAATGAAAACTTATTCAAACCAATAAGGCACTTACGATTAGTCGCAATCGCAGTCCCACGTCTAATCGCACGTGCGCGTCGCACGCTGCACTCAATTTTTCTCTGTCCCTCCGGCACTTGACTCCTGCCAGAGGGCTCTTTACTTTGAAAACAGCCGTAGGGGAGTGCTGATTAATAAAGAAAATAAAAAATTCGCGGCCCCCGCGTATGATTGAAAGGAGTCACGTTTTCGTTTGCGGCAACGGATCGGGAATTCTGATTTGCCCCGAGCGGAGTGAAATTTGATGATGTACGTAACGGGGGAGCTTTTTTGGCGTTAAGTTGATTTAATCCGTTGTTTTGTAATACGAATGTAACTCGATATGGGAATATAAGGTTACGTTTGGCTTAATAACATTGTCTATTGTAGAATAAAAAAACATATAATGATTAGTAATTCTATATTTTTTATGCAAGAATGCATTAGCCTGCATCATGCCGTATGGATGGTATGTCATAACGTGTGAGAGTCCTAGGACCCTTTGGACCTGGAAGACCCCTCTCAGACTAAGGTGGAGTGTTAAAGTAAGTATACCCACAGTAACCACCCTTAATCGACCGAGTGATACTGTAAGGTTCGTAACAAAAGGCACACCACAAAATCAAGGGTGAATGTCTACCATGATTGGCGAACTCCACTTGCTCTTCCTTGTCCACAAGGAAGGTGACAGGGAGGGACAAATGTACAACCATTTCTATTCGAAAAATTTATGTCAATAATATGTTATGAAAAACCACACACTCATTATACTTCCTGATTTATACCTAAAGTATAAACAGCGGAAAATTTTATAAAGTTTCAACTGCGCGTCTGAATAATGAATAATATAATAATAACATACAATTCAAAATTGCTGGTTATTTTGTATGCTGGCTTCTATTTATAAAGGTGTAGGCAGAAATTTCCCAACCATAGACTTACCTGTTGTGTACGAGTATTACAGAGCACCAGCTGTATCATTTCCCGTGACTTTACGCCACTTTTATTGTATTCGAACGGTTCGCACAAAGAGTTAATTGCCCAATAGACCGCGCTACGTCGCAATTAAAAATGCTTTAGTCAGCTGTAAAGACCAAATGGCTTGTAAATAGCTCGAGGTGAATCTGCCTTGCACTTTCTTAGCCAGCTTTACGGAGCGTGCTGCTTTAAGCACCCACGTTTTATGGTACAATTAAACGTTTGTGTTAAACTAATTTCCGTGGAATCGGTGAGCTACATATACGGAACTACTTTTATTTCAGCCATTTTAAATGCAAAACACGTGCTTATCTAAATATATACTTGAGAAACTTTATGGAAGTTTTTATGTTTGAGTTAAGCACTCTAGACATTAATTTATTTTTGGCTAAACCAAATGAGGTAAAATGTTACATGGCTTTGAATTTCTAAATAAAAAACATTGCAGACTATCGATAATAAGATCGATGTAAATAATACCATCGACAATAGTGACAAAACAGGCACGTCAGTCAGACAAGTCATAATGTCACCACACAATCTCGATTCAGCTTATACGTGCCAGTCACTTGTCCCGTTTAATCTGACAAGCCGCTATCTCGTCGCCAACAGCTTGAAGCGGCGAACGTCATTAGCCGCTGAAAGTGCCTACAATTACAGTTGTAATCAGCTCAAGCCATAAATTACTAAACACGTACTTGTACGTTGCAGGCTGCGTTCTACCGTGGGGCGTTGCCATGGCGACCACTCAACCCCTGGAGTGCACCCTTGTTATTAATACCCGTAATAATTAAACTTGATTGCATTTCTCACCAGGTGTTGGATGACGAGTTGTCGAAGAGGCGGTAGTTGTAAGTTTAATAAGGCGTGGGATCGCCTAATCCGCACGAAACGAGGGTACCTACATTCAGCTGTGCTGGGTCTGACATCTTCTCTAATGACTATTTAAATCAAGGAAGGAAACAGGTCACAGGGTTTGACGTTTGTAACTAAAGCACGTTTTTGCTAGCTATGTTGTCATAGCAACGTTAGTAAACGAATGCTATATTTATATAATACGGAAAAAACATCTTTTACGAATACCTAGTACCTTGATATTGGAAATTAAATCGAACAAAACTGGTTCGGCTCTTTAAGAAAATACCAATATATATTTTTTTATACAAATTATAATTAACATATTATGTATACTATTAAAGAATACATCTAACCCAGCCTATTGTCCAATGTTGGTCTGGGTTTTAAAAATGATGTGCCAACTGTGGTTCTTGTCTAGCATGTCGTCAAAGGCGACTAATATCGGGTTTTAGGTATGTTTTTGTGTAGGCGACAAGCTAGTCACTTGTCACTACTTTTTATATTTTTCCATCTAACCCAGCCTAGTTTTATTTTGGGCAAAATGCGGTGAAAGACTTTGACTCTACCTACCCCTTCGGGGATTATGGGCGTAGTGTTGTGTATGTATGTATGTATATACATCAAAGTCCTGATCTGAGCTATACAGACCATTTCCACTGCGGAAAGTGTTTTCTAATTATATTATTTAAATATAAACTATGCTCACACGTGTTCGTTAGTCTATAATAGTCCCCTCAATTTATAAACTATTTCTGCATCAACATACTAACACTAAGTGTGAACGACGTTTCGTGCACCCTAAAGTACTTGTAGGTACCGCCTATGCACTTGCCTATGTAGGTACTACGTTATATAGACCTAGATAGTTAAATCAGCTCTTTTCATTGCCGTAAAACGTAGCGGTTTATCGTTAAGGAAGTAATAAAAAACAAATATTATCTAGCTATAATGAAAGTTAAATAAAATAGTAAAAGTTAATTTAAAGAAAAAAGATCGCTGTTATTTTTTAACTCCCTGTGTAAATACCTCTGTTATATTAGCATGTTATTAGTTTGTTTTTATCAACAAAGTTTATAAAAATAACGCTACATCAAATCACCCCAATATCAAAGTTTTTAACCGAGAAGACAATGGCATAGTATAGTTTATAAAACAGTAAACTAATAGTTTAATAACTCTCCTACGCGCATAGGAAATTTTTTGTGAGTATTGCAATAAATACTAATAAAAAAAATTTTACAGTTTCAATTTCAAATGAAACCATTGGAAAAGACGTCATATAAAATTTTATCCAAAATACCTGTAACATCACAGTCTTGTGTAAATATATTTTAATGTTTCAGAATGTCTACGTTGATAATTTCTCATACATTTGAAAATAAATTTAGCTCTTACGTGCAGTAATATTTATTTTTATAGGTTTTACTGTAATACAAATATTAAGTACGGCTTTTCGGAAATAGAGAAGTTTCTGCTTAATTAAGCATTAGTAAGAAAATTACTTAACGGTAATAAATACTAATAGTTTTAAATAATACGATACGATGAGCGACCACTAATACTATCAGCCCCGCACAAATTACTTGCCGTTATTTATTGCACTATGCCTCTGAGCCAGTTTTAGTATAATTATAGATAAACGATCAATCTCGTAAGTGGTGTGTCAATTAAAACAAACATGAAAAATGTAAATTACTTTAATAATGCTGACTGGTTTATGTTACCTACAAAATTATAGATTCGACACTGTATAGGAATCTTGGTTACAAAGTTTTAGAATCGTAAAGGTGTAAATTTCAATCAAACATGTTATTGGTTCGTTTTCGAATACTAATCGTCTATTCCGAATAAATATAAAAATCAATGATAAAATTGTATAAGGATATCAAACATTTAAAACTATGTACAAAAGAAAATTCGAATAGGAAATTATACTATATCACAGTCACTAGAAAAGATGAAACCTATTAGCCTACATTATATGGCAGTCTATTGAAAACACATTCACAAGAGCTAACACCTCCACAAACCGACAATTACAACGCCACATAGCCCACCATCATCATTTGAAATTTATAGCTCGATGCTTTGATAAAATTATAGTATTTACAAAAGATTCTCCACAAAACTAATTTGGTGAAATCATAGCGGAATTTTATAAAATCACAACCTTAGTCAAAGTATATTTTATAGCACAAAAAAAAAATAACTAAAATAAATGTAGAAATATCATGATTGATTTCAATTTTAATTTCATGGTATTATGTCTTAGCTTGAATAATTTAGTAAATATATCACGGTTAGTGAATTAAGGATTACTCATTTTTTTAAGATGAGTCGGTGGCGTTGCAAAAGTCATCCATCCGAAATCGTAATATCCAAAATATGCATAAACATTTTTAACAATATGTACAATTTACTAATTAGTATTGCTTGGATTACGTACTAATGATATTCGTTTACATGATCTGATATAAAAAGAAAACAAATTAACTTCGATACGTGTGACCTGAACAACCTGACGCTCCGGAATGACTCGCGAATGCATGCATTTCTCGATAAGGCGATTCTCTGTGGACAAGATTTTCGATTTTATCAAAAGCCTCATATGAAACATTGTTGCAAGATATTTGTCTTATTACATAAAAATTAACATAAAAAACAAGTCTTAAACCCTTTTCTCACACTTTATACAAGGTCATGAAAATAATGCTTACCAGCCTACTATGCATTTTTACAACTCAAGGTTACCTACCTATAAATGGTAAACATTCACAGGACCGTCCAATTATTCAAAATTATGTTTACTAATCCAATTTAAAAAACTAACATTGTAGTATGGATGTTTCAAGCTAATGGTATCTTCTCCATTACGATCTCGACAACTTACCTTTCATACGGTGGAGGCGGAAGGATGTCACACAAATTCATCCTGCAATTCTGGTCGCTCCTCCCGCTCGAATGTCTTGTGTCTTGCGTTCCTTGTCTAAAACTATTCTCTCTTCCCATCCAATGCCACTGAGGATAATCGTACTCCACTTCAGCCATCGCCCATTCTTTATTAGCGTCATGATGGCTCGAAGACCGTGAATGGTTAGTCTTACATGAGGGGCAGTCCTCTATAGACATGTCTTGGATTTCTTCAACCTCATTCCCACATTTCGTCATTTCACTATAGTCTTTTGTGAGTGTCGAACTGCTGCTTCTGCAGCAAGTAGAGCATTCTTCGTTGGAGTATTGGTTGCTTTCGCCGTAAGACCTAACCATACTATTGTCGTAAGAGCCTGGGCTTACAGCACATTTCATACAAGAATCTTCCGCATCAGTATGTTCCTGCAACTAAGACATTTACACTATAATACAAACACCAAAAATAAAATGCGGCAAGAGTTAACAAAAGACATCGAAAATTGTTAGAACCATTAATCAAACCACATGACTGACACAAATATGTGCTTAGTTAGTAAACTCATTTGATAGCGTTTTGTGGTAGATCGATCAGATGTTATAGATAATGTCAAATTGAAAAATGATATGAGGAGTAATAAACAATAAATTAAAATCAAGTGTTTGGTACTAACGACCACAGCTTTAATAATTGAAACAAATTGCATATTTAAACCTTTTAACTATTGCCGTATTAAACGTATCAGGTGCCTACCTGATAATTAAGCTCAGTATAAATAGCGCTTGAGGCGTAAGGTTCTGGGGCGATTCTTCTATGATCCTCCTGAGGCATAGCATTCATGCTGCTTGCATGTTGAGGGAGTGTGTATTCTGCTTCCATTGCCATTGTTCCAATTGAGTGACCACCTAAAAAATTTCACGATTGTAGAAATTAAGACAGCAAGTAGAACAAAAAATAGATAGATAAATCAATTATTATAAATAAAATCTTTACACTCGTATCTAATATCAACAATATACTATGTTTCAACTATAAGTCTCAAGTTTATTACTTAAGTAGAGGTGAAAAACGTATGTAATATTTTACTTACCATGTAAAAGGCTTTGATGACAATTCAAAATTTCTATTCTAGGCTCACTCGAACCCTCAAACATAGGTCGTTCTCGAAGCCACACCGCCTCTTTACCAAGCAAACACTGCTGAGCGTTTGCAATAGCTGTACCTACAAATAAAAAAACGAGTAAATAAAAGTCTGCAAACTCGAATACAATTTCATTCTTTCGAATGAGGCTATATTGAAACTTACTGGTAGTATTCTGACTTTTCCTTTGCTTGGAATTGCGACGCCTAATAAAAACAATAACTCCAGCGCCGACCAGCACTAGAATCAATAAAGTCACGCACAACGCCAGGAGCCAAGTTTCTTGGAACATTGTCAATATTGCTTTGTCTCTGGCCGGTTCCGTTCTGCAATAATTTCCACTTTTTAGAATACAGTTGGTTTTTTAATCAAATGAAAATACAGTTGAACCATAAATAGACGCGTCCGTAATCTATTTAAGGAATGGTTTGCTTTTACTGAGTAAAATTACTACATTTAAATTAAAATCCCAACACATAAATATTATCGCGAACTTGTTCAGAAGGGTTATTAAAGCGTTTTGAAAACTATTACTGAAATGTCCAATAGTTCATTTTACGTATACTAATATATTAATATTCTGATACTTACTGAACGTAATGTCTCTGAGATAGCGTTGGGACCATGTGTATTTGCGCAGGAAGGCTGAATGGTCCGTGTCCTCGCTTCGTGACAGCCGCTGCGCGCGCGCTGTATCTACCGCCAGCTCGCAAGGAACTAGCGGCGGCCGCCCGAGTTCGTGCTCCCAAAGACATCTGACCTACCACTCGACCACCGTTACCTCCGCCAACCCTCACTTCGATCTTCAAAAATAAAAAATATTAAAGTCTAGCTTCCGACCAAAAATTTAAACACGTTGACGTTGATAATATAATTTTTGACATGGACTTGAACATATAAATACGACTGTTGAATATACTAAAAAAGCGACATTGAAGTTAATCCACCTACCTAGTGTGATCTTATCTTTTTAAACCATATTTTATATTACCGTCCCAAATTCAATAATATTTTAAGAATATATGGAATAAATACTTCAATAATTGAGTTTACTGAACTAGGATCGTTTATATATAATTATATGTGGTAACTTGTTCTTAAGACAAGCGCGCAAGGTGTAATTATACCATTTTTCCGCGCCACGCTATTTGTATCGTTAAGCAATTTTCAAACCGAACGAAAAACAAATCGTTCAACTTCGCAGAAGTAAATTTAACTTGGCAAACTTAAATGGATTTCGGATAGACGAAAAAGTACTAACCAAGTATCCAGAAAGTTCACCGTTCCAAGTGTGTACGGGCGGCGGATCCCAGCGAATCCACGCTGACGTCGCATTAATCACTCCGGCTGAAATGCTCTGTGGTGGCGCCGATGGAACTAAAATGCACCCCGTAAGCATTAACTATAGGATAGCTGTACAAGATACGTGCAGTATAATATATGGGCTATATATGTATGTACTTTTGTTACTTTGGCACTTTAAAGACGAAAGGAAAATGTTTGATCCAATTGGTGATCCAATTAGTACCAGGATAGCTTATCATGATTTTGTCTTTTTTGAAATTATATGAGAAATTACATTTATATTGAAATCAATCGAAAAATTATAGACATATATATCATCATCTTCCTAGCGTTATGTCCCTTGCTTAGACGGGGTCCGCTTAGACCGTGATCCAGGATTTAGCGAGTCTGATAATTACATTGAAGCGACTGCCGATCTGACCTTCGTAACCCTAAGATAGGAAAACCAGACAATTTTTGGATCATGGTTACAAATCCAAAGTTGTTTGAATTTGCAGGTTTCATCGCGATGTTTTCCCTCACCGTCGAGCTAGTGATGTAGATACGTACATAGATTTGAAAAATCCAGAGGTACGTGACCGGAATTGAACCCGCACTCCTCGGTTAAGAGGCGCGTGTCTTTAACATTGAGCTACCATCGCTCTTATATGATAAACCTATGTTAAATATTATTACAAACATTTTCATTATTACATATTTTTGAATGGAACAGAAAATATTTTAATAATAACTTATGCGAGGCCCTCACCTTCTTCATCGGTAAATCCTGTTTTCAAATTAGAAGGCTTCCCTAACAACAATTTGTAAAACGGCATCAAAAACACATCATACTGAGCATAAGGCATTAAGCCAGTCAAAACGTGACTAGACGATCCACTGTTATGAACAGTTGTCATGGAAAAGTTTTCGAATTTACTAAACTCTTCTAAACTATCAATTAAAGTTATGTTAGTGGCCTGTGAACTTTGAGCTTCTAATGCGTATTGTCGATTAAGAGAGGAGCCATTGAACCATATTTTGACACCTTCTAAATATTCGTTGTAATCAGTCAGTACCTGAAAACCAAATGAACATTGAACACTTCGCAAGTATATATCGAACACAAACATCGACTAATTTCAAAGTTGCTTACATCCCAAACAACTTTTAAAGTAGTTGCAGACGTTCCTTCAACTCGTCTTAATGCTAAAACATCTTGCTGCAAATATTTGCGCGCTTGTATAAGCTCGTATTGCGTCATGGGTGGATGGTTTTGCGGTTTACCCAATTCTGGATAAGGGGAGGACGACTCTGTATTTCCTTTGAAAGAGTTGGCTTCTCTTCGTAAAACCTTAAATATAAAATCCATCATTAGTAATTCTTCCAATTATACTTTAAAGTTTTTAAATGTGTTGATATTTACTTGTAAAGTAGCTGTATGGAAAGCACTCCCTGCCGCACTAACAGCAACGCAAGTAAGTCTTCCAGCATGTTGAGTGACAACTCGATCCAAGTACAAGGAACTAGTACCGTGTGTAGATTTAGGGAAGACCAATTCCTGGTAAACAAAATTCACAATATAAAATGTCATCAATCTCATCGTCCATGAAGATAAAGGTTTAAATTTTGGTAATCATACCTGAGATCCTTCCATAGTCCAAAAAACAATGGGCTTTGGCGAACCATCTGCTTCACAAGGAAAAGATACTGCCTCACCTTCCCAAGCAGTTTGATCAGAAGGCACTCTTGTGAAATGGGGTAGAGCTAAGAAACAATTAAACGTAACATTAACAAGTAAAAAATTATTGTAGTCATGAAATTTTACTATAAAATGAATGTTATCCTTACAGTGAACAGTAAGTGTGGCAGACGCCACGCTGTTTCCAGCAGCAGTTTCAGCCTTACAACTATAAACGCCCGCATCCAAGGCAGTAACTCTGTCTATCCGCAGGGAACCTCTACGAATGATGGCGTAAGGCGATAAAGATCCATTGTCTCGCGTCCATATTACTGAAACGTCGGATTCTGGAGACGCCTACAACATGTTTACATCAGAAAATATGATTCATATAAGTGGTTTTGCAAAATAACAACTTAAGCATGATTCATAAATACTCGCACGTGTACGTAGTTATTCATGCCCGACTAGTAGGCAATTTTTGATAGTTCTAAATTTATATGGACCAATACATGACACTCATCGAAGCAATGAATAATAAAGCGAAAACAGTCTAGCTGTAGTACGACTACCTTTCAACGGTTTGAAAATGATATTTGAATAAATAATAGGTATGTATAAAAGTTATGATAATGTTATGTTTGAAAAATGCGCACCACATTGCGCTCCCTATAATCGTAGCCGCGTAAATGTTCTAAAACAATAAGTAGAAACCAAAACAAACTTCCACGCTAAGTCTTTTTTTAAACCGTTTTACTTAAGTATCTTTCAGAAAACACCGTCGAAGACAATTATAATTCCATTAATTTTCTACTGAACACGTGTTTCATCAAGAAACTGTTATTAAATTATCGTAGTACGCCGGTTTCAACAGCAATTACTGTTATATTAATAAACGCATTAACACTTTTTTCTGATGCTCAACAAAGTCTCGACTTACTTGACAGTGAAACTCGATGTTCTGGCCTATTAACGCAGTTATGTTATTAGGTTTCACTAGAAAATGTGGTCTGCGTAACACGAGTAGTGTGGCAGGACGTGATTGCCTTTCCCCGGCCACGTTGGAAGCAACGCATCTATACACGCCGCTGTCAGTCGGAAGACTTTCGAGAATTTTTAAATTCCCTCCGTCTACTACGGATATCCTGCAATAAAATTTCTAATTGAAACAATATCTTCGTGTGCCGAACAAAAGCAGCATCTGCATTTAAATCGCCGATTAATTGAAAATGGTGCTATTGAATCGCTATCACTGAGCTTTGGTTCTAGGTAAAGTGCTTTTTTGATCACGGTAGGCGTTATTGAACGGAATATCAGATTCAAATTGTATTTTGAATCAATTTAATATACAACGTATTTAAATTTAACAAATAATAATTTTAAAGGCATTTAAATAATGTGTAAATTGCTTTCAGATTGTTCAATGCGAGAGCAAACAAGTACAGGCTTGTGAAATCACGTATATGATTGTGTTTCACCATCTCAAACAATGACACAACGTACCTCTTGCAGGCTCTTTGTGCACAAAAGGAAATCTTTATTTTAGCATGTGATAATGATGTTTGGGTTGTCAGTATATGGACAGTGTTAATTCCTTGTTATTAGTATTTGCCTTAAACGTATATTTGCTGTGAGTTGATCAATAAAGATACCTTAAAAAAAACTTAACTGCCTTGATTGATTTTTGTTACTTTGCATTGATATGTGATGGAAAAAAATATATATTTAGTATTTGTCCATCATAGATCGTATCGATTTAACAAATGAGCTTTTAGAGATTAGAGGTCTATCTTTACTAAATCAAAGAATTGATCTCATTATGAATAATCAAAATTTCTGTATTTTTTTTTTCTCACAAAGTTATAAAATGAACAACATTATAAGCGTACATTAAAGCTCGGTCGGGTGCTTTGTATGGGTTCGCGTGCCCGCATAAAAAAATAGTATGAGAGAGTCGTGTGAAAACCCGTCGCACGCGCCTGCGCTGGTTAGCGGCGCTCATTACTACTTTTTTTTTTACAGGGCAAGCGTGCTGATCGCGCCCATTTTAGCATACATAAATATGTACTTACAAGCATGTACAGACTAATATGGGACACATATGTACTGAATATGTATTTAATGTTATATTTGTTCCGTGTTGGTCTGGGACTCAAAAAGAACGCCTCTTTAATGTCGTAAAAGACGATTAAGTGTTTTTAAGGCGACAAAATAGCCACCAATAATTACTTACGAGTATATCACAATTTCCAATGGTTGGAAGATCAATTTTATTTTCGGCTCAATGGTTTTTTTCGGTTTAAGCAACTTTTTCCTCTTTAACTATGCCTACTTCTGCGTGGATTGCTGGTGACATTTAACATTACACCTAATGGTATGATATGTTATATTCAGTGTCTTACCTTCCATTAACTTCTACATCTAGACTATGACCATCCTTCGTCCAATGAACACCAGGATCCGGTACCCCTCTCGGAGCTGCACACTCCAGCAGAGCTGGCTCACCACTCGCCACCTTTATATCCCGAGGTTCGATCCTGAACTCGTCTCGTAAAACTAAAACGGTATTAAAACAGTTAACGCCTAATAATAAAGTTGACTCTTTCAACAAGTGCCATAATAGTAAATGTTATAACGTTTAAGATCATTAATATTTCAAGTTAATCTGATACAGAAGTCACTGTTTTTGGTAACAAAAGGACAATGTCTTTGTGTTAGCAATGAAAAGTCTTAAAAGATAAAACAAGACCGTATGCTTGCTAATTTTTGAGCTATAACCTGCATGTTGTTTTAAAAATATTATTTAATATACATATTAAACGAATCCAAAGGAATCTTGCATATCTTGAGTACATTATTTACCAGGGCTATATTAATTAAAGTAAAGCACTAAAAATCGTGAACAATTTTGTTAACATGATACAAATTAACAACCCAGTAATTTTGCTGTCACTCGGCTAAATGCACGCAATCGATCACTTCTGACTGTTTCCTTTATATAGATTAAATTACATACTCTAAGTAACAGCGTTTTGCATCATAGTAGCACTTATTCATCATCTTCTATCGTAATGCCCTGATTCTAGTCATGATTCGTTTGGACATAATTCTAGACTTAGTAAGTATAGCTATGACATGAAGCCGACTGACCACATGACCTTCATCGATGGCTCTGTAAATACTCCCATAATGGGCCATTGATTCTAAAGCATTAATTTAAAAATACATAAGATCAGCTTTAAGAGTGCTCCATAATATGTTAGTCATAGAATAACCCTGCTATTAATAGAGTAATACCGTTGCTCAAAATTCCCTATGGAACGGCGAGCCATAATCCATAACACACGTATGGCTGGGTAGTAAATAATGCACTTACCGGCTATAGTGAGCGTGGCGTTCTTGCTAACCGCTTCCCCCGCGGAGTTGCGCGCGACACACCAGTATACACCCTCGTCACTCTCCTTTTTACCACGCATAACCCTACAATGTAGAAAATATTAGTCACACCGTAATATGTTACGGATGATATGATAGATAGACAGATAGAGTAGGAAACGAAATAATTGGTCTCGGATGAGGGATCGGACGTTATTGCGCTAAGAGTTATGCGTAATCTAGAAGCTGATTGCACCAGATCTTAGAATTAGCTCAAATTGCACCCTCACCTATCATAATAATGGTAAATATATATATTTTATTTAAAAATCTCTTTTCCTTGAGCTTCGAACGGACCTTTAAGACTTTTTTATTGATTTGATAATTTTACATTCCGAAATCGTATATACACATAAAAGACGTTATGTAGTTCATGAGATAGACCTATGTCGATGATCCCATGAACTACTCCTATGAGTAGTCATTTAAATAAAATATTAAATAAATATCAGACTACATCACATACATTGATCTGCCTCCTAGGTAAGTAGCTTATGCACTTGTGTTACGGATATCAGAAACAACAGTGGTATACAAATATATACTTAAATACCAATATTTAACACAAATAATGTTAATATCAGAGACAAGTATTCATCACACGAATGTTTGTTCTTGGATGGGGAGCGAACTCTTGGCGCATAGGGCAGGGCAAATGCGCCATCGAGCTAGTTATAATTTATCAAACAAGGTTACACACTTAATTTGGCATTTGGCTGGTCCTTATTCTGATCATTAATCGGACTAATAAGAATCTTCCTTACTAATTTACGTTACTGATATAAATTACAAGTAATTAAATTCTATGTAAATTAATCATGTAAAATTATATGTATTACTAGCTGACCCGGCGCACTTAGTAACCCCCCGTTCTCGGATTTTCAATACCCTTTTTTTTTTAATTTACCGCGCAACTTTTTTTATTTTTATCTTTCATAAGAACCTTCACTTGACAATAACAAACACAACTAAAAAAGAATTAACGAAATCGGTAAAGCCGTTCTCAAGTTATAGCTTTGGGGTGGACCACCCTCAACATTTAGGGGTATGAAAAATAGATTTTTCCCAATTTTCAGACCTACCCGATAAGCACACAAAATTTTATCAAAATCGGTACAGCCATTTCGGAGGAGTTGGGGATCAAACACTGCGACACGAGAATTTTATATATTAGAAAGAATAAGATAAAGCACTATGTTACATGAACATCCCCGAAAATGTTGACTATACAGACAAACCCACCTGATGCCAACTTAATGTGTAAACTTAACCATGCTTTAAAGTTGCTAATTAAAAGCAGCGCCGTTAAAGTTTTAACGACATAATGGCTTTTGGGTACAAATAACACGTACAATGCTATCGACTGTCGTTTTATTATTTAACTTGTAGGTTTAAGTGCAAAAACGTGTAATGAATGTAAGATTTACGGGTTATCTTTGAAGGGTATCGTCCTATCAGATTGAGGGTAATCGAATTTATGTCTTTTTGATACATGCAACATCGGATTACATATCTATGTAATCCGACGGGTAAAGGTGGTCCTGGTGATCCTTTGAATAAAGGTGGTCCGTTGTTTTAAGTTTTATTTTTACCACAAGTTGACTTGACTTTAACATTAAGTTCCTATCTCATTCAATGTTCTATATTGTCGTATACTATATGTACAGATTCAGTTAACATACACACAAGTTTTATTTTATCCTGTAGTTGTTCAGATGTGCCTTAGTATTAGTTATTAAATTATTATCTTATTAACGAAAATCCTTTTAGCAACATATATTTTAAAGAGTTCTAAGCTTTTTACGTGTATTTTTATATTGCCTGTGGATATTAAAACAAAATCTTCTTTATTTACCTCCAAATTATATTCTAATCACCTATCCGTTTCCACATCATGACTAAGGTTACTTAATTTTTACGATCAGCCGCCGAAATAATAAATAATAATAATAATAAATTCAGACTACATCACATACATTGATCTGACTCCGTGGTAAGTAGCTTAAGCACTTGTGTTACAGATATCAGAAACAACAGTGGTATTACAAATATATACTTAAATACTAAATATTAACATCCAGACACAGAACAAACACAAGTATTCATCACACGAATATTTGTCCTGGGTGAGGATCGAATCCACAACTCTTGGCGCATGGTGCAGGATCACTACCGAATGCGCCATCGAGCTAGTCCATGCCACCGCATTCATCACATCTGTGTAATGTGTATGCAATTTCATATTGCGCCGGCTTTTTACGGCTTCTCAAATATGTCATGTTTCAATTTGAGTAAATGCTTATCTTCCTCTTATCTCAATTTAAATGATGATGGGGGCGTGTCCAACTTTGTTTGACGAAGATCAAGCAGATGGTCGAGAAAAACGACTTTTAAATTGTCTCTAAGAAATGGGAGCATTGATTGTCTACGCCTCTTATTTCTTTAAGACTTTTTTTACATACAGACTGCTAACTGTCACTCCTAATTTCAATTTGTACATTTAAATTGATCCGTCTTAGCTTGAAAATTGATTAGTCTTATTATTTTATCAAAAATATATTTGAATAAATTGCACGGTATTTATACATCCAGGCTGGGAGGATTCCAAATTCACCGACCGCACCCATTTTGATGCTCACTGCATGTTGAGCATTTAAATTATTTGCAGCATACAAATAGCAAGTATTTAAGTACATAAATGCATTTTCCAAAATCTATCGCTTCAACATGTATGTAGTATATAGGTGGTTAACAACTAGTCTATATAAGCCGTCTAATGTCATAGTATGCCCATAATAATTTCCAATCGATTAGGAATTTAATTTTATCAATTTTTTTTTACAATTTTCCATCTAGCCCTGCCCAGTTTTCTTTTGGTTGAACATAGCTAATTGGGATAGCTGCCCCTTTTGCTACCCCTTAAGGGATTCCGAGCATGATGATATGTATGCTATGCATGTCTATGAACTTTTAAAACTAATAATTAATTTTAACGATTTAATTAGTCTAAAGTAAATGGTCTCATATCCTTACAGCCTTATTTCTAGACAAACCTAAGAAACAGCAGTCCATCTTCAAGCAGCACTCTATGAGGGTTATCCGTTGGAGCGAGCGGAGCCCCATCCTTGTACCAGTGGATGGTCGGCTTAGGCTTGCCTTCCGACACACACCGCAGGGTAGCAGGTTCACTTCTCCCCACTATTGTGTCCACAGGGTGTTCTTTGATACGCGGCGCACGACTTTGGGCTAACACAAAAAAGTTCATTGACAATAGCTCGTTAGCTCGTTAGAAAAAGTATTTGAACAACAAACAGACGGGGAAGTTTTTCGATTAACAAAAACGGTCCCCTTGTTTATTTAGTCAATAATATAAACATGAGGAACATAAACGGGACTAAGGATACACATTATGGAAACATAACAACAGTTTATTAAACAAAAAAGGAATTAAATTAAAGAGAAAGTAATATTTTTAATTAAAAGCAAATATATAGTGTACATTTATTTTTAATACGTAATATATAAAACATTAAAGACAATAATTCGTAATTTTTGTAACGGGAGCCGTAGAATGTTAAGTATAAAAAATCAAAGCACTGTTAAATAGGCTAAATCAGAAAAAAGAACTTAAAAGACGTTAGGCAACAACTTCACAATTTATTCAAAGCATTAAAATAGTTATCTAAAAATCGCATACGTATGCCTTACTCCATTTTAAATTAATGATATATTGACATCAACCAATAACAAAACTTTTTATAATAATTGAACATTTAGGAAGTAATTTAGCCACTAAAAAGAAATAAAAATGCGCTTCACTATCATAAACTAAATACAATTACATCAAACGCATCTAATCTCTAATCACAGACATAATGTATAAACCGGTAGCGCTGTTTTGTAAACGATATCTTGTAAACATCAGTGTAGTTATCTTGAAAATAATTTTCTATCTAAGTAATATCTCGTAATGTGAAATAAAACCAAAAATAACCTGCCGATTCGGAAACACGATGCAAAAAAAAAAAAAAAACAGCGAAACTTTTTTCACTTACCTCTGGTCGGACACGAAAAACTGAACAAAAGATGCAAAAGCACAACACACTTGAACTGGTTCCATGCACGTTTATCTGTTTTAATCGACCCGGCGACCATAATGACACTAATCAGTCCTCACTTTCATCTCACACCACATTTCAACACTAGCAAAAAACACTAGAAAACTAGCAACGACGAAGTTGTATGCGGACTTCCGTGCAAAGATTTCGTAACATCGCGATGTGTTAGATCGCGGGGCGACACAACCTCCTCCCGAGATGTCCTTGGGCTTACTGACCCCCCCACTCTAGTTGTCATTTCGCGCCGACTCCGTAGAGCGAAGCTTTGCCGGAGTGTTGTCCAAAGCTCGATGATGATTTAGTGCACGTGGTCAGTTTTTGTATGGATCTCCGTGATAAATGTGACGCGTTCGATCATAAATCTACAACAATATGCATTTTAAAAATGTAAAAAGTTATATTGCGAAAAGGTTTATTCTCTGAACGAAATCTATTTGCAGTTTGAATATTTTATTGAGTTCGCTTATCGGAAGTTTAATTTTGACAATGTATCCGTGCATTTTATCGCAAATTTTTTTTTACGTCTTGATATAAAATGTAAGGATAAAGCCGTATTCTACTCATCGCTATAAATAAATTGTTTTAAAGTAAACAAGAAATAATTTTGGCATTAAAAGGCTAATAAAGCCCATTATTTAATACACAACATTTTTGTTTAATAATGGTAAAGACTTTTTTTATTAAATATTGAGTATTGTTTAATAAAAAAAGTCTATAATAATAATCTTCTACAATGCCGATTTATTTTTGATAAACCTACCTACCTAGGTTGGTCAATAAATCTGTATTGCGTATGAAAAACTATTAAGTATTGAAGATAAAAATAGACCGTGAATTGTTACAAAAACAATAACCACTTAACAAGCTCAGACTAAAAACAATTACGATGATAAAATTAGTAATTTGAACGACGATGACCTTTGAACTTCGCTCAACCGAACCAAAGATAATTGAATGGCTCTGTATTCTTAGTTGGCCTTATCCCGAAACAAGCTGAATAGAAACTATGGTTAATGAATATTTTAGTAGAATGGAGTTAATGAAGGAAACCTCCTTTGTCCCGGGCTGATAGTTTGATTACATAGGGCTTGACGTGGCGAGGGAATCGCTGCGGATATAAAATTCATCTAGATAGGCGTCATTAAAGTATGGCGATTACAAAATATGACTAGTTTTAGAAGTATCTCAAAACATAATTTCATACAAAAATTAACGTATTGTTAATATTGTTATTTAATGAACAGACTAGAGCACTTGTATGGCATTCCTAACAATATATAAGTACTTTAATATTATAAGTATGAAGGTTATTTTATTATATTGACTGTTGAATCTTCATGCCTAAATGCCTTATTCGATTATAATGTCTAGCAAGTATAAGGGTTGAACACTACGCCTTGGATACATTATCATGCTATCGAGAAAACTGTTACTTGATTTTTGCCACAAATTCGTTTTATTCAGTCGTACATGTGTGATTTAAGCACAATCATACAAGTTGATGGTTTTATCTTGACAGTTTGCTACTTGGTTTTATTCATCATTGCGCCAACCTCATAAAATTGCATAGATCGTTTACGCAGATCCATTTATTTCAATTGAACGATATATCTTCAATTTGCGAACATTTCTCATTCATTGGGCTCATTCATTTTACACTTTATCACTTAACGGCATCTTGCTTCCTATCTTTCCATCTATTAATTTGCATTGATTGGCTTTTTGACATATTGGTTAATACATAAATATTTATGAATTGCCAACTCTATGACGGAATCAATCAAGAATTAAAAAACGGGTTTATTAACATTTCTAATTGAAACATTTGTATGAACACTTCAGATATGACATGTGATGTGTACAGCAAAAGTAATAATTGAACTGGTAATAAAATTTAATGGGTTTTTTGTGCATTTTGTTTAACATTATAGTAATTTCATCTAGCCTACGTCCTTTCCCAGTGTGCAAACTTCAGATATACCAAATCTCACCACAATTGGTTATTTTATTATGCACAAATTGTCCGAGCGAAGATAAGTTTTGGACCTCCTATTTATCTTTAAACTACAACGCGGCACTATTGATTGCTCAGAATTGTTGCAAAGAATTAATTTTAGAGTCTGCCTCAAAAACGAATCACACTATTCAGTCCTCCACCACCCCGCTCTGTATTGGGATCGCAATCGCGTCTTTGCAGTATGTTTAAATTGTACAATCAGGTCAATCATATTATAACCGATGTTAATCATATCTCTCTGGAAACAAGGACGTCCTGAAAGCGCTATGAATGTTTAGATTTTCACTCTTACTGTTTCGTTGTAAATTTACTGTTTATTTTTTAATAGTTCAATGCAAGTAGTGTTTACTTATTATTAACTTAGTACCTACTTATATATTTTAATGTTTTATAATTGTTGTTTTTCATGTGTTAGTACATAAGTTGTTGGTAAACCAATAAATAAAAATAAAAAGAGGTTTAAGTGTAAATACCTAACAAGACAGAGTTACCGACAATTTTTATATAGGTATATTAGTAACGTTCTTACATTTTTAACATCAGTAAAGACGTAAAATCCTTGGGTATTTTACTGCTTTGTTAGAGTCATTTAGTCTCCCATTGACCTCAACATGACTCAGCTCCGCCAACACGTGGAATTCATCAAACACCAGCCCCTATCCAGTAGTTGTACAAGTTTTCGTGGCGTCGCCACAACAGTTAGGTAACTAGATACGTGAGCCGCATGCCTCCAACGTCCCAATTGGCACGTTCAACCTGACACGTGGCCAGAATTGTTCCCCCAATAAAGCCAGGTTGCTTATTCGGCTACGGATTATTTAATTTCGCCATTGGATGTTTTGTTTTGTTTGCAAATTGGTTTTGAGTTGGACGTAGGTACGTGCCTCTCCTTAGAAAGGCTGTCTATTTTTTGCGCGAAACAATAACATTTGTGCTACTTTATTAGTCTGATAATAAAACACATACGACTCAAAACTAATTCGTGTTATCTTTTTTTATAAAAATTTATAAAATCTAATTCATCTAACCCAGCCTAGTTTTATTTTTGGCTGAATGTGGTTGAAGGGGCCTGTTGCCCCTTTGACTCTGCCTACCTCTTCGGTGATTATGGGCGTGATGTATGTATGTAATAAAATCCTTAAGTTTTTATGTAAATTTTTGACTATCAAGATATATGTGCTCAGATTGAAACCATCTTCTTAGATATGATAACAGATTGTTGATTATGACGATATTTGAGCTTAAATTCAATCCCCTTCCATATGTGACTGCTCTTATTCCTTAATTCTTGAAATTTTATATCCTTACTGACTGTGACTTGCCAAAAAGTAACCAAGCAACGCGGAGACACCTAAATTTATTAATCATTTTTCAATCAGACTATTTAATACTGAAAAGAAAGTAAATAGGTACCAGAAAGACTAAATACATTTATACCAGCATAAAAATCAGTATTTCCTATTGTAAGACCGCTTCATTAAACCCAGCTGAGCGAAAGCACGGAAGGGATGCGGACCACGTAGGCTTGAATCGGTTGCTGTCAGGTGGGGCAAATGGTGATATGAATCACACGCAGGCGCCGGGGCTAATGCGGGAGATGCGGGAGATAACGCCTCGCGATCAGATGCTGTGCCATTTGGATCGTAGATCTGAATGAGTGATTGGCCGGTGTGCAAACATACGCCATGTTCAATATGCTATTAGTATGGCAATTTGTCGTGAAGTTTCCATTCACATTGATAACTCTCGTTTTGTATCTGTTAAGCTTTATCATGATTTATGTTATAACTGATTTTATTTATGTAATCTCTTAATTTTTATAAATTGTTATTTTTCTTCGAAATCGTTCCGGTATAATTTTTCATACGCTAAAAATAAATTTTAATGGCTGGCTACTATATACATATATACATACATATAATCACGCCCGTAATCCCCGAAGGGGTAGGCAGAGGCAAAGGGCAGCTAGCTCCCTTAACCACATTCAGCCAAAAAATAAAACTGGGCTCCTACGCAATCACATACCTAAAACCCGATATACCATTAGTCGCCTTTTACGACATGCTAAGCAAGGAACACAGTTAGCACATTCTTTATAAGTCCCAGACCAACATGGGACCGGCTATTGTTTCGTGCGTGGTTAAATTTTGATTGGCCACTAGATGTATAGACGACAGCACATCAGGCCATACATTTTTATTGCGAAACAGTCCTTATCACAACGACATTAGACTCCGCAGTGTTTAGCCTGAAGTGCTGTCGTGTGTACATAATATTCTATTGTTATTACAACTACTTTTTGGTAGCAAATCTACGTTGCAATTGAAAGTAAAAAAGATTTTAACACAAACACATAGTACTTTCCAACTTTTAACGAGTAACAACTGCATAACAAGCTCTACTTTCCACAATCTCTTATAAAATATACGGCGCCGATTGAAAAAGGTGGAGATTAACGAGCCGCGCTAGAGAAATAAATTCTCATCTGTATGAAACGATTCTGTACCAGGCAAAGCGCCTCAGGGCTCACTAATTCAATCAATTCGCCGGCCATAAATAAAATGGCGGACAGTCCGCGATACCGGACACTGGTCCGAACGTAATTGAGAAGCAAGAACGGACAGCTCTAAGCGACAAATCAATTAAGCACGAAGGAGATAAAAAGGATGCATTAATAATGACGCGGGAGTCTAAAATAAATGAGGTACGCGAAGATACGGCTGTAGGATACGCTAATGCAAATTTGAGATAAAATTCTCGGTGAATTTATACGTGCAAGACAGGTGGAAGAAATGGTGAATTAATTTGGATGCGGCGCTGGCTTTTAACAAAGAAAATGTCTGTGTTAGGTTGTTTTATAACAAAATTAATTATTTATTGGGTAAAAAATACTGTTTTTATTTTTGCAAAAGTTTTTATTAAGCCTCTGAAGAATATGGCTTGTTATTATTAGGGAAGGGGAGACAAAAAGCATTCTTGGCAATTATATACGTTTGATGGTCGTTGCGCCTTTAATAATATATCTGTAATGGCTTAGCAGTTGACTATATACGGAAATTCACTTACTGCTAGAGATAGTACATAAATTCCTTATTATTACTATACTAAGTTCAGGTCACCACATATGTTTGTAATTGTGTTGTTTTTTGTTCCTGAACATCCATGATATACAAACAAGCACAAAATTTGAGGCCGGTGGCAAAATACAAGTAAATATTTTACTAAGTCCATACATTCACTATAAAGACCAAATTCCAGGAAAGAATAATCTAAAGTAACAATAGAAATATTTGTAATAGGAAGATAAGCTTTCAAATTCTATTTTTGTTTATTCAACAAATCGCTTTCGGAAAAACGGAAACGACATCCCTTCACAAACAAACGGGAAATTAGACACCAACGCCTAAGGGGGCTTAAACACTAATCCCTGTTTTTGTTGGGGCGTCTGGCAACAAATGGAAGTGACAGTACCTACGATAGAAATTAATCGTGAAAAATCCCTTGAAGAGGACGCGGGGGATAAAGGAGCGACGCGTTAAATCGGGCCACGTGCGCCGTCTGTTAACAGTTGACACTGCTGGGATGACGCCAAAGAGATATGCAGACACTGTTCTTGATAAAATGGGGGTAAAAAAAAAATATACATTTTATCTCAATAACATTGGGAGCCCAAAAATTTATGACTATAGATCAGTCGATTATGTAGGAACTACTCAAATAATAATCCTAGCATTTTATTTCGTTGTAGGCGGGTGAAGAGGATAAAAATCATCTAAATTTCTCGATCGTGTAGATCTATTCGAGAGCGGCAATGCCCACATAATTAATCCCAAGAGATTATCTTGTTGTCACGGTCCATTCACAATTTATGCTCCAGATACAAAATCGATGTCCCAATCAATTCCAACTAGATCTAGTCTCGAGACAGATTCGTCCGTCCTCCCGTTATCGCGAGTTCTAACATTAGTGCTATCGGGAATCGCAGTGCGTAACAAATTGCGTTGGTGTTGGTAGTTGGAGCTTTATCAGGACCGCAGTGTCACCCTACTTGAGCCCTTATTCAGAAGGGAGCTCAATGCGAAATGTATTCAAATCTGTGTGTTTTTATAGGGTTTTTTTTTTTACCAATATTTATATGTTGAACAGAAATCGAAATCGATTTACTTAGATACTTAGTTAAGTATTGTTGTAGGCAGTTGAGTGTGACAAAACGTGACGTCAAAGTTTGCGATTGATTTAGGGAATCTATGACAGAATTACTTAAATATCTTGATTGGCGGTATGAACTACCCTATTGTATCTTCAAATCATAGTTCTAGAGAAGTATTGGTAATGATACGGATTGACTACCATTTCAAAGAAAACTGACGTAAAGTAGCGACTCTTAAGTTGTGGCGTAACGTTCAGTGACGGAGGGTAATAAATTACTACATTTACCATACCACAACAAGTCATTTGAATGCAACTCATTCCAGGCTATTAAGCGTAAATTAAAAAATACTTTCAAACAGCCCTAAATACGCAGAAATAATAAATTGTATCGGCATGCCACAGGGAATGTTATCACGACCACCTCCGCTCCCTTCAGGGCTTTGCTTATCGACCCCGGTGTGATTGGGGAGACGGGCTACAAGTTTCACGCAATTGAATGCTTGCTCAAAAAGTTGTTTTTGTTTGTTACTTTGAAATTTGGCGACTTCTTCCGTAGTGAAACATTGTTTGTTTTTTACGAGAACATCTGACCTAGATATAAATTTCTTTGACAACAGCAAATAGATGTAAAATGAAGGCAGTGTATGACATTGCCTACATTGTCATACATTGCCTACATTTTACATCAGGGGAAAAAAGGCAAAGTCATACACACAATTAGAACTAAAAAAATTCGACGGATTTCTAGAATGTTAAAGTACTTTGAATAATTGCTTTAGTTAAGCTTAGTGTCGTTTTTCCTAAAATTAAATTTATTTCAGATTCGAATGGAAAATGGAAACAACATAAACATGTTGACTTAAGCGATAACTACCTAATTTTTTTTTCATAATTAATTAATTCTATACATTATATTACACAATCGCTTAACCGTTTATACGAACAATTAAACGACAAGCGAATTTCCGGGTCTGATTAGAAAATTATACATAACATTAAATAAATTAACCGTTTGTTAAATTGTTTAAACAAACATCATTAATCATTGACTTTATCGCAACTGCTGGAAATGCTCTAATTCCGAATAGATTTTTTTAATGTCAAAATTGGGGCTTAGGGTTTCTTACGGAATTTCTTAATTTAAATTTTTAACAGATATAGTAAAACTTGACTAGTTAGCATTTTGATACAACTATGGAATTGATATTATAAGAGCTGAATAAATAAACTGTACAAAGACTGCTTAGGTATTGCATGGAAATCTTTGACGGTTACATTTGTTTACCATACTCAATTACCTAACATAACAACATATAAAAGCGATTAAAAATCGGAATAATTAATAGAAACAATTAACAATGATTGACTATCGTATACAAAGTACCAAACAATATATTATGGCTTTAAATGACATGTGCATAGTGTCAATAACCCTCTTGCCTGTTATTTGCAAGATAATACTTTTATGTGTACTAAAACACAAATAAATTGCATTGTTCTCACCAGTACACGCATTTTCTGTCACTAAACTAATATATGCCTATGTTACAACCTTTCAATCCCGGAAGAGCTACATTGTTAATTTTGCTGACGTTTTGTGTCTTCTTGGAGCCTTTACAAATAAAGTTATGAGTACTACATAACACTATAAAATGCTTTGAAACCCGCGATATCTGGTTCTTTCAATCCCTAGTCTGATAGCTGGCTCTCCAGCTATCAGACTAGGGATTGCAATCCAGCGGAATTTTTGGCTGAATCCAGCACTTGATGCTGCCAGCTTGCCAGCCAGGATTGCTTGATCCAGCATTCCAATCTTTAGTAGGAATTGAAATCCAGCGACATGGGACCAGCACATGTAGCTGGAACCAACACAGCAAAAATTATACTTATCCCGGATTGCTGGATCCAGTATTGCATTCCCTATACCAGACCAAGCGGCCTATCAGATATAAACATAACGAACAGATTTGTCACGTAACTGATAAATAATTATAGATTTATAGCGGACATGCTTATCTTCCCGGCGATGTGTCACCGCATTAGGTATGCATTGTCCCTTCGGGGGTTATTACGTCATCCGTCGCGCTCGCATTCATGTCATCACTTTTACCGGCACGTCTAGGCGCTATTATAGTAAATTTGTTTATACTTATTTACGAATTCAGAAATCAGTTCGAAAAGTTCAAAGTCTTAAGTAACTATTCAATTGTTTATTGGTGGTTATTAGAGTACATTATTAAAATTTATAAAAAAAAATGCATATTTTATAAAATAGTAGTTTTTTATTTATTTTTTGTTTTTGTTCTTTTTGTGTTCTACGGGAAATTTGTTCAGAGATTAAAAGAATTAGAGCGATCAAGAATTTGCATCAGTGTAGATAGCTACTGCGTATAAAATGAACTCGATTGTTTAATACTCTCTTCAAATCTAATAATAACTTCAAATAAAATATAGAAATCCTAAGACTAGGAGAATTTGCATCGCACAATAAAATCTAAGTATTATGGTTTACGGATTAAAAAGTCCACTAATAATTGCCTGATAATAAGGCTAAGTAATTAAAGAGAAGTAATAGAGTTTATTGTGTTGTTTATGTATTGTATATATATAATATTGACATCTTCCATATACATTTCTCAAGAATGTAAATTGCCTTTACAACGAACTATACTTAAACTATAATTTAAACGGCCTTACTGTCGTAAATGTACATCCATCACATCATCAAGTGCAACCATCACCTTTTTAATTCCACGCAGTCTTTAGCACACACCATAACACCAAGTTTACGACTACGCAGAGCTCATGAGCATAACGATTCGTGGCAGTGGGTAATAACCCCATAGATTCCCCATGTGATAAGGCGCCCCCTCGAGCAGTGGGTTATTTGTCCCATCGTTATCAGCGACAAACAGTTTTTAGCGAATACCACAGCAATGTGCCAAATGTTATGGCACGAAGTTTGCGAGGTCTTCCGTCTCTCATTAAATTGTATTACTAAAGAGGCAACGATTTAGCAAACGTTGCTTAGAAATCTTTATCCTGACTTTCAAGATGAGTAGTAGTTCGTAATCTTTACTGGGATTTATAAATGTTTTGGTTTGATTGTATTAATAATAAATACCTATTACTCGCATTTTAAACACAACAATGTGAATATGACCATCTCAAGTCTAGCCATTTCTTAAAGTTTATCTGAAACGACCGGACACTGAACTCAAAATGCACGCGCCTGATAACACTCTGGTGTAGGATCATAACCAATTTTATGACGACTACTCAATTATAATAATTGGTCTGGTCAGTTTCTAAATAATAACAGCCCTATTACAAAACGTTAAACTTAGATTAAAACCAGTCTTAAAGGTTGATCATACTCCGAAGTACAGCTTCGGTACAGCTAATCAAAGATCACTTGCTAAATCTATACTAATATTATAAAGCCGAAGAGCTTGTTTGTTTGCTTCAATGCGCAATCTCAGGAACTACTAGTCTGATTTTAAAAAATATTTCAGTGTTAGATAGCTTATTTATCCGGAAAGGCTTTATATAGGCTATATAACATCAACCATAAACGCGGATGAAACCGCGGGCACAGCTAGTCGTTTATATTTCTCAAAAGTTTATATTTAATTTACTACACATACCATTACGCCCGTAATACCCGAAGGGGTAGGCAGAAACAAAGGGGCAGCAAGCCCCTTTAACCACATTTAGCCAAGAATAAAACTGGGCTGAGTTTAATAAAAAATGGTTAAAAAGTAGTTACCAGCGGCTAGCTTGTACTTAAAACCCTATATACCATAAGTCGCCTTTTACGATATGCTACGCAAGAACCACAGTTGGCTCACTTTTTTTAAGTCCCAGACCAACATGGGCCAATAACATTATCATTATTGAAAATGTTACAAGTGACGCTATTATCAAAATATATTTGATACCCAGTACAAAACATCCTCTTAAACAACTCCCTGTAGCATAATTAGGTTCCTGTACAAGCAATCAAATATATTAAAAAGAAGAACTCCACACCTTCATTACCTCTAATCGGCGAAGAAGGTGTACAGGCCATCAAAAAACATTTGCGTCAACGCGTTATCAATTGCCTCACATTTCCACACACAACCTCCAAGTCCCGCGAAGTGCAGAAGTTTTAGAGCATTATTACCGTTGATAAAGAGGCTCGTTACCGTAACGACTGCGCTCGGGTAAAGGGTACAAACATATTCGGTAATACTCGTCTCTGATGTGCTCATTTATTTAAGGTAATCTCGTAAAAGTTTGCGGTATCTCCGTCGAATACTTCCTAGGCGCGTTACTCATGCGAATGTTGGTTTTAAACTTGTATTGTGAGAGGAATATGATTAATAAATATTCAGGGAACGCCTGAGCAGTTATCTGTAGGATGTGAGAATCGATAAACGCTCTGTTAAGTGAACTTTGTTTGCTGTATATTTCTGTATATTTAATTAAAAACACTGAAATATGTAAAGAAATACTACTACGACTGACGCTCGACCAACCGGCCTGTTTTATTTTAAAATTGGCTTGATTTACTTCACAAGCATTTTTTAAATGTTCCTTGCGTTGTCTCATACTTGGCCAGGGTCCACTTAAAAACTTATGTAGATAGATAGATAGATATTGGCTTTGTTGATTCAGGTTGCATTATATCGAGGCGGCTACTAATCTGACCTTCGTAACTCTTAAATAAGGGAACCAGATAAATTGGCCCCATAGTTATATTAAACAGATATCCTCACGATGATTTCCCTCAGTACTTGCTTTCACAAGTTAATCCACAGTCTAATTTTAAAAACCCGGAGGTCGTGGCTAGTTTTGTCTAACCAGCACCCTCCTATGTAGGCACGTGTCCTTACCATTGAGCTACCACCGCACCCTACAATAACAATACAAATAGCGCAATGTAAAGTTGTTTGCCTATTTTCTCAATTTACGAACATCATTCACACCGGCCGCTCCTCCTCTAACCGACGCCCTTCATAAAACAGGGAGTAGATTGTTTCCAATGCGGCCGAAAGACAGAGAATGGATTCGGACTAATACACGGGTGTAGTGATGTATTTGAAAACCGGTAGATATGTTTGGGAATCGGTACAAAATTTTCTATAGTATTTTTGTTTATGCTATACCTATTCTAATTTTAGTTTATAGATAATGTAGCACGTAAAAGCTTTTAATTTTATTTTGAGTAAAGATTAGCAAAGTATTTTTTTTCTAAATACGCCCTTAATTTACTAACTGGATGCAGTTCATAACAACCTAAACCAATTTTACAATGATTTATTGATGATTAACAATGATTTAAAGATGTCGTTATTTTTACAAACATAACATCAGATAAACAAACAAGTCCTTATATAAAATAATAACAACTAGATGCTCTAAGGATTTATCTGGATACTAAATTTACAAGTATAAACCCTGGTTATCCATAGTAATCCACAGTAAGGTGAAACTAAATTAGCGGCAAAAGATCGGAAAGTTTTCTAATGCACATCACTTCACTACCCTTCCTTTGCGGACCCTCGCATAAAATAGAAAATGCCTTCGGCCCGCGTTTTCCGTTCTCCTATTGTCTGACTCGGTGCGTGCAACCCTTCTATACCAGAAAACTCATTTGCCTGAGGTGTGATCCGTTGAATTATATGGTTTGAACAAAGCCCTTTTGTAATCTATTTAATATGAGCAATCTTAGCATTGATGAGAAAATCTTTGTGATTGGTGGTATAAATGTTTAGGAACTTGTTTATCGTATAATCGATTTCAAGCTTGGGTTGTTTGAATAGGTAATCTGTCAGTACAATCCTATATTTTACATCTCTTATTATATGGATCATATGTATAACTTGAACTATACCTTTAGTTAACTTACGCCAACAAAAAAAGACCCAATTACTATACAATATCAAAACATTTAAAGATACCCTTTTCCTTGTCCTACGTCAATCCTTCAAATCTGATTCATCCCGTTCATTTTATGCACTTGGCCTAGATTTATTAAATCCTATAGGCGTCGCCTCCTACGGGACAATTCTAGTTCTTACTCACACCAATTGTCATATTTTCTCGACCTTTCGTATCGATGTTACGAAGCTACGAGAGACGGTTTATCCAATCAACTAGAGTCATTCTGTTGACAATCACTACCGATACACATCGTGTCACACAAGCGAATTGTTTGATAGACAAAGCGGTCAATTTTATATTAGCAAAAATAAAATTTTAACATGAAGAGCAAGGCCGTACTTGTAGTATTGCTATCTGTGGTGTGGTTAGTTAATTGTGAACATCTGATTCTGGGAGATGCGAATCATAAATCGTTGCTATATCATACGATCGCTCAGTACAATGCGATTCCTTTCACTAAGCGTGTGAAAAACGTTTTCTACAGCAGCCCTGAACAGAGAGTTATAAGTGTGAGTTATTTTTACGAGTATATTTACTAGCTTCAGCATGCTACTTTGACAGCGCACGTTTCGCAGTTAATAAGCTTAACTTTGAATTAATTAGACCAATCTTTATCAATGCCATCCAGTCGTTAAAGCTCGTTATGTGTGTGATTAAATAGTAACCATATAAATTTACAAAACATTTAGTATGTACTCTATATACTATTTTTTATTAATGAAAGATATAACATCCAAATAATTATATATTTTACTAATGATGTCCAAGCCAACTTAATAATTGACATTAAAATCCTAAATCAAAGTATAACCCAGACCACCTAACCAATTTCATAACCGATGCTTGGTTTAAAAAACAAATTACCCATATTATATCATGTAAGTACTTCTAACCTTGTAATTCATAGTCAAGTTTCTAACGTAACATCAAATTAATGTCCATAAATAATTTGATCATCTATAAATAGCGTGCCCATCACTTCGAATGTGAAATGCTAGTATCAGTTTCGACACAACAAATGGCTGTCGGCCTTAATAATGCAAAAGGTTGTTTACAAATTGGACCGCCAGTACCCGGCTATTGGGTTTTAATCGACGGGTTTATTTGGTGGGCTTAATCCTTGCTTTTAAATGTTATATTTTCACAACCAACTAATTGATAATTAAGATTTAACAGCGAGTAAATAAAAGTTCGAGAACGAAAGTTACTTTCGCAAATATTTTAACCAAATAGAAAAGAATAAAAGTATATAGCTACAAAATATTTATCACCAGCCTGTCACTATTCTTTGCTAACTTAATGTATATTTTTATATCCTTTTGGAACGGATTCTTTTATGATCACTATATCCTCATCTGTACCCTAAAAGGTCTGAAATCCGGCCCTATCTATAGGTCTGTGCCTATCAAAGGGACGCACATAGACTAAAATTACCTGTTCCACCACCAACGCGCCAGACACATTCATCACATTAAAGCGCTATTAATGCTAACTAATATTTACGCTTGTTCCAGAGCATCCTGGTTTACGACAACTTGCATTCCCAGGCATCAGCCACAGTGACCGCTGGTGGTTTGGGCTACACATACGTGAACATTCGCCTGAAGAGCGAGCGCGGTAAAGGATTGGACTTCGATGTTGGGCTTTACTCTTAATAAAGCAAATTTTTAGTTTCAATAAATAATTTTGTTTTTATAAATTTTCGTACTATTATAAATAGAAAAGATAATGGTAAAGTTAAAAATTTAGAACACTTAAATTTCCTTAAAATAACAGATAGCCTATTAATCTGATTAAAAGAAATGAAAGTTTCAAATGCTCATACAAGGTCGGCACGTTTTATATTATAAAAAAAATTATATATCTTATTTTTTCAATATATTTTATCACTTTAGGTAGAGAATAATAGAGTCTTTTATCCTTTCATCGGTAAACAGAAACATGTTCACGATAAATGTTTCGCTGAGAAACATTGTAGATTTTTAGGTTTTGACGAAAATACTGGGATAAAAGAAAGCTAAAAATACTTGTTACTACATAACCTAATATGTCAAAGAGGTTTCGCGTATAAAAATACTAACTCAACACAACGCGAACATAAGCTAAAGTACCCTAATGGAACTATTCCCAACGATGTCAGACACAATCCTCTTACACTCCCAAAAGTGCTAATCCAATCCTTTCAGTGGCTCCCAAATCAACTCCAACGTAACCGCATAAAATATTCCATTCTCTTTCACGTCACGTTACAGTGAGCCTTCCTAATATTTCATAGCGAGGCGAAAGGGCAAATTATATCAGCGAGCGCAGGCGGCCTGGCTGGATGTGACACGAAGCCAAATTGGTGGAGACAACATGCTTTTAGCGCGTCTCGACTCAGCCTCTGCGGATAGTGGTACAATAGGATCACCGCTTAGCGCTTGCCCCAAGTTAGGAGAACGCAGGCCTTTGTGGTTGCAGATTGAGGCAAATAACATTAGTCTAAGGGGCACTGGCGGAAATTCATCATCTAAAGCGTTCTAGTCAAGCCAGAGTTCGCTTTAAACTGGTATACTGGACGATATTCTATATAACTTACCATTCAATGGTTTGATTTATATTACTTACTATTGAATGGTGGCAGATTCGTATTATTGTTTGATATTCTGATTGCAGATTTAAAAGTGTTTGTTACGAACCTATACAAATGAAGAATACACATTTTAAGAGTGGCAATTCTGCTATGGGTATTGTATCTTTATAACATTTAACAAGTGGACAAGAAATTATGTATATTATTATCTTACTTAATATTATAATCGCCAAAGTTGGTATGGATGTATGGATGGATGTGTGGATGTTTGTTACTTATGCACGCAAAAAGTACTGCATGGATTTTAATGCATTTCGACTGGCCCTTTGGTCGAGTGGTCAGAGACCCTGGCCACGAAACTAAGGGTCGTGGGTTCTAATCCCGCTAGGGGCAATTATTTCGTGTGACGAACTTCGACATTTGTACTCGAGTCATGGATGTTTATTAACGTATTTAAGTATGTCTATCCGTTCACCTAGTATCCATAGCACAAGCATAGGCTTAGTTTGGAACTAGGGAATTGGTGTGTCAGTCTGGCGAATTTATTATTATTATTTATTATTATAATGCAGGCATGAGCGGTGTGCTGCAAATGTAATGTGATCTATGTTGATTAGCACATTGCTGCTGATAAGAATTTTTATTTCCCATCTGGCACATGCCAGATTCACATGCCGGTACACATGACTAATAGGATATCCTATAATATAAGTTACATCTGGTTTAGTGATGATTTATTACATTTTATATATATATTTCGTCCCGTGTTGGTCTGGGACTTAAAAATAATTTACCAACTGTGTTTCTTTCCTAGCATTGCGTAAAAGGCGACTAATGGTAATGGGGTCTGGGTATGTGATTGTGTAGGCCATGAGCTAGCCACTTGTCACTACTTTTTCACAATGTTCCATCTAACCCAGCCCAGTTTCATTTTTGGCTGTTTGTGATTAATGGGGCCTGCAGTCCCTTTGACTCTGCTTACCCCTTCAGGGATTATGGGCGTGATGTTATGTTTTATGTATGTATGTATTATTACATTTTAAATGCCATAAATATAAGTCTACTTAAAGGCTTTACAATGTCCTAGATGCAAATCGAAGAAGAAAAAATAATGCATCATTCTATTGAACAAGATATTTTGTATTTAAATAAATAGTGATACCGATAGTAATAATCTGCATAAATGTAGATTATTAAAAAAAAAAGCATTTTAAAATTGAATAATGAATAATACGAATATTAGGACTAGGATTTTGATAGAAAGAGACGGAATTTCAGAATTGGGATGAGAGCAAACGGTAAACGATATCATTCACATCATGCGGCTTTAAAATATGTTGTTGTTAATACAAGGGGTGTACCAGTAGACGTTTGACAACTTGTATAACTTGTAAAAACTATTTTCCTCATTTATATGTGATATCTACCAACCTCAATGGAAAACAGGCGTGACCTTATGTATATTTATTGGTGGATAAAGGATAGATAAAGATTAGTGACGGTGGGGAAGAAGGAGTATGAGGTGTGCTACATATTTAAAATCCTCATAAAAGAGAATGAGTTCGGTAAATAACTTGTGCAACTTAGACCACAGTATAAAAGCGTCTCCCCAGTAACCGTTATGAGTCGCTGTTTCTGAGGAGTTGCTCCAAACTTACGCAGATACAATTAGGGGTTATCTTTAGTAGACTAAATAGTATTGCTGTAACGACCGTCTGCCGAGCGGAGGCCCACTATCTTGTAATGGCTGAATTTTGAAGTGCCTGTCTTCGATATCGTTTCGTTCAAGATTGCATCTTATGCCATTTAGATTGAAGGTTGCATTTTGATAGGCGCCAAGTCTTCCATTAAATTAAATTATTGATATATAAAATCTCCAAATATGGGATATTTCAAGATATGCAAAATTGCTGGCAAAATGCACACATTACAGAGAAAAAATGTATAATATATAAAAATCAAACGAGATAATATTTTGTATTGTTTTCTTTTATCAATTGTAAATTGCAAATCCGTTCAAAACTGATACTGATACATTTTAACTTTTAAACTGATGCATTTTTGTTTGATGAATCTATAATGATTCTATAATATTTTTTTTCTAATATTTTTTTTTCTAACTATTTACTCGCTTAGAAACGTAAGGAATCCTTGTAGCGGCAAATGTCAATCGGAGCAGCTTTACTGCCACGGTGCAGGCATCAGACAGCTCTTCTGTTTATTTCTGTTCGGATATTTATGAAGCCAAAACGTCGAAAATTTATTAGCGCTAGAGCACACTATTATAAAAGGAATTATGAACTGAACCCAGGGATTAACTCTCGTAACTACTGCTTGTAAAGTACACTCGTGCTCTAAAATCTGTATGCAAATAGCGTGTTAAGCTTTATCACCCTGGTTTGTTTACTAGCTCCAATAGGGCTGTTGGCATCATGTTCTGGCATGTTCGCGAAATTGCTTCGAAGTATGGTGTTCATAAAACTTGAAAAATTGGACCACAATTTTGATATAAAACGTGATCAGGGCGTATTTATTGCTCGCACGCCAAGCACGCGCATGTAGGCCGATTTATGTAATAAATTAATTTTCTCTGAAATATACTAGTGTTTTCGAGTTTATTGGCTTAACAAACAGGATTTAGTACAATACCTAGTAACTTTGACTATTCTGCTACATCTGTGTGAAGGGTTGAAAGATTATAACTATAAAAATCTAGTCTAAAAAATGTTCTACTGAGATTTATTTATTGCAACAGTATCCATCTTCTAGAACAGTGGTTCTTAACCTTTTCGTCATGAGGGAACGCTAGAAAAAAATTCTGACTAATGGACCACCTAATTGATTTATTATTTTGTAGGTAATATTTAGTCTTTTATAAAAAAAGTCTTTAATTTTAAACGTAGAAATCGCCCGTAACGGCATCAAAATTGATGCTGATTTAAGTTAAACTCTTGAATCCATGATCATTGCTGTATACTTGCATATTATTCACTGTCAATGGTACAATAAGGGCAGATTCTTTCTACAAACTTGTATGCTAATAATAATGTATTCGTAGACTTAAACGTTAAATTATGTGCCTTACAACAGTTTAGAGCGTCAAATATATGTAAATAGAAAGAGTAATACAAACTTTTGACAACATTTCGTTACTTCAATATCCAACAAAGTAGAGGCACTAACTACTTTTGAAGCCTAATGCTGCTGTAGCTCTCCAACTTACATTGTACAAACAAATTGGGTACATCAGACTGATTGCGTCTACAAAATGTTTTATGGTGAACGTTTTTCAATACGGAATATGCATTACTTTCTATTCATTTATTGTTGCACCTAGTAATCGACTGCGAATACGTTTTTCAAATATGTTAAGTCATTTTGAACATTTTTTGCTGATTAATTTCAATATTCAAACAACAGCAAGCAAAACTTATTATGCATTATAATTAAAGTTTTGAATTCGTAATGTTCTAATGTGGTATAATAACGAATTCTTACAAGTGATGGTTCTTTAAAAACTGTTACATCTACTATACATCTACATAATATACTGTCCGATGTTAGTCTGGGACTCAAAAAAGAATGTGCCAACTATGTTTTCTTGCCTAGCATGTCGTAAAAGGCGACTAATGGTGTATGGAGTTTTGTGTAGACGTCGAGCTAGCCACTTGTCACTACTTACTCACAATTTTACATCTAACCCAGCCCATTGTCCCATGTTGGTCTGGGACTTAAAAATATTGTGCCAACTGTGTTTCTTGCCTAGCAATTCGTAAAGGGTGGCTGATGGTATATGGGGTTTGGGTTTGTGATTGTGTAGGCGACGAGTTAGCCACTTGTCACTACTTTTTCACAATTTTTTATTTGAAATGGAAGATACTTTTTATTATTTGTTAAGTTTTTGCACATTGCGCTTCGAACGATGTTCTTCCTAAACATTCAATCCATCTTCAAGTCGTATTCAAGCAAGTGAGCATTCTGAGCAGTGAACTCGTAGCTAGATCCGCGACAAAAGCCTTCGTTTGAGACAAACGTATCTGTTTAGAACAAGCGTTTGCGACGGGACCGTGTGAGGGTTGCCAAACGTTTTGATAACGCAGGATTTATTGAGGACCTGATTACAACTCAACGTTGAAAATCCAACATTTCTCGCTTGAAGCTGAGTTTGTGCTGTAGAATCTGTGTAGAAGATAATTCGAGCAAAAAAACACGATAAGGATATGCAACCTTTTATGGGTTGGTTTTCTTTTAAACACTCTGTTGTTAAATTTAGTCTCCTGTTTGTAATTATTTCCATTTGATGAGACATTAATTTATTAGCTTCAGCCCGCTCCATTCGTGAAATTTTGTCTGTTACAGGAACTTCATCGTGCCTCCCGCAAAACCTGTATTTTTAGGGTTAAAACTTTAAATGTACCTAATTTTATAATAATCAGTTCAGGCGTAACAACTTAACACATAGACAGAGATGTTACCTTTGCCTTTAAAATATTAGCAAGCAAGTAAAGTAACTAAATAATATTACTAAATACTTGTCGACTTATTATAAACGACTTAATCAAGTCCCACTATATTTAAAAGTCGTAAGAAAATAAAAATTAATCCTAAAAATTTAAAAGTCATGTTCATCTTACTGCAACATCTTACCTACATTCTAACAAAAGATACTCCGCGTAGTTTTCATAACACTCAACTATTGTATTGTAGAGTCTTTTTGAAATCTCATCCTTTCAGTTGTTGTTTTCAGTTACAGCAAACAGAATACTTTACTTTCTTGTTGACAGCGAAACAAGAGCTATGAAATCTCCTGCTGAGAAAATAATGGAAAATAAATATTGCAATTTCATAACAGAAAGAACAAGGAAAATATGTTTGAAAGGTAAGGTTCTACTAATAAATGTGAAGTAGGTACAACTAACTTTGCTTACGGGTTCACCTTCATTTAATTGGGTTTATTACAGATACTCTTGGCTTTGATATATCAACTTCTTAATTTCCTCTTCTCAAGTTTTTCGGTAAGAAAACGCTACATATAACGATTTCCTTGGTTCCATCAACCTCTACGCTAAATTTTATCAAATTCAGTTCCATGGATTTCTCTGAGAGAGTAAGAGACAGTATACTTTTGAATTTATAGATCACATCTCAATAGCAAGCCTCATTCTTATTCTACTTTGGAATAGTACAATGGGAATACATTTATTAGGGTTATTTGGCGTACATCAAACAAATAATAAATAAATATCAGACTACATCACATACATTGATCTAACTCGGAGGTAAGTAGCATAAGCACTTGTGTTACGGAAATCAGAATCAACAGTGGTATTACAAATATATACTTAAATCAATATTGGATACAAACACCCAGACACAGAACAAATACAAGAATTAATCACACGAATGTTTCCTGGGTGGGGATCGAACCCATAACTCTTGGCGCATGGTGCAGGGTCACTACCGAATGCACCATCGAGCCAGTCAAACATACACATTACGTACATTGGTAACGTTAGGGTCAAAAAAGCAGAAAGATTTTCTCAAATCTAGCAAGCCCATCGTTCCTAAAAAACAAACATGGACGTTATCTAACACCATTATACATATTCGATTTATAATTATAACTGAAAAATGTTTCCATATCAAAAAAAACCTCAACGACTTCAGTCGACAACTGTATCGTACCAAAATAACAAACAGCAATTAGGCCGATGACAGACGGACTAATAACGTCCATTTTTCATCGTCGCGGACGAGTGGACGGCCTAATTAGTGGCTGCCTCGCTGATATCCGGCAATCAGCCTATTCAGCCAAACGGCTGATCAGCCAACACTAGCATTAAAATTGACCCCTTTAGCATAAGTCGTAGCCGATGTGGCGACGTTTGTAAGGTACAAATGACGATGAGTTAAATGAATAGGATGTTGACAGCACCGATCAATTGGTAAAGTAGTTACTGCTTAGGAAGGCTTAAACTGAAATCATTAGTCTCCGTCGGTTTATTATATGTAGTAGGTAAGGCAAGAATAAGCATACGATCCAGAAAGTGTGATACTAATTTTGACATTCTTCTTCCATTTCTTGACTGTAATTAAAAGGGGAAATAGTAAAGAATAGAAGCAAGCATAAACAAGACAAATCTTTACAAAATATAAATTATATTTTGTAAAGATTGCGGGCAAAGTTGTTGATAGCTAGTTTAATATTATATTATACTAGCTATCAACAACTTTGCCCGCGCGGAACTAAACAGATTTTTTTTTGCGCGGAACCTCAGTATATTTTCTAAAATAAAAGTAACCTAAATCACTCGTTGCTGCATAAATCTGTAGTGTTAAACATATCAATATTAAACATTTAGTAAAGTTTTGTGGTCAATATTCTTTTTTACTATGTTTAACTTAAATTATAAAAATATACAAGAATATACATTATAATACTAGGTGAAATGATTGTCGAGCTATCAAACACCGATAACAGATTAAAACGTGTCAAGGATTCTAGTTCCTCTATCAGTGTCTTACGCAATAGCAAATAGTAGCGGCGTCTATTTCTATTGGATATGCAGCTGTTGAGACCGTTGATAAGTCATGCCTCTGCCGCGTCCACTGTCCCACTCGTGGGTGAACTATTCCCAAGGTCATAAAGTGTTTTATAAACAATTGATTAAATAGATGTGAAAAATTTTGTGTTTTTTTTCACGTTAATGTGTGTTAACAACATTCCGACATCTGTATTTGCTCCACCATGACGGGTGACATGTTAGGAACACACAAAATAAAAACGAAACTCTATCTCGTGTGTATCTTACTTTTCACAATCTCAATCTCAATCACAATATGGAATCATTTTTCGAACAAAACTAATAAGAAAACATTTTCAACAAAGATATCAAACACCAATAATCACGAAAATAAGGAATTAGTTACGGAAGGCTATGGAATTTTAAGAAAAATAGTCCACAATATTTTCTACGATTCTAAAATACTGCACAAAACCAGCCAGCAACGCCATCATTAAACAATTACGTGTGCACTGTCAATTTGCAGTCTACAAATGCAGTAATAGCCGATCCTGGCATACGAATCAATAGCGAGCGCTAATCCGGACGTGCTCATAGGCAGCCGGGCAATTAGACCGGCCGCCACTCGCACGGATATCCGTCTATCGATTCGCGCGCGGCAATTAAGGGTTTTACCCACTGCCTTCGACCCGATCTAAAAATGAGTAAATATAACGTTACTACCATAAACAACGTGCTGGGAATGCGGGTGGAGTCTATTAAGTGTGGTTCATTCCGTCCGCATTTCTGGAATGTCGCTGACGTACTCATATGGAAAGGAAAGGAATCTTTGGATATACAGATGGCTTAATGGCGTTATGAATATGAGTGGTTTATTGCAAACTACGTCAATCATTATACTACTGGCTATTACTATTGAATTTATTAAGAACACGTACTCAGTCAAAGTATTATACGTGTTTCAGTCACTATGTATGTTCTGATTAGATGAGTTCTCCAATCATTATAAATCGTTTTAAGGAGAGTAAACAAATATGACAATTACTTGATAGTAAGTATCCCTGTATCAAATATATTACGAGTATTTAGGGAGACACGTCTCGCTCGAGTACCTAGTAAGACCCTAATAATACTCGTAATTTGTGTTAGACACAAACAAAGTTAAGTAGCACCTAAAAATATCGATGATGCAAAGATGAAACGACCAACTACATATACATAAGACGGAAAACATTTGTTTGTGAACCAGACATCGACACTACCCAAAACATATCGTAATTTTGACGTCGTATGCGATCGGATCGTCCGCACTAAATAGAGGCCTATTATCCGTACTTCATATCCGACGCCAGGCCTCGTTTACTCACGAACAACTATGGGTAAGCCTATAGAGGCCTAGAGGTGAATTAACGCGGCGCTCTCCCCAACTTCGTTAACGATTTTGGTTAAGCATCGGTATGTTCGACAAAAGAGGCTTAATGTGTATTGATGGGATTGGTATAAATATTTATACGAAGTGGAGAGTGCAAGCTTAGAGGGTGAGGTTGCTTTGAGGCTTGGGAATCTCCTTATTCATGTGGTGCATTGTTGTAGCGTTTAGTTACTTTTATATGTCTACTTAGAGAAAATATAAAAGAATGTTGTTTTGCGCTGAGCGACCATTGAATATACATTTACATCATAAAAAAAAAAATTATTAAGTGTGAAGGAGAAAAATAAAATTATTATTATTTTTAGTTCAAAATTATTTTTTCTCAGCAAAATGCTGGTATTTTATACCACTAATGGGCTTATTCCTTAACTTCCAAAAAAATGTGCTCAATTCCCTGAGTAACCGTGTAAAACAGAAATTCTTGTTGTTTGTTTGTGTATTTATAAGAACTTACGGGGGGATCTTAATTACAAATACCTACGTGTTTTTAATGTTCGTAATGAATATACTGACAAAAACAAAGGAACTTTTCGTTTATAACACGATTTTATATTATCTATCTGAATACATGTAGGTACACTGTTTACTAAATAGTCAAAACATCTACGACGCTATCTGAAACACATTTAATTAAATATACAGCTTCATATCGGATTGTGTTACTTACACAACTAGTACAAAATCCCCATAAATATCCGAAAATAACACTTATCTTTCATTTTTATCGTTTTCCTCCGGCAATCGCGCGCGTTACCTTACAAATAAACAACAAAATCATCGTTTTCCCTTTGTTGTGACTGTTTTCATCCATTTTTGCAGGGCTCGCTACATAAGCCCATTAACACAATCTATGTGCCATAGTTCTGATAGTAATGGCCTTGTTTATACTCGAGGCGCCTCTCCACTCGAGATATCCTTCCGGCGAGGGTTGCCATCGAAGAAAGCACCTTTTGTTTGGTTATCTATAAAATGTGATATTAAACTGAATCTAATAAGTGCCAAGCCAACCACTAAAACAAGCAAAACAATTAAATTATTTCATTTCTATGTTTACCTAAGTACATAGGTACTAATTTATACACTTACTTTGTGAACAGTAGAAGTGCACATAATTACACGCCCCACATGACACATGCGAGACCTAAGCAGTTGTAATGTGGAGTTTGCTTCATTGCTAACCTGTAGTTGGATTTATGAAAATTCACCGATACGGTCTAAAGCCCTAGTATGAATCTTATTACTAAATTATAATAACTCCTTTGTACCTACTACCGTATATCGAAAAAGCAAAATAGTTATCATCACGGTACATACATAGTCTGATAATTTGATATATTTTATTATTTACTACCATCGTTTAAATAATTTTCTAATTCCGAGTTTAACAACCCTAAACAATTCGGTATCGTCCTCTCCCGCATCTTTCGTTATATCCGATTTTCGTGGAGAGCCCGGTAATTCCATCTTCCCGGGATTAAAAAGGGCCTCGCCGTATAAATTGATCGAATTATCTATTGTAATTTTTCCCGGATGTGTTTTGGGTTGGTTGCAAGAAAATTTGAATAACGATTTTCTGGTTGCTTGTTCTCGCCCCCTAAATGGATTCAGTACCCAAAATTATAATTTAATTCTAGGGAACTTCGTTATTTTTTAGCTATAAACTGGATTAGCCTTTCATTTTCAGTTTCATGTTATTCCAGTGTTTTCGACATAGAGGGATGATTTGTATGAAAGTTATTTTACCTCTGTTGGGATGTTTCTAATACCTAATAGTGATAATGTAAGTAAAAAAAAAGTGAATAAGAGCACGATTATAATAGGGCAAATTTTAAAATATAAACAATTCATAAAAACGCTTTCAGGAATTGTTAACATATAAATCACAGTCAAGCAATACACTATACAATCAAAATCAATGTACTGACGCACGCTTTTACCTTGATTAAAGCCGATAAACCTGTCAAAGACTCGTCACTTAATGAGTCCAAAAGGATCAATTGAATTTCGCAGATTCCACTACGAAAGATTGAACGGGCCTCCAGTGCCTACTCCTGGATTTGCGTCGCTAGTAATACGATTTAAAGTTTTGCAAGCCCACATGAGCTCCTCCCTGTTGCCATAGCAACTCCCTCTATATCACTCGCTAAATTTCGGTAAACGCGCGTTGTATGGACGGAGGAAGCGATTTTCCAAGAAGGTGAATATCATTAGAGGATCCAGAGATCGTGCTTGAATGCTTTAGTGGTTCCATTAGTCGGTATCTGCAGATGATGCGGGTTTAGCCCCAATCATTGCAGCGTCAATCATTTTTGACGTAAAGCTCTTATGGTTATAGTAAATTCCTTCTGAAGTACCTGAAATTTAAACTTAATATTTTGTTGGGTACCATACCATAGACAGATAATAACAAAATAGATATAATATTCAAAAGAAAGCAATTTTAATGGAGATAGCAGTCGTAGATATATTTTCTTCAAATTCTACGATCAAAACAAAATGATTAATTGCTAGGTATTTGAAAATGCAATTATCTGTATTATTGTACACTAGTAAGTTTGTCTTAGATAGATAAAAAAACATTTTTAAATCATAAAGTCGGAGTAACATATTTCTATAAAAAATATCTATACTTGAATAAAATGCCCTTTTCTATTGAAATAATGTTTGATGTTTTATTAATAACACTGTTTGCCTAACTCAGTACCTAGTACATCCAATGCTAACAAACTTAATTTTTTTTTTCATCGGTTAAATTAAAATCACAAAAAACATATTAGAGACACCGTACTCTATATACCAATCGTAACTAACAATCTATTCCAATGCTCCTTTTACATTTTTATGGGGTTTATCGGGACCGTATTGTATTTCGGAGGCTTTCCTTTCAATTACATTTAGAGGGATCAAGTGATTCAATAAGTAGGGTACACACTGAATAGTCAGAGATCCAATTCTGCCAAGACTTAAGGACTCGCATTATACTAACAAAATATGACCTTTTTACTTATGAAACAGGAACAGACATGAGGTCGACAAAACCTATGTCTCTGGAAGGATTAGGAGGACAAGGGTTTCCATAGAATTTGGCAAATTCTGGGATAACATTGTTTATTTCTGGGCTCAATGAATATACATACATTGTGTATTTGTTCCAGAATTTTCCAGAATTTATACAAATGAATATGGTTTTATATATTGCATTGATTTTTACCTATACATCTTCTGTAGACATGAAATAGTTTTTGTGCAATATTTAAAATAATAATTTTGTGCTTAAAGCTTAAAAAAGTAGGTAAGTCAGGTATGTATAGTATAGTTAGTTTTGTCCCGTGTGGGTCTGGGACTTAAAAATGATGTGCCAACTGTGTTCCTTGTCTAGCAGGTCGTAAAAGGCGACTAGTGGTATATCGGTTGGGTGAGTGATTGTGTAGGCGACGAGCTAGCCACTTATCACTAATTTTTCACTATTTTCCATTTAACCCAGTCTAGTTTAATTTGGCCGAAAATGGTTAAAGAGGCTAGTCGCTCCTATCAAAGGTTAAAGGGGCCTATAGTAAAAGGGGCTTCCTTATGTAGACATGAATCCGTTAATAAATCAACCTCCGTTTTTGTTGAGTATTGTTTTTGCGCAATATATTAAATAATAATGCTGTGCTTAAAGCATTAAATAATAAGTCAGTTAAGCACAGAATGAACACGAAACGTTTTGACTATTCATAAAAAGGAATCTTCAAAATTATTGCAAAATATTACTTAACGCATAACTACCAATTACATTATTAGACACGTGGAAGCTACTTCAACTTAATTACCATTAGGCAACATTCAATGGTAAATATTGTAATGGACTTCTTTGTTCTTGACGTAAATTAGGGTAAACATTGCGGTGAACGTTTAATTATACTAATTTCTAATGGTAATCGTTTATGACGTCACTAATTAGGATGGAAATTCTTCAGTATCGCACCAACATATGACTATGTTGTTGAAACATACATACTGGAAATTAACACTTAAAAACAAACTCAAATATGAATACATACCTGTAGATATTCATTCAACTTACACACATACATAGCTTCACGCCCCTAATACCCGAAGGGTAGGCAGAGTAAAAGGAGCAGCAAGCCCGTTTAACCACATTCAGCCAAAAATAAAACTAGAACTAGCTGGGTAAATAAAACTAGCTGGGTTAGAAGGAAAAATGTGAAAAAGTAGTGACAAGTGGCTAGCTCGTCGCCTACACAATTACATATCCAAAATCCGATATAACATTAGTCGCCTTTTACGACAATCATTCAACTCACAGGAACACGAAATGAAAATCTCATATACCTAATATATAAGATTTTCATTAATTTCCTTGTTACTGTGAGACGGTTATGGCATTTTTTGATTATGAATTTCAATGAACAAGACTTTTATAGATTGTGTATGGCTTGGCTATGGCTGTGTAGTTTTGGATAACCAATGGCAAATAACTATTTCAAAAATATATCTTACTAGTAATGTAATAAAGTGCTATTTAAGGAAATATGATATAGCATACTTACTCGCCTTTTAGGACATACTAGTCAAGGAAGACAGTTGGTACATTCTTTTTTAGTCCGAGACCAGCGCGAGTAAAAAAAACAATCAACGCATAAATTCCAAAATCTCAGCCCAAGATATAGTGCCTAACCAGCACTCCAAATCCAAACTTAATCAAACGATCCGTGACCTCCGTAAATAAGGGAAGAATAAACCGTCACTGCACACTCAGATGAAGGATTGAGTTAAGAATACTCGTAGAATTGCAGTCACAAACTTAACAATACACATAAGATGCCTTTTATGACATTTTATGCAAGGCTCACAGTCGATATATTTTTTAAGTCCCAGACCATCATCATCTTCCTAGCGTTATGTCCCGTGTTTAGACGGGGTCCGCTTAGACCATGATCCAGGATTTAGCGAGTCTGGTAATTACATTGAAGCGACTGCCGATCTGACCTTCGTAACCCAGGAACAACAGGGGAACCAGACAATTTTTGGATCATGGTTACAAATCCAAAGTTATTTAAATTTGCAGGTTTCATCTCGATATTTTCCCTCACCGTCGAGCTAGTGGTATAATACGTACATAGATTTGAAAAATCCAGAGGTACGTACCTGGGTTTGAACCCGCACTCCTTGGTTAAGAGGCGCGTGTCCTTACCATTGAGCTACCACCGTTCTCTTTTTAAGTCCCAGACCAATGCGAGATAAACAAAATTGAGTAAAACCTATTTACGTACGAATCTAAGCAACTCTTAAACAAGAGACGGCGCGGGTAAATCAGACGATGCACGGCGCCTATAAATAGTAAAGATTCTGATGAAGAATTTTGAAAAGAGTAGAATGGCAGGCCTTTTTTTCAGTCCTACACCAACACAAATAAAAAAAAATTAAACAAAAGACAATAGGTATCTACGCACGAATCTAAACAATTCCTAAAGCTCAACACGAGACGGCGCGGGTAAATCCAAACTAAATCAGACGATCCGCGGCCGCTGTAAATAAGGGGTGAATAAACCGCCTCGGAACGGCCGATCCTTTTTTCATTGCAATGCCTGATTTATTTTGTTCGGAGGAATATTGGATTTCCCCTTTAAAATGTCCTTGTTTGCCACCTTAGGTGCGCGTGCATTTGGGAGCCACCTGCGACCTGATACGCTGATCCTAAATTAATACAGGTGGCGAATATTTGGGTTGATATTTGAGTAATATCAAATTACAAGTAGCGTGCATAATGAACATAAGTATAAGTTACATGAAAGATAAATATAATTCAATGGGAGGTAATAAGTAAAAAATGCTATTAATTTTATATTTATGGGGATTTAGCGGCGCACAAAAATGTTCACTAAAAGTTTTTTAAATCTTATGTTTTTATTAAGATTTTTAAACTAAATACCTACTTGAGTCATAAAGCAGCAAATATTACAGGATCGGTATACTACGTAGCTACATTCATACATGTGAAATCGATAGAAACGATAAAACACCCAACCCATTTTTCCTCAATAATCTGTTTACGTAAGTTAAAATTTAGCCTTATTTCAATAACACATTCAATTCTAACTATGTCACTGTTATATTGATACATATTCTGCGTCAAATTAATTAAATTGCTGAAACTCGTAGCACACAATTGCCACTCAAAATTCTAATTTGAATTCGTGTTGATACTTGAAAATGGGCTTATATTTAAAAATGTATTTTAAAAATGCCTGCATTAAAATATGTCCACCTCAGAGCAGTGCCAGGCAGCAGCAATAAATATACTCTGCCGCCGATCGGGCCTGAACTGTCTATCGCTCAGCGGGACCCGAGCCGGGCTTACGATAGTCTCTCCTTTTTTTATCTTTATTTTTCCTTCGACAAGTAGATATCTTTCTTACGCAGCGATTTGTTTTCGTTGAAGGAAGATCTTGCAACTTTTTTAGGGATCAGGTGGATATAAAAACGCTATTAGGTATATTTCTCTCGGCATACCCGATTCTTTTAGTTTTGCATGTGTAAATACTCTGCGAATAAGAAAAGTCTACTTATAAAGAAAAACTCTGTACAAAACCTTAACACGGTAAATGAACAATCTGCAAATGATTGTAAATCAACAAAATGAACGCCAAATTACTTTCTTGACGAAATATTTTATAATTTTTTCAGAATTCTACAAGTAGTGAAAGATAAAGCTTGGTTGTAGGTATGGCATTCAATTATCACTTAGACTACTGATACTCTGAATAAATTACCAATTCCTGAGCCCCGTGCAAATAACGTTTCGTTGTAAGTAGATAATTAGATCACAGATGAACTAATTATGTTTCAAGGACATAACTGAACAAATTCATCTGTTATTATACTGTATAACTTATACACAAAACCATTAAACTTAGTTTGACTATAATTACTGATGATGTTTACACTCATGACTTCAACTTGTCATTATACATGCATTTCTGTATGCGTGCAAAAAGTGATTCCCATGAGATGAGGAAAACACAAAATTATGCGGACGGCCATCTTAAAACAGCGGGTTATTCAAAAAAAGGTGGTTCAAATCTCTTACATGAATGGTACTAAGGTATGTCAAAACACATTGTAAAATTAAATCTTTCAAAACAGTTTATTCAAATAATTAAAAAAAAATCGTTATAGTATTTATTTCGCACAACAGAATAATTTGTACATATTAAGGCTAACAATATGGCGTAACATTAACGTTTGACACTTGACGGGCGCGCGCACCGTACGTAAACAAAGCTAACATTGATACATTTGATTACGAAGCATCTGCAACATCAAACAGAAACCTTTTACAACACACAAACATTCCGAATTAACTTGATTTATGGAAACAACGGACTTCCTCCGTTTTATTCGGAAATTACGCGTAAAAGGGCGCGGCGCACGACCGATTAATCCAAATTAAACCGTTGTATAACCCTTTCCCGATATTAAGCCCAGTTCACACGATGGTATATTTATAATTTTTTTACTACTAAATAACATCACTCCCATAATCCCCGAAGGGGTAGGCAAAGTCAAATGGACAGCAGGCCGCTTTAACCATAATTAGCCAAAAATAAACTAAATGGGTTAGGTGGAAAATTGTAAAACAGTAGTGACAACGTGCAGGCTCGCCGCCTACACAATCACATTCCAAAAAATCCCACATACCATTAGTCGCCTTGCATTTACATGCTAGGCTAGAAACACAGTTGCCACATTATTTTTAAGTCCCAGACCAACACGGGACAACTACTAGTAAAAGAGCATACAGCGCGCCTGATGGTAAGGCATCGTGGCCTATGAATATTTGCACTATCAATAAATATTATGACTATGACACATGTTATGCAAAACGCCCGCATGATATTGGGTCCATTACAGAAATTTTATTTTACGACCCGCGTAATCTATATATTTTTTTTATGATAAAAAAGTAGGTACCCTATGCCCTTTCTTTAATCATTTGGAGTTAAAACCTTTGGAGTATCAAATACATCAGAATGATGATATCCAATCGAAACCAAACTAAGGAAATGGCTAATCAGTATCTTGCTATTACGGACTAGTAAAAAAGGTCTCCGCGCCACTAACTAGCCGTTGCAGCTCTCAGGTACTCCAACTTGACACGCAACTTATGTTACACATTGGCATAGGTAAAAAGTGCTCCAAATGACAGATTTCCGATATCTGGTATCCATAAGTATCTCACTCAGACTTGCATAAACGTGGCTTCACGCTATAGTATGACAGGGTGGAGTCCTTCTTTTTTTACTAGTCCATGCTTGCTATAAAGCCGTCAAACCTAGTCCTCTACTAATAATAATTAATGGTCCGATAGAAACATCAGTTTTGCTTTATTTTTAACCAAACCTAGCACTACTTACCATTTTACATTACCACTCTAATAGTTGTTTATTCGATGTTCCACTCACACAGACATATGTGTACGTGTGATCCATCCATGATCGTGTAAAGGTAACCACAAGATGAAATTACTTCCACCTTTACGGTATTAGTATTGATTACCTTGTATACCTATAATATGAATAGATTTTACGTAATAACAAAGAAGCTACAATGTAGTAGTAACTAGCAAATAGGGATATTGACTGGCAAGACAATCGAGATACTTTTTAAAGCTGTCAAAACGCAATCACTTCATACATTTTGTACGGGCCTGTCGGTTTATGACATCACTAGTTTGTCTAGTCAATACTATGATACGCTCTTTTACGTAATTGATATTTCATAAAAGAAAGAATTATCAAAATACATATATAAAAAATAGGTATGCGTCGGCTTGAGGACCTCCTCCGTTTTTCTTTAGGTAAACATTAAATATAAATGGTGTCTACATACCTTTTGCTAGCCGTATTACGTAGATATGACCACAGCCTTATACTCACTAAGGTGTGCTCTAATTCATATTTCAACCGGATTTTCCACAATACAGCGTAATGGACAAGTCCACGTCATAAAGGTACTGTTCTGGGTTTATGACGTTAAGTAAATTTCGTATTAACAAAGTGGGGTGAGGTTCTTTTATTCATTTAACAGCGAAACAGTTAAGTCATGTAATTGTTATTATGCGTCTACGTACCTACTACGTAAATTATATACAGTTTATATAGATATTTACGTCATTGACTCTTCCACCGAAAATAACTTAAACCTGCATATTTTCCTTTAATGAGTTTGTACAATGACACTTGCTTGATATTTTTTCGCGGATGTTGGCAGACTCACCAGTTTAGGTATTGATTAATATAGAACATTCTAATATGTCACGTTAATTTCCTAAATAAAATACTGACTAACATTAACGCATTTAGCCCTTAAACTGTATCATACATATAATCACGCCTGTAATTCCCGAAGGGGTAGGCAGAGTCAAGTTGCTGCCCCGCAAGACCTTTTAACCACATTTATCCAAACATAAACTGTTTTAGTGAGTAATTTTTTATCTTACTATTGAAAAATCTGGCCATTAGAAATAATAATGATAATGTCTTCCTAACCGATATCGGTCACGGCGGCTAATCTCAACGAGGATTAGCCAACTGTGCATGAGATATTATAGTGCACAAGTGTTTGCGTAAACACAGGTGCACTCTCTATTCCTTCACTCTCATAGTCCAGTGAGACGGCAATTCGACATGACCGGAGAGAGGTCAGGCGCAGGACCAACGGTTTAACGTGCTTTCCGAGGTACGGGGGTGATTAAACCGCCACCTTCCTAACTTCGGACAGTTACTAAGTAATTTCAATATTGAAACACCCAGCCACAAGTTTTTGGTCCGATCCGGGATTTGAACCCGAGACCTCTTGGTCTTTAGGCGGCGCATGCTACCACTAGACCAACGAGGCAGTCAATATAAAATTGTTGAATGAAGGTCAGGGTCAAATTTGTACATCGACGACGTTTGTGTGATTTTCAAATTGAGATATATATTTCTTTTTATTGCGTAACCAACCACGCACGTTTTTAATAAAGGAAGTCTCGATGTCATAAGCCTTTTTATTTATCATTAATATAACTTGTGCAAGACACTGATCATTTTTATAACCTGTTTGTTTTTAAATCACCGATTCGTAACCATAAAAAATAAATTGAAATGCTCCATTTTTGGTTATTACAAGTGAAGCGCACGAGTTGTTTTCAATACTGTACAATTAAGTTACCACATTGTTAACTTCCCGACACTTGAAGTTGGAAATTCATTAAAAGGCCGGCTTTTTGGTAAAGTTTCGCAAATCCACTTGTCAGTTTTGACAGTAGGTAGATTAATCGTCAGGTTCGCATAAAAACAAAAGTTCATTTTACGCGAACCTTCGTTCTTGTAAATAAGGAAATAAAGCAGCAATTAATTAAAAAAGGAGAAACATATTTCGAGCTAGAGATATTTATGGTTCATAGAAGCCCATACCTATAATTTACAACCTTGTAAAATTATAAAGTAGCTTAATTAACTGGACGAATCCAGAGTTTCGAATTTATGTAATAAATACAGTAATTCGTCTACACGGAGTTTTATCAACAAGTGGTTGCCCACTAGTCATGTTTAATTTTTACATTCATTTTATTATTTATTTATTTATTAAAATATTCGATTTCTGTACTCCTTCTCCACTTTAAGTGTGCTAAATCGCATACTCCGCGTCCGCGTAATTTTCTAAAAAAGGGGTACAAAATTATGAAACAACGGCAATCGAATTTAAATAATCTGATCGCATATATATTTATCACATCTAGCAAACATTTGTGTACGACTGCACAAACAAAATTAAAAATCATCCCTACCAGTATCAAAAACAAATATCACTATTCTTAACACCGCAGTCCTCCGAAGCAAAATATAAAATAATCACTAAGTAGTTGTCACAACAATTACTGATGTGTATCCATTGTCCCATTGAGGCAGATAAAACAAACAAATTACGACCTTTAGACAGTACGAATCTGATAGAAAGTTCTACTGCATTGGTACTGAGTCGTTAATATACCTGTCTGTATAGCATTTTGGCCAATTTGAGTTGACGTTGTTTGTCATGCCAGCTCGTCACCTCCACATTAACGTTATCGCGTGAGGTTATCGTCATTCGTCGCCTGCGCCCCGCTCCGCGTTGTCGGTCAAACGTTTCGTCCATAATGTGAAATGAGTTTGAAATGCGTGCGGTGCCATTTCTGATCCTGTCCGCTTGTTTGTGGTGTGTGTGCGCAAGCTACGATATGTTCATCGGTGATACAGTACACAAGAAGATGGTCTTCCATCAGAGGATCAAAGACTTCGCAATACCGTTCAAGAAGAGGATTAAAACATTGACGTATAATGATCCGGAGAAAAGAATAATTAAAGTACGTAACTTTTTTTTTTTTTTTTGCTTAGCAGTAATTACCTACATTTTTCTTATTGTTTTAAATTTGGAAACTGTCCTGTGATTGTAATAAATTATACGAATAGTTTTTATGTCTAAGTTGAAAACGTCCATAAAACTCAAACTCTTGAGTAGTGCAGACGGCATATATTCGCGTTTTCAAATATTTATCGATCATTGTTTCGTTTATATCGCTATATAACCATATATTTTATAATTCTATAAAACCAACTATTGTGCAACAATATTCAAGAGTTATTACCGTAGTATTAGCCACTCTATTATAAATGCAATGTAACAATTTAGCGACGTATTCAATCTAAAGTAATATGAAACTCCTTTGACGGTAGTTTCAATGCGCACGGTCTCAATAAATCATGTTTTTATGTTTCAACCGGTCTATACTTAGGAATGGATTCTTAACAAGCAAGAAATAAATTTGCATTCATCTATCCTTGCATTGCTTCAATGTCAGCACGTTACATTATTGGTAGTTAAACAAGTTAAGATAATACAAGCTATTCTCAAGGCGAAGAATATTATTATAGGAGTTTTTCAGTCTTTTTCACATAATAGGTACATAATCATTGTTTTATTTGGTATCAGTAAGAACATTTTAAATTGTTGGTTTATTCTGTAGACTGGATTTAATTAAACCTAGTTTTAACTTTTTGTAATAAAGCCGTCTATGTTTGAATAAGTACTAAGGCCATTAAAATGGAAATTAATTAGGAAATGTCTAAAAATAACGTTATCATTGTTTTAAGAAGCAACATTTGCTACATGTCTTTTGTTTGACATAACTGTTTAAACAAGCCAACGGCATTTTTTCATCTTAATTTGTCTTTCAAGTTGGTGTATCGGTATTTATAATTAGGTTTTTAGGTGAATATACTGAACAGGTTGAATTTTTACTATGATTAATAAAATTTAAATTCATCTAGATCAAATTTTATATATTAAGAACGTAATCTGTCACATGTATTTATATAGATTGAACTAGTTATTCTTCTAAATAAGTAGACAATGCGAACTGTTTGTATTTTATCACATTATAATTATACATAGTAATAATTTATTCATTGTAATAATTTATATAATGACATTCTTATATGTAATTAACTTAGTTTTTAATTAGATTTACAATTATGTTTTATTTTTGTATTTTAAGATTTAGATAATCTATTTTCAATTTAACACATCTAAACAATTTTCACAATTATACTTCACTAGTTTTTGCCAGTGATTTCGCCACTTCATACTTTTTTGAATTTGGTCTGCTACAAAAACGTTACAGTAGGTCCCGTGAGATCTTTTAATTTTCCTGGCATAGAAAGAAGCAGTCTATAGATAGAATATATAGGATAAAAATTATCCTAGGTATACAAAATATCATCGAAGCTGTCCAGTATTAATATAGTTATAAACTATAAAAACGCAAACGGTAACAATTTTTTGCCATTATTTCATCCTTAATACAGTAGTAACGTCATCGTTAAGTATGTAACAATTTCTTTTTATTTCGCTACACTCTCATTTACTCATAAATGATTCTATTTGAACATATATTAAGAGCATATATTAAGAGATGAACAAATTATAACTACCTCCATTTACACAGCTGCTTTAAAACAATACGTGCTTTTTTCAATTTCATAAAGGTATGATTCATAGATATTACTCATTCAATATACATAGTTCAATACACCACGGCTCACAACGGAGCTAATGTGTTTGGGGTCCCCGAACATTACGTCATTGTCGTCAGCCGTGACCCCAATGATGAACTAAGGTTAGAACTTACAAATGGTCCAGATGCTGAGAATGTTCACGATACATTAATCGGTATAGAAGCATCACTTGTTTAGGACAATCTCTATATAACGAGCTTTTGTCAAAAAATGCTATGAATTTGTAAACAAATCAGTGGTGGTTTCTTCTTCTAAGAATCTAGATAGATTTTTTAGTTAATATATAAAGGAAATAAAAATACATCTGTATTTTATACAAGTTATTCTTTACAAGTAGGTAAATTTGTTTTTTCATATAGTCACTCATTCTATCATTCGCTATCTCTATAGCTATAACATAATATATATACTTATTTTTATATAATATAAATATTTGCAACTTTATATGACTCTTAATATATAGTTGCAAATATTTAGATTACCTACCTAACATACATATAAACTAGACCATACTAGAGATTAATACATTATATTACTAAACTATTTAATATATTAATCTGATATACTGAATAAAGAACAATTACATGAGATAATTATTATCAATCTATAATGAAACCAAATTAGACTGTATCTATTACCAAAAACCATTTCAAATCGCGCATCTGTATCATGATTTTCATTAAATTAAATTAAAATACGCGTTTAATATTCATATTGGACGTAGGTCATAGGCCGTTGGACGGTTTTTGCAATACAATTAAAATTCCAACGGCATTCTTCTGTCATCCTTAGCATGCGAATAGTATTTTGCAACACTAATTACCTATGCAACAAGGTTATTATAAGATTAGTCCTTGCTTTTCTGATGATGTTATATATATATAAACAAATTGCTTATAAATAGCATTTGGAACAACATATTAGTAAAATGTTTACAAACATTTATCTATAGCATTCGGCGTTATATAAATACATAGTGCATAAAAACATCACTGTTTGTTATTAATTTATTTATGACACAACGATACATTTTAAAAGCAGTTATATGGACCTATACAGGGTGTAGCTATGAGTGTGGATGGAATTATATAACAAAAAAATCTCGCGCGGCTGAGCTTGCGATTCCACATAATTCGTAATTTAATAAGTGTTATGAAACTTGTAATATGAAAATTACGTGCTTTTTGTTACGTCAATAACTTTTGTCTGGGTGCAGGGATCAATCCCGCGTCTCTTCTGTATGATGCAAAGATTTTTTCCAACACTTAAATTAGTTTTCTTTATTTTCATATTCTGTCTTCAATAACAATAATAGATATACTTTCTTTTGTTACAGGGTATTGCAGCAATAGACAACGACTTCTCCCATGCCAGTGCGAATATAACAGACGGAGGGGTAGGGTACTCACACGTCACAGTAAGAATGAAGAGTCAAAGACATCACCCTCTCAACTTTGAAGTGGAAATCTACGTCTGATGTACCTGAGAACTATAACCAGTAATGAGGTTCAAATCCGTGCCAAATATCAAATTTCCAAGGCGTCTTTCACACAAAGCTTTTTCGTTGAACGAGTGAGCATGTTTGCTTTCAAAATGACATTTGTGCAGATTAAGTGCTACCTTGGAAAAATGACAACTTAGTATACTATAGTTAGGTTGTAATTAATATTGCTGTTTTAAGTGATAATGTTCAGTAAGACATTCCTTTGAAATCCTTTTAATTTATGTCAAAATAATGAACCGTTAACAATAAGTAACATATTTATAAGAACTAATTTTCAAAATGATTAGTCACTTTATTAAATATCTGTTACTTATCCAATAAATTAATGTAATATTTTAAACAACATTACATAACATACTCAACATTTACAGGAATTAACTTTTAATATAATACTACGTATTGAATGGATAATTTCCTCGTAGGTTAACCAAAATATTTAAACCATCGATAATATTTATAAGCATACATTATTGAATGATCTAGGAAGCTACTTATAGATTTTATACATGTAAAAGTAAAAAACATGTTAGAACCATTAAAAATATGCTTATAAAGAAGAGCCTATGCCTAAATATTATTAGTTATATAATATTAATAGGAAATCAATTTTTTTTCTATTTTTTTAAATAATCCATAATTCTATCTCTAGCTGACACATTGTTGAATGAAACATATTAGTCATAAATTACGAGTATAATGTAATTAGTAAACATAAACTAGATTGTGATTCATGTAAATTTAGTCATTAATATAATAGACCTGTTTATATTTAGAAATAACTTGAAATGTAATTGTATGCAATAGATCTGATGTAAGTATGTAAATGTTTACTTTAATGCGTATTATTGTGATATCTATACAATATGAGAGTAATTGGTCGTAAAATGGAATAAGATCAATTTTATTGTTTAGGTAAAGTTCCTTGTTTACATGTTTTTTAAATAATTTGTATCTACGTTTAATAAAATTGTGAATATGTTAATTGTAATTTTATTTATTATCTGCTAATGAAAAACAGACAATTCTAACAAGAATATACAATCAATAAACTTTAATAACATTTTAAATTGTGACAGTTACCATAAAAACTATAAAGATTAATATATTGAATCTATTAATAAATCAATTCTCCAGACTTACAGACTTACACACCAGTTTCAAAATTCCAAGCTACATAAGCATGTATTCTTGTTCTTTATTGTAATGGATAAACATTTTTATATAAACATTCACAACACTAGTACAAATGTCCATGTTCATTACACGAAACATTTGCCCGAAAAAAATTCAAATCCCGCTAGGATTTTAATCCGCTTTCCTGGGTTTCGTGGCCAAAGTAACTGACTTACGGGCCTGTCTATAAACCCAACTTCTTCCTATATTTTAATCACATTGTGAGATTTTTACCAATTCTTAAGTTCATGAAAAATCTCCAACATATTAGGATAAATATTAGTATGGCCTGTCCATTGTCGTATTCCGTGCATTTTTCCAGTAAAGTCTCGAACAGACTTCCTCTGAAAGTTAATTTCACGCCTGTCGGTCCCTGGAAACAACGTCGTGTGTTGAAACGCGTTTGCTGTGTTATTCGGGAGCCCATTACAGATTCTATCGGCTCATAATTCGACTTTTACTCATGGGTTTTATTCAATGTTTTTTGAAAAATAATGTTTGGTAGTCGCCGGTTCAATGGCTTCAGTGAGGTAATACTGCTTGTATTTTCAATATAGCACTATTAATTACTACTATAAAATGATAAAGAAAATATTTTAATTACCTATTGAAACTGATACGACACAAACAATGCCGGTCATACAGGGATAAATTACAATACAATTTATATGGTACTATATAATAAGTGTATAACGTTGAAAAAGTAGATTTGCCTGAACCAGAAAATTTTTGGATCATGGTTACAAATCCAAAGTTATTTGAATTTGCAGGTTTCATCACGATGTTTTCCCTTACCGCCGAGCAAGTCGTACAAATATGTACACAGATTTTAAAAAATCCAGAGCTACCTACGTACTCGGGTTTGAACCCGCACCCCTTGGTTATAAGGCGCGTATCCTTACCACTGAGCTGCCACCGCTCATTTTCTGATCCTTCTCAACGCCAATAAAACTAACTTCCTACTATATGCGAGTTCGAAAAAAAACAACGACGAGCTCCACATTCCCATACAAACGTAAGAATTTTGCGTTCCCTATTGTTTTTACACTAGCAACAGAATCAAAGAACAGTCGTAAATCAATAGCACAAAAAGCAAGATTAAACAAAACTTGGTAGGCAGAGGCGTTCGGACGTAGTACATACAAAATGCTTACGAGTGGCCCTTGGTTTTTGCGGGTAGTCCCACAATAAATCAGGGTAAACACTACTGGTGGACGCGAATGTACGAATTTATAGATACGACTCGATGACGTAAGTATTGACATGCACATTTAGAATCAGAATGTTGATTTAAGTAGTCGTGAGTAGTGTAAATATGCGTAGGATTTCGAAAGTGGAATGTATTAATATTTATCGCGAATATGTATGTTCAAATTACAAACAGAAAACGAAGTGTGATATATTCGATGTATATAAGCCATAATAGAACGCATAAAATCATCCGAACCAATAGTCAAACGTAAACGCATACTCGACACTCAAACATATATGATTTAAAAATATATGAACAAGTCTTGTTACTTTATAAATATTAAAATAATTATTTTTATAAACTTGCCTTTTTGTTATATTCTTTGATGAATGATTTCTGCGGTCAAAAGCGGGTAAGAAATTGTACATAATGTCAATGGTTTTACGGTCCAATATTCATTCGGTGTACTGCTAAAAACTCAAACGATGCGTTGGTCAAACGTGCATTGGTCTACAGTTCATTCGGTGAAAATTATAAAAGTGAAAAACATTTATGGGATCTATCAGTTGGTAAAATGGTTTTCGAAAACATGTTCGGGACTCATAAAATTTATATTCTTGATGACATACAAGAAGTGTTTTACTTTTGTTAGACACTTTACTTACTCTACATCTCTGTAACTGTCAAAAAAGAAAAATCTTGCCTGAAAACATGACGTATAAGCTGGTGTTTTCATCGCGGCCCGAAAGTTGCCGCCAGCCCTGGGGATAAACAAAAAGGGTAGGGTTTTTGCGGCCCTTCCTTATTAATGTAATAACTGACACTTTGTTTTATGCGAGTTGCTACTTCGCTAGTTTGTTCGGTTGGGCCAGCTGAAAGATGCTGCGTTTTGAATTTTAGATGGCTAATTAACGTTGCTTCTAGAAATTTTGACACCTTTGATGTCGTAAATAGCGATGAATAAATTTGCGCAGCGAAGTGGGAGAGGAAAATTAGCAAGGTCGCTATGCACCCGATGACAGCCTTCCGCAAAGTTTAAGTCGTTTGATATAATTTGACAGCTTATTAAACTTTACAAACTAATGTTTTGTTAAGGCACCATTAAATTTATTTGCGCAAAAAGACTTAATAACAACTTATTCGTAACTTTCAAATGCTGTGACGTTAAATACTTATAGATAAGCAACTGATTAAAAATCATTGATGCACGTCAACCATCTGGTTTGTAACATACGTTATACGGCTATACTAACCTTACAGATTACTAGTATTTTCTATATAATCCCAGCACATCTAGAGTTGAGCCAATTTATGTGGTTCCCTAATTAAATTGAGGCGTTCAGGAGCAAACACATATTTAATGGTAAAAGCTAAGCTATTACGCCATACACTATAAATTTTTGAGATATTCGAATTATGAATACAGCATTTAGGGTATGCATACAGGATTTAGGGTATTCTGTGAAAGATATATTTCATATATCTAAGATATTTATCCCATGTTGGTCTGGGACTTGGCCCATGTTGAACTAGGACAAAAAAAAGAATGTGCTAACTGTGGTTCTTGCCTAGCATGTCGTAAAAGGCGACTAATGGTTTACGGGCTTTTGGGTATTGAATAAGTAGGCGACGAGGTAGCCACTTGTCACTCCTTTTTCACAGCTTTCCATCCAACCTAGCCCACTGTCATATGTTGGTCTGGGACTTAAAAAGAATATGCCAACTGTGGTTCTTGCCTAGCATGTCTTAAAAGGCGACTAATGGTATATCGGGTTTTGGGTGTGTGATTGTGTAGGCGACAGGTTAGCCGCTTGTCACTGTTTTTTCACAATTTTCCATCTAACCCAGCCCGGCTTTATTTTTGGCTGAATGTGGTTGAAGGGGCATGCTGCCCCTTTGACTCTGTCTACCTCTTCGGGGATTATGGGCGTGATGCTATGTATGTATGTATGTATATATATTTCATAACCTTATTGAATATAAGGTATGAAATATAATCCATTCTATATTGAATCAATTGATCTTATATAATTATATCGGTTAATAAATACAAATGTCTTAAATATAAGCTAGCGATTTATCAATGATATTATTAGAAATGTAAATACAAGTGTACATGGATAATAATTAAATAGGTAATTATTCTAGTTACGAATTATAATTGTATGATATAATACGCATAAGGTCAACTAATAAATAACCTTGTTTACTTTAAATAGAAGTTGCTATAAATCAATGCAAATATCAATAGGTATAAAGTCACGTTTTATATTTTATTGCTTTATTGTAATTTAGATAAAACGAGATATAAACTTCCTAGCTTCCGCCTGTGTTGTTGTGTGTGTGTGATGTTCCATACTAATATTCATAAAAAAGAATTTGTTACAAATCTACTTGCAGAAATAAATCATTTCATTTCATTCGCGACTTCATCCGAGTTAAAATATTTAAAAAGTCCCTAATTATTTTACTATATAGGTTTCCAATTAAGTTATTATTTGTGACACCATCTACTTGCCAGTAAAAGCCCCGTGATCTAGTACGCAAGGATATTTTCTCGAACATTTCCATGTAACGTAACATTAGGTAAGTTGTAACAAAGCATGTCACAGTTCTTTATCTGGAAAGTCTTCTTTTAGGTCACTTGTTATACTCAAGTTTAAAGATACCCTTACATCGACAAACAAAACTTGCATAATAATTTTGTAGTAATAACCAAACAGTTTTCTCAGTGATATAATTTCCAAATCAATCACACCAAACCCTGCGTAATTTCAAGCTCACAATATGTGACGTCACGTCCTGAAAGGCTTCCACGTCCAAGCCGGGAGCAGCAGCAATCACAGCCCGCAGCATTGTCTACCTACGTCGAATGTGCCGTACGCCCAGGAATTTCCAATAATACCTCTTAGCCCAACTTATCTTGCTGCCACTATTTTCCAAAACCCAACCAAACCACCCTTATTACAACCACATAAGATCTAATCTTAATACCAGAAGGCAAGACGGTGGAAAGCAAATTTGCGAAGATATTTTTCCGATACTATAAAGGTAAATTCGAAGAGTTTCCAGTTTTGAAAGCTACGTTACTGCGAAGAGTTAAGTTGAACGTTGTAAAAGAGAATTGCTTCTGTGATGGATATTTTTCCTGAACGTCGAGTCGACAGTAAACTTAATAGGGTATCTTAAGAATGAGCAAATTTGATTGTAAGTACTTATTCATTTTAACGTTTAATTCTGAGAACTATAAATAAGAATTTATTTCCTTAATAACCTATTATTCAGAATTGTTAACGTTTAAAGTTTTATAGGTCTATTACCAACACAGACCAACACCCAACAGAAGAATTTAAAGGACAAAAGCGAAAGTATATATGAATTACCAATTCAATATACGTAATTATCCAGGATATAGATACCAGTTTCAAAGCAACAAAGATGTGGTTATATGACATTTTAATTTTAATTGGAATGTTTAATTATCCATTTAAAAAATTTAGCGACAAGCATAGAATTAACTAAGACATAGATAACAAGCCCTCTTTCTCTATTCTATCTATTCTAATCTACATAATACCATTAACCTAAAAAAGAAGAAAAACTGATATCAAAAACTTAAGAATAAGCACTTCGATTTGGTTTTTTTTCGCTTAAAGAAATGTGTTAGCAAACGCATTCAGCGAACGGAATAGAATGGAAATGAAGAAATTCAGAGAAAAGGTCTGCGTGCTCCTCACAAAGGGGAAGTAAAATAAAAACTTTCTCTTTTTCACCCGCTTACTTAATGGACGGTCAAAGTTTTCTTTACAAAGATACTTCACGAAGGGGTGATCGTTGAATGGGAGTCATTAACCTAGTTCCTTGGATATATTTAGTCCAGTCACAGCTTGCTGTCGAGTCAGTGCTATCAGCGTCCGTTGACCCGTGCCATTGTTTAAAATATGGAAATGCTAGAACATTAACTTGTGTTATGTAAGAACGTGATAAGTTTACATATTACTTACCTATTACTATACTATAATATAATACTATACCTTATTTCTACGAAAAGATGCATGTCACAGCACACATTACTTATGGTAGAATGTCTCTTATTTTATTGTATTAGTTATGCTCTTTAAAAAAAGTGAAAATTATGAAGATTTTCAATAAGATATAACTTTGAACATGAAATCATTTTCAGCTCAAAGACTAATGTAATGAGTGAGATTCATAAACTGACTTTACCTTAACTGTAAAGTAAATTAATTTTTAATTGCGTAAAGATTATTTAAATGCCATGAGCATAAGTACCTAGCTTTAACAATTTCTATTCCATTGTATGGTATGAGGAATGCACTATGTTTAAAGATGCAGACGATTGTAGATTATAGGTAGGATGTAAGTCCGCCGCTAGGGAAGTGGCGTGAAGTTTTAGTTAGTTAAATCCCAATAAAAGTGTAAAAATTACCGTATTCCGAAATTATAACACTAATATGTGTAAAAGTTTACGTAAACATTAAAGGTATAATATAAAACAAGCCAACAAATTAGCGTCTAATCCAGTGCACACTACAACCAAACTTTATCACTGATAAACTTCCAATTAAATTCCAGTAAGCAAACTCCGTAATCAAACATCTATCAGGGTATCCAGCAGGCTTAGCGGCGAAACAAACGAGCAAATTAGTCCCCGCTCTCTCCGACAGAGCCTGATTGATGGATGGCGCCCGCAGACCAGTCTTGTGCAATTAGCTTCTCAACAAAATCCAGCCGTTGACGTTACGGGGAACTGACTGACAGGGGCTGGTCGCTTCACCGATAAAATGTATCGGAGATGTTCACAATAAGTATTGTGACGAACAAACGTCTTATGACGGACAAATTTCTTAAGATGACGTCGAAATCAGGATTTTTTAACAATGTATAAGTTAGACTCATCTTTTCTGCAGTTTCACATTGCCATATCGCCTCAAATATGGTCGAGTGAAACGATGGCTGACACATACGTCATACTTGTGAACAGGTGCCACCTTCAGAGGCTGGTCTGCTCTGGTTTACCTTTTACTTCTGATAATACTCGGCTGAATCTTTGACGAACATTAACTGTATGACTTGGTATTCATATTAACTTAATCTGTAAATTTTAATTTTTATATTCAATCTGGCATTGAAAAGAGTAACTACCGAGTTTCTTGCCGGTTTCTTCTCGGTAGATGCGACATTCCGAACCGGTGGTAGATTCAAATTGTTCTACTATGTACTTACTTGACGATTCACAAGTGCTTTTTTGAGGCCTACGTAAATAAAGATATTTTGACTTTGACTTTGACATAATGTGCCAAGCAATAATAAATTTATTAAACACCTTTGGTAAGTTAATTAGGTTATGTGTGAGGTTATAATATTGAATTACCTTTTGATACTTTGGATATAATTGTTTGCCTACCATTTTCACAATTCACAATTGTATTTTAAAATCGATCAAGCCACTTAGGATGCAGAGAGTACCTACCAAATACGTAAATAGACATTTAGAAATACATTACCCTCCTTTCAAGTCAGTTGAAGAAAAGAATAGCATATTTTTTTATAGAGACGAATAAATAAAAGAACTTGGTTGTTCTAAATTTGATTTTACAAAAACCAAATAGGTATGTGGTGTGTTTATATAAATACAAAAATGGTGCATATACATTAAACAAATTATATAATTTGGTCGTTTGGTTAAAATTTATATGCACACTTTTTTTTGACCCAATTTGCTACTAATTTAAATATACATAAAGCACAACTTTAACTAAATATATAACAACATTGATTCTATACTAAATCATAATATGTTCACGTTCTATTGTGGACAAAAGCTCCGTAAGAACGCAAAAATAACTTAATGTTGTTCATAATTAAATCAACTTTGTAATTACGCACTTGAACCTTGGTTTGTACTCTTAAGGGTAAGTCAGATATTAAATGGTACATTGCTTATGAGCAATGTACCATTTAATACCATTTCGTATGCGAAACCAATATCACTTTTGGGACTAGACGTTACATCACTAAACTCCTGATTTGTTGTCCGACACTACTCCAACCAAATGAAACACTCAAACCTGTCTGATTAACTACCCAAAGAGACCAATAAAACGGACCAACGACACAACAATGCAACAGGGGACCCTCAAACTTCAAGCGTCAGCATCAGACTAGCAACCGTAAAATAGTTACAGCTAGTGATGGCCAGGTTTTTGTTTATATCGATAATAAAATCGCTGAATCAGCACTTCCTGCATCCCCTTTTTGGAGCGTTCTTCATTCTAGTCATATGGCGACCAATATGTAAATAGGTACACATTTGGATACATTAACGTTAAAAATAACTACAGTAGTTTTAAGTTAAGATCCGATACATCTTCAAAAACCGGAAACTAACAGGTTCCGTTTTATTTTAAAGGCGTTAGCTACTAAATTAAAGATTATATTTATTATGTTGATTCTTTATTTAACTAGGTACTAAAATCGACGTTGCGGTTAATACGTTTTGATATTTTTTCTCAACACGCCTATTAAAGATATAAAAAATTTACTCTTATCCTCAAAAAGATAAAATTAAAATGTTTTTTAAATATTTTTTTCTTTCATGTCTTTATCGAGTGGACCAATGCCCATCACTTTGTACCCGTCAGGGGAACGAGTAGTCCTTCTGAGTCTATTACGGAGGAGGCAGTTTACCCTTCCACAGATCGATGGACTGGAGATTTCCAAACTGAATATGGCACGTTGTAAAAGTTGGAAATGACACGAAAAGGCGTAAAACTTTGGGGCGTTCTTTTATAGCCCTGTATACTTATGTCTGAAGATAAACTCTATAGATATAGGTATTGGGATGAAGCCGATTCAGTATTACTTGAAGGGGAAAATCGGGTTTTCTTCACGACTGAGGACAAATATTTACTTTGGCTTTATAATATCACTACTTGGTGACCGTTTACACAAAATCACAATCAATCATAAAAATATTAGTAGACTCATAAATTAGCCAAATTTGGTATGCTATTTAAATGAACAAAGAGTTTATTGTGTCGTTTCTTAATTTGTATAATAGTTATTAAAACATTAATGTGCAATATGTACTTTGAATACTTTTTAATATGAATTTAATTACAAATTTAAATTCACGTCGCATATCGCTTCATTGATTGAGTATTTGATATTCATTCACACAGTATTTAATGTACGTATCTATTGGCGTCATACTATGTTATCGTTGTAATTATATACTAGCGATAAATTATATAAATAAGTAATTAAAAAAACGCATTTTAGTATATGAAATTAATATTCCGATTCTTTACTGTTTTGGCTAAAAGCCAAATATCTCAAAAAAAATCTGCTCTTGTATTGTACATTTTGAATTTGTTTTCAAGTGAAAACCTGTATATTTTGAAAAAAATACACAGGTTATAAATATACGTTTAGTACATAGGTACCTACCTACAGCGATATCTTAAAACAAAATTAAGTAGTAGACACTTGCGTGATTCCATATTTATCCTGTACAGTTAGTGTTAGTACTTAATCTAATAATCTTGTCAAAGAAGCTCAGAAACGCTTTAATCGCATGAATATTCGCGTACATTAGCAATAATTCAGAAAACACTTAGCATTCCGATCACGATTCACACGAAGAAACTTGACGAAGGCTTTTTGGCGGAGCAAAGTTTTCAGGAGTCCTTCCGCACATACAAACGAGTCCAAATGGACCAGGAAATGTTCCATGGAATTATATAGTCTGGTTGGCTTAGTGAAAAGAATCGCCCTGTCGGCGACGTCTCGCTAAATGTACCTACTCTCGTTTTATGTCTTGTTAAATTTTCTGCCGACTTTTGTTCAAATTTAAGATTTTCTGCGGAGAAAAATGGAAGGTGTAAGCAAAGATGGGATTGAAAATCGTCAAGAAATATACATCTTGTTATATTAAATAATGCTGTGGCATTAACATAAGATACACACTATCTTCGTATTAATTATATGCATAAGTAGATATATTTGAATCTGATTAATAACATTATTAATCCGATTCAGTACTATAGCTAATACTAATACTATTTAGTAGTAGAGCTATAAGTCTCTTTAGAGACAGTTTAAGTTTTACAAAAACTCATTAAGTTACTGGCGGTTTTTTTTACCAAAAATAGCCTTTTGACGTATTTGTAATACCTTATACGTCTAACATCGCCTACATAGGTAAGAGTCTCACTAATGACGCCAAGGGAATGACGTCAGGGAAATGACACGAAACATCTCGAGCGGAAAGTGCTAAGCTAAACTAGAGTAGGTAAAACATCATCGCCGTAGGCGGAAAAACGTGTGAAAATGTACCGGAACGGCTCGTCGTTATCATGATTTATGGGGCCCATGAAACAAGATGCTTCGCGGGAGCGTTAAGGTCCTCAGTTTTAGCGGTCAGCGAGATATATGGGGGGGTGCTATTTTTTCAATATTGTGGCTGGAGGAGGAATAATGGAGCGGAAGAAAAATTATGGCAGTTCATTTATGAGAGACCGTTGAGCCTTTTTAAATTGCCTATCTATCTAGCTAAGCTTAAGTTGTAGGACCTTTCTGCATTGATAAGGTACGTTCTGTAATTACGTATTGACAGGACAGCGGCGTTTTGTGTCTAACACCCCTAATAATACAAGAATAAAGATTAGAATATTATTATTTAAATTCAAATACGTATCTAGTGATAATAAAGACTTAGTATATTAATATTCAATAAGGCAATTAGTGTATATCAAGAAAATTTAAATAAGAAATATACATTATCCAAGAAACATCGCTTACTTACTTATTTGACTCATTATTTAAGGAACTAATTTAGGCAAAGCATTTTAGAAAATGAGTTTTTCTTTTTCATAGAGAAGTTGATCAGATGATTGGCTATTATTGTATGAAAATAAAAATATTTTTTTTGCTAATTTTCTACATTACATTAAATGGGTTCCTTAGATTTATGTTTTATATAAATAAGAGTAATAAGTACCTAAGAGTTTCGCATATACTAAAAATAACCTTGTATATATTAATGTAATGTAGAAAATTAGCAAAAAAAAATATTTTTATTTTTATACAATAATAGCCAATCATCTGATCAACTTCTCTATGAAAATACAACAAAACAGACAACCACATAACTGTGCAACTATACACAAATTCTTTACCATAGTAAAAAAGCTTTATTAAAAATCTTCGTAGGAATTTGAATGACAGCTAAGGCAGAAATCTAAAGCGTTTCTAATTGAAGTGACACTTCCATAATTACACGTATGAGAATAGAACACGGGCACCGCGCCGCGGAGGTAGGGATATTAGAAGCTATTAAAATTATTTTTACGCCTGTCCTCAAAAAAAAAGTGCTTGTGAAGCGATGCGACGGACGTCAGGAGTGCATTAATTTATATGTAGTTAATTCTGAACACGGAAATGTAACTCTGTGGCATTTTCATGTTATTTGGAGATGGAATCTGTGTAAGAATTTTGATGTGGTACAATCAAAATTCTTACTTTTAATTCTTATCACTGACTATGTGTATATATAAAATGCATAAGTTACCTAAAATAAGCGCATTGTTAAATTTCTTTCAGCTTTATTTTTAACTAGCTAATTTTTCGTCTAATAAGAGCAAAAAAAATATAGTGTTTTTTTTATATGTGAGAAAAAAATGCTTTTTTCTTTAACACAATTTTGCTTAGAGCAATTCTTTGTCATATAAAATGAAATTACATTAAACATTTTATTCAGGAACAAACCCTATCACGTCAAAAGTCACTATATCTACGAAGCAGAATTACAATTAAAATTTTAGTAAATATATTGCTACTGGATCTTCTCCGTAATTTACATCACATGCAAACTAGATGTAACTGCGTAGGTTGACTTCAGAAAACTGTCTAAGTAATATCACAGTAGATTGTTAAATAAGTTATTACCTCATTAGCTAGTCGATGTTATTCCACGATATAAATTTCATTATACACCAGTAAAAACGGTGGGAAATGATGCACTTAATTTGCTTCTATCTTTTTTAAAAGGCGTTAAAAGATGTAATGACGTAACGCATTAATATTCATAAGTCTTATCACCAATGTCATATCTACAAGAGAGCTGGGCCTCTGTTGAGGCTTAAGGTAGATCTACACTACATTGTTTAAAACATTATATGCATGCTTGAAACCTTATGTTTATTGTTGTATTCTGATTAAGTAATTCATAGTTCCTAGTACATATATAAACAATTAGTAAATAGATATTTAAAAAAAAAATTGCAAAAGATTCTTCGAATCGAAACATAAACACGCCAGATATTTCTAATACTACCGTAACTATCAATATTTGTACGTTTTTTCCAAAAACAAATAAATTGTAGTGATTCACTTTAGTATTACATAGTTTATTCTTAGTAGATTGTGGGAAAGCTGACTAACAAATAAAATATAATTAGCCACAGTGTGTGTGCACCTTAAGATGTTAGCCAATTAAATTACAAATGTTCGATAATTACAGAGTCAACATGGTCATTAATTAATGAGAGGTATAGTCATTTTCTTATGTTCTGTACGACATTGAAAAGACGTTCCTTTCAATTTACCAGTTGCACTATTAAATAAGAAACGGTAAGGCAACTCCAGTAACTCCAGTAAAATTGAGATTTAATCTAAATTTTTAAACACCAAATAAGTACCACTTATTTAAAACATAAAGAATAACATGTCTTTATTAAACGAAGATCCATGTCGTGATCAGACGTTCAAAGGTGTACCGAATAATTCAAATGTTTATTGAAAAAACTGTCGACTTTTTCTACTCTTGACCGACTTCTTTTCTTTATAAACTTTACCAGTTTCACTCTAGTCTATAATAACGGAAGTGTGTCCTATATGCCATATACAATATGAATCTATGGGAACGAAGGTCTGATAAGCATTCGCTTCGATGTAATAACTAGAATTGCTACATCCTCGACCATGGTTTTAACGAATCCCGATTAAGTATGGGACTTAATCTAATACATACTATTAGATTTTCAATTAAAAGAATTCTTTTAACACCATCATGGCTATTTAAGGACTGTCCAGAAAGTATGATATTTTGTGTAAATAACTATAAGTATACTACACATACTGTTATACTCACTTGTTTGTTAGATGTAACCTTATCTGGGTACAATTTTACCCCAGACGCTTGTGAAGCTGAATGCGTGTGAGTCGATTTGCATTTTAGTTAGTTGCGTGTGTTGGACATGCAGTTGAATAATTTCAACTAGTTTAGCATATGTAACGTTTCTTATCATGTTATTACTTACATCATCTTATCTCAGTTCCATGTTTACTTCTTTGCATAAATAATAAACAAGTAGATAAATAAGTATAGCTACAGTAATCGTGTTCACTGTAGATAAACTATACTGTGTTTTAAAGATTTTACGATATTTTTAAGTAAGTAGAATATTATTGAATTTTCCTCAATTATCTATGTACTGAAACACTGATTAGTGTCTGAATATTTCCAGTAAACTAACATACGTACTCAAGCCCTGAAAATTACTCCCGTGAGCGTAATTTGCCGAATATCCAAACAATAGGCCAATTAAGTGTAATTTCAGTGCGCTGAAAATTGCGAACGGTGCCTCGGGGGAAATTTTTCATTGGAATAGAAGCAGACAAAAAACGCGAGCGACATTAATCAAGCTAGGAGAGGGAAAAATTAGACAGGTCCCATGATGATGAGCATGGGAAGTGGAAACCGCGAGGGGCGGGTAATGGATGGTACGGTTCAACGTGCAGCTGGGAATAACATGGCTTTTGGCTCACCGTGGTTGGGAAATTTGTTTTCAGCCAGACGCATATGTTCATGACTACTATAAGTTCGCGTTGTGCAAATTAAGGTGGATTTACTCACGTGGAACAAATATGATGCTCGCTTGTTTTATATAAATTAAATAAAATAAAAATTCGTAGATACTATGTACTTACTTTTTTAAATTTGTTAGCCATCGTAATTGTGCATATAGATGTTTCAATATCTATTATAGATAAAGGCGGGTGAACCGCGGGCACAGTCAGTTTTAAATAAAATTGTATGAGTTTCATATGAAGTTATAGCTGACCTTTTTTAAATAAATGAGCCATATGTTTCGTTGCTGCTTTCTTAAAGGAAGATTTTTGTCAATCTAAGTATTTCTTACGACTTCGTCTTTTCATTTTGATTATAAGTTTTCAAATCAAAATGAAAAGACGAACATAAGTATGTCGGTTATGATAGTACATAGTTTAGTATTTTATAATTAAGAAGGATCTTGTACTCTATTTTAGGACGTAGGTAATAGGGTAATAAGACCGAATTGGTAGTATTTACAGTGCAGTGCCATAACCACATATCAACAACCCCAAGCATCGTCTAGAACAGTAGTTCCCAAACTTATTTTTCTCGTGGACCACTTTCAAAATGTTACTAGTTTCGATGGACCCCCTGCTGCTACATTTCTACCACATTCTTAAAGTCGCCAAAAAAGGAAATAGTGTCGCTTCTGAGTTCTGTCCCTATATTCCGACAGGTAAAATAAAAACGAAAAATGGTACATTTTATAACACTTTATTTATTAAAAGAATAGAATTGCAAGAAAAAATTAAAAAGGTAAGTCACAATTTTAATTAATGGGAAGGATGTATTTGGTGGAGTGTCAGCAAACGATCAATGTTTGGCTTTATTTTTGTGAGCAAAAACCGCAAATCCCCCCGCTCTGTGATGTTTAATTTGCTCCTTTTTTTTGTTAAGAGATTTGTAACGGCACTAAAACTCATTTCTACAAGGTATGACGAGGGAAAAGCTATTAAAAATTTCCTTGCGATTTCCCACAGTCCAGGATATTTTTCGGGTATTTCTGCTTGCAGCCAAAATGTTTGGTAGCCTTTTCTAAATTTCACCTTCAGCTCCTCATTGGTGCTTAGCTCGAGCAGCTCCTCTTGTAATACAACATTGGCCACTTCCGTTTCATCAAATGGATTTATGATCTATGGTGGTATATCCATTGTCAGCATATCTTCAAACCTGGTTTTGAAGTCAACATGCAGGGCACTTAAATGTTGACTGTAGGTATGGATATCCTCATCAATACATTCTACCTGTGACAAGTTTGGAAATTGAGAGAATTCGCGCCGACTAATGTTTTGCTTCATTAATTTCAATTTCCCAAGAAAAGCCGAAATTATCCCCTTTGTTTTTATTAAATTCAGGCTGTCCCCTTGTAACTGCAAGTTAATATCATTAATTTTTTTAAACAAATCTGTCAAATACGCAATGTCTGTTTTGAATTTGATCAAGTTTTCTTTTAAATCTGGATCTCTGCTTTCTAGGAACTCTAATACGGAATCGAAAACAGAGTAAAATCTCGTTAAGCATGCGCCTTTCGACAACCAGCGTACTTCAGTATGTAAGAGCAGTCGTTGGAAGTCTTCATCATTTTCGTCGCACAATTGAGCAAATAAACGCGTATTCAATGCATTGCTTCTGATTTTGTTGACAGCTTTTATTACAAAATGAAGAGATTGGTTCAACCTGTCACTTAAATGTTTTGCCACAAGATGTTGGCGGTGGATTACGCAATGAATAGCTGTAAGCCCTGGTATAATTCTTTTGAGATGAGTTATAAACCCACGATATCGCCCGACCATTGCAGGAGCTCCGTCTGTTGCCACTGAAATAATGTTTGTAAATGGAATCGATTTTTCCGTAAAAAAATTGCTCAGTACATTAAATATTGATTCGCCTTTAGTGTCAGTCTCCAAAGTTCTGGCAAATAGCAATTCTTCGTGAATTTCTTCCTCCATAATATATCGGACATATGTCAATAATAATGCTTCATTACCGGGTAACGTTGACTCGTCCAGTTGTATAGAAAAATGAGTTTTTTGCAGATGATTGCACAAAAAACATTCGATATCAGAGCTCATTTCATCAATGCGTCTTTGTACAGTATTGTTACTTAATGGAATTCTTTTTAGTACGTCAAATGGAGATTTGTGCAAAACAGTTTTTAAGACTTCTTCAACAGCGGGTAAAATTAATTGTTCTCCAATAGTGTGCGGTTTTCCACATTTTGATATAAGTAATGAGATATTGTAAGATGCCCGCAAGCCATCATCGTTACTTTGAGATGTTGAAGCGAACATACTGTGCATGGTGGGTCTCTTTTCATATTTTTCCTTCAATGTTTGAAAATATTTTAAATCTTTACCTATTTTATCAGTATGACACCTTTTTAGATGATCTTCGAGCTTTGATGGTTTCATAGAGTCATTGCTCAAAACTTTGTTGCATAATAGACACATGGGCAATTGTTTGCCTGCCTCTGATGGAACAAAACCATATTTCAAATAATCGACACTATATTGTCGACATTTTTTCTTTGCTGTAGCCATGTTTCGTGTCAGTTAACTTACCTGAAAAAAAAAATGTTTTTGTAACCAAGTTTTTTTCTGAATATAGGTATCACACCGCAGCCTTTGTCAGCACGCGGGAATAGAATTACGGCTTGTGAAGGGACCAACTAATAAACCGCTAAGACAAATACAGACGTATCAATTTTAAAGTAGGTACTTTAAAATTGATACGTCTGTATTTGTTAAAAATTTGTGGTAAATTAGGTAATTTACCACTAATTTTTAATACTACAAATAAAAAACTCAGTATCGAATGCTGATCAAATTTGTGTAGGAAAAAATAAAAGTCGAAATCCCAAAATTGTCCATAAAAACCATAACTAACATCAAATCAATGAGTTCACGCTTAATTGCTCTGCAATATTGCTTATTCGGCCTTTTTAGAGAGGCAGTGCTTCTCATGTGAAAAAACAATTGAATAAAACGTGCTGTGTTTGTCTTCAAATCGAAAGAGGACAATTAAAATATCCGTAAGTTACTAAGTCACCTATCTATACAAGCAGTTGTGATCAACTGACTAGTACACGTAAACAAAATACTTAATTACTATAACAAAAAAAAAGGTAAGTACTTACTTTTCTTCGGCACTAGCAATCACTGATATAAATTTTCTCACACCTTTTTTTCGAAATTCCGGAAACAAATGAATGAGTTTGCCTTTGGCATCAAGTATTTATAGTGGTGATCAAATTCATGTCTGAACAAGTTTAAGCATTGTCGGGCGGACAGCGCTTTGCAAGTCTGTACACGAAATTGTACGTAATATCATACGCAAGTTTAGACAAGTAACAGTCGCTTGCCTTATTAAAATATTATCTGCTTAGTTAGGTACTTAAAATAATGTAGGTAGGCCCTTATAAAAACTATGCTTGCTCTTTACTATTGACGGCCACTTTGGTTCAGTGGTAGTGGACGCTGCCTCTGAACCAAGAGGTCGCGGGTTCGAATCCCGCGGGGTACAAACATTTGTGTGCATGAACATGTTTGTTTGTATCTGTCCAGGTGTTTTCTATATACAGGGTGTATCGTAAATCGTTTAAAACCTCTTGGCCACGTGGTCTATAGGTCACCCTGAACAATGTTTGTTCTACGACTTATCCAATACAGACATTAAATATTTCGACTTCCCATACAAACCTCGATCAGCTGTTTGGTCATTTTGTATGGGAAGTCGAAAAATTTAATGTCTAGATTGGATAAGTCGTAGAACAAACATTGTTCAGGGTGACCTATAGACCACGTGGCCGTGAGGTTTTAAACGATTTACGATACACCCTGTATAATAAGTATGTATTTACAAAAAAAAAAGTATTTAAGTATGTTTATCGGTTGTCTAGTACCCATAGTACACAAGCTCTGCTTAGTTTGGGACTAGTGGCTATGTGTGAATAATGTCCAAGAAAAGCAGATAAATTTTCGTGGACCCCCATTAGCATCTTATGGACCCCCATTTTTGTTCACGCCTACGTAGACCCCCAGCAAGTCTCCCGTGGACCCCTGGGGGTCCACCTGGACCACTTTGGGAATCACTGGTCTAGAAGATAAACAAAATGGCCTCAGACAATCTCGTTTAAACACTCGCTCTATCGAAGCGCCGTCAAAAGTGTCAGAATAGTCAGAAAAGAGGAGGGAAGTGTAAGAAAACGAGTGTTGTCAGTAAACATAGTCCCGTGACACAACCTACGGGCTTAGGGGAAGTAGTTTTTATGACCTCGCCACCCCTGACTGTTGTAAGTCCGGGTGATTTCTTGAGGACGCAGTATAAGAAAAGTTTTCCCATAAAATGCGAATCGACGGTTGCGGAAGGATAGTCCGAATATTATTGGGACTTTCGCAACTTTACACGGTTTTTGTATCTTTATCATCGGAATGTGTAAAGATTTATGTTATCTTAGTAGGAAAAAATCCAAAAGCAGACGAAAATATTTATACCTACTTACTTATGTATACTCACTTTTTACTGCAATCAGTAGGTATCTAAACGAATTTTGCTGATAATTTTTTTATTACTGAGACATTACGGACTAATTTTTTAGACACTTTTAAGTAATAGAAGTTGATCAATTGTTGTTGAGTTGAGATGTGCTTAAACATAAAACTTAAATGCGATTTTCATAAAATATGTTTCCCTTTCAAAAATTACGAACCGCATTACCCAAATTTGTACGACATCTGTTCGGTATCTTCTAATTTAGCCAACAAACTCCGATTTATCTCCTCCACGCACCTGTACTATGCAAATAAGAATGCACAGCCGTCTTGAGACGTTTCCCCCAGGTCGGGTGCAATTTTACGACCGACTGCCCCTCCCTGGCTGCCCCAGACGTGGCCCTGCACGCACAAGCCTCGAAACAATCGGGAAAGCGAACCGGCCCATTTATTATTGAAAATTCCGTCGAAATCGGTTCGATGGCTTCGCCGCGTTCCATTAGGATTTTCCAGCCGACTTTCCCGATAAAAGCATGGTCTGATAAGGTTTTGTATAGCTGATTGAATGGGTGAATCGGAGGAAAATTGTTAAAATTGTCATGAATTGTCGAGCTCAAAAAATTGCTGAAAACGGAACATCTGAATCATATTCCTAAATCTTTATTTTAATTTAACACGTTAAATAAGTAACTTACTACAAACGTGGTTAAATGAAAAATAAAAGGTGCACGACATTGCTTAAAAACCACATACTTATAAGTATGTATAAATGCTAAAATGTTAGCTTTAATTCTATAGGTATGCTAACATTGTTAAAAAGATGTTTATAATTAAATATTCCGGTTAAGATCTAGGGGTAGAAGTAAACTTTCTCATAGTTTAGTCATATACCTATGTATGATATGCCAATGTGATAAAGCACAAGTACCAACTTTACCTATAACCTCTCCGGTAAAACAAATATCACCATTACCTAACTTCGCTTTGATAAATAGACCCGCTACTCAAATTATTACCCTTTTTCAAATAGGTACTTCCTTCTAAATTAATGGAGGTAGAAAACGTACCATCATGTATCGGCGCCGAATCTCGCCTAAACGTCCCCATTTATCAAAAGCGGTTTTATGGTTTCTCACCGTGACGAAGATTTATTATCGGCCACCTAAATAACGTTTAAAAATAAAAACGCCGGCCCAATTATGTATCATTTGGAAAGAGCTCATGCATATAAATCAATGTAATCATAGTTCAGGTATCTGTTAATAACAGGGCTCGGTGCGCGTGAGTGGAGAGGCGACATCATGATTCGTTGCAATCTGCGGTCCATTGAAAGATGTATTGGTGTTGCAGGTGGCTTTTCAATTGCGTAGAACCCGGTTTATAATTTGAGAACATCTCTTAGTATGAATTGTTTTGGTTTACATATAAATAATAAAACCTTTTTGGTTAACAAATTTTCATTCTGGAGTTAGATCCTATTTAGGTAGTTATTTCCTTTATGCTGGGTTTATAAATACTTATTAGTATTTATAAGGAACTACCATCAGATATTTGTAATAGGAATTAGGAAAATCGGATAAGAGTACCAGTATAGGATACGAAGTTCCTAGTTCTTACAAAGGGCGGTGAGACTTACCTAATAAGTAAGTAGTTTGTCTAACTTCCCAGGTAGGTAAGTGATAGATAGGAAGATTCAAATCTGTAAGAGTTTAACAAAACGCAATGAATTGCATTTACAATAATTGAAATAATCTATAGGTAGGTATGTAGGTAAAAATTTAGTAGCAATTGGCGTTGAAGATAAAATACTTCCATTGCTATATATAGATATGTAGCTATTACTAAGCCCTTGGTGATTAAACGGCAACATTTTCGCACCGAAAAAAAATTCGTGTATCAGTGCAATAAAATGTAAATGCAGTCCCCAATTAAACCCTCACGTGAAATACACCAAGTAAACAAAGCAAGAAACATCAAAATTTGCATTTTGAAAACCTGACAACGGCACAAAGGGACACAAAAGATGCGACAATGCCCCCAGCGACCTAAAAGCAGAAAAGCGGTGGATATATGGCTGTAACCCACCGATTGTCGGTTCCCACGCATCCTGTTCAATAGGATAACATTTTTAAATCTTACCCAAAACGAATTAAGGGCGAATTTCGTGCGAAATAAAGTTGAACCCACTATCACATCCTGAGTGCCAGCTAGCGGATTTTAAATTCCATTTCCTAGAATTGTGAAAAAGTTTAAAATTGCCTCGGTTTAAATTAATGGCTGTCCGAAGTGACCTAGTCTATAATTTATTACGGATAAAACTTAAGAGCCTTTACCCTTTGCCGGGAATTGCACAACGTATTCTAATAAGTACAATAACAGCAAAGCAACTCCATCCGGGCTTTGTAGCTACGAACTATAGTAAAAAGACTTAACAAATTCTACACGTTACGTTTTAACTCAAACAAGTGGATGAAGTGAATGTGGAGAAGTGAATCCATTTAATAATTCTGTAAAAAAATCGTAACATATTTCAGAATAATTTTACCAAAACGTTAATCTTAGAAGTAATTTATTCAGTTGCTCTGAAGATTTCACTGGAATATACCTACCAAGATTCTGATAAATATGTATTTTTTTTTAGTTTGGTTTTGATTAGGTAGCAAATTACCCTTTATCTGTGCCTAATATGATTTATGGATAGACTAAGCCTAAAATTTCAGGATGCCAATTAATAGACCCGACATTGTTATTTCGGTGCTGGTGCTACTTAAATTTAGAGTCCGTGTCTCAGATTTTCCGATTCTAAGTACTTACTTATTTATACCTACATACCTTCAAACTTAGGTACCAACTGGGCGACGATCATAATCATTATATAAAAGATATCAAGTTCTCTCTCCTCAAAATACTGTTAAAGCTCCCAGCTGTATGCTGTTTTAGATTTAAATTTTTAACCGACTTCAAAAAAAGGAGGAGAAAGATTAAAAAAAAAATATTAATATAAAACAACCAAACTAAATTATAATGTCTAAACAACGAACTCTATTGGTTCTATGTTGCAATACATACTAATCCGTATGAAAATGTACTTTCCGTCTGCGGTTTAATTCACCAGCAGATTCAACAGATGGCGTTAAACCTTTTATTACACGTGCCAGTAACTATCTATAGATGGCGCTTTGAACCATCTTACATATAGGTAGGTACATAGATTTAGGCAAAAAATTCTACATCTATGGGTAGGTATATAGTAAGTTGCAGCTAAAAATGTCCAAGTTCCTGTTTTGTAGTTTAAGTTTTAATACCATGTACCTTTAATACGAGTGCATTATTAAATTTTTTTCAGCTAAAAGACGCCACCAAAAACGAAAACAAAATTTGTATTTTAATTGTTTTCGTGTGTCACTTCTTAACAAAGTATGTGCTCTACTTGGTAAATTTTAAAATTGAATAAATCATTTTTTTCCTATCCCATTTTTTAGAGGAGGTTTTTAAGGGGTAAAATAAAAAAGCTGTTGTACGTTTTTAAAATATTTACTACTTAATGCCAAATCAATCTTAAACACACATCAAAACAGACATAATATGCACAATCTCACTTAAACTAAAAGTATTCTCAATTTTTTTTTTGTTTTTGGAAAACAATTTTGTAAGAATCCGTTATATTTTTTTTTCACTATAATAATACTTTAATTGAAAAATAATTATAATATAAGTATGTACATAGTTCATTTAAGGCACTTGAATAGTGAATTGCCGTAATGTAAGATTAATAAGTACAAATTAATTATTAAAAAAACAATGACATGAATAAGCCTGTCTGCTGATGGCACTAACCATGTTTCAAGGAATACATTATTACTTCTATGAAACACAATACGATATATCTAGTTACAAGCAGACTGTTACATTTAGTTTGTACATTATTACTTCCATCACATGTGGATAAAAAAAAATCTTTTACATATTTTTAACTGTTATTGATTTTTTATGGCATATGCATTTTATCGTTAAATGCGCGATTTTGTATAAAATGTGTTATTTGTACAAATCATAAAATTTCTTGTATATAAACAGATTAAGCGAACAACTCAAGTAAACATTTCACTGAGAGTCGTCCTGTTTTAAATTGTATGTGTAATTGATAACGAAAGTTAAGTTTACACATAATTGTGCGATGTTCAAACATAAAAAATATGTGCACGGTAGGAGCCACGCAGGACTAAAATAATTTTAACGAAATTTAAATCAATTAGAACTATCGAAATTGGAAGTTGTGAATATTGCAAAACAAAGATTATGAGATGTATTTAAAAAATATCTTTCAAGTGTTAACACGCACTGTGGGTTCTATTACGCTCGTTTCTCACATAATTAGAGACCAAATTTTAAGTACTTATAACGATATAATCATGGACGGAGTGTTAACAACTTCGACAATAGTAGATAGTTAATGGATAATTGCCAGTACCTATTAATTAATACATAAACAAACTAAATCGTGTGGATAATTAAATAGTGTAGAACATAATGAAAATGAAACCAAAATGTTTTACAATAAAGGATAATATATGTGAATTTAGCAACTTCATATTTTAATTATATTATATAGGGAAGCACCTAAATGCATAGCCTGAGTGTATTATATAATTAATTTTAACACTAACCCCTAAAATATAAATGTTTAAATTTAAAGAACGTGAACTACATAATATTAAATCAAATATAATATTTTCACTCAAAAATAACGCCCGTGATAATATTTTATTTGTTGTATTAATCTCAACATCAGATCTCTATTAAATCTTGCTAAAACCTCAAAACACTTTACATTGAGGTTAAAAATTAATATATTTCATTTAGATATAACATCTCTATTGCACTTAACTTAATGCAGTTAATGAATATTGCTTCTAATATATTATGTAAGCTATAAACATAACACTTACACGATATTTATTTGCCCAAGTTACTACATTTGATCATCGGAGCAGAAATATTCTTTGAGATTAGACACTCTTGATGTTTACATTCGAGATTTCTATTTTAAAAACGAAATGATATCAGAATTAATTTCAGTAATGGTGTAAATGAGATTTAATAAGCCTGGAGATTCTCGAGGAGATTGTAACGAAGGCACTTAATATATTAATAATAATATGCATCCAAAACTACTCTAATGAATATACTTGGACTTCATTATCCGTCCACTAACGTTCTTTTCCGAAACTGGTATTTAAAATTAATATTTAGCAAAGTTAACAATAATTTAATATCTTCTAACTCATAACTATTCATTAATAAGCATTTAACAATTTATATAGAACCAAGATGGTGCGATTGTACATTATTAAGGCACTTAGATGCACATAGATCTATTCGATTTACTTATAAATATTAAGCACTAATATAAAATACAATGTTTTTTAACATAATATATCTCTTATGTAATACTCTTTTTATATTTCATACACTCGCTTGCCGATTTAATAGTGAATTTTGTAAGGAAGACGTCAATTTTGTTTTGAAATATATAGCTCTCAAAAATATATTATATTAGTCTTTGGTTTAAAAGATAAAATAATTTATTGCCAAAATAATGAGTGGTCACCGAGTGTATGAATATAAAACAACCTCAAATATCAGTCCAATCTGAGAAGTTTTGGGAACAGCATCTGAACGATGAACATCATCAGAGATACTTACATGATGACTATCACGTGATTTCCGCCATCTTGTTTTCTTTTTCTTGTAACATATATCAAAATGGACGTGATGATGTTTTCTTCCCAAAAGTAGTGATGACTCAATGAAATATACTTATGTAAAGTGCTATAAAATTGCATATTGAACTTTCAAGAGGCTTTCCAAGATCTTTGAAATATATTTAACATAAATAATTCTCTTGCTTTTTGTAAAATAAGAACTCCAAATATTATGGACGTTTCGCGATTTCCGATATCTATCAAATTTCAGATTTAAAATAACAATCTGTTAAGTGATTTTTATAAAAGTGTAAAAAAAATAAACAGCGGCGTTAAATGTGCTGCCCAAAAAAATAGATCTAGAATGAGATGTAAAAAAGAAAAAAACTTAAGACATTTCATTTAAAAGTCACACATTTAACACCGCGCAAGGACCGGGTATCCTAACAACACTCGTGCTTAAACAACAACACGATCAAGCGACAACAGAAATACAATAAGTTACAAATAGTAAATATAGTCGATGGCGTGTGCCATATCAAAAAAAAAGTATATATATAATTGTTAATAAAGTTCATCATGTTATAAACATAACAGGCATATAAATGTTAATAGTTAGACTATTATAATACATAGTATGTGTTAACGTGAAAGGCCCAACAGCTATAGCTACATGGTGGTCGATGTTCCGATGGTAATGTTACGCGGCGACATGGGGCCGGGCGTGGGGCGGCCGGCCGCATCTCCTGTTAATTCCTCAGCGCCGTTAGCACTCACCTAGCCGGGTTAACGAGAAGAGAGAAAAACAGAATGTTAGTATCGATCAAAATGTCATGGTCCGACACGAGTGGCACAATCGAGCTACGTTTAACGCTGATGTTGAGCTGCCGGCAGTCTTACTCAATATTCATAAACGCGAATGTGGGTGACCATTTTTGCCTGATAATGGGCGAAGACAAATTCATTATTGAAGGACATTTACAAGTGGACGCTTAAATTCACCAATACCTAAAAAAATTAAGTACTACGCTCTATTATGTTGATTTTAACCAAATTGATAATATGCCTGAAGCAGAAAACACTAATTATATCACTCGACATACAATGTGACTAAAATACTATGCTTACCTAAAAACTTCAATAACGTTTATGAATATCAAAATAACACGAAACAGGATTGTTAGATAATTCGTAAAGGTCTGCTTTCGTGGATTTATTAAAATGGACATTTGACAAATTATATGAATCGTCGTTTAATAAGGGGACCGCATGCAGCTATTCAACAAAAGCTTTAAACCGTGAACTCGGATTGATATGACTGGTGTGCGGAAATTATCATAATAACAGAGATTCTGATAAAACAAGTATTAAGGGGAGGCTATCAGGCATTCGTGCCGCGGTGTATCACGTCTCAAATGGCCCGGTTAATTTATTATTGTACGGGTACTTACTTCATTAGTTTACGCAGTTAATGGTTGAAAAAATGTTAAAATAATTTAGTATGATAATGATAATCTACAATATAGGATTAAATGCCCAATAGTTCCCAAACGAGCAAGGCTCGACACATTATATATGGAAGGATGCATCGAACATTGCTCAACAAACAAGCATAATAAATTGTATCACTTATGTATAACCATAGCACCCAAATGCAAGTATGTAAGTTATTTAACACATTGCTGCTGCAAGATCTGATATACTGCAATATAGTAGCATTCTCATAAAATTGTTAATAAGACTGTGATAACATAATTTAATGTCATTACATATTTGCATGTTAGTGACTCATATAATATAAATACATAGTTACGAATAATCTGCAAGTTGTGACAATAGCAGTTATGATAGTGCACTTAATAATTATTATTATGTAAACAAACGGGAACTTGGCCTTGTGGAGTTGCATGTTAGTCGTGTGAGGCTACAATTGACCAAATGACTGCACGTCATCAACTTTATTGACTTATTGCTTAAACATCGCTATATAACATTTACCGCGCACCTAACTCAGCTAATAAAAGAAAACGCTCATTTTAAATTTCAGACAAATTTATTGCATGTATATCTTCTGAAAATGCATTTATTTACAATCAACAATTGAAACAATATCTTTACAAAACATCATCGTTCATAATAAAATCATTTCATAAAATTACGAATAGCATTTTGATCTAAATCATTTCAATATAAGAAGCGTGAGAATACGTATCGGCACAGGCCGTCTTAAATCCACAAGGACACAAGTGCAATTATCTTAAATAATAAACACTTTCAAATAAGAAAGTAAATATAATACCTAAGGCAAAAATAGAAACAACTAGTTTAAAAAATTTCATATAAAAAAATCTTATATTGACTAAGAAAAAAAGTTGTGATGATTACGAAATTGTGAAGTCAAAGGAGGGGGCATTTTGTTTAATACTGGGTTGATGGCACGAATTCTGAAAATGCTTTACCCTTTGACTAATACTGAGAGAAATTGGAAAGAAGGATCTCACAACCCCGATATAGCACCTCCGTGGATTCATTTGGCTGTACTGAATAACAATAATATTAATATAAGCTATAGATAGACTATTGTGGATATTATTAAGAAAACAACACAGTTTCACAATCCTTCTTCCCACGTATAATAATCAATGTTACCCGAAAAGAACATAGCGAGTGTTCGAAGGCACATGTTGTGATCTCAAATCGAATGACATAATACCGTAAGCGTTGATGTCCAGAATTATAATAATACAGAAAATACTTAGAGCATAATGCATCTATAATAATGCCTCGCATCACAACATGTAACAGATCTAAAAATCTATAAAAAAGAAATATAAAAATCACAGTTTTCAAATTATGCAGTGTCACTTCAGATCCGGTATGAAGTAGCGATGAACATAGTAGATACATCCTATCATTATACTAACTACTCGAACGTAACTAATAAGTACACAATTAAATAAATAAAAATATAAAGGACACAGAGAGACAGTAAAGCAGAGGCACCCACGCATTCCTGCCGACGAATATGGTTGCTGGAAAACATAAAAACTGCGTGACTCTGTCGGAGCACTGAACTGTCATATTAACTATCAACTTTGGAATAATCTCTTGAGATTGGGTGTGGATACAAAAGTTCAGTGGCCCGGTGGTGGGAGTAACACCAAATCTACAATGCAAGCAAACGTATTCATCACGGCGCATGCGTGTGCGCGCGCTTCTCACCTTGTGAACAAAATGGCGGCGTGAGAGCGTTTCGCGGGAATTAAGGCGCCGGTAAGGCCGTGCGCTGGTAAGGGTGCTCCCTCACTTGCGCGAGCCGACCCGCCCTCCGCACGACACCTAGCGGCATATACATATTTAAAATCTGTGTCTCAACAGAGTATTAAAACCTCCAATCAACACTGAGCTGTTGAAAAACAATTGCGGCAATATAATTTTTTACAGTTTTTTTTTTCTTTTTCAAACAAATAAATTATAAAGACCGGTGTAAACTTGAAAAATGCTGTAAAGAAATTCAATCTCCATAACTAGAATAGAAAAGCTTAAAAAATCTAGACTTAACAAAACGCAATATCTAGTTATCTATCACTGCCAAATACTCGTCAATGTCAACGCAATAATACTATCGTAAAAATGTAATAGAAGCTTATTTTGGCAGTAACACTAACCTCTATTATTATGCTAAGGCCTACAGATTAACTATTTTATTGCTTTGGACATATAACAAAATAAAACATTTATATATCTCGCGCCGAGATCGGCCGGTCAAGGTACAGGTAAAAATGGCTGGCTTCAATATCATTTTAAATAAATTGACTACAGTGTTAACTGCGGTTTAATAAACCTACACAATAATATACGGATGTATAATATTTTCATAAAGCTCACTCTTTTCTAACCTAACTAAAAATCTTTTCAAGATAAAAATAATACTTAACCTATGGTATGTTTATAAATATAGTATGGCTAATAAATTAATAAATTACGTCGTAATTGTAACAACAACATGCATATTCGATTTCGTTTCAAATGCTATTGTTACAATTCTTAAGCATTTTATAACCGCCTAGAATGTTCCACAGTTCTGATAGTTATTTTGTGTGTATATAAATCGCTTATTAATCTTGTCAGTGTTGTTAAAAAGTTAAGAAGAATATGAGTGCCGTTTTTCTTTGTATAAAAGTCAAATCTTATTTGGTCCCTTTTGCTTGTAATCGCTGAATTTTAATGCAGTTCATATCGTCATTCAGAGATTTTACTGTTAAATATTATCTGTTATTTACAAAAAAAAAGATTTACAGGAAATCTAGAGAATGTAAGAAAACCACATGCAAAATGGTTGAATTTCGCAAATTATGAAATACGTTAAGAACTTTATAATAGTTCGAATACTTGTCCTAAATACACGGATACCAAGATGTTGGTGGAGCAGTGTGTACCTATCTACACCCTATATGGAAAATAAATCCTGTTTTTAGGGGCTTAGTATCATTGGCTTGAAATTTATAGAATATATATTTTTTAATAATACCAATCTCAAACAGGCTGAATAAAATATAAATAATTAGGGTAAAATCTCTAAAACATTACTACAAACATAGTTTGTGCTGGAACTTGACTTGGTACACTACCGTGCCCAGAGGTCGTTCCAAGCTAAAAATATCCGTGTAAATAGAATCCTTTAATGAATATTGGATCTACAACAAAATTGTTAATAAATTAGTTGTGTTACAAGCAAGGGTTATCACAAGAACTATAAGATGATGGATACTACTTTTATCTATGACCACTGAAGGACATTGTAACGAGATAGTTAATAAATAAATATATAAAACTTCTATGTCTTTGTATACGAAACATCGGTAACTTAAGAGTTCTATAAATTGGCAGTTTCAGATACAAAACTTAAACACTTTAATTACGAGTCAAACTGCTATCAACCCTAACACGAGGCAACGGTAAAATAAAATTTGCAATAAATACTCGATAATTATCGTATAAATATAAAAAAATCTGCAATATAATAAATAAATTAGCGATATATCTTTGATCGTGCAAAAACAAAATATAATTTGTATGAAACTGTACAAAATAGTTGAGAAAAACATGTAATAAAAAAAATTAAGACAATAACATTGTAGGTACAAAATGTTGAGTCACTAAACTAGTCGTACTTAAAACAATAATCTTATTCTATGATTGATCATGGCGTTTATTATGACTTATAGACGTCCTGAGAATTGTGAAGCGTATAGTGTCATATGTCAAGGACGGTAATAATGTTGCGGGTGGCGATACGTCGCTTGCAGCCTGCCGTATCTTATTGTAGGCTGGTTCGATTCCGGCCATTGTCAAAAACCAGCTAGTAGATATCTCGACGCTGCAAACCCGATTAAAATAATTTTATTTCACACATAGTACAATAGTGCACTACACCATGTGTTACTAGGACGGCACGTTAGTCTGTTAGTACTATATCGCGGTCCTGACTATGTTACGCCTGCGTTATGTATTCAGAATTTGGGGATTATTATTAACTATCTGTGGTTTTTGAAGCCAAAGTTAAGGCAAGACTAGCTAAAGCTGGAAACGAATCGGAAAAACAAGCATGCAACGAATAACGTAGATAAAAAAAACTCCGAACAATTGTTCGACATGCGGTTATCTAGATTTACGTAACATCTGCAAGTAGTTTAAAATCTCTATGTAGGTAAATATTTTTCTCTAATAACTTTACATTCTACGATTATAATGACTGATTATTACATTTGAGTCTGTTGGACGATTTTAGGTAAAATCCCGGTACCGTGAATTTCGTTAGTAGGTACGTATTTTGAGTGGCGATGTTTGATAACTCCTCTCGAATTCGATATAAATATTGAAATTTTGTTCATATAATTTTTAATTTAAATTGATTAATGTTTAATATATAATGCGGTCTACGTAAAAGGCATTGAATTAGGATGAAACCCCATGAAACGATAGACGCCTGATTAAAGCTTTTTCTATATTTAGAAAAAAATGGCATAGTGTGCGTTCTGACGCACACATCTGGTGGTACTTTCGCAACCGACTGACATCCGATGTAAACGACATCATAGTTCTATTTTCAAAACGAGGGATATAGACGTGACGTAGGCGTTATCAAACTTCGGTAGTGAGATCAACGGGCGAACAACCCACCCGTATGGTCCGCAGCGGCGTACTCGGCGGTCAGCAGCGGGTTGCCGGCGGTGAGCGCGGCGTAGTTGGCGTAGTCAGCGTACGGGGACGCGTATATCAGCTGATGAGCCGGCTCGCCAGGCGAGAGCAGCCCGGCAGCCGCGCCTGCGCCCGCGCCGTTCAGCAGTCCCGCCTGTGCGCCTTGCGCCGACATACGAGGCGACAGAATCAGAGGAGCACCCAGCGGCGCCTGAGTGCGCAAGGCCACCCCCCCGACCCCGGCCACGCCCCCCGCCGGCGCGAGGAGCCGTTGCGTCTCGGCCGCGGCCGCGGCGACCCTCCGCCACTCCTCGTCAGCTGTGGAGTCACTCATTGTTTCATTGTATGCCACTGGAAAAGAGCAGGCCGGGTAGCAGGGGATAATGAAGTGTCGAAATTCAGCACGATGGTGGACGCCATGTTGATGACGTCATCAGTAAATAAAAAATATTTACAACTAAAACTAATAATACTGTACAATCTTTTTGACACATTGCTTACAATGGAAATACCCAAATTTTATAATAAAAAAAAATCTTTCAATTAGTGTGTTAGAAGAACCAAAAAAATTTTTTTGAGGAGTCATTATGAACCATGTGACATGAAAACGTTTTAAATGCAAACGGTCCCTTAAAGCTCTGTGATAAGGAACTAGGTGACGTGTAGTCATCCTGTGTTAATAGTTAACAACCGTAACATGCGGCAAATCAATTAAGTTAGTCATCTCAAGTCGCCGCGATGACTCACGTTCGTAAACAATAGTGTGCAAGTATGTACATGATGGTCAAGTGAACTTGCACGAGTACTTTACGAAACCATTTCAACCCAGAATGCAATGTTTTCAAACTTCAAATTGATACGCCCAAATTTCAATAGTAAAAATCAGTGCATGTCCAGAGATCAGGCTTAAACAGTTCATTTGATATTTATAATCGACTTTTATAATAATAATCTCTTCAGCAGTGTAATTTTCTTTCGATTATATCATGATTGTCGATTAGATTAGAAGAAAATCTTCACCGTGTTTCTAGAGCCGAATGTAGTAGTTAAGTAAAATATAATATTCAAAGACCTTCTGAAATGTTAATGATCTTTCGTTTTTCTTCTCTTTATCTTTTTATTTTATCTCCTTCCGTTTGTAGTTGAATATTATCAAATTACCGGAACCCTGAACATGACCTTAAACAAGGTTATATATTTTGTATACACAAAACTTTTTCTCTAATTTTCTCTTTCATCATTAGAACTATTGTTCTAGTCCTTTAAAAAAAACAAAAAGATTCCTTATCTTATTAGTATTTATTTACAGATACTTAATAAGCACTTTTTTGTGTATATTCAAATGTACATATGTTAAGAATGATGAATAGAATTAATGGCAGAGTTTTTGTGTATACTAAAAATAAACCTGCAAATACTGCTTCGTCCACACTTTAGAAACATTTTGGTCTGTGATTATGTAGGCGAAAAGCTGGTCGCTTTTCGCTAATTTCCGTCTGACCAAACTTTATTTCATTTTTAGCTGGATGTGGTTAAACAAGCTTATTCCTTCTTGTAATCTGCCTACCCTTAGAATAAATGTTGCCTTCGAGGTTTGTGCCTCGGGATTGTGAGCATGATATGTATGCGTAAAGATAATTTGTTTCTAAAATGTATCCGAAGCTTGAACCATACCCGATCGAATGTTAGCAGTACTTATAGTAGTGTTAGTGACAAAACATGAATGCGACCATACTTATGAGGCACTGACCGTTGACAGGCACGACGGCTTTAGCGCTCGAGTCGCGGTATGTACCGTTGATGATGGCCAGTTCCATCAACTGACGCTTCTTCAGTTCATCCTCCCCGTCGGCTTGCTGGAACAATAGAGGCAATGGGACATTTAGCACTTGAATGTACTCGTGAATATTGAGGATATTTATAGTTCCAGAGATTTGGAAGAACTTTAACGGTATAAGCGACTTGCTGGTTGGTTGGCTGACTTGTGATAAAGCTCGTTTGTTGCATCTGGGTCAAAATTAAAATATCACCAATACTCCAACGTTCCGAAGTTGATTTCTCTAAATGTCGTTTATTACCAAAATTGGCAACAATAAAATTAATATTTTGCTGCCCGTATCGTCTAGAATTAGGCAATGCCACGTCAAATAATATTGAAATTTAGGCATTAGAATCAAGTGTAGTTAAAAGGTATTGTCCTATCCTACAAGGAATGTTTTTTATATTGACATCCACTTTACAAACATAAATAAAAAGCGGCTCTTGAATCCTGATATATAAGAAATCTTGAATTATATAAATATTTAGTGAAAGACAGAAAGAAATACTATATGTGTGTCAATAAAACAAAAAAAAAATCACAAGACAAACAAAAAACAGATAAACCAAGGTGTGTGCCAATAGGGCGCCCGCTCAACTCAAATCTTGAAAGGTATATTTTATGTAAAAAATCAATGTTTATCCCACAATATACCGAGTATGTCTGAATTGGACGAAGACAGTATATATATGGTTTCATTTAGAAATAGACTTATTGATAAAGATTGAAGTACTTACATATCGACAAGACAAATGTCTTGTATAACGTAACCTACAATTTGATGGATACAGGACTAAGAAAACCTATTATTGAGACACGACTAAGGCGTGGCCTGATCGTCGCAGATGACAGGATTGGAAGCAAATCACCACACCTCATTGGTCATGGAACAATTTAACTAACCTACAATCTAAACGATGCGTCATATAACAATTAAATGAGCCAGGAGACTAGATAAAAATATGGAAGGAGACATCAGGATGACAAGTTTACTTCTAAGAAATTCTTAGGATTATAGCAACAATAGTATTACTTGACCACCTAAGGTACATTTTTATATTCCTAGTTTCAATTTCTTGCCCACCCAATAAGAATCAAACGGAATAATAACTACACAACACAGAACGAGTACATAATGAATGGTTAAGGTGTAAAAATTATAATAAAACGCTAAATCATTCTTGTTTGGGGAGTGAGTGGGTCGTAAACTTTTAGACCTAACCATATAAGATAAGATAAACAGAATTGATCATTTTCATTTAGCAAATCTCTGTAGGTAGATACGACAAAGATTAAGAAATATCAGTATTGGCAATATTTTATGTCAGCTAAACACGGTCTGGTAAAACCGTAACAAATCTTTTATAATACGACGCAATTTACTGACTAATAACTAGTTATACTATAGGTACATAAAGCTGTCTTTAAGTCATAGACGTGGTGTAATGAAATGTGTAAATAGTGTAAAAAATTATGTCAATAGAGAACAAAGAGAAAATATATCTCAATATTGAATACATTTAATTATGAATGCTCAGACGAAAGTCTGATCACTCATAATTAAATACGTTTTTAACTATTTCAAGATAGTAGATTAAGTAGTCTACGTTACAAACCATTTCAAGATTCATACGGCGTTCGGAGTTGCTTTCATAAAATCGTTTCCAATCCCAAGCAAAATTTCAACGTAATAAGCTTCTGGGTTTGATCGTATCAAAACCTTGTCAATTTTAATAAATTACGATGCTGTTTTCAACCATCGAAACCCTTTATTACCATGTATTGAAAACGTTGATCGTGGCCCATATACAATGAATCTTCAAGGTAGTATCGTTAATTGACATTAATGAATACGCCGAGCAGACCAACTAACGGTGCAGTAAAATTCGGTAGATGATGTCAGTGTACCTACCTGAAGTGTACGCTACATTAAAAAAGGCATAAATTACATGCATACATGTCATGATGCTAATAACTATAATTGAAACGAAACAAAATGGACTACTTTACGTATTAATTTATGTAAGTATAATGTTTAATTTTAAATGTAAAAATTCTGATATAAGCATTATAATAAATTATGCTGCTTACAATGCAGGGCGGTAAGATTTAAGATTTTGAATGGATCGAGACAATCAAGAAATATGTCAATATGGAAATCGCTGGAAAGATATCAAGTAAAATTTGAAATAGTCCAAGACTGACCAGAAATACAATGAAACGAAAGTTACAAAAATACTTACAGGTACAAGCAAACGCTTGACTTCTTCAACAGCCCTGGCCAGCTTGATCTTTGCGCGGTTGTCAGTGTCCTCAACCGTGAGTAACACGTGCAGATCATCAGCCAAGTGCTCCCAGTTTGGCTTGCCTCTGTTGGCGTCCTCCTGAAAATCCAAAATTGATTTTGATTCACTCGAGTCAAATTTTATAATCGACTACCAGCTATCTTAAATGCTATTAGAATAACTGTACGTACATCTAGCTATAAAAGTGACCTAATGTCCTTTTAATCAAGATTGTGGCTTACTATATCACGATAAAGAAAACCTATTACATCATATGCGAAAATAAAAAACAAGCGAAGTGATTGACACATTCCAAAAAGCTCAACTAAAAAACGACAACAAACTTGAAAAATACAATTTGTAGACAGAAAACCTGATTTTCAATCCTTTTTGAAGCTGCGTGGAAAACAATTGAGATGTTATAGTTGGTAAGACAATATATGCGCATAAAATTACACAGTTAACTATTCATTTGCTAGGAAACGTTCATAGTATACGGTTACCTTTTTCTTGTCTCTCATGGATCCTTTGCCTCTAACCATGATTTTGCATCCTGTTTCCTGTTCCAACTGTTTTGCTGTCATGCCTCTGGGACCTAAAATCCTTCCCACGAAGTTGAACTGTAATGAAAGAAAAAATTAAATTAAATTTCTCGTTTCGTTCCAATACCGTTACATCTTTTTGTTGTACCCTCATTATCGCTTTTATGTCTTCAATGTATACTTCTTTAATGGATTTTGAATTCAAAATAAACGGTTCTTTGGCTGTCTTAAAGACTATGTAATATGAAGATACATGCAAATATCTCATCCTAATTTAAGCCAGCACTACGTAATGCCATTAGCCGCGGGATTAATTACTCGCATCGCTTCACATAAACCACGTTTCCTGTGTGCATACACACAGCACATAAAGTTAACCTCAATCTCTTAGCCTCAAAGCTTCGGTCAGATGAACGCACATGAACTGTGAACTAATATCGTTCTAACGTCCACCAGTAACTAAGAAACGGTCCAGTTGGCACTTAGCCAACCAACAGTTTCACTCATTCTTTTCCAAAGGGATATCCAGAGGAACTGAAACATTTGTTAAAATATGCACAGCAATAAATAATAGACAAAATGTAGGCTACTAATTCGTCACATGTCATGCTAAATTGTTTTGCGTGACAGCGTGAAAATTGCTTGAAGTTGTTATTACTTGAGACTGAAAGGTTTACTCGAGCGAAAAGAATGTGACATCAATAGCTAATTGTATATAGCCTGAAGATAATACCGACACGAAGGTCGTAAACCCGCGCATGGTGAGGTTTTTCGATAGATTCACTGAGTGAACCGCGACAATACGGCCGAGCGAGAAATATGAGATGCGGAAATAAGCGGCCCTAACAAGTCTGGGACAGCATTCATTATCCGTTTCGGTCCAGCAATTGTGACGGTGATAGACGACGGATTGTAAATCACGAGAGAACAATCGGATCGAGGTTTGGCAAGCTAACTATCTGATTAAATTGAATTATAACAGCTTGTGCTGCGACTAGTAGCAGATGTTCGACTTGCACAACGAGTTTCGTAAAACGTTCTTGATTATTGATGCTATCGCAATTAATGGAATATCGGGTTGAATACACTTTATGTGATTTATTACGCTGGTGCATTTCGATATTCATTCATGCTTTTCGGCGAAACTGATAACCGGATTATGTGGCGCATAATATACGAATGTACTCAGTTGATGTTTTACCTAATGAACATTTGTGTATTCCAATCAAGTTTAAAGTAAGAGACCTTGTAACGATAAAAAAATAAGAATCAAAATAGACATTGGCGATCTTGATGCACGAGTAATTAACGTAATAGCTAACATGGACAGTTTAAGAAAATTTTTTACTCAATAGAAATGGAAAACACATTAAAAGTGAATGACCTATATAATTGTAATGTTCGTCTGGCATATGCATTTATTTTAATGTAATGTAGCTGTGTGTTTCTTTACATTCACGGCGTTGGTACTATCCACGATGCAAGTACGCAATCGTCCTAGCTTCACCGCTATTTAGCGGTTCGCCGCAAAATTACTCGTTTGAGAATAGTTCCTTTGCATCACAATTATTATGCATTTCCTACAGCTATCCTGTTTGTGAGCGCATCGATTGTAAATCTTGGCCACAAAGTACTATGAAATATTATCTACAGTCGACATAACATTGCCAGCCATGTTAATATAAAACTTCGTTGTCGTAACAGTACCAGGAAGCTTTGTAATAACCTAATAACAAATATTACATGGACATTTTATCAAATATCCTACTTACTATAAACATAAAATAAATATAAAAATTTGCATTCCACCATTCACTGGAATAAACTTTATATATATGTTTTAACGGACTATAGTTAAACTTCCACAAACAAATCTTTAAACGCAAAATGAGTATACTGACTAATCGTCTCCTACGTTGCGGTTGACATATTCTGTCTCTCACATACAATTCGTGGCGGAAACTTTACGATTATTTAAAAATATTTTTGTTATTGTTACAAGAATCTAAAAGAAGCATCGCACCGCAGTGAAGTAGAGAAACAAAAATATATTTTTTTGGGAGCGTATTGTTCTTGACCGGACGACCGGTCGTGGGACATGTTGAAATAGCGACGCGCTAGTTGGCCGTATGCCCGTATCCACCTCATTGCATTTCCCCCTGTACGTAGTATTTGACGACAAAACTTTAATTAACGAAAATATACAAGCGAAAATAGTCTCTAGTGACTCACCATGACATACCTACGCATTTATATTTTGCTTCAACATTTACGCATTATATTTCTGACGCGGTATATCGCGGTGTATATCTACTTCTAAATTGACGCTGTCATCGACAATCTACCGTAAAAAAATATTATTCGGAGACTTATTTATATTCATACACCACCAACTGAGCATTTTACGTTGTATTATTTTAAATTGTTTGAAAATCTCTTCAAAAATTTACAATTTAATTGGTTTCGATAAAGGTACATTAATATAATAAATATTAAAATAATCGTTTTTCTAGATGATCGCATAAATTTCGTTCAAACAGCAGGGTTACCCGTATAATGTATTCCAACGTAATATTGATTTTCGGTAATAATGTTGTAGAAAGTAGGCGTAGCGACAATTTTGAATCCGGTCTACAAACTAATTTATAGAAATGTAAAAAGTTTCTCCTTGACATCATATAATTTAAAGAGCACTATCGTTTAAGACATCCAACATAAGACTTACATAAATCTACTGTCAAGAATTTTGCATGTATAAATAAAATCCGTATCGCTTTAATGGTTACTCATAGTCAATTAAACCAAAATGGTTAACGTTTTATGACATTTTATAGTGATTAGATAAAGACAACGCTTTACAAATCGTCAAATCGATAGAGAAAAATATATCTACTAACATTATTTTGTCTATGGCGAGCTAAATTTACAATTTCGGAAAACTATTTTAGGTATATATAGAAAAGCTTGATTGAATTTATTTATTTAATTTGACGTTGATTAGAAACAAATTTACACAAACAATCGTGTCTCCTTACACTTTACACCAGTTAATAATTACTATCGTAGAGGCGTACTCGTCTCGTTGGAGGTGCCGTGGCTGTAAAGGCTAGTTAGATAGTTAGTTGGGCATTTGTTTTCCGCACTTAGCCTCATAAGTGAGCCATTGTACGTAAATGGTCACTGTACCACTACAGTGATCATTCAAACCACTTTAGGCTGTAAAGGCTATGCCACTGCCCACAGCACCTCCGATACGGCGATGACGGGTACCGCGGTGTTATTGTGGGTATACCATTTTGGCCGGAGTAGGGGACCCCTACAGCAGGGGTCCCCCGGGAGTCCCACACACCACCCTGCCTGTCGGGTAGGGTGACGGTGAGAAACGCATTTCACCGCGTCAAAAAAAAAGGCGTACTTGTCTCACTTATAAGAAACCCTCGCAAGTCTTCTTTTAGATGAATTACCTCATTATTTGGCGTAGATATCTATATAGTTATTTCCTTTTAAGTAATTTGATATCTTAATTCTCTTTTGAAGTTGTAGACCGTATAATAACGTGCTTTCTTATCTTAGCACGAGCTTTTGATCTAATTGATGAAGTTCATTAAACCGGTCTGTATTCTTAGCAGTAGTGTTCTTATATATAGAACAACATTGTATTTAATGGATTTTTAGTATTGAAAATTGTTTCGTAAGTAAGTAATAAATATATTTATTTTAACGGAAAATACTAATAAGTCAGTAGAGATACCCAGAACGAATGAATGAATTCGTTAAATTAATACGACGATTTTGGAATCAGGTTTAATAACTACGTTTTATATTATTAACCACTTAAGAGCCGTTTAAAACTAATATACTAACTACTTATTCTAAAATCCGTAGAGCTTGTATGAAAAGGATTATGAATGTCAAAGATTCGGCTCGGTTCTCTCTGCCTACCCCGCTAGGGAAGTGGCGTAAAGTTTAGTTTGTTAGTTAGTTTATATTCTAAATTATTCAGATTACAAAATGGTGGCTAAGGTTTTGGGTTAAGAGGAAACAAACCAAAAACATATTCTCATTTATAATAATATATACACCCCGCTATGGAAATGGCGTAAAGATTTTGAAGTTTAATTAAGTTTAATTGTACTAACTAATAATAATATGCTTCAAATTAATTCTAAACTTATTTAATATCATTAGCATAGAAGATGACTTGCGTAATTACTTCAATCGAACAGTTTTATCTATGACACAGATTTTCTTTATAGCCAACACGAACACGATAGGGCCAGTTTTAATAGCTACACTAGTATGTAAACAATGGAATCTACTCCTATCTGGGAAACGCCTCGGGCGCATCTAATCGATAAACATTGACCAATCGCATTCCACCCGGAGGCTGCGTATGCGCCGTTACGGTCGGCAGTAAAAGCCGAACATATTTTATTCCTATTTCCTTAGGAAATACGGGCTAAAGTTACGCTACTTTCGTCGACTACACAAGTGTACATTCGGGTTTATTATATGTTTTGTTCATAGGTGCACAATTAATGCAAACCATGTCTAATCTATGGCAGTTATAAATTAATTTTTATTTATTTTGTTGTTTTTAACAGTTATTGTGCAGAAATTTTGCGCTTAATGTTTAGTTATATAATGGAGGATCTAAATAAATAATGCAAATTGAATTGTAACATGATTCCTGCAGCGTGATAGTAATATTAATAGTATAATACGTTTGAATTAACAAATAAACAACGAGGTAAATATGTACGCATTAGATGCTAATCAAGTACTAAGAAGAAATTACCATTAAGTATATCCTTTTGTATAAGAATTAGTGTCCGATCCAGTTTTCCAACATGATGTTTATTTTTTATTTATCTATAACATCATATCAAACATGACGGGAAGCTGATTAATCAACTATAATGAGAAGTTTCGGTCCAAGAATGTTTATAATAAACCTTATAATTGCATTTTAATATTTGCTCTTTATTTTATATGCCAATATTTGATAGTTCAAAATTTGTTAAATCGCATGTTGACTGTAACTACATATACTACGTATACTTATATCCAGTTGATTAAAATTACTTCGGATCCCGTGTCGACTATACTAGTACCATTGCTGTTACAAAGTTAATAATAATCTCGATTAAAAAATAAAAACAAGAAATCCAATTTATTATCAAATATCTCCGATTCGCCATACAGCGTTAGGCATTTTATTTTCTTCGCACGTCGCCGTGTTTACCGCCTTTATACAGCAAATTGTATATCGCGAATCCAGAACGATGACAGCCCGACCGGCATTCCAATTTCTATTTTCCATAACACTGCTGCCGTAATAGATAGTTGTTTATTCACGTAACGCACCAGAACCCGGATATATAGGTTAAATTATCGTGACATTGCCCCCTAATACACAATAGTCTTTACGCCGAATAGAATGCAGTAACTCGTAATTGACAGCGGTTTTGTGCAGTAATGATAGTGCCGTTGGCACCGCAAACCACGTGCACCACAAAATGGCAAGCTCCGTAGTGAATCGGTAAAATAACAACTATTTAGTTAAGGCAACAGTTTCATGACAATCAAGACGCTTCTATATAGCCGAAACAATTAGTTAATAGATTTTGTTGGACGACCTAATGATGGTTAGTTAAACCGTTTTGGTTTCATCTAAGAAGTGACGTACTCATATTGCATCTATGATGACTTGTGAAGTATAAAGGAATGCTCTCATATCACAAACGCATTCTCGACCTAGTTACATGAAAATGTTTATAAGTTCATCAATAAATTAAAATAAGAAAAAAAAATATAAGATGAAATTTTATAATGAGAACGCCGCAATAATTTATTTTTACTAATATCGTAAAAGAATCTAGGTTATTATCATATATCTCTCATATCCTACATTAGTATCGGTTAAATGTTTCTTTTGGTGATTCACATAAGCGGCTTGCTGGTCTGCCATACCCGTTTCGTTTTCAGTTTCAAATGAAACGATCTTAAATTAGACATACCACGCAAGTACTAAAAATAACAAGGAAAATTACTTCTTCAAATAATCATTTAAAAGCAAATTCCGTATTAATTTTGTTAGTACAAACATTATACAAGATTCTAGATCGAGATTCTGAACCCATGTATAAAAAATTCAGTCGAATTGAGAACCTCCTCCTTTTTGATATCGGTGAAATAGGCCTTCATTTCAGATTCAAACAAAACAAAACGTCAACAAAACGACTTAAAAAATAATGGCCGCATTTTTCAACTTCACACATAAATTAACAAGATTTATCTTTAATAATTAACTTTAACGTTAAACACAAGATGCGGTTCATTGTAGCGGGAATCGGGAAGCTCTAATCTAAGAACTAACGCCCATGCATTCTTCCCTTATAGAAAAACCGCACCCACATTTATCTAACTGTTGAGAAAAATAGAAAAAAAATTAACCTAAACGCATACCTATACCACCTCCGTTCCGTCATTGTTAAAAACAATACCGGCCAACAAAGTAAGCGTTGAACTATTGACCGGCGTGATTGCCCGTCATTACGCATACGCCGGATGACTGCAGGTGGGTGGGTATTACGAATCTCATATTGCGATTGATTGATGGTTTAATTCGAACGTAATTGTCGTACCGCCATTGGTCACGACGTGCGATACCGAACGCCGTAGGCTGTCTTGCAGATAGTTTGAGCACACGAACAATTTATGCTCCTTTAGAGCATAAATCGTGGTATTAATTTTATGTGACAATAACTGATGGACGGCAACTGCTGGCTTTAACTGGATGAGGCTTATCAAAGATGGCATTAACGAGCTTGCAATATTACGTAAAGTTTTTACTCTTTTCGTTTTAAGTTAACGTTTTTATCAACGCTTGCAATTCTGACGTAACATTATTTATATTGGGGGCCAATGGACAATCGGGAAAGTGATCACCAAAATGGTTAATGGTTATGGCTGGCTATTAATATACGCAACGAGAACGAGATGTTTTGTAGAAGCCTTTAATTAAAGATAAGAAGAAAATGCGATCTTGAAGGTTCTAATGTTTCATACTATGTTTAGAAATATTTGATAATAGAACCCTTTAAAATGAAGATTCTCTCTGCCTACCCTGTTTGGGAATTGGCTTGAAGTTTAGTGAACTTTTAAAAAACGTCATAGCAAGTCAAATGATAGTAACCAATTGATTTAGATACGTAACAAACAATAAGAATGAGTTGTATACCAGTAATTGTAAACCAATAACGATCAGATAAGACGATCAATATAAGTCTGAGGAGCGAAACAACGGGGTATGCTTTAATGCCTAGCGTTTGTTGTAGGCCGAGTAAACGTATTGATTAATGAATCAATTGTATGTAATGATTTAATAAAGCTGTACAAATTGTAACTTAGTAGTTAAAAACGTGAGCTCGCTTGCAAGTGGTGCAGGTTTGTATCCGAACACGTTACAAATTTGACATTGTACGGATTCTTGCTATTCCTACAGGGAGAAAAGGGGGAAGAATTCTGCATATTATATTAATATACTCTGGACGTGTAACTAAGTTCCAACCAGCATGGCTTTTTAAGGTTTTTTTAACTAATGGTTAAGGTGTTTAGTTGAACTCGCTCACACTTGTCATCATCATAAATCATCATTAAAGATGCAATAAAGCCATGACAATTTATTAAGGACTCGCCCGCGACTTCGTTTTGTCAAATTCGTGCACTATGTATTGTATACGCTTAATACATACATTTGTTCTGAAATTTCACTTCATACCGTTAAAGCGGGTTTGAATAACAAGCATTAAAACATGTTTAAACTTTCACATTTATAAAATTAGTAGGATTAAAATCGGATGCGAAACGTTTGAAGAATTTAACATTACTCATGCAAAACCTCACAACTTGAAATATTGATATAATCCTGTTCATGGAAGTGCTGTCATTATTTATGATTAATAACACACCGACAGATGACTTTAGGGCATTCTAGGTACGCTATTAGTCATAGTCGTTTAGGTCCACTGAAGATCGTGATTGTTATATATAATAAAACATTAAACATTCCTCGTGGCATACTGACCACACTACGACATTCTAATAGTTCTTTTTGCTCCAAAGCGTAAAGATTCAATGACTTTTACAGCTACTAGACCATGGCGAACCTAATGACTACGGCTCTATATTAACATTGCAAAAAAATGCCTTAAAAAGTAGAATGTACGGGTGCAAAAAGACTCATTCGTTACCAAGACTTTGTAGGTTAGAAAAATTAGCTTCGTCGAAAGTACATTCAAATTAAAGCGAAAGACTGAATAGAAAATAAAACAAACACACATCAAATATAGATCGCTAGAATACCGTTATTTAATTTAGTTTTAGCTTTGTCATTTTATTATTAGCAAATTGTAATCAAAAAAGAAAGACTTCTAAAGAATGATTGTATTGAACTTTTTGTGTACAGAATAAGAACACTAAGAGATGGATTAACAGACCATATGCCTAATTATAACACTGGCGATAAGGAATTTTTGTTTACAAATATTATAAGACATTTGAGGACGGTACCAACTAACTCACTTTTTAATTTCTGCGCGTACCTATTTACATTTCATTTCGATGAATCATCGCGTATCAAAATCGGGCCTCAACTCTGTTGGGAAACGAGTTTACTTACAAACACCTTTGAATGAGGGGTTCGTTTGACAAGTAGTCGTACAGTTATTGTCTGATTTTTAAATACAAAATTACTCGGGCACAGCGTTGCAAGTCGGTGCATTCAGAAACAGAGGAGCAACCGACCCGCGACCCGTAGGTCGTAGGCCAGCGGACCGCGACCAATCCGATCGACCTCATTACCGTTGGTACAATGGGATAAGTAACAGTGAAGCATCTTAAGGTAAACAGTGAGGTTATATACCGTCAAGCAAGCCAGCACGCGTTTTATAAACGAAGATATTCTAATAAACTAAGTAATGTTACGACTAAAACGATGATAACATTGATACAAAACTTAAAATGGTATTGTTAAATGTGCATACTATCTTTACAAGCCTTGAAATGCAACACTAGCCTTAAGTCTAATAAAGAAGTTAAAATTAAGCACGTATAAAGTTTAAAATCTACTTAAAACCTATTTTTAATGATGTTGTGAGGTAGCTAATAAGATGGAAAAACCTTTATTAAACATATATTTTTGCTCGACTTAAATCTTTCACATTCCCCTATCAACTTGATAAAAGCTTCACATTAGTTATTTATTAACAACTTTTGCGACAATAGCACTACTAAGCCACTACATTAAACAGTCAAGAGCGCTTAACTACTTAAATGTCACGACTCTCAGCGTTGAACAATACAAATGAAATGTAAACACGCGCGACAATCTACACGTGCGGTCTAAGTGCAGTATTTGAACGCTATCACTTCACTGTCCGCCTTCCTTCTACTGTGACGATACACAGGGTCCAATGCTGCATTATCACTGGTGCACCTTAAATTAACTGGCTGATGTTACTCCAGAGGAATGCCGACTGAAGCTCTGCCTCTGAATGGTACTATTCATACAGGAATTTATTATTAGACACTGTCTTCAAAGTCCCATCTGTGTCGGCAAATTGTTTTCTTCATTGAAGAACAAGGTTTGATAGAGCAATAAACTACAGTTTAGCTCTCATTAGATGCCTAGAATACCAACGTTTATAATGACGAGGAAGTGCGATTCTAGATTTTATCAAGCGCTCTATCTACCATATATGTCTAAGTACATAACATGTACTAGATACATACTCGTATTAGACATTGCTTTAGCGTACTGCTCTGCTTGAGTTGAATCCAGTAATTTATTAAAAGTAATACCTATGTATACGTTTACTAGTTATGTTATTAAAAAGTCACGAGCCCATAAGTTTTTGTGTTCGCTTGAACAAGCATACTTATGCTTGAACAAACATTGAGAAAGATAATAATTTAACACTCGGTAATTTTCGAGTCATGGCACTTAAACCTTATATAATTAGGAGTATATATTTTTAATTACTCATCATCACTAAGTAAGTATTTTGAAAAATGTTGATACTTATGTTACAATTCAATAATTAGCTTTAGGAAAACAAAAATTATATAATGTATAAGCTCGATAATTTGATTTCGAATGTAATGTGAAGCATATACGTGCCATTTTCTTGTTTAAATTTAATTACCCTGCTCGCACTGGTAACACATAAAGCTATTTACATGCTGGTGGACTTCGAAATTGGCACGAACACAATCTTCAGATTTCGAATTTATATTTATGTTGTGAATGTTGTGAACATGAGCTAATTTGGAAACATAAATTGATGTATACTGCCGAAAAACCAACCGCCCAAGTCTATATTTTGTTTATAAGCGATGCAGCTGACACTTTTATAGCGTTACTGTAAAGATAAATGCCAGCGGTTTCAGTTTCCGGAAGAGAAAAATGTCTCGTTCAGTTCTAGTTTGGCATCGCAACAATAAATATAGCTTCCACAGTTTGATGGCTGTATGTATTTCGATGCTGGATCAACGAACGCTTTGAAAACGTAATGAAATTAGGGTTCATTGAATTCGACATTCCACCCATTTGTCCAGGTTCGTTGTATAGGTTAAATGGAGCGGAAATTTGTGGCACACCTACACACGTTTACTGCACAAGTTATAGCTTACAGCGTGTCATAAGAAAAGTACATTAAAATACAAAGTAACGACGGCAAAGATAAACAAGAGAATGCGCCCACGCACGCTCGTGATTTCACAAAAATATTGTAACGGACTGATGCTGGCCAGGCTTTGACAGAACATTTTTTAACGCCGCCTTATGGACAAAGGAATGGGTTTTAAAAAGCATTACTAAGTAAACAATAGCTGTTTGTCTTTTTATACATACATAACATCACGCCCATAATCCCCAAAGGGGTAAGCAGAGCCAAAGGGGCCACAGGCCCCTTTAACCACATTCAGCCTAAAACATAACTGGGTTAGATTGAAAATTGTGAAAAAGTAGTGACAAGTGGCTAGCTCGTCGCCTACACAATTACATACCCAAACCCCCATATACCATAGTCGCTTTTTACGACATGCTAGGCAAGAAACACAGTTGGCATATTCTTTTTTAGTCCCGGACAAACATAGGACAATGGACCATGTCACACACACAAGTATTTTCTGGAGATTTAATAAATTAGTTATTTATGCTAATAAGAGGTATTAAACAATGTTGAAACCCCAAAGATTTAATTTTATGAAAAAAGCACAAGTGTTCAATCGAAAGTGAATTCTATACGGTTCGGTTACAACCAACAGTTTATAAGAGCAAACTCGTAATAGACGTCATTAGCTGAAAACTATAAACACAACGGTGAATCACGAATAATTCCTAGTTCCTTATGAATCGAAACGTCAATTCATAGTCAAGACGTTCCGTAAGCAAAGGCCCCACCATTTCCAGCCCAGTGTAAACACGTCGATGCATCTGATCCGCTGTTTAATCTTTTCGGAACACATTCGCAGCTTTTACCGATGTTTGCACTCGCGAATGATAGAGCACAAGCTTACGCCAGACCTGTTTTCACTAAAACAATCCGAATGCGTGTCCGTCGGCAAATATAATTATGTTTTACACTCCTTCATAAAACTGGGGCTAGCTTCAGCTGCGTTGCGAAAAAGATGATTCAGGCGCATTCAAACGAATTTTGAGACGAGAAAAGCTATACGATGTTTACTATGAAAACCAACTACAGATCTGACACTGATTAAATCGCAGTAGAAATTAAAATGAAAAACATACAGCCGGCCGCTCTTTATGCTGTCATCTAAGATGCAAGATAAATGGACCGACTATTTTCCCTTAATTTATGTAAGTGGAATATGATATAACGCCAATATATTTCCGTCATAACAAGAAGTTTCTTAATTGAGCATAATATTTAACTCGGAATATTATTAATGATTCACTCGCAATAACAAAGCTCTCAGTAAAACTAAGTTCTAGCACCAACCGCTATTCTTGCAAATATAACAGCCATAAGATACCTAACCTATGAATGTAAAGAGATAGGACGTAAGAGAAATCATCCCAATGTTATTACGGTGAAAGTTTTGTGACTTTTCATAGATATTCGCTACTTTTCACATCTAAATATCCCAACAGATTCTGGTGTCCGATATACCCACACAGCCAAATGGGCCTGCTAGAATTAGACGCGCTCCATTCTGTGTGCAGAATATCTGATTTCCTTATGCTGATATTTTATACCATCGTCCATCACGCATGCAATCCCCGAAGGAGTAGGCAGAGTCCGAGGTGCAAAAGCTCACTAAACCACATTCATCAACTTTATACAAACACCATCGACATCTCAAAAATAAAATTGATTGAGTTGTTTCTTAGACGAAAAATTTTAATAAGTAGTAACAAGTGGGTAGCTCGTCGCCTACATAAACACAAACCCAATACTGAATACACCAGTAGTTGCCTTTTCAGGCATTTTTTCATCTAACCCAGCTTTATTTTCGGCTGAATAAAGAGGCCTGCTCTCCCTTTACCTTTGCCTACCCCTTCGGGCATTATGGGCGTGATGTTATGTATGTTAGGAACATAGTTCTTACATTATTTTTCGTGATTTTTAAGTTCTCGAAAGAACAACATGGGATGTTTATGCTGATATCGTTACACTTAAATTGGCATTACTATGATAAGGATAAGAATAATAAGAAACTATAATGCCACTGACAACAGCTGTTTGGAGTGGTAGGTAGTACTGAAGAACCCCTTTTATTCATACACAACTGCCTCTTTGACTCTGTCTACCTCTTTGAGGATTATGGGCGTTATATTATGTATGTACGTACAAAAAGTCGATGTCGATAGCCATGTTTACGTGTACTGTTTGATACGTTTTTTATGTGTATAGAGACTGTTAAAATACTTTTTAAACATTATTAGGAAGGTATGTTAGAATAACGATGGAACTTTGCGCTCTTGCGCAGAGATCACAACATGTCACTAGGGTTGCCAACCCCCCAGAAAACCTCTCTATTGCGTAAATAATAAAAAATACTACAAAATGTTATTCTCTTTAAATTAATTACTTTAAAAAAGACATCAAATTAACACCCTTTCCTTTAAGACTATTAAAGTTACAAAACAGTGAAATGGTAGATAATACCTACGCACTAAATAATTTTCATAAAAATAACCTTAGAACCTAATATACATTATTACTAAATATTGAACTTTTCTTTCTTTTCCCACGAGGCGACTCCTCTCGCCTAAATTCTCTGGTCTTTTTCCCTCAAGAATTCACTTGGTAACCCTACGTGTCACTCAGCACGTACCCATCGTGAGTACTTCGTGATGGCTAGTAAAAAGCTAAGGTAACGGTCCGAACCGATATGGCAGGATTTAATAACGCCTCCAACCCTATATGGTCAGACGAACATTCTTAGGAAGGAGTCTCGAGACCATGTCGATGTCGATATTCTATCGCCATCATGACATCTGCTATTAGCCTATTTTAAAATCAATATAAAACTAAATGATGCGAGTAGCGGTACATCTTTACCATTGCATGTGTAGAACCTTTGACAATCATAACGGCGTTAGCGGAGTTTGCATCAGCTGAAGTCAGTACCAAGATAAAACTGAAGAACGCTAATAAATAAAAAGAAAGATTAAGTGAAAGGAGCGAAAATAAGAGCATCGCGATAATTTTACAATTATAATTGTTTTAATATCTTCATATGAATAAGTAAGTGCATTTCAGCAGCAGTTGAAGTATACTTAATATGTGTTTGCATAAGTATAAGAAACCGTAATGCGACTTGTTTTTTTTCATTTTACAAAAATATTTAGTTACATTGGTTGATAAGATACCAAGACTAAGGATTTGTGCGTGTATATATATATATAGTGTCTGCTTCTGATACGTTGGAGCGCGATCATTAAAATAAATCTTATCACAAATGAATCATCCAAAGAATACTACATCTTGCAACATTTTTTTAAACATACGTCAATGCTTTCCACAAATGCGAATGAACCCGCAGAAACAGTTACTTATGAATAAATATCCGATTACAAGTTTGTTGATGAAGTATCGACATTCAGTATCGGCTATCACTACAAAGTAGGGAACCTGTGAGACCAGTACAGAAATGAGCCTCGAACCTGACTTTCCATCAAGTCCATACAACTATGATTGAACGGCCGCCGGCTTCCCTGCGCACGAGTCGTTCGTATCTTTCGCTATATCGACAATGCGGAATCAAGTGCGTTCCGCATTTGGCAAGTTTTTTTCTATAAGGGACTAGGAAAGAATGAAGTAGAAACCTGCAGTGAATTTATTAGGAAGAAAAAACACACAGCGACCTTACTCGTCACACATAAGTTTACGTACAGATATTTTATCTATTACGATAATAATAATAATTAAACGAACGAACGAAGACGAAACTATCACTAATATTATAAATGCAAAAATAACTCTGTATGTCTGTAACGTCTTCATGCCTAAACTACTTAATCGATTGCAATAACATTTAGGACACCAAAAATTTTAAGCCCTGAAAAGATGGCTACTTTTTATCCAAGACAAATGCAATAGAGCATCACAACATTAGCAACATTCGTATCAGATGCAGGCTAAGGATTCGTTGCCAAATGGACTGCTATTCGTAAGTTGCACGAGACATGTTCATTAATGAGTACTTAAGAGACGTTTACATATTCATTTTTTGCACAACATACATGTATGTCATTAGCGGTTGCTCTTGTTTTTTGTTTAACATTGTCAGAAACATGTGTATTTTAATATGCTGTATTAAGCTGAGGATGAACCGAGATTTAAAGTCGTTAATTAATATGTAATAATTTGCATCAAAGTGTTTTCTATATTATACACCTTTTAGTATACGTTTACCGGTGCAATAAAGTACACGCATTAAAAAGTAATGTACAAAATGAATGAAATCCACTTTAGCTTCAGAATAATATTGGTTAAGATAGCAGAAGTTGCGGTGATTAAACATCTGTAACAAATCTTCCAAAAGGCAAACTGAAGAGCCACACAGAAATACGTAAAATAGCCGAGAATCGAGAATCAACAAACGTCATTGCCGTGTGTTTCAGCTATAAAGCAGAGCGTTAAAGTCGCAAAACTAAAACAGAATGTATTAGTCACAGTACGAACGACGGACCGAAACTATTGTTTCGACAATATGTTCGACATAAGAAACGCATACTGCCAGATGTATTTCTGGAACGGTTACCGTTTACATTTCGACTGGAGTTTTTGCGGGCGTGAATCGGAGGAAGACGCTGGAACTGAAATAGCCAATTTCATAAAAATAGGAAATACTGTGATTTGTTATTCGTTTGCATACGTCGCAAATATAATTATGTGTTTACCAGTAAGTGTTGGTTAACGTTCCAGATTTTAGAAGGGATTTACTACTATGAATAAGGTTCGTATCAAAACAAAACCGAGCAATAAGATGTAAGAATACACAAATTCATTTAATTTAAATTAAGAATAGGTACGTATGTAATCATATATTATTAAATTTATAACTGACTGTGAGAAGTATTAAAGTTTGCTACACTTCCTATAGCATATCTGAAAACTAGAAAGGTAAACAAGTATCAATAAACTTATACGAGGATATTTTATATACATTTATGACATAAAATTAGTGAAGTGAAAGTATGGATTTTAACGACCCTTGCTTACCTAACACGTATTATAATGTGTAATTAAATCTTGACAAATTAACTGTCCGAATTTTGCTTTGAGAAAGCGATTTGGGTTCTGATACACTCCACAGTAAATGTCACTTGGTAATACCCATATTTCATTCTACTGGGAATAACCTAGTTTTAAACCAGATGTGTTTAGTATTAAACGTTCAAACGAAAATTACAGGTGCGTTAATATTATTGACTTTAATTACAACATCAGCTGAACACAATAAATCAAAATTAATATTAAATGTGTTTATTATTGCATTGATCAACTGATAAGAAATGCCCTTTGAGTTAATAATGTTAAGAAATCTACATTCGCTTCAAAAAGTATTTCGCCGATGACGCATAAAGACGCGTTTTAAAATCCGAGAGACCGATGTGAAAACGTAACTGGTTTTACTATAATTGCCGCAATAATTGCGTGGATTCAAATAGGACTTAATAATGATTCTAGGAATCGATCAAATGACATTCGCATCGTTAAAGAAGGTTTCCATGATTTCAGTCTACGTGACAGATGTATCGGTACGGTCCTTTTGATCGACTATCAATATGATTCAACATTCAATTTATCTCAAGATTTACGTTCTCTTTGTTGAATTCCTTACAATTATCACGTGATCTATGGGAGGTTAAGTAACAATCGTCATCATGATTTATAAAACACATCACAGTCACTACATTAATCAATAGCATTTAACATTAGAAAGCATTACCTATTAAATATAAGTAAGCTATAACATAATAAAAAATAATCCATTTTACCTAAAAATGGTTTCGCTTCGAGATTACGTCATAATCTAAATATATTTCGTCCAGAAGTGAAAAATGACTCAACTTTGAATATCGCTCTTAATAGGTAGTTTTACGAATAGATAACCATTTAATTAATTCATACAGTACCCAAAGCTTTCAAACAAATCCTTATAAGGTGCTTGGCTTGACAAATGGATGGCGCCAACGGTTTATCATTATTGCACAGTATAAATATATCTGAGCCGTATTAATTAGGAAAAATGATATAGTCGAACTAATTGGTATGAATGAGTAATTAATATTCAATGACGTGTATAGCAATATAAATGAAAAATATGCCAAGAGAATGCAAGAAAACAAAACGTTACGATAATTTAAGTTACGTCGGTACAATTCTAAATCAATCTAATATCAAAAAATTAAGGGTCACTGACTCCATATACGAACAGATCACGCGTTCAAAACTGATTGCTTTAAACAGATTGCGCTATTATGAAAATAAAGTAACGAAAAAGATTTATGGTACGGCGCCAAACACCAGTACCATACCCGTACGGATTTTGAAGACTGTATTTTCATTAACGTTAAACATCTTGGCACTATTAGTAGCAGAAATATAAATGTTGCTTAATAGCAATAAATGAATCATACAGATCATTGAACTTTCCGAAAAAGGAATTGAGTGAGAACGTGTTCATCTGCAAATGAGCTGGCTTGGTAAGATGCAATGAATGGGAGCTATCACTGAAGGTCCTTAGCTTCAACTAGTCTCTTGAGCCACTCCAAGCCGCGATAGCCCTGACATAAGTCGCCAAATGTAGCAGGCTGACAACCTTGTCTTTCTATCTTGTATGACTAACGCAGATACATTCCCTGTTGTAATAAAACTTACAACCTGTGACATACGTCTTGATCAACTTGGCAAAATAATAAAATAAATGACATCCCTAAATCGGATTGATGTGATAACGATAACAGCAAATTCGTTATGCATTTATACACAAACTTTTGTATTTGATCCTGCATCGTTATTTTTCATTAAAATCAATGTGAAACATTTTTAGCATAACGTCAAACGATTAGTAACACAAATTGTCTTGTTTGCGCTTAGACTTTACAAACATCGTTCTTAAGTCGAGTTGACTTTTGACAGTTGAATTATTAATGAGCAGACAATTACTTCACTGTGTGCTTACAGAAAGTTCTCATTCACGTCTATGAGAAATGGTTTATGAATGGTAAATAAGCTGTTTAAAATTTAAAGTATGTACACTGTTACTTGCTAACTCATCAACAGATGGTCAACGGAATTCCGATTTCAATCATCATTTGCATGTAATCAACGTTGATTATTTGTCGGCATATACAGACGCAAACACATAAGTCAGAATTGTTGAAGCCATCGAATTGACAATAATTCTTTCGGTAAATCGATTTGTTTCATAAAATAAATTTTTAATTGGACTTTCACGAAAGATATAACTCGAAGCATTTTGCGTGGATTAAATTATTGTTGCCAGAAGCAACACTAAATGTTTATGTGGAATGATTGAGTATGATATAAGTTGTTTATATAAATATATTATAGCTGTGATGAGAATGGCATACATTGAAGAGAACGTGAAAACGCAAAACACTGTCTTCACTGCAGTCTAATTGATATAAAACATAGATTTACTTACATCTGGATGCTCTTTAACAGGCACGTATACTTTTTCTGTGAGGGTGGTGAGCATGCCTTCTGGTTCTGGTAGAACGAGTGGTTCTTTCTTGACTCCATTTATTTGGAATAAACTTGCTCGTACTTTTGCAATTTCTGTGAAGAAAATAAAACTTATCAGTACTGAAGAAATAGAAGCTCTTATAATAATGAGGTTGTCAATAATTTTTTGAATGTTTACAAAAATTCAGAATTTTTATTTTACAAGTAACCAAAACACGCCTTTTTAAACCATACAGATAAATGAATGTTTTCCTTCATATGTATGAGAAATATAACAACAATAAATATACAATGCAGTGACAAAGTTAAATAAATTATTATTAACAATCATCGCTGATGATATTTCACGGCGCATGTTTTCCTGCGATTAATTTTAGTGTAACTAATTTTCCTGTATTGTGTTAGCTATAGACGATCCGTGCTAATTCAACGGCTGAAGGTTGAGTATCCGAAATGGTTATGACATCATTTGACAGACGTATTATTGATAGATTATGAGCTGCACCTCTAATGATACGACACACTGTCATCCAATGGCCTCCCGCCTAGCGGTGATGCAATAGTTCTCTGATACTCCTCGTGACTGAGCAGTTAAGATAAATCTGAAATAACACGCGATTGCTTGTTTTTCAAATTCCTCACTATCCTTTTTTTCAAAATATTCAGATTTACACATACAATGATATAAACGATGTGTTGACTACTATGTATTACAATATATGGACTATGACATATATTGGCTTATACACACATTGAATACTGAGATTGATTGAAACCCTAACCTTAATATGTTAAGAAGAACAAATTTGGTTTTTCCTTCGTGAATCGTTAAGCAAACTTGGGGTCTCATTTTATCTACCTTATCCAGATAAAGACACAATGACTCATTGGCTAATATCCGGACTGCGTAATCAGACGACCATCTGTTTTTGCTCCATGTATAAAAAATGTGTCAAGTCTTAACGTGAGTACAATACAACCGGGTCTACTGTGACTGTTCTGCTTATATTTAATTCGCAAACAAGATTTCTTCGTGTGGGTACATATCGTGTGATTGTGTGTAATAAGCGCTTTGGACCCGCTACACATATAACGTAATCCGGTTCCATTTTTGTAATGATTATAACAGTAGCAACGGTACTTTCATTATCAAAGTAATGTTCATACAGTTGGCGATATTCGAAGCTGTAAACATCTGTTTTTGTTTTCTTAAATGAGCCCGTCCTCGGAATACGGTCAAGTACTAAACGGAATGATTTGCCAGATGCTGCTTTCTCTAGTTTTCCATCCATTAACAGCTGCTAATTCGATTACTGCGGATCCGTTAATCTTCGTAGCAGCCGATGTATGTGCCAACGCACGTATTGGCCTCACCAAAGTGGGTCCGTTGGGGAGCTGGCGACAATGCTGAGGAGCTTTCACGCCTTATAAGGGTGGTCGAGTGAGTGAACAAGCCACGGGTTCATGTGACCACCAATGGATTATGTATTTAATTGCCACCTTTTCGCGCATATTGATGGCGAGAGATTTTTTAGGATGGAAATGTTTGGCTTTTAAAGGAAAGGAATTACAGCGCGTTTTTAATTTCTCACTAATTAAACGCTGTCGTTGTAATTTACAATAAAGGCGGTGTACAAGCAATATTGAAAGTATAATCGCTGATAAGAGTTCCGGATTCATAACCCTGGCAGCAAAATCATATTTGAATTCTTGTTATAAGTAATGAAGTTTAATGCCAGTACAAAATAAGATTAAATTATGAAATTAGTAGATCATAAAAAGGGGACGTTCATAAGGATCTAACAAATCATTGTGTGCAATCAAAGCAATAAATGTAGCCATTATAATCATAACGGTTTCATAGTTTGTGCCAAGTACAGACACTCATACGCGTTTTTTCACAACTATCGTTATTTCAGAATTTTTAAAATTTAATAACACAGCTAATTAAATAAAAAAAAAAAATTATTAGGCAGCTTGTTTATTCTCTTAGGTACTCCATAATTAAAGAGTATAATTAACTTACTTAACGTATTAGTTCCATGCCATTATGATAATAGTTAATAGGAATAAGCACCACTTCATACAATCTTGTACTATCAATACTGATTAAATAATTAAGCTATACTTTTAGACGATGGTTGTTAGAAAAGTTCTCAATCTTGCTATTATTTCTGAAAAGAGGCTTTTGATAAAAGCTGATATAACCAGCCAGTAAACCAGAAAACATAATAACTATGAGTCATAAAGGATAAATAGGTACCTTTAACATTACTTGTAGCCTTGAAAACTGAAACCATATATCAAAAGCCTTCATCATTGATAGCATTTATCAATTTGACGAGACTGTGAAACCAAATGGTCAACGTTACAAGGTTACATCAAGAGCGTATCGTTTAAAAATCCTTTTGAAACTTGTCTCGGCGGACGTTGACGGGTGTCGAAACATTTGTAATGGACGTTCGAACAATACAGACGGTATTGTACCGGCAAATGAAACTTCCAAACAAAAACAAAGGCTCTACATAATAGAGGCAGAGTTTGACGCAGGTGATCGTAGGGGCTGTCCGTCCGTCACTCCACTTACGTGCATTTGATTAATGTATACGAATTTGACGTGAACCAGTTTTTGGATGTCGCATAAGGTCGGTCTTGCGAAACATAAAAAACATGTAGGAATATTTCTACTACTTCCAATAGATATGCTGTTTCAAGCAGCAAGGAAAAGCTATTAGCACATCTTTGCAAATCTTTAAACTAGAACAATCAAATTAAACGAGTAATATTTACAAGTAGCAAATAACAGTTCTACGTAGATAATATTACAGAATATGAGGGTTGAAAAGCCACAATGCTGTAGTTATATCTTTAGTGGGGTTTAATTTTACTATTTACTCAAGTTACTGCAACCGCAATAGTGATCATTCATTGCAGGTAATTCTAGTCACGCGAGACTATCTTTTAGTAGGGCAGCTGAGTGTCCCTTATTACTTTAGGCATAAGACTGAGACTGAATCAGAAGGCTTGGAAGATTCTTGCAGAAAACTGAGTCTAAGCATTGTACGATGATACCATTTTCTACTTTCGGTTGCTTTGTAAGTCACAGTTAGAAGAAACCATTAAGCCAATTTTTATAATGTACTTTGAGGAAAAATGCCAATTGCGAAGATTTCGTTAACAAGTCCGTGTAAATTTAAAACCATGTACAGAGCGTAGAGTGCCTCACACCTCCAAGGGATATAATAATACATCTCTAAAACAATTTATCCTACGTGGAATTGAACAAGCATTCGATTAGCACCACACGATCTTAGATTAGCTAATTTAATTGGACATATTGTGTTATTATTATTGAACAATTTTCTCCCTAGAGCATTGCGACAGTTAACTACGCGTACACTCACTAGTACCAGTTAATGCAATGCGATCTCACTTCCATTGTCAACGCTAACAATGGCACAGCCTGCGTGTCGCTTTGGGTTATAATCCCTGTCTCCCGTATTCTATTCTAATTCTATATGTAGGCTGCACCAGATGGGTTTTAAAGCAACAACATGAACAGTGTAATTGGTCAGAATTATTACATTAATTCATAAAGAAATAAGCATCGTAGTAATTCTAATAGACATTGTGAGATTTTTGGCATTAACGTTATCGCCACGATAAAGAATTTCTTGAACCTGACCTATGACTTTCAGATATCGTTTAAAAAGGATTATAGATATCGTTGTTCCACATTATCAACATGTAAATTTACCGCAAATATTAACATGAGTGTTAATACTACTTGAAACATATTCAGAGCATTTAGAAATGTGGTAAATAGCAAGCATAGCATGCATAGCAAATTCAGTGTCAAAATCACTCTTGTTCTCTTGCTCACGTTGCGGAAACGATTAGTTTCTTTCATCGTCGATGTTCCAACTGATATTTTGTAATTCAACGACGCGAGCGCACCGGCCGTCATAATAACCAACTTGCGTGGTAGCTGGACGTGCAATGTCTAGACGAAGAAATTACAAGGTGCTGCATTAATTACACTCGAGGCTGGTATTTGGAGCAGAAACGAGGGATCATTTAAAATTACTCAGGAATATCAATTTATCAAATCACCCTAAATCCCGACGTCAGAATATTAATTAACTACAACTATTGGATGCCGACATATTGGTGTGGAGTATGCAATGTTTCCGTTCAGTGGTCATGATTTAAATAATGCAGGGATTTACTTCATGTCTACGTTCTATACATGAGGGTGAATTTAAAACAATGTAGTTTTAGAGGGAATATTCTCACGAAGAGCGACGATGCGTAAACACCGCGCTACGGTTAGTTTGCGTTCGTCTGACTTGCGTCGGCGGACTACTGAGACTTGAATCACGCAATCAATAACGTAGCTATATATTACAAGTGTAGCAAGCATAAAGAAAAAACAGTCATGGATCAAATTACGGCACAACGTTTAACGAACTGCCATTTAATGTTTTAAAATAAAATTATGAGCATAGTCTTAATGGTTTTGTTACCATTAAAGAGTAATATACTAGATTTAATGGCAAGTTTATTTAATTTAATTTGTATCATATAAGGCAAATTAGAAGAAGATATCTGAAAGAGGTCAACGTAATAGTGGGAAATAACACGACATGGTTTTCTAAATATCGAGGGAACTATTGTTGCATTGTGTTCGTAGACACCAGTAATTTGTAGTCAAGATACAGCCTGACAAATTAAATTAATAAGAAATACAGCCGGACGTCATTATCCACAAACGTTAATGGCAATAAAACAAAGCGAAGGTTAATTTGATTTGTATTAAAACAAGAACAGCTAGACAATTCATACAGAAAATACGGTAAAAGCTGAATAGGACAATGTTTGAATAAACATTGGAGAAGTAAATATGGTTTTAGTAACAGTGAATGAATTAATAGAAAGCACTGCACTAGGAGATGAAGAATGACAACAAGATAATTAAGCGGCGGTACTAAGTCACGTTGCCGGCAAATTAGCTTTAGACAATAAAGTAGGATCTGACAGATGTACCGTCGCGGTTGGAGCATATCGCACACTATATTGTTTGATCAAACAAGTTTGCAAGGAAAATTGTTAATGTCGGCGATAGCCATGGAATGAAATAGAACATCTAGCGAGGTTTCCCTTATTTTAATACAATGCCTGGGATTTCAGAAAAGAGTTTAATGTTGTAAGAACGGAGAAGTAATAGGTTCGAACAACAACTTAATTTACACCAACTTTATGGAACATTAAAACTTTAGTTTAGTGCTATTATTAGCAAATACTTATACCACCTAGATAGATCTCTACTAGCAGTAAAGTAACCTTTCATAGTTGTGACAAGGATCCTGAATCAATGCGCACTGCATGCAATAGCAAGCAACTATAAATTATGCATGACTATGGATGGAAATGTAAAAAGCGGATGCGCAGCTGTGTTTACAAACATCAATTGATCCGATAGTTTTGAAGACCCTACAAACGAATCAAATACATCTCGAATGCAATGAATAAAAAAGTACATTTGATCTCCATGTATGACATGTTTCTGTGGTATGTTCTAATTTGATATCTACTTACGCTGTGTCAGCGGTATTGCAGGTTCTTGAAAATCAAAAGAGACGACAAAAACAAATAATTAATATATAAATGAGACTTTCAAATATTTTGCAGGACATTTTCACTATGTTATGACAGGCAGGCATGAGAATTCTACTCAACCTGTTCAACAGTTTATTATTGGATACCAGACGCATTCTATGGTCTATTAAACCTAGATACGCATCTGTCAAAGCTCATTGTACAAAGCAGTTTAATGATTTCGGGTTGAACACAACAATAACAAGAAAATAACATTAGTTTGACGCGTGTGACGGATGACTATAAATCTTCTTAGAAAAGTGACGAAATATAAACGTGTGACTCACTTTTTAATGAACACATGGTGCATAATGAAAGGATACAAGTCAATTCAGACGATGTGCATTGCGAAACGCTAAATGCATATATCTCTGCCAGAAGCATTACAGATATTGGTTACTTATTGCGAAACGTACTCAAAATGGAAACCAGTTGGAAATGTCAACACGAGGTGTCTATACAATTGTGATTGAAACGCTTTTATCGTGATATCTTAATCTATGTACGAGCGTAGGGCCATCCACTTATGGTATTAGAATACTGATGAGGAACAAGAAGTTGTGAAAATTCTAAGCAGTTGCGTTGAGGGTGATAAGACTGATTCATAGTTCGATAGCGCTTTTGATTACTAAGTTACGATTAAAGTCATTAAAAATAAATAATTTGTAAAGATGGTATTGATAACTGTATAAGTTGAAACTGTTAAAAACTTGCGCAATAAAAACAAGTTTTTGTATAAATCAGTCAGAGAAATAAAATGGCATCTGTAAAATACCCTTACCATTTTATGAATGAATTAATCTTACGATATTGTATGAGACTATACATATATTTCGCGTAACTTCCAGTAAAAAGGTACATAGCAATCTTAACTCGCTGCTACCGAGAGTTTATTTATCAATATAGCCCGAAGGTATGACGCTTAAAAATTACGAGTCCATTATAATGTTAAAAAGTCTTAATGATATTTATGACTTAGCAAAATTATTACTCACAATATTGTTTAAAAATTAATTTTTAAACGTGCCTGCACAACCGCTGAGTGAAGTTACAATCGTTTAAAATTTTTATCAATTTTCCAATAACTGGTCTCAGAGGAACAGCTACTTTTACGGCGAGTTTCACGAAACTTAACGGCACCTTAAGTGCGTGCTTTTGCGAAGTGCATGGGAACATAGCCCATGCTTAAGGTGGTGCTCATAACGAAATATCTTCACAAGTAACATGAGAATAGAGACATGTAAACTGTCCGTTTGTGAACGTGTGTTTTCATACAAGCCAGGCTCAGATTTACGGCACCGTTCGTTAGAATTTACGCGTGTTCGACTCGGGTAAATAAGCGTGCTAGTTAAGAGCACCTAAATGTGTCGAATTTGAAACCGGACCAATGGGCGTGCGTTACGCGACTGAGTTTTCAGAATGCAGGCCACGTCCCATACTATTTATTCTCTGAACACTGTCCGACCGTTGACGGTTCTTTTATTATGGCTATAAAAGCGATGGAGTAAAACAGGAGATTTTCGCTGATTTATCACCCAATATTTATTTTTCACGGTTTACGTACACCTCCACAAATATAGAACGCGTACACAATGTGGAAACTACGGTTTTCTTTTAGTGTTGTATAGCGGTGCCAAAATATGACACGCGCGGGACTTTATTACAAATAGCTTCTACGCATGGTTTGCTTTTGTATAGCTTTGCAACTTTTATGCACCATTATACGAGGTGAATAGGTAATAGAAAGTTTATAGCCTCCGGTGTAACGCGTTAAAAATATACAAAATAACTGTCAGAAGGGATATAAATGAATAATTGCGTTATAGACACTATAATGCTTGTTGACATGCAAAGAATAACAGGCTCTTTATAATACGTATAGGACAATAAGCTCGAGCCAGTTAAACGTCAACACCTACCTACAGTGGGCTGAGCATGGTGTATTCAATGAGGCTTTTGTAGGCGTGTCGTAAACATCAATGTATCGCAGACCGAACAGAAGAAGCTGGCAAGTGATTATAATAATTACATACTGGAAATAAGAACTCCGATGAAAACATACAGTTAAGTTTAACTATGTTTCCATTGTTAATTAATTGTCCAATAGTCAGAGGAGGTCCTTACCATTACTACTAACAAAAAATAACAGACCAAAAGGACAATATTGAAAATGCCAACACGCAATGCAATTAAGTAATTACAGAATTATAAATTAAATACTTTTTCTGCGTTGATGCAAATACTCAATTGTCTTAATAGCAGCGTTAAAGTATTACAAACACGTATAAGTACTTATATTAATAAGGATTGTACTATAAAAAAGCACATAAGCTCCAACTAGTAATTCCAACTTTTTATACAACACAGAAAGAAGATAGCGATCCATCTAAGTGGCACCAAGTAGATGCAACAAATTGTTTAACAGCTCTGGTTCACAGCAAATATTTACCGACATGAGCCAACTTCAGCAGCTCTTGGCACGTACGGTCGACGAATAGCTGTCAGCCGGACCATTCATAACGCATTCTTGATGTGGTCAGAGGCAACGCCCCTAGTGCACGCAACGATTTCGCGCCTATACACTGTTAGTTTGGATTGTACTACCGGAACTTTCGTCCATCAATTGTAATTTCGTCACATGTTGGTCTGGGACTTTAAAAGAATGTCCTGAGTTGCTAGTATAGCACATCCTAAATTAAAGATTGATGGTGTATTGGGTATTCGGTTTGTGTTTGTGAAGGCGACAAGCTAGCCACATGTCACTAGTTGCTCACAGTTTTCCACGTCATCAAACCCAGTTATATTATTGACTAAAATAGGTTTAAGGAATTTAGGTATAACTCTTTGAACTCTGCCTACAACTTCGGAAAATTTTATAATTGTGTATGTATTTTTAATCTTAATATAAAACTGCTGCAGATTGCTCCGAAATTAATAGCTTGCTACTGAAATGTGAATACTGAAGGATTCCTTTCATTATTTCATTAATGTGCAGTCTGTTTGCTTATTGATCTTCGTAGCATAGGCGTACCGTTGCCTTATTCCATATTTACTGATATTGTAAAGTACGTATCTCTTAGCCTACATTTTGCTTTCTATAAACATTGCCAGCACATTTCACGGTTTGGTATAGAAAAACATCGTTTACTAAGCTCGTTTCAAATGTAAATAGTAAAAAAAGCTAATAACTTTTGATTTGGATAGTCGATTTTGATGCTACAAATATTCCTCATTACATTCTGCTATTTTATATAGGAGATAATAATTATATAATGTATTATTATTCAAGGTATTATTATTTTATCTCTGAATCTGTCAATTTGCTTGGTTACGTCTACAAAAGCAATTATTGTACGTGTTAAATCTTTGTAACAATTATTGTCCATAAACTCTAGTAATAAGTTAGTTTACTGTACATTATGCAAAGATAATTCAGCGTTTGGCACTCGACCGCCCACACGCTAAGCGTTTATGACAAGACCACAATAACATCGCTCACGGATCAGAATGGGTAACAAAATACAATTTTTATTGCTTAGTTTTATGTTTCTGTTTCAAGGCCTCTGTACGCGGTAATTGCTTGTACAATAATTAAAGAAAATTAATCAAGTATGTGTTCACTGCATGTGCGAAGTATCAGGCATAAGGATAGAGTTGCGCTTCAAATGTTCAGCGTGTATCTAATTTTAGTAATATATTCTGCGTCCCTAACCTAGTATGAAATGGAATGGTGTTAGATTTACATTCCGATCCTGAGTGGAGTTACAATTTGCGCAAGCAGTTGCAGTCTTGAACGGACACACAAATCTGTTTAATACTAATTGATACCACTGTACTGGACTCTTGTGGAGTTTTAGTAAGTAAGTAGCTAATTGGATGTGATGAGATTTTTGTGATCTATGAAGCGAAAAACTGATCAGTAGAAAAGATTATTAATTTTTGAGACTATTGAAAAAAAATAAACAAAAAGGTATATTTATATTCTAACTGCTCTTTCCTATATAAATGACGGGTGCGCGAAATGCGGTACTTACACATTAACGTTTTTCAACGAAGTAGTATTCACGTACTAGAGTTGCAATATAAGTATTAGCAGCAAACGACCGCACCCGAGGATAAGACGTGAACAAATTATAATATACTTAATGAATTAAGACACGCACTAAGATTAAAATCGCGAATTATTCTATTAAGCAGATCAAAGAAGTGACCAAAGGTTGTTTCAAACAAAATTAACTTAACAGTAAAATATCGGTCGATAGAAACCGATTATTAAGTTATAAGCATGATAAGTGCAAGATATGCACTGTTTGATATTATGTTTTAAAGTCCACCAATGTACTATCTATGTAGAGGTACACATACATTCATAACATCACGCCCATAATCCCCCAAGGGGTAGGCAGCGTGAAAGGGCAGCAGGACCTTTTAACCACATTCAGCCAAAAATAAAACTGGGCTGGGTTAGGCGGAAAATTGTGAAAAAGTAGTGACAAGTAGCCACTTGTAACCACTTTTTATACCATTAGTCGCTTTTACGACATGCTAGACAAGAAAGACAGTTGGCACATTCTTTTAAGCTCCAGACTAACATGGGACAATGATATATAGAGGTACCTATACAATAAGAAAAAGAGCAAGTGGCTTAGATTTTATCTGATACGAGTGTGTATAAGTTTGACGCATTATGCCCATACACCACTATAGAGTATTGCAACACATTGTACAGTATCCCATATTGCGTTATTCACGCACAACTTGGTACTTGATATGCGCAGCGCTCGCTTTGTTGTTAGATACGGTTAAGGAAAACTAAGGACAAAACACTATACTACAAAAGTAAAAGTGCATTAGTAAATGGTTTATTGTAATTAAGTTATAACCTTTAAATAAAGAGAGCTAAATGGATTAGGACGGCGATGCACAAACAAGCGGTGCTGGTTCATATTGCCGCTTGCTGGCATGTTCATTTTCATTTGGAAAATATAAGCAATAATATAGTACTACGACTTGACGAGAGGAAAAAACATTATGAGATAACCTACACATTCGTAGAACTACGAATAAGAGTATAAGTATGAGTATTATATACAATTTGTATGTTTCTCCTGACTAAGAGTTGAGATGGCATTGCATTAAGGTAATAACAAGACTCGCTCAATATAGAATCATGGTCAAAGTAGAGCTCCACTAGGAATCCTATTACTACTAATATTATAAACGAGAATTTGTATGGATGGATGGATGGGTGTTTGTTACTCGTTCACGCAAAAACTACTGGATAGATTTCAATGGAGCTTTAGAATAATATAGCTCATATACCCGAATAACATATAGAGTATGTAAAATTGGTGTACCACGCGAGTCAAGCCGCGGGTAGAAGCTAGCTATACATCATATTGAGAAGAAGACATAAACATCGGTTCTCTCTGGCTACCCCGCTAGGAGGGGCGTGAAGCTAGGTAACCCATATAAATAATGAGCATATAAAGTTTATAATAAAGTTATTTTAAGATAACATTACCTAAACTTAATAAATCACCATAGATGAAAACTTTAGTTCAGTTGTAGAAGCCAATAGGACGATATTTTGTTATAAAAATTTAAAAGTTATAATTTATAATCAAAAACAAAATATTATTGTTTGTTTATAAACAGCTATTAAACAGTAACAATATTGTTGTTGCTTTTATGAAACAATCTTCCTATTTAATTGTTTACGTGTATCAGAAGAAAGGCTATTCTATTAGATTGTAACAATAAGGTGTTGAAATTCTTTACAACTTACGCCTCGCGAGGGTCTATTGAATTTCTCACCATCCCAATACCGGTTGTGCGGTGCTTACCTGAAAATAATATGCCATTGTTATTAAAATGATCAATAATAACCATATATTACTGCCGGTTGGACTGGCTAGGGTTGCAACGACACATGACGAAACTAATCGACATGGAGCTTTCGTTATATAACAATATACTAATAGTTCGATATTATCAAAGTCTAGTGTTTAAGCAAATGTATAAAAAAATGCGTCTAAACAGACATCAATCACGCATAGCCGAATTATGTACGAGTATAACTAACTACTTTTTAAAGTATTTTTTACACAAAAATCATCATCTTCCTAGCATTATGTCCCGTGCTTAGACGGGGTCCGCTTAGACCATGATCCAGGATGTAGCAAGTCTGGTAATTACATTGAAGCGACTGCCGATCTGACCTTCGTAACCCTAAGATAGGGGAACCAGACAATTTTTGGATCATGGTTACAAATCCAAAGTTGTTTGAATTTGCAGGTTTCATCACGATGTTTTCCCTCACCGTCGAGCTAGTGGTATAAATACGTACATAGATTCGAAAAATCCATAGGTACATGCCCGGGTTTGAACCCGCACTCCTTAGTTAAGAGGCGCGTGTCCTTACCATTGAGCTACCACTGCTCTATTTTTTACACAAAAATACTTGTCAAAAAATATTAGGACTCGATGCATTTCTAAAGATATAATTACCGAAACAAAGCATTGACAATTTACTGTTTCCATTAGCCAAGATTTGTCATGTTATAAATGTATCTTATAAACGCAAAATATTTTGACGTGGAAACATGATAAAATAGTATCAGTAGTTATTGATATAAATCCCTTTATATCAATACTACTGATATTTTTGTGAAAAGTAAAATAATCTTGCATCCCTAGTGTTGACCAACTTATAATATACGTTGATGTCTTGTGGAGTTATAGCAATAACATAAAAAATAAATAAATTTTCCGATGTTTACCTGCACTATCACTATGAGGCGACAGATCTTTTCGGCAGTCGGAAAAACAGGTTCTTAATTGGATAATAGCCTATACTGCCTTGTGATTTTAGATAAACTCAGTTTTCTCAGCTTACTTCCCGTGACCAAGTCAATATTTTTAAGAGTACTCGAGTGTTGAGTCAACACTGTTGACTGACTTCTGGCGATTATTGTCGAACCTTAATAGATATAAGTTAGAAAATTGTTTGTTAATATAAAAATATGTTAGACTTTTAATAGAATAAGTAAGAAATGTATCTGCCTTAATTTTCCTTTCAACAACCCTATTAAAATGAGTAGTGTGAAGGCCTTCCATGTAAAAAAAAAAAATATAGGTGTCAAATGACATGACAAATTATCAAGGCAAAATTCTATGTTCTAAAAGCCTTAGCAAACCAATACCGATGAAATCATCACGTTATTGTATCTATCGGTAGGTTCCGTTTAATATAAGCCGTGGCACTCGTAACCTGCATACTAACACCCAAAGTACTGTTACTGAATAATAGCACAAGCGTAATGCGGTCTTGAAGATGACAAAGATAGATGATAAAAACGCATGATAGTTGCACTTTGTCCGTACATGCAACCTGTGCATTGCATGTAGTTATTTACATTTATCTTTATTAAGTAAAGACAGCCCGATTGGTGCATTGGATAATGCATTGACTATTCGCAGAAGGCAAGGAACGCGGGTTCTACCTAATAAACTGAGAGGAAAAATTGTAATTGTTAACGAAAACGGGAGTTTAGGGAAATCACTGGACTGGGTATTTGTAGTTCCTTAGTGGTTTTACATACAATTGCTTTAGTTACTAGATAGCTAGATAAATGTACGTCATTGTCTGGTATTTATTTTATTTATTTAAAGAAGGTAAAACAGTACAACTATAATTATCTATATGCAAAATAAACACAACTATAAAGATGGGTCTACAAAACTTGGTAACTATTTCACGTTTGTAAGTGTTTGTTAGCATTGACTGTTTAGTTGGCATATGCCTAGCGTTGTCATAACGCACTGAGACACCACTTAGTATTTGTCTGGCAATGTCTACTACAAATCTGCAACCGGGTACTTAACCGCGTCTGGGGTTACACAACTGAGCGGATTTCGTAAAAGTAGTTAATTGACGAAACGCTCGACCATTTCGCAATATTGACTGATTATTTTCTACTTAGTCAAGATGTTGGGAAAGAAGACCAATTAATTATTCAGTTAAATAATATCAGTCTGACGTAAAAATGTAACGTTAAAGTTCATAACGAAATAAATTCATTGATCAATGCATCATTTGAGATCAACTGTCAATAATGAAAATACCGCTCAATACACCAATGGTATTTTATGTGACGAAAATACTGTTGGTATATGCAGCAGTAACGAAAAAAGCTCAATCTCAAAGCCTTTTCTTCTCACTGAAACGTTTCGATCAAATAAATACGCATTTTAGTGTACACAGTATTAGTGACATACATTATGTCGGTGTCTCGTGATATTTTAAGTCACTTTACGTGTTCATTCCAATTCTGTTATATTCCCATTTCTACAGCAACAAAGTAAACTTCACACGTGTTTCAGATTTCGGCCCAGATTAGATACCGTTCAGTTTTAGTTCAGCTTAGAATTCTCCAATTAATAGCACTTATCAATCTTTGTCGCTAAGAAAATTTCGAGCAAAGCCGACTTAAATCGTCGATACGTTAAGTCTGAAATAGCAGTCCGTATATCTTAAAGAGCATTAGCATATGTCTTTTGGCACCGCGTACGTACTCACACAAGAGAACACCGGAATAACAAGCAAAGCTAAACACATACTTCGGTTAATAGCTTTGTTTGTGACGAACATTCTTCGGAGGTGGTGAAGACTCTTTTCGTCACGACACGTCCGAATGGAAACTCGATTAACACATTTTTCGGGACCTTTGTTTTCGTTTCGGCCACTGTTCTATTGGTAATTTCGGTTTACATTCTAAGTAACTGTAGCGACTGACACATGCTCACCTGCGTGATGATTCGGCCAATAGTCATAGAAAATTGTTGAATTATAAACGCAATGGCTAATTTATATTTTAGTCGAAACTAAACAATCAGAAATAACAGATCTGTCATCTGATGTTGTATAATATACTAAAAATACACCCCAGCTCAAAATGAGCATGAAACCATCTACGGTAACACCCGTAGTTAACAAATTAAGCATGTAACATAACATTTCGTATCATAAGCATATTCCCTGGTTTTTCTTTATACCACTATACGGCCTGCCCCAGTGTTAGCTGTCGCGATAGCTTGTTTTTTTTTTTAACACATGTAGTGTATTGCCGAAATTGCAGGTATTGTATGATTATGTATAAAAACAATATATGTATCAACCTAAATAATCGAAAATATCATTAACCCCATAAACTATATAAGGACTAATATATAATATACATACTTAGGTATAACATATGTCATTATGATTCCCAATTGTTGTTCCTCTGTTAAAAATCCAGTTAATGAATTCATTGAAAAGAACACGAAATGAATAATGTTCGAAATTGAGATCGTTTTTTATTTTCAATGTGTTGCGTGAATAAGGGCGCATTGACGATGCAAATCAATAATTCCATTACCACGTATCGAAATCATAATTTGTAATGCACTGTACCGCGAGATTTTTCGAGAAAATCAATATGAAGGTATGCTAAAAAACATATTTTTACGTCATAAGTATAGTAGCCACGCACACCATGGTTCTACTAAGCTCTTAGGCGCAGTCATGTGTATTTTTAGACTGAGCTTCCGGCAGCGTTTTAATACCGTTTCTCGAGATAAAAAGGCTTCATGTGAACTGGACTTACAAAACCTTTCACCCTAATCAGTGTAGCGGTTTTTGTGTCAAAAATAGTACAAATATCTTCATCGTTACACAATATTTTAATTGAATTACAACCCGAATTTCATTTGACAGATAAAAATAAACAAAAATACGAAATATAAATAGTGCATGTTACTTACAATGTCATGGTATAGCTATTTTATTTACGGAATACATGTTATGACATTTTGCATCGAGCAGAATGTTGTAATAGTTTAATCGTATTTGCAAGATTCACAAACGAAAAATATTTTAACATTTATTATTTTATTACTCACAGGAGCAAAAATATGACATAGTTTACGCAGAGACCTCTATAAACGGTAGACGTTTATTTCCCTAGCGTTTTGTGGGGAAAAACTTTATTTATTTTGGCATTTAACGAGAATGCACGGACCAGTTCGACCAATAGTTGGCCGAGTTCCCAATAGATAATATAATTCAACTAGACACTTCTATGAAATTATTTTGCAACAGTATTTATTTACACAAAGCGTTATTATAGATGCCGATGTAAAATTAGAGCAATTAGTATTTGGAACTCTAACATCTATATAATAGCTGAATATTATTTCGTTTCACCACTGAACTATTTGTCTAGCCGTTCTGTTTGTCAAGCCAAAATAAATACATCGCTGAAACAGTGAACTGTACATTTAATAATAATTTATAGAATATAATATTAACAACAAAATACAGTTAAGTTGATATGACAACAGATTTAAAAAGTATTTTATGAATAGTCCTATAAATTTAGCTACTTACACTAACTTACTTTATTATTTGACATCGCATCAGCAAACACAGATTTATAAATTAGATAATACTTTTTTGTTTCCAGTCTCGGCTTTTTATGTTTTCAATCAGATACATGCAATTTCATTTAACGAAACACGTATATTTTTCTTATTTCTTGTACTATTTAAATTACGTTTTTCTAGTGTTGCTAAGATTTTTTGCCATTCATATGAACATCGAAATATGTTTGAATCATAAAGGTGTGTTTACATTTTACTGGTACCTAGGACCGAATGCGCTTATACAAGTAAATCGCCAATCCCATAAGGTTCAAATTGTAATGAAAAATTACAAAAAAAATATATCCACTAGTTTGATGTTTATTTATTTTTGATGCAATTTCTCCAAAAACCAGGCGACATATTAATATAGAGTTACTCTTGTTACATTACAGAGAGCACCTGGTGTTTATTTTATTAGAAAACCGTCATTATGTTGACGCTTTACGAGTTCATTAGCGTTCAAGTAGCGTATGTCTCCTTGCACAATTAAGATGGCGACAAATGATTTGCTGCTGCGAGGTATAGCAGTTGTAGCAATTTAAATTAATGGCTAATGTGCAAATTTTCCTTTTATGGGCAATGAAAAAATTTGAACACGGAATTTTCGAATGGATCTTGTGATATGACAAAGAAGTAATTTTATTAGTTACAAAATAACTAAGTAAACTTCACGCCACTTCCCTAGCGGGATTGGCAGAGAGAACCGAACGCCATATGACACGATCCTTACACACCTCACTTGCTCATCTTCAACGTTCATGATCCTTTTCATACAAACTCAACGGTTGTTATGACTCCTAATATCACCTTCTGTTAATACATGACTTTGACAAGCTCGATGGCGCATTCGGTAGTGACCCTGCCCCATGCGCCAAGAGTTATGGGTTTGATCCCCACCCAGGACAAACATTCGTGTGATGAATACTTGTGTTTGTTCTGTGTCTGGGTGTTAATATAAAATATATAAGTATATATTTGTAATACCACTGTTGTTTCTGATATCCGTAACACAAGTGCTTAAGCTACTTACTTTGGAGTCAGATCAATGTATGTGATGTCGTTGAATATTATATTATTATATTATATTATATGACTGGTCGTGGTAGGTGAGCCTGAGCCTTGCGCGGCTCCTACACATTCCACTTTTGCATTGTATATCTGTTTAGTCAATCTTTTGTCATCCATTCTTTCGACATGTCCGATTTATAGATTAGTAATTTTATAGATCTTAACACATGAAGAAGAAGTAATTTTATTCGCTAAGTGAATAAATAGTAGAACTCATTATTTGAAAGTCCGTCTTTCAAATGCCAACCGTATTTCTTGATTCCCGTTCTGTGTTACCATATAACAACGCCGAACTTCAAATGTCAAGACGTCATCTCACCTGACAAGAACACTAAAGCCGCACTTTTATTGATTATAAGGGCAAAGGATTACGGACCACCCACGGTGGGCATAGCGCCCACTAATTGAACTTAGACGCTATTGTCCAAAACAGGGAAGTTCAGAGGTCCTTCGATTAAATGTCAATCAAAAAGATTTTTTGTCAAACTCGTCATCACTCAACGGGCTAATAAAAACTCTGGTCCAACAATTCCTTGATGTTAAGTCTTATATTGCTAGTTGATTTTTGTTCACGTAACTGAAGAATAACAATTGAAAATATTAAATTGGTAAGTTACATTCGTGGACTTTAGACGTCATTCAAAAAAGAACAGCAAAACTGGCAAGATTGCAATAATTTAGTATTGCAACAACAACAATATTAAGTAACATTGAAATTCATAATTAATTCGTATCAATAACCTTCAAGCAACAATTACAAATAATCTGAACTACCAATTTCTTTAAAATAACAGGTATTATATTTAATTCATAGTTTTTAATTATTTGTAAGATTTATGTTTACTCACATCGCTAACGTCTAATTTTATCAGAACCTTGTGGAAAACTAATAGAGAAATTATTTAAAACCGAGTAGAAAGTGAAAAAGAAAAAAATTCCATTGATAAATTTCCCAGCGATAACAAGAAGCGAACAGTACAGATAACATTACAGCACATGGACAAGAAGAATGGGAAGCTGGATCACAGCTTTGTTTTAAAAGAAAAGAAAGAAGAAAACCATCAATGCAGCAATGTAAATATTCCGCTGCTAATAATGATGATGATAGTTTAAATATCGTAAACTTTGTATCCTAAAGCCACACACTGTTTGGACAAGCAAAGAATTATCGGTACGTTCGACAATTAGTTACGGACGCGTCGACCGCAAACGCGTGTTTAATGACAAGAGATCAATCAAATAGCCGTTGCATTACAAACGGTAGCCAATTTGCGCTTTCGTTAACAAACAAGTTTAGCGCGCTCAGACGTATGCGTTTAAATGCGCATATTTCATTTAACGGTAATTAAAGTTGTATTTTCATGTCATATGTGTTATGATTGGATTATACTCAGAATCCATTTAAACTAAAAATTTCGTTGAGAACGTGACTGTCTAAGACATGATTAAAAAGAATACCTAAATTCATTGTTGTAAGTTCTTCTGTATAACATAGTCTAATTGTCGATGAATTGTATTTTTTATTATATCAAAAGATACTATTTCAAAGATTTATATTTATTTGATTCATGTGGAATGTAGGTATACTAAGAGCATTTCAATGCATGGGTATAATCTGCCGAAAGAACAGATTAATTTACAATTCCTTCAAAATTTAAGTTCCCCTATAAATGTTTACGGCTTCGAGTAAGCTACTTCGTACAGGCCGTGAAATTTCATAAACAATTAATTGCTGTTACTTAAACGTTACTGCAGTAGTGGGTGCACTCAGGTATTATGTCATCCGCTTATTTATAGCTACGGTCGGTAACTACGAAACAGAAGTAGATAATGTACACACGAAATATTCAAGTAGGCACTTAAAACCGGCGGTATTATAATTAAAACAGATCTGGGGGTACCACTTCAGGTTGCGAGGATCACCATTGCGTTCCTTGGTAGTTATTTAAGTCCGCCGAGAAATAACGAAAAGTCACTTGCTACTAACATAATGATAGGTCGGTACGGCTGATAACATAATTGCATTATTTTGTGTATTAACAACTGTTTTGATGTATAAACAAGAGGGCAATTTGCGTAATGTAGATTAGGGCTATCTTATAAATGAGCTATTTTAGAATTTAGTTAAGCAGAATATGATTAACGTTTTTTTGTTCACATAACAACATTGCGCAGTTAAATCCTTTAATATTACGGCAAATCGTTTTATCATTAGGGGCTCTACTAGTTCCGGTTAAAGCAAAATGTAAAGATTATCTCAAAATGTCAATAAGAATTGCTTAATATTTGATAATACATAATGTCACGCCTTTTTCCCATGGGGGTAGGCATAGATCACATCCTTCCATCATTTTGTGAATAGACACAAAACTGTAATTTAATTAAAAAAAGTGCATCCTAAAACAAATTTGTGATGTCTATAAGTGAGTTTCTTTTTACTTGTGCAATAATTGTTAAAAAGTGATCGTGTACCAAAAGCCAACACGAATTGAATAGACAAATATAAAATTAAACATCCCACACAACAGTAGAGCCGTGGTTACGAAACCGAAGCATAACATGACGACACGGCCTAAGCAAACTCTTAAGAATAAGTGGTAGGTACCCCACCTACATACATCCAAGATAATCTTATTATCGAAGGTGAATCGATCGCCCACGTGGAGAACAGTCATCAAGTCGGTTCTAACAAAGGTAGCCGATTCGCTGGCCGCTTCACCCAGGCCGCCCATAATGACGAATATGGACATTTATGTACTGATCTGTGTAGGAGGCATATAAAACCCGGCCCCTACCCTTATATGGTGCCGTGAAGTATAGTTCTATGAGCGGAGACGTTTTTTTTTTCATTAAGTTTGTACCCTGACAAGCTTTTAAAGAGGTTGTTAAATGTAACCGTGAGATTAAATGCCCAAGATTTCAATTAAGTAAAGTAAAGTAAAAAAATGCAATTACGAAAATATATGAAGACAGGCGCCTAAACCAGTCTTAGAACATTTATAAAGTTATAGTCAAACCCAATAAGAGAATTCTTTATACAAGAGAAAATATAAAGTAAGCTTATTAAAGATGGTCATTCAATACCAATTCCCTCAAATCACAATTAAAACTCAGTTTATCAAATGCTAAATTCTTTTAGAAGCGCTTTCCTATAATAAATTGGGCCAAACAATAATTTAACCGTAGTAGCGGTTAAATTATTGTTTGGCTGTATCCCAGGCAAATAATGTCACATGAAGTGTTTATATAATTCATACAGTACGTAGTCTGCACTCAGTAAAATATCCAAATATATTGAAGTAGCAAAACGTAACGTAGTATAAGTACAAGCAAAACAATAACATTATGTTCCCTTTTCAAAATTTTACACAATACTGAATAAGACCCAATTAAATTGGAAACCATAAAATTCACATTCGAATTGTTAAAAAAACAATTGTCATTTTCCGTATCGAACACTAAATAATTCAGCTCATTGCCAACGAGACAGTTGTTTAACTGTAAACATTTTCACGTTTTTAAAGTACGAGTATTTGTTGCATCTGGCTACTTTTATTCGTAGAAGTCAAGACATCTGCATACATATATACATAATTTCACGCCTTTTTCCCATGGGGGTAGGCAGAGATCACATCCTTCCATTTGCTGCGATCCTGACACCTTTCGCTTCTTCTTCATCCATAAGTACTTTCATACACGCTCGGCGGTTAAGGGTGCTTTTACTGTTTATTATAATACATTACCAATCTGGTCATAGAAAGTTTGTCTAGGTCTACCCCTACCGACGACTCCATTCACCCTTGCCTTACATATTTCTTTTGTCAATCTTCTTTCATTCATCCTCTTAACATGCCCAAACATGTATTTTAGTCACTACATCGTTTTTCACTCGACATCGCTCTTTTATTTCTTCATTTCTGATTCTATCACTTAGATCAAAAATTTAATTAAATAAAATAAATTTTAATTATGTAACTTACTAACGCTCTAACCTCTTAGAGTTCCTGGATCATTTTCCATACATCAATCTATAAATTAAGTAACATAACTGTCGTGCGTCACTTGACTGCAAAAGGCTGTATTTTACCTAACGTATGGCCCATTGTAGCTCTCGCATAGTGACAAATCGTGACAGACACTTAGAAGTGTGCAACATTGCGAATTGATACACGAATTTAACTACCAATTCAATTTTATTGCTTGTTTGGCACTAAGAAGAATTGGAAATGATATTACAATAATTGTAATATCATTTCCAATTCTTATTATTATCATTTATTGCATATTGTGTAAAGCTGTTTTTAGATTTTTCTTGACGCAAACAAGTCGACGTGAGTCAAGTTTTTAATAAAATTCTTGTCAATATATTAAAGGATCCACGTTTCCTGCTAATTGCAGAGGACGATTGTGAATAAAAATTTATTTATTATTATCATTATCATTAACCAAAAATGTGATGATTTAAAAATAACTTAGACCACCACTCCTTTAAATATGATAAAGCCCGGCATTCGATAAAGATCGGCAATGAGATGGCTGTCATTGAGTTAATTAAATATATATATATATATATTAAATTATATATTTAAAAAAAAAAGAATAGAAGTTTAACAATATTTGAGTACAAGTAGGCTATAATTACTCATAAAATACCAAATATATAACGTCATAGTTGAAGATAGAGATCAGTAGCTGTGGCTACAAGGCCGAGCATTGTCGCGAATGTTTACACTAAACAGGCAACACATGATGTTTTTAATTTCAATAGCTATTACTAGTTGTTTGTAAGCATTCGTGTTTGATAAATCAACTATGTATCGAGTTGTTGAGATACAAACTAACCTTAACCACTCCTATACCGTGTCACGAAAAGATATTATCCAGTATTCTGTTCATGATCATTAGATAATACGATTTTTGGATTACCATATTATTATGCATATTATAATAAACTTTCATGGTCAAACGATCTGTTCTGGAAAAATAATTTGTTAAATGTCCTGGTCAACCGATTTGATTTATTTCTAAATACGCACAGTGGTAAATTTAGCCGTGTTTCTGTAGAGTTTGTAGATAAAATACCAAGGATTTTTAATGTATCCGTTTCGCAATCAGACACACGGATGAACTCAATTATTTCAATACTCATTTCTCGTGCTGATGTAGGTAAATGGCAGTCGTTTAACACAAAGAGCGGTTGATCATCAACGCTAACACCTACCATGCCTCTGTAACGTGAGACGTCTGCAACCGATCCGAGCCGACACACTTTAAGAGATGCTGTAAACAATCGAATTCCTAATATAGATTTTATTACCAAAGCAATTGAATTCAATGTCGATGTAGCTGGCATAACAATGCCTTTTGTAGAGTGCCCCAGTTTCAAAGTAAGTCTTAATATTACAGAGCTTAGGTTTAACATAGATTTAGCATCTGGCTGAAGGAGTTTTCATATTCCGCAAAGGATTTGTGGTTGAAGTCACAATAGAAACGGAACGGTTATTTTGTTGTTACGGATTATTTTATGACTTGATTGCAATGCAAAACGGAGACCGCAAATCGGTGTACTTTATTTGATTTCAATTAAGTAAACGTACTTAAACTATAGCAGTAAACGGGCACCAGAACATTAATAATATTCGATTAGCAAAAACTGTCAAATGAGACCGCTTTTGTAATAAAACCGAATAAAACAATCTTAGTCAACTCGCGTAAAATAATTAGGTCCTTGACAACGAATCGAAAACCATTAAGAAAGTGAACCTCTATATTAAGCAATTTCTACTTTAAAAAGCGTATTGGGTTGGGACACCAAATGCAAAAACGGATAGCAACATTATTTTCCACTTAAAACTCTATGTTCAACATTTTGTAAGCATCGGAAATGACTTAAGTAAAACATCATTTGCCATTAAATCTCCCAGTTCTTGCGTCGAGGTGTTGGCAAATGTAGAACGGCAGGAAGCAAGAGAAACCAGTAAAAAAGTGAAGACTACATCACGTAGGACAGAAAAAGAGGAAAAGCAACTAACGGTCATCCCTTTGTCTTTGTGAGTAGAAGAAATAATTGTGCAACGCGAGAATCGTTTCGCAAGAGCACAATGAATAAAGTACCAATAAGTACAATCTGATGCGTTTTTGTTCGTCTTGCCAAGACATTAACAAGAACGCTTGAGTAAATACCGCGTATAACAATACAACTAGGTGCGTCAAACATTGATGCATTTTATTGTTACTACAATTCCTGTATTAGACGATATTCTTTCCATAAATAGTTTCAGATACTTCGTTTTCAAGGTTGGTATTAGTAAAGCAGAGCACTGTGTTACTCGATAAGCGCGAATTGAAATTCTGTTGAATACCAATATAACACGTATTGGTCATTATTTATTTATTAATTTACCTGTTTTTCGTGTCATAACAATTCCAGTTAGCTACAGCGATTCATCAAACGAGATCAGTCTGGGTTTATGATTGACCTTTAGGGACAATTTCCTTTACTTTAACATATGTTTTGGATCTACAATTTTCCCGAGATATTTTTATCATAAAAGAAACCATTTCGCTGAAAATCCTACAAAATAATTCATCGTCTAAGGGTGATCATTTACATTTTCGGGGCCCGCTGAGTCTGTTGGTTAGAACCCCTGCCCACGAACTCATACGCCGCGGGTTTGATTCCCCGCAGAGACATAGGGAGGGATAATAAGTCACGATGTTTATAACATATTGATAGGTAACAAAGGGGTCTATGAACTCATTTGTATTCTAGGCCTTTGCTTAAAATACAATATTATAGGCCAGTTCTCATACAATGATCATTTATTTGGAAAGGTAGTAGTGGACAGTGTTGCTCTGGGACTTAAAAAAAAGAATGTGCCCACTGTGTTTCTTACCTAGCATGTCGTAAAAGGCGACTAATGGTATATCGGGTTTTGGGTATGTGATTGTGTAGGCGACAAGCCAGCCACTTGTCACTACTTTTTCACAATGATCCATCAGCCCAGTGTTATTTATGGCTGAATGTGGTTAAAGGGGTCTGCTGTCACTTTGACTCTGCCTACCCCTTCGGGGATTATGGGCGTGATGTTATGTATGTATGTATGTACGTATTTATGTAAGTATGTATGTATGTAAGTTTATAATTTTAAAATTAATTGTTTTTTAACATAGGTACATTACAGTAGTCAGCAAGGTACTACTACTCAATTGATCTTAAATAACATATAGCTTACTTTATATCCAAAAACTATGACATCAAAACCATTGTAGCAAACGCCAGCCGAATATTAATAAATTGAATGAGTAATAGGTTCAATACACATGAAGAGATCAACGCAAAAACAGCCTTACACTTTTTTATAACAGCTTTAGAGATTACCTCATTCTAACAACTGGCGCTCCTCACACATGACGTCACTATACAAAGACCCTACGCATAAAAGAAGTCCCTTGCACAACAAAAATGAACCTGCGGCCTTAACAAAAAGACACCTGTTCTCGCACGTCGCTATCTCAAACAAGTGCAGGTATTTGAACCACTATAAAAGCATTTCATAAGCGATATCGTTCTACACATCTCAGGTATACCGAAGTGTAATAGATACGGGTAGAATAAAAGGGAACTTTGTTGCCAATATACTAATGGTATATGGCACATCTCAGATTTTGGCTAGGAATTAAAGCTGTATTATTATTGTTTATTCAGATATATAACGAGATATTTTAGAAGCGTTTGCTAACGCAATATAAACACGCCGAGTGACCCAACTTACAAGACGTAAGCTAAACTGTTTGTTTACATTATTACTAATCTTTTTAGCATCCGAAAAGTGATGTCATATCTACACTTGGAAGCATGTTCTAAACAGTCTTTTGAAGGATAGTCTAATCAAGCGAAGCAATACGGTTTTTAGTCAACGATCATTATAAACTATTCATTCATAATGAATATTGAGATCATAAATTATCACAATTTGTAATTCATACTAAATATAATTATTTATCAAACTATACAAATAAAACATAGTATAATTGTATATCGAGCTAAAATCTTGGCATCTATGAAACTGAATGTCTGCGTTATTTTCGTGAAGATTCAGAAATAATTTTATGAGAGCAATATGGATTCGAACGCCCAATCACAAGTTCAAGGCAGATTAAAAGCCGACAATTTTTGCGGGCGTGTACCGTCTTTGGGCCTTATGTCGACGGTGCAGAGTTGAGACTCGCCCAGTAGCCGATCGTTTACGATAAACGTTTCAAAACTGCAATCACATTGTTACGTGGCGCGGCCGGCAACAACCTGATTGTACCGTTAAACGTGCCGCGCAGAACTGACCTAGTGCCGGGAAAGCTATCAGGGACAGCAAAGTCCGTTTCGTGAGCCCAATATCGCGATCAATCATGTCTGCCACACGAATAAAAAACGACTAAAAATTTTTAAATTCCCCGAAGAGGCCCTCTAGACACACGTTCGCGCAAAATCGTCGAGAAACCACATCGGTGATGTCATATACACAGGACGTCCTAATAGTCCTTTTACTAGATCTACGAGTCTTTAGTTATATTAAGTTTATACGTTTATTTGTACTATAGTACATGGTCAGTGGTGTAATATCGTACCGTCTTAATGAACACTAATTTGATGCAAGTGGAACTGATTCAATTGCTATCATCCATCTAGAAATGGCATTGACCTTTGTCGAAACAAATTGTATCAGTTGGCTCGTCAAATGTTTCGGTGTCTCATTCAAATGAATGAAATATAACTATGCAATCGGTCTCGGAACATTGTGTTTTAATTTCAATCATTAAGGCAACTTGGACAATAGCATTTAAGCTATATATTTTAATTATGATAAACGCTGCTTTGAATCGTCATACTAAAATAATGTACTTTTAATAAGAAGTATTTTTATTTACAAACCAGAGCAATTAATTTGATACTGATGGGTGAAAAGGAGAGTGTGGTGTATTTATAGTTTGAAAGCGGGGTCGATGTTCCTTTCGGATCTCCCACGCTGTGCTTGCGCGAGTAACGATAGGATCTAGGGGTTAGGAATAACTTCATCTAAATTCGTGTTAAAATAGCTGAAGCAACATTAACTTTCGTGTAAAATAACTAATTATTTGAAATGATTAGATTATTTTATGCATCGCAAATGTATTTATGGTATTACGTTGATTTGACGGGCGTGTTATTTATAACTGGGTACCTTACCGGTGCACTGGAAAGTAGTAAGGTAAGTGGGTTTGTTAATGCAACGATCGTGCATTGCCTATTACGGTTGAACGTAGCGACGTTTTATGACCTGTGGTCGAGTCCAAAACGCAGATTACATCACTGAAGCGGTGTGGACATCTTGGGTCGCCAGTTGACTCACGATGACAATGTATAGAGACAAAGTTGCACATGATTAATGAAAACGCGTGAAGAAAATAAATTATGCAGCCCCAAGTCGGTCGCATGCAATATGATAGTATTTTCTCGCAATTCATTACGGTCGAATGTAATTTCTCACTCGGCTAAACGTTTTGAAGTCGAATTTATGGTAGAACATACGTTAATTATGCTGTTCCAGTGAGCCAGGTTTCACTCTATTCAGTCGGGATCGTATATTCCAAACAGGAATAATTAAATTACCTATTTATGTTTAACAAATATTATAAGTCAGTCAAGCAGAGCTGCAAGGCAAAGCTGCATGATGGACGCAGTCAGTTGGTATGCAATGAGAACATACATACAATGAGTATAATTAAGATTTGTCTTCAAATAAGAAATTATAAGATTTGAAACTATTTAATAGTAGGAATCAGCCACGTGCTCTGACAAGATGACTTATTTAAAGCGACAACATGCAGAGTCCGGTGACATTTGTGGCGACTCATTCATAATGTTAGAGTCGGAATTAAAAATAGCGATAGTCTACTCTAAAACGATAGTGAAAAATGAAACAGGTGATGCGGGGAACGCATGGAGACGTGTGTAGACAAGATGTGGGATGACAAACAACCTGAGGTCGTTCAACTCTTGCGCAGGAAGAATACGTCTGCTGGATGGATTTCAGACATCAATGTTTACGTTACAGTTTTAATTTCTCAGCACACGTTTTATTTGAACTTAACATTTGCTTCTGACACAAATTGCTTCATAAAATTATTTCTTGGAAGATGTATTTGAACAGTGATAAATATTTGGAAGAGTCATATCGGCATAAATAGTGTACAATGAGTGAAACTCGTGGATTTTTGTGCAAAACATCCCGTGCGGACAACAAAAATAAAGTTACACTAACTAATTACTGCTTGGACAGAGTCCCAGAAGATAAACACCTAAACCCAGCCAAAAATACACAAGATGGCGTCGGGTTCATAATAAAACAATTTAATGGGCCAGCGCGCTTTCCGCGGTGACGAAATCAGCGCCGACGCATACTGGTTGCGTAACCTGAAACGCGATCTCTGCAGGAGAAAACTTCTTAAGGTCGAAATAATTATACCACATTTGCAGGTAGTCGGTAAAAAATCCCAAGAACAGTCAGTCCTAACCAATATACACATTATGTTTTGAACGCTCGGTAAACCACAAAAAAATTATAAATATTATTAGAGTGGACATGCTTGCATGTTATCCCATTTCTTTCCCTATAATAAAATTTGCAATGTATTTAAATGTAGGTGAAACTATACTGTTGTAATTTTAGTGTAAATAATGCAAAGCGGAAAATGAAGGCTAGAATTAAGAGTCTCTAGAATTAAACTCGTAGGTCATATTGTCGTTGAAATGAAAATTATACAATAATAGTAAATTTCTTAACAAAAGCGAAAGCTTCGCCGCGCCAACTCATGCCAATTTACGACACGAGATCTGGCCATTATCTATCTAAATCCCATAACGTGTAGGTCTACATTAATTGCAGTGCGCTTCCTCTGACTAGGCACGGCGAGGGCTGCACAACAAACGAATCCGGGCGATTGTTTACGCGTGAGCGCTGCGCGGGCGCAGGCGCGGCGCGGCGGAAACGCCGCGGAACCGCGCGCCATTGGCTCGCCACACCAACCCAAAACTTGGCCACCATCGCTACGCTTCATTCATACCGCGCGTCACATTCGTCATTTTCTAAGAATCAACAAGCGTAAATCCACGCATATTTATTAATAGACGAAAAGTTGGTTCAATTTAATCTTGAACCATATTTATTATATAAACAAACATAATGAGGCCATTGTCTGCCGGTGAAATCAAATTAATTCAAATGTTTGACAATCACATTCCACATCCCTGTTCATTTGATTTTATTGTTATTGCATTGAAGACGGGAAGATAATACTTTTCTCAAATATAAGGCATATTAAAATTAAATTGTATGGTAGTTTCCAAGAGATACGCTTATGAAATAGATGTTTCGATAAATGTGGCTAGTAGAAAAAAATACGATTAAATTTAAAAGTGTAAAAAAACAACATCTTTCGTGTAGTTCAAGACGGAAACACGCCGCGGTTTATCAAGAACACAAATATTCAGCAGCCATGGCAACGAGCTAAAAATACAACACCGGAGCAATTGATAAATTTTTCTTACATTTTTAAGAACCTTTTTGTTTTAACGTATGGAGCGTTGCGTCAAAAGTGGTCCAAATTATCTCGGTCCATCAGCCGAGTGCGGCCCCATTAGGCGCTCCCATCCTGAGCGTCTTGTAATTTTTATAACGCAGGCAACCCCGCCTTGCATTGTTGTAAAGTTTAATGAGCGTACACGCGTGCCTGACTTTATTTCTGTCGCGCGTGTTCAAGACCCACTAACTGTCGGATATGACATCCATTTTATAACCAGCAATTATTCAGAGCCGACTTTTCGTCTATTTCTTGCGAATGTTGCATAGAGACCTGAATCCATTACTATTTTCCTATACGCAGTTCCCGGTTCTTAGACAAGATTGTTACATAAATGAATTGCTTGAAATAAATGTGAATTTTCTACAGATTTCATCTAATTTATTTCTTTAAGATTCCATCATGTTAGATACGACTATTGTCACTATTAACATCCCTGACCCGCACAAACATAATATGTCGTATTTAAAATACAGTTGTATTCATTTCTACATATATTAGTCAACACAGCTAAATAAATGCTTTCAAGTAGACCTCTGGTAGATCTATAAAAGAACTAATTAAGCTTTAAATTATTATTGTAACTGCAATATTGTCTATGTAATGAATGAGTAAATGTTAGTCATCAATTAATTACAGTTAAATACGCATTTTACAATTATTACAAGAAAATATGACGTTAATGAAACTCCTTCATTACCATTCATAGCATGAATAATAAAATAGGTGTAGTATTTCGCATTAACGGCAATTCATATACACTTACTATTTATTTCAATGAAGATTAAGTTCTCTGTGAGGAATCAGCGTTATTCTTACCTGTAACAAGAAAAACAAAAAATATTATAATTTGTAAGAAACAAATAAAATCCCCCCCAAATATTTCATCCATGAGGCAACCGACTTTAGATCGTTTATAAATAACCGACGCCGTGTCATTAAAAATACCCAATTAATTCGTATTAAGTCCTATTTGCGGGTGGCGTTCAGAGGAGAAACAACCCTAGTGTCAGAACTTTAAAGTTCACGTCTCTCTGTTTAGAAGGAACTTTAATCTTTCAGTATAATTCTGAAGCCGCCTGTACGTAACTCGTTACAGAGTTCCGGCGTGCGTTTGATATTTTCGCTTTACGAATATTTTTATTTGAAGCTTGTTCTGAAAGAGTTTTACGACAGAGCCGTGTCAACATGCACCAAACGTTCCATCGTGAAATAAAAATTAAATATATTATCTTTTATCTCCTGCTTTTTAATATTTGACATACAAGAACTGCGCTAACGAATGCACCCATAGTGAGAAATAGGGGAGACATAATCGGTAATTGAGGGTTAAATAAAAGCGGTACTGTTAAAATTAAACGCAATGCAGGAATGGTCGATGGTGAAACATGCGGGCTGAGCGAATACGCCGTATCAATTGTACAGTTAGTTATTGATAACAATACTCAACTTATCTAACTAGAAACAAATGTTTTGTTAAATAATTTGCATATCACGGAAAGCATATTTTTTTAGTCTTGAAAGTTAATTAGCGCATGTCATTTTGTATTTATAGTACTAGTTCTAATGCCTCTGGCTAGTAATTTCTCACAAATTCTCTCAATGATCACAGTTGAAGTATTTAGGAAATTCACATTATAAATGACCCAATTAGACGAATTGGCTAAAATCCAGAAATGAGACTGGATGCAATTCTCTGTATTTAAAATACCACTTTAATTTGTGCAGGCGCATATTTTGTACACCGCTTCTCCTTGACTAGTAAGCTTTAATGGAAGAATTTTACATTTTATCGAGTAAAACGTTTACTTGTAATTTAGTATTATGCTCTTAAATAGTGTTGACCAGAATTGTGCCGTTGAATTATATTACGTAAGAAATCATAAAACTGATACCTATGGATGACCTCAGAATACCTGCATAAGTTGTGACCTCCTTGTCATTGGGACAGGTTCTTTAATAACATCAACGGATTAAGTGGTCGTTGTCATTAGAATTTTCCTAAGCCTCATCCAATGTCGATTTAGAGCAAAGTTGAAGCAAAATGAACAAGATTTGCGTTTAGTTCGTCAGCGTCTATAATCGTTCATATTTCACGTTTTTACTATTTATTGCCTTGATTTCTTCCTTGTATGTGGACGTAATCAACACTATTTTCGAAGGTTTCTACTATTCTTTTTAACACGTTAGTATTCTCATAAGATTAAACAAGCGCAAACGACACCTGTCCGGTATTCGCTAATCTTTGTCAATACAAAGATTAATATCTAGAAATTATTTCTATCCAATGATATAAATCGCAACGTGATCATTTATTGGTGTCCGATATGATAAACTGATGCACGTTGCGCCTGAGATGCGTGACTCAAGACTGTGTTTTAGCTAATCATATTTCAATATGTGACAGGTGTGGCACCATATTAGTAAGATGACCTTTGATTTCTGCTTAATATTCCAATCTTATACGTAGAAGAAATGTTTAATTAGTATGACTGCCATGTGATGTGATGTATCAAAATGTTTCAAGAAATCTAAAATTGAAATTTCGTCTACATGTTCCAATAATGTAGTTTCCAGTATTAGGCATGCTTACGAAATTAGCCTCTGCGGGGGAGCGGTTCTCGATTCTAAAAATAATATAGAGCAAACATGGCTAACTTAGAATTTGAAATCGTTTAGATAAATGTAGGTTGAAGTACTGATGGCACATTTATGGAAGACAACGACGTTTACAAGCCGTATAAAGCCACAGTAATTAAATTAACAGATGACGTCGCGTAGGCGACTGAGGAAATAATGATGTGCTAGCCGAGTCAGACAGTGACAGAGATATCTTCAATAGACAGGCAAGAGTGAGATAATATCAATATATCAGCATCTGAAAGTGCGAGATGCTAACTTCACAACTGTGAGTCACGCTATCGTGACCTTTTTGGTAGCTACGATCTAGAACGAGGCATTAATTTCGATTGATTTATCTCAATTCCTAAATTTCCGGTATAAACTGCTTTTAATGAAGACTATTTTATTCTGAGCACGAGAAATTCAAATTATTTATATATTTATTGTTTTTCTCTATATTTAGTACGACTCTGCTGCAAAACAAGAGTCATGTAACAATATTATAGAAATGATGTGAAAGTAGTCAAATATTGATAATTTTATTCGACTACAAGCCACTCACATGAATGAATCTGTAAACGCTGTGCGCTCACCAAATTGCTTAACGCGAAATGAATGGGACCCTTAACTCGGCAGACACTACAGCCGACGCCGACGGGCAGGCCGGCGCCTGCGCATCCCACACGTGTGGCGCAACGCTACAGAAGCACTTTCAACATTGTATGTTTGTGTATCTCGTTAGTAACGCCTTGCCTATTGATTATAGAAAGCGAATCTCTGGATCTATGAGAAAAGCGTAGCCATATTCAACGTTTCTGTCATCCTTTTTATTAGGTTCAATGATGCGCCTGCGTTTAACGTCATCACACTAAATCCGCGCGATTGACAACGGATAACGTTCGCAGCAATTTGTTTCCTAAAATTAAGGAAGTTGTCCGTTACGTAGAGTTACTTGCGCGTACTATAAAACTGTCACCGAGCGAGCCAAGTCCACAGATGTCGCCGGTCGGCGCCACCTACGTACTCTCGTAGAAAGTTGAAGAACTAGACCGGCCCAGTTTGGTCGAATTACGAAATAACGCAGAATCACACGGACTGTTTTGATTTTCACTTTGTCGCACCAAATGTGTGTCTAAGACGAGAACACGTGGGTGTCATGTCGACGAATTTAGATATTCGCAACAATTTCATGAATAATTTCGTTGACTACTTACGTCTCCACATAAGTTCGAAAATTCAATGCTTGAGAAGTGAGATCATAAACAATAACTGTAAGCGTTATAATTGCAAAAACAATTTTGACTATTCACAATAATATCGCAATCGCTATTCATTCGTATTCGTAAAAAATTATTAACAACCAAAGAAAGTAAGTACAAGATATACAAGTTGATACAATCTCTTTTGTCCTACAACCGATTTTAATCAGTCTCAGTTTAACTAGAATTTCTTTATTATAACGATATTTGCCGTTGCATAATTGGCCTATTGTGTACCACGATAAAACTAATAACATTTCATAGGGAGTTGTCGTTAATGTAAACATTATATTAAATAACAGGTCAGACTGAGCGCACTATGCGCGCCACGATAATACGAAGCGTGAAGGCCGAACCGACACGTTATCGTAGCCATTATTAATAAGTAAAACATTTTTAATTCATGTCTCGATTGCGATATGAAAGAGCGTTTAGCATTGCAAATTCCGTTTTATTGGTTTCGGCTAATTACCACTAAAATTACATAGAAGTCGCGTAAATAAATTATGTTTGGTACTTAATTGAGATTTTCGAATAGCTTACATAACACATTTTGACAAGTTTGATTGAAGCATCAAGTGAGAGCAAATAAATAAAACATTTTCTTTATAATATTAGTTTGCATAATGACGGCTAAATGCTTCAAAGATTGGCTTTCAGCAATAGGCACGGTTTACAATAGTATAGTACCAAAATCATCATAAAGGCTACCTACATTTTAGTTAATAGGTACGATTATCACAGAAAAAAGGTCTTTCCGTGCTACATATAAATCTTATTCTTAAACAAAACTCAAATTAAGCTCACATCCCACACTCGGTACTAGTACCATAGATGGAACCGACGTTTTACATAAGGGCGATAGAGAAGGTTATCCCTATTATCCTAGTAATCTACAGTTTCGCTTTAACGAAATCAAACATTCCAGTGAACATTTCTAAGAAGATCCAAAAATCGTTTGCTGCATATTCGCGTTAAGACGTGCTTTTGTTATGCAATGTCGCTATTCATTCTTTATAGGTACTATATTCCATTTAAATCCTCCTCCAGAGTAGCTATTTCTTACCTATTTCTTTGCTCTCATATTACTACAATGTTCGTAAAAAAATTATAATGCTATATTTATTTTTTTTATAACTTAACCAAACTGGTTACACTTTAAGAGTGATTATCATAAAATGTTAAAATCAAATGTCAATTGCATTAAATTAAGCGGACAATAGAGTGTAGACTTCTTACGTTAAATTTAAGATACCTAAGGCTGTTAAACTGTCAATCCCAATTCGTACCAACAAATTGACTGATTGTACCGAAAAAGCATTCAATAACGCAACAAACCCCTTTTTTGTCTAAATGTAAGGATTTATTCGCCTATTGTATTATGTAGGTTAACGATTTCCATGGTTTCATAGATTTGTTACATTTGCTCTGACTACTAATACTCATTGTGATGCTTAAAAGTGGAACACGTACGTATATCATTTATACTTAAGGTATCGTGCCCACCTTTTATAACGGAAACTCAAAAAGGTCAATTGTAAAAATGTTAGACTGCCATGTAGATACATTGAGTAAAGAGACCGCTGTTGCAACAAAATATATCAATATATCGGACATGGTGACCGTTATGGCTGGAAAGCCAACGTTTCCCTTCAAGCCATCCTTTGTGTTTGAAGCCTCAGGCCGTGCCTGTCTCTTCACATAACGTACCCACAGCATTCCATCTTGGGAAAGATAACGAGAAGACATCCGCCGGTTTGTATACAGCAGAAGGAAGTTGTTAACTTATCAGTTCCACTATTGCAACTATGATGTCCAAATAGTTGATCAAACAACCTTTGGTTCGAATATGCATAAGCTTGGGACACTAACGCAATAATTTATTTACGACCCAAAACCTCTCACGACTAATCATGTACTACTAATCAAAAGCAGCGAATTATCAAGTTTGCGTCATAAGCGTAGATCAATGAAAGGCCTCTACTTGAGGTTGACCTAAGCGAAGTATGCGACACTGTCAAATGCCTAACAATTCTGTAGGCGTCTCGAGGGCCACAATTAAACTAAGCAAGTCCACCCAGCAAATCACCTTCGTCAACCGTGGGCTGTCAGCTCCCACGCTTAGACTTCGACCTTTGTTTAGGCAGGCGCGGTTAACAATCAGTCCTGTTCTTAGCTCGATTGCACTCACTGAATATTCACGTATGTTAAATTCAACTCGCAAGTTGCAATAGTGCCTATATAATTAACGCATACGAAGTATATTCAAATACTGTAATGTATACCTAAGATTCTAGATAAACTCCACAGTTGTCACTTATAAGGTTATACGGTATCTTAAATATCTTGTTTAACATTTAGCATAACTAGTTTTGATTTACTTTACCCAACTCAACTTTAGATTGATTGAATACACATATATTCAGATGAGTTTTATCTCGGCTATGTGTGTGGCATTTTATAGATAACTCCTTTTTATTATGCGCCAGAAAAATCTTTAAACAATGTGCGCAAGCTCAGAAAAGCCTCGAGCACAATAAATCACCCGATGACCCGCGTAGGAGTCAGAACGGTTACGATATTACGGAACCGAAAACGAAATGTAAAAGCGATATTAGGTTTGTTTGGCGCTATGCGTAGGCCTCGGCATCCCACCCACAGGACAGGTTCAACTCAGCATTCTGAAGCGATCGATTTTCATTTCAAATTACAGTGCTCAAGCGCCGCCTACGCGCCCTTCCCGAACGCATTCTTTGTACGTTCAAGTACACTTGGTTCGACGGCCACCCCACTTTCATTAACATTCCAAACATCATACTAGACTTAGGTCAAAAAAGTAGTAGGTTTTTTTGTGAAATTTGTCATTATTGTTATAATGACAAGCTGGCGCACAATGATGGTCTTCAAAACATGTAGTCATGACACAGCCACGCGAGTTAAAGAAGATGACGTTCATGTGAAACGTACCGATTAAGGGTATTGTTTTAGATTTACTAATGGCACTTACACGCAACGGAGTACGTGTTTTCACGACCGTAGAAAAAGTATCCCTCATTAGCAGAACGATCACGTAGTTAGAGATGAAGTGCAGATACGTATTTAGTAGCAGTGTCGTGGGAACAAGTAAAGAATGGGCATATCGCATGATCCAGTTTTCTAAAGATGCAGTGTCTTTATCGAGGTCGTTGTGATAAGTCTAGCATGTCAATATTTGCTCAGTAGATAGTGCACTGCTTTTTGTATAGCGACACAAAGGGAGAAAGCAAATCGCGGCTCTTCATAAAAAGGCCTCTTCAATATTTTATGGGAACCTGATTATGATTCACTTTGTAGCAGACTCCATATCGGGTAGCGGCCGGACGCGCTCAGCTCATTATCCGACGACCATAACATCTCAATATCGATGGCTGTTTTGAATCATATTAATTAAGCAACCCACAACTTGTTACGACGTGTTGGAGAGCGGCTGGAACAGCCTTGGCTCCTACACCTCCGCGCTACCCACGACTACCCTCATTTGGTCATTGATGTGGGCGCACGCGCCTAATCACGAGCTTAGCAACCTTATAATGACCCAACTAAGACTCACTTTTGCTGCAGGGTTGCGGAACCGTCAACATCAAAGGTAGGTGGCGCCTACGCAAGACGCAATAATTTCAATACTAGATACTATTTATAATGTACATTGATTTCATTTTAACACGGTCACCGAGGCCAAAAAATCACGTATTAACCAGCAATTAGGTACAATAAAACACGAATAGTGTAATTTTATATTATTTATATATATTATAGTGTTTTAAATCGACTACTTACCGTTTGATATAGCTCAAACAAGTAACCATGGAGAAAGGAACCAGGAAACTGCAAATTTTACCGTTCCTCGCTGCAATTGCAGGAGTAATCGCTTTCAATTCATTTATTACCGAGACGTTAAACTTCTGTGATGATACCATATCTAGGGCTATTAAACTCACATTTTATCTCTTATCAAAGTTTAATCTGCAAACTTAGTATGTGTAACATACTGTGATAAAGTTATCAGTAAATCTGGTATTTTATTGCCCACTCTATTGTTCATATCTCGAATCATAAAATTACTAAATGATGGTTCATTGATGTCTCTTTATATTGAGCGGTGTGTTCATGTCATGTTTTATCGATATTGTATGTTATGATTGATTAATTTGAATGTTTACTTTGTAAGGCATTGTTATCTATTGATGTTCAGAGCTGTTCTTGGAATGCAAACATCCAAATAATCAGTTTAATATGCAAACATGATCAGATGAAATTGCTTGTGATCGAATATTCCGTGTTATTAAATGTCAGCAAACATAATGGTGGGCTTACGGAGCTTGAACTTTTACGTGCTGGGAACTTAAGGCTTATTCATAAGCGGAACAATCCAAATAGGGTAGTATATTTTAAATGTCTTCCATTGAAGACTATTCATAAAATTCACTTGGAGAACGCAAATATAATTTTAGTTACACTATGATAAATTGTGATTTTGTAAATTTATTCTTGTAGATATTCTAGCTTCCAAAATAGCTATCGTAATTTCTTAGTTCAACGTAATACGATACGTCTCGTCTGTCGGCTGACAGCTCGCCGTCGATATTTTCGTCAAGTCTTCAAATATCACACTGGACCGGCCATCGTGTCGCGTAATCCGTAAGCAGATTTTACACTTACATTTATTTTTTTATCGAACTCTTCTTTGTAATAGATAACATTTGATTATTTAGACTTAAAGACTACGAAACTTGATAATGTTCGAAAACGCCGTTCTAGATGTGTCTTTTGCTAGAAAATCAATTACTTACTACAATGATGTAGAAAGTTGCATGTAACCAGATAACTGTTTATGATGCATCATCAAGTGAAACTAAAAAGTTGCTCAATCTTATGTATGCAACATAACGCAGACTGTCAAATCAAACCAAAATTAAAGAAAAGACTCGCTCAATCGAGTCGAGGGCGTCGCTTTTTATGGCAAATGTTAAATCAACAAGTTTCTGAGAATGATGCAAGAAAAATATTACACGTAGTACATGTTTTCATTATGTCCACGCAATTTGCTTGCAATAAGTTCACAAAAATATTACCACTGTGCGGTATTTAGCCAGCATGTTTTCGATCGTTAATTCAAAATGTCAAATAAATAATGCGAGAAAAATGTACTAATATTCATACTTTACTTAAGTTGGACCCATGACAAATCTATTAGTCCGCATGCCACCGAAGCAATGACACATTTCGTAAGAGCTCATTTAAATGCAAGTAAACATTGGACAAAACGAGACCAACGCGAACATGAAAAAATAATTTTGGAGCATGTTATTTACTATGCAGATGTAGTCCAATTTTAAGTCAAGTAGGGCCAATACTTTCTGTTTAAGTGTAGGTACTCTAGTAATGCAAATTCAAGTGAATGAGTATTTTTTGGGAGTAGATATTTTGTAACCAAGAACCTAACTCTCACAAAACAGTGTAAATTGATTTGAATTCTATTACGGTACCTACAAGACTGGACTGATTTCAGTATTCCGACACGATACGATTTTTTATTTTATGTAAGTACGTATTTATTGATAGGGTGCATGTGCCTATTGATGGTTATAATCGCATTATAGAATTTATACATAAGACTGAAATATAAAATTTGCATACCTATAGGTATACTTAATTGGAAAAAGCTACTATAAAACAATGACTAAAACAAATATGGTTTCAGTGCAGTTTGATATTCATTTAGTTCTTCGATGGCATTACCGAAATAAACTAGGTACTTACATAATTTTGGAAAAACATTTAGTTGGTATGTTACAAACTATACAGACAATGTAGGTAGGCATACCAAATAGAGAATTTAAGTTTACAAAGCGTAAAGTTAACAGTAAGTTATTACAGCTTGGACAAGACACGGTAGAAGTATTGGTAGAATAGACCTTGCTGTGCTAGGCGACGTGACTAGGTTTCTTAATGAATCTAAAAGTACCGAGCGCTGTCTTCAAGCGTGTCAACTTTTGCTTTAGTGTTTTTCTAGTTAGTACATCATATTGTTGCATTTACTATTAAATGTACCTACATAATCAAGTAAATTTCATACACAACTCAATTGTAATAAATATAAACACATAAGGTGATAATAATTTTATAAGGTACAGATATATGGAATTGAAATAAGGTAAACCACATATAAATATTGCCGTCAAAAGGAGAACATATTTTTTATTACTAAAATATGTAAATCACTAAATCGAATATACTATATAAGCGGGTATTACACCTGTTGTTCAATGAAGGACAGTTAAAGACAAGTCAAGTGGTTCGTTCATAAATTCTTTTCACAGAATATTGTTATGATGTTTTAATAATTTCTATACCTCCACAGTATGATGTTTATTGACCGGTTTGTAAACGATTCCCATAGCAGGTAAGCTTAGGTGCCTACTTAATATGGCGACAAAGTTGTCGTGAACTAGTTGTTTCTTATTGAATATGTACAGATATACTGTCTTTGAATATATGTAAGGTACCTACACCTTGACTATTTTACCATAATTATGTAGAATACACGTTAGCATTAACTAGACTCATAGTTACTTAAAAACTGCAGTCGACTGTAGGATACAATTTATGAGAACATGATTAAAAAACGTTAAGTACTTTTTTTAATAACATTCGTGTTGAGCATGTGTAAATAATTGATTCAGCCATCGCGAGCGGTGACAAGCTAGTCTAGTCGGTAGGCATTCAGTAGCCGAGATAAGGGCTACATAGTACCTATACGCAGACTGGTTAGCGGCAATAAAACGAGGCTACGGCAAGGAGCGAGCGCCTGCGCTCCGCTGCGTACAAATCTCGTATGGCTGAGAATTGTGGGCATACGGTACCTACCTATGCGAAGTGGCGACATTCCACCAACTCGCACGGAATGCACGACCACGGCCCTTAAGAACAGGTTACCTCCAGGACTCGTGATCCTTCGTGTCAAGCGCCCCCGTTACTAAATTATAACCTCAAAATTAACTCGGTTACTTGAGAGAGATTTATTTACAACAGCTGCGTCGGCGAAATGTGAACACCAAACCCGTTTACTGCATCCATTTCACCGATCTCTTTCGTCGGCGACAATCTAACGACCGCTGACCGCAAATCGTAATCGGAGAGACGTTCTGCTTTATTTCGCTTTTCGAAGGATCGCGTTACAAACACCACTGGACCATAACTCGGCGGGGCGAAGACAAAAATAAACTTAATATCGAGTGCGTTGTAGCATTTGTCGACGCATCCGATTTATGATCTCTGTGGTGACAAGAAACGGCGATGTTTGCTAGTACACTCGCCTGCCGATGTATTATAAATAGTTCGACACGATTTTGACCTACCTTCGTCCAGAAGTCGTTCCATGTGCATGAAAACATTCGGGAACGCAGCCAGTTGCTTCCTGTCTTTGAGCAACTGAGCTAAGTAGTCCGCTATACTTTGCGTCGAAGGATTGTTATTATCACACATTTTGAATACAATTTAAACAACAAATGACACGTTAAATGTATATTCCAACACGTTCAAATAAGAAATTGTACTTTAGTTACTGGTTACTGTTATTTTTTTGTGAGATATTGTTAGAAAAGTTAAAATTCACTTCCACACACATCGGAGTTTCGATCACCACTAAATGACGAAGTTGACCGAACTGAAGTTGTGGGCGAATATAGCGCTGCGCCTGCGCTCTTGTCGAATGGATTTTTTGTGAGCGCGTGCGACTTCTGTCCGCTGTGTAGGCGTAATAATAACGTATAGCCATCTCGCTCGCTCTTGCCGGCGCGGCGGATTCATCTCGCTCTGCACTACAAGTGCGAGCGCGGAAGTGTCGCCATCTAGCCAATTGGTATGTAACTATGTAACCATTCATCAAGTAGGCACTGATTAATCTGTCTAGAAACAGTGTCACCAGATGGGAATGGAATTATCATTTAAACATCATAACATAGCTTCCAACGTGACAATTAACGGGAAATTAGTAGTACTTAAGTTAAACAATTACTTATTATTCAAATACCGTCTTTAGGGTAGTTGTAACAGCATAGTACGGTGATACTCTTTTTAAATTCGAAAATAGAAGTAATTTAATTAATTATACTTACAATGAAAATATAAAAAAAAAATTATACGTATACTGATATTTTTAATTAATAGCTATTTGTGTCACCATCGCAACGCGCATAGCCAAAAACATTTTACAGTGTAACATTAATTATTGCAATCTACTGTAACAACAACTCATTAATAAATATGCATTAATTAGTTCTGCAACGGTTAAAACAAAAAGGTCTCAATTGGCAAAAGCCAATTTTAAGCATAAGTATTTTAATATTAACAGGTAGATATGTTAATATTTTTCGAAATGGTACTAAATAATCTTATTAAATATAAATCAATTTAGCATACTTTGCTGTATATCATGACGAAACGTAATAAGGACTGAACCAAAAGCAATAAAAACCGCTACCTAATACAATGTTAAAAAGCTTTTTTTTAAGTCTTATGTAAGTACATGATTTATCTCTGAATTCACCTCAATGACAATAAAGAAAATGTCCTATGTAAGGAAATCAAATCGTTGCATAGCAGCATGCTAACTGACATATAATCAGGGCCATCTTTAACTTAATAGAGGCCCTGGACACATGAGTAAATTAATTAATTAAATTATTTATTTATAGGGGGCCCTCTAGGTTGTGGGGCCCTGGGCACGTGTCCAAAGTGCCCAGTGGGAAAGAGGGGACTGCATATAATTGAGGTCTTGGAATCCATTTTACGCTTATCATCAAGAGAAACGACTTCTATAAATAAAAAAATAATACATTTTATATACCCATAGGTATATACCGAATAGTTATCACTAATTAATTTCTTGACATTACAAGAAATTAATTCGTGATAACTATTATATACATCTGACACCAATAGCGTTCTTGCAAACCTGTGTGTTACTATAAATGCTTTGTATTTGCATTTGTATGGCTCATTTAAATAAAATCGGTTCTCTGCCTACTTTCTAGGGAAATGGCGAGAAATACCCTTTATGCCTTAAAAAAGGACTACTTAGTACTCATATTGTTCTCTGTTTAGCCACTCAAGTAATATTAGCAAGACACAAACATAGGTACCTATTCACTTTCCCGGCATATTCTCTTCCCTTTGTTAAAACGCTAGTTTTGTTAGGCAAAGCGTTAATTTATTATTTAATTCTTGAGCGATAAAGGCAGACCAGCGGCTCCAATAAAATACGTTTTTAAATTGCGCCTGCACATTCGATCAATTAAAATCGTCCGAGTTAGTTTCGTTTTATCAATTTCGTTAAAAGGATAAATGGATAATTGACCCCTATCCGATGTTCTTGGTGGATCTATCGAATTAGACGAATTAAGCAGGGTTGGGTTCCACGGTCTACATTCCTGGAACTAATAGGTAAAAATATCAACAAGTAAGAAATATAAGCTGAATAAAGTGCACACATACTTATGTACATATGTGTGACATTTAGATAATATACCATAAATATACTCAAATTATGATGATGAAATCAATAATATGTGGTATTATTCAATGGATTAGTAGGACCGTAGGGCATACTAATCATAAATGTTTAAAAAAACAGGTAAGACATCGTATGTTATTATAAAATATTAGCAACGATAGTTATGGATGATTTTTTAATAGTACCTTTAAGAAATCTTGGAAATCGAAGTATAAAATGACATATTTTAGCTAAAAGTTGTAAGTCATGTTAAGTACTTCCTAAAAACATTATAAGATGACACTATAGTCTGCTATGATGCACAATATTTTACAAAAATAACTGATTGATGATGAAAACACTAAGATGATAGAACATTAGTAATAGTTGCGTAATAAATCGTGTCTAATTAAAATTACCAAGTGTGAATGTGTGAATATAGGGAGTGGCATCAAATCGTATTACCTACATACTATGTCAAGTCAAGATGAGTCCTGTCTCTCTTATTTAGTATCGCGTTTTTACCTTAAATACATAATGGGTGCCATTAGCTAACAAGGCGGCTTGAAGCGAATTGAATGTACTGCGAAATGTTAAAGGTATTTAAAATCGTTTTATGACGACATTTTTCACCGATAGGCGGCTCGGACTTCCATAAAAGCGATGCGATTATGCGGCCGATCCCACTATGGAAGCTCGCTTAGAGTCTAATTATTTAAACGCAACGAAACTTAGATATACGAAGATGGGGCACGATTCGCTAACAGTTTTTCCTGCAGACCTAGTTACATGCACATGGCCGCTACTTCCTTGTTTATTTTTCTCAAACTATAAATTTTTTCGGGACAAAGACCGGATAACACGCTCTACGGAGCACAAAATACGACGAATACGCATTAAACATTGTGTAACTATGTTTTTAGTTTCAAATGAACATCTCATTTGGCTGTTTTATTTGAACATAAAACTTCGGTGAAAATTTAGGAAGAAAATTTTACGGATTCCACCATACGTGCAAAAAAGTTAGTGCTAGATTTTAAACCGTGTTTGAGTAATGCCCAACTGTCTTTGGAACCATTATTATATTAGAATTTAAAGTGACAACGTTTCAAATTGTATTAGTTATTCTTTAGATAGGGTTTAAGACCTAGTACCTACTTTGGTACGTGTTTATATATCTACTTACGTTTGCCATACCAGAACAACATTCTTTATATTTGATAGGCTTGTAGTTTCGATGTAATTATGCATATGCAATAAGATACATAAATTATAAAGTGATAAATTACGAATAAATAATTCAAACAGACGTTCCTTTGTTTACACTTTAAACAACGATGAAACATAAGCCTTATTAAAACGTAAATTACTACTAGTATCCATAATAAGTGTGAAAATTACCGCAGATAAACCCGGCATCATCAAACGGGGTCCCTGCAACTAATGAGCAAACTTGTAATCGAAGACACATACACTGAATTAGCTATTTGTCCTAGACAAAGATGCAATAATAAACGCCGCACATTTAATGTGTTGGTCATAAACGCCGTCTGTTTATTAATTTTGCCTAGATAGCATCGACGGCTGGTCCGACACAATATGAAATTAAAATAACGTCAAGTCCGCAAAGATTTTTATGTTCATGTATGTAGGTTGGAGTGCCGTGCGCAAGTCTTAGATGTCCGGCTTTCGGCCTACGATGTGAGCCGAGGAAAATTGCGTCATCAAACCAACGCGATCGTTCGGCACAAAACTTTAAAGCATCTTTGGATATGCTACTGTGAACGCCAGATATTAGTCAATGTTAACATGTACATCGACAGTTACCAATTGCAGCAGTAATGAAGAAGGTATTGTTTTAATAGTTTATTCGAACCGGGGATACATTACAGACAAAAAAGGGATTTTGGGAATTTTTGTTATCTCTTTTATACACGAGTCCTTAAAATAACTTGATGTTGCTTATATAACATTTGATCAATGAATGATATCTAATAAACGTAGATAATGTGAACCCATTTATTTTAAAAAATTGCTGCTGTATAAATTTGTGTCCCGGAGTCGGAAACCATCTATCCAGTCACCATGAAAGTGTCTGTTGCATCACCATAAAACCATAGACACCCATCTTGGCGTAAATTGTGGTTCTACAAGGTCGATGTCAAAAGATACAAACAAATCTAATCCAGCCTAATAAAACTAGATACTTAAGTATTTGTTATGAATGATAAAATTGCGTAGATTGAAATGATTCTGCGTACAATTACCAGTACATTTAATACTCAGTACTCAATGGGTACAGGTAGATCTAACCGCTCCAACGCATTATTGAATTATGTATTGCCAATCCGATTTACATTTAAACACCAATATTATATTGTCATAATAAAACCATCTATAGGACAATACAAATATAGGCGGTGTTTCAATAAATTAAATACCTATTACTTCTTATTTGCACACATTAATTCATGCCACACTATTAGGTTAAAAAGATGGCGATCACATTGAGTTATTTTAAAGAAATAGTAGGAGCTTGCGTTATAAAACAAGTTCCAATGAACTTTCTAAAGTAATTTACAAGGAACACCGACTTTATAATAACGAGTCTGTGCCTATCACTTCGAGAATATCGGACGTTATGTATATAGTCGGCTCTTAAAGTTAAAGGTACAGCAATAGATTTGTTTAACATCAGGTTAATAAGCAGTAAGTTACTAACGTAAACGAATTTCAGATATTTTTCTCCGAAAAAGAAATTACTTACATACCTTCCATCTATCCTCCCATTAAAAATTTTTGCTTCAATATATGACGCAATCTATGCATGACCCTACTACAAGCACGTCAAAAAATTTGAAATTATTTATTGAACGTCTCAGTACATATTTTTAGTGTCTAAATATTTCATATAAATAAATACATGACCAGCCCGATTCAGCGATATCAATAGATCGATTGACGCAATTTATTGCAGATTTCAAACTTGGTGGTGATTTATTTCTTCCTACCGATATTAATATCCCATATAAAATGGGTAAGTTTTCTTCTATTTTTATCAGATTACGTATATTCTTCTTAAGCAACATATAGTTCTATTTAAAATTGGTGCATATTTTAGATGATTTCGAAGACAGCAAAGATACTACGCTGGATATATACAAATATAGAAAACGTGTTGATAAAGATGAAATATTCATGAATCCTGCGGCAGTCATTCGGTTTCCAGAGGGTAGTGAGCATAACATATGTTACGTAATTGATGAAGAAAAGCGGCAAAAAACTTACGCGATTTTACAAGAGACCAGAACTGAATTTACGAACAGCAGACTACGAAACATATTGATGATATACTCAAATCCGGGCTGGAAAGCATTTATTCTGACAGTGTTGTTTATCGCTTACCTATTAGAATCAACGATGTACACGTTCTGCAAGCCAATGGATAGACCTTTCTGGGCAATTGTTGTTGCAATATGTTTCAATTTCATTTTCACGTTAGACGTCATAATCTTTTCCGGCTTGAAATTCTTCAAGAAATGGAGGAAGACCCTAAATCTCGTTGAACCGGACACCAAAAGGGTTGTTTTAGATGTCTTCTTGGCCATGCCGTATTCATTCGTATATTTTCTAACGTATGAAAAACTTTCGTTTGATTATTACGCAATTTCACCAATTTTGGCACTAATACGTGTTTACAGAGTCATAGTATATTTTTATAACAAATCGTCACAAGCTGGAAGTAACCAATGGACCACGTTTCTATTTCAATACCTGATATTGTTCTTGTTGTCAACACATACTTGGACGTGTGTTTGGTATCTTTTTGCTTATCGTGACTTTTCTATTCACCAAATCCGTTCGTCTTGGTCAACCGCTGCAATATACTTACCGACTGAGGTCACTCTTGATTGGTATTTCGTTTGTGCGTATTGGTCAGTTATGATTCTTACAACAAACGCACTCGGCGATTTGTACCCGGTGACCACGACCGAAAGAGTTACGGCAATCATGGCTACTTTAATAGGGTTTATATTGACAACGATTGTTTTTGTGGGATCATTGACATCGCAGTTCATAACGATCACTACTCGGCGTGCTATTTATGTGAGGCAATTGCTGAAAATAAGAAACCATTTGCGATTGATCAGAATGGATCCGGATACAACGAAACGAATCATCAGGTAATTTAATGTATGCTGATATGCTAGTTTATTTTTTATTTTAAGCAAAATGTCAGATACATTTTGCAACAACGTTAAGAATTGAACCATTTGGACTATAACTTTGATTATTATTCATCTAGGGGACAATTGCAGGTAATTATGTACACATCAGTTTGTTGCCACATACAGATTTTGTGAAAGTTTATTTCATATATAAAAAACTTGGATAATACTTCTATGGGTCTGAAAATTCATTGGCCAAATATATATAAAAATGTATACTTGAAGGGGCAAATAAAACATCAGGACTTGTATAACTCTGCATTATACTATTTCTACAATCTTATTTGCCCCTAGGCAATATATATTAGTACTTTTCCAACAGTTGTTGTATCCGTTTTTTTTTTCACCTTCCACCACCCACACGGGAAGATTGTTTTACACAACTCGACCTTGCCGCCTGCCCAAACTACTGTGGCCACCGGGCTGATAGGCGACATGGTCGAACTGATATGAATTATAGGGTTATAAATCATATTTATCTATTCTTTTGTATTTTTATAGGTACTATGAAGACCTCTGGTACCAAAAATCGGGCGTATTCAAGCCAAAATTGTTGAAACTACTGCCGTATCCTCTTCAAATGGAAATTTGTTACGATCTGAATGCCGTACCTTTGTATAGTTCATTGATATTCCGAAAGCTTCCTGAAGCGTTCTTACGAAGGCTCTCTTTGGACATGAGTCACCAGTTTTACTTACCAGGTGACATTGTTTACAATCATAACCATAACAAGACTATTATGGTAAGTAATAATTGTAAATCATACTACATTATCTACCTACACACCATAAGGAAGTTTTTTTAATTATATTTAATATCAATGACACCTACTCCATATTGTGAACACATGCTTATGCTATAAAAAATGATTATTAATTTAGAATAAATAAAATACATAGGATAGGGTTATTTATGGAATAACACGTCGTCGGCCAATAATGATCACCGAAACAAGAGATTACTCTACTAGGAAATGTCTCATGCAGTATTTTAATTGTTTCACGGGTTGTATGGCATGTGGCACCATCTTGTTAAACCCACATATCGTCTATATCGATATCATTGAACTGAGGCACCAGTAACAGTCACTGCTTGACCAGCCTCATTTTCAAAAAAAGATACATGACAAAGATACGTTGTTCTATCGTAAAACGCTCCATTTTTACTAACGCTAACTTGTCAGTTGTCAAATTGTTTTTTTTTTTGGGTTGCCAACACTTTTCTGCACAAATGGCGGCTAATTAAAATCTTGCACTATTTTTGGGACATCCTATATTTAAAGCAGTTTGAACGTGGAGGATCAAATAGAGCCAATTTTATTGTAAAAAAAAATCTATTTCAGATATGTGTCACCAGTGGAGTTTTAGAGTTGTTATCTGATGAAGATGATGAAAGTCCGATGATCTCATTTGCAAAAGGGACATGTTTTGGTGAAATATCTTTAGTTTACAACATACCAGGTACAGATTCTTAATATTTGAAGACTGATCCTCCAAATTTTGTGTATACGTATTCATCTTTCGAAAAAATAAAAAGTTTATCTTGATATTCTAATTTTGCATAACATCCTGTCATGCATGCCTGAGACGAATAATGAGATAAGCACCAAGTCTAGTAAAAAATTCAGTGCACGTTGCGGAAAAAACATTTTATTTTCCATTTACACGCTTATAAAAAGAAGTTACTAGTGTGCGAAATGGATAAGGCACTAGCAAAATCTGCCTGCATTGTAATATTGATCCCAACTAGGTATCTAAGTTAAGGAGTTAAAACAAGTTAACAATAATCCCCCTATAATACTCATTGTCTTCTAATTACAAATCCTACCTCACTACACCTTACCAAACAATTATCTAACCGTCCAGACGCTAGATAAATATACGTCATGACATTTAGTTAACAAAGGCACTTGTACAAATTATTGTCTAAACTGTTTCTCTTTCAGCTCGATGCACCGTTAAAGCAGCGACATACGTAGAATGTCAAGTTTTAGACAAAACTAAATTCATAAAACTAATGATCACTTATCCGCAACTGATGGACAAAATAAAAGAAGAAATAAGCAAACGAATAGAAAAAAGCCGACTCAGAAAACAAACACAAGGCGACCATGCGACTTTGTCTTTGAACATCTACACTTCCAAAAATCGTAAGAAAAGTAGCATTAAATGCTTGAAGGATAAATTAAGATACATACAAGGTATATTTTGCATTCTCAGTAAAAGACTTCCTTAATTTATATGATACTGCTCGTAAATATGTATGTTTATTTTTAGGTAAAACCGATGAGAATTTGACAAAAGACGACGAACTCGACACAAGTTGCCTAGATCTTTACATTCTATCGGAGCATATCAAAAAGAAGACTACATTGTTCACGTGCCTAAGCTCTTCATTTCCTTGGATCTTGGAGTATAACTGCCATCTCGTTAATTACTGGGAACATTACATGCTCTGCATTGTATTCTACATATGTCTTGTCTATCCTTACTTTATTGGTATCAAGAGAAAATTTACAGGAGGAGTCATGTTCTTTAGTCAAATCGTCATAACGATCTCATTGTTTTTGAATCTTTTAATGTCTTCGGTTACTGCTGTCAAAACAAAGAAGAAGTACCTGACAACCGTTCGAAGTATCCTAAGCTACCGATTAAATACCCTTGGGTTCTATCTGGACATAATTTCTATAATTCCTTTCGAATACATCGTGACTATTCACACAGTTGCGAAGTATCACGATAGTTACAGAGACCATCTCTTTTACTTATGTAAAGGTGTCAAACTTTGTCTGGTATGGAGATTGTCTAGTTTTTTCGAAAACCTCGAACGAAAACTGCTTCTTAATTCGTTAATCATAAAGGTAAGGATTCTGATATGTAATATGTTTGACTGGCTCGATGGCGCATTTGGTAATAATCCTGTCCTATGCGGCAAGAATTACTGGTCCGAACCTCACCCAGGACAAACATTCGTGTAATAAGTATTTTCATTGTAGATTCTGATATCTAAAACACAAGGGTTAAGCTACTTAACTTGGAATCAGATCAATGTTATGCGATATTATATTTATGTTTATCATTACTTAATGAATGCAATTGATTGTAACATTTTTAGATAGCTAAGTATTGTGTCTACATTTGCCTGTTATGTTATTGGTGCGGAGTTATTTTGTACATGGAATCCTGTTTTGTAAACCGCTGCTCAGAAAACTCGTGGTTCAGTAGAGCATTGCTTTGGGAAGACAAAATAAGCGGTGTAACATTAAGCAAGTGAGTAACTTTGTGCTCAGTCAATTCGTAACTCTTGTTCTATCAAGCTTAGTTTTATTTAGTTAGTTCTCTCTACATACCCCGCTATGGAAGTGGTGTGAAGTTTAGTTAGTTAGTTTTATTATCCAAAAATTGGTTGAGCCATTTGATCTTTCATATAATTCCGTATGCAGATTAGAAGTCAGATCAGTATGTCGACTTATTGACACATCATAAAATATTCATTCATATCGCACATTTGTACTGACATTATATATTTCAACCTTTATATGTATTTAAATATCATTCTGTTATTCATGAATATTATAAAATCTTTTATTTTTTATAATTTATATAAGTATGCATTTATGTACATGTCTGATTTATTACCGATTTGTTGTGTTATTTAAAGAGCACGTGTCTAATAATAATTTATTATTCCACAGAGGTAATTATCGAAGAATGCATTTATATTTGTAAACGTAGAGTAGACTTTAAGCTACTATAGTATAGGAAAATGCAATAAAATAGTGTAATAGACGTATATACCTGTCTCTATACTATAATATTATAAAGCTGAAGAATTAATTTGTTTGTTTGCTCGAACGCGTTAATGTAGGAATTATTTCAGTATTAGATAGCCCATTTATCGAAAATGGCTACATATAACATGAACCATAAACGAGGGTAAAACATTCATTACGACTTCTGGTAGTAATCGAAGCCAATCATAGTCCAAATCAGCTATACATATAGCTATATTGATTGGCTCGATGGCGCATTCGGTAGTGACCCTGCCTCATGCGCCAAGAGTTGTGCGTTCTATTCCCACCCAGGTCAAACATTCGTATGATAAATACTTGTGTTTGTTCTGTGTCTGGGTGTTAATATTCAATATTTAAGTATATATTTGTAATACCACTGTTGATACTGATATCCGTAACACAAGTGTTTAAGCTTCAACGGAGCCAGATCAATTTAGTTGATGTTGTTTGAAATATGTAAATATTATTAATTTCATTGTCCATCCTCATTTTAGGACAGAGTACCCAATAGTGACGTCAGTGTATTTTGCGACGACAGTCCTGTTATCAGTGGGGTACGGGGATTACACCCCTGGTGACAAATTCGACATGGCAGTAGTAGCATTTCTCAGCCTTTACGGTGTTCTACTGATTGGCTACTGTGTCTCTGAGTTTTCTGCTGTGGTCACTCACTGGTCGAGGTGAGTAATAATGTGTAAAGAGTCAACATTTCACTGCGATTGACGATCTTTACATAGTTGACAAAACCAGCTGCAGAGTAATGATGATGCAGCTTGCGCAGACACTATCCACTATGGTGCTAAACGATTTTAAGAAAACATAATTATAATCTAATCAGACTGACAACTTTTGGAGCGAATTCAGAAGCATATAAATATTGACCTTGATAAATGGCATTATACTAATCTATTGATATTGGATTCTTTAAATATACATTTGACGACAGCCAGTTATAACATTCATCATATCTAAGCGCTTGGTATTTAGGACCTTAATGTAATAATAAAATGATAAAGCTTATATTTACTGCCTAAATTTGAAGCTATGTTATAGCATACTACCACTCAAATTAACTTCATACGTGTACGGTCTTGACCGTCGTAATACAATTTGTACAACGTACCAACTTCATTTTTTATTGACTTTGAAATATCCGCCACATCCAAATTTAATCGGGGCAGCAAGTGGGTTAAACATTTTATACAGATAGGCAAAGCTTTTAAAACCAGGACAAATAATGTACTGAAACAAACTTCGAGTTTTCGGTACCCTCTAGATATAAAACCCACCGAAATATTAGATTTCTTTACTTATAATTGAATCACTAATAGAAGGGGACAGCATTTTATATAATACAATAATATTAATTAGATTAATAAATATTTTCGTATTTACAGAACTAAAACAGCGTTCCTTGAAGTAATCATAACAATAGACAAGTTTATGAAAGAGAACAATATGCATCAGGCAATCAAATCCAGAATAATGGCATTTTACGAGCTTCAATGGCTATATAATTCGGTAAATAATTAAACAGTTTATAGGAGCTATAAAACTATATTAGTTTAGATATTTTATATAGATAAAACTTATTCATAGGCCCGACCTCAACAGCTTTGATTAAGGTGTACCTCGCTCGAGACAACCAAAGCAAAAACCTTAGCGGGTTTACATTATAATATATACAAGGCCTTTGTTGACATTTGATACCCTCATTATATACACAAGTAAAGTTAGTTGTTGAAATTAATATGATGAATGAACTTCCAACTTCATTCTTTGTGTAGGATATAATATCAAGTTGCCATTTGCCCATGACTAATACTTATTTTAAGCTTAAAATTTACTTGTGTTGATGTCGTCATATTAATACCTTTACATTAATAAGTTAAACCAAATTTTAACCTATCATTAGGTTACCTAACCAATAAATATTGTTTAATGGAAAATCGATCCTATTTCCAACAATATTTGTAAGTAGGTACATACGCGGTCATGACATTTAAGAAAATAAAAAATAAAAAAAATTGCGAAGGCGGTTCACAATTGTTTTATAAACGAATTTCTGATATAAAAATATGCTTAGATTGAATCATTGTAGATATCATTATATTTACACAGGGAGTTGAACTTACTGATGAAAATTGGCTGGAAAAGACCGTAATCCCCTCTGAACTCAGAAAAAAAGTTTTACATCAAGCAAGATTTAAAGCGCTAACTTCAATAAGATTTTTCCAAGTCAAAAATATAGCTTATATCCAGACACTAACTGAGAGTAAGCCTGTTCATATTTCAATAAATACAAGATCAAGTACATTAGTGTCTCTTATAACTGTCGTCATTATTGTTAGTATTACCGTATGTTCTTCGATTTTGAATAATAAAGGTCAAAGCGATTGTTGCTTCTTTGTAATTAGCATTGCATTGCTCAAACAGATTGCAGTCTGTATTCTATGTTGCATCGGAGCTATGTGTATGTAGTAGACTGTAGAGTATTCCCAAGTGATTGGTTACAATTGGAATATTCGAGTTAACTTGAAAGCTTGAGGCTGTGTATATCTTATCATCTGTTGTAAAAACACGACTGCAACGTATATCTACGATTTGCACTACTTATGTTCCTTAAAATTAAGAAAAAAAATTATTAATCCATATAATTATGTTATTGATAGATCTTTTGAATTTAACCAGATCTTTAACCTCTTCTCATAGGATTGTAGACCATTGTCAAACAACTATTAGATTAAAGAATGAAACAAACTTTTTACTATTAATAATTTTCCAGCTGCCACCGACATAATACTTCCTCCTGGGGAAATAGTCTACTACGGAGGAACAGTGACAAGAGAGCTTTATATCATCGAAAGCGGTTACTGCCTAGTGACAAACGGACAGACAAAGGAAGCAAAGAAAGAACGCGTCATAGGTCCTGGAAATCATTTGGGGTTGCTAGTGCTATTATACGGTGTACCAGCCATTAGCACTGTGATCACATTGACACATTGCAAGGTAATTTAGCTATAGACATCGCAGTTACTCTTTGACCTAAACTTAGCAAGTTTTATAAACCAGTTTCTTTGTTCAATTGACGAGACACGCGATTGCCTTACTCGACTACTATATGTAATCGAGAAAATGTAATAAGACATGCTGATAAAGAGTAGACGATTCTCTCTACGGGATAGATGATGTCGCTTCCTTGTATCAATGTTTGAAGTCGCTGAATCTAAGATAATAATCAAAATAGACTGAATAAAAAGGATCAAAATTATAGAAAGAAAAAAAGAAGACAAGGGTTGTGGATAAGAAGATGGTTGATCTTACAAGCCTAGAATTCATCGATTAGAAATCTCAACCCTATATGTAATTGTCAACATACATTCATACATACATACATATTACGCCCGCAACCCCCGTAAGCAGCGTTACACAGAGTCCAAGAATTCCTTAAACCACATTCAGCCAACAATCGAGTTGTTATCAAAATTCTAGAATACATCCTAGTAGTGATTCAGTCACTTCACATCACATAAATGCAGTTAAAATTCACAGATCTATTGAAATCTTATATTGATGTAAATAAATATCAGACTACATCACATACATTGATCCGACTCCGAGGTAATTATCTGAAGCACTTGTGTTACGGATATCAGAAACAACAATGGTATTACAAATATATACTTAAATATTGGATATCAGCACCCAGACACAACAAACTCAAGTATTTATCACACGAATATTTGTCCTGGGTGGGCATCGAACCCACAACTCTTGGCGCATGGGCAGGGTCACTACTGAATGTGCCATCGAGCCAGTCAATACATTATGCATGAAATCGATTTGTTGCACCCATTCCAAGGTCTAATTAAAACTACCTAATGTTTCAGCTAATAAGCATAAGCCATTCGGCATACACATCTGCTTTGAGTCTGTTCCCCGACATGAAGGAGCATGAAGGTCTCTTAACGCACGAAGAACTACGCAGTATTGAAATACATGCAAAGTCTCAATGTGCCAATGCCTATTTGAAACATTACAAAAAGTTAACGGGAAAAGATAAAAAAGTTAAAATCCGAAATCTCCTGGACCAGTTTTTTAATAGTAAGTTTGGACGCAGACTATTATTTCTGAAATATACCTAGTTACATACTTACTTAGTTTGGTTTGGCAATCATGTAAAGTAAACTATATATTTCTTTTTCCTGAAATTTTTAGATACTTTACAGCAAGCACTACTGTTATAATATTTAGTAATATGAATCTTTTCATATTCGTCAAGATATATTTTTTTAATTACATATTATTATATCTCCAATATCGACCAAAAATAGATGTCTGTTTAAATAGTAACACAATATCTGATATTCATTTCAGATTCCTTTATAAATGTATCTGCAGACTATAAAAAGAAGAAGGAAAGCTACCTGAAATCTTATACACAGTTCAATATGCTAAATAATATCGCGCCTTATTTACTAATGCCTATTGCTATCAGGCCTAATGGCATATTTCTCAAAACCTGGGCCTCACTTAGGATAATTACAGCATTTTTGCTGTGCATTTTAGTACCGGTACTAATTGAACTTATTATCAATAACACCTATGTCAACGTAGTATCTAGTTAATGTTGATGGTGGCTTTCAAATTCCAGATTGTCATTACAATGGCTCCGTTATGTGGAAATTTTAACATAACAATTGTCGTTTTGGAAGGAATATGCTATATAGACCTTTATTTGATGCTTCACGTTGCTTATTATGGACCTAAAAATCAATTAATTTATCATCCTTACCTAACCGCAAAAAACTATTTAACGGTAAGCATGTTCACAATAATATCGACATAATGGCTGTACCCGCGGTTTTACCCGCATTTATAGTTAATGTTATATAGTCTTTAGCCTTCAGTCTTCACCGATAAATGGGCTATCTTACAATGAAATTCAAATCGGACCAGTAGTTCCTGAGATTAGCGCGTTCAAGCAAACAAACAAACTCTTCAGCTTTTTTAATATTAGTATAGATTTAGCTTTACATGTTCTAATCTGTACCTATATAGAGAGGCCGCGCACTAGGCAGCCTGGCTGTGGCAGCCTATCTGGTATATGAACACAAACAGTAGCCCGCGTACTAGGCTGCCAAGAACTTTCATATACCAGATAGGCTGCCACACCCAGGCTGCGGCAGCCTGGCTGCCTAGTGCACGGCCTCTCATAATGTTTACTTTTTACTTGAAACTATTTAAAGAACAATTTATTTGCAGGGTCCATTTGTGATGGATCTCTTGACGTGTTTTCCGTGGTACGCAGTATGGAAATTATTTGTCCCAAAACACAATGAAGACCATACTGAGGAGGATCACAAAATAAATGCTCATATTTATCACTGCATTCTACGAATGATTAACGTATTGCAAATCTACAAACTATACGCTGCGTTCTGGGCTGAATCGATAGCTGCTTTGAGAAGGGTAACTTGTTTTCAATCTAGCTACCATCTAGCTATTACTTTATTGTCTTGTATGTACTAAGTTCAATTGCTATTGATCCAATTGAATATCCGCTTAGATTCGATTATCATCTGGGATCCGAATTGCTTTTCAAAGGTCTTGTTAGTATAACTTTTTACGTCCTTATGCACAGGGCAACCACAACTAATGAATATATTTCTACGCGGTGGAGGGCTTAAATCTAAGTGCCTTGCAAATTGCGTAAGATGTGGCCTCTGAAACCAACTGCTTGCGGTCATATAGTGTACGATTTAAGTATTACATAGTTCGATTCTTCGGCTCTACGAGTAGTCTTGGCCTCGGCTGACCAGTGCGAGGGCGGATTATTTTTTGACTCACATCTTAAAACCTACTTTGATATCGTAATTTCATTTATTACAGGCATACTTAATGAGCGTAGTACAATTCTTTCTATTAACGATATTCTTCCTGAATTTATACGCGTCGATATTACTAACTATGTCATGCAGACACGTAAAAGCTCCTAATTCTGATGAATTTCAAACAATGATCACCCGTTTGTCACTGAAAGGCCCTTACATGAATGTAACGTATCATCCTAATGGGAATATGATTTGTCAACGAGGTAAGTACTTTAATTACTATTCACCTTTTTGTATTGTAATAAATGTAGGTACCTCAAACTGCAGCTTATCAAGATATCAACAACAAGATAATCGCATAACGATATATTTTGTTTTAAAACTAAGCATCTACCTACATATATTTTCATGGTTCATTCTGTTCGCTGGTAGAGAAAAACCAATATTACATCAATCAAACAACTGAAACCATTAACTGCATTTGAATAAGCGTTTTGTTCAAGGATCATGGATAGACACTGCGAAAATTTTCAAAGACGAATACTTAACCCCGATCAAAGTGTACCTGCTAGCTTATTATTGGTCGGCGACGAGTTTTAGTGGGGCTGGCTTCGGTGACATCAGTGCTCAAGACACCACCCACATGATCTTGTCCATTTGTATCAACATACATGGCGTGTTGTTTTTTGGGTAAAAATATTTTTGCTTTTGATATGTTGTTAAGATATAAAAAAGTTAGTGGTAGCTACGTAAATGTAGCCAAACAGATATACAATGTCTTGAGTGCCGATTTGTCCATAAAAGACTGATAATTTATTGATTCGGGACCAGGACAAGTTTTATCAGGCAAAAATTGTTCAAAAAGAGACTGCGTTAATGTAATAATGGTATTTACGATAAAAAATATCAATGTTATGAAGTTATTATTACAAGAATTGTTTCTTAATTAATTCTTATTCCATTTAAGTACTTACCTAAGTAGAAAAACCCAAGTAATAGCACTTCAATTTCCTAAGTTTAGAAAGAAAATTGTTTTTTTTTTTTATTGAATTATTAAAGTACATTTACGTAATCCGATACCTAACATCGATATTATACCGCTGTCGATACCGGATAAATCTAGTCATTGTATACATAGGTAGGTTTTATTTACGCATTTTTACGTAATTATATACATATACACTATACAGTATTATATGCAACATCCATGGCATGAGTACTGCAAACCACAATTTACACTGTTAAACTCGATTGTATTTTTGGATAAATGTGCATTATGAAGGAGCTTGCTGCACCTCCGACTCTGCCTATGTCATCGGGGGTTACAACCCTGATGATATGTTAGTATATATCTAACATTTCCACATGGCGAAATTCAATTTCGCGGCCTTTAGACGCGGCAAAATGACTGACTGTTTTACACTAGATTCATTATACATTATGTTGACTGACTAGTGAATTGATATACTTTTTAAGACCTGTCAAAACTTCATAGATTTTGTATGGGCTTGTCAACGTGTGACGTCACTAGTTTGTATAGTCAACTGACTTAATATTTAGCAGTTTTTGTAAAATTAAAAATCTTAGACTCAGTATGATACAAAATCAATAAGGCTTAACAGCATACTACGATACTTTCTTTTTCAGAATTGATATTTCAAAATTAAATATAAATGGTGTCAACATTTAAATTATAATTTCTTCTCCTTGTTGGCTTAGGTTACATAGACTGTGGTTCCTTTATTCTTGTTCTGTAATATTACGAGACCGCGTGACAGTACACGTCAAATGAGTATGGCGGGAAATTTAAATGCTTGGCAAGTCATTTTGGCTCACCGAACTGGAGTTGGACAGCCTTGATCTGTTTTTTACTCGAGAACTTTAATGATATTGTTTCTTCCGCTAATATAAAGCTGACACACATTAATAGAATGACACATGAAAATACCACCCACACATTCACCTTGGATTTTCGTTATCGTAAACTTATTTACTTAACATATTATTTATGTATCCAAAAATACACCTATATTTCAGATACGTGTATGCAAAAATTGCGTCGCTCAAAGCAATGGCAGATCAAGTAGTTACAGAGTTTCAGGAGAATTTAAAGCATTTGGAATTATTTATGAACAGAGAAAGAGTGCCCATAATGTTGAAACGGAATATTACGGAATACTGGAAGTATCAGTGGAAGAGAACGGGTGGCTGGTCGGTAAGTGAACCGCAAAGCGACAAAAATTTATCGAGTAAGTATGAAGCCATAAATGCTCGATAAAGCTGAAAATTGTATCTAATCAGAAATATAACGAAAGTCGGCATTTCTAAATACTAAAACTGCTGGATATTTCACTTGCCCAATATTATGTGTTCACGTTCATCACAACAAAGTTAGAACTTTGCTACATCAAACAGTTTCTACTAATACTTAATCACTATGCCTATATCTAACTAAAAGCCTATAGACCTTTCTTCTTGTTATTAGATGGTAAACAGTTTTAAATTAAACTATTCATTCCTATTTATAGAATAGAAATGATGTATAAGTCTGTTGAGTTTTCATGACTATAGGTACCGCATATTGAAGGAATTCGACCCAGGCTATACTTTTATCTAAAAATGCACGACATGAACAATAAAATTGACGCCGACTAATCTATTATTTTACAGACATAGTCGTCTAGTTAGTTAATCAGCCTAGTCCCATATTATCTTGTAAACATCAAATATTTCACTGATGTGTCAGAACAAGATATAAGATTCTACTAAACACATACGATGTCTATCGCGTCTTGTAAATAAACAGCCTGACAATTAGTTCCTCACACAAAAGATACAGTGATTTCCTAACACCGTATTCAAAGTGTGTAAAGTACTTAAAGACAATTTGCCAACTAGAATTAAAATGCAATGTTAATCACCCTGTTAGCTTCTAAATGTTATCAAATAACACATAATAACGGCTATAGGCAGATTTAATTATCCTTGTCTAGCACCAATCCATACTGGGTAAACTACATGCAAATTTAAACGAAGATGCAGTTCTATACATGTATGAGAAAACGCTTAGAGAAATACCACTGTTTGAAGACGTCGAGTATTCATTCTTCAGGGCCTTTGCGAAGCAACTTAATGAGCTTTACTTCCAAAAAGGATATATGGTCGTAAGATCTAATGAGGTTATAAGCTCGATGTATATCATTTACCGAGGAAAGGTAAACATTTCTATTCTAATATTTTTTGATAAATATAATATTTAAATAGATTTGTATAGATAGGTAAATATCTTATTTACCTAACAATTAACATCCCTGTTACACGAGGGAGAAAGTTATAAAAAAACTATGTATAAGATTTATACCTATATCGTTAAATATGTTAAAAATGTGATTGTTGATATGAATTATTTAGAAATTGCTATAAAAGAAAATTAACCAATACAAATATGCAATAAGAAAATAAACATAAATACTTATTAAAATCTTTGTTTGTAATTGTACCTACGGCGAATATCCAACTAACTCGATATGATAATAACTGAGTATAATATTATGAATAAGGTAGAAACATGCAACGAACAACCGTTAATTAAACAGAAATATTCAATTATTAACAAACAGCACGGCTCTCTGGAAACAGCTAATAGTCTATGCTTAAACTTTCAAAACGTATAAATATATACAAGTCTTGAAATCTAAAGTAATATCCCAATACAGTGTGACGCAGGAACATTTACATCCATTTTAAACTTTACTGGTTTATGTAGGTGGACATAATATCCGATATTAATGAAGTAGAAGCGTGTATGGGCCCCGGAGGTATATTTGGAAATATCAGAGGTGCATCTAAGTATTTATCCATGTCGAATGTTGTCGCGTCGAGGAACATTGACTTGTTAAGTATACAAGGACATGACTTCTATGCACTCCTAAAGGTATGTAAAACTATTCTTTCTATGCAATATTATACATGCGAAAATTACTTTACCTGCTCTCTGAAGAATACGTATTCATGCCTGAACTACTTAATCGATTGCGATGAAATTTGGAAAGCCTAAAGTTTGTACCGAAAGAAGGCTACTTTTTGTTCCTGAAAAAAAATATAGGTCCCGAGTGTACGATAGCCTCAATGCAAGACACCAAATTTAACGAGGGCAGAGCCGCGGGAAAAAGCTACGTTAGTGATCTATATGATACATAACAACTACAATAGGGATGTTGACTGCATTAAAAAACTATAATTCTATTTAGTCCGTCAGTTAGATTATACAAAAATACTAGACACATATTTTTTGCTTTACCAAATGAACAAAAAATCAGAGATATAGAGCATCAAAGTTTTGGAGTGGGGGCTTGAACGTCACTATTTTGTAAAAAATGTACGAAAGCGTGACGTCACGCGCAACATGAATGCATTGTATATTCGTAAATGTTTGTTTGACAAATAAATAAATAAATACGTGTTCAATATTTTTTTATAATCTAACTGACGGACTAAACAGATTTTTTTAGTCACCTAGCCCATTTTGGATATCTTGAAACATGCATTAATAGTCTTTATTTACGTTCGCATGATACACATACGCTAATAAAATATATTTTCCAGAGCTATCCATCTGTCCTAAGAAAAGTGAAACAATCTGTAGATTCTGCCGCAAAAGACTATGTGCTACCAACTATTATTTCTGAAAGAACAAGTTTCGACGTTAGTCAACAACAACATTATTATCATTTTATTGACTGAGCCTTTTTTTTTTCAAAGTATTATACATACAATCATACATATACATTATTTTTATGAACGAAAAGTACTATAGACAGTGTGTATTTGAAATTTATTTTTGTTGCGTATTCCAAACATATATTTAAACTGTAGAAACTAACTCCCATAAGAGCCGTATATCATGTCGCTAGATATAACTCAGGCTAGTTTTATCCTTTATTATTGAACATGCTATCTCAGTAGTCACTACCGTAAGCTTATACTATAAAAATCCTTCACCAAAAACTACTACAATAAACAATAATTTGGCTCAGGCGGAGTTTTGTCCTGTCTCCTACGAAGCAGGAGATGAAAACGACGGGGATGATATCGATTTAAGCTTATATTTAGAGGTGAGTTGTTAATCGATAGACGTAGACATATAATGACACGCTACAATAGTTTTGCGTGTCATATTTTATGTAGAACTAAGAACTTCGTTTGTAATATGTTACACATACCTAATATGTGGTGCTAGTTAGTATACAAAGCTTTTCAACGGAGGTTTGGCATAAAAGGCTAGACAAAACCTGGAAAAGGAAGGAACCTAGAACCTAGCGCCAGCCCTAGGCGCAAGAATGACATTAGGGATTGCAATCCAGCGGCATTTTTACCGTAACCAACACATTCTGGATTCACAGCAGTTCTGGATCCAGGTGGATGGCTTGGTCCAGCATTGCAATCCCTATTAGGGGTTGCGATTCAGCGATATGGAACCAGCACATGCCCTAGATTTCAGAGTTTCTAAATTTCCAATATAATTGATTCTTTGAGTGCCAGGGGTGCGGTTGATGTGAATGTTATTGTTAAACAATTTTGATAAATTTATGATTTCAAAAAAAAATGCGTGCCCAACATTTTGCATTACGTGCCACCTTTGGCACGCGTGCCAATGGTTTGCCATCCCTGTTCTAGATCCATCACAGTTAAAATTGTGCTAAACCCAGCTAGATTGGTGGATCCAGCATTGCAATCTTAATGACGTCCATTGGCCCATTATTTGTTTGCATGTCGAATCGTAAATAATTATGAAAAAGTGTATGTTTTATTTTTTGTTTATCGTCTTTACTTTTTATCTCCAAGCGATATGAGCGAAAAGGACTTCAATAATGTGCCTTTTTCATTATCAGAGTCCAGACAAAAGCTTAGTCGACTCCCACGGCTCGAGATCTATTACGTCCACTGGCAATATGGACTACATTAACGCCACCATCTTGATTTTGAAGCCACACAGGTTCTTTTAATTATACTAATGTTTAGCTACTAGTTACTAGTTATAAATCTTATAACATATATACTCCAATTTGATGCCTTATGTCAATATAATATTGATTTTAAATGTCATCATAGGTTTTATAAATTCTTTGAATAATTATGTTTTATAAATCTTATCGCTTTTATGTCTCAGAGTTTTTTTTTTTCATCTTCATAATTTCTGCTTAATATGGATATTGACTGAGTGCCAAATATTAAAATATTGAGATATTTTTAAAAGCTGTCAAGACGCAATCACTTCGTAGATTTTGTATGGGCTTATCGGTTTAACACGTTTGTTGTTTGTTTGTTCAGTCAACTGACTAAAATCAAAAAGGTTTTACAACATACTACCTACGATACTTTATTTTACGAAATTGATATTTCGAAATAAAATATAAATAGTGTCAATATCCCTATTATCATGATGCAATTAAAATAGGACTAGGTACTTAACGTTTGAAAATGTATACTTGCCAAAAGTTTAAAAATATACTCTTTAATATCTTACTTTTATCAATAACCTTTGCCAAAGTTGGTTCAATAAATTTATAATCTCTGATCTTGGACGTTTAGCAATAAATACCTATTCATAATAATATAATATTTACAGGTGGTTTCGCAGTAGTATATTGCCAGACGGCAAATATATTATTTTTATGGGTAAGTAAAAAGCATTAAATATATTTTTTGCTAATCTTATATCATTCATTTCAATGACATATCACATCTTTTCCAGAACAATTATTTCTATATCTAGCTTATGCTGATTTTATGTTCCTCGTTTACCAAATGGCATTTCTCTCGATACCCCACTACCTGTATATCTGCATTGGTTCAGACCTGATTTTCTGGTATAAACTATTTCTGGATATTCACACTGGCTACATGAACAGATACGGCGATTATGTTTTAAATCCGAAAAAAGTGCGCGAAATGTACGTAAAAATTATTTACTTATCTACTATTCGTACTCCGGGTGATTTTCGCACATTGACCTAAATGTTAATTTCAAAACATACTACGACTTAAAATTATATTAGAAAAAAAATTGAGGCTTCATTAGTCTAATGTTGCTCTCAGCAACCAATCTAGCGATTCATTTTCAATTTATTAAAATTTGGTGTATTTCGTACCCTATTTAAGTATATAACTTGGATTCTGCTTTAGCCTCGAAAAAAATCCTTGCAAAAAAGTAGCTAGATACCTCATGCATATATCAACTCTTGCAGGTACTTTTCCAAGGTTTACCTACGTAGGCGTGACTTCTTAGCAAACATACCGATATGTTACCTAGCATTTGGCTTGCCCTTGCGTCAGCCTATGCAATTCACATTTTTCTGCTACCTACGCGCCCCGCAGCTTCTCAGAGTCTCGTACTTATTCACATACAGAGTACATAGGAAAATAATTGCTTCAGCGAACCTACTCTTCAAATTGACGTGAGTGAACAACTGGGTATCTTTAGATAATATAATAATAATAATATATCAGACCACATCACATACATTGATCTCCCGAGGTAAGTAGCTTAAGCACTTGTGTTACGGATATAAGAATCAACAGTGGTTTTACAAATATATACTTAAATACTGGATATTAACACCCAGGCACAGAACAAACACAAATATTTATCACACGAATGTTTTTTTCTGGATGGGGATCGAACCCACAACTCTTGGTGCATGGGGCGTGACCCTCACTACCGAATGAGCCATCGAGCTTGTCGATTAGATAGCATGCAACTTGTTTAGAAGATTTCCCACTATTCCTGCCTATCAATAATATTAAAACTTTCGATCTTTTCTGTCCTATTGAGACGAAAGCTCGCAAACATGATCAAATATAATCAAACAGATAATCAAATTATTTATTACATGTTAATCTAAGTTATTTTTCACTCGTATAGCATTTTAAAACAACGTAAAAATAAAGCACCGTAAAGCATTTAATAAAATAATCCCATGTTAATGGAAATTACCTACAAACTGCCCGTATCTAAATGTATCCGATCAGTTCAGCGGTTTGTGCGTGATTGAGTCACGAACATATGAAAACGTTCAGATTAACCTACAATATTAGTAGATACGACTAACCCTAATAATTGACCACTAAAATTAGGATTTTTTTCGCGATGACGATTTGCGTACGAGACTGTCAGCGTCTAACCCCCGAACTGTTTTATAAATTATCCGAGTTCGCGTTTTTCAGTTTTGGAATATAAAAACCAATTTCCTTTGCTAGGACATATTAATACGCGCCCGGATGACATACACGGCCGTTCTTTGATTAAATCCATTTAAAATATTTTAGGTCAATAGGAATATGGGCCTCTATACTAGCACACGTGAACGCTTGCCTATTTTTCAAACTGTCCTGCCTCACTCCAGTACATTGTACTTCAGCAAATTGGATGTCTAAAAGTGAGCTAAACTTAAGAGGAAAATATATTAAGGTAATTACATTACTCTTATTAAATAACATCCAGCTTTCGTAAAAATATTTTTTTACACCCTTTTAACTATCTCAACGCAACTTTATTATTTGGCTAAATGTGATTTAAAGAGCTTTATTGCTCTTAAAAAACCTGCTTAACTCTACGGGAAATCTGTTACCAGAAAAATATTTTTTTTACAAACCTGCTGTAAAAAAATATTTCCCGTAGAGTTAAGCAGGTTTTTAAGAGCAATAAATTGACAAATATCATGTAATCAAATCAATAATTAATTTTAATTATTAACCACTAGCTTCTGCCCGCAGCTTTGCTCGCGTGGTACATCGATGAGATACTTATAGCTTATGTGTTAATCAAATGTATATATACCATGTTAAAACTTTCATAAAAATCCAGTTTTTATTGCGTGAAAGAGTAACAAACATCCACACATGGATGTGTGGATGTCCATCCGTACAAACTTTCGCGGTTATAACATTAGTAAGTAAGATTGACCAAAGTCAGGTAAAGAGCACTGTATGGAAAGACTTGAATGTAGAAGAAGCGAAAGGTGTGTGTCATGATCGTAGCAAACGGAAGCATGTGATCTCTGCCTACCGTGGTAAAAAAGGATTACATTATGTATGTTTTAACCATAGGGTAACTTAAATATCTGAGGTATTTAACCATTCATCTCCTTCTTTCCTTACTTTTGAATAAAAATATATTTTTTGAATAAAAACAATAATCAGTTATTATTATCATCAAACATTAATAATCACACTTTAATGCAATAATTACATCTTACTGTACTTACTAAAACTTTTATGGATAACGATTGCTACATTTCTTAGTGAGGTGTATCTAAATGTCGAATCTTTTTCAGAGATTATCTCAGTACTGATTTAATAGCATGTAATTTATTCATACTTTATATGCATAATGTAATACGCTGCATGTCCCTTACAGGCTGACTATTTCTCAATTTATATAGCAGCTTTATGGTACATGATAAACCTTTTAACAATAACTGGCACGGGAGACGTGTCTTCGCAAAATGATTTTGAGGCCATAGAAACTATCATCGTTATTATCATAATAAAATTCTGCACAGGTACGTTGGCATTGTACTATCTACTACGCATTATACACACAACTACTGGATAACTAAGATTTACTCGTCTACTCTACGTGAAATAATAATATAGATACTTACCTATTATTCTGAACTAGCTGTGCCAGCGGTGTCACCCGCGTTTATGGTTAATATTATAAAGACTATTTCCGTCATACATGATTTCTATATAACTTTAACCATTAAGGCTGCACACGCGACGGAAGCTTAAAAAATGGAGTAACTTCTCCCGTTTTCCCAACATTTCCTTCACTACTCTGCTCCTATTGATCGTAGCGTGATGAAAAGTATACTATAACCTGCCCAGGAGTATGAAGAATAATTGTACCAAGTTTTGTTAAAATCCGTCGAGTAGTTTTTGTTTATATAAGGAACATACAGACAGACAGACAGACAGACAGACAAAAATTTTACTGATTGCATTTTTGGCATCAGTATCGATCACTAATCACCCCCTGATAGTTATTTTGAAAATATATTTCATGTACAGAATTGACCTCTACAGATTTATTATAAGTATAGATAATAAATATTCGTTACTTAAAGCCGATAAGCTGATTTTGCAAAACATTTCAATGAAAATAAAGTAACTGACATTAACGGCTTTATACCTTGATCTGTATTAGACATACAATCTGTATTACACCAATGTACGTCTTAATATGTTGTGAAGAAAGCTTATAAAACATTTTAATACACAACATAGAAGGGACGATTCCATAAATTTCCAGGTCTTCTCATATCGGAAATGTCTGCAATGATCACGGCGCATTCATCCTCCCGTATCTCTTACGACTACGGAATAAACGAACTGCGAGACGGCCTTCGGGATATGGACTTGAGCGATCACCAAATGAACAAGATGTGGGATTACGTTCGGGAACTATGGAACAGACAGCAGGGGAGACAGGTGACTTCAATATGTAGTAGAACTATACTATGCGCGGAGTTTTGTATGTAGCTATGGTATAACTTTACCTACTGTTTGAGGCCCGTGACAATTTTAGCGGTTGGGGTCTTCGCTCAGTTACACAGGGATCCTTTGCTCACGGGCATCCGGAGGCCCCCTCCGAGCAGGGGCCCGTGGCATTTCGCTAGTCTTACTAACTTATAATTACGTCACTGATTTTCCGTGTAAGTAAATCTTCGAAATTTAAGCTAAAATATAATAAATACATGGGTATTTATTCATTCATTATTTCATTCACGGGATGAAATTTATTCCGTCATAAGCTAGATCAATATCTAAAGGTAGATATTTCGACGGTCCCATAGAATAAAGTCGTATATGCAAAATGTTAGCTTTTCAGTAGAGCGATTTGAAAGTCAAAGTTTGTGTATATGTGCGATTTAGTGCTATTTTCACACCTTAGGTTCAAAATTTTTACTAAACCCTTTAGATAATGTTTTTTTTCTTGTATAATTAGTGATTTTCGCAATTGTTTTTACTTATTTAAAGAAAAAGTGTGTTTTATTTAACTTTACGATGTTGTTCTATGTAATAGAGGGGGGCCTATAAACACAAACGACAATGTTCTAGGGATATTTGGATCAAAGATAAGGTTATATGTAAATTAACGACTTTAATTAATCTTGATTATCGTTATTTTTAATAATTTTGTTTAAAATCTTCCGACTTCGTGACGTCATTGTATATATAAAAAATATCTCATCTACTTTAAATAAAACAAAACACTCTTTCATAAAATACGCGAATAACACGTCCGTTCCGCGCCGAACATCGTCTCATTTAATGAACCGACGCAGCGCTCGCGTCTCCGCTTGGCGCGACATGTTCGCACATGCTCTTCATACTTTGTTCGTCGGAGCCTTGTGTAGATATGATTATGTTCAATTCTTTATCTTGGAAAGTATAATGATTAAAAAAATAATAATAACATGGTCATGTAGCTTATATTGAGTGCAGTTCAAATGTGAAATAAAAGTGATTTTGACGTATTTTACCATACAATTATGTTCTACGGGACCGTCGATTTGAAGATACGAAATGTCGGTGGAATAAGTTATTTCTATAAAGCGTTTAAGCATACTCGCAGAAGTATTATACCAACAAACTTAACTTGCAACACACATATTTATAATCATGTATCTGTTTACAAGTGGGTGTACAAAAGTATCGTTTAGAATTCAGATATTATCTATGAATTGCCATATATGAAACATGTTGTTCTCACAGATGCCTCAGTTGGCATACGACCTGCCATTCCGCCTCCGTTGTCAGCTAATGCAGACAGTGTATGGATCTCATATAAGAGAGTCCATGATATTCAGCAAAGCGGATGATGACTTCAAGAGAATGCTCGCAATGTGGATGAAGCATTGCGTTTTCTTCCCTGGGAACTATATAGTGCAATGCGGCGATTCAGATCAATGCATTTATTTCATACACAGGGGGGAGGTAAGGAGTATTGAACATTTGTATGTGATAATCATCTCAAAAAATCACTTGAAAAAAATCATTGCCATTTAATGATGTAATTTAGTAGGTATCGAAATATACGAATCCCCTTAAGGCGCCTACGAAACTAGTTATGTATAACGTTACGTAAATACCTAGAGGTTAAATTTGAAAAAGTTTATGTACCTACCTACCATATCAACAAAACGAGTTTATTACTAACAGTTTTGATCGTATGATATGGGTATATGTATTTGATCAGGCCAATTGGACTTATTACTAAAATAATAAAGATATTTATGTGTAAATATAAGGTATTTCTATTTTATTTATTATATTTATTAAAAATACCTATATTTGTAATTTATATCAGAGGGTAAATAACTATTTTGAACAAAATTTATCCGTCATTTGGACACGTTTTGTAAATTCACTTAATAAATTAATATTAATATGCTTTAAATCAATTTATATGTAAACAATAAAGTTGATTTTCTAACCAGTTTGTAATCTGCTTTAGGTGGAAGTGTTAACTGTCCATCCAAACCTGACCGAATCGATTTACGATATTCTGGGTCCTGAAGACAGTTTTGGAGTAGCCCAGGTAATTAATACTTCAATGACGTCATCTCAAGTAATTACGGATTTGGATATGCGCCACACAATTTTAGGGATGGATTATTCCAACTGTCTGTACAGCATAAAAAAGATACCTAGTACATTTCTGGTCGATTGAAAATCTAGTCCTAAGTCTAAAACTTTATCACTTACAGGGTCTATTCGTAGGAGTCGCTCACCATTTCTCATTTAGAGCACGAACTGTCGTCGACATTGTCTATTTGAAGTTAGAACAATGGAAATATTTACTCGACTTTTATCCCAGATCCGCTAAAGTTGTACAAAGGAAAGTTGAGAATGTTTATTTAGCTATATGAGTACTCATTGTTTATTATACATTACTTTAATTAGGTTTCCTTTATTATGATGAATTAATATAAAAACTTCTATTTGCGTTTAGTAAGTGAATAATAATTTATAGAACTTGCAATAAAAATGTAATGATTAATTAAAATTATGTTTTATTTGAAAACTGGAATAGAATATATTCTCAATAAATCAACTTTACAACTTCTATTTCCACTGGCTTAACAATACAGCTCAATAATAACTTACAATACTAACTACTTGTAGTTAAGGAAGCTTATAAACTCCTTACACTCTGCCTTCCCCTTCGGGGATTGCAGGCGTAAAACTAACTACAAAAGTACAAATTAACAGGTACCACATAATCACTCAATCTGTCTCTTCCTCTTCCTCACAATTCGCTGAGAAATCTCTGGAATGATGTCTTGTGTTGTCTGAATGTCTTCAGTAGAATGCTGTGTATTATCTACAAATGTGTTGTTTTCCGCAGGCAGAGAGGCATCTGTTTGCTGGGTTTGTTGTAGCCTGGAACTGATGTAAGCTTTGCTATAGTTTTATTTATAACTAGGTTCCTTACTAGGTTAATTTGGGGGTAAAATATAGCCTATGTTAATCCCTGATAAAGTACTTTCTATTGGTGTCAGAATTTTAAAAATCGCTCCAGTAGTTTCGGAGCGTATTCAATTCAAAAGCGCAGGACCAACAGCTAAAATGTCATATATACAGTAGTGAGGGTACAGGTGAAGCACATCAGTTTTTTATTCACTTCTCATGCAAACACGATTACATATACTAGATACTAGAGACGAAAATTCCTAATTTAGTAGTAGTAGGTAGTTCTTATCTCTCTTTGTAGAGAATTTATGGTTTTTCATTTTAAATTCTTCATGAATCAGCTAGTAGACAATGATTACCTCTCTGCACATTGCAGTTGATCCAGCTGTAATGAACTGAAATCAGTTTTACAGCATGGCCATTTCTCAACCTTTTCCAAGTACTTGTTGAGGCATCTTGTATGAATTGCTTGTGCACATGCCGGACAATTATAACCCTGAAACATAATGTTCAATATAGATTTTAGAAAATATATCAAAGTAAAGATAACTAAATTATAAGTACCACATTTTAAACAAAATATTCTAATACTTTAATAATATAATACTTAAAAGGATGTCCATAAGTTGTCCCATGTTGGTCTGGGACTATAAAAGAATTTGCCAACTGTGTTTCTTGCCTAGCATGTCGTAAAAGGCGACTAATGGTATATGGGGTTTTGGGTATGTGATTGTGTAGGCCACGAGCTAGCCACTTGTCACTACTTTTTCACAATTTTTCTTCTAACCCAGCCCATTGTCCCGTGTTGGTCTGGGACCTAAAAAGAATGTGCCAACTGTGTTTCTTGCCTAGCATGTCGTAAAAGGCGACTAATGGTATATCGGGTTTTGGGTTTGTGATCGTGTAGGTGACAAGCTAGCCACTTGTCACTACTTTAACACAATTTTCCATCTGACCCAGCCCAGTTTTATTTGGCTGAATGTGGTTAAAGGGGACTGTTGCCCCTTCGACTCTGCCTACCCCTTCGGGGATCATGGGCGTGATGTTAAGGAAGGATAAGTTGTAAGTTGAGGATATGTTCACCACACTTAACCTCATAGCAATGTTGGAAATGTGTATATGTAATCATTTGGAGATCTCAATGATACACTTACTCTAAATACAATTTGTTTACACAAGCAGCACTCTTCAATGGTGTCCGGCATGTTCTGACGAAGGTAACCTTCAAACTCGTGGATAGCTCGGACACCAAGAGCGTAGTTATCTTGGTCTTTGTCAAGATACTTCATTCGGCACCAGGTGTTCAGTAGTTTCTGAAATTTAAAAAACAATAAAGGTATTTTAATACAGAAACAGATTTTTGACAAACAAGGGCAGCAGCTGAAAAGAAAATATTAAAGTATGATACATGGCCCTGACTCAGTGTTGGATTCCATATCCTTAACAAAATGGGGCCCAAGAAGAGAGCTTTATACATAATAGTATTAATAGTACAAGTTCTAATCGGTTATACCCGGCTAGGGAAGTGGCATAAAGTTTTAGTAAGTTAGTTAGGTAGTTACTACAAGTTTATATGCTGGGTTTGCAACAATTGAAAAGAGTTAAGCCCGCCTCTGGAAGTGATAATTTGGTCCCTAGATAGAAGTAAGTACCAATTTTATGTCCCAAATTTTCTAGTGCTCCAATAAAGAATTTAAGAGCTGTTTATTATTTGCAAAAAATATCATAAATTCACCTGTGCATCAGTCTTCGTAAATGAGGCTTTCATACCTCCAACCAAGTTAATTGCATGAATACCAGTTATCTGTCTTGCCTCGGTAGTCATGATCTGTTCAATAAGGACCCTGAAGAACTCTAATTCGGTAGCATTGAAGATATTTTGCGCCTTCGTAGCGTCGTCGTAGCCAAGAGACAAAAACACTACCAGTTCTTCATTGGTTAGTTCATCATTGGTTATTTTGATGGCTTGCTGGTATGGTCTGATCTCGTCATTTATTTCTTTAACTAGATCTTGGACCGGTGGTGGTTCTTCTTCCTCTGAAAACCAATGGCACAAGGCGTCATTTAGGTACTAAAAAGCACGGCACGGCAAGGCACGAAGTAAGGACCGGTAGTTGTTGTCATTTGTGGTGCTAATGAACATTGAAGCATGAATATAAATAGCTTCAAGCCATCACTGGAACATGAATACTAATAAGTTATATAATGAATAAGTTGTGAATAAACATACCGTTAAAAGAAGTGAGAATACGCTTTGCATCATTTATTGACATCACACCACGACTAGCGATTGAGCGCAGAAGAAATCTGTGAACTTTTCCGTATGTCATTGTTAGCTATATCTTGATCAATTGACAAATTCAAAATCTATCAAATAAACAATAAAATAAGAGTCAGTCATGAAGAAAACTGAGCTGAAACCAGATTAATTGCTCAGTGGCTGAAACGTCAAATACAAAAAATGGCGCAATTTTTGTTATGACATTTCAGTCACAAACACACACCGACGTTCCTAGGACGTCGACAAGTCGATTTGAGTCGAGAAACAAATAATCTAGAAATGGAGAATCGATTTTTAACTGCCTTTTGTTTAGTTTGATAAGCGCTTTGATCTAATAATCAGGCTTGCTTAAGATTGGAGAAATATTTTAAGATATAAAATTTATATCTTAGAGCTACCTGGTGGTGATGCAGTGGTAGTTACACGAACTGTAGGTACAAATTGTAGTTTCGCAGTGTATGTAGGTAGTATTTTTATTAATCCATACCTCTCCTCCTCACGTCGTGTTCCTCATTACTAATATAATAATATTAGAAAATGGATACATAATAATTAGGACAATACTTAGTCACTTTTTTTTTTTTTACAATTGTAGATCCCGATTGATGCACGATAGCCTCTAAAGCAGTTTGATTTCCACGCGGGTAGAAACGCGGGCAAAAGCTAGTGAATAATAATTTTAGCAAAGACTAGCTTCAATATGTAGGTACCTACATAGGGGACGTGCACGACGACGGTGCTGCCAACTGGTGCCGTCAATGGGAACTTTGTACGTCATGAATACTTGAGATTGATTTTTTTATCAAGTAGGTAAACAGAATTAGTTTTAACAGTGAAATTTATTATTCTAGTTAGTTATAATGTATTGTTATATTTCTGGATGCACCAATCTCCCTAGCTTTATATCCCATGCTTAGACCATGATTCAGGATTTAACGAGTTTGGTTATTACATCGAAGCGAGTGCCTATCTGAAACACACCGTAACCTTTATATAGGGGAACCAGACAAATAAGGATTATGGTAACACATGCATATAGTTGTATGTGCAGGTTTCATCACGTTTTGTACCTCAACGTCGAGCTAGTGGTTTAAATACGTTCATAGATTTGAAAATTCCAGAGGTACGTGTCCGCGTCTGAACCCGCACCCCTTGTGATTGGACGCATGTCCTTGCTAATGAGCTACCACCCCACTTATTTTTATTATTTCGGATGCACCAATGCTTAAAAAATCGTCTGGAGCAAAATTTTTATTATTTTCCAAGGAATAGCATTCTCATGCCACGGTTATGTGAAAAAGGCCAAAAATAGATAACTACAGTAATAAAATATATTCTGCCATTATATTCCCGTCGTAAACATTAGATATTTTAGTTTGTGCGACAATTTTCCAGTTCTAAAAGCCTTATTTACTTCGTTTATTTACTCTTTAACTTTCAATACATGGTCCGCCTCTAAGAACTTTTGACATTTACACATATTTTGGCTACGCTGTCGAGCGTTATTTATAATTTTTATCATATAAAAAATAATGCAATTGAAGATATAATTTTGTTTACATTATTCACAGTACGATGACAGTTCTGATAAGCTTCCTTTACTGTCCGCATAGTGTCTCTTTTGTTGATTTAGTGCTGCCCCCTCACGGACTAGTAAAAAAAGAAGGACTCCACGCTATCATACTATAGCGTGAAGCCACGTTTATGCATGTGTGAGTGAGATACCAGATATCGGATATCTGTCATGTGGAGCACTTATTATGTCAATGTGTGACGTAAGTGGAGCACCTGAGGAGCTTCAGTGCCTAGTTAGTGGCGCGGAGTCCTTCTTTTTTTACTAGTCCGTGTGCCCCTATAGTTGGTGCACGTTCCTTATAGATCATAACTGACGTTAAGAAATTTTATCGGATAGGTAGTTAACAAAGTAAAGGAAGTGTTGATTAACATTACTAATTCCATTAGCCACAGCAGTTATTTTGAATGTACTAATCGACAATTTAAGATGTTTTTTCCTGATAAGACTATGAAACTTAAAACTGCGACCCTTTGCCATGTATGTTATGTTATTATATTGCAGTTTTTTTGTACTTTATGAATCATACATACCATTTTTCACGTATAAAATATAGTTTATTTCCGTATGTAATTCAAATCAATTTGCAATAAAGATATGAGTCAATTCAAAATAGGTTTGATAGGATTTATCAAATCGAAATCTCACTACATACATTCTTCATTCGTAGCGACATCTATACAAATATTAATGTAGTAGTACCTATCCTTGTACGCGCACTATGGTAAAATGCTGCACTGTACGTAAGATGTGTTTTATAAAAAATCGCTAGATGGCGCTAAAATGTAGTTCTACATTTACCAGGTTTATATGGTTTTGTAATCCTGCAAATAGGATGCTACTTTTCACATTAATAAATATGGCGGTTAATAATTATACTAAATTAAATCAGAGCGGCTATCTATCATCCTCATAGCGTTATGTCCCATGCTTAGTCGGGGTCTGCCTAGACCATAATCCAGGATTTAGCGAGCCTGATAATTACATTTAAGCGACCGACGATTTGACATTCATAACTCTTATATAGGAGAAATAGTAAATTTCTGCACCATAGTTAGGTACACATCCATGGCTGTTGGAATGTGCAGGTTTTATCACGATGTTTTCCCTCACTGCCGAGATAGTGGTAGGTATAAATAAATACGTACATATATTTGAAAAATCCAGATATCTACCAACGTGCCCGGGTTTAAATCCGCACCCCGGTTAAGAGGCGCCTGTCCTAACCATTCAGCTACCACCGCTCTCCATAATTACCCACATATATGGTTTTAATAATAGGTAACACCTTTTATTTGCAATTATATTTGACGATTGCTATATACTTATCTATTTAAATTGATGGATTAAATAAGGCTCGATAATTGCGGTAAGGAGCCCGGAATGACCCAAGATGGCCCTGATTTTTTGGATTACTTGTATTATTCAAGTCTTTCAAACCAGCCCTTTTGTTTACACTACAGCTGTCACCGATTAAATAAGCCGGTGTTGCCAGCTAACCGCAGCTTTCAATGTCAGCCGATCGACTGCAGGGTTCAATTATAGGCCCTATTAATTGTGACCGAGTTTCCCGTCGAGTTCATTTCCTTTTGTATTTCCCTCTCTATAGAAGCCGAAAAATATTAATGGGTCTGTGGGGTCTATCTTAGTTTTTTCAAAGTGGAATGGTTTTGTTATTTTCAGACAATTGCTGTAACTTGCAGTATGTAAGGCAAAGTTTGATTAATAGACATCTAATTTATAAATGTAATGTAAATTAAATGGCATTCATTTTATCTTTTAGAGGCATTGGTACTTTTGTCACATAAAAGTGTTAAGATAACAAATCCAAAGTATCATTCCATTAAATTATCGTAACGCATTTCGGGATCGAATTTTCCCGTTACAAAATATACTAACATTGTTAAAGATAGCCAAAGTCCTGTACCGCAGGCACACCGCAGCCACAATATACGAATAATGAAGCAGTAAAGTAGTGATGGTAGTATTTATATATTATAAAAATATATGGCTAAATGTTTCAATTGTAAAAAGACTCAAAAGCTTTTTATGCATAAAAGCACTTATTATTTTCCTGAAAAATATTATGCAGATTTGTAACATGGATCTACCGAAATAAATGTTACTATATCTACCTATATATAAATTCTTAATGTTGCAGATGCCCAGTTCTGTTTATTCATAATGACAAACTGATTATTAATAATGACAAATAAGAAGTCTAAATACATGAATTGCGCTTGAAAGTAGGCTCCGACTCTGAAACAAAAATTCGACACTGTCATCCTATTAATTGTGTCGAGTCCTATTAAAGTCGTAATTGCTTCCCCGTTCCCTAATTACTGCGTCCTGCTCTTCTCTTATCAATTATGGGAGTCTGTCCCCTGGGCGGCCGCAGCCACCTATTTTCAAAGGCAAACTTTGCCCAATACAATTAGCTGGTATCAACAAGCTGAAAATCGTTTCCAAAATAATGAAATTGAAACTTCGTCAATTTGATGAGCCATAGGTACATTAAAATTTCGTAAGCCTATGTACGGAGTCGTTGTAGGGATATTAATAAAATCAGTTGAAGGAGAGCGTGAGTACACTTGACAAAAGTAGGCAAGTAATAATATTATCATAACTAATATTGAGAATATAAGTCTGTTTGTTAATTTGTTACGCTTACAGGCTTAAACCAGAAAACCGATTTTAAAAATTATTTTATTAATGGAAAGTTCAAATACATTATCAGCGTGTAATATAGGCTATTATATTTTATCCCCGTAGACCCATGGGAACGTCGAAAATATCTGCGAACCTGGCTTAATGACGTCATGCGTCGGCGCTTACGTTAGCAACGGTACTGGATAGGCGAAAACAGGGCGAGGTGCGGGGAAGCGCTAGAGGAACCGCATTCCAGCGAGGTTCGCATATATTTCCGACGGCTTGTACGCGGGGCGCTGCAGGTAACTAACAAGTAACAACTAACTTTTTAAATAGATTTACTGGGGAGTGTGCTCTGTTTCTTTCAAGGTGGTATAGAAATTTCTGAGCAGTGACGTATACCTAATTTTGGAAAAAATACCAGATTTTCCAGTTTTAGTTTTGAGACGGGTTGACAAAAGGGTCTATCTATTAATGATCTATATTCTAACTAACTAACTAAACTTCACGCCACTTCCCTAGCGGGGTAGGCAGGTAGGTGATCTATATTCGTGTAATGTATATATATTAATACGACAAGTTTACAAATTAAACAAATATTCCAAATTAATTTGTTTTTTATTTGGATTGAAAATTCAGAAAAATGTCTACGCCTAAGAATACAATGAGCCGCAAACGTTAAATGAGTTTACCTTGTGTGTTGCTCCGTTCAAATAACAATCTAGGTAGGCAAACGAACAATAATTCACTTACACAGTAAGTGGTACTTGAATATAAATCCGATAAGATAAACTAAACATGTGCATAAATTCATTAGTTTTCAGTGGCCGTACATGCTTTTATAGAAGGCATAACTCCTCCCGTAAATTATCTAAGCTACGAGCGCTTTCAAAACTTTTAATGGAGTCAATTTGGCCCCGCATTCAAAACACTCGACGTACAGTATGAGAGTCGGGCAGGTAAGTGCGATTTATACAAACATTAGTGCCGAGCCTTTTATACAACAGCCAAGGCGAATGTCTTGTCTGTACCAGCGCCGAGCGCTTCGAAACGCACCTTTTAACAGAGGAATCTTTTCAGATGATGATACGCTACACGAATAATTCCAACGGAGACACAACATACACACGTATTGATAAGATGCATTTTTTGAAAGCACCTGCTTGAGACTCATCATTGGTGCATGTCGTTTTTATTTTAAATTTTGTTTAATAAATGAGGGTTTTCAAAAATACAAAAATCACCAGATGGCGCGAGGGAGTCTTGTGGTCTTACCACTGTCGCTATTGGCACCTTGTTGACAGCATGTCAGTTTGGTCTGACAACTAACCAATGAGGAGGGTGACAAGACTGCAAGTCACAGTTACGCGATGTTTTGGATGTTTTAATTTAAAAACCCTCATTCAATAAAGACTTAATGCTTAATTTAGTTCCTAGGTAGGTAGGTAAGTAGTTAGTTGCGTTCCCTAAGACGTGACTTCGCACTTTCATATCAAAATCAATAAAAACATTTTCGACAGTTCGTGAAAAGCATATCAAGCGATTTGTTAGGGTCTTTCCATATTATTATTAGCGGCCTAACGAAAGCATTCTGCTTGAGATTAGAGCGCGTTCAAACAAACAATTTTTTAACTAAGCTGCATTCGAACGGTATCGGTATCCTTCATTAATACATTAGTATTGGACTGACTGACGCAACACACTTGCTATCAAAAATGGTTGCTGTTGATGATTGTATGCAGTGTTGAGTTTGATCATTAGATACAAAAATTTAAACAGCAATCATCAGTGCTAATTAATTTCAAACGGCTATGGCGCTAGTTGTCTCTCAAAAGGACAGCTTCAAATATTTTATGCTTCTCCGAATGGCCTGATAGTGCAGTCAAAGAAGTTTATTTCCGAAGAGTCGTGCAGTAAACTTCCATTTTATAGTTTCATTATTTCCCAGTAAGTACTTAAGCGCGTGTATTATTTCTATCAAACGCAGTCTTTGCTGTATCGGCCGATTTACGATATTTTTTCGCTCCATTTTCAATGGAGGATGTGAGCTCCGAGTGTGCTATTGCCACACACCTTTCTCGAATTCATTCAAGTGTTGCGCATACATGAATAGAGCGGAAAGAGCGACTGCATGTTTTAATCGAACTGCAAAAAAGGGAAAATCGACATGGCCCATGGCAGACACGGCAGGAGTTTGAAAGTGTGCCAAATAGTAGTTAAAGTTTACCGCTTCCAGCACTGGGTGATTACACAGCGCTGAAAAAAACTTTCTTGCTTGCAACGAAAATATGAAGTCACTTGGTTGTTAAGTTTCCTAGTTTATGGAAGTTTGCACGGAGCTATGTAGCTTAAAGTATGGTAATAGCTAGTATAGAAGGCTTTACATTAATCAGTGATATTAGAAGACGAACATACATATTTACATTTTTCCAATTATCGTATAGTTAACTACTTGATTGACGTAGTGTCAATTTCTTTGCGTCGGCTTCTGATTCGGTTTATGTAACGAATAAGCTAGTTAAAATATATCTCGCCAGAAGATTTGCATTATGTGTGTCCTTAAAAAAAAATAATGATACCAAAACAGGCTTATATTTGATCCCCGTTCTTAGTCATTGCCTGAGATCCACTTTGTCTCTAGTCTGGCTATAACGTCAAAGCGACTACACACCGACCTTGAAGGGGGTTCAAATTAAACAAGTCAACCAGCACCTATTGTCGCAGGGGAAGCGGGGCTATTCACAATCGGCGCCGAAGCTGTTAGAACTTTTAATGGAGCAATTCGAGGTGTATTGACTACAGCCGCATCGAGACCTACGAGTACGAGGCTGCAACGAACGCTTAATCGATTCAAATTTCAAACCGATCTAGGATATCTCGCACCTCTAGCTTTTACTCCTACTACCTACATAACCTTATACTTAAATATACAAGAGGTTTATGTGAAATGCAATCAGTTAACTTAAGGTGTTTCATTCCTTAAAAATACAATCACTGAAATAATCTTTAAATGTTAATCTAATGTCTTATTCCTAGTTCGTTTTGATAGTTCAATAAACATTATTACATTCAACCGACTGCTGATTGATTATTTCTTACCTAGGTTCAAAGATATTTATTTATTTCTTTAAAAGAATTACAAAGATTCACTTACCGAGAAACACGTATTTTGTAACATAATAACAACATAATGAGCGTACTAACATAGGTTCAAATTAAGAACTAATAGATACAAAACATAAACAAAAAAATGTTACCCATACCTTTATGCTCAAATCCTAGGCGAGGTCTACTTTGTATGAAGTTTATAATTTTAAAGAGACTAACAAGAAACCTCAGTCTAAGGTAAGACTGAAAAACCGAAATAGTAGATCATAGTTACAAAATTGAAAATACCGAAATTTGTGATTAGTTTAAAAAAATAATTAAATCAGATATTAGTATAACAGATGAGTATCTATTTTATTATATATAACTAAATATACCATTACGCTTGTCTGTGTTTTCGTTGAAAATACTAAATTAGTATGAGTTAAAAATGTTTGTGGCTTCGACATATAAACAATTTACTATCGTATAAAATAATGTATGCATAAACGATATAGAAAACTAAAGTGTTTTCGTTTCAAACAACTTTTGCGTCGCTAAAGACTATTAAGTAACCTACTTAACTCTTAATACGACTTTGTGTGGAAAATTCCTCTATTTCGCATTAAGCTTATACATTATATAATACGTGTCATTATTATTAAGTAAGAGATGAAGCCAGTCACGGCGTACAGAGGATTTTCACTAACAATTACAAACTTCCTGGAAATTCAACACAATTCCCCGAATGAGGCAAATGTTACCTACATACGTCAAGATTTAATATTGTACTTGTAGAGGCAGTTTTGCATAGAGCAAACTAAATGTGGTCCATTATAAGTTTTACCGAATTCAGTCTGTGAAATTGGTCTTAACTCACAAGCGGCTCTGTCGACTGGGAATATGGATAGTATCCATAATATTCTTAGGCGAAAAACTTTGGAAGATAATTTTTTTTATGTGGATACTAGAATAATTGAGATCTCAGGTATGTCAATTATAAAAATAATATCATATGTTTTATATGAAAATAGTTTTAAACTCTAGGCATATTATAGATATGTAATTACATTCACAATCCCCAAAGGCTCAAGCAGAGTCGAATTAGCAGCAACCTATAGTAGCTTACCACCTTCAGCCAAAAATATAATTGAGTAAGGTTAGATGAATATAGGTATGCGAAAAAGGAATGACAAGTGGCTAGCTGGTCTCTTGCACAATCTTTAACCCAATAAAAGTATAAAAGTTAACCAAAAAAGGGGTAATAAATATCCTACGCCTTTTCTTACAGTTCAAAATAATTAGTGTTCATTTAGCATCCTCCTTTTTCACCACCTTCTAAAAGCTTATCTTATTGTATCTTTGTCTATACATTCAAGAATTAAACATTTCGTTCCAACAACCGCCACAAGAGTGACTAAAAACTAAAACAGTCATTTGCAACAGAGAATAATAATATCCGCTGTTACACACTCGCGAGTTTCCATACGGTTTAATTTCTCATCTCGTCTATGAGCGCAGCCGAGCCCACACAGCTTTGTGGTTGACTACAGAATAATTTCGCGAGTGCTTTACTGCGCTCGCAGCGATACGTCCCAAATTGTTTATCGTTTTGCCTTTATGCGATTTCGTTTTGAAACCCGAGTTCATTAAGTGGGGAATAACGACATTCGCTAAGGTCCGTCTATCCCGAAAAACAAGTCGGCAGTGATGCACTTTTACACAAAATAACTTGCGAGCATTTTTGTTTACGCTAATATTTGGGATTATTATGTCCTCGTATCAAGCTTTCAATTTAGCAGTTTAATTATTAAACTTTCTCCATGTCAATACATACAAATAATGTGTAATACTATTAGCTTGAGCTAGCATTTATAGGTAAATTTTATGTCTCTCATAATTTAATTAAGTTCTATTCTGGCTATGTGATTGAGAATAAACTGTACATTTATGTGCAGGTAACTTGTTAATAGGTCATCGGTTCCCAATGGGAGCGGTACCGCCCCCTAGTGGGCGCTGGAGAGTTTCAAGGGGGCGTGAGTGGGCCCGAAAGGCAAAGGCGGCGTACTACCTAATTAGAAACTTAACATCCAGGCACGACCACGAGTTGCGCGGTTACAGAGAGATAACAAATTTAATATCATCATATTTATATATTTGTGAAAGATTATGAAAAAAGATTGAGAATAGAGAAAGAAGAAAGAGAATTGCATTTATAAAATAATCAAAAATAAATTTCAGTGATATAAATCACTATGATGACATAATCTCAGTCCATTCTCTTTCTGATTCCAGATAAGAGGGAAATCCATTGTTAAGTCGGTTAAATTCCCCTCGGTCCCAGGGGGACAGTTGGAAATCAAAATCAAAGACGAGTATTGAGATTTTTTAATGGGCTGTCTCCGCTCTGTCTGTTAAGTTTTATTAATTTTATTTTACTCGGCATCATTCATTACTATTGCCCTAATTTGGTATAAAATAATAATTAAAAATATAATTATTTATGTGGAGTTCTTGCAGATGAATGTAAAAAAAATTATAGTTGTGATTGCTGGAGATAATAAAGTCATAGTTATTGGAGCACTTATATGAAATAATATGTTTTACATGACTTTTATACTACTACTATATATGTATTTAATATTAGTACAAATTAGATGATAAAATCAACTAAACAACAAAATATGGAAATTAAAAACAATGATGTGCATTTCCAATACTTTCATCAGCCACTTTTAACAAATCATAAGATGCATTCTGTTTTTGGTTTAATCCAATTTGCCTCATGTTTGATCTTCATTGAGTAGTCGGGGTCCAATTGAACACATCACCGATTCCGTTTCAATCGAGATTCACTGAATCCCTAAACGTGAAAAGTGACGTATGTGAGTATTTTTGGGAATGGTGTGTAATTTCGATTCACAGCAGGCTAAAACGCGTACGGTACCGCATAGTTAATTAGAAACGTAAATTAAGGAATACGTGGAAGCCTAAAATATGCCCTAATGTATAAATTGTAGTTGACATAGGTATTTATAATTAAAAGTGAAAATGTAATATACCTAAGTAAATGTAATAAAAGGTACGAAAAAAGTAACTGATTATTTTTATAATAAATTTTATCGTTATTTTGGATGTTGCAAAATTCATATTAATGTATTTGTATAATAAAATATAAATTGTACTTTATGTTTTATATAACATAAGTAATAAGTTTAATAGTTGGAATTATTACAGAATATAAAAATATGCAAAAAATTAATGTACGAGCTGTTGCTTTGGGTAGTACTCGTAGTAACAAAAACTTAAAGGTCCGGTCCGTTGTATTTATTTGAGTTAATTCGTTCCTGCTCCGCCAATTTCATGTAGGCTTTTTTGTTGGCCATGATATACTGAATACAGGCCTGAACTACAAGGGATTATAATACTTCTTTGTCTTTTCTATCTAGCTTATTTCTGTCACCAACTTCAAGACGGAAGACTATTCTTATATGGTGCTGTATTCAGCCTATTCTCTTTCTGATAGCAGACTAATACAGACTCGAGAATTCTTCCCTCTCGAAACGAAAGTTATAATCACGTGCAAAAAGCTTAAAGCACCGCTTAAGAATTTGAACAATACCTAATTCTAATTAAAAACCGGTGCAATTTTATAGGTACGAAAATATTTCTAAAACTTGCCGCGAACTGCCGTGAACAGCCGAAAGTAATTCAAACAAAGTAGATAAAAGTTGCGGCGCTAAAGAAGCGATTAAAAGAAAAATTTGCATTCTTCCAAATTAATTACTCCTATAATAAAAGTTTTTTTACACAGGAGTACCTGGGAACAGTAATTGTACGATGATTTTGTATCAATCTGTTCCTTTTTACATAGAAACTGATTCTGCGGATTTTTATGTTAATAAATTAAATATGTGCCGTGAGACGTAGACGTTGAAAAACTCACGTTGATCCAAAATCTTTTCCATGCTCAATATTCAGTTAGTTTCACACCTTTATCTTTCGCAAGCTGGGTAAGGGACGATGGGGCAAACTAATAATCCTGCAAAGTGCGCCGCTTTGATAAAGTTTGGGAACCCCTGCCCTAGACTATTCACCAGAAGCATTGATTAGTATCATTATTTTTCAGAAGAACATGTTAAAGTGTCATTATGTCAAAGACAATTTAAGTTGACTAGTAGTCGCCCCGGTGGTAGTAATTGACTCATAATTTGTTTAATTTTATTTTTTTATGTATTTCTAAGGCATTGTTTATAAAAATATTAGCTTCCTTCCTATTAATATATAAGTAAATAATATACATATACATATATATTTATACGTAAAGAAAGACTTTTGTACCCCTTTTCACGAAAAATAGCGGATGGAGTTTGAGATTTTGCACATCTACTCATATAGAGAAGGAAAGCTAATATTTTAATAAACAATGCATTAGAAAAACAATACAAATTTAATTATACATTGGTTTGGCATGTTTTCTGGTGGCGTTGAGGTATTCCAAAGTTTGTAGAGATCTCGTGGTACCACCGTTGAGGTGTTATACGTTGTGAGCCTTCCTCCCAAATAGTATAGTGCATAAAACACAAAAAACCGTCGATATTAATTCAATACAACAATATGGTGACACCAATAATCCATCTACATAGCTTTACGGCCCGCACTATTCTCCACAAGCTCTAAACAAAAATCTGCAACAATTTGCATGTCAACTATAAATTGGGCTAGCGTTTTAACGAAACCTTTTTGCTGAAAAAACTTCCGCTGCTATAAAACGGGTACGCAGCTCGAGCCGATCCCTGTCCACTATTAATTCGTAGTTAGTTTCTTTCAGCACCCGCGCAGGGTTTTCATCGATTACTCGTTATGCTCAGTTTGGCCAGTTTTTCTCCACCAAATTTTGTTTCGTTAAACATTTGTCTTAGCTGCGAGCGAGTAAGTTTTCCACGGGTCAGGGAGTAAAGAATTTCCGCTCTTCTTCGAGTGGAATCTAATTATTTATTTAAGGTGCTGATTCTAGTAGTACGTGGTTTATTGGTTTAAGTTAAACTAGTTCGTTTTTCCGTTTTATCTTGAAATTAATTTTAGCGATTCAGCTGAGAATCGTATATAGGTGTATCAGTATGATATATAGGTGTATTTTAGACGATTTAGCATGGAAATAAAAATCCAATAGAAGTGCTATGGACGCGTGACGTTGTTATCAGACTGGAGTGTCAAAACTCTGTCATGGTCGATTGCGATTGTCACATTTATGATGATCGGGGCTTTTAAAAACTTTTAAGTACGTTATCTATCTTGACCAATTTGTACTTTTAAATGCTATTTACCTATTTGTCTAATCTATCCCCGCAGGAAAAGTGTCAATGACAATTCGACGTCTGACATCAGGCACCATATTGGACTATGTAAACTAAGGGTTAGGGATAGACCCAGTTATGTCGCAACCCTGCGATGTATCCATGAGGAGAAAAATAATTGCCACAGTTGTTATGCCTCCATTCAGGCCCCTGCTGCGGCATATTCTAACAAGACCAGTTGGCAGAGTCCACAGCTAACACACAGTTTACTGTTATTTCCAAAGCGTATCGAACGTGTCGTAGTGAATGATATACATTATCATTGAGGAGTTCTCTGGGTTATACCTACCTATTCCGGGACTGCAGGCGAGATGATAGGTATATAAGTAATCTAATATGACAAGTCAAATATGGGCAAATGTTTTTAAAAATTAAACAAGTATAATATTTAGTCATAGGGATAACATAATATAAATATTATATATAATTTATATATAATTTTTTAAAACATTTGCCCATATTCGACTAGTCATATTAGATCACTTTCGTTCTCTGGATGAGATATGTGGTACCATGAGGCGAGCGGTATTAACACGAAGCGTATTACATATCACGCCTCGAGACATAGCTTGTCAGGCGATGCGAGTGATTGACGAATGATGGAACGCGGATATTAGAAATGTTCAATATTTTTCTAATAAGAAGTCGGTCAAACGCGCCTGAAACCAATGTATGGTGCTCGTGTGGAGAAATTTTCCCGGATACCCTGATTAAATCATTTTTAATTGGTTTTATGTCTTAAAAATAATGTACCAATCACAGGTACCAACTATGTTCCTAGCCAAGCATGTCGTAAAAGGCGACTAATGTTGTACTGCGTATTGAGTTTATGCATATGTAGGCGACAAGCTAGGAAGTTGTTATTAGGACTACTTGAACTCTACTAACCCCTTAGGGGATTGTGAGCTTGATGATATGTTGTTTATTGAAGGCTTTTAAATTATTTCTAGACATATACATTTTAGATAAGATAAGAGGATTATCTGTCACCCATTCATTACCTAACTTTGTTTGAAACGTTTAATCTTTCTTCCAATCAATCTATCATACCAAATTATTTACTGGAGTTTGATTAAAAATAATGTAGTCCGTATATACATATGACGTCATTGAGGGAATCATTCTGACTGCATCAATCATTAACGGTTCTGTGGCTTACGCCCCGGAACACAACAATGCTTGCACGTTGTTAGTAAGCGGTGGTTTTATACCGCAGTGTGGTTACAAATAGTTGATTTTGATTAATAGGATAATGGATATCATTAAATTGTTGAAGGTGAATTTCAATATTTGTGATAAAACTACCGGTGCGCGGGGCGTTATCTCTAAAAATAAGAGAATGTCCCGCGCGTCATTCAGGGGCTTTTCATGTTTCAAAATAAGAAGTATTGTCATATTATTATTGCCATATTATTAACATACGTCAAACCATCTCGCTGTAATCCAAATTGTTTTAAGGCAACACATTTTTAATCATACCCCTTCCCCTTCAGGGATTATGGGTGTGATGTTGTTATGTATTTTTTATCATCTCGTATTTAAAACTACCTAAATAAGAGTCACAAAGAGGCTTAGGCTCTCCACTTAACGTTTAGTTTTTTGTCGCGCAACTAAAGTATCTTATTCTAACTCATAGTGTCACTAGCCTTTTTTTTTTAACGCGGGATATGCTTTTGCGCACCTTTACGCCATCCGGGGAAACGGCGTGGTGTGTGTTCATCCGCTCTGTAAATAAATACAGGGACGGGACCACTAAACCCTGCGGCGCTCCTTATCGCTCAAGTGGTGGAAACCGTGTCAATCTTTATATGTCTATCGCCCCACCAGCGAACAGCCGGCTACATAGTTGGCACTACATATCTACCGCCTATGCTAGGGAGAGGTGGCGAAAAAGACTGGGAGCGCCGAGCTATTCTTGTCTGACGGCAATGGAGATGCGTGCAGGGCTGACGGTGGCGCTTCCACACCCGCCATTTGCTAATATCCGTTAGAAGGAATAAGGCTGTTACTTACGCCTCGTGCGTAAGTAATAGCCTTATTCCTCTCCTACGTCTGCGCAGAAGAGGAGCGAGCGGATCGCGCTCCAGTTCTCACTCTGCCGCCTCCTTTTGCGACATGAAACATTCGCAAAAAGAAGCAGTTGCAGCCCAATCACATTCGCTTCGGAGTATCGCTTCCACCATACTCGAAAGCGATAGTGACACAAGCCTGATTTTTGCTTGACATCCAGCGCTGGATCGAAAACTACTTAACTTTCGTTCATAGCGACTTGCAGTCTATTTAGATTCGAACTTTATGTACAAAGGTTCACCACCTTTCATATTTATTAAGACGTGTCGCTTCTTTACTGCAACCGCAAGTAGCAGTTTCAGAGCACCATAATTAAATCTTCTTAAATTTAACGCTATATAGGTATATTCAATGTTATTTCAATAACTATTAACTCCACATAAAAAGAGGTCAGCCGATTAAAAAACGGCCAGTGCTTTTCCGCTTTAAGCCTGGATACGTAAACTAAGCCATTAACAAAGGAGCCGTCGTATTTAAAAGCAACAATCTCCCGTGGTCCGTGGCGGTTAAACTCCACCCGGATAGGTATTAACTCGGCTCACCCAGTGATGCTCCTGGATGTTTACTTAGCTTGTTTAAGGTTTCCTTAGTCTTATTCGTGCTGCGCATGTCTGCTTAGTTAGACTTATCTCCCGTTTCGTCTACGGTTTGTTCCTTATTTGAGACGTGCCCTATATACACGCTAGGTTAATTGAAGACTTAAATAGCGATATGAACAACAATACCCCAATAAATAACTCCATCAGAGTACTTTCACAGAGTACACACTTTAATGTGCAATTCTTTTGAAGTAGCCAAGGTTAATGTAAAACATTTTGATTTACACTAAAATTACAAAGCATATTATTCTTCATTTCACTTTGTTGAGTTCATAATGTATTTATATTTTATAATGGGATTAGTGAAGTTTTTTTTCGATTAGTTCTAGAATTGAATAAGAATCAGATTTCGCAAACAAATTATAGATAAGGCACCCTTGAAATTGACACCTCAAAAATTTGCTAGAATATTATTAGCAATTTTTATTGTCATAAATTAATTCTAGTGTCGGGTATTATTACGATAAGAAAATAAATGTAGTGTCTAACAATGTAATCAATACTTCTACAATGAATTAAATTTAATAGCCTTTCAGTTAACACGTCACTTTATAATAAAACACTTAAGAACTCCTCAAGATATAACATGAAAATGGGTTCCACCGCTCACTACCATAAATCTTTCCTCTTAAAAATCAAGAACTCACACCCTGTGGAGCAAAACGCTTCACAATATCCATTATGCGAGGGCAAACAACTTGGCAGACCATATACACCATATCCTGTAGCATAGGTTCCCAACCTTTTATGGATTACCGCTCCCCTTTTAATAAAATAAAATTCCAACGCCTCGCTTTACAAAATAAGTTTATATATTTTAATATGTGTGGATGGCTATATCATTATTATATTATTTATCACGAATTAAATTACCTAATTGTCTCTCTGTAATCGTGCAACTCGTGGTTGTGACTGAAGGATAAACATCTTGGACGACTAGATACAATATTTTTCGAGAAAATAGATGCATTTCAGAGTATTTTACTATATTACATTACTAGGTAAGTATGCCAGAGTCGTGCGGCGTCGTGGCCTACGACCATCCTATTAGCAGCTCGAATATCTCCAGCGCCCACTAGGGGGCGCTACAGCCCCCGTTGTAAGCCTATGTCCTAGAGACGCCATTTGGTGGTCATCATAGATCGCTTCCTAGTTTACTCAGTTTCAATTAACTGTATGAGAGGCGGGAACTGAGACGATTGTTATCGTCAAAGGAAACATTACTGTCGTTGTTTATCTGCTGACAATTAGTATTCCTGTTGGTTCGACGGGAGCCATTCATTGAACAATCTTTGCGAGTAAACAGTAATTAGCCAATGGCACTTCTCGGATCGTCGTAATAATTGACTTATCTAGAACAGTGATTGGCGAGGCTGAGCCAATTACTACAGCTACTGTATTATTTTTATGGTTTTTGTTCATGCTTTAGTGAATAATAACAGATTATACAAGAATATATAGTACATATGTCAAAAACCTTTAAATATACATAGACTTTTTCATGTTATAATTTGATGGCCCCGCTGCCTCTGTGACCTTTGTTCATAAAAATAAGACCACAATCTTCTTACGGAATTTGATAAGTATAAGGTAGTATTTTTTGTACAAATTGGCTGTAATATGAATGAATAAAGCCGGTGGGAGTTTGTATGAACTTTTCCTTTAATAACACTGGTCTACAAAATTAAACTTTTTGAATGCCTTTTAATTAAATGCTACATTTTTATACTCCTATGAGGTCACTGAATAGGAAAACACAAATATATTATTTTAATTAGCTCTTATTTTGTAAATATACCTAATTTACAAAATTCGAGTTTAGTAACATGTTAATGTACACAACAATTTATTTAAAAAAAAAACATTATTTATTTATGATTGTTTTTTACTTTTTATATGAAATTGGGAAATTTGAAATATTATCCAAAATGTTTACACGTGTTTAATTAAGATTTTCGCTTCTTTTTCGTTTGTCTTTTGTAATCGCTGTTAGGGGTATCTCTGCTCAAATTCCAGCAGTAGTCCGCTAACATAGACGCATTCCATCGGCCCTGGTATCTCTTTTCCATTGTCGAGATATCCTGGTGGAATCGTTCGCCGTGTTCATCACTTACATCACCGCAGTTAGAAGGAAAAAAATCAAGATAAGAATGAAGAAAATGAATTTTTAGGGACATATTGCAACCCAACTGTTGATACTTTTGAAGGAGGTTGTTCACAAGTTCCATTAAACTATTCTCTTCTTCAGAATCTTGCTGGTGCTCTTCGGGATGTCGAGGAACAGGTAAATCAATTCCATGTGGTACAGGTCGCGACACAGAGGCTACATCAGGATATACCACGCTTCGTTTCTTTTTTCTTGATATACCGTGATGGATGGGTGGAGTCAAGCAAAAGTCATTCGCATGATTGGTAGGTTCCCTCCATATCATTGGCACACCAAAAGGTTAATGAACGTTTCTTTTTGTTTAGCCACTTACTCAAATTTGTCGAGCAAGTTGTGCAACTAAAATGTGGTACCTACGATTTGTCTTGGTTTTTAATTTTTATTCCAAAATAATGGAAGTAAGCAGTTTCTAAACGTTGAGTTAGTGAGCATCTTTGGTTAATATGGGTTACCTTGCCACATACATAGCAAAAATTGTCTGCACTATTAACACATTTACGCGACATAATGAAAAACGTAGATTTTTCACTAGAAATGTCCACAAAACGATACCAATTTCACGTTTTTAAGTATTGAACAAAACACAGTCAGCGTTAGGTGTAGCAAACTAATAGGAAATAATATAATTTCCGAGGGTTGTCACTAAATATTTAGAATTACCGTCATTAATGTGATAAATCTATCGCGCTACCCGCTATAATATAAAATATGCCACAAATGCAGAATAAGAGCTAACTATGCATTTTAGCTTATATATTTATCACAATCAATATAGTACATTTTCATGTAAAAGGCAAATTGGATGTAGACCAGTGTAATTATATAATCTACAGGTACTTTTAGATGGGTTTCTTATATCCACCTACAAAATTATTGTACATAGCTATTTTTCCAAGTTGATTAAAGGACGTACCTATATAATGTTGAATAGCCGGAGTTTATTAATCTCAGGATAAAAACTGAAACTTGTATCATATGCAAGTTGTACTATTAAACGCATGTTTGATACCTTAATTCTAAAACCAACAGTTTCAACAAAATCTCTCTATACTAAAACATTCAGAACAAAAAACCGCATTCGATCATTCAGTTCACGAGTTGCAAAAGTAAAAAGTCATTTGAATGCCCCGTGCTTAACTTGTAACAATGAAACAGTGCCAAAACAATAACATCTGTTGGGGACTAAAATATATTAAGAGTAGGTGTTCCACAAACTCTGGCTCTCTGCCATTTAGCCATTTAAAAATTGTGGGTAACGGACCTTTCATTATTTAATTCAACAACCATCGTATTTGCGCCAACGCCAAAATATATGGAGCGGGTTCAATAAAAGTTTGCGCTCGTTGCATTAAAGCAATGACCGGCCCGATTTATAGTTTGCACATTACGTCCAAGGTAATTAAATGCGTTTTTGTTTTCATATCGGCCAGTTGAGCCGGTGATTTAAAGCGCATCGATTTTGTAATTGTTGCAAATGATACGTGCACATTTCTTTCATTGTTGACATCGCGATGAATATTTAATCGTTCCCTTCTATCTATTCTTCTTTACTAGCCATATCAAAATTAAATAGAATATAAAACACACTTAATAACAATATTTGTTTTTTTTACATGCTATCAAAGTCAGGGATAATTTTCCAGTATAAACAAATGTAATAAATTCCCCTTTGTTATAAACGTGAAAGGTTGAAACGATATTTATATTTTGTGTTTCTGCCTTTTCAGTTACTGAAATTTTAACAAACCGATTTTAAACCGACTTAATCGATTTACCATATTTATAATAATTATAGCAGCAAGCACTAACTAGTGCTTAGTTATGTAACTACATACAATGCAAAAAGTCCCTAAGTACGTACACGTAGTTCACGAATTTACCCGTAAAAGCTTTCCGGAACCCGCAATGTGCTTACGCATCCAGCGAACAGTACAATGTACAGGGATTACATCACGCTATTCCCGTCTAGAATCTTCCAACGCGATCTATGGAATTTCTCTCACGAGGAGAGGAGAGGCGGTGTCAATAATTTATGCCTCGTAGCCGTGGTCTGAGGATATTTCACATAGTCTGAATATCGGCACAAGACTAACATTGTCATCTAGCATACTGCGGTCGTGTACACAGATACCAGCGGGGAGTATGCAGCCAACTATTTGTAGAAGCCGACCTTCTTGGGGCGGCTCACCTTCGTACGATGAAATCGTCCAACCTAATTTAGACATTGTCACGACCTACTAAGAACGATAAGCGCGTGCAATTTTTGGGACCCGGTAAATTTGAGGTAGTTTGTTTAAACCAGAAGATGGGCACGGTGGAATTCACGCGTCGCTGTAAAGGTGGGCTCGGGAAAATATCTTTTAATTTACGGATGCGTGTTCATACATGTACAACATTACTTGCTACGTGAAAACGTTAGGACAGATATTGTGAACTAAATAAAAGAGAGTGTTACATGTACAGACATTTCTACTATGTTTAAAAAAAAATTTTAAAATAATATGGTGTTCTTTTTAAAATTTCTCTAATTTAGACAACACCATAGACTCAGTGCGTGCCACATTTAAGAGCCTATAGTTTTTTCACTGGCTACGTATACAAATCATCATGTCATTCAATGAAATATCTATCGAAACTCTACTAGCGAAATTCATTCTGACGACGCCGATTAAATCGAATCCGAGCAGACAAAATATGCTGCTAACAAATTGTTTCTGTTAGCAGGTCCATTGATTCTTAAAGAGAAAATATTGCTCGGAAGAACCATCAGAAAGTCGGCGAAGATATCTTATTGTCTGAATCTGTTGCGCCCGCAGCGCTCTCTGCGTCATTTAATACTTCATTTGATTAACGATGGAGGAAATGGCGGCTGGTATAAGAACCTCTGTCATGGTGTTTTAATAAGTAAGCAGATAGAAATATCGCAGACCGACCGTTTGTGTCTTTATTGCGTCACACCGTTTGGGGGAGAGGAATGGCGTGTGGGACTCGCTTAAGGAGAGGCTAAGCTAAGTACCTAAATGGTGCTTTTTTCACTCAAGGGGTGAAGCCATGTTATCCAGATCAACCTTAAATTGCATGTATCCATGCAGATATCTAAAAGCGCATATGTAAGTAGTTCTACCATGTGCTTCTTAAATACAAGTAAATTAGTTAATAATATTAATTAGAAAATATTTTTATGTATTTTTTTTTCAAATAATGCTTACCTAAGCACATTGATACACCCTATCAGAGTCCATGTAATTGCATTCCAAATGTATTGTTGTGTGCAATTATAAATAAATAAAGATATACATTCAGTAACGGCCTAACTTAATTATTCTGCGTAACTGCTAATTGCCTACTGCGCTATTGATTTAAAATCTATGTAGTAATTTGAGACCAAGCAAGGTATGGTAAAAATTAAATGTACTTGTCGGATTCCCAGCTCAGACAGTTCGCATTGAAATACCGTACCGTAACTGTAATTTCACTCCAAGGTATTTATGATTAATCTGTAAATACATTCACCAATATTGCCGATAGATTCTAAGCATGAATTTACAAGTATAATTCAAGGAACTGTTGAATCAGAGAACTGCGTTAAATTTAATAAAGGTTGAAATTGAAAGAGATGGTGGACTGCTTTCTAATTGAATAAATCAGTGAACTAGTACCACGCTAACTCAAAGCAGATCTGCAAATGAACTCACCGTTAAAGGGACTTTTCCTTTCAGTTCTATTTGGTTTTTAGTTTGATATGCTTCTTCATTCATCTTATTGTGACATTGAATTAGACTTCAACCATATTGAAGATCAAGTTTATTTAAAAGTGTATCACGTAAAGATTTTCAGATGGCCATTTAGGTCATCTGAAAATATCTGGTCCCTTCTTCAATAATAGGCTATTTTACAAAAAAAAAATATGGTCAACTATTGATATTACAAAAAAATATAGCTTACCTACGTATTTTTCCTTTTGTTCAGCAAACTAAAAATGATGAAGATACACCGCCATCAAGTAAGTACCGCGTGACGTCACTAGTTTTGTAAAATTTTACCGTCCAAAATTCAAAATTTTAGATCTTTGAACCGCTGTATCATTGTAATTTTTCGAAAAAGAAATATTTATTCAATATTTTTTGATAATTTATCTTACGGACTAAAAAAAAATTCTGATTAAAATAGGTGTTTTATCTTTACTTTAGAACTCAAAATAATATATTGGGCAAAAAAGATAGTTAATAATAAATCAAAATATTTAAAAAGATACCTTTTTCTCGGATAAACTACCCAGCACCGAATCTGCATACAATATTCAATTGCAGACTGTCAGTCATTCACCAACAGATCTCTAATGACGTCACGACTCCACAACCTACGTGATTTTAAACCGTGGATTATTTCTGATTTTTGTATGATTTGCTACATTATTTTTGAATTGAATGTTGGTCTAGGAGTCATTATTATATAACTATCGGGTTTGTGACCATCTTAGCCTAGCCCCTTGTCGCCACTTTTCCATAACTTTGCATCTTACCCTACTCAATTATCTTTTTGGCTTAAAAGCCTATTGCTCCTTGGGCTCTGTTTACTCCCTAGGAAATTTCTGGCGTGTTGGTATGTATGTGTACGTTATATGATTTCTGGCAAGATCTTCACAAACAGTAATTGCTTTTTCATATTCCAATTACGAAGCAATTACATTTACATACTGCAGCAGTCAGATGCGGCTAAAGACTAAAAAGCGTACATTTCTCATTTTTAGCAGATACAATTCATTTCACGCTGTTAGCCGAGAGTTGCGGAATGTAATTTCTGCACGACTTATACATTCACGAAACTGCAGCTCTTATTTGAATTTAACTTACGTACGTAAGTTCCTCGGAGACAGGAATTTGTTCCACTGCCTGTGACAAGGGCTTTCTGCGTATTTTCCTTTTAGTTTTAAATTAAAAAATATCGTCCATAATGTAATGTGAGCCAATGTGTCCTTATAAGCATTCCTTGGAACTTGCAGTGTTGTTGCTAACGAGAGTTTATAACTTTGTCACATTTGAGAGCGATTCGTAATATGACTTTATATGTATTAAGTTAAATTTAGTTTCTTTGAACTACGTGCGAAAGAAAAACTTGAAAAAGTTATTTTGATTGTAAATCTCAATTTTCACTTTTACTGCAGAAATTTGCTACTTTTGTTTTTAACGAATTCAAATACTTAATTTAAGATTAACGACGCAAAAGAAAGGAAAACGAAAATTAGGTACCTATGTGCTTCACAAAAGTCAACGTTAAGTTATTCTTAATAAAAATTTTGGCAGATAAACGTTGAATGAGTAGGTTTATGTTTATGGTATGTTTTTTGCAATATGTTTGGATTATTCGGCATTAACTGTTAAAATTTTTAATCACTTACCTTTAAGCTTTTAAGTAGGTAATTAATGGTAATCTTACCTTTAAACACTGTTTTTCTCGAATAACATAATTTTGTTTATTAAGCCAGATTCCAGTAGAATTATGGGGAAATAACAGATAGAAATTTCTATAGTCATCGCTTTTTTATATACTTTAAGTTTTTATCTACTTTAAGTTTCATCAAAAAATATATTAGACGGATTTTTATCCGTCTAATATATTTTTTTTACATTTGTACCTACCAATGAAACTTAAAGTATATTGGATATAGTGCCTTTTTTACTGTTCTTAAATGTTACATACACATATATTATATGTATTGTATATTTTGTACCTAGGTGTAGTGTAATAGGTATTTTCTAGTAACTCTGAAACTGCTGGGGCTAGATTAACCATGCTTCCACCACCAGAAATAAGTATTGTAAGGTATCGCCTGAAATTCATACTGAATCCGCGGGACGAAACTAGATTTATATCAAAATGTACAGTCTGAAGTTCCACTGAATATCCACAATAAATAGCCTTTCCATCTTGTCTGATCAAAAATTCTGAAACATTTTAATGTATTCATCGTCTCAGTTTTCACCGTACACTGCCATACATCTAAAATAAGTTCTATCTTTTATTATCCGCATACAGTCTGCACAACCAACTAGTTTGTGTCGAAAACATTGTTTATTTTACCGTCTATAGGTATATAGTATATAGTCTATTTTTATTAATTTAGGTTTATACATATAGTGCAGTTAAAAGCTTAGAGGTCTTTCTATTATCGAATCAAATACTTTATCGCATGGAAATGCTTTTTGGATGAATCGCCCGTCAGGCGTACAAGTTAAGCACATTGAGAAGAATCTTGTACGCAAGATTATTAGATGTACATGTAAGTCAGTACCGGAGCAGATACAACTAGACGACGAGTGCTAAATTGTCGTAGTATTGCAACAAATTACAATTGGCCAAAGTGTAAACGTACCTATTGAATCGCCCGCCAGCCGTACAGGGTAAGCACTTTGAGCAGAACCACAACAATGGCAGCAGCGCATCGATTGTCCGAGCATCAATACAGGCAAAGTTTAAACACAACGTTGATCTTTATCTTGCTAATACATATATGTAAGTAAGTACCTAAGCAGATAAAACAATAGAAGTGGCAAATTGTCATAGATTCGCTGCCTCAAATTACAACCGCCAACCGTAATACGCATTGAATCGCCCGCCAGCCGTACAGGTTAGGCACTTTGAGCAGAATCACAACAATGGCAGCGGCAAATCGATTGTCCGAGCATCAATACAGGCATAATAAGCGACCGGTCGCCGCGGCCCGTTCGGAAGCGGCTCCAATTTTTATTGAATTTGGTCGCGCTGGCATCAGCTCAAACACAACGTTAGCGGAATTAAATTATGGCAGCGCCAATTACAGTCGTTTTTGAACCGCCGGTGGCCGATAGCCAATTTATGCGCTTATACAATGCTGGTTACAATTTTAATGCCGCCGATCAATGTAATGAGTTGCTTCGATAATCTGATGGAAGTTGAAATTATTTTGCGGATCGCTTGGTGAGATTTATTTTGTATTGTTCGTTTGTTGTGAATTCCTGATACTTATTAAGTATTCATAATGTACCTACTATTATTACTTATGATTCATTTCAGACTGGTTTATATCTATGCAAAAACATACATTTGATTACTAAATAATTAGATTCACATTGCTTTAAAACGTATATTCATAGGAGCGGTATTTCTTTTATGGCCCTAAGTAAATTCAATGAGCTGACATAAAATATAATTAATGAATATATGTTTAAATAAATTGGTATGTTAAAAATTTGTCTCTTTTGTAAGCTAAAAGGGACTAATTTTTAGCTTTTAGTTGGGAAATGTTTGTTGATGTTCTTAAATCTGCTTCAAGTATTTTTATATCAAAAGCCTCTGAATAAGCAAACAATATAACTCGTATAAAATACATCAAAAGGAAATAAAAGTCGCTGCTCTAATAAGTAAGTGTCTCTCAAAGGACAGACTTCATATTTGACAAGTTTATTTAGGGCTTATAGAAACAAAATAAATATGATTACTTAGAGTGAATCCATAAACAAGTCGGTGCCCAGGGAATAAAATCAATCTAACTCTCGTTTCCAAATTTATTTGACTTCGGCAACTGTATTTTTTGTGCCGAAGGAAAGTTTCAACAATCATTTTTCTTCAGGTCCTTAAGGCACGTGTATCATTTTTTAACAAATATAAATATTCCAAACAATATAAAGTTCGTATTCCGTAACTTTTTTATTATTTGTCTGATTATAAATTTTTACAACAATTTGACAACAAATACTCTGCCTGACAATTGTTACACTTTCCATAACAAATATTTACTATCATGTTTGTTAATTTAGATAAATGCGAAAAATAAGTTTATAAATAATGTAGGTATGTATTTAATATCAGCAGTACAAATATAAAGTGCATAATATATGTATATTTTGACATGCTTATGTGTGATGGCCGAATATATTAATACTTTCATAATATGCAAAGAGCTGACCGGAACCTCTTTTATGAAGCTGAATGGAGAATATACTTTGCATTTTAATTTCATTTATTACAGGGACCGGCTTTATTTTATTTATTACCTGTCACTACTTTTAACTTTATTAAGTCTACGTTTTAAATATCAAATGAGCTTGCTTAAATAGTGATTTAGTATATAAAATAACAAAATAACTATATGTATATATATGCTCTTTTGTTGCCTATTACTAGTCAGCATGATCACAATATTTCTTACATTGTAATCGCGTGATCAGTGCGAGATTACATCATAATATAATTAACAAAGATATTGAGGTAACATGCAAAAATAAATTTTTATTTTTATGAAAATAATAGTATTAAAATCTTCCGTTGTGATTGCAAATTGCCTTAGATAGAGCGAAGTGAGAAACCAGAAAAAGTCGCGATTCAATGCATTTGTGAGGGTAGCACCTTCATCCCCTTTCTTCTGATGTCACCGCGGTAAAAAAGAGCGGACATTTACCGAGACGGGTTAAAAATTATCTAAATCCAGTAGTTGGCTCAAAGGTAAAGCTGTGTGCACACTGGCTCGCCACAATTCATTTCTCATTTCCGTAACGTACGCCCGACGCTGATCCTCGCTCGGTCACAACTCTCATCTTGTAACAGGTAATTTATTTTACTTAAAACGCCTTCCATTCCAACAAATACCGATTTGAACTGGAAGAGCTGGCTAGCTCCCTCCACCTGCGGTTACACGCTATCTTACTTGATTACGGCTATTTGCTCTGTTATCGAACAGTTAGCTAAGTAAGATCTATTTTAATAGCGGTTTTTAACTAGTTCAGAAGAATAGATTTATCCTTTTTGGGTTAGTTTGTTTTAAGATGTTGTTTATTTTATTTAAAGATGCTTATATCTGTAATGTACTTTATTGCAAGAATTTGGGTAGGTACTACATATTATACTTATAATTGCAAACTATTTAGAATAATTTCCGACACATACACCCACATGAATTTATGTGGGACAATTATAAAAAAAATGCTTGACTTTAGTTTTTTACATACAGTGATTAAGAACTTCCGAAGAAAAAAAACGAATACTCGTCTACGGTGATTTTAAAGGAAATTTGTGATTGTCCATTTAGTGTCTACTTAGGTATTAAAAAGTTTTGGAAACAGAATCGAATTACAAATAATAGAGCCTGGAAATGTATGAAACATAATATTATTCTCGCCTGACATTCTTATTTACAAATATACAGTGATGAATTAACAATTATAATAGTACATACACCATCATAAATGATAAGCGTGGTATATATGGAAGTAGTTGTGTATTTGACCACAGCTATATCCTTATTATTTACGTGTTTCATATTTTTTAAAGTGCGATTATTCATTAATTTGATACTTCTTGAAATTTAAAATGTTTATTTATGTAGCTTTTACAAAAGCACTCTTAAATCGCGAATAAAAAAAATAGTGATTTCTCCGGATTTTAGTTTGGATTTGAAACTTTGATTATTCCAGAAAGAACCGGTAGTCAAGAGGTATCATAAACGGACAATTTGTCCTTTATAATACACTAGCTTCTGCCCGCGGCTTCGCTTGCGTGGTACATCGATATAAAAAGCCTGTGTTTCTGATGTTGAAGTCGATACAAGTTTTCGCGTTTTTAATATTAATGACTGATATTATAAACGCGAAAAAGTATATGTTTTCACTCTACACTTTACTTTGATAATTGTGTTGAGATACGGCAAAACCTGGAAAGAATTTCACACAGTTGCAAACAAAAGCTGTAGACTATAAACGTTTAAACTTCAACCATTTCAGACCGTCCTAATTGATTATTATGGAATGCATCTATGAGAGTACTTTGCACTACCACTGAATTTCAAGCACAAGTTTCCAGCTATGGAATATTGTTGGCTTCCTGTGCAAGAGAATTTTATTACAAACTCCCCAGCCACAAATTAACTGCATCTATACTAATAGCACGAAGAGAGAAGCTTACTGATTGACTTACTCGTACCATCGTAAGCTGAAACTATAGAAGTTGTAAACATCAAATTGCTAGGTTAAGTTGTTTCATTCAAGAAACGAGTGAATGTAATATTTTTTGAACTTAAATAACATCACGGATTTGACTGTCCGTTTTAAAAAGGTAGATTCATTTCCATTATCTCGTTGCTTATTTCAATATACATTTAAAAAAATAAGCAAAATGTTACGAGTACATACTTCTTACATTCGATTTTTTATTTGCTTTTTTTGATTAGAATTTTGGAAGCCCGTTCAAGTCTAAAAAATATATAAAATTTAAATAATAAGTAAGTATTTTAAAAAGAAAGGTTGATGGATTTGTGATTATTTTTCTAAATACATTTTATGGTTCCAGTATTTTAATTTAAATGGCCAGTGTGTATAACTCGGGTTCGGCTATATAATGTTTACTGACCATTGCAAGTCGGGCTGGTTGTTATGGTTGCTTATAGAATTTAAGTGAATGTATTATGCATTTATTATAGAACTAGATATTGCACCACAAGTGAGGTAAGTCGTCCATCGAAATTGACTAGCGCAAATAATTAGATTTTCCGGAGTTAGCTTTTCTAATCAATATTTCAATGAACTGTTGGTACTGGTAACGTTATGTTTTTCGTAAAAAATACCATAGGTAACCGTCTTTGACCGCAGAGCTGGATTAATTGAATTTGATTATTTACATATAAGTGACTTCGTTGTAATTTCGCATCCCTTAAACAGGAGGTCCAGACAAATTAGAACATGGAAACATTTTCATAGATAGTTCAATGGTTTTTTAATGATCTCGATTTTTTCTCTCACGGCCGTGTTAGATATGTTATGTTATCGTTGATGCACGTGCAATACTACCGCGGGACTAACTCTTGATTATAAGGACTTGTTTTCGAGTCGAGTTAATGTTAGATACACTTTATAGCAAAATCAACATTATTCTTTAGCATCTCCATCTGTGGACGATATCGCTAAAACCGAAGCGCAAGTTTCCAGCGGTGAGCACCGGTCGGCTTCCCTAAGTTCGGGGCAAGGCCACAATTCTGTCCTCATTTCCGTGGCATCACCTCCTATAATCCCCGCTTGGCCTCCCGGATCCGACATTATGCATACCAGCTAATACTGAAGTTGCGTTAGCCAATTTGTGATTTGACTCCGTAAATAGACCTTGCTGGGTTCACTTTCTGAGAATTATCAACGTTCTAAATGAAACTAAATTTATTGAGTCCCAGTTTTAATCTTTACTTAGGTAGATAAATTTGATTATCATTAAATGGTTAAAATACTCACATAACCTACCTAATAGGAATATAGTCTAATAAATTATAATCCATTTAGAAACAATCAAATACAAATTTTGTAAATAAGTATAACTTCTTGGTTTATTAACAAAATATAATCAAATAAAAATTGGATTTTAATATAATTAAAAAAAAATACATACATACATAACATCAGACCCGTAATCCCCAAAGGGGCAGGCAGAGTCAAAGGGAAAGCAAGCCCCCTTAACAATATTCAGCCAAAAATAAAACTGGCTGGGTTAGCTGGAAAATTGTGAAAAAGTAGTGACAAGTGGCTAGCTCCCACTATACCATTAGAGAGACCCAAAACCCAATATATCATTATTCATTAGTCGCCTTTTACAAAATGCTCGGCAAGGAACACAGTGGGAACATTCTTTTTAAGTCCGAGACCAACACGGGACTAATAAATTACATTACACAAACAATTTATCAGTGTAGTATGAAATAATTCAGTAACACTAGTATTCTCGTCTGAAAATATATGAAAACATATAATGTTCTTTAGCGTAACTTGTAAAGAGAATAGGCTATGTCCCTAGTATTGACTCTATAGGATGCAGACTGTATAAAGTAATAGATGATGTCAGCTGTTTGTTTGGTTTTACAAACAGCTGACATCATCTACTACTTCATGAACAATCTAGCCCAGGCGATGTCTTGTTTGCGTTGCCTCCACTCCGCCGAGTTTATAGTCAATTAAAGGATACAGTTTTTAATTGAGGCAGGTATCCTCTTGCAAAGTAAATCAATTAGGGCGTATACAGGGCTCGGCCGTCCCGGCGTATCTGCTAACTGATTTAATTTGCCCAGCCTGTATAGATGTTAGGGTCTATTTACACTACGTCTTTTCCTCGTGGTCGTTTGAGAAAACGTGCATTTATGGCATGGTAAAATGAATGAACGAACGAACAATCTATTGCCGCTTTTTGAAGTGTTGCATTTATCGTTAATTATTGTTAGGTAAAAAAGTAGAAAATACTTCAAGTATAATGTTTTGACAATGCGTTAATTACTAGATACTAATAACTAATAATAAATAGAAATAATGTGTGAAATGTCATTTTGGCATTTGACTCATACGCTCTAAATATATCAATTCTAATCTTGAACTAATAAATATTTCATGAGCCCGTTTAATTTCACCTTATTGTACCATATCTGTAGAATCCATCCCTGAGAACTTGCACAATTCAAAAGTCTATTAAAAATTTTTTAGGAAGTAATAAATCTAGATTACCAGAAAAAGTAGACTTCAAGAGCAGTTCGAACAGTTTCACTTCTCAGGGATTTCACTGAACCAATAATATGATCATGTCTGTACAACCCACTTATTTCAAAGGCAAAAAGTATACCTCACTTGTCGATGAATAAAAGATCTGTGTGTTTCGTATTGAGGGCAAGATATATGGTAGATAGGCGCTTATTTATTTATGGAGGTTCAGCCTGGGTATAAGATCAAGTCGATGATACAAAAAATATTCTTCTACGTGATAGGTGGCTGTTTTATTCTGAAATTGTTCAATTTTGTTGAGGAATATCCAGAATTCTATTTTCACCAATCAGATTGCAGCTTAGCTAAAACAAATTGTATACATATTTTTAAAACAATGCGTGTTTATAGAAGCATCTAGTTGCTGTAAATGTATAATGTACTACTAGGCGCGGAAATAAACGATTTGCTGAAATGAGATAGACGCCTCGGTCATTGAACTGTATCTACATCTCACGAATGACAGGTTCATTCATTATGATTACAAGATTATCCACACGACAGTAATAGCAGAAAAAATAAATAAAGATTATTCCGTACATACATAACATCTCAGGGATAGGCAGAATCAAAGGGGCAGTAAACACCTTTAACCATTTAGCCAAAAATAAAACTGGGTTAGATGGACAATTGTGAGTAAGTAGTGACAATTGGCTAGCTCATCGAATACTTATTCACATACCTAAACCCCTATATACCAATTACAGTAGCCTTTTACAACATGCTCGATGGCGCATTCGGTAGTGACCCTGCCTCATGCGCCAAGAGTTGTGGGTTCGATTCCCACCCAGGCCAAACATTCGTATGATGAATACTTGTGTTTTTTCTGTGTCTGGGTGTTAATATCCAATATTTAAGTATATATTTGTAATACCACTGTTGATTCTGATAATCGTAACACAAGTGCTTAATCTACTTACCTCGGACTCAGATCAATGTATGAGATGTAGTCGGATATTTATTTATAATACATTGTGTATTTGCTTAGTTGAGACTTAGAGTATTGGAAGTGCTATCATTAATAATATTTTACATATTTACATGTGAAGAAAAATAGGTAACTAATAATTTACCGCGCAAACTGTGTCAAAAGTAATTGATGGATTATTATCAAACTTATTAAAGACATTGATGAATAGCTTATATATGCATAGTTCAAAATACATATACATAATGTTCGTGAATTATACAACAATTGCCTCCTAGCGTTACGTCATCCGTGCAGCTCGTTAAGAGCGCGGCGCACTGTTTGCGTTTCCATAAAATATGATAAACATCGCCCATCCAGCTTAAGCCATCAATTTTGCAGCACTGCGGTCCCTTTAATAAATTAATCAGCCGATGCATTAATGCACGAGTGGGATAAATTGTCCAATAATTATTTTCAGCCGCGCACCATGCTCCGATTTATAATTTCAACACAACAGCTAATTATACGCGGCTGCGCGAGCGAGTGTGGATTTGTTAGACTGATCTATGCGATTCATTGTGTTTTACTAATCAGCTGTGACCCGTAAATTTTAATCTAAAATCAAAATAATTGTCCCATGTTGGGCTTAAAAAATAATGTGCTGTGTTCTTTGCCTAGCATGTCGTAAATGGCGACTGGTAAATCGGGTTTTGGGTATATGAATGTGTAGGCGACGAGCTAGCCACTACGTCACTACTTTTTCACGATTTTCCATTTAACCCAGTTCAGTTTTATTTATGCCTGAATGTTGTTGAAGGGGCTTGCTGTCCCTTCGATTCTGCCTACCCCTTTGGGGATTACGGGCGACATGTTACGTATGTCAAAATAAGTATTGAAATTGCCGAACGTTCTTACAATAGCAATGCTTTTAGTATTTTTTTTTACTAAAGTTTAAACGTACATGTAGATAAATAGCTGAAGTAAAATACATAGGTTAACTCATGTGTATAAGTAGAAAAGAGAATACAATTTTATTATCAGAGTCTGCTTAACTCTAGGTTTAGTAAATCTGGGTATTACAACAAATGAGATATGCACTAGTTTCTGCCCACGGCTTTTTTAGCGTGGTACATCGATAAAACATAGCCTATATATGTTATTTGGGTGTATAAGCTATATTATTGTAAAGTTTCTTTAAAATCCGTTCAGTAGTTTTTGCGTGAAAGAGTAACAAACATCCATGCATCCTCACAAACTTTTGCGTTTTTAATATTAGTAGGATATAGATCCAAATCCATGATATATTAGTTTAGTCTAAAGGTTCCCTTGCCATAACTTTCCCAATACTAAGCTGTAGTATGAATAATTTGTATATGTCATGGACAAAGTGATTAATGAGGGCATTATACATAACGTCCGGGCAATGTGATTATTTGGATAGTTATTATCAAATTGCCATCTCCTATTGGTAATTTCTCATAAATGCATTATGTATAATGACCAATTTATCACTTGGTCCATAACATATATATTTTAGAAATCTAGAAACACGAATTTGAACTAACATCCTCGCATTATGAGCCATGTGGCTTTAGCTCAATGAGCTACCACCACTCTGCTCTCAAATCTATACTTATAATAAATCTGTAGAGAGGTCAATTCTGTACATGAAATATATTTTCAAAATAACTATCAGTGATTAGTGATCGATACTGATACCAAAAATGCAATCAGTAAAATTTTTGTCTGTCTGTCTGTCTGTCTGTCTGTATGTTCCTTATAGAAACAAAAACTACTTGACGAATTTTAACGAAACTTGGTACAATTATTCTTCATACTCCTGGCCAGTTTATAGTATACTTTTCATCACGCTACAATCAATAGGAGCAGAGTAGTGAAAGGAAATGTTGGTAAAACGGGAGAAGTTACTCCATTTTTTAAGCTTCCGTCGCGTGTGCAGCCTTAATGGTTAAAGTTACATAGAAATCATGTATGACAGAAATAGTCTTTATAATATTAACCATAAACGCGGGTGACACCGCTGGCACAGCTAGTTTACAATAAAATTTAAAACAATGCATTTAGGTATTAAATATTTTCTCGTCAATATTCACTATCTAAACCTTTCAATCAAATCCATTTATCATAGTTTAATTGAACAGGATATTCAATGAATACATAGCACACCAACTGAATGGTACGTTTCCCTGACACCTCTGAGTGTGTTGTAGGGAAAGTTATAAGAGGACTCCATAGGGTTGTCTGTAGCCAAATAATCTGTTTTGAGTCGTTACATACTATTTTTTAAGAACATTTGACCGGATTGGGCAATACGATACGAACCTCATACTTGTCAGTATATTACTAATATTATAAACGCGAAAGTTTGTGTGGGTGGATGGATGTGGGGATGTTTGTTACTCTTTCACGCAAAAGTACTGCATGGATTTTAATAAAATTTTGCAGTAGTATAGATTATATATTAAAATAACACATAAGCTAAGTTTCATCGATGTACTACACGCGCAAAGCTGCGGGCAGGAGCTAGTGATACATATGTATCTCGTATAGTTCAGTAAAGGGCCGATATTCCTAATCCCACAGCATGTAAGGTGTTATCAGACTAATTAAAAAAAATTATACAATTTAACTAACTAACTAAACTTACTTCTTTAACTCCGTTTTTGGAGTTACTTTATACAATTTAAGAATAATGAAAAGAAAAATAAGGAAAATTCCTTAACAATATTGTTTATTATGACCAATGGAATAATTTAAAAACAATTCTCCTAGTCTCGTCATATTTGTTAATTAATAATTATTACGTATTATGCTCGGTATGTAGATATCAGCAGCAAAATTCTGAACAATTACTATTTATACATATTATACATAACTTAAGTATAATTATAGCCTTTGCTATGTCATTTGATAACCGTTTTCACATTGCCAACCTTATTTGGTCTATTTAGCCCACAATACACTAAGCACGCATCCCTCGCTATGTTTTCAATAGTTTATCTTGATAACCTGATCTCGTGTTGCCAGACAAAGGCCCACTGAAACGGTCCACTCATGTGTACCAACAAACAATATCCAATTAGCTGAAGAATGGGCGTCTGTACAAAGGGGAATCAATTGATTTATGATAAAATTACGATGTGATTTATGATTCAGGTGTCGATAAAGGTTTATGGAATGACTGAGCATTGTCATTGTGGCTATACGTAAAATAACAGTTGATGACATTGTTGTTTCAGTCTTATTATGTTGTTTATTTTTACGTTGACATAAGGACAATATGGTCAATAAGAGCGGTGGTAGCTCAATGGTAAGGACGCGCCTCAGGGGCGCGGGTTCAAACCCGAGTACGCCCCTCTGGATTTTTCATATCAATGTATGTATTTTTACTACTAGCTGGGTGGTAAGGAAAACATCGTAATATTTAAGACTACACAGCCTTAAAAAACAATAAAATGTAAAATACCTAGCTTGGAAGTGAAGAAAATTGTTTTAAGAAAATCATATGCTTAAGGACAGTTATTATATATTTTTGAACCACGATGGTGTAACATTTTGAGCTCTTTTTGAGTTGTTGTCCTACTTTTTCTTTAATAAGGATCAAAATTTAAACTCTTTGAAGTTAAATACTAACTTCAAGCTTAGAACTGTAGCTATACCACACCTCAGGTTTCAAAGTTTAGCATTCTGATGAATTTATGACGAGATATGATAATTATGACAATTATGAAGTTTACTTCACCTAACACAATATGATGCTATTAATAATAATCACATCATGTAGGGTTGTAGCTGGGGGCCGCAAACCTCGAGGGGACATGAGATCTTCAGCTTGCGCGTAACTGTAGTATGCGCATTAATAAAAAAATACATGTAATAGTAAAGTCATTCGTCGCATCTTTGAGTTTGCGGTAGAAACTCTCCGCTTAAATTTGAAATATTTGAATATTTTTTACTAGTAGATGTTTTTTACATAATAAATAAACATTAAACATTCTAACGTGCTTATCTATACATTAATAATATAGATGGGTATCCAGAAGCTTATAAGTCTGGTTCCTCTATTCTTGAGTAGCGGACAGAAGGCAGTCGTCGGTCAAAGGTCAAAGCGGAATCCGACTAGGAACCGGACAACCCTGGAAGATATATATAAGATAGTCTATACTTACTAATATTATAAAGACGAAAGATTTGTATTTTTTTATTTTTGTGTGTATGTATGTGCGTAATGAATAAACTCAAAAACTACTGTGCCGATTTCAAAAATTATTTTACCATTGGAAAGCTACGTTATCCGGAAGTAACATATTTTATACCTATATTCCCACTGGAACGGGAACTACGCGGGTGAATCTGCGGGGCGCTGTTAGTGTTAAATAAACGTATCACGTTCGCAATCCCGAAGGGGTCGGGTGAGTCAAAAGGGCAATAAGATAGAAGATATACCTATAATACCTACTTATAATAGAGTAAACAAAAGTGTGAATTTCTAATTGCATTCTAGAACTCGCGTATAAAGTTTGTGCGCTATTATTCTATTTATATTCCACGTAGTTCTTTCTAGCATGTTTGTCGGCGCGTTGTAGTATATTTGGCCAAAATTGCCCTGACAAAAGGGCGGCCAGCGGCTGTTGTGGCGACGTGACGCGTTTATTTCCTGCGACAATCGTTTTGACCTTTGTCATTTTAACACTTACACCGCCGGATAGTCTGCTTTAAAGGCGAAGTTTAGGTACGTCTATTGGATAAGAGCTGTCGTTCGCCATTTCGTCAACGTGAAATTTAAGGAAAAGGTTGCGTGAATCCCTTTTTATTTCTTTTAATTATTAATGACCTACAATCATTGGCGCACTAAGCCTGTTTTAGGCCTGGGGCGCTAAAGAGCTGTACGAGGCGTGTTGATTGCCCGAAATATCCCCCCCCATTTACAACATAAGCTCCTACCCCTAAAATCTATAAATTTGTTTATACCCATACTTACTCCATTTTATTCATAAACAGTTAAAGTCGTCAACCACTATACAAAGTCCGTCTCACTCCGATACGACATTAAAATGTGAAATAAATTCCATTCATATTTAAAGAGTTCGAATGGAAACATTGTAACAGCAAGAAGTACAAAGTTAAAGTTTCACGTAAAACTAAACATCAAACTCCTTCGAAGAATATTTATGAAAATGCTATCGCTCCTTTACAGTGTCGGGAGCGGGTTTTATCAAACCAATGATAATAATTTCGGCCCGTTACTTGTTATCTGGCGAAAACATTCGGAGTTCAGATGTGGGGATTGGACCGTTAACGAAGTTTTGTGTCCTCGACTGAACCCCGACTTGGGTACCTAATGTAATAAGCAGATTTGAATACACACTAACCACAGCGGAATACAGAGGCTGTGTAACGAATTGTGTAGTAATTACTAAGACTAACTTAGTATTAAATGCCTAAATGTGTTATTGAGTTGGACTACATTAACAAGGGAAAATAACAGAGATATCTGAATGTGTTTATTATTTGTATGATTGTCCTTCATATCCTTTACAGAAAGTGGAATCGAATTGCTTTAGAAATAGAATATTTTTACTTAAGTAGACTCAACAAAAGCACTAATGAATAGTCATAATAATACAAAAAAAAAACTGTCGAATTGAGAACCTCCTACTTTTTTTGAAGTCGGTTAAAAAGAGATTCTACCGCCAACTATGAATGGAATTTAAAATATCGCCGCATATACGCTGGGATGCAAAAATAATATACCAACTATGTTGCTTGTCTAGTAGTCGTTTAAGGGTACCTAATGTATTCGGTACTGACCTTTTCACAATTTTCAATCCAACGCAAATATTATCTAATCCAATTATTAAATATGAAACATTAGTACCAAGTTTTTTAATCAATCATAAAATATTACCTATCTCCCTATTTTCGACTTTACGTTGTCAATTGTATTATAACAAATCCTAAACTTTATCGCCAGCCGTTAACCAAATGCCGAATCAAGATATTATCTTACTCACCGAATTTATATTGTAGTGAGTACGCCTCAATTCCTATATGTTATAGACGTGGTGGGAATGTAATAAGGAAACTGAGTTGTTACTTATGCAATCTTTTCTCCGTCGTCACGCAATATACAACTGGTATGATCATTGATTTATGTTCTTTCCCTGCTTGCAATAATATCAGGATAACATTCTTTGTGTAAAATTTCTTTCATATTTAACATTGTTTACCTTAGCGAGCATAAATCATAACTTATACATTATGTGAAGGAACAAGTAACTAAATAATTTGACGATCGTGTTTTTTGTAGCAAAATTTTCTTTAAACATCATAATGTGAGTGTCTTAGTCTTTTGGTGTGGATTATTTAGCAACCGATTGAAACATGGAGTATATTAACAGCATGAAGATTAAGGATAAACAGTGAGAATGCTTCTTAAAAAATAATTATAATTATATTTTATTTAAATCGGCTATTCCATAGTAACGCACAGGTAAAAGTTCTATAGACGTCTGCTGACATGTCCCGACGCCATTATTTAAAAGGTAGCTTTAGTTTTAGCTAGCTTTAGCTTCTTCATCTGTTTTTTTAATTCAATAGATATTCACTAAGGTACGGTACAACAGGGTCAGCAAAATATACATACATTATATATGTACGTATATATATTTTGCTGAAAACCGCTAGAATTAACGAGGTAACCATAAAAATATTCATCGTTAACCCGGCGTGAATGAGGTGACAAATTGTTACACCAACTACGAGGTGGGTATGAGATACCCAAAACTTTGACGTTATTTTTTTTTATTTAGATTGTGTAATTATACTTTTCAATGGATAATATAATAAAAATAGGATCCATTGAACAAGGTAAACAAAGAAAATCTGCTTTAAGTCCAAAAAGTTTTATTTATTATTAAAACAAATATTGTAACATTTTTTTTTGTGAAAAACTACGAGTTTCAGTAGTTGTACTACTTTTCGCATAAAAATCTAACAAAAATCCAACTTCTTTAGTAAATTAACATTAAAATAGTATCTTCTTACAGTTATAATTAAACAAGGAACTGAAAGTTTTATGAATCACTTTTTTCACTTTTCTGAGAAACGTTGTCAATTGCTTCTTCGCTCTCAGAGTCACAGGAGCTGGCACTTGAGCAATTTTCTTACAATTCTTGAAGCCGACGTTCATTCTCTTTATAAGATATTTTAATAAATCTAAAAACAAATCACAAAATACTATAAATAACATTAAATTATAAACTTACCGTCAACACAAATATGTGACACTGACTACGAGGTCGGGTATAACATACCCCTGCAACGTTTGCGGAATTGTATTTACAGTCGCCGCCGGCGCAACACTTAACTCGATGCCGCACCTCGTCCCTCGCATCCTTACCTCCAGCTACTGCAAAGGCGGGACTCGCATAGCTCCAATAACATTAAATAATTTGCGTTTAAAAACTTAGCGGGTATGACATACCCCACCTCACTCACGCCGGGTTAAAGCTCCACGATGCATTCCCCAGCTGTCCGTGAAAAGATTGGCAAGTCTTCAACTCAACTCAAAACTGTTTCACCATCGGATATTACGTGAAAACGTCCAAGCAAACTTTAGTTACGGTATTCGGTTTCTATCACGTAGCGAAACACCATCCATTATTATAACAGTTCGAATAGTCATCGTCGACCCCAAACATTTTGATAACCACAAATACGTGTTGCCTTCCAAGGGTAGCCGAAACCGCGGGCGATGACAGCAATATCCTAAGTTGGAAACTTGCCGTCTTCCGTGCCTTCGTCAGCGTAATGCGGTTGTTTTATAGCCTAGCTGCTGAACTTGTGGACGGAGGCCTTTAATTATAAATGCCGATCGGTATTTGAGGCGTGGAATATTTGAAGGACCAAAATACATCTAGTACGCCAAAAGAGCGAGGTTTCGATTCGATGTCTATTAGACTGAATTATACAGACAATTCAAATATTGAAACAATTGAGATGATGATTCACAACTGACTGTACCTGGTCCTTAATATTCGTTCAAGTAAACTTTAGTTAATTAGTTTTATTTTACTAGGTTTCTGTCTTTTTCGAGAATCCCTTTTAGTTGTTAAACATTCTATTATTATTTCAGGGTTTTGCAATGTGAGCCTTTGAGTACTACTTTGTAAACGTATTTAATAGCCAGTATAATAAAATTTAAGTATCTGCCATCTCAAGCGAAGCCTATATATCCAAAGATATTGAAAAATAAAAGGTTTTGCTTAAGATATGGTTGGGATTGTAGAATGAAAGTAGTAATTTTGTGTTTATTCTAAATGGTTATGATTATAATATCATGAGCATATACGATTTATATGTGTAGTAATTTATATATACATCGTGATACTTGAGCCCTAATTGTCATTACGACAGGTAATTGAAAATAGCAGCAGCTATTAAACAAGACGGGACGGGACAAGACGCGTCCCATCATCAGTCAAACGTCACCGTGACGTGTCGTGTCGTGTCGTGTCGTGACTCCAGCGCGTTTCGATTGGCAGACAAATAGATCACGATTCCTGCCCGTTCGAGCGCGCTAGAGCGTCTGCCTCAGGATAAATAGTAGCCCAGATGAAATACGAAGGCTTCGTGCTAAAAATTTACGATATAACGCCCCTGTCTTAGCCAGTCCGGGAGCGGGTTGTTGACCACTGGAATAACAATAAGTAAGATTGAAGCCAATCTGGGGACAGAATTTTGATTGATATCGTAAACTGGCCGGATGGTTTTGATAGAAGATTAGCTTATTGGATTACTTAATAAGTGCTTTGAATTTAATTGACGTCTATTACCAATTATATTCCAATGGACCTCGATGCAGTAAAAGCTCTAAGATTTTTATTATAAGTAAAACTGATATAACATGGTATTGTAAAAAATTGCGAATTTAATTCTTATTGTGACAGCCATTATAAAAACTGATAACACATACTAGTAATAAGATTTCCAAAATCATTAGTCCAGTCATATTCCATTTAAGTAAATCGAGTTCTTCAACTGTCATACAGATTTATGACAAATGGCGACTTCATTTGGATTGGAGATGTGATGTTTGATATTTATTTAGTAGATCAAAGCTAACGCGAGTCACTACGTCATTGACCATCAATAATAAGCTTCAGCAAAGATCACCGATACGAGCCGAGCAATTATTAAGATCCGCTCGTGTTTACGCGTCGGCGGACAATTTTCGCGGATTATCTGCGTCTGTTTGCGCAGGCTATCGCTCATGCCCAGCTCGTGTTATTTACTATCTTTCTCATACAAGTATTATATTAACGAGTTACTACGATTAAAATGTGTGGGAGGATATTTTATATGTGCTAGAACCACGTAGTCGGTATCATTGGTGGCTACATAATGTGAGCCGGCTCAACCGAGGAAGTATCACGTTCTCATAGTAAATCGCCGTAAAATAGCAGTACCTGTACTGCTGAGTTTCACACGATAAGTCACAGTACCAGAGCCGCCTTTTCCCCTTACCGATAACGCATCAGCGATTCTTCAGGTGTTGCAGTTCTTTGTAGGTGGCGTCGACTTACCATTTGGTGCCCCCTAGCCGGTTTGTTGCTTCTAATATAAAAAAAAGACTCAGTGACTCGTGTTTTAAAATTAACAATATGATACACTGACCTGTTGTATTAGTAATAATAATATTAGCTTAATCACACAATGTCAGATATAACATAACATTGTCAGAAGCTATTTATTAAAAAACAGATGAAATTATTGGTCAGTACTATTGTAGCTGCTGGAGTGAGCAATCGTGTCAAGCAGATTCTAAAGTTTCACCTTAAGGATGCCTTTCTGAATCTCAACAAGAAATATCGGTGAACAATTTTCAAAACTTCTCCGTCATGTTGGAAACTACCGATAAATAACTTTAAGGTCAAGTAGCGGTTGTAATCATTGCTGGGGTAAATTTTCTTCAAAATAACTCGCAGTAATCTCCGCGCAAATACTAAACCCAGTCTTACTATTGAAAGTTACTCAATTTTCCTCAGGGAACACAAGTTTGATCGGGATCAGAAGTTCGCTATGTGCGCCGGGAGAGCATGACCAGAGCCACTTCTACTTCAATTAAGTAATTCAGTGGCTCTCGTTACAGCTACATTTCAAACACTAACACTAATCAATATCAAAACAAATTCGTACGGACAGTTTCAGAGAAAAATTACCTATAATGCTTTTAACTGTCAGTCGCTTGGAAGGTAGCTTTCTTTCTGTAATGTAAACATTAAGAGAGAAAGCTCGCTTTAGAAAAGATTTAAAAGTATTTCGTCTTTAGATGGCGAAAAAGGAACTTTATATATATATGTACATGAGAGCGGTGGTAGTTCAATGGTAAGGACTCGCGCCTCTTAACCGAGGAGTGCGGGTTCAAACCCGGGCACGTACCTCTGGATTTTTCAAATCTATGTACGTATTTATACCACTAGCTCGACGGTGAGAGAAAGCATCGTGATAAAACCTGCAAATTCAAACAACTTTGGATTTGTAATCATGATCCAATAATTGTCTGGTTCCCCTATCTTAGGGTTACGAAGGTCAGATCGGCAGTCGCTTCAATGTAATTACCAGACTCGCTAAATCCTGGATCATGGTCTAAACGGACCCCGTCTAAGCACGGGATATAACGCTAGGAAGATGATATATATATATGTACATCTTTCAAAATGTAATAAATTTAAAAGAATTTCACAATTTATATAAAAAGGCAAATCAGTGATATAATTGTCACTATTAAGTTGTCTTGAATCAATTGTCTATCTTATGTAAGATTGACCAGTAAGCAACTTTTCTGGTAATTTTGTAGAACTACTATAAATAAAAGTGTAATAAAAATGTTAAGCCACCATAGCTGTAAAGAACTTAGCACATCCTGGTATTATAACTAATATAAAATAGATATACCTACATAAAAAGTGTTCGATGTGAAACACATATCGTTTTCCATAAATTAATTTATATGCAGGATTAATTTGCGGTGTTCTAATTGCATCAGAATCGCGGCGCTACTAATGACGTATTTATTTGGAAACAAACACGATTCCAACGTAAACTGGTTTAATACATAATCCGATACATCAAAGTGCATAATGTGGTTATTTACAGTTTTATATTATGTATCCTAGATATTGATTGCAAGGTTTCTAATTATTTACGTTATGTACTCGCATATTTATTGTCTTTTAATGCCAAACAAACCTGGAGATTTTTTTTGCCAATGACTTTTTTGTCGGTGTATGCATTTCGGGAAGACAGATTTGCTCTTAAAAGCAGTTTAAAACAAATATTGGATCCGAAGAACAGTTTGATACTCGATTCAGGTCTCAAATACTTCAAAAAATACTATAATATATGACTTTAGTATACGCCACAGTAGGTATACTGGTAACATTAACCCGTACAATTTACCGAAATTGAATTTTGTCTACACAAATAGTGTAAATTGTCTTGACAGACATTTGCGTTGAATAAGTCAATACCTCTCCTATATTTCTAACAATCAACATTGATAACATTTATAAGAATATGAAGTTATTGTAAATATTCATTATGCTTCATCTGAAAAAAATTTGGAACGTTCAAACAAATCCTTAACTTCTTCGCAAACTTCAGAGTATTCTGTGAAAATACAAGCAGCTTTGTAAGTTAAGTCAATTACTTAGCAGCAATGCTTGAATCGCTCGTAAGTCTTGTAACGTCTCTAATTCGTTCACTATCAAGTTATCAAGCTGTACAAGGTGTCTTCAGAAATGATCTGTAAGTTGATATTTTAGACAAACACGTTTTAAATTTTAAATTTTCGTCTACTTTCATCTTTTAACTTTGACTAATACACGAAGTAGTTTTAAAACAAACATGCAGGCAGATACTTATTGTATACTTATGTATGTATGTAAACTCTTTAAAACTGTTTGAAGACGGTTTCATCAAAAAATATTTTTGCAGCTTTTACATAAAATGATAAACGGATTTGTTGTTATAATTAGTAGTCTGATTTTTCTGTTACGATCGTCATGATGTAGTTGCACGTAATGAGGCATGAATAACAGAGCCCAAAGAATACCATAACAAAAGTGTTATGGTATTCTATGGTGATGTTATTGTGTGTAAAGACACACAATAACATCACGCTCACCATCCCCGTAGAGGTAGGCAGAGTCAAAGGGGCAGCAAGCCCATTTTAACCATATTCAGCTAAAAACAAAACTGGACAGAGTTAGATGGAAAATTATGAAAAAGTAGTGACAAGTGGCTAGCTTGTCGCTTACATGATGACATACCTAAAACCAACCAAGAGCCCATAGTTGGCACTTTTTTTTAGGCGATATACTATAGTACTGATTGCCTTGTGAATTTAATAATTAATTGAGAAAAGTATGGGAAAAACAAAACTACTAAAACAATACTAAAATAACAAGCGTGTCATGATTGATTTTAGCCAAATGTGATATCAGACTTACACAACAATTTACTAGTTCCAAACTAAACATGAATGCTTGTGCTATGGATACTAGGAAACGGATAGACATACTTAAAAAATGATTTAATAAACATCCATGACTCGAGCCCATGTTCATCACAAGAAACATCCTATAGCGGGATTCGAACCCGCTACCATTTACTTTATAGACTTCAAATTTTATAGTTTATTTAACATCCCACGTATATTGTACAGATTATTACTATGAACCTTTAATTACTTTTTAATGATCCCAAAAATGTTATCAAACTGCCAATACATTAGTTGATAACACTAGCATTAGCGGTGACCCCGTAAAATAAGGTAAGACCCCGCATCCGGGAACAGGGCTAAGTACAGATTTATCTGGAAACATTGTAAACATCTTACGCAGTAAACCCTTTCGCCCTTAAAGATTATCTCCCTTTCATTGGATGACTCGTGATTATGACCCGTGAATTATGTTTTAACGACTTGGGCACGGGCAATTTTGGTCTTTCCTGATAAACTTTGTGTGGTTGAGAGGCTTTGCCACCTTGTACTTAAGTGATTGGAGATTGGATTAAGGGAGCTGCTTAGCTCAGGTAAGGTCATCAGTCTTTAGGTTAACATGAAAGTATTAAATAGGCTGCATCAATAAACCATACAAGTTCTTGAAACATAAAATTGGTAAGTTATGTACTTACATACATACATATCAGCGGTCACATCCATCCATTTGCTACACCTTCCTCTTATATTTAAGTGATGCTACACTAATTACTATGCAAAATTGCGCTATTCCTTAATGATTATGAGAAATTGGTTGAAAAACCATCATGCGTGTTTGAACTTAATCTTAATTAGAATTAGTGCGGTTCCTATTCTACATTCTGTAGAATATGGAATAAGCTGAAAACTATAAACTTTCTCATGTCATTATTTCCTTTTCAAAGTGGTGTTTCTATGATGTGTTCAAATATAAAAAAATAAGCATACAAATGTGTTGGCTTCAAACCAGTTTTTCATATGAATAAGTATTGTTCTCACGCCACTGAGCACTATATTGCTTCAGCAGCATCATAAAAACGATAGCAATTGTAAGCATTTCTGTTACTGGATTCCCTCTGATGTCTCAAAGGCTTTTAGAAGTGTTATAAGGAGGTGCTTTTTATTATTTGATTCGGGTATAGGTTACCCGCAGTTTTCACTCCATATTCTTTTTTGTTTTCGATGGCCAGCATAAAGATAAAACTATTCGATGTAAGTACCTTTTTTTATTATTTGTGAGTGAGTACCCATACATTTATCATAAGTCATATTTCATTAAAATGACACCTTATTTACGACAGCCGGTTATTCATCATGCAATGACATACTTCTAACTCGATCTTGATTTGTTTTTAAGTCAATAATCCTAATTAACCAAATAAGAGACATTATACCGTGCTTTTGCTATTAAGAATTGTATGGAAGCATTGCGTTATGTCAGTTGATATTCTTCAAATACCCCTTCTCAAAAAAAGCTTTACTCAGAAAATATTTCAGAACCAATTATTAATATCATACATAGATACATACATACATAATGACACGCCCTTTTCCCATGGGGTATTATTAATATCATCATTACATTTAAAAGGGTGGAAGATGACCGCTCGGACTTCAAAGGAACGCTTGAACTGAGCATCTTGATGCATAAGTGGCCAGTACGTTTCTGCGAAATTTAATATTCCACAGATCTAGATTGATAGCAGGGTTAGAGGAAAAGATCTCATTTTTCAATTTCTCCGCTTTGTAACGGGGAATCAAATGTATTCTTTGAATGTACAAGGTTTTTATTTTATTTTGTAACTTCTTGTATCAAATTTAACTTTTGAGTGGTTCCGTTAAATAGGATAAATAAATAAAAATTCATTTATTTCCATAATCTTTGTTACCAAATTTTGCCGAGTCTTTCCGGTAAGTAGTTTAAAACTTTAATACGATTAATTTCTCAAGCGTTCGGTCTTTGCAGCATTTTAAGATAGAATCCAGCTTATGGCCATAGTCAATATTCTTTCTTTTTTTGCTATACACAATTTGATCATTCACAGAATTAATAATGAAGAAGAAATGTTTAAAATAACTAGTATTTCCTTGGATTAAAGTCTCGACATCGAATGCAATTTAATCTGAAAATTAGTATTATAATGTTTTTTAAGCCTGCACTAAATGAGCGAGAAAGTGTTGCTAGTGAAGATATGATGTATTTTAGGAGATTATGTACACGATGCGTTTAAAACTGCGACGCACAAAACTGCAAATGCACCGAAGTCAGTTGGAATCACAAACTTAACGCTTTGAAACGAAAGACTTTGGATCAGTTTAATTTTGATGAACTATAAAATGTTGGTATAGGAAGCATTGCTTTAAAGACCGGACTACTAGTTATAATTGCCTTATTAACTGGCTCGATGGTGGGTTCGATCCCAACCCAGGACAAACATTCGTGTGATTCGTGTGAGTAATATCTAATATTTAAGTATATATTTGTAATACAACTGTTCATTCGGATATCCGTAACACAAGTGCTTTAGCGACTTATCTCGGAGTCAGTTCAATGTATGTGATGTTGTCGGATATTTATCTATTTATTTAAGATGTTGTAGCCGTATTAGTTGAATTACTTCTCACTAAGTGCATTTTTTAAAATGTATTTGATACGTTTCAACATTAAAATTTTTACCTGCTTTTGCATCTTCAGTGGCATGGCATCTTCTATTTTGATGATTAAAGTACATGCATTTAATTAAGATTTCAAATGACGGGTTTGGTCCTGTACCTAATGTTAGTACTGCTTAAGTACTACTCGACGTTTCAATTAGGTTCCACCAATCTTGGTCACGCTCTCTCGCAGCGTTTCTAGTGGTAGATCGAGTGCTTAGTAAGTAACAGCGTAAGTTTAATGAAGGAAACTGAATGAAATTAACTCTAAATAGTGAAGATAGCAGACTTGTTATGTGAGATAAAGGACTATCGTGATTTCGTCTCAAATACTTTATTAAGTGAATAGATATTTGATCGATACAAACCTAATAAAATATTTAAGTCGAGTAGTGAGAGTAAAACACGTCATGTTATCTATTCAATTGAAATAGAGTTTCGTTTTGTACGAAACAAATAACGGAATATTTTAGCACAACAGAATAAAATTCATGTATCACTAATATTTGTTTCATTGTCATAATTTATGTATGCTTATTTAATTAAAATGACACATCAACATTGACAAACCAGCGAAGATAGTATTTTGTCTCTGTCAGAATATAGAAATATACCGTCTCCAGCAAAGATAGGTTCATAATTATGAAATGATTAAACGACTGAATTAGGTACATTTGCGTGTTACCTCCTAATGGGGGCTAGCAAAGGAAAAGGAAAAACAAATTTTGCGCGGCCCAAGAGTGATGGACAAATTTCCTGGTAAACGGCTTCTACCGCGCAGGGACTATTTGTCTGAATTTGAATCGCATTTGTTTCGAGGCAAATTTGTCTCCTAAGCCCCGGGGGTATATCCTGGGAACGTTGCGGTGCTCCGTCACTTTTAATTGAATAAAGACCTCTTCATTCTGGTCTTGTTTGGTAATTATCTTAAGTATGTGCACTTATGTGGCATACGTTAGTGGTGTTTACGATTAGCTTGGATTTTATTGGAAAGTGAGGTAAGGAGTTGACAGCGACGAAAAGTAGTATTATTTAAGGTTGACGTATCACGATTGAATCACCACCGGCAGATATCTCTGAGGTCAGAACTCGGATAAGGATAATCCAAAGTAAAAATTTGTAGAAAGATTAATGAAAAAATCTTAGCTACTAGGTCTCCATTTGGTCAGTCTTGGAATTTTGTCAATAGTTTATCTCAATACACTATGTACATATACAGTGAAATCTTGTTCATACTAAAAATATTCATATCATGATCTTTGCAGTTTATTACAGACCGTCGCCGTATGAAAAAAATATCAACCGAAACTTATTTGCACATGAGTAGGGTCTGATTAAAGGTAATTTTTATTGTACCTCCATAGACATGATTGAGTCCAGTGAGACGGAGTCACAAGAACAGCAAACTTCACAATTCCCGCACATCTTCAATTTCAACGTATGTTAATGCGAAATTTAGTACGGCAGTGAAACAAAATCTAATGTCGCTTTTATTATCGCGATAAATCTCCACTGTAAAATCCAGTATGGGGTGTTTACTTTCTAATTTTCCGGTTGTCTTGCGAGGTCGAGAGCGACGTACGGTATGCTACATGCGTCAGGATCTGATACAAAATTCAGCTGATGGATTGTTCTGGCGTTAATGTTCGTACCGCCCTTTTTGACTTTGAAGTAAATCTCTACCATTGTTGACTAAAGCTGGTAAAGTTGGCTTTGAAACTAATTTTAACAAATATAGTTTCATCTACATACAGGGAATTGCTCATTAAAAATAATAGTATAGCTATAAATAGGATAGCTACAAGTAGTAATAGCGTTATTTTTACAGTTAACTAAATGTAAAGAGAAAAAGAGTTGCTAAATGTAGAAATATATTCAAATAAGAATGAAATAAAGTGATAAAAATATGATATACACAAACTAACTAACTGAACTTCACGCCACTTCCCTAGCGGGGTAGGCAGAGAGAACCGAACGCCATATGGCACACACCTCACTTGCTTCTTCAACATTCATGATCCTTTTCATACAAGCTCTACGGTATATACAAAATATGTGTTATCTTATACCATTTAAGCCTGAGACTTAAAGCAATGACTTAAAGCAATGCCAATACCAATTGTGTTCCTTGCTCAGCATATCGTAAAAAGCTACTTTTGGAGTACTTATAAGTTATTAGGTTTGGAATTATCTAGCCGACGATCCAACTCCTTATCACTACTTCGTCATAATTTTCCAACAGAATATTAATTATCTTGGGCTAACACTGGTAAAAAGATTGCTTTAACCTTGAATTCTGCTAACCCTTCGGGTATTGCAGGCGTAATATTATGTATCTAGTTAAACGTACGGTAGGGGACGAATTGCCAATGAACGACACGATACTTTTGTCGAATCCCATAGACGCTATAGATCGTGCCGAAGTAGGTTTTATTACGTTTTTATTGAACAATCTCTCTCACCACTCGACGTAAGTCCCACTTTGTTTCTCGAGTGCAATTAAGACTTTATCCTTTACATTTATCTTAACGGTGTGCTGATTCTCTAATGGTTCATATAAATTGCTTATTATCGACTCTTGCAGTATTAGGGATTGATAAGGAAATTACCTTGACTCTATGGATTTTTTTGTATGTTGTTCTCGTAAATGAACGCTCGTCAGCACCATATTCAACTGGCAAGTTATTGACATCTGTATATTTAATTCTCTTCATATACTGGTAGGATAAATATATATCGACATAAGACGGCTGCTTGAGACCAAACCACAAAACACATTTACATGTGAAAAAGATCTTTAATAAACAAACTGAGACATTTTTGCTTTTAATTTTGTATGGAAATTACGTACCTACATAAATGGGGTCAAATAATGAATTAACGGAATCTTTAGCAATAATACTTGTTCGGTAAACTTGGCGCAGTTCGTCGAATTGCGTCCAAGTTCGTTTGCCTCCATTATCAGTTTGTTTCCAGTTCTGTATAAACTGTTCAATAATAGGGAGCGGAAAAAATTCTATTGAGTCCGTTAATTAGATTATAAAAAAATATTTAACATGTATTTTTTCATTTATTTATCAAACTTTTTTAGTGAACATAGCTGTTTTTTTTATAATATAATAAATATATACCTACACTTATGGTGATTTTTTTTTAGACTTTATTCTTTATTCACAATTATTGGATTTGTTTTGCAAAGATTTTGACACGTTTTTGCATTTTGGTTGTCGGACATGAAATAAATAAGATAAAGTAAATTTTGGTCCAAATTCGAGTTGACTTACCTTTATCTTTAAGGCAAAAACTGCTAAATGGATTTTAATGAAACTCTAGAATAATGTAGCTTATACACCCGAATTACATATAGGCTATGTTTTATTGATGTCCCATGCGAGCAAAACCGCGGGTAGAAGCTAGTACATCAAATGTACTAAGAGTTCGCTCGGCTCGGCATAGATCTGTATCAATGAAAACGCTCCTTATGCAAAAATAAAGACATCACAATAAAACCAAAATCTTGGGAAGATTCTTCCCATATACGAGAAAAGTCAATGCAAGCAGTCCTTGAATAAATTATCGCACATCTATCTCAAAAACAACCCTTAAATTGCTCCCCGACCTAAGCACCCAAGAGATAAGCAGTATTTTTAGTTCGGGGATATTGCAACAATCACAACTTTCTAAGCACGGACACTTATTAAGTTAAGTATCGGATTACGGAGGCAAATCCGCAAAAGGCACTTAAGCCATAAATAGTTAACTAACTCGCAGTGTAGATAAACGGAAGCTTCATTTTACACATCGTGATTTATCCAAACTATGCAGTCAGGTAGTAAGATGGAGTTTTTAATTCAATCTCCAAGGATTTATTAAGCATACTAGCTTCTGCCTACGGCTTCGCTCGCGTGGCACATCGATTAAACGTAGCCTATATGTTATTCGGGTGTATAAGTTATATTATACTCAAGTTTCATTCAAATCCATTTAGTAGTTTTGCGTGAAAGAGTAACAAATATTCATCCATCTATCCATATAAACTTTCGCGTTTCTAATATACATAGTATAGGATACGTCATTCAGGAGTGTTCCATTCCCCACTTAAGTTCTTACGCGTAAAATAGACAAAGTTGAAACAATAGCGGCGGGCAATATAAAAGATGTAGTAGTAGGACTCTTAATAAGGAAGTGATTTCAAGAATTATTATTCTCATTCCGCAATAGAGAACTTTTAACAAGAAAACTTTCCAATGTTCCCGGCAACATCGTTGCGGGAAGTTATTGTAGCTACTGGCGAATAAATTTTGATCTTTCTATTAAATCGATCGGTTTGCTCCGACACGCTTTTTCTCGTTTGATTCGGGATCAATCTGAAGGAGAAATTGGAGTTTGCAAAAAGGGTTTGATACTGTGGGAATGGATATTATTTTAAACTCGGAACGAAATATTTATTTTCTCGCTGTAATATTGTAAGAGAAAAGTTTTCAAAAGGTTCGACATAGTAAGAGTGAACGATATTTTTAATTGTGGACGAAATATTTATTTTTGTGTTTTCTTATTTAGTATAAGTAGTGCTCAAAAAGCATATATGCCTAAATAATTTTCAAAAGGCTCTCTGTTAAACGAAGAAACGCTCCAAACGCTGTCATTTTAAGAGTAGTTAGCTTGCTAGATAGTGTAGTGTATATTAAACATGGTTATAGTGTTATTAAAAAAGCTATGAGTAGCTTGATTTACCCCTATTAAGGAATAGCCGATAACTATTTTTTTATGTAGGTTGGATCATCCTAGTTTCGTTTTAGTAAGCAATCAATATAATATTTACGTAGCAACAGTACAATAAAATTTTATAAAATAGCTGCACCAAATACATACATTAAATATGTGGGCAGTTTATTTGAAAAGTTTATTGATGTGTTTCAAAATGCTATTTCGATTACTGCTGTTTATGTAGAAACATAAAAATCATAAACACATGTTGATTTGTTAAACAATGAAACCGACTTTACTAAACTCGTTCAGACATTTTGCAAGCCCGAACAAGCGTCTCTAGATGTATTGCATCCCAGTCTAACGATACTAACGGTGCAAGTTGCTCAATATAACTTAGTTTGGGCTTCGTTGTTAGCTCACTTCGCTTGTTTTATGAACTCTATGCGCTGGTTCGAAGGAATGGATGCACATTATATTGGGCCGCGGGAGGTTGCCGAACATTGGAGGGTGCGCACGAGCAAAGTATAGTATAAAGGGTAGGGTAGGGTACTTCCAATACTTAATTAAAATTATCTTAGTAAATTATATAATATTAGCTGTAAAAGAAAAGGAAAGGATATTGAGATGTTGGAAAACGTTCAAGGAGAGTGTAAAATATCATACATAGTCAACGTTTAAATTGTGCATTTGAGACAACTAGCACAAATTCTTTGGGAACTTGTTTTGTATAAGGCTACTGAAACCACAGTATCAACTACTCTAGTGCTATTTTCTGTAGGACATATACTTATAGGACCGATTTTTTTTTTATGATCGCCCTTCTATGTTATATTTATACAAAATAAAGTCTAAGCCCATCTCTACTCTTAATCCAAAGTAGCGATACTTTCATCACAATCATATTTATTAAAGAGGATACAAATTACCCAAAATGTTGGTATAGATGCAGTGTATGTTAGTTCACGGTATTGCATCAGTGTAAGCGTATATAGCTCACACGATCGTCACCGATCGGGCCTGCGCGAGCAAGTAAACGTTCTCATAAGTCCCATGCATTGTCAGTGCGTATATGCTTTTATATGCTCCCGTATCGCCCGTAAGCTATGCAAAATTACAAGCGGAGAAGTAATTCGAATGCAGCTCACGGCTCCCGAGCATAATGGGGCAATTTCCTAGTCATTTCCTGGTGGGTGCGAGCCGGCATCTTGTGGCCGTGCTTTTTGACGCTCACCGAGACGAGACATCGTATCAAAGGCCTGTTTCTTTGTAACCGTTTAGGGTAGGCTTGGTTACACAACAGTTGTATATAATACCCATCGCTATCCAGCAGTTTAATCTTGGCAATTGAAATTCGTAGCAAAAATACTACTTGAAAGGAGAAGAAACATCTTGATATATGGACACACGCATAATAGTACCCAATCCCCTTAATATAAACTACAGTCAAAACTTATACTTTACATATAGACATAGACATGACTTACAATATTAAGGTTCGTGTTTAATCGGTAGATAGACGAAAGACGTACCAATGATAGATAGATTAGAGACTCTTTAAGAAGACATTTTGAAGAGGTGGGATATATTTATTATGACAGAGGCGTGATCGTCGCGACCCTGGCAAAGCCGATTGCAATTCTGGTCCAAAACTCCCAACAATAACTAGACAGTATTCAGTGTCTATCGATAAATGTATGCGAATGGAATGAGACCAAAATGGCTAACGTCCATTAATGAACTAAATCAGCTGACACACATGACACTGTAACATAACCACGCGTAATTCAAACAACAATTTGTTTGAATGCGATACGGATTATGTAGGAAATGAGTACCATGATAGGATATGTTATAAAGGCCGTGGTCACAATCGGATTAATGACGCTGATAGTATGTCGTAGTGAATTTAGTTAAAGTTAATAAAAATAAAGGCTGAATATTCACAAAACCGTCCTAAAATTTTGTCGCGCAACACCATTCATTGTGATCAAGGAAACACAATTAAAGCGTTAAGCTGTGAATACACTTGTTTTGCCACATAATGCGGAGTTTTCTAATGTCCTGTACGAGAATTCTCAATTCATTCTGATTTAACTGATATAATTTTTCGTTCTGTTTTAGTATTATTACTTACTAAGAAGTAAGTATAATACAAAGCTAAAGTAAACTATCATTATTAGCTTTAATAGCATTAATTTGTTGTCTGCATAGCTGAAGGGCTCCACCGAAACTTCCCAACAGCGAATTGCCAAGTTTACCCGCTATTATTGCCTACACTTGGACGTCAGCTCATTTGCATCGCATTTTAATTGAAAAGCAATTAAGCCGTTACATGCGCCACGCATTATTATTGATTCCCTCATTTAAGCTCGCGTATTCATTACAGTGTACATTACATGGTACAGGTATTCGTGTGATTTCACTATTTCAAAAACAGCATTAATAAGTGGATGGAGAGTAAGAGGAAGGCCAAATAAGAGATGGATGGATTCTATGAAAGATGATATGAGTGAAATAGCTTGATGAAGGCTTGGGACGTATGGAAGAGGAAGACATGCTGCGCCGACCCCAGATGAACTGGGAGAAGGGCAAGAGGAAAATGATTAATAAGTGGAATGAAATACAAAATTAGAGGAAATGGTTTATAATGAGAAGTACAAAAGGTTCTGATACGATATCCCATGATATAAGTGCTCTAGTCTTTCATGGAAGAAGATAATGATAATTATATTTAAAATAATAATATTTATAATATTTAAAAATTAAAACTACGTGAATATAAACTACGTGAATAATATTTAAAACTACGTGAACGTAAAACTGCTCGGTCTTATACTGCATAATGCTAAAGTACATATACTTCTCCTAGCTTGGGATGTTCTAGCACTTAAAGTGTAGGTACATGTTATGATTATTATATTTTTGCATATTTACAATTTTTTGTCGTTGTTTGAGAGGACATTTCTCCTTTCTTATTAATATGCGGCTATAAGATTGTTACAGTTCTGTCTGGTCTGTCTCGGTTTGTATTAACGATTAAAGGTAGATAAAACATTTATCATCAATGTGTTATCATGCTTTTTAAAGCAAGATAGATTGATGCCTGTTTTTTTTCAGGACTGACGTGATTTCATAATGTATGACAATGATTAGCCACGTGGTCTTCTCAATATGTATATAGTAATAGTTAATCATCTTGTTAGAGAAATCGACATTTACCTTTGTTAAGCTCTCAACAGCTAGACAAACAAACAATCATGAAAGTAATGGTATATATAGCACGTTTTATTGTAACACAGTTTAATGGTCTATAGGAGAAATGTCTGGCATATTTTTGTTCCATGGTGATGTTTCACTGAACACGAAATTTGTAATATGTGAAACAGCGGAATGGCAATAAAATGTGTGTAGGCGGGCTTCACAGGGTCATATTTAGAGAAAAATGTTTCTTGTAATCCAGGGATGTACAGCTGGGAAATATTACGTGTCTAATGAATCTTATTTATACCGTTTATTCTGAATGTGTTCGCTATATGCTTTACCTAAAATTTCTGATTCTTTAGAAATGGTAGTCGCTAAGCTTTATGTAACTTTCCGTCTAATATACTAATGCATTTTTTTAATTAAATTGAATTTATATTTTAAGACATGGAGAAGTACTAGTACTTTGTATTCAATCCCTAGCTTTTAAGTTAATGTATACTAACACATGGACCGAGTAGTCTGAAACTAAAAAGATTTAAATTTGAATTAGGTAATCCCTCGAGACCCACCAAAACATCTTATTGGCAGACTTATTAGACTTATTAGACTACATTATATAAGTGATCTCTTAAAGTTTGTACGCAAAAACTTTTTTAAAATCAGTTACCGTTTAATAAATTGGGCATTACAATCTAACTCATCCATTGCAAAAATGTACCATTAAAACGTTTTTCCAACATTTCCCTCCACCATTTTTACAAAAAAACCGCATACCCGCAAAAACAACATTTAAAGCGAAGTGGTTCACGTGCCAACGTTTGCCATACGGCCGCTGTTCCACCGCTAATCCAATTAAGGCAAATTCATTATCTGCCATTGGAACGTGTTCGGGAAATAGTGATCCGTGGAAAGAACCCTCTGGATCTTCTGAAGAGGCACTTGTGCGCGATTAGTGCTCGAGGACACTTAACCTCCCTTATGCGGGTGCTGTCTGCGTACTCTTTGTGCGTACGTCCCTCCCCGTTATTGGCTAATAGCTGGAGTTATTACAACGCTTTAGATCTCCAGTGGAGTAGTTGCGGGGTCACCTTCAGCGTGAAGTGGTGACACGGTGATTTGTTTAAGTTGGTTTTCGGTTTAGAGTTTGTTGACTGGTGAGGGTGATTTGTAAATTGTTTTTGGAATAGGGATGTAGATTAGAATGGAAGATAATTAGCGTTGCAAATCCTTGTTATATCATTTTGTTTATAATTAAAAAAATTACGATTTGTTACTATTTTTAGGCGACTTAGAATATTTATGGCAAATGTTTTGTGAGTTGGCTAATAACCCGCTTTAGGAAATTTATCGACGGCTCGTTTCATCTGCAATATATAAATATACCATCAAAGTAGGCGAGGAACTCACATAAATATAAGAAGTGCCAACACCATAGTTTTAGGATAAAATATAATATGACAGCGCGCTTTAAATCGCTGCAGGCTATAGGGTACTCTATCAAACAAAATAGAGATCCGTTTAATGTGGGTAGCTTATGTAAAGGTATTATATCCAAAAGTAGACGTCTTGTGACTGATAATGATGATGGGTTACACGGGAGGTTGTATTAAATCTGTATAATGTCGTTCGGCAGCGAGAACCTCGTAAATGCTTTAAACAAAATTTTACAGAAGGAAGAAAAAACTGCCCCATGAAAAAAAAAAATAGGGATCGGAATAGTACTGTTTATTGTTATTTTTTTAAGAATGATTATAACCAGTGGTACATAATCGTAAGAATGCAAATATCTCGCGGCTAAATACGTCTGATGTGACTTACAAAACAAATAAAATAAATTAGCAGATGCGACTCCCAAGGTTTTCACTGCCGTACGACAATATAGTCTAAGCACTAAACAAATCCTTGCGTAACTTTCTTAATGAATACGCTATTAAGAAATCATATAATGTTCTTATAACTTTCCGATAAATAGTTAGAAAAAATCTCGATTCAGGTTGATTCCGTTAAAACATTTAACTGTACTGAAAACAACATAACTAACCCATAATGGAATTGCGACTTAAAAACCTTCGCTTCGTTTGCTTTAATACACTAAAATGTCAGTGAAACACGACCGCAAAATTACGCGCATGAATATTCAGTTTGTACACAAAGTGACACGATATTTATTCAGAAAGAAATGTTAAATGTCCGCCCTTTTCGTTCAGTAGATAAAAGTGGATAAAAATATGCGAAGTATTCTAAAAAGTGCCACAAATATGCGACTTATTTATTCGGTAGGCCACGACATAGAGGTATGAAAGCCGTACAGAGGGTACACAAAGTTTAGATAGCTAAGCGAACGAAGGTTTTTTTTTATTTAAGGTAAGTTAAATAGGTAAACAATTATCGAACAGAGTGGTTGGGTATCTTATATAGTACGGATTATGAGCTACCTGTTGAATTTATTGTTATAATAGCGTATAATAGACTTAACACAATTAGTGTTAGTAGCTGGACAAATACGTACGGCCGCTCATTAGCCATAGATTTAATTAAATTTTACGCAATGGCGTAAATATGAACTCGGGTCACTGCCGTAGCAATACACGGAAATACAATTATAAGTGTGTACGTATATACGAACTATCACGATCGCTATCCCCGAAGTGATATGCAGAGTCCAAGCAGGAACCTCCACCAATACACCATTGGCATTTTATGTAAGTATATGTAATAGACGAATGACGATATTGTGAAAAAATAAGTGAGTAGTTCGCCTACAAAATCACAAACCCTATACACCCACCATAACCAATTGGTTGGTAAAGGTCAATTGACCTTTAGTCGCCTTTTACGAGTTGTTACAACATTATAAAGTCGCAAAAAAAAAAATAGAACACAATTTCACAATTTGTCTTATACAAACTTCGGCAACCTTTTACAACTTTTGACATGTTTTGTGTAATCTCTTATAATAATATGTGTTTACTTTAATTAATAAGAATTCAATCAGTATTAAGCCATGGCATAGTATCCCTACTGTACGTGACTTTGGAGTACGACCGTAGCGGCTCAATTTTTTTAAGAAGCCACGCAAGCGTACGGTTTGTTAATAAGCTTTTGATGTCAAAAAAATAATAAGCGTGAATTTTTCACTCGTTTGAAGTGTTTCTTTGCACGTGTGGCCTTCGGTAAAAGTCTTTGCCGTCCGTTTTGATGGCGGTGCGAGGAAGATTAAAGAAAATCGGATTCGGGACTTGTTATTCAAATTAGAAGGTGATTTAATGGGAATTCCGCATTCATACCTTTGTAAGCACTGACTGATCGCTTTTACCGAATTTCTGGCACAAGTCATGTTAATGTATAATATGGGTGAAGATTTTTTATTGTACATACTTGATATGCCTGTTAAAGAGGACTACTTAATGTTTATTTTGGGTTTTTCTATGGTATTTTCCTCTCTTTTATTTTTTTAGATACTATGTAGCTATAAATACGCGCTCCTTAACATATCTATGTATCATACTCAGATTATATTTGGCTTAGACATATACTAATGGCAGATGTTGATTATGATGACATTTTAAAATATTCGTATTATTTAATTAATTTCACTTTTATTGTGTACTAATATATATGTTACTGATAAATCAGGCTTAACGCAAGAATGCATTTCAAAAATTCTACTTATGAAATACATACATACATATCATAAAGTCATAATCCCCGAAGGGGTAGGCAGGGTCCAAGGAGCAGCCAGCTACTTAAAGCACACTTAGCCAAAGAAAGTCGAGTTGGGTTGGATGAAAAATTATGAACAATCTAACTAACTAAACTTCACGCCATTTCCCTAGCGGGGTAGACAGAACAAGTGTCAAGTGGCTAGCTCGTCGCCTACATATTCACCTACCCGAAACCCGCTATATCATTAGTCTTCTTTTAAGACATGCTAGGCAAGGAACACAGTTGGCACATTCTTTTTAAATCCCAAACAAACATGGGACACACATTTTGTAATTTAAAAATCAGCCGGGACATATTTTATTACACTGTTATTTTTAACTGACTATTTCTTTCTAGAGTTTCTTGCCTTCTTCTCGGCAAAATCTGCTTTCTTAACCAGTTTATATTTATTTTGTTCTGAAGAAGTGCTTTTTTAAAGCCTATTCAAATAAAGATCATTTCATTGAATTGAAAAGCTTCCCTATGTCCAATAAAATACGACTCAGTCCAGACATAACATAACGTTCCCCTCGTAACCCATAAAGATTATTAATAACCCATTTGAATATGCACAATGCATATGCATTAAATAAACATGCCGCTTAACAGATCTTGATCCGTTGACGGTGGCCAGCAAAATACTGATACAAGTGAATCAGTTGACATAGGACACCGAAATGCGTGACAGGAATATTTTATCGTCATCCCCCTCTAATTTAATCGGCCCTTATCTAATCACGTTACGAATGGAAAATCGTGACATTAAATGTGCAAACAATTTTTAAGTTTTTACAACATTAAATATTGTTTTAAAAGATTTAACAGCATTGGTTTAAAGGTGTTTGCTGGTGATTTTGGCGGAAGTTGGATGCTGGTTATGACAGGTGGTTGCTATTCAGTATTGTGTCATTAATTGAAGTTATCGCCATTATTTAGTTTAGTGAGATTCATATGTCTTGCAACAGATGTCGGACGTAGATAGATTTAGATAGGTGAAGTTATTTACATAAATGAAAATGATAATGTGTAAGCATTTTTATCCGGATAAATTTCTTAGTTTTGCAGGTATTCATGGAATGCCCTACATTTTAAACAATATATTAAAATCTCGTGTCACGGTGCGTGTGGTGGAACAGCTGGATGGATTTTAATGTTTTTTTTTGAGTATTTGGTAGGTAGTAGGCCCCCATTTTTACCGCGAGACAGCTAGTTGTTAAATATTATATAAGGGTACTTTTCATTTAAACGAGTACGTTTGGTCAACGGAATTGGTCCTTTATATTCACCTTTGATTTAACCTTTCCTCGCTTCAGCTAAGCGTGAGGGCTAAACATAAATTTACTATATAATTTACTATGTATATCATAACCCAACCCATATTTACGTCAACGTGCCTCCAACGCGCGATATAAGAAAAGTATTAATCCCTATCCGCGATAGTGCACGCCTCATACCCCGAGCATTAACACGCACTAGCAAATATGAAAATGCAAATGAAACGCTTTGCACCCTATAGCGGGGTCCGTACTCCTTAATGATATCTGCGAATGGCGCACGCGTGGCGCCTGGATAGTGCTGGGGCGGCGGACGGGATTACTGCCAACCGATATTCTACCGGTACTTTTGATTAATCAAAACTATTTCAAGGATACAAAGCGCTTTATCTTTATTCAAAAAAAAAATATAATTGTATCTTATTTAAAGCGATTCCCCTTTATTATAGAATAATATAAAGTGACTTTTAACATTGTCTTTTTTGCTAAAAAGTTTAAATTAAATTAAATGCGGATTGCAATTGATCTTAAAATGTGAATCGGAATAGAACTAGTCTAGCTGTTTTATTCTGAAAGGTAAATAGATTACTAAATTGAATTAGGATAAACGAATGTTACCAACTTGTAATTGTTTTAATGCTGTCTAAAATATTTACATTGCCTGGTAGGTTGTGGTGCTTTAATCGGTTTAATCGTCAGTTTAGGATTTCTGGAAACCGGTACAATATTAGCAATCAGATTATCCACTTTTCAACAACATATAAAATAATAATGTTTACTTTCATTCCGAAATAACAAACAAATCAAGGTTGCATATACACGTCCTGTATCTTGCTTAACATTATTTATTTATTCAATGCGTCTTCAAGGTTACGGACGTTACGTAATCTCTCGAACCGATATACCATCAAATATCCTTACAAAGAACAACACTACGCATAAACGGTAATACTAGGCCATGTAAATTTGCTAAGGTTTAATGAAACCAAGGAACGCACAACGCGATGTCGAACGTCTGAGATTTGATTAGTACGGAGCGCAGAGCACGTAGACGTTATGTTCATTTGATTAAATGAATGTTTGCCACCGAATAGTTTTGCCAACAAAGCCTGGCATCTGACGTCAAAGGATAAGCTGTTTGTATGGCAAGAATGCTAATGCTGGCCCGCACAATACATGAGGTATTCCTGTTGTGTGAACAGTGATGAAGCTTGTGGGAATCATTAGATATTGGACGGCAGAACTAGCTTTATTACATACTCAGGATTATTTATATAATCGTGACTGAAAATGCTGAACACTGCTTTAAGTTAGGGTTTCTCTAAGGAAACAATATATCGATGAGGTGGGAGCTTTTCTAGCGAATAGAACTTTAGACCTTGAGGTTTGTTGAATGGTAACTTTTATTTATAAACATCAGCAATATTCTCTAGAAATATTATAAAGCGTTTCAAAAAATTCAAGGTATTAATTTACATATATTTTTGGCATAAAAGCGATCTATCTTCAGTTAAATGTTTATACATATCTATTCTAGTATGTTAGTGTTGTATATGTTGTAATAACGTATGCTGTATTATACACTAGATAAACGTATAATAAAAGTTTATTTATTCAAAGGTTTAATTTAGTTTTGTTATACTAGTTAAAAACGTAATATATAAAGTACCACACAATGTAGTAAATATTGTCCAAGTTGCGAAGCTAAACTTATATTAGTATGCTTCTAAAGCAGCCAAAAGTGCAATTCAGCAGGACCCGCGTCGGGCAACTCGGACCTAAACGAAAGAACTTGGGAACTTGCATATCTGGACGCTCGTGTTGGTCAGAAGTGCATCTGCAAACTAAGTCCCAACTTCACGCTTGTTTGAATTAAAGCGTATACTCGTATGCGTCTCTTCTTTAATGTTGTTTTCTAGTTTAATGACAGTCACTAACTGAAAACGAGGACGAGTACATCGCTTAATTTTTATGAATAAAAATGTTGGTCTGGGACACAAAAACAGTAACTAACGGTATATTGGCTTTATAATTGTGTTAACAACGACTAGTCACTTGTTACTTCCATTTCATAATTACTGTCATATTTTACAATTCAATCTTAATTTTGATTAAAAGTGGTTGGTTAAAATGACTGTCCCTTGGGCTTTACCTAGCTCTTCGGGGATTGCGTGTGATTATACCTATGCTAAAACCATATTAAGTTGAGGTCGGGTTTTGATAATGTAGCTAAGGCATCATATCTTCTATAAACGCTATCATTCGTACCTAGTTTACTACAGGTAGAAAGCTACTATCATATTTTCACGTGATACTTATGACAGAGAAAAAGGTAATTGTCACGTTGTAACAAAATAAAACTTTGTCTTTGTTATATACTGATATCAGGTTCACTCAAAAGCCTATGGTACCTATTTTATGTTCGCGATGTAACATAGAAAACGACACACATGTCACAAGTCCTGTTTACGTAAATTACATTTCATTACTGAGCACGTTTCCTAAAATAACAACTCTTTATTATGAACACGGTTACATAAAAAGGGTCGTGTAATCTTTGTGTAACTAATTAGGCCTTCCGTTCCGGTTCAGTAATTTTATGAAGGGCTAAATACTATAATTATAAAATGACTAGCGGCCCGCCTCGGCTTCGGGCGGGTAGTTCATTGTTTTTTCACCGAAATGTTAGTGAACTTTATCTATCTTCACTAATAATATCAGTGCGAATGTATGTATATATGTCTGTCTCTTAAGTTTTTACACCTAAACCCTTAGAAAGGATATAGGATACTTTTATCTGATAGATACAATGGGATGTATAATAGTCTCTATTGTGGACTAAATTGCATCCCGGCGGTGCCGCGGACAAATATATATTTTTCATGAAGTTTGGGAGCCATTGTAGTGTTTTTGCGATTAGCAAAAGCAGACAGACATCATTTGTAAAATTTGATTTTAATATGTAAACGATTAAAATCTAATTAAATTTATTAAAATATGAGCGGTGGCAACTCAGTGGTAAGGACAAGCGCCTCTTAACCGAGGGGTGCGGGTTTAAACTTGGGCACGTACCTCTAGATTTTTCAAATCATGATGAAACCTGCACATTTCAAGAACTATGGATGTGTAACCACGATCCAAAATTTGTGTGGTTTCTAAGGGTGTCCCTATCTAAGGGTTACGAAGGTCAGATCTGCAGTCGCTTCAATGTAATTACCAGACTTGCTCAATCCTGGATCATGGTGTAAGCGGACCCCGACTAAGCGCGGGATATAACGCTAGGAGGATAATGAAAATTAAATTAAAATATCTCACACACATTATTTGAGGTTTTAAAACACACACACAAAAAAGCTTATTCAATGTTTATGTTGGTTTAATAAACAGTTTATATATATCAACATTACTTTCTAATTATATCTTACAGTTTATACACCAGAACATATTACTTTTTATGCCCTAAGCCGTAATCTTGCAAAACTTTTAAGTCTAATATTTTGGACGGATGCAAAATGCGATTTCTCCAAGATTTGTAGAGAGAAATGCTGGGCCATATTTTAGAAGAGAAAATATTTTATAACAACATTTGGATGTTACGAGATTACAGACTTTTAAAATGGAAATATTACGTTCCCATCTAGCCCTGTTAAACTTTGCTACATACATGTAGCTTGTATCAAATTGTTTCTGTTGAGCAAACAGACAGACGGTGCTGTGCTGTATTTAATTTGGCTAATTGTAGTCTGAAAGTTGAAGACTCGAACATCATAATCCGGTTATCTTTAGTTTTAGATGATAATTTCGTTATATGGTGTGTCTTCAAGGGTATTTAATTATTAAATTAAATGTTTATAATAAAACAACAAATAATAATTCAAATTCAATTTATATTCACTACCACTCATTCATGTCCCATGTTGATCTGGGACAAAAAAAAAAGAATGTGCCAACTGTGGTTCTTGCCTAGCATGTCGTAAAAGGCGACTAATGGTTTACGGGCATTTGGGTATCTGACTATGTAGGCGACGAGCTAGCCACTTATCACAGCTTTGCATCCAACCCAGCCCACTGTCCCATGTTGGTCTGGGACTTAAAAAGAATATGCTAACTGTGGTTCTTGCCTAGCATGTCGTAAAAGGCGGCTAATGGCATATCGGGTTTTGGGTGTGTGATTGTGTAGGCGACATGTTATCATTATTTTAGTAGATAGATATTGATGCAGAATTTACTTAAAATTATTTTACTGAAATAGCTTACAAGTGTAATTGTTATTATAACTAAAACACCTGTCCTCAGATTGCAGTACCTAACTAGTAACTAAGTTGTAAGTTCCTTTTTTTGATAACAAATACTACGTACACTTAGTAAGCAAATACAGATTTTATTTGATTTTTTGATTTGATATAAAAATGTATTCTACAATTTTCTTTTAATGCTTAACTTAATAAATTTAACATTTCACAGTGAAATTAAATTCAAATTCACCCACAACTGTTTCATCCTACTTGTGACATCTTAACCTAATTTACACTTGGCAAACTACTTCGTCAGAGTCAGTGTGTCTTCGTGACAGTCCCTCACAGTGAGTTGGCGACCTACACATCTGGTCGGGACATTTATAATTAATTTAAAGCGGTTTCTTGTACGGTCCCTGGACTGAAATCTGCAAATTGCAAATTTACTCTTTTGAATTTAAAACTCTTCGGCCTGGTAGGGTTGGAATTACTTTTCTTCAATTGACAGTAAATTTTACCAATGCTTCGTTGTTTGAAATTAATAGATTTTATAGGTATAAATACATCGATTAAAAAAGGCATGAATGAGTGGTAACACTTCAGCCAAAAATAAAGTCGGGCTGGGTTAGATGGAAAATTGTGAAAAAGTAGTGTCAAGTAGTAACAAGTGGATAGCTAATCACATAGGTACCCAAAACCCCATATACAAAAGACAGAATTACGGCTCATAACCTTCTTCAGACACCGGTCATACTCTTAGCGCTCAAACAGGTTATCAGACTTATTATAACATGGTAACACATCTAAAGTAAACTTGTTACTTCAACACATTTTGGGCTCGGATATTGTGTAGCAAATAAATTCAAGGAAAAATAGCTAAAAACGCGTCACTCCAACGTAATATACAATATTATTTGTGTTCGATTTGTACCAAGTACATGTTTTCTTATTGTGTATTGGCTTTGAACCGTTATCAAACACAGTAGTCCCACTTTGAAGTATTTTACTTTCCCTCTTTGTGTATAAAATTGATAAAATACTATATTCGCGAAATTCTCATGCCATAGCAGTCGGCGGAACAATGTCATGCACTCGTTCAAACGATGTTATGAGCAAGTGGATTAAACTACTCTTAGTGGAATTTATATTTAAGACTATACTACGTATCCTAATATGAAAGTGTTTTAAAATCATATTGATAGAAAATATATAGCGAAGCAGCTAGAAAATATTATTCGTTATTAATTTTAATGTACGTATTTGTTCTTAGAGTCAGTCCGAAATACATATTTAGTTAGCGTTTTTGTAATTATTCTCAAATGTCGTTAAAATGATAGGAATAGAAATATATTCCTAAGTTTTGTAGCTTCGAAAAATCTTCAAAAGTAATGTTAAAATTTCTTGATCATTGTATCATATTCAAAAATTTCAAATATCGAAAAAACCACTGTTAAGTTCCAGAGAAAGCTGATAGAAAATATCATTCCTCCCTTGATGTAGTCTTTTAATAGATACCTACTTTATATTTAGCTACGAGAGTGGAGGTTTCGGTGTAGTTACTGAGTATTCGGTGACACGCGTGCGTCTACATGCACACAACCGCACGGCCATTAGATCGCCTGCGAACATGACCGCGGTCGCCAGACATTGTGTGACGTGTCCATTACGCGCCGTGCTGTCTTGCTGTCTTGCCGTGGTAGGTCTGTGACCTCACCGACACCGTAACGGAAGAGCAATGTTAAGATTAATCCTTTAAATTTAATTTCCGCTTTTAACCCTTAACCCTTGCCAATAAAAAATATAATTAACGGAATTCTTAACGGAATATATATTTAATAAAAAAATTAAGACATGGATCCAGAATCGTGACCGGCTTAATATATGTCAGCAAGAGTCCCAGTGAAGGTTTCGGTGTAGTACTGAGTATTTGGTGACACGCCTACGTCTACATGCACACAACCGCACGGCCATTAGACCGCCTGCGGACACGGCCGCGGTTGCTGGACATTATGTGACGTAGCGTCGCGTCCATTACCCCGGGCTGTCTTGCTGTACCACGATAGTTCTGTGACCATACCACATCGCTTTAAATTAGGTGTATGTTTACATTTTGAAAACTATATTTATATATTGAGTCAATTTATAACCTTTCGTAAAAGAAAATATAATTAACGAAATCTTATCGGTCCGTATCATCTACTAACGAAATTACGATAGGAATCCAGAATTTTCTCTGGCTTAATATACATGTAAAAGAATCCGGTGGAGGTTTCGATGTAGTTACTAAATATTCGGCGACACGCGTGCGTCTACATGCACACAACCGCACGGCTATTAGACTGCCTTGTGGACACGACCGCGGTCGCCGGACATTGTGTGACGTGACGTCGTATCCATTACGCGCCACGTTGGTCTCTGACCGCACCTGGACCAACACCGAAGTGCAATGTAAAGTTAAGACGGTAGAAAAAAAAACAAAGCCAAGTTTTTACAAGGCAGTTTTAGTTACATATATACATATTGTCACACCCGTAGCCCGAAGGGGTAGGCAGAGTCAATGACAGCTAGCCCCTTTAACTACCTTCAGCCACAAATGAAATTGGGCTGTGTTAGACGGACTAGCTCGTCGCATATACAATCGCATATACGTCGCACATACCCAAAACCCGATATACCAACCATTAGTCGTCTGATACGACATGCTAGGCAAGGAATATAGTTGTCATATTCTTTTTTAAGTCCCAGACAAACACGGGATATTTACTTAGTTTTAATTAGGGCTACTTTTTCTAAGCGCATTCAACTATATTGCCATTAGGTTGTCCTGCGGTTTCCGCAGCGAGAGTTGGACATTGAGTGAAGTGACGTCGGGTTCATTACGCGGTCCGCTATTTTGCTACGTTAGTTTCGTGACCGCATCGGCACCGAGATGCACGATGCAACGCAAGCTGTAATGGTGGGAAATTGCATTACTTAAATATTTTTCGTTTTATGTAATTGGTAAGCTATGCACATGTGCCTCAGATTTTTTAAAATATACGTAAGTACCTATTTATTAGCTCGGCGGTGAGGGAAAACATCATGATGAGATCTGCATATCGAAATAAATATGAAAGTGTAACTATAATCCAAGTTGTCTGGTTTCCCTATCAAAAGGTTACGAAAGTCAGATCGGCCGTCTCGCTTCAATGTTATTACTAGACTCGCTAAATCCTGAATAATGGTCTAAGCGGATACCGACTAAACACAGGACATAACGCCAGAAAAATGAAGCCATGTAGATACATTTTCCTCTCAATGTAGTTAATGTTTGGGTGGTTTATAAAATCTTACCAATGGAAAGTAGCTACTGTGTTTGTTTAATCTACATACCACATAAAACACTATACAACAAAAGATATGTTACAACAATACGCATAAAAATACTAGAGAAGGATCAGTATATGTGCGCATAACTACTTAACTATTAGATTGTACTGCGGACATGGCAGAAGTCACTGTGGTCGGACATTGTGTGACGTCACGTTACGCGTGTGCTGTCTTGCTAGTTTTGTGACCACCGGGACCGGGGTGCAATAGGTGTAATGGAAAGCAGAATTGGCGCAAAGTTCTTACTTAAAATAGTTTCAATTTATATTATAATTAGTTTTTAATTTAATAAATTGCATACAAAGACACATGTTTGCAGTTTTTAAATAGGTTTTTTTTATTCTATACCGCCATTTAATGTGACGCTCAAAACCAAGTGGCACCATTTTAAATCCCATAGATTGAATATTATATTACCATATGTTGAATTCGTTCATTAAGTTCTTAGATACCTATGTATGACTGTAAATAACACGGCCTCGAGATTGAGAAAATCTAAACTGCCATGGAAACCATAGTACCTACCGGCCCTGTTGGTCTAGACTTAGGATCATGTAGCTTGCTGTTTTCCCTAAGGGTTGTTTTGCCACATTACATATACTTTCCAGTCTGTGCAAATTAAATTAAATAATATTTTTTTATGTTATTTTTATATTTTATTGTTTAGACTTTTGTTTGCTCATTTTGTTTCTTTTTTTTGTATTTTTGTGTGCCTGTTGGTTGCAAATATTTTTTTTACTTACTTACATTGACATAGTGAATTATTATCTTATTTTACAATTTTCTTATAGCTTCCGTTGTTTTTATTGAGCTTCCAGCTTAAAAATATATGTTTGCCCTTCTTCGTAATTTTTTCTTTCAATTTTGTTTGCTTTATGTAGTATTGTATTTTCATTTTCACTATATGATTTATTTACCTATTCGAAACTCAACAACAAACATGGACATTAAAATTTTAATGAGATGTAATTTCACTTTTATTTAATCCGTAAATCAACTATTCAAATGGCCCGCAATTTATAATATAAACCGCTGTAATAAAATCACCATTTAACGTAATGCGCTAGGCAATTAATAGAATGAGCAGTTAAACTGTGATCATAGAGCGTGTAATATATTGGATTAATTGTTTTGAACATGTGTATTCCGATAAAATATGATATGCCCATTTGTATTAACTTAAATAATATTAAATACGTACATATAAGACATTTAAAATAAATATTATTTTATGAGTGGCTTTTAAATAAAATTGTATAAATAAGTAGGTACACCTAGACTTTTTTGTGAACTTGGTGATTACCACGCCTGTTGACCTCAAGTGCTTCGTTGACTGCCTCATTGGTCTAGTGGTAGCATACGCCGCCTAAGGACCAAGAGGCTCAGGGTTCAAACCCCGGGTCGGGCCAAAAATTGTGGCTGATTATTTCAAAATTGATTACATTGCTCAGTAACAGTCCGGAGTTAGGAAGTTGGCGGTTTAATCACCCCGTGCCTCGGAAAGCTCGATAAGCCGTTGGTCCTGCGCCTGACCTCACACCGGTCATATCGAATTGCCGTCTAATCGGACTTTAAGAGTAAAGGAATAAAGAGTGCACCTGTGTGTGCGCACACACTTATGCACTATAATATCTCCTGGGCAGTTGGCTAATCCTCGTCGAGACCGTGCCCGATATCGGTTAGGAGGACATTGACTTTAAGTAATCGGATTATCGGTGGGGTCAAAAAAATATTCTTGTATATCTTCTAACAACATTTTCGCTTAATATGATATTTACATATTATGTAAATATAATTTTTGATACTATAAAAATGTGAGTGCAAAAAATTTTTAGAATATTTTTTTACGTACTATTTTGTGTGTAATACCTCTTATAATATAATGTGATACGTCAGCTCTCATAAGTAGACCACATGTGCAATGCACTATTCAGCTCCCAGTACGCATGACACTACTAATCTGTAGTACCGCATATCCGACGAGTTGAGTGGTCACGGAACAAATACAGCAAGACAGCGAGGCGTAATGGACGTCGCATAACGTCCAGCGTTCACGTTGTGCGGACACCGCGGAAACCGCGGACTAGCTGAGTCCGCACGGACATATGTGATCTTTTACGAATGCAATGAGGTCTCATCATCTTCTTAGTTTTAAACCCGGTCTTAGTTAGAGTCCACTTGGACTATGTATGCTATGTATGATATGAATTAAGCTAGTCTGATTACATTACGACTACTATCTGACCTACGGTACTTTTAGACATGATATCGCACAAATATAATAGTAGTTACACTTCCAAAGTTCTATAAAAGTGTAAGTTTCCTTGTGATGTTTTCCCTTAAACTCAATATCTTTAATATAAACAGATTAAATCCATAGGTACTCGGGTCGGGGTGATTCATAATTAACTGAATTAGTAAGCCGAGAACATCCGATATTGTACTTTTCTACAAAAGCCTAAATTAAAGCGAAGTAGCAAATACGAATCTTCGTTTAACGTGATGATGTAACCATTGGATTAGGGCACCAATGCAAAATCACGTAATATGCTATGTTTGAACACGTTCTACATGTTCAAAATGCTATGGAATCAGTCAGTCAGTAATTTCCTATTAATAATATTACGCCTCTAATATCAGAGAGGCATAATAAACCACATCAGACAACATTTAGGTTATGTTATGAAATTGTTTTTATTTACATAAGCTTCAAAAAACCACTTATAAATCGTCGAACAAAATCAATATCAACCGGTTCAAAAAGTAGATTCTACCGAGAAGAAACAGGCAAGGAACTCGTTAAAAAGTAGTGATAAGTGGATATTAGTGTAATACTCGTAAGTGTTATACAACTACAGACTATAGCAATCCCATACATTTTGGTGCGGTCACAGGACTGACCGTAGCAAGACAGCGCTCGGCAACGTATAATGGACGTGACGTCACACAGTGCAACCGTTGCGTCCACATTATCCGCGTGGACAATGTGAGGCGGCATAATCTAAATCTGCATAAGCTACACATTGTGCTGTCTTACACAGCAAAAATGCTTAGTGCATTCCTAATTAAATAAACTCAGGATGACTTCAAAATAAGTTTAGAAATTAAAAACTAAAAACTAAACTTACTTCACGCCACTTCCCTTGTGGGGTAGGTAGAGAGAACCGAACGCCATATGGCACGGTCCTAACAGACCTCACTTGCTTCTTTAATTTTCGTTTAGAAATTGATCCTGTTTTATTAAGTTGGCAGTTGTTATTTTTAACAGAAATATTTTAATTTTTTACTAGATTTCATGAATTTGGTGATAGATAACAAGACAGCGAGAAGCGTAATAGTGGATGACTTAATTTGCCTGGTTTCCCTATCTCAGGGTTACAAAAGTCATATGGGCAGTAATTTCAATATAACAGTCGATTTGCGAAGATCAAAATTAAAGTCAAAGGCGACTAGAAAAGAAGAGAAAGCCTATTAAGCAGAGAACATAACGCTTGAAAGATGATGAAGATGATGAATTGAATCTCTTCAAACTTAGTTCATTGTTTCAGTTTCGGCGCCTTCGGAGATACGGACTAGCCTGTTTGCTCATTGGATTTGTTTCGCGGGTCTAAATATTTGTTCATTTCTTGAATTAAGGATTTCGTTATCTTTCAGTTTATGAGGAGCTCTTTGTATATTAGTGTAGAAAATTATACCTCCATATATATATATTTTTATATCTTTGTTTAGGACAGAGAAAGATTTAGAAAACTGGCGGCCAACCTTTATCATTGCAGAGGCACGCGAAGAAGAAGAAGAATCTTTGTTTATTCAAAATAAATGACGGAGGGGTAGGGAGTGTTTAGCAGCATAAGTACCTTACACCACAGTTAGCCAAAAAAAAAATTGAGTTGGGTTAACTGGGAAATTGTAAACAAGTACACATACACACACCTACACCAAGTACAAACTTAACCTACACCACCAATAATCGCCTTTTTCGACATGCAAGGCAAGGAATATCGTTGGTGCAGTATTTTTCAGTCCAAGACCAACACATGACATAGTACGTAGTATTAAGCATTTTAAAATAAGAATAAAATTGTTACCTTGACTTCAAAGACGGCGTAACAATAGGAGTCGGCCGCGACAGCACAGCACCTGGTCCGGTGTCGTTCCAAACTTCATCATGATAAATAAATATACATACATGTAGGTATTGCATTGATTGTACCGCCATGATCGTATATATATATTGCAATGAAATAATAAACAAATAAATACTTATTGGACAACATAACATACCATTATTGATTTGATTTCAACCCGCGTTCGTTGCATTCAACAGAAGTCCGAATGTTTACAACAACAGGGTTGCCAGTTAACAGATACTTATATGGTATGAACATGGATAAATAAAATAATACGTAGCATAAATATTTTAAATCAGCAATCGTTTTGTTACTTAGAATTTAAAGATGGTGTAGCAATAGATAATGACAATTAACATGAAGTATTTTAAAGCAAGAATCGATTTTGTTACCCTGGCTTCAAAGACAGCGTAACAATACGCGCGTCGGCCGCGACATCACAGCACCTGGGCCGGCGTCGTTAATCCCCATCGCAACTGGATCCCCAAACTTTATTCATTGTTTCAGTTTCGGTGCACTGAGAGCACAGACTTGGCTGTTTGCTCAGATTGGATTTGTCTTCGCGAGACTAATTCTTAGTTTCTTTCTTGAGTTGAATTAATTTAAAAAAGTTCCGTTTGAAAACTCTTGCCCTCGAGTTACTTGCATCTGTTATTGTTTGAAAGTTTGCATGAAGAAACTAAAAGGTTTGTGTTTGGGAACTTTTTTATCGGCTATTGTTATAATAGCGTCGACATATGGACGAGTTCAAATACGTACCTACACAGGTTAGTGAAAATATTTATTTTCTTTAGCGCTAGTTATACTTATTAACCTATGTTTAATTGATTCACGTTACTGTTTTTAAAATACCTACATATTAAATAGGTAATACAACTAACATGTTTATTGTATATTGTACATTTATATTGAATTAAAACAGATAAGTTGTTGAACCAAGTTTCAAGAGAAGGTCTAGATATCTTTCATAAAATTATTATCTTACACCTTTACTAAGAAAAGAACTAACTAGAACTAAGTAGAGTACTATTATCTTTTCTTTACAGACTCGGAAGTTTTACCGTAAACAGTTAACATAGTGAATATCCCCCAGCCAAGTTTTCTAGCAGCATTGCCTTGAAGAACTGAATGCATCTATAGGTAGCTAAGAAAAATACCGATACTGAAAGAAAGGTAGCTTTATAGTGTAATATAAATTTATGAATAAAAGTGCAAAGCACAATTTTATTAGAAGCGAACACTGTTTTTATCTCAATTTATTTTCAAGCTCATCCACTTTCAAATTTGTGGTTAAATTGATTTCTTACTTATGGCAGTAAAACAAAATGTATCGAATAAGATAAGCACGCTGTACGGTTTGAAGGAATTACATATTCACGCTCATATAATACATCGAGCTATAAATATTGTTGATTGCGCATACGAAGCTGCGTAAGTAGCATTCAGTGCTGAATATTTAACGGCCCATTATCCAGAGTAACTCGCGGTTGTAATTTAAAAACGCGCAAACGTTTCGCCCCCCGCTCCTGTCATTGTCATCGAACCTGGTAATTATTTCACAGAACGGGCGACTTTACTAATTACGTGGCTCGGCTTTGTACCGGCGGATCTGCCGCTGCAAAAATACATGCAAATTTCTTGTTTTTTTTTATATGTAATATTAATTATATTTTTTTTTTATTAAAAACCGTTGTGTCTCGTAACGTAATTGCTTATACTTGTCTTAAATGGCTTTATTGATTTAGATGGTTATGAAAGCTTCAGAAATTTCTGACTAGTATATGACCAAGATTACTTAGCAGCTTCATAATTCGCGTTTTGTCTACTATACGCAAATGAAAGAGTAACTCGCGGTTATATTTATTAAAAACGCGCAAACGTGTCGCCCCCTGACCCGCTCCTGTCATTTTCATCGAAACCGGTAATTATTTTACTGAACAAACGGGCGACTTTACTAATTACGTGCCTCGGGGGTTTTGTACCGGCGGATTTGCCGTTGCAAAAATACATGCACAGTTCTTTTTTCATAATGATAACAATCTTATTTTATTTTTAAAACTGAAATAAAGATCCGTGTGCTTGGTTACGTATTTATATCTACTTCTTCCTCATTAATTTTGATGGTTTGAAAGCTGCAGACTTTTATTACGAATCTAAGATCCAGATGATTCGGTCAACGCGAATTAGGGAGTTAATTAAAGCCAAAGAACCTAAATCTACTTGTAATTAGCTAAGAGATTCTAGATTTATAGAAAAGGTTATTACGGCGAGACGTTGGAGGTTTGACCTTTGGCCTTTATCTAAGGTTCAGAGGAGTATCATTATTTGGTCGCTCCTTAATTCGCGTACACTCGTACTAGGGCTGATACATATGCAGTAAAGTCATGCACCGCCGTACATCTATGTTGTTAGAGTGAATAATGTATATTGCCTGTCAAGCTACTATATTTATAGTGCTGGGGGCTCCTCTACCAGATTTAGTATTTGGTACTCGACTCGCTGTATGAAAACCTTAGGATTAAATTTTGTAATCGGATGCAACATAAATGATAAAAACTTTTAAGTACGTACAATGCTTATTTATCGAATTTACGTTTCAAAAACTATAAATATGTCTAATAGTAAAATAAACATCAATATCTGTTTGGAAAGGTCGAAATGTGCGAGTGTATTCCCGTTTAAACAAAAACCAATCAAGTGTGATTCAAATTTGCAGATTGAGTGTTCCGTACCAATTAAAACTTGGTCGGTTTTCATTATTTTGCTTGTTTTACTTTTAAATTTGTACTAGAATTTCGTCAAGCATGATTTTTGTGTATTGATTTAAGATACAAACGAATATCGTTAGAGTCACAGTGTAGGTATCTTAGTAAACTCCAAATTTTTATAATTGATATCGATAATTAATATAGTCTGTACTCATACGTTTCTAAAAACATAATTGAGTTAAATAATGTCTAACGAGTAGTGTGGGCTAAGTACCTAATTAGATCCTGTCAGCGTTCATTAGGTGTTCAAGTAAATAGGTTTATATAAAACAGTACAAGACCCAACCAATTAATCTCAGCCAAAAACCTCCACAAACACTAATTCTTCAACCCGTAATTTAAACACAGCACGAAGCCATACGATTATAAACCCGATCCGGATTTTCCGAAAAAAAAAAATACTATCGGAAACCAATTAATTCCGGAATTGGCCGGCTGGGCAGCGGCGTGGTAGGGCCGTGAAACCGTCGACAAATGGTGCACGTCATTTAATTCTGCCGATCTCATGTTTGTGCCCACACCATCATATTTAAATTGAATTTCGGAGTACGTAGGAACGCAAACAGAAGCGGATTATTACACTCCTCTCAATTCAACAAAGAGAGTTTTAATGTTCACCCTTAAAATGTTATTATGTCTGTCAACAGTTATTATAATAACGGTCGGAACGGGTATTGTTGTAGTGCAATTACTTTTTGAGCCAATTAGATATAGTACTTATTTCACATTAGTCTAGACTTATGTGTAATATGTATTAAAAAAATGTTATAAATATGTCATTACTAACAAAACTTTACCATTGAAAGAAAAGAAAATATTAACTTAGAATTATTTTTCATCCCACTAAGGGTTGTAAACCAATAAATGATGATGCCTGATGGCATTCACTGTAGATTATGGACATTTGTACACCTACAGAGATCTCAAGTTGGACCTAACCTTGGAAGTTGAGTTCCGTAACCCTCACCGAACGAAACATAGCAATGTTAAAATCGTGTCTAATGATTACTGGCTTCGATACGCTATTGGATACGCTAGTTTATTTTTAGTCAAAGCAATTCGAGGTCAATGCCCTGAATGAATGAATATAAAAGGTAACATGAAAACAATACAAGAAAATTTTATACATAATTAATATTATGAAAGAAATTGTTATCGTACTTAAAATGTATTGTGCGTTTTATTGGGCTTCGTTTTATTTCTGATGTTGTACACTCAACCATTGGGGGAGTACTTACATTATAATGATCCATAATACCGTGAAAAAGTTCAACCGATAAGAACATTCAAATCGATGATTACATTCATATATACTGAATTGATTAAGCTAACTGTAGATCACGTGTTCTAGGGAGATATTTTGAAATATTATAAATATTGTCCCAGATGGGTCTGGGACTCAAAAAGTATGTTCCAACTATGTTCCTTGCTTAGTATACGTGTTGTGTTTGTGACATTTTCTTAATTGACCATCTTATCTTCTTTTGCGAATGTGTTATAAGTAGCTTTTCTTTGGGTACCTCTTTCAAGATTGTGGACGTGATTATATTTGTGAATGCATTTATGGTAATGATTTTTTATATTATCTGAAGAAACGGACGCTAATTTTTTTTCTAATTCTCTCTCTATTCAACTAACAACACACGTACCGAAGTATTATAAAGGCATATACTATTAGAAAGATATTGCACATGGTACAAATATATGTAGATAGGTACTTATATCAAGAGGCATCCAACACCCGCTGTACAGAAATACCTCCATGCTGCGGAATGAAACTTTGCGAACACTTTACCACATTTTTTTTCTTCCAGGCACTTTATAATAGCGCGTCATGATTTGAACTGCAGTGTGAAGCTGCCCAATAGATTACTTCCCGAGAAAACTTTATGCTTGCACAATGTACTTTACAGTGACATCTAGCGGCCAACTAGGGCATTCTATAATTTTAGTATACACTTAGTATTAAGTACTACGTCAATACTACTAAGTCAATTTGTCTTAAAAAATTTGATATAAAACAGTTGTATAGCAATGTTTATGGCTTAAATAGCGGTTCGACAGAACTTTCAATAAGATTGACAGCGGGAGAAAAATTTATTTCATTACCGAAAATTCCTTTCAGCTAGTCCCAAACATTTTATATACTACTGTAAAATAAAGCATTTTATTTAAGCGAACACGTTCTCACTAGATGTAAAACACAAAAGAAACGTAATAATCCACATTCAAGAGTAACCTGGTGTATCATCGCATGCAGGATGTCGCGGTAACGAGCTGCGAGCAAATAACTCCTCATAACGCGGGTCGCGCGGGCTGTACAATGCCGCATTCACATCGCGCCCTCACTATAATTAGCTATTTGAGGCAGCAACGGTGAAGGAATTATTTGAAAAGAATTAAATTTATCATAATTAGGCGTGCATTCGAATTTTTTTGCAATATTTTTACTTGGCTGGTTTGTAAGAGCATCTTTGGTCTTACAAGTACATACATTAGTTCTTAAATTTGACAAGCTCGATAGCGCATTCGGTAGTGACCCTGCCCCATGCGCCAAGAGTTGTGGGTTCGATTCCCACCCAGGACAAACATTCGTGTGACGAATACTTGTGTTTGTTCTGTGTCTGGGTGGTAATATCCAATATTTAAGTATATATTTGTAATATCACTGTTGTTTCTGATATTCGTAACACAAGTGCTTAAGCTACTTACTTCGGAATCAGATCAATCTATGTGATGTTAATAGTAGTTTTACTTGATATCTAATGAATGTAATACAGTAAGGCGAATAATCAGTCAGGTTATGGTTTTTGTACTATAAATAAAATAAATCTAATCTTATGAGTAGACTTAACCCAAAAACTGCAACTCCTTTAATTATGTTTTGTATACGAAGATGTATAATATCATTATTATTAAGTACGTAGTAACGAGGAACCGAACTTGTATAATAAAGATATACCTACGCGATGATTGCGCTATCTATCAATTCAGATTGAAGGTTTCATAATAGAAAAGGTTTTTTTGAAACTTGGTACTTTGCATTTTTAAACCCAATTTCAAATATCTGGTTCTAGTTTATCCACTTGCTCGGAGTGAACGCTCGCCGCCATAGACTGCGGTTTGCGCGCATATACTAGCAACATGCTTTCTCCGTTATTAATAAAGCCATCTACTGAGACTGTCTGTTACTTGATACCAAATAATGGTTAAAGTACTAGTTTTTCACTTGAAGCAATTTTAAGAACATATTAGATTAAAAGTCTACCACAAAACACTCACTTTGTATGTCACTCCATGAGTATATGAACAACTAGCGATTGCCCATGATTTTGTTTAGGTTAACACCCACTTTACACTCTTAGAAGTAAAAAATTCAAAAAAGCTTTCTTAGTGCTTACTTACACATATTGTATGTATATAAAAAAGCTAAGGATGTAAAATCATCAATCAAATCATCTTCTTTTGGGGTTTTTTGTTTATATTTTAATAAATATAATTACTATTTTAAAAAAATAATAACTGCGTAGATATTAAATTAAGGTTCCGCCTGTGTTAAGTGTGCAAGAAGGTTCGATATTATAATTTTCTCACACTCACACTATGTAATAATAATAAAAATAAATACCTAACAATAAATAAATTATCCAAACTGACACACCAATTCCCTAGTTCCAAACTAAGCGTAAGCTTGTGCTATGGATACTAGGTGAACGGATAGACATACTTAAATACGTTTATAAACATCTATGACTCGAGTACAAATGTCCATGTTACTCACACGAAACATTTGCCTATAGCGGGATTCGAACCCGCGACCCTCGGTTTTGTGGCCAGGGTCTCTGACCACTCGACCAACGGGCCAGTCTAATGTAACTAATCATTGCAATATTTGAAGGTCTGTGTGTTCAGCCAGCCATCGTCAGCCCGCTAGTTAGCTTTTATTTGTTTATAGAATACTAGCAGCGCCCCGCAGTTTTACTCGCGTAGTTCCCGTTTCCCGTAAGAATACGGGAATAAATTATACCCTTTGTTAATCACTGATAAAGTAGCTTTCCATTAGTGAAAGAATTATTCAAAATTCAAGCAAATAAATAAATAAAACTTTCCTCTTTATAATATTTGTATGATTAATTGTTGATGTAAAGATAACCTCTTCACTTATATTCGAGTGTTTCCTTTTTATTTATTAGTAATGATAGCGCGATGGTTCAGCCAATATCGAGTGTTTAAGGAGACAGACATACAATACAGTGAATGGTTTTTGCAATTATATCGACTCGATGTCACAATCTCAAATTTTTACCATAGATAAAATTCTATTAAAACTTAGCTTACTTAGTTACTTCTCAATAGCTAAGTTTTAAAGTCAGTAAAAGAGAAATAAAAAAAAAATCCATTCTCAGGCAGAGAGAAAAAGTGTTTATAATTTTCTTCGCGAGAAGCAGCGTAAAAAAAAACCGTTTTATTATCAACAAAATCATTTACCACATTCCATCATTAAATACTTGATCCACACTGAAGCTAAATAATTAAATCTTCAAAAAACATCTAGTATTTATTATATTTCGCAGCAAAAACCGCTCACCCAATAAAGCAAGGAACAATTGAGAGCGAGTCTGGGCCACAAGGAGTCCGTCATTACTCAAGGGCTTTAATTGGAACCGAAGCGAGCAATTATTATGCATAACTTTACAAGAGCCATTGCCGGCTAATAGTGCTTCTATTAATAGACTAGAATTGATTTAAAATTACTCCGCCTTGCTTACAATAATTATCGGGTATCGTTTTCGAACAACATTTAAGCTGATTACTGTTGATTCTAGAAATTCTGAACATGGGAGTAGCCAGGACAGCAATATAATATTGGTTCTGTACACGGACTAGTAAAAAAAGGACTTCGCGCCACCAACTACACTTTGAGTCACCTGTGGAGCTCCAACTTGACATGCAAATAACATGGCATATTGACATATGCGCTCCAAATGACAGTACTCCGATATCTGGTATCAATAACAATCTTACTCACACATACATAATAATGGCTTCACGCTGTAGTATGGCAGCGCGGAGTCCTTCTTTTCTTACTAGTCCGTAGTTCTGTAACAATTATTTACATACAGATACCCCTTAAAGGTTGGCAATGCATCGGTAGCCCGTTTGCTCTTATATAAAAAAACTAGTAGCGCCCCGCGGTTTTACCCATGTAATTCCCTTTCCCGTAAGAATACCGGGATAAAATATAGCTAATGCTACTTGCTGATAAAGTAAATTTCCACTGGTAAAATAATAATTCAAATCGGTCCAGTAGTTTTGGAGCCTATTCGATACAAACAAACAATCCAATATTTTCTCTTTATAATATTAGTAAAGATAAACTAAAATAAATGTATGGTCTGACTAATCGATTATACGTGTGACGTCTATAATTGCAATAAGGATAGAGGGAAAATTGAATTTCGATGACTGTGTGCTTGTTCGTGAATAATTTCTGAGAAAGATTCTTAATTCAGAATCCATGTGGTGTGTATTACACTGTATTTATTGACGCGTGAAAAAATATTCGAAATAAAATATTTATTTAAAAAGGCGTTTGCACTGAATGTTGTGGTGGATTTATTTATGTACAAAAATAGTGATATGGAAAATCTCACTCGTACTCATTTTGATTGCATTGCCACAATTATTACTGTGGCAAGTCAAACAAGAGAGGCATATCATTTGCTTGTTTAAATATTTACTAAGAGTAATATTTTGGTGGGAGTCTGAATGTCGGAAGAGGAAATACCAACTTGCATGATACTATACTGTAGCAGCGTGATACAAGGACACGGATTTTTTTTCACAAAATCCTGGAGGCAGTGCTTAAATATCCTAGGAAATTTCTGAATTTCTTAGCTTAGAAAACCTGTTACCTGCTTAATATACTTTTCGTAGAAATCAATATTTTACTACACTTATTGTCTAGGCGACGAGCTAACCACTTGTCACTACTTTTTCACAATTTTTCATCTAACCCAGCCCAGTTCTGTTTTTGGCTGAATGTGGTTAAAGAAGCCTGCTGCCCCTTTGACTCTGTCAACCCCTTCGGCAATTATGGGCGTGATGTTATGTATGTATGTAATATTTTATTATTTATTTTTATTATATTATTTTCCGGACGGAGCTTAAGTAGTTTGAGTAATCAATGTAGTCTAGTTGAGGACTGCATTGGTCACATACGCACAATGGCTTATATCTATGAGGTTTAATACGGAAAACACACGCGCAACCAACTAATCGTCACAACCACTGTTTTATATCATATGTAGCTGCATGGTGAATGAAGAAAATTAAACAGCGTTTAAAAAAGTATCACCAGGGGCAAAGCAAGATAAAGAACTTTTTAAATTAATAAAAACCTCCTTACTGTTACTATGAAAATATAAAAAAAAGTAAATACTCTTTCTTAAGATTTAATCAGATAACACAGGTAAATCTCAAATCTGATATTACTCGATCACACGATAGAAAGAAAAAAGACAACATAAAGAACGTGACAACATTTTGATTCGGCAAATTCAATTTGTTACGTTTACAGCCACTTATAAGTGTCCATTTATTTTTATTACGCCGCGTGTTTCAGACCGCGTGGACGTGATATATTTCCACTTTTATCTTTCGCGTCTGCGAGACCATAAAAGTGAGGGGAAACAATTTTAAAAAGCTATGAATACGCAAACAAAGGCAAAAGAATTAGTTTCCGCTTTGTAAGTGTCCCGCTTAGATTTTAATATTTATAAAATCCCGTTGAAGACCAAAGTTGAGGGAAGTGTCCACGGTTTTTTGTGGCCCCCGAAGTTGGCGTTTTCATAACTCTTTCTTTGCCGGAGGAGTTTAACAAGTTTTTCGCTGACACAACAACCCCTTGAGTTGTTGCTTTCGGCCACGTTAGATATGATGTTAACGATTTGGCTTAGTGTTGTCAACATGGGACGATTTCAGTCTTTTGGAATTTTATTCTTATCATACAGTTTATGAAATAGTAATTTCCAAGGAACATTAACATTATAATATTTTTTTTACCTCATCCATCGAAAAGGAAGATAGTCGGGAAGATTTTTACCCTGAAGATAAAGATTCGTTGGGAATATGTAAACAAGTTGTTTCAACGTGTCACACAATTGTGGAATTACATCAATGTGTGTGAAGTTATATGACAATATATAATAGATATAATATATAAAATGCGTATTTAAAATACCTTTGATCACCCTGAGCAACAATATTCAATTAAAATGTATAAATTCTAAAACCCGTAACTTGTTATGTATGTCTGTTTAAGGCATAAGCAAGATATCATCAACCACTTAAATTCGCTAGCTCTTATCTGTGAATCTCAATTTCTCGAAAGGCGATTCACACCACTAATTCGACGCCTCCGTCCAAAAATTATAATTACTCGGAAGGACTTGAAAGCGTTTTTTAACTGCGTCATTTCAATTCCGTTTGGAAGTTAGGTCAACGATTTAAGAACGAAAAGAGTTGTGAATTATAAGTAGCTGGATAAGACAAATTGCTTTGAGCAGTGAGAGAAAAGTATTAAAATAATGTGACCTTTTAATAAATTTATGTTTTTTCTTATAGGGTGCCTTCGCTTGGTAACCGTTTGAAATTAATTTGTTCTTTTCCGTTTTATTAATTTTGCTACCTGGGTTTTGTTCTGAAAATAAAAAAGTGCCAGATTCAAGTAACGAAAAGTGCTCTTTCCTGTTTTTGAGCGCTCATTAACATTGAGTTTATTTAGTGTCTTAATAGAAAATTGCTTTTATGGTAAAATGTTTTGAACAGGTAGGTATCGTGTTGATATAGTAATTTAGGGTTGTATGTTTATTGGCTGGCGTAATCAAATGGTTTTTCCGGATTTTAATGTACATAAAAGTAACTTGGAGAGTCCATTTAGCACGACGCTGGAAATACATAGATATGGTATTACATGCAAGTCTATTTCCTTCCATCAAATGAAAATGGATGTGAACAAAATATGTAAGTAAGTACCTAATTCAAAAGAGTGTGTATATTGGAGAACATTGAATGTCCTAATAATGGCCTCAGCGTCTATTAAAGAAAATTTATGCATCGCTCTGTGAGCACTTCTTTTCATGGCGTTATGGGGCGACATAAGCGATCTGCAGAACGTTTCATATGTCGGCCAAGCGTCGTGAGTGTAGCGAACGATGAGAAACATAGTTGGAAGAGGTATAGTCGGCTATTATAAGTTATCAAGCTGCAGATAAAAAATATTCAAAAACTAAACCGACTTTGACTTCAAATTTAACAAGACTGTAAAATAGAATTAGATATTTAATTTAGTATAAATAATAAGTATGTCCTAATATGTTTGCGGCAGGTACCGAACCCGTTAGAAAATTCATGCTTATACATTATTTATTTTATTTTAGGTATTTTATTTTCTATCAAGAGATAGGAATTAGCTTACCTACCTAATAATTGGTTTAGTGCCGATTTGAAATCGATTAAGTACAACATACATACGAATATACATGTAATATACGTACGTATGTTGTTATTACATTCGTTTTTTAGAGATGGAAAGTTCCAGGACTTGTCCTCCCAGATCTTATCAAAAACTTATAGTTAATGTGTGAACCATTACCTATCACTGTATAGTTTTAATCGGAAATACTGGCTCCTGAAACACTGTTTATAACTATCTTGGGAGTCAGCAGGGCTACATTGAAACTGTGCTAAATGGTGTCTTAAATAAATAAATTGTTATGCGCGATCAACAGTAGCCTTCTAACAAATTATAAGTAGAGCCAATTAAATATTTTAATTTTTAAACCCGTAATAGAAATTTATTACATAATATTGTTGTTAAAGTTTTATATTGGCTATGTACCGTTACAAACGAAACCAATTTGTGTTCGTAAACAGTCTAGACTTAGAAAAATAACTATGATTTGCTATTATTAGCAATTGTCTTTGTATTTCTTAATAGATACCGTTCTAATTACAAACAAACTACCTATGTGTTCAACTTGCTCGTTACGACAATAACTCAAGCGAGAATACCCCTCAATAGTCGTTGATTGTCAGTACATTAGTCCAATCAGTATATAAGGCGATGGAGACGCCTCGGGCGCCCACTGTATTGTAAACTGGGTGACAATGTACGAACAAAATAATATTTACGCCTGTGTATGATGGCCGTATCTGGGGTTGAACTTGCGAGTGTGACAAAGTGACATCTTTAACGGGGGTTCAAGCGACAAAATACTTGTTAATATCGTAGAGGTAAGAAAAACGTATTGCTGTATGGGGTATTTTTATTGATGCGGAAGAATTTTTTTCGTTTTATTGAATTTTAACTGACAGTTAGATAAATGTTCTAGTCTTCATTGACAAATAAAAAATATATGCGAATTCTAAGATCTAAGCGTTATTGTGACGCCCACTTATTCAAAATTATATTAATACCATAAATGTAGTCCCAGTGGGTTTCAGTATAACATTTTGTATTCTTACAATATATGACAAAAATGTTATATGAAGGGATTGTCTGAAAATTTACTTTTTGCTTACATAATATAATAATATAAATAAGTGTTTATTACGTGTTATAATAAAAATAGATTGTATTATATGCTATCAACAATGGACAAGTTTGGGAAATCCAAGATAAAGATTTTCGGCGACAAACTAGAATCAACGCGATCAAAGCCGCCATAAGAAGCAGACGTGGTTCACTCAGCTGCCTAAAGCCCATTCAAGGCTTTTTGCACAAGCGAAACTATGCTTTATGTCATTGGCATAAGAATCTTCGACGTCAGTGCTTCTTTAATATCCAAAAATCGCTCCTGAAATGGTCAAAGTGAAAGGGAGTCCAATCCTATGCGACGCTGTACAGTTATATTGTGTACAATATTTAGTGCCTTGGCTGGCTACATAGTTTTCATTAGTGAAGAAGGACCAAACTAAGTAAGAATTTATAATAATTCATCAGTAGTGTAGAAAAAGTAAGTAGTAACTTAAATAGAATACTTATTTTACTAAGATAATGTTAGCATGGATGAATTAATCTGTCAGTTCTCCTGCTATAAAGGTCAAACGGTAATCATTTTAACGTTTCCAGCCCTGTTAAATATATAAACATGATCAAAGCAGACTTTACGATAGGAAGAATTAGATAGTTACATCCAATTTACCAGTAAATAGAGAATGAAATTCTGTAGGTACCTGTTCTTGGTATAAAATAATATCTTTGAGAAGTTAATTCGAGCTAATCAGACCGGAAAATATTTGCCTCAAACTATAATATTACGTTAATGAAACCTTAACTTGGCAAGTTTCTTCGAGTGTCAACTATTGCTAAGTTCTCAACATTCTTGAAATTCAAATTATTATAGAGATGCGCAGCGTAGCTCGGATTTGTAAAAAACAAATATGAACAAATATGTTTCAAAGAGAGGGCGGGTATTAAAAACACGTTATGAGTATTTAGTGAAAATTAATAAAGGCACCGTTAAACTAAAGTGATATTCAACGTCGACAGACTCTTTTTTTAAATGTGATTTCAGAAAGAATAATTATTGTAGTTTTTTATGTATTGTATCTACCATAATAAACATTTACTTAGGTGATAAATAGCGATAAACGTGTTATTCATATTCATGCTCAAGTTGTCTTTGAATAATAGTTGTGTTCAGAAATTACACATTTAGACATCGAATCCAAATCAGTTCGAACCGCAACAAATAATACGAAAACTTTTATTACAAGCCACTCACTAAGCAAAACAGACAAGCATTACTCGACGGCCACACGCCACACTTCCCTAATCTCATCTACGCGTGGAAGCGATTTTCTTAGCTCCGCGTCAGTATTGTTGCGAGTTTTGGCACTTCCAAACAAACTTCGCTGGAGTGTTTGCGCTCCCGCTCCCCCGATTGTTATTCATAGCTCAGTATAAACGCCGCGAAAGAGTGCTCCACTCATCTTATCTCCGGTTAATATCGTCTCTAGTTGTAAGGAAATTATTTTTCTCCTCACCCGCTTTGTTTCTGAGTAGTTGGTAACTTTCCACCTCGGACTCGCTCACGACGGTTGCTTTTGTTTTGCGATACTTGATGTTTGTTTGATGTAGGTAAATGGATCGCTGGTTTTCTTAATATGTGGCGATAAGTTACTAATGTATGATAAGAAAACTGTTGTTGAGTAAAGATTACATAAACGCTAAGACTGTTGTTTAAAAATCATTGTTTGTCGACGAAGCAATGTCTGTATTAGAACAAATACATAATAAGAATACATATAGAAGTTGATCTTTACTTAAGTAATTACATAAGAAAAGGTCAATTTCTTAAGTAGTTACTTACGAAGCAAAGAAATGTACATAATTACGGATTTGAACCACAAAGTCACACCCAGATTATTTTGGATGTAGGAGTATAACAACATTATCCAATTTGTTTGATTACCTCGTCCAAGATTGCTCAGGCAAAATAAGTAATTACTTGATTTGTAAATACTAGAATAATGTTTCGTTTCTTGCGCTTGGCAGTTTAATAGACGTGACATAAAACTGCGTTTACTTACATAATTTATATATTCTGCATAGTTATAAATAATGGCTCTCATTTATCACCTTATAAATGTAGAGAATAGTCTCCATACAAACTAGACACGTTAATTGTCTAATTAATTACATTTCGGAGTAAAAATTTAATCAACTTAATTCTTCAAAGCACAATGTCTTTTTTTTATAAGTGAATTCAATAGTTTCTTTTTTTATATACGAGTCTAAATAATTTTTCGAATATATCTGAGAAATTATTGTCATGGAATCTATTTCTATAATAAATTCACATTGTATTTTCAACAGGCATGGCAAGCACGCGATAGTGTCCTGTAAAATATGTTTCTTATCTTACACAATACTAATATTATAAAACAAAGTTTAAGGTTCTTAAGATGAAACTGACGATTTTTTAAAGTTGTTTTATACTGTGTACGTTCTAAGTGCAGACTAAGATCCATTATCTCGCTATACTTCGCAAACAAACGTAACATTTAACATCTACCTCTATAATACGCGCTAGACGTAATGAGAGGGCCTACCCACCTCGTGTAAATAATTAAGTTATGTTATGTAAAACGGTACACACTTTAAACCCACTATATAATATACCTAAGGACTAAATTGAATTTTTCTTATCTCTATCTTTTAAACATGAATGTATGTGTCCTGTTATACCTACTCTAAAAGACTTACCTTCGTAAACTAGGTACAATGTTTTTCATATCTGTACATCTAAATGAAATTCCGAAACCCGTTGAGTAAAGGTTAAGTGCGGTTACAATGTTTAACCTTACCACAATTATCAAACAGATTGAAGCAAACTTTCAATTTAGTCAAACTGGGGAAATCGAATTTTATTACTGACGACGGTTTATTAAACCGTTAAACTAAGTTATTGAACAATTAGATTAATTATATTAAACCACTTCGCGGCTAAATGATAAGATATTAATTCAGCTCTCGCACAGAAACATTTACATCAAAACTTAAAGAATAATAAGGACGGCAATAGTTTTCGTAGTTCCACGATCGTAAGATTGATAACGGACATGCGCAATTCCGCCGACTCGCTATCTCTGAATGAACACAAGCGGCCTCCTGGCACTGTAAAACCAGTCTTCATACGTGTAATTACAGTTTATAATTAGTTTTTTGTTGTTTTATTGTGTGCAGCAACGCATTGGCACGTAACTATGAAGATGCGTCTTCGACGAATAACTCTCACATATATGCGCAGGGCGCACAGTCGCAAAAATACAGAACTCGGTAGTAAGTTGTCGTGCATGTGTGTACGTACATTTGTGTGTATATAAATTTTCGTTAAAGCAAGATAGGGCAAAGAGGGAAAGCCCATAGTAAAAGCGGGCAAAACGCCGGTTGGGAGCGCAGAGTCTGTTGTCAGTACTTAGTGATTCGCTGCGCGGGGCGGTGGTGTCCCGTCGTCCGTTTTTGGCGCTAAATTTTACGATTCACGCTTCCAACTTTTCCGTGCACTATGGACAGCGGTTAATGTTTAACTGTCATGGAAAGTTATGCAATGAACTTTAATAGCTGTTGTGATGACATGAGATCATTTGTTCCGATGGAAAAAGTTTCTTTGAACTCATGATCGTGGTGTGCCACTTTATTCTTCGATGGTATGAGAAAGTAAGTGAACTTTTCTTTAATACTGCATCGCTGTCAGATGTAATTTTATAGATTTTCTGAAATCAAATATTCGTAATATTCCAAATGTTTTATGAAATATGGAAATTATTTTGATTTAGTTTAAATCACAAACTTTATTTGATTCAAAGTTTTTCAAAGTTTAAATGGCCTCCTTTCAAGTTAATATCTTAGTAAAAAGACAGCACTGTCACAGTTTATTGATTATAATATTACTGCAGTTAAATTATTGAACAATTAATTAATACTTATGTGTATAACATAAACTATAATTACAACTATTCGATTTTTTGTCGTTCATACTTATTCATTTTGCTAAGTTGACAGTAATTGTACATTGACTAAGTTTTGAATACTTTAGAAACAAAATACGATGTACCGTAATAAACCGGTAATGTGGTATCTTGTTTAACATTATATTACAATATAAAAAAATATTTAAATTGTAATACACTATAATGAGTAATAATACTCATTATATTATATAATAGTTCAAATATTAAAATTAGTTTATACTAATTAATTTTACTATAAACGTATTGTTGCAGTTTTGTTTATATTAGGTATAGAAAAAAATAACTTCACATTTCTGCATCTTAAATTATAAATGACATGAGGTACACCATCGTTTATCGTATCAGTATCTGCGTAATTGTGGGTTAGATTATTAGATATTAGATTATAAAGTTACTACAATATCAGTATATAGTCAATAGTATGTCTAAATTATGTTTGAATTATCTATATATTAATATGAAGTTTAAACGTAATATATGGATTTCTTCTAAATTAAACATGGTATATATGTAAGGTATTTATCGTTTTAAAACAACTTTTTTAATTTTAATTTTTACCTGTAATTAAAAACGCTTGTTTGTTTATAAGTACACATAAGGTTCATAACTAGTTTGATAGATACCCAAATAACTATAAAACTAATTATGGACTTTGTAATTAACGTTTAGTTTATTTTTAACAATAGGACATCTTTAAAGAAGTTTACTAGTTAACCAGCTGACGTAATTGAAAACTTGCTTAATGTTATAATGAATTATTACCACAGTTAAATGATAATATCTACTCATTATATATAAAAGGGTCTGTTTTGAAAAGTAGCCTTCAAAGTCAATAATATATTTTGACATTCTCTTGCAAGTAAATAGTTGGGTACTACAGAAAACATTTTTCAATGATTCAGATTCAAATCTGAATCTTTTGAAATTGGATTCAGTCTGAATATCTGCGCGAAACCCTCACTCCAATCCGACGCTTAAAGTCCCAAAGAAAGAATTGAATTGAGAAAGAAAAGTTGGATTTGAAAATGTCCTCAACATGTTAACCTATCATATTTGTTTTTATTGTATTCGATAGGACGTATTCACTTCAATATTTCATACGAGGTCAGGTATATTTGAGCGGATTTTTAATTTAGAAAAAAACATAACTTGTATGTAAATGAATATATTTTACAATTACTCATATTACTGTAATAAATAAAAAATGTTCTAACATTGCCAAGATATTTTTATACCTTACATATATTTCGTACTAAATTTCTGCATGATATTGTCATTAAAAAGATAAACCTAACTTTATTACAGAATTCCCTTTTTACTTGCGAAATTTTTCAAAACAGAAATAAAAATTCAAATGTATGCCTCGTACCACCAATAAATAATCCCCAAAACGCGATATAGGACTTGTCACTGTAATACGGTATCAGATATGTCACTGTAATGCGATGGGACATCACTGTAATACATATTGCATATTATTATCCACTTGTGCGGCATGCGTTGAATCGATAGCGTGTCACAATTCACTGAATATTGGCTTCCTCCGAACTAGGCACTAACTTCAGTATCTATTAATGTTAATTCTGTAGAAGCGTAGCAGTGTTTAGCTTACTACGATGAGTTAGTAATCGTAGCAGCGCTTAGCTCGTAGCCGTAGCAATGCCGTAGCGACTTATCGAAATCTCTCACTTGATTATTGAGGTCAAGTCCCATTTAGTTTGAATACCAGTAATAAACATTATTCATATGGAAATTACGGACTTAGCTAATCGAGTTAGAAACACTACGTTGTAGGAAGCGGTCATACTCATCTTCCTACCGTTATTTAGGATCCGCTTGAACTATGGATTATCCAGGATATATACTTATATACAGGATTTAGCGAATCTCGCTATTAAATTTAAGCGCCTATCTAACCTTCGCAATCCTGCATAGTGCAACCGGACGAATTGGAGCATGGCTACACATCCATACTTATTTAATGTGCAGGTTTCATCACATTAAAATAACTTAATCAATCGCAAGAGAGGCGTGTGTCTTTACCATTGAGTTACCACCGCTTGTATGGTAAGCTATTAAATTTATTTAAAAACTAGCTGTGCCAGCGGTGTCACCCGCGTTTATGGTTAATATTATAAGGACTATTTCCGTCATACATGATTTCTATGCAATTTTAACCATTAAGGCTGCACACGCGACGGAAGCTTAAAAAATGGAGTAACTTCTCCCGTTTTCCCAACATTTCCCTTTAGTACTCTGCTCCTATTGATTGTAGCGTGATGAAAAGTATACTATAACCTGCCCAGGAGTATGAAAAATAATTGTCCCAAGTTTCGTTAAAATCCGTCGAGTAGTTTTTGTTTCTATAAGGAACATACAGACAGACAGACAGACAAAATTTTACTGATTGCATTTTTGGCATCAGTATCGATCACTAATCACCCCCTGATAGTTATTTTGAAAATATATTTCATGTACAGAATTGACCTCTCAACAGATTTAGGTAATATAAGTATAGATATGATCAAATGGTTAATATTATTATTTTTACGTCACTGTCTTAAATAACATTTTTCTTCACGTTTGAACTGGTATAAATTCATATTTGAGGATATAAAGGCATGTGCTCTGAATTGACTTATCTTATAACCCTTCTCATATGAGGATTAGGATAGGAATGTTGTTGTTTTTATATTAGGAAATATTATCGGATTTTGGATAACAGTCACTAAACATGTGGAAAAATTCGATAACATTGTTACAAAATGTTACTATTAGTGATAGAATGTTTCTAAATGTTTCCGTAATTTCCGTACGCTTGTTGCTTAAAGTTTTTGTTATATTTTGTTATTTGTGTCATTGGCAAATAAAAGACCAAGTACTTTCAAAAGTTGAAGAATGTTTTACCAAACCAACGTTAACATGTTAAAAAATGTTGCTCAACAAAATAATAGCAATATTATTACTATGAGAATTAAAGTTTCTAATTAAATAAAATTAATTAAGAGCTGTGGATTATGTGGAAAAAAAAAAATTAGACTTTAAAACTTGATATCGTCTAATTATAGTTTAGTATGGTATATAACTTGTCTAGAGCATTTCGGCGCTTTTAATTACTAAACCGTTAATTTATTGAACATCTCCAGAGGCAGGGGTTAAATATCCCTCGGGAGTTGTTCTATTTCCGAAGTAAAATTGCATCGTTTTGTTACGAGTATCTCTTTGTAAGGGGTTTATGCCACGGATTATGCTAACATTCTCTAAGACATTTATCTTTTTCACTCCGGAAACAATTTTGTATTCATACAAGTCGTGGCGTTGTGAAAATAACTCTCTTATGGGAATAAAAGATGTAAAATGTGCACACAAACGAGTTAACTGACTGTCTTATTAAGTTAGAAATCTCAATAAATATTGCCTTAACAATAAGAATATACCTACGTCGATATATCATATTAGTTAATATTATACCTAAAGAGGACAGGTTTGATTGTTTGAATTGAATAGTCTCCGAAACTACTGGACCTATTTGAAAATTTCTTTCAAAGCTACTTTATCAGCGAGCAGGTAACATAGGCTATATTTTATCTCCATATTCCCATGAGAACAGGATCTAAGCGGGTGAAACCGTTGCAGCTGCCTGCTACTGACACGGTGACACAATTTTAAATTTTCGAAATTTCTTAGTAGGCAAAGATCCTCTAAATAATAAAATAAACTCATTAAACAACCAAAATCAAGGGTTTACTTTATTCTCGATGTGTATTGATATGACGCCGTCGCCGGTGCATTGATAATTTGTGCAATAAAATATCACACAACGGTAAACAATTGGCAAATCATTTGAAAATTAATTATCGCTTTTATCGACCGGCTGGACGTTTCCACGCACATTCGTTCCAAATACAGGTGATGATTTAATTACGCGACCGTGTTGATGTTGCGAAAGGCCATAAAATAAAACCAAACGGAAAGCTATATTGCCAAAACAATTTTCGTCATTTCATTTTATTTCCTATTCGCTGCTGTGATTTTATTCAATTCGCATGATCCCTATTTCGAAAACAGTAAATGGCAATTTTGTGATTGACAGGCTAGTCCGGCTATGTGAGTTTTAATTTAAAAAAATATCTGGAAATGAAACGTTGAACCGGAAATAAAATATCTTGACTTAGTTAACAAATGAAATAAACCTTCCTTAAAATGAAATTAATGCGAAAAAATAACAAGTAATGTATCTAAATCACTTAGTATAAAACTTTCTAAAATAATTAAGTACGATTACACAATGAATACCTAATTGCAACATTTATGGCATGCAAGTAGGTTAGAACTAATTTCGAAATAAATTTAACAAAGGACATATAAAAGCTTTGTATAAACAATTCCGTGTAAGTGATCACTTAATAAGAATCATTTCATATTATTAATCATTTAAACACTAAATAAATCTGAAAACATTATTTCTTACATACAACCAAGTACATACAAGATAAAAGCTTATATTATGACAATGTCAAAATCCCAGAGCTGCAGTAAATGTGATTATGATAAGTCCACCATAACTGTCCACATATCGATATATGTGGACAGCTGTAACGTTGTGGTGGTCTATCGATATTGACCACCACAACGTTTTTACCGAAATCTATCGCAATCAACAGTTTTGCCCCGAAAAACACTTCTAAAACACTGCATAAGATCACATAAGCTGTACCAAACTATATTAAACTGGATTATAAAATCAGAAGCTACAATCGTGTGTCAGAGAACAATCGCATATACGTAAGGGAGAATATTATTATGATATTTATTTGACATCTGCTCGGTGCGGCGTCACGTCGCCTTAGACAACGAAATATGAGATTCTGCGGTGTGTATTTATTACGCAGTACACGTAGTACGTAGTTATTGCGGCAACTACAAAAAGGTTATATAAAGTTACACAGGCTTAATGTGACTTTTGTTTACATGTGAGCGGGTTCTTTCTTTGTTTGATACGTGGTTTGTGCTATTAATTGCCGTTTTGCGTATTCTGTTATGTGTTTGAATTAGCGGAATTTTACATATGTTGTCTATTAGAAATTATTATTAGGAAATGATACAGAAGTTAAGTTACCTGGAATCATCAAGATTTTTTTATAATAACCTATATTATTTTCAGAATTAGAAGAGAAAACGGTGTTATCAGATTAATTATAATTATAATTATAATAAAAGTCATAAGTTCGCTCTGTCTCAACTAAGTAACTCTTAATGAAGCAACTTTCGTTTCGTTTTTAGCAACAAAATATCTAGACATCTGATTACTCTAGTTTCGAGATATTTTTTAAATTAGACCTATTTATGCTTTTACTACTGCTTATTAAGATACTTAGATATAATTAAAGTTCAACAATTCTGCTTCATCTTAGTTAGTTTACGCCTGTGAGTCCACTTGCTTATAATTAGGCTTTCTGCAAATGGAAATTCCGTATGTGTTTAAGGAGTCGAGTAACTTCGAGTATACGTAAAATAATCTAAAACTTAACACACAATATGGTGGAGAATTCTGTAATCCTTTCAGCCCATAATATGCTACTTCATTTAATATCCATACAGAACTTGCATGCACTTTGCCAGGATAACGTATGTCAAAACTAAAACGAATCCTTGTCAGAACGCCTCGACAGCAAAACCGTCAAATATTTATTCCTCTCTACCCTTTCCATTCTAATAAAATGTTCTAAACCACACCTGTTTGTAATCAAGTTTATTTTTACGTTTGACAAGCGTTATGATTTCAGAATCAGATTACCTGCATGCCCGAAGTACAGTCACAGTCGCAGTTATGTGACTTTAGAACGCAATGTCATCCTAACTTGCGCGGTGAAATGTCACCTGCATTTCGGTGCATTTGAAATGGGTTTGCACAATGAACGCCTTTGTTCATGAAGCCAAACAAAGGAACAAAGAATGGCTCCTGATTACTCTAGTTTTGATTTAGTTTGCTTATTTAGAGATTTAATTAAAGTTAAGACTTCCTGTTGCTTCGTCTTAGCTTTATTATGTGCCGGTTTATGCCTGTGGCGACGGTTGAATGTAATTTGTTTTGCAAATAGATTTTAGCACGTGTCCCGGGATTGTACCTACCTAATCTATCCGAAGGTATAAATAGCCTACGCTTAATACGAGCTGCGATGTTTTTAGGTGCTTAATTTCGCCCAAATTGTTGTTGTTGAGCCACAAAAATATAATTTTGCGTACAAAAAACAATACCAATCGGAAGAAATGTATTTGAAACTAGCGGGAAAATAATGTATATTTATATGAAAATTGTGATATAAATCTTATTGAGAGGAATCAGGTATTAAGGTATTAAAATTATAAACAAACATCACATTACGACCATAATCCCCGAAGGGGTGGGTAGAGTCAAAGCGGCAGCAGGCCCCTTTAACCACATCCAGCCAAAAACAAAACTGGCCTGGGTTAGATGGAAAATTTTGAAAAAGTAGTGACAAGTGGCTAGCTTGTCGCCTACACAATGACATACCCAAAACCCCATATACCATTAAAAATATTTTATCAAATAAATATGAACTTTTATGTTGCTGGTTAGTTAAATTGCATTACGTGTTAGGTACCTGTATAATTTATAACTTTCCACCTTCATGATATTATGAAATTTTGTAATATATAGAAACAATTACTTACTGAAATCGTATAATGAAGTTGGATTATATTATTCAAATATCATAAAAATATAAAATAGAAATAGTTTCTACTCTTAATTATATTGTTAATTTTGCTTCCATATATAAAAACTTTTACTAACAGTAACATCACAAATGTAATAAGCAACATTATTATCTTATCTGTCTCAAATGCCAACGTATGAGTGTGGGAAAATAACATTAATAACTAGAGTCTCGTGATTAAAGAAAATATGAACGGAAACATCTTATTTAGATATACGGACTTATGTAGATACGATTATCTTAACTGTACTAAAGAAAAGGTTTACTTTTCTATATTATCAAACTTTAGGTCCAGTACTTAGTAATATACCTAGTAAATAATAAATGATGAAAAAATAAATTGTCCTGAAAAGTCTACCAGATTGCCTTGAGTAATTACATTAAATGTCTCATTTTGTTTGGATAAATGAATTTAACTAACTGCGTGTATTTAAGAGGTTTTCAAATAAAATATGTATGAACTTTAACTCTAATTTAATAAATAAAGTTCATCTTAGAAATTACGACAGTCCCATCTTTTTCTTAATGATGTTATTTATTCGTATGGACTCTCCTGCGCTAAAATGCAATTCTTGATGGAGTACTCATTAAAAACATCTAGCAGTACTTGCGTGAATGCTGATGATAATATTTACAATATATTTTAATTTATTAGCGAATAGGTCCTAATGTTATTTGTCAAACAATAAAAAAAATGTTTTAACGTAATAAATATATAATTATACATCGCTTAAGCATATAAGAGTCGCAAAAGTTAATAGAAGGTACAATAGCTGATTATACGTTTTTTTTTCTAACCGCTTACAGCAGAGCCAAAATAAGTGTTTATGAATTTAGCTTGCCATAGATGTACGTATACTTATGTATCTCCAAACACGAGTATCCACGTTTCTTCCACTGTAGCGCCTAATCTACTGATTCCATTTTAAGGAATGAATGAGGTTTCATCCATTCCAATGGTTCGTGTAAGATACACTACATTTTGAGCGGCTTCAAAAAATAAGGCTATTCATAACTTTTAGGATTTTTTCGTAAGCGGCCTTAAGTCTTAATTCCTAGTCTATTGTGGTTCCTGTGTCATTATATAAGAAATTGTGTTATCTAACTATTATTCAACTAGCTATTAATGTTGAGGAACACGATAACTTGAAAATGTTATGAATATTTTTCTTAAAAAACTTAAAAAAAAAAACAGTTGAAGTGTTGTTGATGAAAGAAACCAATACAAAACTAAGTTTCTTTGCAATATTTTCTAAGAAACAAGTTTTAACAGTCAAGAATAGTAGAGAAAAGGTCCTGACGATACTTTTCAAGAAAGAGTCGCAATCAGCTGTTAGACGAAGTTAGAGTCAGCGAAGCGTGGAATCTAGAATTGCTAGGAACAGTTTTAAAACTGTAGCCACCTGTTTTACTGAGAGGTAAAAGTTTAAAAATATTCACGTATATCTCTCTCTCTATTAAGGGGACTGACACCCGAACTGAATCCAATTTGAATTGCACACAGGAATATAGATCTTTTACAGACGGGTGGCGTACTGAAATGTCGGATTATATTATCACAAATTATACTTACAGCTGGCTTTTGCGAAAAATCTAATAATCCGATATTTTCTTATCGCAAATGAAGGTAATATATAAAAAAGGTACTATAAATCGACCCAATTTTTTTTACATTTGTGCATGTGTATATATACTCATCATAGGTAGATAGGTAGGTATCCAAATGGTTTTGAAGTAAAAACTTAAAAATCTTTTTTTAATATTGGTAGTGATTGAATACATTGATTTTTTTGTGTCTTAATAAATCAGTGTTAAATGCCCAAAAAATAATAATTCAACCTAACCTTTATGTTATATCGACCACATCTAATATACGCAGTGAATGATACATATATATTGAAAATATTTTTATCAAAGGCAAAAGAATTATATATATCTTTGACAAACATTTGATTTTTTTTTTTAAATGAGTTTCTCAGCGATATAATTTGTAATTCGATAAGGTATTTAGAATAATAATTAATAACTTCGATAAAGATAGCCAAATACAGTGGTGTCGGTTCTATACTTATACACGAAACCAATTGGACTGCCGAGAGGTCACCAATTTGAATTTAAAATGAGCGTGGACGCCATTCGCGGCAATCAACTGTTGCAATCCTGGAATGAAACTGCATGACAACGTGGGCAAACACATCTGCTTTGAGCTGTGATGGTTGCCACACTGATTGATCTTTTTGATCAAATACTGAACGAATAGTAGGGTGAGAGAGATTAGTCGACTCGACAGGATGGTGAAAATACATGTCTATGAATGTGTCAGCGGAGCGGTGAAAAGACGAGGATATGTCTATGAATGAGTCGTGTGATATTGATTTGTTTTTACAAAAAAAATACCGGAATAGCCCGACAAATATGGCTTTTTGTGCTTATGTTACAAATTAAAATTGTCCCGAAGACTTATTTATTTTTGTGATATACCTATTTATCCAGGTTAAAATTAGCTTTATTTTTCTTAATATTCTGACTTCAGGCGTGTCAAATATCATTTGCAATCGATATAGGCGTGAAGCAGCAATAGACCGACAAATTTAATATCCCTTTGGTAATTAAGGGTTAAAAACTTACTATCAAGTTTGTTAAAATATAACTAAGGTTAGTATTAGTATGAAAATTTTATTGTTATTGATCATTATAGTGAAGCCAAGTAAAACTTTACTTTGACCCAGATTTTAAATTGTATGCTTGTTGGGGTTTTTGTTGAATCTTTTACTGTACGTCCAAAAGCGTGAATCACAAAAGGAATCATATTTTTTTAAATTTTGATACCATACTTAATCGGCTTACGTAATTTGGTATTATATTTTATTTTATGTTTAATCACTGACAGCTACGCTTTTAAGAATTACTGTATTGGAATAAGAAAGGGATATATATACAGAGCTACAATACTAGTATATTTCAATCATCATTTGTATATTCATAGACTTAGTAAATATATACATAGTAATATACTATACATGTCATTGATTAGAAGTTTTTCAAGTTCATATGAATCGAATAGACCTTCCACTAATGATCTTACTTTGAACTAGTTAATTTAAATATCGTTCATTACCTGCTGTAAACATTTCTAAAATATTTAAAATTGAGATGCTATTAAGTAAACATATTTGGGAGTAGTCCAAACTTTCATCTTATAATGTAGCTTTCCAAGTAGTATTAAAATTACGTAAATAACAAATTTGATTACTTACCTAAGTAAGTGAGTGAACTAATTTTAATACTAATGAAAAGTACTTTCATATTTCTACGCCCTTATTCGTGTTACACAACTGTAAGAAAGCTTACGAGTGCTACAAACTAAATTGAAACGAAATTCCCTTTGCCAAAAACTCTATTAAAATCCAGTCAGCTGTTACAAAAAGGAACTTATAATGGATAGTTTAATCAAGGCTTATGACGTTCGGAACTCCGCACGTTCATAGATGGCTGCATCTTTTAATTTAATTCGCATATAGCCAGACATTATGTCCATTTTAATCCCGCTGTGAATTCAGTCCGAGTGGTGGTCGAAACCGACAATGCTAACTCTGGAGTTTGTAACTTCCCTTCTCGAGGGACGCCAAACGTCTAGTGGCAGTGTGTGGTAGAATTCGGGGGATTCCAATCTAGCACTATTTATGCAACACCTTTGCTCTTAAACTCCAAGATTGGGGGCAAGCGCTTCCGTACACAACACGACCGTTATGTGTGCAAGATATTCGGGCAGAATAGCAGGTGATTCTTGTAGTTGCATAGCGTTTGTAAGCATCAAAATGCCTTGGTGTTTTCCTTGTATGTTTCTATCAAATTTGGGAGATTTATGATAACTGTTTGCAGCTTCCAACGAATACAATAGCATTAACAGTAGACAATATAATGCGATAGTAATTTTGTTTATTTGGCTGTTTGTAAATACGCCTATCGGTCGGTTGATTTTTTACCGCTGAGCCAAGTGCTATAAGTTTTTGACTGGCCCGTTGGTTGAGTGGTCAGAGACCCTGGCCACGAAACCAAGGGTCGCGGGTTCGAATCCCGCTAGGGGCCAATGTTTCGTGTGATGAACATGGACGTTTGTACTCGAGTCATGGATGTTTATAAAGGTATTTAAATATGTCTATCCGTTTGCCTAGTATCCATAGTACAAGCATAAGCTTAGTTTGGAACTAGATAATTGGTGTGTCAGTCTGGAGAATTGATTTATTATTTTTGGTGAACTTTATATCGGAAAAATATTAATCTATCGGGACATACCATAAAGTCTGTAACAGGCCGAATTGTAAACAATCAAAACTACGCACGATAGCTAGAAAGAAATAAAACAATTGCAATGCATTTGGCTAGGTATCTATTTTAACTTAAATATTATGAAAGTATGTATTACTCCAAATCGAGGATGAAATACGACGTTATTATGAGGATAATATCATAAAGAAGATCCAAACACGCGACGACCTCTGCAAAAAATCATCATTTACATATGGATACAGGCCTCTAACGAACGCTTATACGCCTTTGGAAAAATTACACACGCACCATTAAAATAGCGAAACAAAAGAAAACGATCGAAAAGAGAACTCCTACCGAAACTTCAATCGTCGCTGTCGCCGCGCAACAATCGCGCCGCACATTGTTGCGCCGCGCTGGCGCATTGTTATGTTGCACCTGCGACGTTCCTCTTGTTCCGAACTGGAACACACGCCCGCTCCGCGCGTCTTTTCACTGCAATTGTATTGCAACCTATTGTCTCGTTTCATTTATTTTCCACTGTGCAACAACACGACAGCTTTCCCTTTCTGGCGCATTCGTAACCGAATATTAGTTGCCTTTGTTGCGAAACTTTTAAAGCGCCAGATTAATGCTTTGTTTGCGGATGCTAATAAAAGTGTAGTGTGTCCGGAATTTATGTCAATACTAATTGTTAATTATTTTCATTATTTCAACGTAACGTTTGTCCCGTGTTGGTCTGGGACTTAAAAAGAATTTGCTAACTGTGTTTCTTGCCTTGCCTAGCATCTCGTAAAAGGCAACTAATGGTATATGGGGTTTTGGATATGTGATTGTGTAGGCGACAAGCTAGCCACTTGTCACTACTTTTTCACAATTTTCCATCTGACCCAGCCTATTGTCCCATGTTAGTCTGGGACTTATAAAGAATGTGCCAACTGTGTTTCTTGCCTAGCATGTCGTAAAAGGCGACTAATGGTATATCGGGTTTTGGTATGTGATTGTGTAGGCAACGGGCTAGCCACTTGTTACTACTTTTTCACAAATTCCATCTAATCCAGCCCAGTTTTATTTTTGTCTCAATGTGGTTAAAGGGGCCTGCTGTCCCTTTTACTCTGCCTACCCCTTCGGGAATTATGGGCGTGATGTATGTATGTATGTATGTTAACGTACATACTTAAAATATGTAAATATATATTTTTTTTACGTTTTTGGATGATAGTACTTAACCAACCATGAAAGTTTTAATGTTGATCGATATTTTCATATTTTTGATCATTAAAAAAACGTGACTTAGATGTTTGATTTTTTAAAAAATGAGATAAGCTATTCTAAACAAGTGTACGATAAAGTGTCAACATCCGCCGACGTTAAATATATGCACCCATTTACCGATAATATGAACTTTAAACTACAAAAACATGTGAAATAAACAAATAATTTCAGTTTCTAATTTCCTTACAAATTAATTCCTCGCACGCTTGTATACATATAATTAATGATTCATGTTGTCAAATGTACATATAACCAAAATATACAACCAGTAACTGTTTGAATACACACAACGTGTATCGCTTTAAAAAAATACTGTTAAGCCCCAATAAAGCAGCGTGTACACGTATTGATAAATGCAGGCGTTACCCGCGGCGCGCGGAAGGTTAGACCATCTATCACGCTGATATTGCGTGACAGATCAAACCCGCCGTCGGTTTTTAACATGTGCATGTTATATGTTGCTATTGGTCTGGGTGACCGGTGACTTTGCAGGATAAATATTGGGCGAACGTAATGGAATGCCGTATGAGGCTGCAGAGTATTCGATTTCGTGAAAAAGATACTCGATGCATACAATAATTGATACAAGATACGTGAATTGAATAAGAATGGAAGCCATTTTTCGTCGAACCCGAAATTAACTGTGAGGCATACTTATACATATGATATTTCATATTTATTTTTAATTATAATAACAGGAAAAAACACGCTGTTTTGGGTAAACTGATAAATTATGAATCTATACTATGTAAATATTATAAAGCTGAAGAGTGTTTGTTTGCTTGAACGCGCTAATCTCAGGATAAATTAATGAAGAAGAAGCGAAAGATGTGAACTGTATTCATAACAAATGGAAAATGTGATCTCTACCTGCCCCAGAGTAATTAGGCGTGGCTATGATAACATTCACCTTTGCACACAAAACTACTATGACCGTTCAGTCCTGAACGGAGTAAAGCAAACACGCTTTACAGGACATAACGCAATTTGGCCGGTACACAGTGTATCAGACGAGTACAAAGCAGTAGTCTCCCGGGAAAGACGACTGTCCCTCATCAATCACCTATATTGCACGGTGACGCATCGCGGTGACCGGGCGCGCGGTAACGGCACTTAGACACGGTTTTAGACGTATTTGGGACGGTACAATCGGAAAATTAAGTTGGTTTGTAACAGGGTGGATGATACCACCTAATTTTCTTCTATAGGACAGGCAATTGCCTAGTGTGGAGGTCAGTCTAACTAACCGGTACAATCGGAAAGTCCAGTTGGCTTGTAATAGGGTTGATAGTACCACCTAATGACCTCCGTTGGTCTGGGCATGACCCATCAACTGAATCCTGGCTTTAAAATAATGTTGCAACTGTGCACTACCTCAGCATGACGTAAAAGGCAACTAATGGCGTGTTGGTTTTATAATGATTTAGGCGACGAGCTAGCGACTTATGACTACTTGCTTCCCTTTGACTTATTTTGATTTTTTTTTTCCTTTTGACTAAATGTGGCTTAAGGAACTTATTGCCCCTTATACTTTTCCTACCCCGTCGACGATTGCGGGTGTGATATTCAATACAAAAATTAAGAGACCATAAATATTAGGTACATTACAATACACTACATACATTTTGTCCCATGTTGGTTTGGGACTTAAAAATAATGTGCCATCTGTAGTTCTCGCCTAGCATGTCGTAGAAGACGTCTAATGGTGTATTGGGTTTTGGGTATGTGATTGTGTGGGCGACAGGCTGGCCACTTGTCACCACTTTTTCTCAATTTTCCATCTAACACAGCCCAGTTTTGTTTCTGGCTGAATATGGTTAAAGGAGCCTGCTGCCTCTTTGACTCTGCCTACCCCTTCGGGGATTGTGAGCGTGATGTTATGTATGTATGTATGGAAATTATTTGTGTATGGCGTTATAATTGGATATTCTCGGCACGCGCTGGTATTTCAGAATTTGGAAACATTTTTTCTTATCAATATTCTAGTTAAATCTATAAAGCTATCAGTACAAAGTCACCTAAGTCTTAAACCAGCAGCTGTCTTTATTAGTCATCATTGCATAGAGACATCTCGCTTGTAACTGAAGCAAATACTATTAACTAATCACATATTAGAGCAGACCTCAATCGGATTAGACGTATATGGGTTTATAATCTGAAAGACTTGTCAGCTTATTAAGATTGAATGTTCAATACGTGAACAAATTTAGATGGAAATTACAGGTGTCATGGGCTTTAATAATGTGGTTGATAGATATGTTCGTGTTAATGCAGTATTGAAATTTAGGATAACCTACATAATAGAATGACGATTATTTTATTTTGGATGTAATTTCATTAACAACCAATTTTTTTATTTGTTACAAAAAAGTGCTTAGAAATTGGCGCCTTTAGAAGTATTTAACTTTTGAAATTTTTTTCATCTTAGTATTAACATGTTTGTGGGAGTCACAAACAACTAATGATAGATCGACAAATCTATTTTTTTACTGATGCTGTACAGAACTGCCAAAAACATTTGGAGCTCACACGAAAATATTATTGCTACCAGCATCTAGATTACTTGGCCTTAAATGGCTGGCATCAACTATGAGATAAAAAATCGTCTATTCATGTCAAATCTGTCCCTTATCCCTATAATATTTATACGTAACGATAACCTTACATTTGTAAACAGACACTATGTCAAAGAGCACAAAGCTGTGTCCACCGGGACTGTCCCTCATCCATCATCGATATTGCGCGATGACACATCGCACAGTGGGCGGCTACAAGTTGCTTCTCTTTGGATTTAGATGCGTTTGGATCCGATTAAATCTCAGTTGAGTGGAGACGAATCGATTGTAACCAACCCTATAAGTCTTTAATGTGTATCTATTTTTATATAAAGTATGCGTTTAGATGTATAAGATATTATTGATACTAGTGTTCAAGTAGAAAATATTTGAAGCATATACTTGAATAGGACTATTGCTGTTAGAGCTACTTACTGGCTTAAAGAGGTTTCTTCTCTGGTATTAACTATGAGATAAAAAAAGCATTTATGTACTAGTGTACTAGTGTTTGATTATCCGAATCAATGAGCAAATGCAAATTCTTTGCATATGTGTCAAGTCTATGGTCAGACAGGCACGTTGGTCGAGTGGTCAGAGACCCTGACCACAAAACCGAGGGTCGCGGGTTCGAATCCCGCTAGGGGCAAATGTTTCGTATGATGAACATGGACATTTCTACTCGAGTCATGGACGTTTATAAAGGTATTTAAGTATGTCTATCCGTTCACCTAGTTTCCATAGCACAAGCATATGCTTAGTTTGGAACTAGGGAATTGGTGTGTCAGTCTGGCGAATTTATTTATTTATGGTCAATTATATTATCTTAGGCAAACTAGACATGTGCCTAGGGACGTGAAACTACAAAGAGCAGCCTCCAGGAATAATAAAAGCTCGTAATGTTTTTAATAAAAACAAATGTATGTATTTTTATTTCTTGTTTAAAAGAAAAAATGTATATTTTATGGGACTTCCAAATTGTAACTCGCTTCGCTTTACTTTCTACATTGCTCAATTGGTCAGTGGTACTAACACAATTAGTTAATATTGTAATAATATTAATTAAGCAAACTTTCGCTTAGTATTTCACTTTCTTCACTCCGAATACATACATTTATAGTTGTAGTTTACGGTATGTTCACTTCAGTCAGAGGAGCCTTTGAAGTTCTAGCGACTTAAAAGCCATCAACATATAATCCGCCTTTCCAAAACAAAAATTAATTACACCAAACCAGCTTGTAATGACAAACAAGTGCGTTAAATAGCAAAAAGCTGTGACCATCTGGGACTCCCATTACCCGTCATCAATCATTCTAATATTGCATGGTGACGCATCAAATGTAACCAACATACTACGCGTCCTCTTGTGTCCAGACTTACTCGGCTCATTTAAAATCCCCTAATGGACCTATTTGATGGTCATTAATTGCTCCCGCTGACATAATTAACGAAGGGTGAAGGCAGTGACATTTTCTTCCTATAAGGGTCGTGCATAGGTATACACCACAAAGGGGTGACTGTAACATATAAATACGACGATGGGAAAATGTAATTCAAACCAGCAGCTGGTCTCGATATAGCTAAATTTGTTTTTATGTTGCTAAATAAACTAAAGAGTTAAATGGAAATCTATTATTTTCATAATTATATAGTCATCATAATCTTCAAATTGTTATATTCAGTTTGTAGTAGGGGTCCACTGAAACCGGGGTCCTGAATTAAGTGAGTTTGGTTATTACATTAAACCGAATACCATTTGACTACGTAACTTAGATAAGGAAAACAGGCTAATTGGATTAAAAATATATAAATAACATTATACCCGATATTTATTTACGTCATCTAACGTTTTTACTTACGCCATTATTTCACAGAACAAGATGATGAGATAAGTTTTACTTAATAGAATAGGTATTTTTCTTTCTCTTAACTTATGTTACTGCCTAAATAAAATAAGAAGTTAAAAACCTACTCCTTAAACGTAACATAAAATCACTTTTTAACAATCTCACTTTCAGCTGACATAAATTACATAGTGCTTACCCAATCGCCTAATTACGTTTTAATTGCTGAAACTTTTTTATCTCAAACTAAATTTTGTTAGTTCACGCTAGAGTTACGTAGTAACATGGAATTTATGAATGCTTGTTAGATTTCAAGCTGTATTAATGAGATAAAGCGTAAAATTTTGATCGTTTGAACGCAGTATCTTAGGAACCAACCGATTCAAAAAATCATCTTTGTTAGACGATTAGAGAATCACTTTGCTAAACTATATATTACCTACGCGTTGGAAGTTGTGGGTGACTGCTATTTGATATTTAAATATTATAAAATCAATAGCCAACGTCGCATAAAAATTGCATACCGATAAGATTGTACAACTGATAAGATTGGCTGATTTTATTCTTTCTTTTCTAGAAGATTGTCCTATTAAGTAAAAAAAAATATATGTAAATTGGGACAGTATTTTTATATGTAGTAGTAATCTTTGATATGATTGGATGTTTGTATTTTGTTGCCAAGAATGATCAATTTTGTTTATTTTTGGACTTTTCATCAGGTAACAAATATAGTTCTATTCAGATAGTTCAAGGCCCGAATGAATTTTGTATAGGTGATTTCTGTCATAGACTAAATCTATTGTTCATGTGGATACGTCAATGAATTTGTGGGAATGACAAACATATTTATTATAGAAAAAGTAACAGTTTTATTTCACTGGCCGCGTGTTTACAAACAATGACTGTTTGAGAGAGCAAACAGAATATTGCGACGAAATTTAATTTTGGACTAAAGCTAGGGAACCTGTTATCTGTAGATTCATTCTAATGTGTCGTGTTTTTTTATCAAATGTAAATATGTCATTATTCTGCAACTTATATTAAGTTATATTTATAATATTAACAATAATTGAGTGAAATTCTTATAAACTTTCCACAAACGAAGCAGCATTAAACGCAATTTTTTTTACGAAGAAGTTGGAATAAAGGTAACATGAAAGGCTGCGAAGTGAACAGCGAAGGTCAATATTTGCTTCTCGTCAGCCGCGCTGTGGGTGAGCGCACTTGACATCCGGATAGTGAAATTCAAATAGATCGCGCCGCGCGCATTGTGCTCAAATGTGACACACATTTTTTGCCATTCGTGGACTAACCGCCTTTTGCATATTATTTTTCGCCATTTTCAAATAGTCATTTTATCTATGATGTATATATCTTTTATCGTTTAGGACTCGCTTGCATATGCTCGATGTTTCAGGGAATTTTGGTGATAGAAAAAAATGGGATATTGGTGAGTTCAATATGTTGCTTTTTGTACATTCGGACATAATTTTTTCCCTTTTTATTTCTATTTTGAACTCGTCTATGCCAAACGTTTTGCATTTTAGGACTGGTCTTCAACGGTTTTATTCTACTACTAGCTGTGCCAGCGGTGTCACCCGCGTTTATGGTTAATATTATAAAGACTATTTCCGTCATACATGATTTCTATGTAACTTTAACCATTAAAGCTGCACACGCGACGGAAGCTTAAAAAATGGAGTAACTTCTCCCGTTTTCCCAACATTTCCCTTTACTACTCTGCTCCTATTGATTGTAGCGTGATGAAAAGTATACTATAACCTGCCCAGGAGTATGAAGAATAATTGTACCAAGTTTCGTTAAAATCCGTCGAGTAGTTTTTGTTTCTATAAGGAACAGACAGACAGACAGACAGACAAAAATGTTACTGATTGCATTTTTGGCATCAGTATCGATCACTAATCACCCGCTGATAGTTATTTTGAAAATATATTTAATGTACAGAATTGACCTCTCTACAGATTTATTATAAGTATAGATTTAGACTACAACCTTATTTCTTAGTATATACGAAACCTGAAAACTGTACAGAATCGTCAATAGAATCGATTTCAATAGTTTTTATACCATGTTATATGTTGACCAAATATTTTTTGCAAAACCTTTTATACTTGTCACAAGGTCGTTTAGTCCCGTTAGAATAATTTCTAATAAGCGCAAACGCCGTAGGTATAAGCGCAAAACCATATTTGCCGAAGGACAACGAGGCAACACAAAAAAACTTGTAACTTTGTGGGTTTTTAAGTTAACATTATCATATTTATTCTCATTCTTTAAATTAAAATATTTTAACCGTGTTTTAGTTTTCGTATAAACTTAAATTTTATACGAGACTAGTTAGATATGCAGTGGGACAAATCATCAACAGAAAACATTCACATTCTGTTTTTATTTATTTTATTTCGTAGACTTACCAAATTACAACCACATAATGGTTAAAATAAATGTAAGTAGGAAAATAGTAACAGGTCTATATTGTAACACTAAAACATGTACTTATACACATATGGACAATAAAATCATAACACTATTCTATAACCATCCTAAGAGATAATAATTACGAATACATTAAAAAAAAATATATATATAAGTACATTTTATATTACATCACATAAAAAAAAATAACATAAAAAGGTAGGTAGCTTCAAAATCAGTGATGCACAAATACCAGACTCATTCTCACAATGACGAATGTGTTTGCTATGTGTAAGTATAATCACTACTTACTTATCATGACTCGAATGAACAGATACTGACTAGGGACGAAACGAAGCGCAAGCAGAAGGTAGATAACTATTAGGTAGTAGGAAAATATTTTTAAACATTTCGAGGAAATACTTTCAATGTTACTTACTTATTAAACATTTAAAGTATTTTCACCGGACATATTTTGCCTGCAACTTCTTCAATGCTTCTTAGAATTTAGCTAAAAACGGAAAATTCTCAAGTTTATTCCGCGAAAAAGCATTAGATTAGTTAAATAAAAAAATTATCAAGCAATTGGAGGACAAAACTTCAACGAAACCGTCCATTCGCGTTCATTTAAAAAAAAAACAACCTTATCTATTTTTTTACATGATTCTATTTTGTGATATCGTTTACTCATCATTTACAATTTAATTTAATTTTTTTTTCCAGCAGAGCACACCAATTTCCTTGTTCCAAATTAAGCCTTTTAAGCTTGTGGATACTAGTTAAACAAATGTCCATGTTCATCACACGAATCATTTGCCCCTAGCGGGATTCGAACCTTTGGTTTTGTGGCTAGGGTCTCTGACCACTCGACCATAAAATTATACTGAAGCTAGAATTTTTATTGAAAACTCGTTTATTTACACAATGGCCACATTGTTTAAATAATTAAATCATGCATGTCATACTATAGTGCATTTGAAAAGGCAAGTACGACACTAAATCAAATACCTAGTAATCACCGGTAACCGCAACCAATAAAATTACATATAATTACCATTTTGGTGCTCTTTGTTTACGGACCGATATTATTTCACTATGCAACTCAAATTATTTGAGAGAAAATACGTAACATATCTAAAGGCATAGTCTGACATGATGGAACTTGTATTACAAATAAATCTGTACAATTATAACACCCCTCTTGTTGCGAGTTAAAAATGTTTTTTTTCTCATTGCCTGTTATTGAAAAGGAAAAAAAAATTACATATTGTTATAATTATATGTATATAATATAAATACATTTTAGTCTTCCGTTCTGTAAACACTTTAACTTGAACATGTAAGGGGGTGGAGGGTTGACTACTTGAGATACAGGACCTGTCCTAGTTCAAATGTCAGCCTACCACAATCCATCAGAACCTATTGTATGTTTACTAAGAATTGTATTCTGTTTATGTATATAGTGAGGAATAAATGATATACATAGGTACTATCAAGGCCTATATAGCCAGAATCTAAAAAGGAACTCCTACGAGCTTTATTAGCCAGAAATGAAATTGATTTAGATGGGAAATGGTGAAGACGTAGTAATTGTAATTAGGGGTAGCTCCTGCTGACTGTGCGCATCACCGTAACATCGCAAAAGGCAACTAATGGTATACCGGGTGTTGGGTTTGTGATTATGTAGGCGACGAGCAACCTACTTGTCACTATCCTACTAATATTATAAATGGGAAAGTTTGTATGTATGGATGGATATTTGTTACTCTTTCATGGTAAAACTACTAAATGCGTTTAAATGAAACTAACTAACTAACTTACTAAACTTCACGCCACTTCCTTAGCGGGGTAGGCAGAGAGAACCGAACGCCATATGGCACGATCCTTACACACCTCACTCGCCTCTTCAACATTCATAATCCTTTTTATACAAGCTCTACGGTTTTTATGACTCCTAAAATCACCTTTAATGTTTTAATGAAATTTTAGAATATAATTCATACACCCGAATAACATATGGGCTATGTTTCATCGATATACCATGCAAGCGAAGCAACTGAATTTAATTTTTGGCCGAATATATTTAAAAAGTCCATCGCTCCTTGGACTCTACATACCCCTTCGGAGTATGCAAGCGTGATGGTATGAAGGTACAACCAAATATAATGCCAATTAATTTTACTCTGATAAACCAAATGACAGGTAAATCTGCGCGCAAAAACTAGCAAATATGGGCAAATCCGCAGCTTTGTTAACATTGACTCATTATCCAAAAGATTGCCTTCATGCGGGTACACTGGGCACGCACTCAAACAATGGACTGCGCTCGCGAGCACCGCGCGAATCGCAATGATTCATTATTCACGTTACCTACGTATTACCCATTGCGTTAATGTATTGTCGGTGACTAGATTGAGTAATTCAAGCTTACATTAACGCAGTGAGTATGTGCTTGTGATTAACGGACTTAAATGACAAGGTTATGATAGAGTTATCGTTGTTGCCGCTGCTGTATGATAATCACATGGTTATTAGGAACAACCATTGTAATATTAATGTGTCTGTTGAAATCTATATCACTAAACCTGTTGCAAATCATATTATAATAAAAAGGATTTTTGGGCAAATTGAACTTATTAAAACGAATCTATCTATACAGACCTCCTGATTTTATGAATTCTCGCGAAACAAATGGCACCTACCCTTTGAAAGTTTCTTTAAGAATTTAGGACTATGGTTGGATCTATGGTTCTAGTACCATTAAAAGCAGAGTGCGACAAAAACATCTCAGGGCCTCCGAATTCTGGGCTTAATATAATAATAATTCTATCTATATTCTATTGATATAATTCTATCACCTTCTCCAAATGAAGCTGGAATAAAAGTGTATACAATTAAATTAATTTTAAAACATAAACCTACCTAGTTAAAAGACAAAATATCTCAAGAGCTTGACGTACATTTTTATTTATTTATTGCGGAACCTATATCTAAGTAAACTAACTATGGAACTCCAGCGAACAATAGTAGAAATATATTTAGTAAACTTATTTGTTATGATGCAGGAAGATTTATTAGCCACTACCGGCGTAGTATGGAGTTGGTGAGAATTTTCCATACTCGTTGTCATGCCTTTTTACACGTGTTCAAGATAGTAGTTTCTGCGAATTATGATTCATTTCTTTTATAGAAATTTATGAATTCGCCTCAAAATCTGTAAATCCTTTCGTACCAGATTTAACCTTTTTCTTAGCATAATTTTTCTGTAGGAGCCGCTAGGAATTCTAACAAAAAAAATAAGTTATTAAATGAAACACATTTCAATTTCAAACTAAAGAATAATTAAGAGATTATAGTTAAATAGCCTAAAATATCCGTTCAATCCTATATATAAAACTTAGAGCTTCAGGTGTGTCAGGAGTGAAAACCTTTTGAACAACTTTAAGAATTTTAATAAATACTTACTTATTAAGCAATTGCTCAGGGTACGCGGAGCAGAAAGATCCTTTTACCATCTTTCTTTCAAAAATTGTTATTACAGAATTAGTCAAAACACAATTATGAAACCATTCCCTTCACTCTCACCTATCTAAACACTAATTTAGATACGGTATCTATTAGATAATATCGTAATTGGCCACTTAATTTGCTAAAGGTTGTTGTGTTCTGTTATAACAATATTAACATGGATCAGAAGAGTTCTGAAATTCACAGCGGGTATCCAGCATCCCGAATAGATATACCCCGAAAAGGTTAAGGGGTCGGACAAACCTCAAATAGCTGTTTAGGGAATTGTTCACCATGAATGTAATATTGAAATAATTGTTTTAACTAATCCATTTATTCTCACAATTAATACTAACTTAACGGTGAGGTTTAATGTTTTTGTATTATGGTTCCGCTGGTGGAATGGTCAAATTGCAGTAAGTCTTGATTAATTTATTAAATAATACATTTTATTTTTAATAGTAATGTATTTATTGTAATATAATGATCTATCGACAAAAATCAGGACCATAGACCATCATGGACATGAATAATCCTCGAAATGACGTCACTAAATTACTAAATAAAATTTCTTGTAATGTTGCGTCTAAAAGCACCAGGTTGACTATATCAATAATGTCTTAATGATACCTATGGAACTAAAATACAAGAGCATTTTAGATACGTCTTTGTGCTGTTGATAAAAAAAAAAGAGCAAATATCAGTGAAAGCCATGCCGTGAAAATGTAAAAATATTACCTTTTATTTTTAACCCCGATCATCTTCCCAGAACAACGGCTAATTCCAGGGTGACGTCACAAATGCGTATCACCAAATCCCCCGAGTCGAGATATCAGCGGCGACACGACCAGGGAAAATCAAATAAATGCCAACAAGCAAACACCAAAGAGAAAGGATTTAAAATACCTGGAACTCGAACAAAAATTGTTTGATATTCCACCTTGATAGCGAGGGAAATGAGAAATGCTAATGGAGTGCTAGATTTATTAATCGAAGACGGCGTATTACTTATTCGGCATTTGTAAGTTCAGTTGGAAATGTTTAATGGTAATAGTTGTTGAGTAATTTCGCTTTTGTTGTGAATTATGATTTCTGCAAATTTGAAGACAAATGTTGGATTCGTGTTTTATAAACTAAACTAAACTAGCTAGCTTGTCGCATTCCCAAACTATATGCTTGTGTGTGCGACGAGCTTAGCCCAATACTTACCTACCTAATATATTAGCCTCAGATCAACATGGCAAAGACAAGCTCGATGGCACATTCGGTAGTGACCCTGCCCCCTGCGCCAAGAGTTGTGGGTTCGATCCCCTCCCAGGACAAATATTTGTATGATGAATACTTGTGTTTGTTCTGTGTCTGGGTGTTAATATCCAATATTTAAGTATATATTTTTAATACCACTGTTGTTTCTGATATCCGTAACACAAGTGCATAAGCTACTTACCTCGGAGTCAGATCAATGTATGAGATGTCGTCGGATATTTATTTATTATTTATTTATTTAAAGAAGGTAATGTAAGTGTTTTAACTATGTATTATTATTATTCTTAATTTATGTACTTATGGCAACTCACGATCTCGTTATGCAGAACAACTATTTATATATTTATTCAGTTGAAAGCCAAATTTGACCGCAGGCAAATATGTACATGTCTGAAAACAGTTCGATAGTGAGTGCCAAACTGGAAGCACCGAAATATCGGGCGTTAAATATTGACGTACGATACGAGTACTCTGCTCGCTCGAGTGCGTCTGCCAAATACCTATACCTGCTTCTCTATACCCGTCAAGTGCTTTCGCTGTTGCTTGCCATGTAAATATAAATTCCCGTCAGTTATTTTTTTAAATATAGGAATAACTACTTATTTCATAATTTGATTGACAAGTATTGTATTATTATAAATACATCGCCCAATTTAATGGTTTTCTATATGCCCTTCTTATTATAATAGAATCTGAGACATTAGATTTGCCATTTGTAATGATTTTGGTTGACCCTTACAGTAAAACACAGACTATGTTTTCTATAGTTTTATTGGTCTTATAAATATTTATGTAACAAGTCACAATATTTCATATATGAGCTATATTTACGGACAAAGTTAGTTCAATATACTTACAAGCCAACTTCGCAACTATTGAGTTGCAAGCCAAATATGATCGCGAACAAGTATACATATCCGTAACCAGCTCGATAGTCAGTGCAAAGCTAGAAAGCACCGAAATATCGCGGGTAAATATTGACGTACTCCTGAGTCCGCACCGAGAGTGCTTCCACCAAATACCTACAGATATACGCGACCAAATACCTGATTTTCGATGTCGAGTAAAAAGTCGCAAATGTTTTCATCGTAATAAAAGCACGAGTTGTCTTACGAGATTTGATTTCTATTGCATCGTATTTTATTTCTACTATCCTAGAACCAAACAATCAATCTAATCTTTTAGGTATACATATGAATTTTTAAGAAGTGAATTGTTCATTTGCGAGTATATTCAGCATAAAGCGTCAAAATCATGATTATTAAGATCTTAGCGAAGGGTAAATAAAGAGCAGACTAGTATGAACTACTGAATTTTCAAATTCTAAGTCTTTCATCTGCGCCCAAAGAAATAACTGATGATTGAGCATGGAAAATCGAGACTGTTGACCATTCCCTTTATTATATCAAATGATTGATAACGCCAATCACCTGATTAAATTCAAGTCTTTCATTTGGGCTCAAAATAAGGCACAATTGTAGTAAAATCAAAATCGTTATCTACTCACATTTAAAACGTTCAAATGGGATGAAAACCATTAAAACTAAGGTCGAAATTCGCGTAAAGACCACTTTTTAGTTGCTGCGTCAGAAATCTTTCCGAACACGTTGCAATCCACAATGTGACAGGTGACGGGAATGGCTGTGCGTTGCCATTTTTCTCGCCTGGCCACACGTTACTTCTGACACTATCATTGTCGACTTTTTCTTTTAAAGCAGTTTCAGTTGCAATTAAACGCAATCTATTTATTTCACAATGATTTGTAAACACTCTTACATCGGATTATGATTGTGTGCTATATTCATGTTTTTTGTTGGTAATTATGGTGATATTTACTGATAGTCCATTACAATATATAGTCTACTGACATTATGCAGAATAGTATCAGTCATTAAATAACTAATGAGCTATAGATTATTTAAAATAAATAATCTTAAATATATCAAACTGGATAGTTTAGCAGGTTAAAATCCCGTTTTTGTTATTTGGTAGGGAAGAATAAAACGTGAAGACACGTTTTACCATACCATATTTATGCTTTAAAATATGTAAACACTATTTTTTACACAATAAAATAAAATACGTGTCTTTAAATGATTTTTATATCAGGTTTACTTCTCCTATACTCAGGGTCGGACCGTTTGTTTTGGGGGGCCTGGGCTAATACTACTTAGGGGCCTACCTAATTACTCGAAGTATAAAACGTAGATTTATTGAGAATTTAATAAAATTATGGATTATTTCGCATTATCGTCTATTTTTGACTTTCACTTGACTTAGCTAGGGGCCCCTTGAATCCACGGGGCCCTGGGCTGAAGCCCAAAAAGCCATATTGTAGATCCAGCCCTGCCTATACTAGACCGCACAAATACGTGCTGACTCCGACTTTTCATAATCGAGAACCGCTGTCCAGATCACTAAAATATTCATACTATTCCAATTTTCGCATAGATATCCCCTTGTATATGCAATATCGATCGGCAAATAATTAGTTGCATTCACCAGTTTTGGGCACAGATCCAGGTAATCGGTGCCTTATCTAGTTGGCGCATCAAGAGGAAAGTTGAAAATTGTTGATTGTCAGTCGCTAATTAAATTCCTGCATTGAAACAACAGTTTCCATACACGGCGAGTACAAACTGAGAGTCGTTAGTAGTTTACACAAGCGGACGCCGAACATAAAGTAGCTTTATTGGACTAGGCAGGACTTAGGTAAATTGTGATGTAAGTCACTCGACTTTATTTAGTGCGCTGTTCCCGTTTCTGTTATTGGGAAAACGAAATACGAATGTTTATTTTAGACTGCTTTTGGTTCATGGTGGAAGGTTTGTTGCGACTGTTGAGCGGATGTTTTTTACAGACTTACGCGAAGAATTCTATTTAAAGATAACTACTACATAATGTATTAAAAGGATGTATAAGATTATTTGAAAATGAACATGGAACAAAACAATGAATTAGTATTTTTATGAAGGCAATCAATTACGCACCGTCGTCATGCTGTTTGGAAGAATTACCTACGTGCTGTGTGAGACTTCCACTTTGCAATAGACATTCTATGCCCATATAAGATTGAGTGGTCAGAGTGCACCTATTTACTAACCCCCCGAAAGAAACAACTAGATTGATGTTATGAACAGTTAGATGGTGTCCCTGGAGAAATTATCTTAAACTCTATTAGAAGTTTATTTTAACTTATCTACATATGTTAAAGATTTTTATCCCATTTGAAAAACATTACTTTATAAATCTCGGCACAGTTAAAATGCGTTTTTGTCGACCTTTTAACTCTGTTTACCCGTCGTGATGCTATGTATGTAAATGGTAATTCCGCTAAATTATTTATTGATGCGGTATCCATACTTTTTTACTTATTAATGTTCCATACAAAAAATATCGGTAATGTTTTACTGAACCTGAAATATCGGCAGCCAATGGGATAGCTTAACATTCGTCATCATCACTTGACGTGCTGGGACTAACACATGGGACTAGGACACACGGACATCGCGATATTTTTTTTTTTCCAGAAAATTAAGTAAGTAGGTATTTTTCCTTAAACGTCAAAGGTTTTAAAAAAAGTAATAAAAGTAATATCTATACTATAATAAATCTTAAGAGAGGTCAATTCTGTACATGAAATATATTTTCAAAATAACTATCAGGGGGTGATTATTGATCGATACTGATGCCAAAAATGCAATCAGTAAATTTCTTGTCTGTCTGTCTGTCTGTCTGTCTGTCTGTCTGTCTGTCTGTATGTTCCTTATAGAAACAAAAAATACTCGACGGATTTTAACCAAACTTGGTACAATTATTTTCCATACTCCTGGGCAGGTTATAGTATACTTTTCATCACGCTACAATCAGTAGGAGCAGAGTAGTGAAGGAAAATGTTGGGAAAACGGGAGAAGTTACTCCATTTTTTAAGCTTCCGTCGCGTGTGCAGCCTTAATGGTTAAAGTTACATAGAAATCATGTATGACGGAAATAGTCTATATAATATTAACCATAAACGCGGGTGACACCGCTGGCACAGCTAGTATATAATAAAAGTCTCTAAAATAGCCGTTTTGTTTTTATGTTTGTGGATACATGCCCCGTCTCTTGTTACTAAAGAAGAATGAGAACTTGTCGTTTTAAATTGGACTGTATTTCTAGTAGTATTTTAACACGGGTCTGTCTGGTAATAGTCAGAGAAAAGTAACTAGATTTTTTATGTACTTAAGCTAAAAGTGTTTAGCTGCTAGTATTTTTGTTGCTCACACGTACATTTCCAAATTTTGAATATGTGGTACATAGGTAGTAAGGCTAAAATTAAATTAAATTATTATAACATAAGTTGGTGGCTAAAATAAGATAAGAGAGCTCTAATTTGTACATTAAGACTTTAGTTTGTTTTTTGTTTGTGTAAGAAGTTTGTTTGTTAAGAACTATGTTTCTATTTTGAAGTACGATTTAAAGAAATAATATTTGTGTACCAATTTTACTGGCATTTAAATAAACGTTACAGTTGCTTTAAAATATAAATTGAAAATGTTTGAAATTAATATTAAACAACCTTCTAGTGAAATGATACTTTTTGACAAACAGCGAACAGTATAATTATTACAACGTATGGTTGGTTTCTTGAATAGTAAAATAAATAGGACTGTCAATCATTGCATGCATATCTTAGAATTTCCCACACGATACTAGCTTATCGTTCACATTATGTAATTTCATAGAATCGATACGATTGATTGGTAGTCTGGCTATAATGTTAACGAGAAGTAATAACGTGTGATTGCAAATCAAATTTCCGATATGTTATTACTGAAATGTAGGCGATAGCCTATACTATGCTGCAATTGTAATACGTATACGAGAATGAAATCTGCTACTTAAATCTCAACTTACTGAAGTTTCAACTTACTTAAGATCGTTAATGTAAGTCATATCAGACGTCGTTGTATTTTAGTTTACTTTGAACTATACTAACACTTAGCCAGGATAACCACTTGTTTTCTTTATTTTTAGGCGAAATACTCATAAATAATACTAAGTTTTTTGATATTCCACCCACGAAGTAGCCTTGTTGAAAAATAAGCCAATATTCAGCCATCAAATTTATTTTCGGGACGGTAATCTTAAGAAAGCACTTAGAATTATATCATCACAACAACGTCAACTTCCAAGATAGAGTTTAATATACGCTAATTTTGGATACTAGTCTGGGTTCAGTGAAAGCTGTTTTATATGCGTTGATATACGCTTGGCAGTTTACTGAAGACACTAAAGACTAGTCTAAGCTAAGCTAAGTTGGGGTCCCCCAACTAAGCTCGGGACTTAACGCTAAGAAGATGATTAATTTGCAGAAGGCATGTCCAAAATTGAAAATTCGACATATGACGCATGCTTGCATGGCAAAAACCACACGGTCATATTTAGCTGAAAATAAAACCAACAGACAAATAGTACTTTAGAAGATAAGTACGTAGCTAAGTTGAAACAAATCGTGAAAACGGCTGGTCCGTGTGTCAGTCTCGAACCAGCGGGCGCATTAGCGACTGACAGTTCATTTATCTTATTTGCTGCTCGGTTAATTAAGTCCTCCGCAGAGGTGTCGTAATTTCGCTGTTGATTTGTTCATTTTCGACAAATTGACAAATCTTGTTTTAACAACATTGCGACTTGTTTCCTCTTAAGTTGAATAAACAGAACAATGCAAACAATTCCGTGATAATGTTAATAAAGTGGGACGTTTAAGATAGCTGTTGGGTTTGTTAGGAAACAATTGTGGTCAGAAATGAGCTCAAAATAACTAACAGGAGGGAGGAAAAGTTGCATACGGCAACTATTTCACTAAAAACATAAATATACTGGGTTAAATGTTACAGTAACACATACGGAATATCTAACTAACTCTTATTGTTATATAACAAAATACATATAACTAATGAATATTATGAAATACTCAGACAATTTATCCAATAAACGTACGGCGTCATATGAACAAATAGTTGCAATAGCTTAATTGTAGAATAGAATAGAACATACAATTTAAAATCTTTATAATTGTATATGGTGATAATATATATTTAATATTGGTTAATCATGACGGCTTTCTGGTTTAATTATTGTATATTTTTTCCTCGCCATCAAACCAAAAAATAACATTAACCACTACAGTCTACAGTCCCTACTAATATTTAAAAAGATTGAGATTTATTTCCTGTTGCAGGATGTAGCCGATATTCTCATAAAACCTTAAATGTTTACAACGCATCTTCTAATATTTTCACTCTGGAAATAAGTAGACTGGTTGTACGTAAAAATAATACGATTTTATTGGGCAATATAAGCCCAAACATACTCTTGGGGTTTAGATTCTGTTTATACCCTACAGCTAATAAAAAAGGGATATTAGTTGGTGCAGGTTTTATCACCATAAACTGAATGATTCATATTGGTACTTTCATTTTATTAGACGTTAATTAGTATCTAGTTACCCCAACTTCGAATGAAGCCACTACGAACTTTGTCACTAGTACAAACTAAGTTTAATACAATTTTGGATAATAAAGCGATGAAAATAGCTACAACCTAGAAACTAATAAACGTGGGTTTGATGTCTGTTGTCAATTTGCCGTAAATGAAATAGTTTACAACATCACACTCATACGTTTTGAAATGAAATGTTAATATTTAGTGTGAGTAAAAAACATTCAGGGCTACGCAGATTTTTCCTAATATAATTTTGATTTTAAACGTCATAAACTTTTGATACCGACATTTTAGATTTATTCACTCGCGTGGTAAATCGATACGACATAGTCTTTGTACTATTCCAGACTTTAATCTGTGTTTGTGTCTAATTTCACCCAGAACCCTTGAGTAGTCTTACAAAAAATCAAATCTTCTCTATTTATAATATTAGTGTAGATAAAGTTTATAACTAATACTGATCTTCTTCACTTCCCAATTTCCCAGCTTTTAAGAATATTGAGCGCTGAAAATATTATGCAACATCGTGGAACTGAACACTATTATTTTGCGCAACAGATTGCATGCACCATGATTCATGTGTATCGTCAAAGAGTAAACTGAACTAGCTAGTAAAATGAGTGCGAGCGGGAGTCTGCTCGAAATATTACGAGTAGGTACTTCCTCGTAATATTTGCATCCGGTGACTGTGACTACATAAACAGTACCTGTCGGTCTATATTCGGTATTCGGTATCATAGGAAATATGTATTTGGGACGTAAGTACTGTGATCATCTTGTCTTTTTCTGGAAAAACAGGATCAAATTTTTTTTCACTTTCTTCTCTCTCTTTCAGCTTTAATTTCTTCCTTTCTGTCCTTTCCTCTAGATGAAATATAAATTGGCCATGACCTGATGCCTGGCAAGAAATCCTGCGCACTTTGAAAAATATGAATGTGTTATAATGTCCAGGTAATGAAAGCCAGATGAACTTGTTCACCAGATTCCCTAAGTCCAACGAACGTAACTGAACAAAGTTACGAATAATTAAATTAAACACTTTTGTTAGGACGGTCTGTCTTAAGTTCCTTATGAGGTCGAAGCTATTTTCAATTACCATATTTGTCTAAAACATACGGTATGTTTTGAAAAGCAGATTTGTTCAAGGGTAATACAAATTTTCATACAGAAATACCGTACCGTACCGTATACTGTATCGTACCGTAGTTTAGAAAAATAATAAATGATTTATTGATGAACCTTTAAATAAAAACTGATTCTTCTTTTATAACATATTCAAATATTTATAAAACTATTTAATAATACCTACTTTAAGCCGATTACCGGAGCGAAAGGCACAACACTTAAACACTTAGACGCTAATCTCTTGACACTTGTCTGAAATTTTCACAAAATTAACCCAGCCCGAGATGATCTCCCGACGCTTCTTAAGTTGTTTGACGACAACTAAAATTGTTTGTATCATTTCAAGAACAAGAATTCCTTCATTGAAAGCGTTGTTACTTTATTACGAAGTTTCGACATGGATCGAGATTACTTAACAACTTTTAATACTCTGTAAGGAAGCCCAGAAATGAATTTAAAACTTCATTCTTTCTGCGCCCAATGTGACTTACTTTGGACGCGTTTTGTCCAAATTTTCAAATTTGTACGGAAAGAATTTATTCATTATTTCGCTTTATGCACGCTTGATGTGGCAAGCGATAAAATTTTTTTGTTTTAAAGTTCCCAGTACTTTTGTTACTTTGTATTAATTTCGATGTAACGACGTCTATGATGAAACAAATTCCGGGAAAAAAGGACTTTCGAAAACATTGAAAAAACGCTCCCCATTGAAAAAAATATTGTACATACCTAGAATTAATAAATATAACCACTGTTCTATATTTCTTTTTTATTTAAGAGCTAAGTTCTTTCACCGATATCGGTCACGGCGGTCAATCTCAACGAGGATTAGCCATCTGCGCAGGAGATATTATAGTGCACAAGTGTGTGCGCAAACACAGGTGCACTCTCTGTTCCTTCACTCTCATAGTCCGGTGAGACGGCAATTCGACATGACCGGAGAAAGGTCAGGCGCAGGACGGCTTATCGTGTTTTCCGAGGCACGGGGGTGATTAAACCGCCAAATTCCTGACTCCAGGCTGTTCCTGAGTAATTTCAGTATTAAAATACCCAGCCACATTTTTTTTGGCCCGACCCAGGAATCTAATCCGGGACATCTTGGTCCTTAGGCGGCGCATGCTACCACTAGATGACTAGACCAACGAGGCAGTCAATTACATATTATCAAGCCTATAATCCCCCAAGATGACCTCAGAGCCTTAAATGTAGTAATGTGCTTCAACCGCATTAATACAAAAATATAATGAAGCTGTATGTATTCGATTTTTTTGCTATTATTTAGCATGTATTTGTATTACAAAATTTTTCCTTCATCAAAATACGCATTCGCGATGACATGAACTCATTCAGTATTCATAAAAATATACGTATGTACATTTCCATCCCAAATAGACAACTGTATGTCCCGTGAGTTTGTGCTCGTATTTCTAGATTCAACCCCACTCTTTGACGCTGCCTGACGTGCAATGTGCAATTTGCTGCAGGCGTAATAACAAACCTCACAGTGCGCTTTCCGCGAAAAACATTCGATACAAAGTTAGTTCCGGCTCTAGTTTTAGATACCTGAATACTTACTTGAATGCATTTTGATGAAGGCTTGCAGATTGATGGTGAGAACAAGTATATGTTTTACTAAGGTAAAAATGAGCCGTTTTTCTTATTAGTATATTTAATTGCTTAGAATCCAGTTACACAGATACACCTCAAGAACGATACTTAAAGAAAGCAGTCTGTTAAAAAATCACATTACCTATGTGTAATATTGAGGAGAATAAAATAGAGCTTGCAGTAGAGAAAAGATAGATTTATTATTTAGTATAAACAAATTTTTGGAAATGGTCACTATTCGCGTTCTCATTGCTTTCGTCGAAATTGTATTCGTGAATATCTTACTGATTCAGTTCTTTCAGCATTATCATCCTTTTGGTGACCATAGGCAGCGATGACGTCATAAGGTTCACGATATTCTCTTTGATGTAAAAAACGTGAATAACCGAAGCTTTTCTTTTATTATGTTCTTATTTTACTACTGAAAAAAAAAAATCATAAAACTGTAATAATACTGTTATTCGCAATATAAAAGTAAAAATTATATCAGATAATAACGAATTGGAATAAAGAGTGCCCATTTGAAGATACGAAAATGTCCCTTAAGTCCCGAGAGGCGGCGTCGATCCAAAGATATATTGTTATCTGAAACAAAAATTTACATTCCGATTTGGTTCCCGTGCGAAGTCATATGTCATACCCTTTTCATACATAACGTGTGCAGATCTCACTAATGTGATAAAATTGTTCTGGAGGGCATAACCTCAATTATATGGGATGAAATATTTCAGTGAAGTTGTTTTTCTCATATTCATGTTTTGATAAAGACATTCATTAGTGGTTTTTGTTAAAAGCGATTTGTATTAGAAATATAATATAGCGCTAAAAGAGCAATTCAATGTTTCTTTCTATAAAATAAAGAGACAATAACAATTGCTTACTCATGCGCAAGTGCTGCGTGGGCGCACTTCATATGTACCCTATTCTCACAATATAGATAGGAAACATTTCACTGGAATTAGGGTGCTTTCATAAAGAAACAGGTTTCCGGTACAGACAAATCTGTGCGGGTCGGTACCGACCGGTGCAGGTATAATATTTATACTTACTTATGCGCTCACTTATAAAGAAACAGGTTTAAACAAAACCTGTTTCTTTATAAGTGAGCGCATAAGTAAACATATACCCCTTAAAAGTAACCGACATAAGGCCCGGCGCTTATTTCTGGTTTTTTCTTTAATTATTTACTTGGCGGTGCAGGAAAACCATTTTAATGACATTTGCACCTCCAAATCACTATGCATGTGTAACAATGTTTTAATCTCTTATAAAGGCCAGATAGGCAGTCGCTTTAATGTCTTCTTAGACCAAAATCCAAGATTATAACACTAGGAAAAAATAAAAAGCAATATTTACTAGTTAGCCTGGGTTGATAAACAAAAGTAAAACCTTCGATTTATTTTGTTTTCGGAACAAAAACATAACCTAAATAACCTTTACCATTATATTGTACTTACCGTTTAATAAATTAATACGGTTTTGTATACAACGAACATTATACTATTACTAGCAGTAATTAGAGTACGGGTGACAAGTCCAGTATTACTTCATGCATAATATGTGTCCGCGCAGACGATTTCTCTGACTTATATTACTTAGTACTTAATGATATTTGGCAATTTCGATCCTAATGTGAAATAGTAGGTATAAACACAGATTCTCTTTAATGGGTTTGATTAGATAGAATCTTATAAAAACATTTAAAAATATAAGCTATAATAATATCCTACTAATATCGGTCACGGCGGCCAATCTCAACAAGGATTAGCCAACTATGCAGGCAATATTATAGTACTCAAATGTCTAGGCAAATACAGGTGCACTCTCTGTTGCTTTACTCTCATAGTCTGGTTCGACGATAATCCAACATGACCGGAGAGAGGTCGGGCGCAGGATAAACTTTCCTTACCTTGTCTATAAGCTTATATTTATGATGCGATAGCTTTCCGTTATTAATTATCTTTTATTAGAACACGTATCTGAAAAAAATACGTTCATACTTCGATTCTATGTAAAAAACGGCGGCTAACGATGGTACAAACAAATCGTTGTGGTCACAAAATGTAAAACAAGGCGCGGAATTCCTAAAATGTTTTCGTGGTGCGTTCTAAATTTTGAACTTTAAACCACCGAGATAAGGGCTCCGAATTGGGTGTACACCGCATAAATTCTATGGCGATTGGCTACTTGTCACCCGGCCCCATTACTCAGGGCGATAATTTTCCATGTGTCGCTGACAGCCAGCCGTAAATGACAAATACCTCTTTGTTGGTAAAGTCTTACGTTTCCATCAAAAGGTTGACAGCGTAAACCCAAACTGACAAAGTAATTAGCCTATTTGTATGTGACAACACGGATAGATTTGCATCTAGGTATGTCATAGATGGATTGAATATACTGTAGTTACCTTAAAGAATAATAGACTAGTATTACCTATAACAGTTTACGCTTAGGCATTTTAAACACGATGAATAAATTTACTTTCCCGATTTACAGTAATCAAGTATTTATTTGTAAGGTAAGTAACTTTGCTCACAATAGGTAGGTATACCTTTGACCTCTGCTAGCTAAAGCAAATGATTTATGCTATCTGAGATGAAACTTAAAGTAGGTAATACGTTTATTTTATGACTAAACTAATGTCCTTTTATCGACTATGACCAATTAAGAGCAATTGTTTTAAATTGAGCATTTCCTGTATAAGTTTCTGTTTCTTATTAGTATCTATTTAGAAGTATTAGTAAAAATAACAATTGTTATTTTGGAACTCATATATTAAAAAATATTAAGTACGAATTCTCAATATCTGTAGGTACATAATAAAATACGAGTGACGTTTTATAATGCGTATCTTTATATTTTTTACAAGCTTTTATTCAATATCTGTGATCTGTTATAAAATGATACAAAAGTATATTTATATTATTAAAAAATGATATTTTCTTAATAAATTATTTTGTAGGTTAGATTTTGTAGGTCTAAATTAAACTATGTTAAGTTTCAAAATAATTTATGCATAAAAATGCACACTTTTTACGTATAAACGAGATCCTCTCATTTTACTTCACACAGAAAGTGAAGTCAATTTCAGCTTACGTAACCACAGCAAGGACTCAAGTATAATCTGGAGTGGTAATACTGGTAATGCTATGCTTGACTAGGCAAAGATATCATGCCTTATATATAGGAACAGTTCACATCCCAGCATCAGGGCCAGGATTCCCAAATAAAAACCGCCCATCAAAAATATGTTCTCTCGATGTTGCTCGAAGTTGTTTTTGAAACCAAACTGGGAGACCTCGTTGGCTGCCTGTGGTTTATTTGCACCTGATTTACAAATGTTGGTTCACCAAATAGCTTTTTACTTGTAAATTGCGGTTGACAGCCGACCCTCGCAATCGGGATAAAGAAATTTTATGATCCATTATGTTTAGTTATGATGAACTATGCGCGTTACATGAACTGCGAGCCGTGGCCTGCCAAAAATGATAGAGTCGCCATGTAAGGATGGCGTTCGGGATAGATAGTCAAACGAGCAAATCGTGATTAGGACTCTTTATTTAAATATAGCCAAGGTTTATATAGGTGCGCTGATACATGCATACTTACTTACCCTTACTAACGGAACATTGCGACTACGAATACCGGTCAATACTCCGCGATACCAATGAAATAACGTTTATGGATATTTAATTACCGCATCGCGTTTCTGGCTACGGATACTTTAAGACCAATAATTATGCTTTTGGGAAATTGCTAATTACCCATTCGTTTCAAAGTTGAGGTAGTGTAACAAAACGGTAATTGTTGGGGTATTCAGATGGAACTGTAAGCTTATGTAACAAAGTTTTTAATATGTGTAACTAGGATTGTCTCTGATGGTGATGCTGAAATATTTTATATGAAATTTAATGTAAGTATGTTATTTGTTTAATTTCATAGTTCTGATAAAAGTTACATTTTTACTGTATTAAATTATGTTCATTAAACCCTACAAACCCGTTTCTTGACTAAAAGACCATTATATTATCTTTGGTAAAATTTTAAACTTTTTTATTACGTATATATGATTTTTATAAAATACTGTATATAACCAGCCTTATTTAGTCAAAAGTTTTGACTCAAACACAACAATCTCGGAAGTGCACAGGTCTGTAATATTGATGCTACAGCATTAGTGCTCGTCGCAAAATCCATTATCGAATAAAAACATCGACACAAGCCTCTTTTCAATACGCCACCTTTTCCCCGAAAAAACATTCCATGGAAATCTGAGTCCAACATGACATTTTTGCACCTATCTAAAATATCCAAATCGATTACAGAACGGTTAAACCTACCCGCCGAATGAATGATTCGTTAAGAAATGCTCGTTGGAAATTTAAAATTCCCCAACATCGTCAAATATCTTTTAGCGAATTATTATGAAACAATTTGCAGGACCCACCGGAGCGTGCTAACAAGTCCATTAAATTTATTGTTCGGTTTCTTTCACTCGATGTTTAGAGTATAACGGTATAATAAATTCTTGTGAAGCTTACCTTAATAAATCCAGTTCGAGTCAGATTCTCGAGCCTCCATAAATTGTTAAATAAATCGTTCGAACAACATCGACCGGATCTATCGTGGATACCCGGTTATAATTTGAAGCTGAATCTTTGTCTTACGAATGTTAGCAGTCTTGTGGAATGCTGATCTTTGTATTTACTGAATTATTTAGGAATTGGAAATTGTACTCAGAATTAGGTAATCGAAGTTTGATTTTAAAGGTAAATTTTTGAATTTGGAAATTTTTAATTATTCAACTGTCTCGGCTACCTAAATGCTAAAATTATAGAGATTTCGAGAATAATGAACGTGTTTCTTAATATTCACTGTGCCGCATTGCCGCACGTAGTAAAATACAGCATGTATTCCACGTAGTAAACCTAACATGAGTAAGCATACACTAACAGATTGAGAGATATATAAACTGTGATATGACCGTAATTAAATCAGACTTATACCAACTATTATGTCAATTACCCCAGTCCCATACTTGGTTAAAGTGCTGACCCCGACGTGGTTAAAGTCACATCAACCACATACTCTGTCAAACCAATCAAGAAGTAACAATAATACGTTTCTAAACGAATCTTTTTTAGTACAAAAGCCATTTTTCTATTCACGTAAATTCAGGCCTTGGTCAACATTGGCAAAGCGAAAGTAAAAAAAATCATCTGTAGTTACTAAGACAGTTCCCTCAGTCCGAGTTTTTAATCGTAGTTTATGGAAAGAAAGTTTTAATTACAGACTGGTGGGTAGCGATCACTTCCAAGGTTTACTTTGGATTGAACAATATCTAGGTGCCCATATTTTTTCTTGTAATTTGCTTTAAAATTACATCCTAACAACGAGGAAATGTTTTGTAAAGAGGGACAAATTTGCTAGGGGTTGTTTAGACGTCGCAATTTCAAGTTGGCTAATCTAAACACCTTAGTTCGTTGCTTGATAAAACTTTAAAATTTATAGTGTAATCAATTTGCGTAATAGTGTTTATATAGTTATTGCGAAGACGAAGATTAGAAACTCTATTTTATTTTGTGATACATGGAGCAAACAATATAGATTATTTAGATAAACTAAACTAACCAATTCCCTAGCGGGTAGACAGAGAGAACCATACGCTATCATTAGAGGATGACAATATATAATACATATATAAAGTCTATATGAATAGGCAAACTAGTAAAAGCGTTTAAAAAAAAATCGGCGATTCATATATGGATACTTAAGTACTGGTGGTCGTTTTAAGTAGCATGGAACTTCCTTGAAGCTAAGCCTGCTTATGTCCACAACTTATGGCACTCTCAGACAACTTTACGGCCGTGGCCTCATGGACCTTGGATACAAAATTAACTAGCTAGCACCCAGTATCTTCTTGTGTCTATATTTATGTCATCAGTAATCGAAAGGATTACCTGTACTTAGAACCATAAAATAAAGACGGACTTTTATATTTCCCTTAGTTAAAATAAAATTATCGTAGTTAAAATAAAATAATCGTAGGACTAAAACATTCTTAAATCTGTTTAAACGAGGAATTTCTGACTAGCAGAGATGTTTTGTTAACTTTACTCAAAGACTATGCTGAAGAACATGTTAAATTATTGTTAAGAAAAATGCTTTACAATTGATTCTTACTAATATCGTAAACCTGAAAATATATTTTTATTTTTTATTACTCTTTGATGTTAGCACATCATAAATCTTTAATACGCAATATTCTTCAAGCTGTAGACAAGGTCCTAAGGCTACCTATTAAAGAAAAAGTATAGTTCCCAAGAGGTTAAGAAACAACACATTAACTACTAGAGGGACAAGTTACGGAAAAAGTATTTTATTAAATAGATATTACGAGTATTTAATGTTTCGATAAATAAGATTATACGAGTTGACTAGCTCGATGCGCATTCGGTAGTAACCCTGCCCCATGCGCCAAGAGTTGTGAGTTCGATCCCCACCCAGGATAAACATTCGTGTGATGAATACTTGTGTTTGTTTTGTGTCTGGGTGTTAATATCTAATATTTAAGTATATATTTGTAATACCACTGTTGATTCTGATATCAGTAACACAAGTGCTTTAGGTACTTAGTTTGGATTCAGAATGTAGGTAATGTGATATCGTCAGATAATTATTTATTTAAGAGTTTTATAGGTCGTATCATTCATTTAAAAAGAATGCTGGAAGAAGGTGAATCGCCTATATAAGCCAGCATTCTTTTTACATGACACGACGTGTACTGCACCTCGGACTCTGTCTACCGGGGATAACAATAATGGTATGTGTTTTTACTTCGAGTAACTTATGTGCATAAGCCATCGCCAAGAATTCGTTTAAAAGTCCACCTGCCATCCGCGAAGTCGACAACTCGCATCGAATAAAACGCAAGAGTGATATACGATAATCGTTTCGTGCGGACGGTGGGTAGATAATTTACATTGATCCTAGTGTCGGTAGTGTGCCATCAATACGGATAGGTCAGCAATTAGTTCCAAGAGAACCCCGGCGGGTTATTTATTTCTTGGCCCATGTTTACTGATTGCTGTTCAGATCAAATGAAACTATTCTCGCGTTTGCGGCGACGGAATTAATCTGTGGCTTCGGCGCCTTATCCGTGTATGTGTTCATATATTACCTATTATGTGCCTACGCTTATAAATATATGTGTTTAATGCTATGCTCTCTTGTATAGACTAAACGTTGTTATCTTTGACTAATTTCTGCCCGCAGCTTTAATCGCGTGGTACTTACATCGATAAAACTTAGCCTATGTGTTATTCTGATATATTAAATATATTATTGTAAAGTTTTATTAAAATCCATTTAGTAATTTTTACGTGAAAGAGTAACAACAATCATCCATCCATACAAACTTTCGCGTTTAATATATTAGTAAGATTCGTCCATACCAGTTGGCATTGAGTACTATCACTATTAAATCAGCCTTAGCTTTACCTACCTTATCTTATTTTAATAGGGATGATGACTGTATTAAAAAACTATAGTTTTATTTAGTCCTTCAGTCAGTTAGATAATACAAAAATACTAGGCACGTATTTTTAACAAAATATCACAAAGATAAAGGGCATTAAAGTTTTGGAGTGGGGGCTTGCGACATCACTATTTAGCAAAAATTATACGAATGTGTGACGTCACGCGCAACTTAAACGGGTAGTATCTTCCTCAATGTTTGTTGAAAAATAAATAAAAAAATACGTGTTCAATATTTCATCTTGCCTATTGTTATAAAACATTCAGTATAGATATGATCTATTTCTAAGTCCGTAATGTACCTAGTTATACTTATATAACCTAAGCATTGGGAGTCAATCAGATTGATCGCGATAGTAGATGTTTCACAAAGATACCACTAATTGCATCGACAAGTAAGCAAAGTATTGTCATGTACTTCAAAAGAAACACTAGCTACATATTTGAAGTATCACACTCACATCTAAGAGTAGGAACTATACAACTATGATATTTGTAGATAGCATTCTTCAGGATTCTTGTTTTGTACCTAAAATTACATAACTTATTCTAAGGTTGCTTTATGGAACAGTCACTAGGTACCACAACATAGTTCATAAAAGTTTTGTTTTCTTAAATCGGATCTGAAATCTAGTCCAAAAATTTGAACTTTTTCCTAACTGCTGCAACATGAAAAAATTCCAGCCGTTTGTATTGTTATTTTATCTTCATCAGTTTGAAATAAAATTGAAATAAAATGGAATTGTCTTTATTAACCTAGGTTTAAAAAAGCACTTATAAATCGACAGAACAAGATCTATATCTACCTGTTCAAAAACTAGATTCTACTGAGAAGAAACCGGAAAAAAACTCAATAATTACAATCACAATTTCTTAGTTACAATTTCGTAGTCAATGTACATTTAGCAGTGCAGGTGAACAGCCTATTCTGGGACTAACCATATATTCTTATCAATCACTTAAATAGTATTCTATTTAGTAGAAGCCCTTTTTAATTAAACAATGTTTAATATATAATTTAAACTTATTTAAATCTATGAGGCTTTGAGGTAACATATTGAATATTTTGTATGTGAACTATGTTAATTGTTAATCATGATATGAAAATAGAACCAAATTAATTTTCTCACCGTACTCCATTAATTAAGTGCTAATAAATAGTCAGACGCCTTCTGAGAATATGTCGTGTAATCTAAAATGTATGATAATTAGGTCCTAAAAAATACTATTGTATTAATATGTATGATGGAAATTACTATCAATTTGATATAGGTACGTCAGAAAAAAGCGATAAATATGTATATTAAATTACCTATTCTTAAAATACTTAAACTATTTATTTTATACTCCTAAATCGTTTTGTTTTGAACACATTTCTTTATCCTATATTCGTTTGGGATTTAAAAAGAATGTGCCAACTGTGGTTCTTGTCTAGCATGTCGTAAAAGGCGACTAATGGTATATCGGTTTTTGGGTGTGTGATTGTGTAGGCGACACGTTAGCCGCTTGTCACTGCTTTTTCACAATTTTCCATCTAACCCAGCCGGGCTTTATTTTCGGCTGAATGTAGTTGAAGGGGCATACAGAGGCATGCCTACCCCTTCGGGGATTATGGGCATGATGTTAGTATGTATGTATTACATTTCTTTATTTACGCCATCAGAAAAGTTATTTGTGCGCGTTTTATACATATATTATAATTTATTATCCTAATCGTTGTAATAACAGAACTAACAAAATAATTATCGTTCCATACACGATATTAAATAAAGCAGCCAAATATAGAATATGAATCCGATATAGAATGTACATAAATGTTTATGTTACAAGAAAAGAATATGAGCTATGTTTGAATGTTGATGGATCATTTATGAATGGCTATTCCGTATTTGGTGTCACTTATATTCTAGACCGAGTATCTAATTCAACCATGTATCATAACTTTTTTTACGATATATTTCTTTAGACATTTGTTATATTGAATATAATAATATGTTAATAGTAGTCTGCAATTCACATGTTAAAAATACATATGAATGTAAGGTATAAATTTCAAACTATTATTAACACCCTGCTACTTTTCTAGGGTATAACCCCCAGAAAAAAATTATGCCAGGACGAACAATTTTTGTTATTACAAAAACCATTTATTTGACAGCTTAGTCTACCTAGTTGACTCTCTTTAAAATGTTTAGCAACAATATAAAATGTATTGAGTGATCTATGAGTGAGTCGTCTTTTTCTGACATCAAAAGAGAACAATTACTCTTTGCAACAAATAACTTAAAAAAATACGGACTTAAAGTATGGGTTCAATATTTTTTTACTGATGGTAATTCTAGATGTTACTTGCAAAAATCTTTAAACTAATATGTATGATCTTCATTATGTCATATTATACTTCTTGACAAGTACTATATTATAGTAATAAACAATGATGGAGTTTTGACAAAACACAATTCTTAATACATTTAATGGCCTATACAAATTAAACAGATGGTTGAAAACATGACTCAACTTCGGTTATATTATTGTCTTTTATATAAGCATCTAATAATGTATCCTCTATTGTTGGACAAATGATGTGTGAACCTACTAAACATCGATCAGAAATAGATAATTGACCCAACTCCGACATGGGAGTTACGTATTATGTACGCAAAGTGACTTCACATTAAGTACATACATTCATGAGACATGACAAATAGGTATAGTAAATTATATTACATCATTATCCAAGATTCCACATTCCCATAAATATATTTTTTAAATACAGAAATAGTGGCCGCATAATCTCAGTACATGTAATAAAAATATTAAAGACTTACTTTTGGAAAAGGTACTCAGGCATACCAAGAAAATGTCGGTACTCGGGCAACCCTGGTAGGTTGGAAAAGTCTTTTACATTTTATTACGTGTACTGAGATTATGCGGCCACTATTTCTATATTTAAAAAAATATATTTTACTTTTCACTTTCATCATCTTCTTAGCGTTATGTCCTGTGCTTGGACGGGGTCCGCTTAGACCATGATCCAGGATTTAGCGAGTCTGGTAATTACAATGAAGCGACTGCCGATCTGACCTTCGTAACACTAAGATAGGGGAACCAGGCAATTTTTGGATCATGGTTACAAATCCAAATTTGTTTGAATTTGCAGGTTTCATCACGATGTTTTCCTTCACCGCCGAGCTAGGGGTACAAATACGTACATAGATTTGAAAAATCCGTACCCGGTACGTGCTCAGGTTTGAACCCGCGCCCCTCGGTTATGAGGTTATGAGGCACGTGTCCTTACCATTGAGCTACCATCGCTCATAACAATATCACATCGTGAGTAAAAAGCTTTGCAATCCGTAGGTAAAAGTGGGATAATTAATTAAAATAATAATATGTTAAATATGTAGCATGACCGTGTTACAAATCAGAAGTCAAGAGTTTTAATTTTGCAATAAAAATAAAAGACGCATGGTGAAAAAAGAATAAATCTGATATCAGGTGCCAAACAGGTTTCAGGTCTCGACACGTCGAATTGCGTAAAGAAATATATTAACATTTAACGTTTTACTATTTGTTCAGAGGATACGGATGACGTCTGACACGGTACCCGATTTAAATTAAGTTTTGGAAAGAAGAGATTTATAGGTATCTTTAACTCGATGTTGAAAACCCTGTACATTCAACCAACTACAAATATCATCATCTACATCATTGATCTGACTGACACATATAACACCCAGACACAGAACAAACACAAGTATTCATCATACGAATGCTTTTCTTGGGTGAGAATCGAACCCACAACTCGTGGCGCATGGGCAAATGCGTGACTATTATACATTACATCTAGTCATTTTGCAGCGCATTACGTGAATCGTATGACAATTATTACTTGAATGGAATAAGTGGATTTGGTTTAAGATCAACTTCTTACTAAATCTGCAAAAAACAAAAAAATAACAAAAGCCATTGAATATTCACTCACTAACAAGCGTAAGCGTAAGCGTCTAAGTAAATCTGTTAGGCCATTTTTCAGGACATGAAAACGCTATTTTGGAAGAGACGAACGCGCTAACCTAATTGCTAGTAGGTAATATTTTATCCTTTTCCAAGCTCTAAAATTAACTTAGATAATAATTTTAAAAACTAATAGTAACCTATTTGTATGAAAGACCCGACACGTAATAGATTGCTTTAGAAAAATGCAAATTTTAAGTGATTGAAAATATCTTCGACCAATGATCGAAAATTTCAAAATTAAATTGAAACTCATTAAATTGGATTAAAAATTTAAATGACTTCGGTAAGATGAGCGACTGTATAAAAACATAGGTACCTATTACCTATATCCGGACTGGTACCAGTCTGGATATAAGGTAATCCTATTCATTTGACAAATAAGTCAAAGCTAGCACTTTTGACAAGCAATTGTCCGCGCCGGACGGATGAAGGGCATCTTATTAGGGCTGTCACAGAGTTAATTATGCGATTTAATCACTATTAGTTCCATAAACACGAAATGAGACAATCAGATTTACTTTTATTAAATACCGAGGTAAAAGGCCACAGAAAAAGGTTAATTGTTAACAATTATATGTGATATGAAAAAATGAATGATTAGGTTGATTATAAGTATTGTTTTGTACTGTACTTTTTTTTGCAATTTTAACAGAGATAAACCCACATTATTACCCATTACTCTATAAACGATAATTTTACTTATATTTTACTGACAAAAAAGTACAATTAATGACAGCAACAGAATGAATGATTTATAATTATATGCGTAATACACTAAATTGTCGATACATAATCGATTGTTGACTGTATGATTTTTTAAAACAATTGGAACTTCCAGTTAATACGCTTTTAAAAACTTTTTCGCTCGCGGCCCCGTACGGGTGGAATTCAGTTTGTCACAGAAGGCCTCTATAGCCGCCCAGAATCGACTTTTTAGGAAAAATAGGATTCTCTATTTTTACGCCTCAAAGTTTTTTCATTAAATAGTTGACAATGACGATACAACTAAAGTAGAACGGGGACGTATTTTTCAATGCACTCATCCAATTTATTGAAAGTTAAACTCTATATTTCGCGCTAAGGTAAATTGAGAGAATATCGAACAATGACGCCAACTACATCAACTGCCTACAACTATATGACTCTGAAACAGTCAAATATATCATGATTAATTTAATTGTTCATGACATAAAGTACTTCAAGCAGCATTTTGTACAGCAAACAATCCTTCGTACCCTATGTACCTAGCCATATAAGATTTAGCGAAGCCTTTATTAAATCTAAGTGCTCAGATATCTTCATTATCAATATTACTTCTAAGTGCTCCGATATTCTTGGTATCAATAGAGGTATATTAAATAACTCTAGTTTTCGTTTGATATAATATCTCGTCGGAGGCAACCCTGCGGCGGACCCACAAGATTCAATTACTGGGCAGCTGACGGAGTCACAACTTTAACCACCGGCCGCCGGCTGTAGATCTTTCACGATATCGCACACATTGCCAATGAAACGAATTTAGCTCGCCATTTTAAATTCAAGCTTTGAAGAGCAGTGGTAGGTCACGCGCCTCAAATGCGAGGGATGTGGGTTCAAACGAGAGCATATACCTTAGGACTTTATGGAATCTATGTACGTACTCGTATTTATATCAATTGCTCAGCGGTAAGGTAAAACATCGTGATGAAACTTGGACATTCAAACAACTATGGATAGTAATTAGTACACTATACGGGATACGAAGGTAAGTTCGACAGTCGCTTCAATGTAATAATTAGACTCGTTAAATCCTGGTTCATGGTCGCAGTGAACCCCGACTAATCACGGGGTATAGCGCTAGAAGATAATGATTTTAAATTCAAGCTAAATTAAAGCCTCTCATAGTATAAATGCTGAGAGTTTATTAATAGCAACCGTTAGTGGCCGCGTAAGCAATATTGAAACTAAATAATAATCGGTTTAGGCGGTAGCCAATGAATAGTCCCAGATGGGTGATTAAATTGAAATATCACCGACTGTTCCATGCTTTGGAAGGCACGCTAAGTTGCCGGTCTCGAAAGCTTACGCTAGACTTTCGCCGTTGAAATAAATCGCGTTAGTGGCCTGAAAAGCGTTTAGAAACGCTAGCATTGGGAGAAATTAGACAGTGGTGAATCTCATACAAAGTTAACGTCATATTTTCTTATGGAATTGGATGCATATAGGTACGTAGGTATCTAATGCATATAGGTAACTGTATAAAGCTGTGTCTTTGATGACAGCATGAAGCAATATGACATCAGGGATAACGGCAGAGATATCACAAAATTGACTTGACTCAGGCCCGTTGAAGCGCCATCGATTGCTGTGATTTCAAACGGGCTACAAGGTAGAATGACGTGATAATATTTAGGTTGCGGCCACGAAAGTGGCATTAATACCGTAACATTAATACATTTGTTTGATTTATAACACTCATATCGGTTGTTACGACTGCAGACGGGGTGTTGAGGTAGAATGACGTTAAATTATTATATTATTGAGGCCGTGAAAGTAACGGAAAGCGGAATTTTTGCACTTACTGTAAAACAAAACAAATTTCATGTTTGTATGTATTTCTTCCTCCCACTCCTGTTATTGCGAACGCAAACTCGTATTAACGATAAGATTATGTGATTATATTTAGATACCGGCATAATAGCCATACTCCCTGCGGTCAAAACATTTGTCAACTCCAGTTGGTCAATTGGCCAAATAACTTGAAAATTCCATCAATCTACATTACATTTAGTTTACGGAGTATAGACATTATTAAGTGTCTGTGAGCCCTTTGTAATAAACCAAGCCCAATTTAACGGGCTCAATCGACATAAATATCTAAACACTTTAGCAACTAGAATATTTTGGGTTTGATTGGAATACTATAAGATCTTACGAAATTTCCTAAGCTTCTCCTTGCAATTATCATCTTAAAACATAACGTTTATATATACGATAAGTTATTGTTGCATGCATAGGCACCGAAATATCCTTTTTTGTGCTAAAACATAGCAGTTTAAAATTACTTTTAAAATACGCTTTAGCGAGACCAACGTTGGAGCCAGGAAAACCAAAATAACGTGCCGCTCACTGTATAAAATGTTTGATATTAGTTTTATGGCCACTAGAAGTGTCACCAACTGCCGATGCTCGCGTTGACCCAAATACCCTTTATAAATAGGGTTACTGCATTGCACCTCTACCTGACTTCACATCTATAATATATATAAAAATTAAGTAAGCTAATTAATTTTACTACACAACCACAAACGGATAAAAAATCATCTGAAAAGACGTTAACATCGTATAAATTAATTGTCGAACAAACCTGATTGTATCAGCGTTTAGTTCCAGAACATCCTTATTGGTTGCGGTAACAAACTTTCGTCCGAAACGTGATCAGTGTGTTGATCTATTCTCTAATTTCTCGTAACTAAGTGGAACTACGAGTTGAACAAGATTGTTGCCCGTAAAGTTTCGCTTCGGTTAGTTTTCTTACGCTTAAGTTTTTATACAGAAAACGGAAAGTACTTAGCCTATCTCTAGTTTTTTGTTCCCTTATGTTACTTGCAGGGATGTTTCTAGAAAATTCAAACCTTTTATAACACCATTCTTAAACCAATTTTGTTAAATTTTTTTTAAAGATGTGTTAATGGTTATTTTTGGGTTTTACATACATTTTTCAATTTTGATTTTATAATTAGTCAGGCTGTGCAGGCAACTTGTGCCTGACTAATTGTGTGATTGGTATCGTTTTTATTGCTGTTAAAAACATTACCTACTGGCCTGATGAAATAGTCCCAAAATAAAATTTCAAAATTCACATTCAAAAAACGTTCTTCTTCACACCGTTAGGCTTGATATTTAAACTAGCGTATTAACTCCTTTCAAATTTCCAATGACTATGGGTAAATATTATGGATTGTACTCGATACATTCTGAGAGGGCAGCGTCAAAATGTATTCACACTTCATCCGGCGTATCGTTAAAAACTTTGGAGTTTTATTCCCGCAACGTTTTCTATGAAATTCGAATTATCTACGTCGCGATCAGTCCTCATTTCCTCTGAGGAAACGTCTTTGTTGATCTGTTTCTTGTTATTCCGAAGCAGATATTATTGCGGTTGACGGTTTAGAAGCTTTGTGGAGTTATTCATAATGAGCCCCCGTTTCTTTAACTTTATGCCTTTACATTCTATTTGAAAACCTTTGACCTTTGAGTTTTATTTAAGGCAAAGAAATATTCGTTTCTGAGTCTTGATGCGACTGCAAACAAAATTAAAACTTTTATTATTGATGATGTGCATGCTGGATATTTTGATACTTATTTTAATGAATTTTTACGATGAAAAGTTGATGATTGTACTTTTATTCAATAATAATTTTATTGAATAAAATACAATGTAATATAACTATTTCTCTATTATCTTAATCACAATTTATAAACGAAAATATAATTAAAAAAATAATAATACCCAAAGACACTTTGGACCAACTCACTTAGCGATATGAAAGTATAAAAACGGAAAACATTTTTATCTTTTTCTCAAGTCAAAAATATTTACGACATCCATTCTGTTGTAGCTACCGTAAACATTTTAACATACTAACTAGTAACTTTTAATTATTACAGAGAGATCATCCAGAAACACATGTTTTCGTCATCAACCAAAGCAGCCTGGTGGCTGGCTACATTTATCAGTGTTTTTGTCACAGGTTAGTAAAAAGTATTTGTTTTAAAGTATATATTTGTTAAAAAAAACACAATATCCTATTAAACTGTTCATTGTTATTAACAATGTACTGTACCTAAAGATACGTTTAAAACTGCTTTTAATATTGCTGTACATAATAACTTTATTTATCATTTTATGGTAAGGTCAGCAACAAAAGTAGCTTAACATATTTGTTCTTAAAATTTTAAGAAATGAAAATTAAAAGTATTTAGCTACTTTTATTGCCGATCGTACGATTAATTTTCCTAGCACAAATAAAGGTGTACAGTCTTAAAGAAAAACACAAACTCAGTCTACATTTTTTCATGGAACCAATATTTTTCTAGCAGAGAATTTTATTGCGCTTCTATCAGACTATCTATAAATAAAAAAGGATCCATATTTATGTATCCAACTGAGGCTAGAATCAGGCTTAATTTGCATACCTTTTGTCAGTAACTGCTGTTATGTTCACCAATAAATACAAAAACAAAATGTTTTACAGAATAATACGTGTCGACTTGCGATGAAAATGTGTAGTATTTTTGACAATTTGGCTAGTCCAAAAAAAGAAAATTATTTGCTAAGGCAATATGAATTGAAATATCATGATTTCCTGTTTTCTCTGTATTTTTTTATTTAAGTTAACTGTAATTCTTTATACATAGATGTTTGTAAATTGTTGTGTAATTCTATTTCTTAATATAAAATATGGTAAATCTAATTCTATACCTAGATAAAAATAATATGAATTTCAATTTATGTCCACATACAGAATTCTTAAATATTTTATTCAGAGCGGACTAAGCTCTTAATTTTGTCATTAGTTCATTTTATAGCATGAACCTTACGAACAGCTACTTAAATCCACTTGCCAGAGTTTCCTAATAAATTAATATTCAATTTTCCACCGCGGAAGAGGCATTAACTTGTCGATGTCATTAAACGAAGTGCGATTAGGGGAATATTTTGTTAGTACAAGCAACTTGAAGGTAGTACTTAAAGGATCTGTAAGGGCAGTGATTCAAGTTATAGGCACTTACGCTTAATCAAACACTTGTTAAAGTGTAGCTACATACATAACATCACACCCACGATCCCCGAAGGGGTAGGCAGAGTCGATGGGGCAGCAAGCCCCTTCAACCACATTCAGCCAAAAATAAAGCCGGGCTGGGTCAGATGGACAATTGTGAAAAAGCAGTGACAAGCGGCTAACCTGTCGCCTACACAATCACACACCCAAAACCCGATATACCATTAGTCGCCTTTTACGACATGCTAGGCAAGAACCACATTTGGCATATTCTTTTTAAGTCCCAGACCAACATGGGACAGTGGGCTGGGTTGGATGGAAAGCTGTGAAAAAGGAGTGACAAGTGGCTAGCTCGTCGCCTACTCAGTCACATACCCAAAAGCCCGTAAACCTAATGGTTTACGGGCTTTTGGGTAAGAGGCGACTAATGTCGCCTCTTACGACATGCTAGGCAAGAACCACAGTTGACACATTCTTTTTTTTTTGTCCCAGATCAATATGGGCCAAGTCCCAGACCAACATGGGACAAAGTGTAGCTATACATTAAAATTAGTTTAAAGATGTGTTTTTTTATGGCTAAATTTAATTAACTGAATTACGCTTAGTGATTTTAAGTAAAACGTACGAACTGAAGTATTAAAATAGAGGTACAATTCATGATTATAACATAGCATCCTTATATGGAATGCTAACGTAGCCACTTCTAATATGAAAGTGAATATACTAGAATTTCATTGCACTAACTTACTTCTAAAGATGGCGTATTCGGTAGTGACCCGGCCCCATGCGCCAAGAGTTGTGGGTTCGATACCCACCCAGGACAAACATTCGTATGATGAATACTTGTGTTTGTTCTGTGTCTGGGTGTTAATATCCAATATTTAAGTACATATATATGTGTAATACCACTGTTGCTTCTGATATCCGAAACTCAAGTGCCTAACCTCGGAGTCAGATCAATGTATGTGATGTAGTCGGATATTTATTTATATTTATCCTTCTTTAGAAGTTTGTTAGTCAAATTGAAACTATGAAACAATGCTGACACGTTTAAAATAAGTCTACCGGTCTACATTTCACGTGATCTTCATTTTCGGCTTATCATATAAATATATGTGGTGTCGGATGGGGGAGGGAGAGTCTAAAAGTATTTGTTGTCCTTAGAAGGATCACCAAATGCTTGAGTATTTGATGATTATTTCAGGTCCCCTCGAGGGGGCCCCTTTCGAACCGCACGTGAATAATAATGTAATAATATAAATTCTCTTTTACTTAAAAGTAGTACAGTAATATTAATATAATACCATAGTTAGTTATGTCTAAGCTACTTTTGTGAGAGACTGGTGTCCATACTAGGGTAATCCCTGTGTGACGGATCGCCAGGCCCCCACCCTCTGAACCATGGATTTCTTAGGTACAGTGATGCCAAATGCGAGACTTAAGTAACTTACATTATTATTACAAACCTAATTAGGCGATCTCTATTTATATTTACATACATACATACATAACATCACGCCCATAATCCCCGAAGGGGTAGGCAGAGTTAACCACATTCAGCCAAAAATAAAACTGGGCTGGGTTAGATGGAATATTGTGAAAAAGTAGTGACAAGAGGCTGGCTTGTCGCCTACACAATCACATACCCAAAACCCGTTATACCATTAGTCGCCTTTTACGACATGCTATGTATATTTACTTATATTTATTTATATTTGCATTGGCAGGTGAAATGCCGATACAAGCAGAGTCAGAGCCTGAGTTCCTGCAAGCTTTGGAGAACCACACAGTGACGCAGGGGCGGGATGTCCACTTCACCTGTGTAGTCAACCATCTCTCCAACTATAGGGTAAGATTTTTGCAAGACAATACAAAATATATACCTTATAAAACATTCTTAAAAGATTTCTTGTTTCCCCTAAGTTGACTTGAAAACTAACTGTCAGCCGCGACTTCGTCCGCAAGGAATTTACCAACAAACATTTATTTTTTGCGCGGTACCTTTACTTTTTTCTAAAATAAAAGTGCCTGGCTTAATAAGTTGTTTAGTCCGGTAAACTATGAAACGGCAAACCGTTTCATAGTTTACCGGACTAAACAGACAAACAAAAACTATAAATGTTGTTTTGTTGTTATAAGTACCGTACATTTAACTATTCATATTATGCATTTAGTAGTAAGTTGTTATATTGACATAAAATTTTAATATTATTTATGTATACATAAAGGTCATATTCTCCAGTTTCAATAAAGTTTTCGCTTTTTATTCTGTTCCTAAGAAAATTATTTTGAGAGACAAAAGTACAATTCTTTGCTGTAGGATAAAAAAATAGCCACAGAATATGTATATAAGTTTTATATGCAAGCCCTGATACAGGAACGTAAACAAAGAACTAGCCAGTTCGTAATGGGCACTCGACCTGAATAGACGTGATACTAAACAGTGTATATGTATAATACTAAATATATATGATAATATAAAAATAACATATATCGCAAGATCTGAATTTCACCCAGGGAGCATAGAATGGCGCATAATTAAATTATCATATGCCTAAAGATATCGTATGAAATTATATATATATATATTACCTGACTTGATTTATCACTATAAAAATAAAGGAATATTTCTTCCCTACCTTGGTTATTAATTGATAATATTGGATACGGAAAGTCTTAATAAAGATCACAACAATTTTTCTTACAAAAAATTACGTTATCAAAATCTGCATAGATCCTAATTTAATCTTCACACCCGGATTCAAATATAGGTACATGTCTCGCTAGATATTTTGTGTCTAAATGAATAAAGGAAACTAAAATTTTCTCTTTATTGTAAGAGAAGAGAAAAATACCAACATTTAAATATGTGTAGCTTAAAAATGGGTAATAACTACTTCTGCAAAATGAGTTTGTGTCTCCATGAATTACGTTACAAGCTTACCTACTACGGCTTTTCTGCAATGTAGGTTACACCTGCATTTTGAATTACAAAAATGCAACCTACTTAGCAGTTTATACGGTTGTGTGGAACAAACAAAACAGACATTTAAATTCATAGTCGTCTCTTTGAAACTGCACAATAACTTTAATAAGAATATGTCATTATACATTCTCAAGTAACAAAGAGGACTCCAAAAATAAGTAATTAGAGTTCATTTCTAAAGTCCATATTATTATCTATATTAACAAAGGCATAAGAACCAAACATTATAAGTACATATAAATACCATATTAGATACTGTTGAGAATAAACACGTATTTTCGATGGAAAACAACTCCATTTATCATATATATCATGATGATTTACCTATTACAGGAAATCCAATGAAAATACACGTAAACAAGTTAACATAGAACCGATAGCAGGTATAATAAATAGTTTTATAGGTGGATAAACAGTAAATTAACATTCGATCAGAAAAGTTTGGCAATGTTTGGCCTAGATGTTTTCTCGATATAAACATTGGTCTAAGTAATCATCCCACCTAACCTAAACTAACTTTACGCTATTTCTCTAACGGCCATATGACACGGTCCTTACACACCTCACTTGCTCTTTCAACATTCATAATTCTTATGATCGTTATCAATATTTGGAAATGATCATAGGACTGTCTAAAGTAATTGACTATTTAAAAACAATTATTCACGTCATAAAAATAATGGTGCTCATATAACTAACTAATAAATCTTATTTATTTACAACTGTCGACTAGTATGACACTTTATGCGATTTATTTCACTCCAAAGAAAGATACTGACTTCTACTTGTAGAATAAAATCTAAACTTGAATCTAAATTTGTAAGAAAAGAACTAAGCTCTTCAAGAATGTAATAAAATAAAGTCCACTGCAAGTTTAAGTATTATTACGGCAAACTTTAAATAGTTTTAGCTTTGAAGTGGTCTCTGCAAAGTGTGGGTATATTTACTGTCCTTAAATAGCTAACGAAGAATGTTGTCTCTTAAAATACATCAGGAATTCTTGGCGTGTTTCAGTGGGGCATAACTTGATAGTTGTGGCAACCCAGAAGTCACGGCAAATAACGAGTGGGGCCAAAACTAGCTAAATGGCAACACAATAACGTGTCTGGCAATGAATGATGTATTTTCAAATGTGTAGAAAGTTTCCAAAATAAAGTATAAAAAAGATACGCTCTATTATTATTCGACAAAATGAAATTTGTATTTTTTACCCCTTTACTACTTGTGATCTGCCAAAGGTACGATAACTTAAACTTTACAATTGACCATCGTTCATATATTTGTTGGTAGTATGCGCTGAGAAAAGTTCACTTTCTTTCTTTTTGATTAAATTATGTAGGTCTGAAAGGTCTCTAAGGGAAGAGCGGTGGTAGCTCAATGGTAAGGACGCGCGCCTCTTAACCGAGGAGTGCGGGTTCAAACCCGGGCACGTACCTCTGGAATTTTCATATCTATGTACGTATTTATACCACTAGCTCGACGGTGAAGGAAAACATCGCGATAAAACCTGCAAATTCAAACAACTTTGGATTTGTAACTATAATCCAAAATTGTCTGGTTCCCCTATCTTAGGGTTATGATTCCCCTATATTAGGTCAGATCGGCAGTCGCTTCAATGTAATTACCAGACTCGTTAAATCCTGGATCATGGTCTAAGCGGACCTCCAAACACGGGAAATAACGCTAGGAAGATGATGATGTAGGTCTGTATGGTCTGTATATAAGATTTTAGGCAGTCATCATAATTTTCCTGGCATTATATTATATCCCGTTTTTAGACGGGGTCTGATTGCACCTGGACTTAGCAAGACTGGTAATATATATATGTTACATTAAGGCGACTGCCGATCTGACTTTCGTAACCCTTAGGGGAATCATACAATTTTGGTTCAGGGTTACACATAGTTGTTTGAATACAGATTTGGTCGCGATGTTTTCCCTTGACGTGAGATAGTGGAAAAAATAGGTACATATATTTGAAAATCCAGAGGTAGAGGTGGAGGAGGAAAATCCGGAGACGTGCCCGAGATTGTATCCTCACGCCTACCGTATGAGGCGCGTGTCTTTACTATAAAACTACCACCGCTTAAGGGATCTTCTTAGACTATATAACATTTGCTAATCTGAATGTTGCTACACAAGATCGCGCTACGCGCATTGGTTCGTGTTAGAAGTTAGCGTGACTATAGGGTTACTACAAACACGCGCTTTAGATTTTAAACGAATATTAAGTAGATAGGAATATCAGAACGCATAATTTAACCGATAGTCAACTTCTGATTAATGGAATTTGGGAAAATACTTGAAGTCGCTCATCTCTACAAATTTTTTTAGATGTTTTTGTAACCATTTTTATTTATAAATATTTTGTTTAACCATTTAAATTAATACCTAACCTAAAGGCCACAAAGCAGGTTAAATATTGGCCAATCAACTAAGTTACTTATCCCTAACGCCCTTTGCGAGCAGTACGTAACAAATTCCCTATTACTTAACATTGAAGTTAATTTAGCCAATGTTTTTTGTTTGTTTATGTTTTTTTTTTAATATATTTATATCAAAAATTTAACATTGAAATCAAAACCCTATATTTTTAACCGAAGAGCTTAAAGTAATTATCTTATTTGATGTAGTGTAACATGGCCTACATTACACTTAACTTCAAAAAAGAAAAAAATATTTTTTGGGCGCGTTTATTTTCACAGCCGGGTTTAAAATTTAATCAAATTTTAAGAATAATATATGATAATCTGAATATCATAGTTTTACGCTTATCCAAAATCCCATGAAGCTTAAATATAATTCATTCTTATCAGGCAAGTAGATAGTAAAGATCATACGAGTATACTGAATCAACTGCATTAATATTTCCTACGTGCACCGAGATCGTTTGCTTCGCTCCAAGCAATTAATAATGTCTGACATTTTCTCAAAAAAGTATCAGCCCTACGTGTTCCGCAAACAATTCGGCTCACGTACAATTTTAAGTGGTGACTACTCGTGTGCTACATTGGCTGTTAATTAGTATTTCACACAATCAAGTGCAATAATTCTCAATGCTCTCGCTCTAGATAAAGCGGCTCCGTTGCACATTTGTGGAGAAGCAAGGATTTAATAAAACTATCAACATAGGCAATATATTTTCTTGAGTTTGTCTTTCTTATCGTTAAACATGCTACTTACGTGTTTTAGCTCATTGTGTTCAATGGCGTTTAAATAAATTTGTTTGCATTATTGACATTTTTTAAAAAATTGACTCTTCAATTATTATTTATTAAAAATATTAAAATAATTATTTGTACATAATAAACTTATTATTATTAAGATGAAGAGGAACATTTCTAAAACAGGCACTAAAATACATAGGGCGTAATAAATATAAAACTGAGAGTATTAAGTCACTTGAATATTCCGCTTCCATCCAATCGTTTCCAACGGTATTTCTATAGACAAAATTCGACGAGAAAAATCAGTTCTTTCACGAGAAAACGTGATCGGATTCCCTTACATGCAATCTCACTCAACAAAAGCCGTTGAATGCTCTGAATGGGACTAAATTAGCGCGGTGTACTATGCCGGTAAATACACATTGTCAATTAACGGTTCATAGGGTCGGATTGATTCCTGACGGACCGTTCTGCGGCTTCGGAGCACTTTGGTCGCCATTTTGGAATGATGACGTAAGGACTGATAATATTTCTACAGTACGGGTGACGCGTTGCGTTGATGTGTTCAAGTCTTTAAGGATGTTGAACGTGGTAGGTTAAAAAAACCTTACACATTTCTTTGAAAGTTGTTATTGATCTAAATCACCCTGTGGTTTCTAGGGTTTCGAATGTTATGTACATTAGAATAGAATAGAAATTTCAACGTTTTGCACAACTAAACTGATTCATAGATATTTTTGTAACGCTCCATGTTGATTGATGTATTCATGAAATACTAACTAATCGTCTCATCTGTGATCATCAATACGTAGTGGTAAAGCAAACTTTAAGGTTTGAACTACACCTCATGAAATTTAATTAATGTAATCTCCAATTATTATGACGAAAGTAACTAATAAACGCAGTGTTAAACCTCTTTTATAACCAAAATAAGCGTCAGTGGTTGAATTCCTGGTACTGACACGCCATGTTCTAACATAAAAAGGAATACTATGGCATACCTGATACGATCGCCTGTGAGGGATGTGTCAATAACTTCAACCAGAGTAATTTTAAATCTGAAAATGAAAACGAAAAATCTCCATTGCGGGGTAAATATTGGTTTCATGTCAAGGATGATGAATGTATAAGTTTCAATGCGTAAATTATGGAAACGCACGCGGTGAAATATATTACTTTCCTTACTAAAAAATTATTTACGAAAATATAAGTATATTTAGTAACGCCGGCTAGAATATAACATATCCATTTGTTTAATCAAGTGGTGGTAGCTAATCCTAATAATATGTTACTCATAGAAGACAACCCATAGGAGGTCATAGAAACTCTGTGTGCCAAAATAAACCTAAGAAAAAGCTCTCAAATTATTGAAGATAGAACACAATATAATATTGCCAGTATCGGTCCTAAAATTCCTCTCTACAGAATGTTAGATAAGAACGCTTTGTTGAGTAATTTATCAAAGGAATTCACATGGTATGATGATTCTGTGGATTTACCTAATGTGTCCTAAACCACATGGAGATTGCAATGACCCGAAGATATCTTACTTGTGATTTAAGAAACATCTTATTGAAAATTATAGATGAAGATGTTGAGCGTTAGATATCCATATCCATAGATGATGGAGTTATGATGATTCCTATGCTATCTCCTTTTCATAGTGGCAGTCAGCTTTGACCATGATCCTAGATCTGTTGAGTTAGGTTTAACACGTATATATATATAGTTTTCTGAATAAAAGTAGTACCACAAATGTTGATATTACACCACACATATTGTATACAAAATCCGTTTTAAAAATTTGCGTTATATTTCTTATCAAAAATTTCATTACAATTATTTTTCATTACGATGCGAGTTACAGATTTATTTACCGTATTTTTTAAATGTGATACGTGGTCAGGTTGAAACAAACATGCAGGCGCGAATCTTTACTTTTTCTTTCTTACCTTTTCTCTAATACTTTCAGCCTTTCGATAAAAGTCGAACTTGTCATAAACATATGAGGATCTAATTGACAGGTGGTGTGTACGATATTAGGTACTAATTAGAAGCACCATATTGTATTCAATTATGTTAATATATTATGTATTTGCTGCATTACGAATAACTACAAGATCACACGAGAAACTCAGTAGAGCATTCTAACGAAATCGCTAGACTTGCATCGCTAAATGCATAACTGTTTGCACGGAGATAAAACGCACAATAAGTTGATATTATTTCCGAGTCGTAGATACGTTTGGAAAGTAATAAAGCATTGTAACAATAAAAAGCCCCGCGACAAGGACTCGGTGCTCACAAGCCGAGCGCAGCGGCGGAAATAATTCTCACAAACAATGAAATTGTTACTAATTTATTTTCCGACCGCAACAAAGCGGAATGTCACATGAAAAATACTCGAAGCGGCGAGGATGGGACCTCGTGCATTCCTCAGGTATAACTGTACAATTTGCGCGCTTACGTTTGCTAGAACGATTCACTTATAAGCCGCGACGCGGTGCAATGTCTAAAGTTTTTCTGAATTTAAAATTTAAATGAAGTATATATTTGCTGTAAATAAAAAAACCGATGGCTGCATAAATCTCAAGCTCCTATTAAGCGTTAGTTTGTTTCACGGTTTACTACAGGATATAAGAAAGAAGAGTTAGTGGATGGGAAAATCTGGAGGTCCCTTTAATAGGAGGTCCCGTTTGCTTATTTAATTTAGTACCCACTCTTGATCTCTACTTTATCAATAAGTAGTTAAAATACCTATTTGAAATAAACACAATTGAATTCAATTTTCTTACTACAAAGGTACCTACTTAAATTTCTAAAATATGCCATACATTTTGTCAATATCAATTACATTGATTGACCTATTAGCACATCAGTTGTTTATTCCCACGGCTAGGTTGGTTCCGCAGCATAAGTTGTTAATAATGAGAACAATAACTTCTACACTTATTGCCCCAAATTTAGTAATTCTCAATTGGAATGCGTCTTTATTGTTCGCGCTTTTCGTTCAAGTCACATAAGTTTCACGCAAACAATACGAGCGATTTAAAACTTGTCGGTATGCCGACGAAACGCGAGCGATTTACGACATTAATCTTAGAAGTAAAATGAAATTTTACCCTCGTATGCAGGCGCCGGAACGCTTTGTTGTGAAGACACTTGCTCTAATTGCATTGTTAAATTCAACCCCGCGTTTTGTCTGCCAAATGTTGAAATTTAGCCACGGCGCCGCCACCAACTAACTATTAAGAATAATAACGCCTTTGTTTCCCGTTCAACGGCAATTTCAGATATTGTTAATTGAGTATGCATTCCGGTTGTATTGTTATTTGATTTTAACCTGAATTTAATGTAACTATCTGAGAGAACCTTCGGATATTTCGCTCGAATGCAAACTTCTGCGTAATAATTCAAATTCTAATTACAGTTTGTACATGATCCAGTAGTAATTAAATTCATTGGAATTAAATTTATAATAATTGGTATTGATCAATTATTTAAAAAAAAATGTAGATAATACCTTAGCCCGTTATTTGAATAAGCAGTTCTAAGCAATCCTCGAGAACAAGAAATAATACGTATCTTTGGTTTGACAGTATGGAATATTCTCAATAAAACATATCTAATCCTCAAGCCTAGAAACTGCCTGAAAGTGTCGTACAGTAAAATTTTGTATTTAAAACATATAATTAGATTAAACGCAAAGGTGATTGAACTTTAAATGCTATTAAAACGCTTGAAAATTATTGGGAACTGTAGCCGATGACAATCTACAAAGGTTAAAATTTACCAAAACGGGATATAAATGGCTGGACTACGAATGAAGAGAAAAGTTGTTTTAATTTGTATATGTCGCAGTCATCTGGTTGAATCTGCTATTTGATTGAATGACTAGCGCGTTCATTAAATGACGACATTTAATTGAATGACTAAGCCGAACGTTGATTGAACAAGCGTCACTCAACGTCCAACTAGTTAGCTGATTGTAACATAGCCCTTTGAACAGAGCGGACCAACAGAACCAGATGACTGCGACATATATATTGCGCCTTACCTGAAAATCAAATTGCTACCAGAAACAAGATGCTACTAGACATTTAGGTTAGGTTAGGTTCAATTAAATTTCGACATTCAATGAACGCGCTAGTCATTCAATCAAATAGCAGATTCATCCAGATGACTTAGATATGACGTTCAGTCAAGAAGTTGAGCGTTATATTAAACAATTTGACGAGTTGTCCTTTAGTCATTCAATTAAACGTAGTCATTCAATGAACGCGCTAATGATCCAATCAAATAGCTGATTAAACCAGATGACTGCGACATCTATATGTATAGATTTCACCCAAAGGCTTATCTGATAGTAGTTGCATTGCGGGTAAAGACCCTTTCACTAGAATTGCAAAAATAATCCTCTTTAAGTTGATGTTTTTTAGTTCCATAATTTAAAATTTAAAACTGTTTTCATTTTAAATTCCAATAAATGCCTATTGGAATCTGAAATAAAAGCAACCTACGTATTCAAACTGTTGTTGTCACTCGGATTTACGGAAATATTCTAGCTTATTAAACCTATCCGTAAAGACACGTATTTAAAATTGATAAATAAATCGTAAAGCATATTATTTAAAGTCCATTTCACATAATATGACTTCCGTGATACTTTGAATTTGACGTTAATAGTCCGTATGACAGCCATTCGATTTTTTTAAATTCGATTAAAAGTTCTATGGCAGTTAAATCGACTTTTATTTATTTTATTTTGACTCTTGAATTAAATGAAAATTATTTGAAACTGTGATTTATTTTTTATATGAATACTAGTATTCTCACGTAAATAATATGCAGATATGTCATATGCGCACGCGATTGGAAGACTCGGAATCAATATATTATATTTTGTTTTGTTTTTGTTTCTGTTTTAAGGGACACTTCTTTGTTGGCATTGGGTTCGGAACATTTTTCGATTGTAATCTACGCATAGGAAATATCTTCAATAAAATATCCTAACTCAATGACAAGATGCCCGCAAAATCGATGAATGATGTGATGTGAATAGTAGTATCAAACTCTATGAGTAAACTTTCCGATTCCCGTAGTATGCAATTCATACGTATTTTTACTAAATTTAAATTAGTAATAAATTTAAAAAGAAAATTGATAAATCGTGTTTGAGATTATTATTTTTTTTACAATAATGTTAGCTTATAAACTGAATATTTTGATTCGTAGGAAGTGCGATGCATGAAAAAGAGTATTGACACTCATCACGGGAATCATCTTACGTGAAACGGACTATAAAATAAATCACAAGTGTTTCCATTTTATGAATTCTATGGAAGCTGAATACATCTACACTAATATAACAAGAGGAAAGATTTGACTGTTTCTTTTGTTTTCATTAAATAGGCTCCGAAAATACGAAACTAAGTTGAATTTTTTTTCACTAATGGAAACCTATTTTATCAGCAAACATAGGCTGTATTTAATCCCCATATTCCCACGGGAACGGGAACTATGCGTCTGAAACCGCGAGGCTCTGCAAGTGATCTACTTATATTCAGGCACAACGAGATACGACACTTTTTAAATGAAATTTTTCAGTCTGGTTTACCACTTTAAGACATGTTTTAGAACTAAGCAAAATATCGAGAGATCTTATGTGATGTGTTTAAGGTACTTATACAAAGCTTTAATTTTAGGTGGCTTGGATAAAGTCAGACTCAAAGGCGATTCTGGCGATCCACACAAACATGGTGGCTCTGAATCCTCGGCTCTCCGTCACTTACAACAACCACAACACCTGGAAGCTGCATGTAAGCAACGTCCAGGCTAACGATTCTGGCACATATATGTGTCAGGTCAACACAGATCCCATGAAGAGCCAGGTATGTAAAATAATAGTATAGACAGCCTAGAATCTAGAATATGTGTACAACCCTTTTGGTTCCTAAGGGAAATTTTGAAGGTTAAATAAAATTGGTGATAGACTTGACTAGACTACTTGGCCATGTAATTGTCATTGTTTTCGTATCGTGGGTTAAATTACAAACGTATTATGAAATCTGTCTCTTATTTTGTATGCATCGTGTATATATTCATATACTCGTAAGTATGCTTAGTTTGGAACAAAATTTGTCTACTAGTCTGACCAATTGATTTATTTAGTTCTAGGTTTTGAACCAACACGCTACCCAGTCGCGTGTCCTTTCTATAGGACATTCACTCCTCTTGATAAAAGATATTGTTTGCAGTTGGAAGAGACTATTAGCGAGAAAGACTTAATAGAATGATGAAATAATAACAAAACAATGCTTTATTTCTTTTATTTTGTCGTTATCTCATTCCAAGAAACAGGCGTCGGTCACTTCACAAGAGTTTTGTTCATAGATTCTTGGAATTTCCTTTATTAGTCTTTGTGTGTGCTATAAGTGGTACTGGAGGGATTTTAGTAAATAAAACAATAAGATATTACTTATTGATGATATTTTATACTAAACGCAAAGATTCGTGGCAATCGGTGCCATAAATTGCTTTTGTAGCAGGGATGCGCACGCGCATTACTGGACTATCGATAATATGAAATGCATGTGATTCATCGGTGCACAAACATACGCTTATTAAAGTGTTGATCGTAACTAACGATTGCTATACTTATTTAGTTTATTTACTTGGTTTATACTACTTAAAAATAATTAGATAAAAGGGGACCCAGGCCCACCCACCTCGTAATGTAAATCTGTTTATCCTACAATTTTTTCTCATAGCAAATGCAGTGTAGACCAGTGTCGATGGGTTTGAAAATAGTAAAAAGTGAAAAAAAAATATAGTAGGATGAAACGTATTGGAAAAGGTAAAGAATATTACAAAAATAAAGGGAAAAATAAATTACGAGCGATCTGAGGTCGGGAAGGGTAAGGGAATGAGGTTTTAAGAGTCAAAAACGGTTTATCTCGATTTCCGGCAAAACTACAAGTCCAATAATCACATAGGTACATTTTGAGGTTATATGAAAAAAGTGTAAATACAAAAGTTGTAGATTACCTACAACTTTGCCATTTACCTTTTCTTCATAGGACTTGTAGTTTTGCCGGAAATCGAGATAAACCATTTTTTACCGTTAAAACCTCATCCTCTTCCCCTTCCCGACCTCAGATCGCCCGTAATTTATTTTTCCGTTCATTTTTGTAATATTCTCTACCTTTTCTAATGGGTTTCATACTACTATAATTTTTTTTGCTCTTAAAAATTATCGACACTGGTCCCATGTTGGTTTTGGACTTGAAAATAATGCGTGAACTGTGTTTCTTGACTACCGTGTCGTAAAAGGCGACTAATGGTATATCGGGTTTTGTGTACCTATGTGATTAGTAGGCGATAGCTATCGCTGGCAACTTGCAGTGACAAGTTTTTTCGGAGTTTTCTATCTAACCCAGTCCAAGTGTATTTTTGGCTAAATGTGGTTGAAGGGTCTTTGACTATGCCTACCCCTTCAGAGACTGCGGGCACGATGATAGGATGCAGCATACATGTCTAAATAGAAAGTTGTCTATTAATGCTGATATTAAGTATCAATTTTTTAAACAGAACTGTTACGCGTCCCCTTCTAAACTTTCTGGTCATTGTCATTGACACTATTTAATTCCTTTATCTTTTCAGATGGGATACCTAGCAGTGGTAATACCCCCAGACATTGTGGACTCAGTGGCTGAAGGCAGTACCGCCCAGGAGGGGGGCAGTGTACGACTCACGTGCACAGCCACTGGGGAGCCGCCACCAACGGTGCAGTGGAGGCGGGAACACAGCAAACCTATCGTGTTCAGGCATGATGGAGGGAGGGAGAGGAAAGGTAGGTGCTTCTCAAATTGAAGAATCATTAAAGAAGATCTTTAAAGCAAAAAGAAGAATCTGTGGTTTTAAAAGTATGAATGCACATATAAAAAAGCAAAGACAGAGTTTAAAGAAAAAAGAAACGTTCCAATAAATATATGGATCTATAAATTTGGAAGTCTTTTGTTTTTAAATTATGAAAATGTTTTTATATTATCCGTTGGAAATATTAAACTAACAAAATAATGTGGACCATTAAACGGCTATTGGGAATTTACTGTTTTAATTTTCAAAACAAATAAAGCAAAGATTTTAAAGAATGGTTCACGTGCGGATTTTACGGCGATACGTGAGCCAAAAACTACACTAAAAATTTTAAGGCGACAAGAGACCAAGCATTCTGTCGAGCAAGTCCCAATGGAGATTAGCTGTACTTAACAGAACAGGTTTCAGTTTACGATGTACTAGATAATAAAGTAACTGATGAGCAATCGTCTCATGTTCTATGCATGTATCTCAAATTTTACGAGACTACATAAAAGCGACTGCTCTTATGCTGCTGCATTTTTTAAAAAATGGACGACAACCACTTGCTAACTAGATTAATCTCATTACTTTCACATTCATAATGTTCAGAATGTTCAAGAATAATGAGATGTTTTTACCATTTGTTTCCGCACCACCACATGTATAGTATAATTAGATGCGCAATCTGATTTGAACTAGCAGCAATTGCAGATCTTCCATGGAGCTGCCGTCATTTTTCTATACGAGGAACGAAAAAATATTAAGTAATACATACATACACATAATTAACAAAAAAAACCGACTTCAAAAACGAAACTTATAAAAGTAAAAAATAAATTTGCTTAGGCCAAAGTAATACGTATTTTAATACTTATAAATTTGAAGTCAGTGCCAAGTTAAACAATGACTTGGTACAATTGAACCTAATATTATAACCGAAAATGTTTCTGTTGAGTGATAATTGTACCTATACCAATTTAAGCATTTACTTGGCACCGACTTCAATTTATAGGTATTAAAATACGCATTACTTTGGCCTAAGCAAATTTATTTTTTACTTTTATTGAAAAAAAATATATACATACAGACGAATAGAGAACCTCCTCCTTTTTCGTCGGTTAAAAAGAAAAAGATCACAGTTATTTATCATATATAAAGAGGTAATTCTTCAAATCCAATATGGATGGAATTTTCAATTTCCAGATCAGTAAATGCCAAATGTAATGTAAAATATTTAAAAAATAAACCGTACCGAACCAAGCGAATATTTCATTTTTGATTTATGTGCCCGCTACTATCAGCCCAAAAGCGGCTGACTATACGAACAATTATTGGAATAAAATCTAACTACGAGTACATATCGTCAATTTGCATATTCATTCGCTATACAGTTTATTAAATAAATATGGTTGTGAAATTTCGCTTGTTATTTCACACCAACCAGCAAAACAGTTACACAATAAGACCATATTGAAATGAGGTGATGTTTCGTTAAGTATCTGATAGTTATTACATATAATTCGCAATAACTACTATTTTGATAGACAAGCTGGATCATGTACCACCGATCCCTAGACAAAGTTTAATAAAATTATATAACTCGTGATAAAAGAGATTCTTGTTAAAGAATGGAAATTCTATTTGTTCATAGACGGAAACAGATTCATGACAATAGTTTTATTACTTCTGAATTATAATCTTTTGAGTATTTCCTAAGTAGGTCTGCTTAGCTGGAGGCGAATTTTGGACGATATTTATTTATTGGAACCACGTAATTGACACTTCAACGTACTTACCAACATTGAAGTATCAATTGTGGCATCTTACTCTTACCTATCCCGCCCTAAGCAGAGTCAGTAAACATAATTTGATACTTGTTTGACGTGTCCTTACATACATTACATAAATACTCATCCTTAGATTTTCTAGATTCAGAAGTGAACTTAAAGCAGCCATTGTAGGCTGTAGGAATGAGGAAAGAAGTAATCTTCAGTAGAGTATTACTTAATTTCATGCCAATTTATGTGTGCGAATACTTTACTACTCGTACGTATTCGTAACTTCTAAATATTAATACATATTCCACACAATTGCCTCACTGACTGGCTCTGGCTCTGGCTCATTCGGTAGGTACCCTGCCCCATACGCCAAGAGTTGTTGGTTCGATCCCCACCCTGGACAAACATTCGTATGATGAATACTTGTGTTTGTTCAGTGTCTCGGTGTTAATATTAAATATTTAAGTATATATTTGCAATACCACTGTTGATTCTGATATCCGTAACACAAGTACTTAAGCTACTTACCTTGGAGTCAGATCATTGTATGTGATGTAAGCTGATATTATTCACTTATTTATTTACTGTCTTCGCTAGGTTAACAACCCGAAATAAATTCTAATCAGACGAGGCAGGCATCTTGTGTCGCCAAGAGTAATTCGTTTTAATTCCCTTTGAAGCTGCATCAAAGAATCGGTATTCGATCCAGTTTAATCTACTTAGGGGAATCAATAGGTATGTCTACGATGGCGGCGCTGGTAAATATTAAAGGATGCGATCTCGTAAAATGATCCTTATGAAAGTTTCACCACCCGTGGATAGCGGACCGGATACACTCAAAACACGGTTAATAACAGGCACAAAGATTTAGCTGGGCGAGTTAAGTTGATTACTTACCTTACTTTGGGTCTACATCCATTTGGGCTTCAGTCTATTTTAACAGGATTTAGCCAGACTTAAACACAGGCGGAACGTTAGCTGCTTTCCCAGCCAAAAGCTAGGGCTGGATTTGTTTATTTCGGCCTTATGCCTTTGAGTTGTTCCAGAAGGTTTGTTGAGTTCGGCTACAAGGATTTCTGTTTTTTAGAATTTTGCTATACAATAAATTTTTATTATCTAATAACAGATTTTCCAAAATCTAAAATTAAAAGGTAGTTATAAGGGTTGCTGCCCTTCTGACTCTGCCTACCCCTTCGGGGATTATGGGCATTATGTTATGTTTGTTTTGTTTTGTTTAAATTTAAAATTCCTTAATAAAGCTATAATTCCTGTGACCGATAATATCGTTACCTTTGACGGTTACGGAACACAGATTTACATTTTTGTCAACTTTGAATAACTTTTCAAAATTGACTCATGTTTATACCGAATCCACACTGGCCATAATATATCCGCCTTAGTAAAAACTATAATTTGAAGCTGGATTAGTATTTAAAGTCTGGCGCATTTATTTTTAAACCCAACCAGATTTCAGTATGAAAAGTTTTTTTTTATCGGGCCATAAATTACTCGGGTAAAAGCTGTAGGACTAACTGTTAACAGGAGGTATTTCCAGGAACACACAGACGGTAACATGCTAATGTTGAAAAGTAGTTTCCTAAATTGACTTTGACAACGTGGGTATCGAATTTGGACCCGTCTGTTCTAGTTCTCGGTAATATTAGCGATAAAATCGCAGGAGGAAATTGGCAGTTGGTTTTGTGAACTCCTGGAATTATGCAAAATCGGAACAATATAGATCGACTTTTTCGCGAGAAATTCTTACACTGCTACAGTTGTAATACGTTTTAAATTGATTTATATGTTAGGTACTAGCTAAAATCCGCTTGCGTTAAATCAGCTTGTTTATCCATACAAACTTTGAACCCTCTTTTCATCCCCTTAGGATATAAATTTTAACGGATGCCTAACTCATAATAACTGCGTGTCTTTTATCGCAATCTGTTCAGTGGTTTGACCTGTGTGATGACAGACAAGTCAGTCAGTATCGGCTGCCTTATAAATATACAAATGTTTAAAAGGTAAGAACATCGAGTGGTTCATATATTAACAGTTTGCTGTTCAGGCTATATGCTCAATATGTATATAGTGACTTTATTATAGAATTCGCCACTTTATGACTTGGCCGACCATTTCTTGTAATGATGATATTTCATGATTAATTGCTAATAGGTAAATAAAAGTTATTACTAATTGAAAAAGTCTAACGCATAACAATTTACCAATTAATTACAATCACAATTTTGATTATTGATTGGCCGATACTGGAGTTCTGATTAGCTCAGTTTTTAAACTATTTAAGATTGAGTAAACGTATAATGCTTGAAAATATGTTACAACTACATGAACAAAATGAACACGCGACTAAATTCCATTATTTACTTGTCTTATTATATCTATTATACTAATATATAAAGCTGAAGAGTTTGTTTTTTTTATCGTGTTATTCTCAGAAATTACTGGTCCGAATTAAAAAAATATTTTGTGTTGTATAGTTCATTTATTAAGGAAGGTTACAGGCTAAATAAAATTAATCATAAACGCGGATGAAACCGCGGGCACAGTTAGTTATGAATAAAGATAAAAATAAAAGGCGCTTTTTTCAGCTTCTCTCGTCACACTGTCTGGTTCTTCATTGGAAAAACGTGATGATATTTTCTGCTTGTGATTTTATTGGATATAGCTTATAAAATATTAAATATAAATATTTAGAGTATTTTGATGTTATTGAAAATAAACACGCTGTGCTAAAGGAAATATTTATCAGGGAATTCATAAACAAAGTTCCATTAATAACCCAAGATCCGGTATTGTATTTCAGCTCTCATGTAATTTAACGAACTTTAAATTAGTACTAATTGTGTATCTGATTCGTGTATTTTATTTTTACCACTTACAAAGAAGCAAAGGTATTATCTGATTAGAAATAAAAACTAATATCAGAACAATTGAGAAACTATAAATTAATGCCCTATTATGTGTAGAATAGCCCAGCTAATTGGAGTTCCGTCAGACAGACAATGGATTTTAAAAAGTCATGATAATTAAACAACGCGGCGTTTAATCCAATCTGTTCTATTCCAGTGTTTTATTATTCGCATTAAATACTTTTTATGAACTGCAGTGTTCGCTTTCCACATTAAGTACCTGTAAAAAACGTTAGACGCGGGGGAAATGAGAAATTCTTCCGAACAAATAGTTAGAATAGTGGAGCGATTCCCATGTCCCAGTTTTGAAAATTCTGCTCCAAATGTACTTTAATCGATGTTAGTTAGAGTGGGAGGTATTTGATTTCTCTCTTTGCTTCATCTCTTTGTTTTCTGGTAGTAATCTTGTTACGGTATTCCGTGTACGTTTCGTTACTTGTTGAATTTGTACTCGTAAAATGAATCTTTAGTCTTATCTATACTAATATTATAAATCTGCTTGCGACTTTACCTGCGTTTATGGATAATGGTACACAGCCTATAGCCCTTCTCGATAAATTGGCTATCTGACACTGCAATAATTTTTCAAATTGGACAAATAGTTTCTGATATTAGCGCGTTCAAACAAACAAACTCTTCAGCTTTATAATATTAGTATAGATTGATATAGCGTCAACAACACCTCCATCTTTCGAATAAATGTATTCTTGTTAAAAAATTATGATACTTTCAAGAAAACTTCTTAAACATATTCCTCAGCAAATATTTATAGGAGCCTGCAACTCGGCGGTAATAGGTCGGAAAATATCGGGATTGAACACTTCCCGCGCGGGAAGACGGCCGCCATTAGAAGCGCCCGCCGCTAACTGCTCCTCTGTATAGGCTGCACAGTTTAATTCACTCCATTAATTCTGCACCGGCGTCGTTGCCGTTTTACATGAAGCCGCTTCGGTGCATCTAAGGACTTGTTTAGTACATCTATTGTTTTGTTCTCAGCTCTGTCTGATATCAGGTGTAATAGTAATTATTATAATGCTACCATTGCCTACAGTGTCGTATACAATAGATGTCAAGATTTAATAGGCCTTTTGAACTGCCCTTAGGTCTTCTTTGTTTTATGAAAGAATCTGTCATCACTAGTTGGATATCTTCGGAGTTCAAAAGTTTTGAGTTAATTGGGGACCCGTTTAGCCATATGGATTCTTCCTTTAATATAAACGATTATACCTATATTAATATTAGTTCAAAAAATATTTAAAGCTTTCTTTATAAAAATATGATGCTGTCAAAAAACCTCACACATGTCGAACTAGCAAATAGTTAGTTCCCGGTTCCCAGTTAGCGGTTCCCGATTCCCGGTTTTCATTATGTGAGCAAGTGCTCACATAATGAAAAATTTAAGTGACAATCCAATACATATTATTTTTTGTCATTATATATTGATATGCTGGAAAAATTGCCTACTTTTTTATTGTATGTCTTAGTACGCGCTATTGCGTACTTTTATGTTCAAAATAACTATTCAGATCTAAACACTAGATTGGTACTAACTTGCGTGATACGTAAAAAACGCAATTACACAGTAATACCTTGGAATACGCAAGAGAAGTGAGTAATAAAATAAAAACAAAACTGCGTGCAACGCAAATTGATTTTTCAGCGGAGATATGATTCGTCGGCAGAGTTTATCCTGTTAAGGCGGGCGATGGCGCGGAAAATATTGAGCGCGCGATGCAACTTCTTTTCTTCCACTTACTCGCTCGTCGGTGATGTGATTGTGACAAACTTCCTCGCGATAAACGGTTGTTCATACGGGTGTCTTAGTTACGATAACGAGTTTTAGCTATGCGATGATTTACTATGGTTTTTCGATCGTATCTTTGCAAGTTACAACGTCTGTAGGTACTGATTTATTGACGTTTAATTAATCTAAGAATACTATAGGAAATCAAATATAAGCTGTGAAAAACATCGTTATTTTTAAAATAATTATCATTTTAGATCCAATTAGCGATTTGACCGTAAATAATCTTAAAACTTTAATCTAAATAATATGTATTATATTAAATAACACAATGAATTGGATATTACATAAATAGCTTGTGGCCAAAATTCCGCATGTATTAAATTCAATATATTACTAAGCCTATCGTAATTCGATATACAGCTATCCTACATCTCATCGGTCCTATGTTACTCATCGACTGGCTTAATGGCGTACTCGGAGGTGATCCTGCCCCATGCGCGAAGAGTCGTGGGTTCGATCCTCACCCAGGACAAACATTCGTGTGATGAATACTTGTGTTTTTTCTGTGTCTAGGTGTTAAAATCCGATATCTATGATATAAAATAAAGCTTTAAAGAATATATTTGTAATACCACTGTTTATTCTGATATTCGTAACATAAGTAATTAAGCTAATTACCTCGGAGTCATATCAATGTATGTGATGTGTGTATTTACATTTATTATTTATGTTACAAGAAAAAGTTGCCTGTAATATCTGTATATTTATACATTATTAACAATAATAGTAAAGCTATTTTGATTAATTTGGACAAACCGGTGGGCTTTTTAAAATAACTGACTAAATTTTACAAACAAATGTATGTTTTAAATAAACATACTTGCTTAAAATACATTTTAAAGTCTCAAACTCAGCAGAAAACAATTCGTTCTCTTTGCAGTTTGTTGTTTTCCACTTACCAGTAATGCGCTTCGGAGTAATGTGATTGTGTCAAACTTTCCTCCCGATAACATCTTCATAAAAGGTGCACAAGTAACAGGAAAATGTACGTAAAAGTTAAATAAAACAACATTTAAAAAAATAAAGTATAGTAAAGTCTGTAAATGTATAAGTTAGTAACGTATTTCAGATATTGAATAAGTATTTTTTTTTATATTTCTTCGTCCATCTTCTCGACTGACTGAGTCTAGTCTCAGATTATCATAAAGACAATTAAATATTTACTGTTACGTTCGTGTTCTTACACTTCTCTAAAGAACTTCTGACGCTTAATATGGGCGAAGCAGTTATATAGGTACATCCGATTTAGCATTTATACTGCGTGAAGTAATGTAATTGTGTCAAGCTAATTAGGTAATATTTATTGTACCTAAGTTAAGTTTGGGTCTTTCGTCGATTCGCCCCACGAGCTGTTGGTCTCACGGGATGAATCGCACGAGGAGCCTTTTTTAAGTCGTTGGTATGAATCGGGCAGACATTTTTTGTACTTTGCCGATTCGCACTGTGGAGCGAATCACCCAAGGCATCTATTAGACTTCGTCAATTCAAACCAATAACATGTTGTTGACTTATTAGCAGTTGTGTTCGAAAGTGTTTTTACAGACATATTTAAAAAATTATTTATTTGTCAATTTACCGCTATAAGATTTAGAGCAGCATATTACTTAGATAGTTTCATATTAACAGAATTTTATAAAGACAACATTCTTTAGGAGGACCTAAAGGATGACAAGACAAGCATGGGTAAAGAAAATTTCAGGACCACTTTACATTTGATGATCTTAATAGTACAGTAATTTAAACCCGTCCCAAATTGCTTCTCTTTCGGTTCAGATTACAATTTAATCATTTTTTTTTTAAATGCTCGTAATAAGCTCTTTCATTCCTGGAATCTTCATCTAACACTCCATGCGTACCTAATGAAAAAGTTTGAAAGCAGATGATCAGTTAACTAACCGATCTATTTAAATTCCATTTTAATTCGCGTCAAACGTCCGATGGAACGACCCAGAGCAAGCACAAGTTCAATATACAAATAGAAATAAAACTGCAGCGAGGAATGATTTTAAATCTGCAAAAGTTCTCAAATAAACATTTGTAGTAGTCCGGAATAAGGGAATAAAACCGAGCGGCGCATCTGGTTAAGCCTGGCTATATGGATACTCACTCACATGGATTTCATTATTGTGCTGTGTGTACAACGTGAGGTTTGCGAGGCTTGTTTTGTTTCAAAGTCGCTTTTGTTTTTACTTTTTATTCAATTATGCTAACTTGATATTTGAATGACTTGTTGTGACACTGTATTATATTTACATTTTATTTTCTCTTGTTTCGGATGTTTACCATACGTCGTAAAGTAAACAAAACACTGAATCCCTTCTATTGAAACTAGATTATACTCAGACAGAAAATCTGGTGCCTTAAACCTTTAAGCTCCGCCTCAGTAACACACTCACATATGCACACTCACCCCTTCTAAACACTCAGACATGTTGGGAATTTGTGTATTCGAAGTATTTGAATATTGTTGCTACATAAATAATATTATTTAACAATGTTGATGTTTTAGTGTATTGACTATAATTTACTAAGATAAATTTTTAATTAAAAAAATACATTCTTTGTGATTTTATTTATTTAAAAAATCTACAACCTTACCAATCGAGTATCGCCAAACAACTTACACTTCTATGTCATTATTTCAATGCTTAATTTACAATTACCTATCCTGTGCATAGCACATTAAATATTGAACTGGAGCCTCGCATTAAGAAGGTATGATAATATCAAAATCATCGTTTTAAAATATTGATGGCGCAATAAAAGAGTAGCATGGTTGGCAAATAGGTGCTTCAGCAGCCCTGTCTGAGTTTAATACGCCATGAATTCGAGAATAAACCGTCCAATTATGAAAAATGATTCACTTAAATGCTTCCATAAAATATTATCCGCGGATAAGTGCACAAATAACGTGCATTATTGTTCACTTATTTCAAATTGGTATAGGCACTTGCTTTATAGTATAGTGATACGCATCACTGGTTTTTATTGCACCATTATTCAAAATGTAAAACTATTTTCATGCCCGCTCGGTGATTTAGGTATCAAATAGTCGTACATTACTAAGTGCCTACTTAGTCACAGTGTTTTATGGACAGTCCGACTAGATGGTCGGCAGTTAAGAAAGGGATCAGCGCTATAAAATCGCTAGCCAAAAAACCGAAATAAAATGCCACCATCAAAACGAAAGCCGAGTTTTACAATGCGCAGCAGCTACCCGTGGACACAGTTCTCATTGTTAACCCTTTAGAACGTACCCTTTCCCCGGGGGTGCCGAAAGCCGCTATTCTACTCGAGTCTTTTTTCCAATTCAATCTACTTTGCATTGTCCTCGACACTCGCATGAGGCATTACACCTAGACCCCCCTTCCCCTTTGCACTTGCTTCCAAGCACTTCTCTTTCCAATGGATTTTATTTACGCAAGAGAAAGCAAGCTCTAATACATATACCGCTGAAGACAATAAGGCGCCTCGCAACGAGATATAAAAGCTTTGAGTTAGACTCGCGTTCCTTTTAGTAGGATTCCTTTGAAATGAATCGAATAATTCGCAGAGTTTATGCCTATAAACGGCTTTTTATATGCGCAGCTTTGTTAAGGATGTGTAGATAATGATCAGCGCTTCCGGACAGGTCTAGCATTTGTTGTTCCGATAACGAGGTTTCAAGTTACGGCAGATCTGCCTTTATTGTGTATGTCAACGTTACCGATACTTCTTTGATATTGCCCATTCTGTGTCGCGTGTTGCCGCGTTATGTTCAATTGGGCTTATAACATCGTACTTATTTTTATATCGACTTTATAAGGCGCCGTAAAAGGCGAAATATATTATTGCTAGTGTTAGTTTTTGACAGTTACTGTTATAGTTAGGTCTGGAATCAAGCATTGCAATTTTAGTTAAACAGTTTAAGTTTCTTATTATTCTTCTCCGTTTCAGTTCCAAAACACTTTTCAGTTAGTTCTCAAGTTTTCCATAACCGTTAACTAAATAATTGTTATTTATATGTATTACTTATTTCCTACTCTTACATTCTCACTTTTTTATTTTTAAAGCTGCCAGTAAATTATGTATCACTCGATCGTTCAAATTTATATTTCGCGCGTTCGCTCATGAATATAAAACTTTATTCAATTCAACTTCATAAAACCAATTTAACCCGCAATTTGCCAAATAAACGTTTGAGTTCCGTCGACCGCTTAAAAAAACTTCCGCGTAATTTTTCAGCTTTGTTTCGCGGTCAAATTTATTACAACGACATTTGCATAGTCCAAAATGTAAATCTTTATGATCTTAACATTTAAATTGTTTACAAAACTGTCCTTGGATGTAATTTTCGGCGCGATCCTTTTCGTAACTTAAATCGACTTGCCCGAACAAGTTTGTGCCAGACTCTTATTGAAGCCTATGGAGCGCCAACCAAAAAGGACAAGCGGCTCTGACTGAATTTTTATGAACTTTTTTGTTGGCCTTTTAAAGCGAAATATAAAGTTACTACTCCGCAGGCGCTGGGTCCTGAAAGGGCGTTGCAACTTTAAGAAAACTGCGAATGAAATTCCTTTTGAAACTGCATATTTTGAATGGCGTCAGGCGACTGTTTTTCTTTTCGTAATTAAATGAAAAAGTGTAAACGAAGACTTGTTATTTTTTATTCTGTTTTCAATTTCGGAAATTTGGTTATTATACAATGAATTCATATTCAGTTAGAGCTTGTTAAAACAGCCTTCATATAATTTAAATGCGAGGAGGTTAATAATAATCATTTTATTAGGATTAGGTTATGGTTGCCACCTTTATTTGTGCAAATAAAGTGTTGGCTATTTGAGGTACGAAAAAAAAGTACATTCTGTCTAAATAAAGTACGATTTATTTTACTTTGTCGTTTTACTTAAAAATATTTTTTGCATTACCTTTACTAACTTTTTAAGGTAATTTATCACTGCTAATGAACCCTAGTTACTGTTGTTAAATTTTTCACAAATATTGTCGCAATCAAAACAAACATCTTTTTTTTGTATATTGGGTATACATAATATGTATCCCAGAGGTCTCAAATCGTACGGAATAAAGTATTTTCGCGTATTTTATTTTCCCTATAAATTATAGAGAACCATTGCCCTAAATAACGTACAATACTTTAGAATAAAGTACAGTTGGCAACCCTAATTAGATTACACTTTTTCTGATTGCTATGAAGGGCCGTTTTACTTTCTGACAGATAGAAACTCAGACAGAGTTAATTTTAGATTTGTAATATCATTAATTTAATAAATTATATATAGATCTGAGAGATTTGGAAAATTATACAGCCTCTAAGTTAGTGAGGACATTTTATTTATCAAACTTATAAAACTACGGTTTACTTATGTAAACCAGAAAATACAAATATTTTCAACCAAAATCATGTTTCACACCATTGGCGAAGACGAAATCTTTAGAGATTAAATTCCAATTAATACTGAACTGAAAACAAACTGAAAGTCCACAGTTTGCGTTTAGGCGAACGCTCCGAATCTACTGATAAATACGTTTTATTTACGAATAATACAGATCTGTTGTTACAGTCTCCTTCCACAAAAGTGGTTATCTTGTCACTGCACACACAACGGCATTGTTTATACAATAGCAGTGCAAACAATCGACTAATAATTTCGCTTGGCAAACTGCTCCAGTGCCAAATGGAAATTTCGCGTAACACCGCTATTGGTTCTCTAATGTAAATGTGTTGTACGATGATGGCGTATCCACGCCCAATACGCAAATTCCACGGTTTGTTTGCGTTGCGTTTGTTTGGTATCGATTAACGTTTAAATACTGTATAAACTTTGCAAAGTGCCCGATTATGACAACTTTGTTATCGAGTCAATTTTTATTCGCCGCCATATCGGGCTTTAACAATTTCGAGTTTATTGGCGCTAAGTAATAGATTGAATGCAAATGGTTTGTGTTTGTTTTCCGCATCAATTGCCTGATTATGGCCCAATACATACACGAGTTATTATAAATACGCCTGCCATATTTATTTGATGTTTGAAGTATTATTTGCGTTCCGGTATTTCGGTCTTTATTTAATAACGATACTATTCATATTTTGTAGGTACATATTTTGTTGTTTATTTTATGCCTTCTAATAGAGAATAGATTCATTTTAATTAAGGCTTGTGTTGAGTATTAGCACGCATCGCATACAAACAAAATCTTTATGTAAGGTAAGCAATACTATCTGAAAATACAACATAATTTTTAACAACATAAGTCGCTAAAAACGTCGTAAAAATGTCGTTACTCAAAAATAGCAAACAATTATTTTTAGAATAAATAGAAAACTGCAAACTACATCTTTATCGACATCTTGAAATAAAAATTTCATTTTTGCAGATGAATATTCGTATAAATAAATGGAAAATTTCAATGTGTTTAAAGGGTACGCCTAGAAATGGATGTGAACGACAAGGAAAAGTGAATGAAGAGACGTTGCCGTTAGGGATTAAAGTAGGGAAGAGAGGGATTAAATATTAATACGCCTTAGACTCACTCACGTCATCGCCATTAGCTTTGTATTAGGTTTATTTATCAATCGGTAAATAAAAACGGCAACGTTATATTTACTTTGAAAGTAAACATTTGCTTAAAGTTTATATTCAGCCAGAATATGGTTTATAGTATTGATTTATATTGATGAATGTGGACTGGCTCGATGGCGCATTTGGTAGTGGTGACCCTACCATATGCGCCAAGAGTTGTGGGTTCGATCACCACCCAGGACAAACATTCGTGTGATGAATACTTCTGTTTGTTCTGTGTCTGGGTGTTAATATTCAATATTTAAGTATATATTTGTAATACCACTGTTGTTTCTGATATCCGTAACACAAGTGCTTAAGCTACTTACCTCGGAGTCAGATCAATGTATGTGATGTAGTCTGATATTTATTCATTTATTTATTTGAATAGTATTCATTATATTGATACAGTTTTTAAGTAATAAATAAATATTGATTTATTGTATGCATATTACGATTCCTGACTAACATAATCACAAAATCTCTTAAAAGTATATATTTTTGGCATTACAAACTTTATTTGATTTGTTTCATTACAATTACAAATGAAACAAAACAGCAATCGTATAATTGACATTTCAGTAATTTAATTTGTTTAAACATTTTATTTTTAATAAATCAAAGCATTCATGGCTTTTTTATTTCTGATTAATCGAATTCATTTTCGTTTTGCAATTTTTTTCTTAATTAAACATATTTTGATATTCAGTCATAAAAGACCAGACTTCTTGAGTTCTGTGCCTATCCACTATTCTTACCAGCATCTGCTATATATAAGTCTTTCTTATATATCTAAAAGTGCGCTTGATTAAGGCACTTTAATAACGAAGCGACATTATTTAGGCTTCTTGTAGTAAGTAGAATTTAAATGGTTTCTACAGAGTTCTCCAGAGAGTTAGTAATTTATTAATGTTTTTATAAATGATAAAACTGCCAAGCTGTAAACAGACGTATATTTTCCAAAAGACTGTAGAAAAACAATAGGTGCTTTATATCAAAATAAAATTGGAATTCTAAACTTGAATACAAAAATAAGAAAAGGTGTAAAAAGTATAAATATAAAACTAAAAGAGCCAGTGTCGGCAACAGTGTTGATTGTCTATATTCTTTTTTTAAATTTCTAGTAGTCTTGTAGTTGCACCAATTAAGTCTTTAGAAATATAATATAACAAAACATACAAATTCTCTTACATGTTGTAAGGTATTTCGAAGCGTTACTTTTAATAAGTATGTATCAAATAATGAAACTATGACCTTTAAAGACTTTGTTCATGTGAACCATCGAAAGTGCAGACTATCTATAGTCCCGTTTGTTACTCCTTTAGAGGGCAATTTAGCTGGTATCCTATATACGTGCTCACATCTTAATTCCACTCTCCTGCTAACTTGGAAGTATAACATATTAGTAACAGTGTAAGTATGTCCAAGTAGTCGAAATGCAGTATTACGATATTTTAATGTCGATTGTTAAAATATATTTTTCTCAGGTTTAACGAATAAAAATATTACGAGGAGGTACTTTTAAAATCACTTCGGTATGATGAAAACTTTTTTCAAGGCATTTGGTCCAATAAAAATCTCACACAGTACACATATTACTTACCAAGTTACCGTTAAAGTGCACAATGCGAAAACTTCTCAAGAAGAGAGTCTGCTTTCCGCGTGAGTAAATTTTGCCGTGACCAAAATTTGTATGAGCAAAACTTTATCGTTAAAACAAAAGTTAGAATCGTACCGTTTCCGTACGCAGCTCCGAATGTTTTTACGTGCTAAGAGCTGCTTTGACTCTTTTGAACATTTTCATATAAATAATATTGTATTTCATTTTCCAGCTGACATTATTAACTCTTTAGTTATAAAAGTAGATGACAAACAATATAATAATAATGTTTGTCATCTCTTTGTTTGCTTTTTTATTTTTAATAATGTTAATAAAGTTCTTTTATTTTTCAACATAGAAGCTTAAACAAATAGGTACTCACTCTTTTGAGATACATCTAAAAGAAACCATACGTTTAAATCCCACTTCAGTTCGACAACAACAAAAACACAAAAAAACCTGTAAGCGAAATGGAAACACGTTAAACAATATCGGCGAGGGTCCAAATAATCCTTAATTCGTTCGCAGGCAATACTTTATCGGTAACCCGAGTAGGCAGCCATCGCGAGGGGATTACCAATTTTATAAGTTAGGTGTCCTTGCGAATGTCACCGCAGTAACCATAACATTTTAGTGCCCGTTCGCCCCTCGTTGGAACACCAGTATTTTTTAATAAAAAAACGCAATATAGTTTTTCACGGGCTAGAAACTAGCTGTTGTTCGCGGAATTTCTAATTTTAAATAGCTACGAATTACACTGTTTGAGCAGCGGTTGTTCCTTTATATTGGATTCTTCACATACACAAATAAATGAGAATTCGTGTTTTTTTAAAATGTGCATTCAGTTCACCATGTTTAGTTATGTTAGCATATACTGCAAAGTCCGTGTTGTTCCGACATTTAACTGAAATTTTTCACGTTTTTCCCGTCACAATGTTTATAAAAGGCGTAAGAAAAACCTCAACTTTAATAAGGTCATTAAAAAAATAACAAATAACAATTTCTCCAAGTACCGTTAACGTTCTTATACGGTCTCATGTTTGTTTTCTAAGTGATGTGTTATGAAACACAACACGTTCGTGCTCTTGATTGTAACTACTGCCAGGGGTATAAAATGGGACATAAACTGGCTCATATAACAATAAAAATAAATTAGATAAAGCTCGCAATGAAACTTCACCCATTACTTGTCTGACGTAAAACACACAATTCCATGAGTTTGCTGGATTTAATTATTACAAAATACTTGCACTAATCCGTTCAGATTACATCTTTAAAGCTTCTAATTATTTGGGTTGGGTTGTATTAATTTGTGTTGGTGGAAACGTGATTGGTTTTACCTTTTGTTTGTGACTTCAGCAATGCATGTAATTGTATTGTCGGCGGTTTAAGCTTCAATTTAATATTACATACATAAAATTACATAACTTTTTCGTTCCACATATAAAATCTTTAAATGATAAAAACAATATACGGTATACATATATTTTACGCAACATGTGTCTATGAGAACAGTGAAAATTGTTAGCAAGACATCTAATAATGTCAGATACAAACATGAACCCGCGAACACTCGCGCTATGAGCATTTCTCTCAGGGTGATTTTAAAACTCGCATTATTCTATTAATAAATAATTTGCGTATACATCTCGTTCACCCTATAGCTGATTTTTGTACCTACTTACCTCGTCCCCTGTATAATGATTATATTAGCTTAGTGCATCCGCATCGCGTTCCGCGGCATTTTTCTCATCGAGCAAGTATCGGCGTACTACACTGTATTTCAATAATTTTATTTATTTACTTAGGTACTTAGCGGCTCGGATAATTTTAGATCATTCGGTAAATATGTATATTTTAAATAACCCAAATAGAATTTCTGTGAAACCAATATTTAATCAAAGGCAATTTTGATTAAACACCGGTATCACATAAGGGGTATTTCATATAAAGCGGACAGGAAAAAAAGCCTTGAATAGGTATAAAAGAGAATACGTAATATTTTTTATATACGATGTTTATTTTTCAAGTTATGGGGCTATAAAAATAATAAATAATTATTTTTTTATAATTTAAAGCTTGTAAAATAAACATTGTAAATAACAAATATTACGTGTTCACTTTCATACCTACTAGAGGTGGTATAAGTCAAACTGTTCAAAACTTTTTAAAATTTTCACGCTCCAAATGCTATTTTCACGTTCTTTTTAATAATCTGTGAAACGGAATGAACTTTTTTCATTCGGTATATTATGTCTAGGGATTTTAATAAAAAAATATGGACTCGTTGCGCATTTGAAGTACATTTACTTACATTTTTACACTTCATTAAGGAAAATTCAACACTTCACGTATGCCAAGGTAACGTTTACGCTTCAAAATGTACATCGTGGTGCATTAAGTGTAAATTTAAATTGTAAACGGTAAACATTATATATACGATCTCTAACGTAGCTTAGGGATGCGATAAATTAGTCGATGTTTGAAAACGTCGAAAACCAAACAGCTTTGATTATGATTTAATATTTTTACTGTAAAAAATATATTATTTTTTAAGTAATTGCTGTAATTATTACTGCATACTTCAGCATGTATTTTTAAATAGAGTTTATAAGTTTAATTATAAATTTATTATATAAATAAATAACATCACGCTCATAATCCCCGAAGGGGTAGGCAGAGTCAAAGGGGTAGCAGGCCCTTTTACCCACATTCAGCCAAAAACAAAACTAGGCTGGGTTAGATGGAAAATTGTGAAAAAGTAGTGACAAGTGACAAATTTATAAATATCTTTCGGAAAAAAACACTGTAAGGAAACCTGCACATTAAGTCAACTGTGGATAGCCCTATACGTCTGGTTCCCTTGCTTAAGAGTTACGAAGGTCGGATGACAGTCACATTAATGTAATCAATAGATTTTTTCAACTCTAGAGCATTGTACAAGCGGACCCAACACAATCAACAATAAGTTATTTGATAGATATCATTTGTATTACTTGACTGGCTCGGTGGCTTATTTGGTAGTGACCCTGCCCTATTCGCCAAGAGTTGTGGGTTCGATCCCCACCCAAGACAAACATTCGTGTGATGAATAGTAATGTTTGTTCTGTGTCTGGGTGTTAATATCAAATATATTTAACTATGTATTTGTAAAATAATACAACTGTTGATTCTGATATCCGTAAAACAAGTTATTCTACTTAGCTCGGAGCCAGATCAATGAATGTGATGTTGTAGGATATTTAATATTTATTTACCTAAATAAATAATAATTTATTATTATTAATAGATATTTATTATTTATTTACCTAAATAAATAATAAATACTCCTTTATCAACCGCCTTAAAAAAAGCAGGAGGTTCTCAATTCGACCGTATATATATATTTATTTTTGTGAATTTGGGACTAATATCGATAGTCTTATTACGGCACATCCCTACTGCGGGCCACTACGAGCAGTGGTGCCTGGCTGCGAGCACCCAAATTACAGCAATAACGGTAATAGCAATTTGCCGCGGAAACTACAGACTTGTCTTCATTCCCCATTCTAATGTTGATATAGTAGAGAGGCTTCTTAAAAGGGCTTTTTCAAAATAACTTACCATGTTAGACTGACACTTGAAAAATAGCAACTATGACCCGTGAGGATAACGTAAAAGGCGACTAAAGGGTATTCGCTATTGGGTTTGCGATCGTCTAGACGAGAACTAGTCAATAGGTAAGATGACAAAAAATTCATCTTGCCTATTGTTCATATATTCATACATATTCAGTTAGTCTGTCAGTTATATTATAAAAAAATATTGAACACGTATTTTTTTATTTATTTATCAAACAAACATTGACGAAGATAAAATTCATTCAAGTTGCGCGTGATGTCACGCTTTCGTAATTTTTTTACAAAATAGTGACGTCGCAAGCCCCCACTCCAAAACTTTGATGCTCTTTATCTTTGTGTTTTTTTTTTAAATTTAATAATGCAAAAAATATGAGAGCGGTGGTAACTCAATGGTAAGGACACGCGCCTCTTAACCGAGGAGTGCGTGTTCAAACCCGGGCACGTACCTCTGGATTTTTCAAGTCTATGTACGTATTTATACCACTAGCTCGACGGTGCGGAGGTCTAAGCGGACCCCGTCTAAACATGGGACATAACGCTAGGAAGATGATGAGTGCGAAAAATATGTGTCTAGTATTTTTGGATAACTAACTGTCGGACTAAAGAGAATTATAGTTTTTTAATGCAGTCATTATCCCTATTGTCACTACTTTTCACAATATTTCATTATACCCAACAGGATAGGTTTTTGGCCAAAAGTGCTCAAAGAAACTTCTAGGAATCTGGCCACCCTTTGACGTTTTTCCTTTAAGGACTACGGGTATGACATTTATTTTATGACTACAGGGTATATGTTTATTTATTTTACCATTACACGGAATTAATATTAATATTGACCAAAGTATTCCAGCAAGCAAGACCAAATCAATAATTGCATTCACTAGTAGCTGATCAATGTTTTATTTACATACATGCGGCTTTTAAATATTTTATACTCATTTGGAGCGTGTTATTAAAAAAATACTGTTATTCAAATATTAAAACATCCTCAAAATACAACATCCGTGACTCGAGTACAAATGTCCATGTTCCACATGAATAATTGTTTATTTATTTTTTATACATAAGTATTCTTTCTTACATTGCTATTAGAATAAAAGACCTGTATCTTCAAGTCCAACTATAATCTACAATCAAGTCGACAACGCGAAACATCAAACGGATGGACTTGTGAAAAATCTCGAAGCTTCATTTACCTAATAAATGCAAATCAGAGATAACGACTTGGCATTACTCAAGTAAAGACTCGCTTCGAAGCGAGTGGATAACAAGCTCCCAAGTTTTTCTCTGAGTGTATAATGGGTATTCACATTATGCAGGGCCGTTTTCACGTCGATGCAGACCTTTTAAGGGACAGACTATGGGCGAAAGGATTTTGTAAAGTCATTACAGTGGTAGTACGCTTTCTTAAAGTAGGCTGCGCTCTTTAAAATTTTTGCTTATCTCACAACGATGCTAAATGTTTCCTAATGTTACTCGTTTTTGTTTTTTGCCGTCTCCCGCTCCCCCATTGGGAATTTTATACACATGTGTGTTTATATAGAGAGGTTTTGATGTAGGTACGTGAATATTGTATGTATAAGGATTTGCATAAATCTGCTTTCCGAGATTTTAAAATAGGTTAATTGCTAACACATTCAAAAATTACCTGTTTAGTTTGTCTTTTAATCTTAAAATCCGAATATATTTAACGAAAACAATGAGACCGGTACAAATAATTCCTAAACATTACCTTTACCGCAGTTAGAGCAGATTCATTATTTAGCTAGAATCTCAAAATCGAATGCCGTATATGTATTTTCATCCATGTTCCTGGAGTTACTACTGAACGGATTAAATAAACGAACTAGTTCCAGGTTTATCTGTATGTACGTAGACGATATATGCCAAAGAAAAACACAACCATCTTAGTAACTAATTTAATAAATATGTCATCCTGAATTAATATATCCAGTAAATCAAAGTAACCATGTCCCATTAACTATTAGAACAAAAATATGATGTTAATAATACCCATTAATATTTCATTCCTCTTTATTACGTCAGAATCGCCCCTTAATTTACTTATTACAAATGACGACACATCGCAAATATGTATAAATAAGCACTTGATTTCGAGTATCTATTTTGAAGGTCCGTTATTGGTTTCAATTTCATGATTTATAAAACACTTAGTATTAACTAGAGAATACAATAACCATAGAACAATACAAAGAGCACAGACTGAACTCTAACGATGAACGACTAACAGAGAATCATAATAAGTACACTCCGTCTTTTATCTCAATGAAAAATAAATTAAAAGGCGAACAAAGTCACCGCAATAATTATAGGAAAATGTGGAAGTTATCCGACAGCGGTTTCTATTGCGTCCAACAGAAAAATATCACTATTTATTAAAGACAGCTCAAGCGCTTAAAGTGTAGGGTGGGCGACTGACGCTATCGATATAAACATCTTCTAACTGTAATAAATTTTTTTAGTGTATTTTTTTCATCATCATGCCCGTAATATCTGAATAAGTAGGTAGATTCAAAGAGGAGGTAAGTCCCTTTAACCACATTCAGTTAAAAATAAAACTGAGCTGGGTTAAATGTAAATTTTGAAAAAGTAGTGACAAGTGGCTAGCTCGTCGCCTACACAATCACACTCCCAACACCCAATATACCAACCATTAGTCGCCTCTTAAGACATGCTAGGCAAAAAACACAGTTGAGCGTAGTAAATAACATTTTGACTTTTAAAATCAAAGTATATTCGATAAGAAGTTATTAATTTACGTTTTCTCGTCGGTTTATTTATACGCTGGTTATTTCTGGTCTCTCAAATAAAATACTTTTGTTATGAACGTGTTATTAGGAAATAAAATTGTGCACACTGCATTACAATTATATTCAAATATTGCTTAAATTAACACTAATTACAAAGTCTTACGAAATTTATCAAATTTCAAAATAAAAACATTAATTTAAAAATCCTAGTAATTTTAATAAAATAAATTAAGATATTATTAAAAAACCGATACTTTGTAAGTTTGAGAGGTAATCAACAAAATATATAAGTATATCAATGTAAAAACAGCTCGTAGAGACACACGTATTCTTTCAGTAAAGAGGTGTTAACGGTTTTTTATGCAGAAGGGTTATAATTTTGCTGTTTATATCTATACATAAACTAAACGCAAATATTTACGCAATAATTTCCAAACGAAATGACTTTGGTTTGTTTAGATAGCCGAGCCCGCTTATTTATATTTACTAACTAATATTTGTGTTTATTCAAAATGAATACATGCGCCGCAGAATGCACACAAATTATCTGGCCTCATACGAGTTATTTAACTGTAAATATTGGGTTGCAACATTTGGTCTTAATAATTACTTTATACATAAAAAAGTCTAGATTTGTTATAAATAATATATTTCGTTTAAATATGAGTTGATAGAAAACCTCTAGATCTACCGTGATAGATCCTTCTGTGATATAACATTTTTTCATTTTATTTTAGTAAAAAAATAACGACTCCGCGCCACTAAATAGACATTGAAGCTCCTCAGTGCTCCAACTTGACACGCAACTTACGTTACACATTGAATATCTCCAAATAACAGTTATGCGATATCGAATATCTCACTCACACATGCTTCACGCTATAGTATGTCAGCGTGGAGTCCTTTTCTTTTTACTAGTCCGTAAAAAAAATTAAAATAAAAAGCCCTTAAAATCTTTTTAAAAAAAAAACGCTACCCTAAAACTTTTACTAAATAAAATTTTCCTTTCACAGTAACACAAAACAAAAACGCTTCTCAAAAAGCGGTCCTTCATCGATACCAAGCACATCCTTCAGTTGACCGCCGCTACAAGCTTCACCGAGTACAAATAGAGAATAGTGGTCACAGTACTAATAACGGGCGGCGTAACTACCGCTCCCGAGCGTTAAATTTATATTAAAAACGGCTGCACGTGTGCACTGTTATTATGTACTCGATTATCGCCTCACTTATCTCTTTCATTCATCTTTCATGATGCAGTCGCGCCGTACTTTATCTAACGTTGGCGCTTTTCATTACGGCCGGTTCAGACGAGGTTCGAATTGGTTTCGCTCATCTTGTTTTATAGGAAAGTAGCCGGTGTAAACAGGGAGTTACGTTGCAACTGCAGGTAAGTACCGATGTTTTATGCTTTGTATGTAATGACGTTGTTTTTTCTAGAGTGTAAGGACTGTGATGCATAAATATTTATGCTCGATTTAAAAAAAATCTATCTAAATAAGTATGATTTTTAATTTACCTACAATTGCCTCACTTCACTTAAGTAGTTTAGATAACTATATATGTTGTCTCATTAAATTGGACTCCCACTCAAAGTAGCTAACATTGTTTGATCTATTAAATCAAGAAGTTTTAGTATATATAATTCTACTCTAATAGATTACCAAAATTATACCTGCTTTGCACAATTAAAAAGTATAGGTTTACTAAGAACATAAACTAATAACAAATGCCAAATAAAATATTATTTGCATTATATATATATTATAATTGAGTAAAAAGTAAAGTTGCGAAGAAAGGGCAAGCTAAATGGTCCATACACGGCTAAGATCACGAGAAAAACAAAAACACTCATTAAATGTGTCTCACTCGCCCCCACTGCTTCCAAAATCCGTGTACCCGCGCCCTGATCACGACCGCCTCCTAAGTAATGATGTCTAGACAAACTTAATATTTTGTTTTTATTACTTAATGTCTTCCAGGAGCGGTGGTAGCTCAATGGTAAGGACACGCGCCTCTTAACCGAGGAGTGCAGGTTCAAACCCGGGCACGTACCTCTAGATTGTTCAAATCTATGTACGTATTTATTCCACTAGCTCGACGGTAAGGGAAAACATCATGATGAATCCTACAAATTCAAATCATTTTGAATGTGTAATCATGTAACCATGATCCAAAAATTGTCTGGTTCCCCTGTCTTAGGGTTACGAAGGTCAGATCGGCCGTCGCTTCAATGTAATTACCAGACTCGCTAAATCCTGGATCATGGTCTAAGCGGACCTCGTCTGAGCGCGGGCAATAACGCTAGGAAGATAATGACTTAATGACTTCCAACTGTAAAAAGTTGTTCCAACGAAGCATAACTCGTTACTTACCGTTCGCAAGATATTGATTCAAAAACAATCGAATACTTAAAACTGCGATCCAATTCGTACCATCTGGCGTCAATAAACCAGCACAATTATATATTTATTGTGATAGGGTTGTTTTGATCTTTGATTGAGCCATTAACTTGATTGCTGTACTTTAGAAATTCAGTACTAAAAGTTGGGCAAAGTGTTTTAATTAACGTCTTAACTCGGAGCCGGCGAGCGGGGTAGTATGAAGTTTACGAATTAACTGAAATATCCGTTTCGAGCCCTAAGTTGTTGACTTTAAAGTGTTTTGTGAGATTTTTTATGCAGCTCAGTGTTGTCAAATGTATAATTGTGCTTATTTAGTCGGTAACTCGATTTCTGTGTAAGTTCCTCTGATATTTTTGTGCATATTTTGCTTAACTTTCTTTCAAAGGCATGTCAAAAACATTGTGAAGTAAAACATGGAAGTTTTTTGGAGTATTTCGTTAAACTTTTACTTCCACGGGAATTTTTTTAAACTGTTTTAAACATAGGATTGATATATCTCAGTGTAGCGAAATGTAATAGATTGTACTCATTTAAAATAGATAATGGATATAATTAACAAAGCATAATAAAAAGGATAGTTTTAATCCCGATAAAATTATGATTGAGATGAGTATACATTAGAGCGGTGGTAGCTCAATGGTAAGGACACGCGCCTCTTAACCGAGGAGTGCAGGTTCAAGCCCGGGCACATACCTCTAGAGTTTTCAAATCTATGTACGTATTTAATTATACCCCTAGCTCGACGGTGAGGGAAAACATCGCGATGAAGCCTGCAAATTCAAACAACTTTGGATTTGTAACCATGATCCAAAAATATCTGGTTCCCCTATCTTAGGGTTACGAAGGTCAGATTTTCAGTCGCTCTAATGTTATTACCAGACTCGCTAAATCCTAGATCATGGTCTAAACGGACTCCGTCTAAGTACGGGACATAACGCTCGGAAGATGATGAGGAAAACATTAGGTATCACAAATATTCCTCGGAGTGATAAGTATACAATTAATAAATATAGAGTTAATATCAGACAGAAACATCATCACCATTGATGTTATTAGTTAGCAGCAATGAACCAAGTGCTTGTCAGAGGCAAATTGGACGAATCAAGTGACATTTGTAAATGTAACCCGCACATATTTGATAAAAGCCCGCGGGACGCGACTGGAATGTAATAATGTATAATGTACGTCAATCACCGACGTTTAATATTTGTGACGTGTCTGCCTGTCTGTCACACGGATCGCATTAACGTGCGTCATTGTAATGACGACATTGACTTTTGTGGTATTCCACGTTCAGATTTAATTATTTCATAAACGCTTTTCCGTGAAGCTTTGTAATCTGCAATATTATTTCGATTTTCTGTCTTTATCTAATTTACACGCGCATCGTAATTATGTATGCACTTTTCCTTTGTTTTTAAAACGTCGAAAACGAAATTTTATTGTGTCTTAAAGAATATAGTGAAATAGTACCTATATGTACTTAAGTATACAAGGTCATTTGTAAAACATTAATAACTTCGCAGAAGTAAATTACTAACATTGTAAACAATTATATTTGTTCTACGAGTTTTCTTAAATTGACCAAAAAAAAATCGAATTTTCATACAAACTACATCAGCTGTTTGGTCATTTAGTATGGAAAGCCGTTTTTTTTTGTCGATTTAGGTCAGTAATCTACTCCTGCGAGGATGTATTTTTTTACAAATGACACTGTAAGTATATATCTAAATCTTTAGACTGATTTACGTGGATAAGAAACGAAAATCACTCAAAACAAAGAACAGTTATCTACGTATTGTACAGTAAAAACGGCATTACACAAACGTTATTGCAACCAGAATAGGTGGGTATTTCAAGGCGAGACAATAGGATCCCGTGGAGAACATCAAGAAACCACATCTAGCGGGGCGTCCTGATGAATTTAACTCCTTTGTGTCGGAATTGCCCCAAATGAGCACGATATTCTGTCGGTACACCACTTGCCAGTGTTCAAAAATTACTGCCTACATTTTGTAAAGTGAAATTAAACTTTACTTGACTAGCGTTAGCCCGCGGCTCCGCACGAATCAATAGGGTATATGTCTGAAAAATATTTTCGTCATTTAACGTATCCATCGGAAAATATATAAAGATAAAATACTAATAGTGAAAACAGAACCAAGATTTATCTAACCAATAATTAAGATACAAAAAAAATCTACCAGATTTGATTACCTGTTCTATTATAGTAGACTGAAACAAATTAATAAAAAAGCATGCATGAAATGGAATACCAGATTTAGTTATAATATAATAATATTGAGGGCTTAAAATAACTACCGCTACTAGGAGTTAAAAAATACTTCTAGTGATTCTTGAATATAGACAATTTTTTTTACAGCAATAACCTTTTAAAGTTATCTTTCTACATTACTTCTTCTCAAACTGCTTTTCACTTACGCATGTTATTTGTTGAATATAAAGCAACTAAACCTGGATAGTTGTCTCATTGTGTTTTTTTTTTATTGTTAAACACACTGCTATCAGATTCAAATTTCTTACTGCCCTCATTCCTGGTCGCTCCCCTAGCTAGGCGAGGGGTGTAGGTACTCACTTTATACATTTTTCATCTAGGAACAACAAACGGTGTTCTTCATTCACAGTAACAACGTACATTCGCATATATACTAGGACAAAAAACTCTCGTTGATTGTAGTTTTTTGAGAAAATGTATCATTGCATTCACCAACGTTTTTACTTATATTAACAGCTAAAAGTAGGTTTTATTATGAAATAATTTATACCCAGAGGACACATATAAACATTTTCTGTTCGAATTCTACACGAGCGCAGTCGCAGGTAAAAGTTAGCAAAGTGTATAAATCCCATAGTGGATTTATAGGCGATCGAGAATTATACGCATGGATTCTCAGATAAACAGCCACATTTCCCCATAGACCGTTGTTAATTGTTGATTACCAATTAATTTACTAAAAAGCTAATAGTATTACATAATGCGTGTAGTTCACACTGATTTTAAACCCGACACCCAATTAATATAACACGGTAATGACCATGTAAATTATATCACATAACATGAGCAGTTAACAATTCTAATTATAGTAAAGCATGTTTAGATCATTTTGTGTGATTTCAGATATGATGATTGTTCCAACATGCCATAATACATGTTTAACAAACAGATACTATTGCATCTATTACGTCTGCCGTATAGGGTTGTCAAATAATTGATATCTCGAATAACAGACATTAAATAATACCATTCCTATAAGGGCCATGCTATACGACCCTTAATCCATCACATAGTTTTACTACGGCCAGATGTAACTGAACTCATTCATGAAGTCATATGAATGAGGCATAATAATGCCTCATATGACGAGGTATTCCTCGTGCTATCACAGAAAAAATAAGCAACTTCTCATTAAGAGTATTCAATAAGAGTCAGGTGGAGAACCAAAATGGAAATAAATATAATACTTCGAACTTCAGAAGCTATTTGATTCACTATTTTGTTAAGGTAGACCACCTTAACGTTATTAGTCTTATGAAATCCATTTTATGGCACGAATGGCATCCTAAAAACTTATTACTGACTAATACTGATGGTGGCTGACCACATGATAAATGGAGTTAACAAATCCGTCACTGATTTTCGTTGGTCCTTTGAAAATTTACTTACAGTATGATCTCAGTATTTTACATGTGATAGTGAAAAAAAAATAGTCCTCTTTCAGTCCCATGATTTATTTTAATAGAGGAGATTTCATTTCTTATTTGTATATGTAACACTAGATTTAAAAGTAAATAGCAAGTAATTGAATCAAATAGCAGTGACGGAGCTGTTAGGTTCTTTTGGTTTTCTTTTGTATTTTGATTTCTCACCTGTCACAAGACATTTTTCGCAATAGATTTGTCATTTACAGTTAGCCTTACCTTGTAACATTTAAGCCTCACTATTTTAAGAAACCAAGTAAGGCCACAGCCTTTGTTAGACCAAAATATATCGGTACCTACTAATATCATCAATAGTTTGCATCGATATACCGATAAAATTGGTACCTATCTGAGACAGCAGCTATCGATCGCGTGTGGCCCTAACCGGATTGCAACTGATTTCGGTCACATCAATTTTTTTTTTCTTTGAAAATTAGATTTCTACGTATCTTTGACAACAATGTGACAAACATTTCACAATTTGCGTTAAAAATGCTCGTGATTTAAATATTTAATAATTCCTTCATCCCCCGGCGCCCAACTATTTTTATTGTGTCTAGCTCTATGCGTCATAATGCCATTGCTGCTTTAGGCCAGATTTATTTTAGTAACGCGCTCGCTTGGTAAATAAACTTGTATTTTTACAGTGCTCCCCCTGTATACGGAAAACATAAGCCTAATGGATTTAACGTGTAAGTTGCATTTGGGGGTAAGTTCATGCAGAATTATCGCAGTTGAGTAGACATTTTAACATTGTCATAGGATATTATTAGGGGAATTCTCGCGAAAATGTAGTTCTGATAAACTACTGCTAAAATATTTGTTATAGTGGCATCTTTCAAAATATTTCGCGCAAGCTTTCTTTATCTTTCTCCTACTTCAAATTTTTTGATTTATTACCTATCCTAATATACTTTTAACATTTTATGACAGCAGTATCTACATATTACGACTTATTGATTAGATTCAAGCTTTCAAGTCATATTTTAGACGTCTGTCGCGACTATCATTTTAAAGGACACAATAGGCAATCAATTTTAATAAACGATATTTTTGACATGCAAACAAAGATGATAGATCAATTGTAATTTTCTCCGAAAGATATCTATGTATATAAAAGTGTATCAAAGAAATATCAATAGATTTAAATGACACGCTATCTTCAAACGAGCTTTAACGAACGATAAAAAATTGTATTAAATTATGTTTTGCCGATATAACGAAGTCTCGTTTAGTCTAGACTCGACAATGGCTACTTGATTGAAAATACTATTTGATATTCGTACCGATAATAACGTTAAGTACACCTCGTTCCAATTCAGTATTATCATTCGATCCAATTTAAGTATTGAAATCTTAGACGGACGGAGCTCCTTAAACGAAGTCCTTCAATTTAATTTATTAGATTTACACTCAATTTATGCACCTGAATCAAATAATGGTAATAATGGATTTTTTTATTAAAATCCTCTTGTGCTAGAAACTGCAAGTTAAGGGTTTCCACATTATTGTTTTACTAGAGTTTTTAATTTAAAATAGTTTTTTTTATGATATCATATAGGTAACATGCTACCGTCCTACTCACATTTCATACTAATGATTCATGTGATAGTATGTATGAATAAACATACTATCACATTTGCAATCCCTGGAAGGGAAGGTAGAGTTCAAAAAGCAGCAAGAATCACTAACCACGCCAATATACAAATGAGCTTAAGTACTCGAAGATAGAGAATTCTGGCATATAAGTGGCAAGGTAGCTCGTCGCCTACACAATCACAAAGCCATTACCCTGTACACCATTAGTTACCTCTTATTACATGCTAGGTACAAACACAATTAGTTGGTTCCTTTTAAGCCAAAATGGAAGTAATAATCATATTATTAATACTATAATTTTCCCAACAACCTACTTATTTTTACAGAAATTCCCATAAGTATGAGTACAGTTGCAGCGCCCGTTATTATGTAAACGCAAGCAACCCCGTCTCGCCCAATCGGCGAATCAACCGATGCGCTTCCAAAGTGTTCATTAACATAATTTATTCGCGCTGTCAGATCCGCTCTTAAATTTGTGGGGGCTGTTTTTCAACGTTGAAAAATCGTGTAAGCCGGTCACGTATTTTTTAGCGTCAGTGGATCCACGGTCTAGTTTAATAATGTCATAAGCAGCCCGCGATAACATCGCAGATACATCGGCGCTCCGATTTCCAACGATAATTTATTTTATGCGTGAGGTCTCGGTTACGGAGGAATGTTTTATGCAGCACCGTCGAATGAATACGAAAATTCTATTTAAATGATTCAACGGTGAATTTGCGAATGTGCGAAAGCTTAAAGTTTAAATCGGGATTGCCGTGCAGTAAACATTTAAAAGTCTACCGTGGGCCAATTTAAAATTGTGATACGACTTTTTGCATGAGTTATTTAGTATTGATCGATTTTTTTTATCGCTTTGCAGGTGACCGATCCTATATCTCACCTTTATTTGATTATACATTATATAAGAAGGTAATTTTTGCTTTTAAAATAGCACAAACAATTTCAACAATTTTGAATCAAGCTTCTAGATTTACAAATTTTAAAATAATTTCTTTGGACAGATAAAGTAAAGACTTCTTTAAAATTAGTTTAACGTGAATTATTTTATGTAAATTGAAAGGTAGATATTTCCTAAAGTAGTTTTTCATTATAAAAATAATATTTTACTTATTTTTCGTGACGCTTATTGGCATAAGACCTGCCGTTAGGTTATTAGGTCAAAATCTGTGTCCGTATCATGTTTATGCTCGACAAAATCCATTTGCATTTACATGATGTTATTATTAAAGTTGCCGGCCACATTTGTCTGTGTTTCTGATTCTCAGAATCACATTTCTTATGCTAGCCTGTGTATAGCTAAATATGAAAATATTAGACATTACATATTTATGATACAAAAATACACTTACCTAACTTATGTACCTAATCCATGTAGGTATATCTCCTTAGTAATTGAGTACGTACAATTGGGATGTTGACATCCATTATATTTAATTTTGAAATATCAATTCTGAAAAAGAAAGTATCGTAGTATGCTGTTAAGCCTTATTGATTTTGTATCATATTGCGTCTAAGATTTTTAATTTTACAAAACTGATTAATTTGTATAGTCAACAAACTAGTGACGTCACACGTTGACAAGCCCATACAAAATCTATGAAGTGATTTCGTTTTGATAGCTCTTAAAAAGTATCTCAATTGACTAGCCAGTCAACATCCCTATTGGGATATAATCTTGGATAATAAATTGCCGCTTCTAACTCTGACCCCGACGTGAATTTGGCCCGTGTTAGGTCAGAACTTAGCGCAAAGATAAAATCGATTAAACCCGTCTACGAAACAGTATTCAAGCAATTACTTACTTAAAAGTTATATTTATTAACATATTTAATGAAAAAGTCTTCGCGCTCTCCACCGTTGTTAATTTGCATAATCTATTTAAGTAGTTGAAATTTTTAAAACATGCAAATTTTATTAAAACGGCAGCAGTATTATTTCATATCTTGCACTTTTTTGTTATTGTTGTAGTTTTTATTTAGGTTAGTTACAATTCGGTGTCTTTAATGAAATTAATTATTGATGATCTGATTTTAATGCAAGTAATCTAACTAACACTTGAAAACGATGTAAGTGCAAGTATGTAATACATATATAACGGAGAATGATTTTCTATTTCGTTATTATCCGCCATGCTGATTGACGGCTATGGGCGTTACAACGAGTAATGTCGGTCAAACCCTGGTACGATAATCAAGGTTATTTTAATTACACTCAATAATTAGCACTGATGACTGAATTAGGTACTAGGAAACCTAGGAACGCGTGACAGTTTCCAGACGTGATCACTGCTCGGTGGTCGTATGCAAAGTGAGCTCGCTTTTGCCGGGCACAACGTCGTAGACTCCGTCAAGCGCCGCGTGGTGGCGCTGGCGTTCCAATTAATACACTAGCCGCTTGGTGGCGCTGGCATCGCTTAGCGCCGACATATAAATAAATTCTCCAGACTAGCACACCAACTGCCTAGTTCTAAATTAAGCTTATAAGCTTGTCCTATGGATACTAGGCGAACGGATGACGGATACTTAAATACGTTAATAAACATCCATGATTCGAGTGAAATGTCGATGTTCATCACACGAACATTTGCCCCTAGAGGGATTCGAACCTGCCACCCTTGGTTTTGTGGCCAGGGTCTCTGACCAATCGACCAACGGGCCTGTTGAATATATATCCAGTCATATTATATTACACTTATGAACAATTGTTAATGGAGAGTAAACATCAACAAAAAACTAAGTTTTAGGCTACTTAGTTAACATTTGTGCAATGCGAAAGTGGAATGATAGATGTAGGAGCCGCGGAAGGCCCAGGCTCACCTACCACTAAATTGGTCGTGTGTTAACAGAATGTGATGTTAGGAGTCATAAAAGCCGTAGAGCTTGTATGAAAAGGATCTTGAATGTTGAAGAGGCAAGTGTGTAAGGGTGTGTAAGGACCGTGCCATATGGCGTTCAGTTCTCTCTGCCTACCCCGCTGGGAAAGTGGCGTAAAGTACATATAGTTAGTTAGTAGTTAGCATTTGAAATAAGTACGAGGTATTACAAGGTTTCATCTCGACCCTGTTTGCACATTTTTTTTTAATGCCACGTGGTTTAATCACATATTTTGTTAAGCATTCATCAATTCATCTAGTATCAAGCTGATGATAGGCACAAGAGATGAATGAAAGCAAAGAGTGCTATCAGCGTGATTCGTTAAATATAAATATTTGACCTAAGTTATGGTTTTACTATTTACGAAAAATAACCTTATAGATATAGTTAAGAGTAACTACTCTTCACCTTATTAGTGCCGTTTCTGATGATAAAACGAGGTATAATATGAAATGTCATATGATATAGTATGAAATGTAATATGAGATGTAAAAGATAAATAATGTTTATGATAACAGAAATAGTAGAGAGTAAAAGTAACCTGATTTTATGAAAATATTAACAATACTTGTAATTAATTAGACCTCAGACTAAATTTACTTCATGATAGTATTCAATGGGTAATTTTATAGCAATCGTCATCACAACGCTACGCAGATCTCTATACTAAATTTCAGTCAAAATTGTGTCAGTACGAAGATAAAACCAATTTATTTAAAGTACTCAAATGCATACATTTGAGCTTTCGTTATTGCCCCCCAAGGGATTGAAAGGCTATTTATATGCCGAAACGGGCCCATCGCCGAAAGAAGAGGGGTGATAGTGTTTCCCTGTGTCCGTAATTTAATTTTCGAGAAAACCTTTTTACGTCTCAACTTATCATTATAGGGGTGGATTCTGATCGTTCGAGGGCTATTCAGACATCTGTAATTTGAATGTAGTAATTTGGTTTATGTCTGGCTACTTTGTGACTTGAATAGTAAAAAATTGGTTTACAGACTCCGAGTAAGCGATTGATTTTTTACTTTACTTAGATAAAGCATCATCATCTTCCTAATAATGTTATACGTGTGATTTTATATTAAAAAATAAAACATGAACACGGACATAACTTCACGCCCGTAATCCCCGAAGGGGTAGCCAGAGTCATAGGGACAGCAGGCCCCTTTGACTAAAATAGATATGTACTATTTACTCGGTTGGGCCACCTAAATTAGCCTGAATATGAAATAATGAACACATGATTAATTAAGAATATTAATTGTTCAAGGTGAATGTTTAATTAGGTAAATTTTGATTAATATTAAGAGAGAGGATATTTTAGATAGTATAGAGAATATCTTAGCTATATTAGATAAGTCAGAGTTGTTATGTGCACTTAGCTAAGTGTATTTAATTAATATTTAACCGTAGTGCACTAACAGTATTCCAATATATCAAAGTTAGTAGTATATGGGGTATTGGGTATGTAATTGTGTAGGCGACGAGTTAGCCACTTGTCACTACTTTTTCACAATTTTCCATCTAACCAAACTCATTGTCCCATGTTGAGGGACTGTTAAAGCTGTTTTTGCTTAGCATGTTGTAAAAGGCGACGAATGGTATATCGGGCTTTGGGTATGTGATTGTGTAGGCGACAAGATAGCTAAATGGTCACAATTTTATTTACAATTTTCCATCTAACCCAGCCCAGTTTTATTTTGGGTTACCCCTTCGGGGATTATGGGCGTGATGTTATGTATTTACGTACTAATGTATAAAGTATTGCTACTTGGATTTAAAAGTGTTCGTTTAAATATCATTCTAATTAAAAGGTTAAATTTAAATTTTTAAGTCACTTGCCATGTTAAACGTGGGTACGTTGATTGACGCTCTGATTATCGGTTAAGATGTTTAAGCGAATACGAATTTTCATTTCGTGCAAATATTCACGAAAGTAACGTTCCGCTTTGCAGACAGCTGAAAAATAGAAACGTTTTAATCATTATTACTAGACACTTTTGCTATTGTCTAATAAATTACGTATTTGTTGGAATATTTGGTACATTGATGAATTTCATCATTTATTTTAAAAAAATAACTACATTTTCGCAGTCATTTAGTGATGTCTAAACTATATTTTAAACCCAAAATGGACAAATTACACATGCCTACATGGTGATAGTTTTTGTAACACACCGAATTACACTCAGATGAATCTGCGGACATAATCAAGTACTTACGTATAATATTGAAAAATTAAGAAATCATACGGTGTTTAACGACCGCGGCGGAAGCTTCAAAAGAAAAGATCATAATTATCAAAATCTCCACCGTCTAATCAGCGATATTAGTTTCGTTATACAATGCCAAACAAGCCTTGATAAAAGGATAGAACAAAATTACAAATAGAAATTAAACAAATGGAATGGAGCACCCCAAATTCGTTCCTAACAAAGCAAAGAGCAACCAAAATTATCGATGTAAACTTAAAAGCAGAAGTAAACAGACGTCTGCGTTTTCCTTTTTCCATTTCTAGGCGATTAAGCAATTCCGTCGGGCAGACTAGACAACTTAACTACCTATAGGTTGGTTTTCATTGTTCACTCGTTTCGATTTATTTAATGTCGCAGTAAGAGCCCAAGCTAGCTAATTACTTTTTTGTTTGAACTTCAGCGGAAAAGTAAGAGTTTTATTAAGAAACGGCCAAGAGTAAATTGAAAGAGTGACCCCAGTTTGTCAAATAGAAACAGTTTAAGGGTCGCCGACTTGTACCCCGTTTGTGAAAATTAGTTTTGTTCGAAACCAACTTTATTGAATCGATCAAGGACTAGGATAGGAAATTTGGTAGTTGAATCGGTTTGATATTATTAGTTTTCACGGTATTGATTTTTGTATTTAAGTTTTTTACCGTTTATTAAGTTTGGCATTTTATCCTAGTAAAACGTCTATATTGAAGCTATGTTGAAAAATATTATTTAAGGTACATATTTTTATAGGAAGTTTCCCCCCGCCGGGGTCTTTGGTTTGACATAACGTGGTGCTTAGTAGACCCTGGTTACCGGGACTGGGCCGAAGCCAAGAGGGACTCCGAGGAGGACCGCGACTGCTCGAGTTAGGGACGAACCAGTCGCAGCACTAGTCGCGGCTCTGTCTACGGTCGGACGAAGATTGCCGAGGAAGAGGAGGAGCTGAATCTTTCGTTGCTTGCCTCCCTATCCTCGGCAACTCGGCCGGGGCGCACTGAGGAATGCGTTGCGGTGGGTCGCGGGGACTCTCGCGCGTCCCTCTGATTCAATGGAGGGTACAGCGCGAGAGTGGGCCCACGACGCCGGTCGCAACGGACGGCGATTCCTGGGCGGAGGAGTCGAGACGTGCTGGGTGTCCTAGCACGTCTCTTCTGGTGTATCCAGCGGGTCAGGGTCGGGGAGCTCTGACTCGCGCTGAACGGATCTACCCTACTGGGGAGACGACTGTATGCATCCGGTCGTCTCCACCCATGAAGCGGGCGCCCGATAGCGGGCTGATGCTGAGGCCTAGAGCAGGATTCCACCCGCGAAGCCTCAGACAGCGTGGAGGATGCATCCCGGAGTTTTAATGGGTATACCCCGGCCGTCACCATCTTGGCCGAAGAGGGAGAGCCCTCTTCGGCCAAGATGGTAACGGCCGGGGTATCAGGAGAGCCTGATGCAGAGGTCCCTGGGAGTCCCACATAACCATCTCGCTAATTGGAGGCGAGGTAGTATGCGTATCGCATTTCTACGGGTGGACAAAAAAAAAGGAAATCAAAAATCAAATTAGATCTGAAAATAATTAAATCTCAGTTATTATCCAACCGTTTTTTAATTAAATATGAAATACGATTTCATCAAAACCGCAATGACGCAAACACTACAGTTATCAAAACTATGAAGATATAGATTTTGATCAGTAATTATAACACTGGCTACATACAATCATTTCACTGTTAATATGAACAAGTAACAACGGATACTGTTAGTGATAGGTACAAAGTCATTCTCTGACGTTTAATTTGAAAATGACTTTCGCAAAGTCAATTACCCCGATTTCGTTTAAGCAGCCGGCTAAAGTCATCATATCCGCTAGCCATTGTCTTGACATTCGGTCCTCGTAAAAAATTAAAAGGAATAATTTAATGCAATATTTTTATTTCGGTCACGTACGAATTTATAGTCGGTAGACGTAGCCCTTCTGATTAAAACGTCGGCTACAGATGAATTTGAACAAAGACGAAATGGAGATGCTTAGAAGAAAACATTATAAAATGACCTGCATAAATTATATTTATGTTAAACATGGGAATGGCGTCAACGAAGTTTTCAGAGTTAACAAAATTCAACTGTCCAGAGTTTTAAGACTTTTAAGAGTTACTAAATAAAATTATATTTGAGCGATGCATACTACTAATCATAGAAGCAACTTCATTTATAAGTAAAAAAATAGAAACCCTATTTGTGTTGATCACGCTATAAGTTAAGAACGACTTAACAGATTTTATTCATCTTTTTTTTTATATATACTTATATATTTATTTATTATTATTATTTATTATATATGTATATAAAGGAAATAGAAAGTCTATATCCTTTTTCTTGTTTTAATTTTCATAGGGAAACATCTGTCGAGTCAGATAGTTTTTGATAAAGATATGACTATCGCAAGAACGTCCATTTACGCACCAATCCCTCGGAGCTAGGTGCTGAGTGCAAAGAAAACAAGATCCCATTAACTGTCTTGCTGCATACACTTTTTGCATTTACTTATACCGATATCATCATAGTGACGCCGGCGGATCAATCAATGTCCTCTGTAAATCGTTTATTTGACTTAGATTACAGTATCGGCAGCCTTGTCTTGTAGTAAACATATATCATACATATTATAAAAATAAAAAAATAATTAAATAACATGTGTATTAAAAAATTATATCATCATTGTAAGGCATCGTAATAATTCTTCTTTTCCAACATAAATGTATAAATGTACCGTTTTCTAGTTGTGCAAATATATAATTACTTCGAAAAGTTATTTCAATGTTCGTAATATTTTACAAAGTTCGTAAGCTATTAAAGGAAAATGGCATAACATTCAAGTACCTACATTTACTGCAACCGAGCGAGGAGCGAGACTCAGTCACCAATGGGGATAGTTATGAGTTGATATTGCGACGCTAAATATCATATACAATTGACACACTATATAAACCTTTAAGAAAATTCGAATACTTGTTTTATTTTATCTTTTTTAGAACGAACAAAGAGCTCACAAAATAAATGCGCACATGCGAGGGGTGCAGCCTTAAACCCGGGTTTGTATTTCGGAATAAAAAATCTAAATACGATTTAATGCTACTAGCTCGACGATAAAGAAAAATTGACAAAGCGGATTCCAACGAGAAACGACTGTCAAACGTTTTGCAAACAGCAGTTTCATAGTGCATGTTTTTTTTTTTCCATTATCCTATCACTAATTAAAGAAATTAATCAGACTGACTTTGTAAAATAGTGATATTTAAAAAAAAATTGTGTTCCAAACACGTACGTATATACGAATATATTTTCATCAATAGTGTTACGGTACTTTACCAAACTTTATTTAAAAAGTGACTCCTTTTGTCAACTTCGATTGATCAACCATTAACATTGACGATTATAGTGTTAGGTAGTATATTATCTAACACTACAAGTGTCCAATATTGATGATATGTCAGTGATAACTTGTGACAATGACAACTTTCGGTCAATGACGGGCGACACTACGGGTCTGTAAGCGACAATTGGCGATAGTAGGAAACTGAGAGCAACTGGCGACTATCAGCAACCGTTTCCAATTTCGTGTGGAAAACAGAGTGACATAGTGTCACTCGTTTATAAGTTCATTTATATACAACATGAACCTAAAATGTTTCTAAAAGAACACTATCTATTTAATATTTAACTGAATAGTGAAAGCTTTGGCAGAGTACATTTTACATGATTTGGCAATGCAAGGCATGTGGTGTCGATGCCCAGGGGCCCGCGCAGGCTGTGATCAGCCTCAAATTGCAGCAAAACTGGCATGTTTCACGATCTATCCGCCGCTAATTTGAATTTATCTGCTTATAGTGTACGGGAATTTTAAAGCTAGGTCGATCTTTTTTAATTATATAGATTAATTTCTTATTTAACGGTATTTGTGCAAAATTGCTGTGCCGCAAGATAAACTTATAGAAATTATAGGTATAATTATACTCTTGGACGTTTTATAAGCATCAAACAACATGTCACTCATGTGTCATGAGCAACATGATTCGGACATGGAGTCTTGAAGTCGTTAACACGTCCTTTTTACGGAATGTATGAAAGAGTAGAACGATTTACACTCGTGTTTTATTAAAAACGCACGGATGTAGTACTAGAGATAGGCAGAAATAAACCTAGCAAAACAGACCGTTTTGCTTGGTTTATTTCTTGTTCTCTACCTGTACGTAAAAAAGAAAAAAATATTAGGTATCGTGCACCTGGTTAAATATATTTTTTTTTATTGAAAAAATTTTGTTTCTTACTAGTTTAAACCACGAAAGCAATGGAAGCGTAAAATATTATATTTATTCGGCTTAATCCAAATTTGTAAAGCCTTTGTACAGTCTAGTGTCACATGTAGCGTGAAACTTAATTCCCGAATTGTCATTGCTCATGGGCCTGGCGATTTGTGATCAGCCTCAAATTGGAGCAAAACTACCCAGTGTCACGGTCCGCGGTAATTCCGATCGGCGATGGACGGTTAATGTGGCAGTCAGCGTCAGTCGCCGCTTCGCAAATATCTTCATTGCGCTAATGCCCCTGTTTGACGCCACATCCATCTAATTCATTACTGCACAGCCCGTGATTTTGAATTTGGGTTTGGTAAATGTTTTTCGGCATTTTACTTTTAGGTTAAAGAGGTTTAATTTGTAAAACTACGTTTCTTAATGATTCCTTGATTGTTAAAAGATCGGATTGTTAAAGTTACAATTTCAAGCTTTTGTTTTGTTTACTAAATAGATAATGATGATTTTTCCTTACACCGATCAGTCTCATTGTCATGTTTAAATCTTCGATAATAAGATTATAAATTACCACAGCGAAGCAGATAATCAAATTTATAATAGCAGCATAACGCTCGCAGTAACAGCAGAATTCGAAAACTCCGCTTAACAGACCATTACAAAGTGATTACAATAATAATAATCGCCATTAAAAAGTACTTACACATAATATAGTCCGTTTTCATCTCCCGCAATATTTCACCGCTCTTTTACCCGTTCATTTTTAAAATACGTTGTTCGACAAATTCACTTAATGCCGCGCTAAATGAACCGTACTCTCGTAATAAAAGATTTTATACTCAAAAGCGATTTCAGAACGGACGATATTTCCGCGAAACGAGAAACTCAGTCGATGCTTCATCCTATCCTCGCTTGAATATTTTTTCCCGGTTCGTCGAGTACGGATTCCGAAGCTAAATTAGGAAAACACCACACACAAATAACGTTCAGATTGCTTAAACACTGAACGGGTGAGCCACTTTTCCAAGTAATTTATTCACATACGGTACTCTTATTACGTAGCATTTCCCATTATTGACACGTTAAATTCACCTACGCGACGGCATTTCATATTCATGAGGCTTATTTTCAAATTAATAAAGTACACTGCATTTTCAGTACGGCCTGGGGGTTGGTGTGCTTCGAACGTCATGGTTTTAAATTGACGTAACTTTAATATTACTCATATTTATGTAGTTACTTATAACAACATACGAGTTGTTTCGATTTCGAGATTGGTTGATTTGTAATAAGATTAGAACAATTTTAACACAGGTGTAATTATAACAAAATCTAACACAGTTTTGCCAGTTTTATATGAAAATGGTGGTTCTACCCTGGCCCTTGAAGCGCAAAATTCTTTCACTCACAGAAACTCTAGAAACCCAGACAACCCGCTTTCAGAAGTATAGGCAGCTTTGCTCTGGGAAGATATAAAAAGCTTTCTTTACTACTTTTAATAAGCAGCGCAATATCTCATTTGCGTAATATTATTACAAAATTAATAAATTTTCACAATTTTCCATCTAACCCAGCCCATTGTCCCATGTTGGTCTGAACTTTAAAATAATGTGCTAATTAATTTTCTTGACATATTTGACAATTGTTATATTTATTCCTTAATATGAGTGCTTTACACGACAACATATCAGATTGCAAGGCGTTAGACCGGGGCCTTGGTAGTCCCGGCTTACGTAGTAGCTAGCATGTCATAAAAGACGACTAATGGTACATCGGGTTTTGGGTATGTGATTGTGTAGGCGGCAAGCTAGCCACTTGTCACTACTTTTTCACAATTTTCCATCTAACCCAGTCCAGCCCAGTTTTGTTTTTGGCTTAATGTGGTTAAAGGGGCCTGCTGCCCCTTTGACTCTTTTGACCCCTTCGGGGATTATGGGCGTGATGTTACGTATGTATGTAAAATTAATAAAATTCCTAACCAAAGTACGTCCAGGCATATAATTACAACAAAGGAAGCTTCAGTAATTGCGGGTATCGGAGAAAGTATAAGAACGATTTCTTAAACTTTTCCTCACCATTAAGACAAACGCGTCCCTTTGTTTCACTGCATTTTCCGCTAGGGAGCTTCGCTCTCTAAACCGCTCCGCTTATCATCGTGTATGCGGACGAAGAATCGAAATCCTTTTAAACGTTCCTGCTTTTGTGTACCTTATACGTGTGGATCTTATTCAGCTTTAAGAAGTTATTCCTTTTTGGTTGTGAGCAATAATTCATATTTCAATAAATAGTATAAAGCCTTCAGGATAAATTGTAGCATGTCTTAGTCAATTATGCTTATGGAAAAATCAGGTTGATGCGTTTTTACGTTGCAAACCCAAAGAACGACAAATAAATAGCATTTAAAATATACTAACTAACTAACTTGCATGTTAAATATAACCCAATAGGCAGGAATTTTAGGTGACAGAAATAAATAATACATAGGTACATATAATACCATGACATGGCAATCCCCGAACGGATAGGCAGAGTCCACGAAACAATAAGCTCTCTAAACACCATTGATTACATTTTTTTTTAATCCCAGACCAATATGTTCTATGATGGTCTCTAAAAAAATATCTTCAACAATTTACAGCACCAAAATTGGCCGCTTTTATTCAATAACGTGAAAATTAACCAGGCATTCACGATAATGATGGCGCTTAATTAATTGCAGGTAAACAATATTATAATATCAGTATTCACTTTATTTTGTGTCAGTACTGCCCTAAATCATGAAAATGAAAATAATTCTCTGTACCTAATAGTGGTAAAGAAATTTAGAGTCGCAAAACTTACTTAATGCCGCGATAATCATGTGATGGGTGGCCTCGCGTGTGGATATAAGCTCTACTTTTTTAAATCCTAATGTATGAAGTACATAGGTAGGTACTTCATATGTAATGTAGTAACATTATTTAGAATTTATTTTAAATGAATTCTCCAGACTGGCACACCAATACACTAATTCCAAACTAAGCTTGAAGTTTGTCCTATGGATACTAGGTACACGGATAGACATACTTAAATACGTTTATATCCATGACTCGAGTACAAATGTACGTCTTCAATGTTCATCACACGAAACATTTGCCCCTAGCGGGATTCGAACCCGCGACCCTTGGTTTTGTGGCTAGGGTCTCTAACAACTCGACAAAGGGCCAGTGGACTAACTATAGAGTTTCTTTAGAATAATATTTGCCATAACTAATCTTAAGCGGTGGACACTATGGCCTTCTATTTATAGTACAAGTTTGACCTAATTTAAATAGATATAGGAAAAATTGTGATATAGTAGTGACAAATGGCTAGCTCATCAACCACATAATCAAGACTAATACAAATATACCATTAGTCGTTCAGGACATTCTATGTAAGACACAGTTGTGTATTATTTTTAAGTCCCAGAACAACATATCCTATTGAAAATAAAAACGAGTTATGTAGCTTAAGCACATGTGATACGGATATCAGAATCAAAAGCGGTATCACTAATATTAACTTAAATATTAGATATTAACTTCCAGACACAAAACAACCCCAAGTATTCATCACACATATGTTTGTTCTAAGTGGAGGTCAAACCCACAACTCCTGCCTCTCATGTCGGGGTCACTAATGTGCAATTGAGCCAATCGAAATATTAATGTACCTGTGCAGTTTAGTAGGTCCTCAGCTTCAACTGGTTACTTTGTTGCAGTGGTGGAGGTGCACAAGGGCGAGACCCTGGAACTGCTGCACGTTCAGCGCACCGACATGGGCGCGTACTACTGCATCGCGACTAACGGCGTCCCCCCTACCGTCAGTCGCCGATACCACGTTGAGGTGCATTGTAAGTATGACGTTTGACAAACTGAAACTAAAAAAAAATATTGCCGATATTTTGTTTGTAGGCGACAAGCTTCACAATTTTCCATCTAACCCAGCCCAGTTTTGTTTTTGGCTGAATGTGGTTAAAGGGGCCTACTGCCCCGTTCACTCTGCCTACCCCTTCACGGATTATGGGCGTGATGTTATGATGTATGTATGTATGTATCTTCCTAGCTTTATACCCAGTGCTTTGTCGGATTTCACTTACATGCTTCCGAATTTGGCAAGTTTGCTAATTAAATTGAAGCTACTGCCGATCTGAACTTCTTAACCCTAAGCAGAAGTAGACAATTTGAATTATGGTTACACATCTATAGCTTATTGAATGTTCCGGTTCTATTACGATGCTTTGATTCAACGAGCGAGTGGTGTAACTACGTACATTGATTTGAAAAGTCCACAGATACATGCCCGTGTTTGAACCCTCATCCCACGCCGCACGACACATGCCTAGAACCTAAGTGCTGCTAGTCTAAACTGAGCTGGGCATCGTTGTGAGAAGAGCATGCTGTCATGATCATCTATTTTATTATTTGTTTTGTTGCCAGTTATACCTCAAGTGAAGGTGACAAACCAGCTGGTGGGGGCCCCCCTTGGCAGCGACGTGGAGCTGCAATGCTACATCGAGGCGTCCCCCAAAGCTATGAACTCCTGGTACCGAGAGGATGGTAAATGTTAGTACAAGTATTTGAAAACATTTGTTTCTTCAATGTCCAAGTTCATCCACGAAATATTTTCCCCTAGCACGATTCGAACCCGCGACCTTCGTTTAGTGGCAAAAGTACACGACTACACGACCAATGGCCAAATTATTCTACGTTATCAAACGGGTAAAGGTACCTAAAACGCAATAATAGCAGAAATAAAACAATTTATTCGGAAAAAGGTTAATTGTAGTAAGTTTTCCTTGGCCAAGTTAATTTACTTCAGATACCTAATTTATTTGATTATGTATAATAAATAATGCTTCATCAATTATAATTTTATCATTCATATTTTGAAAAATGGTACCATTTTCTTTTCAACATATGAACCAACAAAAATCTGACTTATCCCTAAATTGGTTTCTCTGGATAAACCTTATGGACGCTAATCGATCAATTCAACTATATTTTTAATGGTCTTTAAGGGCTGATGAAATTTTTATCAAAAGAAAATTTTGGGACCGTCTGCAAAATTCGCCTGACCTTGCCTATTCAGGATCTAACAGGAAGTTCTTAATAGATTTTATAAATATATATATTTAGTTCACAATTTAATTTCTAAAACATTTCCCAAAAACTTTATAAAAATATATGAACAAGATGCTTGTACAATTTTTCCATAGCACTCGTTAGTGACAAGATACTAGAAAATCCCAAACTGCGCATAAACGAGATCATACTGAACGAGTACTCGCGATGGATGAACCTGACCATAAAGTCTTTATCGCGGGGCGACTACGGGACCTACGTCTGCGCGTCAGTCAACGCTCTTGGCAAGATGGAGAGCCAAGTCAGTTTACATCGTAAGTACCACATCCATAATGGTTTGTTACGTAGGAGATTAGCTTAATAAATTTGGGATAGCTCATAGTTATGAACAACTGTAAAAAATATAAATTTTCTCTGGGGCTGGAGTTTCAGTAGTCAGATAAATTAACTGAGCGGTAAAGTATTAGGCCACCATTTTACGGATATCATTTGGTATTTTCCTTCGAAAATAGGCGATGATGATTGCAATATTTCAACATTTTGAATAAAGACAATTATTATTAGATTTATGATTAGTTCTATTTTCATTTGCAAAAGGCATATCCCACATCATTAAAACGACAGATCCTGCGGAAACCAGAACATAGTTTACCGCGTTGTACAATGTACGGCACTTAGGTCTGTTGCTTAGCATTATTTATTGACTACCAGAGACGTTCCTCATATCTTGTTATGATATCAGTAACCTACCCTAATTTATTATACCTACACTAATTTATTGGTTAGCTTATTACTCATCATTTATGTATTAAGTTCCGCCAATATTTATATGTGCCAATTTCAGTTATTCCGTTCAGTCGTTAATCCAACAGTCATATAAATTAAATAAATAAATACATATCCGACGACACCACATACATTGATCTGACTCCGAGCAAAGCAGCTGAAGCACTTGTGTTACGGATAGCAGAATCAACAATGGTAATACAAATATATACTTAAATATTAGATTTCACACACAACACCCAGACACAGAAAAAACACAAGTATTCGTCACACGAATATTTTTCCTGGGTGGGTATCGAACCCACAACTCTTGGCCTCACTTAGGGTCACTACCGAATACGCCATAGAGCCAGTAACATGTCATGCCAGTTACGTGTTCATCCAAAAATACTAACTCTTATTTACAACTTTTTATTTCATTTACAGATTTACAATAAAGTTTCTTCTTTTAGAAACTGGCTTTTATCTTTACTATACAAAAAAATACAATTGAAGTGAGTATCAGGCTGTAAAGTCAAAATAAAAGCATATTACTAAATGTATACCAAAGTTTAAATAGTACTGATAACAAATGGCCAATTATTATTAATGTTTTTTCTGTTTGTGTGTTACGGCTTATCTCCAATTTAAACTGTTTTTTTTTAAACCCGCGTAGGTGAAATTAAAAAAAAAATAACAACAGCTGATTTGTAGTTTGCATATAATAACCCATTCTTCATTACAATCAGGGCTAGAACTCAGCATGAACGGCTTCGGAGCTGAAGAGCCTATGGTGTCCGGAGCGGCGTGGCAGCGCAACAGTCTGACTGCGCGCGCGCAGCCGGCCGCCTCTCACGCGCATCAATACTTCCTCACGCACCACCTTCCGCCTCAGCTGTACGCCCTGCTACTGATCGCGATGAGATATTTCATTAGCTTCTAAATTAAACGTTTTATAAACTATGATATTCAATAAAAAACGTTGAACTGTGTTTGTAAAAGTTTTTTTCATTCCTTAAGTAAAGTAGAAAATTATGAATTACTTCGTCTATCACAAGACTAAACCATTATTGTTTATATGTGTTTAGTTTTTTTTTATTGAAATATCATTGGCTGGGTTATTTGTTTTATCTCAATTATTTTCTTTGTACATAAATAGCTCTTGACATATTTTTCCGTCTACCGAGTCCTAAATCTTTTTACTTAATTCCTAAAATTAAAACGCTACGTATGCTTTTTGAAAACAACAAAAAATACAACTACTTTTAGGCAGAATTAAAAAAACTGTTTTACAATATTGAAATTAAAACAAAGTAAAAAAAAAAGTGTTAATAAATAAAATAAAATTAACGAACAAATACAATTTTCTCGCGGTTATCGAATAAAACATTAGATGCGAACAACAACCGGAGCAAGTTCACGAAAAACATTTTTTGCACCTTTCAGAATTGAGACGTAATAGAAAAAAAGTAAAAAAAAAACTACTATAGTAAAAATTTTAATTAGTATGACAACTTTTTGCATTGTTTATATTTTCCATAAAGTTACCTATTAAACAAATATCATGAATCCGCATAAGAATGAGTGCGTCTCCAATTATATAATTAAAAAAAACAAAACATGCTTATACATCCTTAAAAAATACATTTTACCCATTACTGATTTGCTGGAACTGGAACCCTTGGTCTACTGAAAATATTTTAATTTAGAGGCATTATAGGTCGTAAAAATTTTAAATATATTTATTCCCTTTAACTTCAGCGTGGTTTATTTCTTTGCAAATATTGGCCTAAACTATATTTTTTTATTTAATTTAAGGTAAAGGTGTAATATACAAACCTAGTCACCAAAATATTATTTTTATTAAATTTTGTGTTGCATAAATATGTAATTTTATAATTCATATTAAGTACATATTAAGTATATATATTCAAATGATAACTGAGTCGAAATATTGTGGATCTTTCTTGTAATGTAATTTCAGTAAATGTAAATAAATAAAATAGCATACTTTATTATGATTCGTTACAACATTTGTTCACTTATTAATTTGCTATAAATGTATAAAGATGTTTACTTACTGCTTGAAATAAAGATGTTTAAAGTTAGTATGTATTCAATATCTAATGCATTAAATTAAGCTAAACTAATCTTGTTTTTATTTTAATAAGATAATTTTTGCGAAGAAATTTCCATGTATAATGTGATATTTTTTGTATATTTACTGTTAATGTATATTAGTTGTAATGTTTATGAATTGTAATAAATTAAGCGAGAATGTTCTAATTACATCTCTAAATATAAAACAAATATCTAAGCCATATTGAAATACAATTTAATTCCATTATAAACATTAATACTTTACGAATAAACATAGTGTTGAAACGACAACTTAAAATATTTAACTGACTAGCTTAAGTTATGAGGTAAGTAGTATTTAATAGGTTGAGCAATTTGCATACTACTCACTATTGTTTTACACTACGATGAGTGCAAATAAATTAATAAAATCATTAAATTATACCTTCTTACCAGGAGAAAGTGAAGTATGTTAACGATAAGTTTATTTGTACCCATTTGTAGATACTCATCTCAAATCTTGTGCTAATAATATGTTACGTTGACTTTGACAATAAATGTGTAATTACGAATACTGAAATATGATATTAAATAAATGTCCTTATGAAATTCTAAGCCTATTTTTATTTCCAGTCCCCGATAATTAACATCTGCTTAGAAATTCTTGAAAGAAAGGCTTAGATAAAATAATCCCCGTTGTTTTCAACCACCAAAAAATGTATTTAGTCCCATCTTGACGTCGTCTTCAGCTACAAGATTTTCTTCATCGCTTCTATTGTTAGAATATTCTTTCCGAGATATGGTAAAGAATAAAGAAATTTGAGTTTATCAGTGATAGGAACAGAAAATAGAAAAAAGTCATGTCAGTTGAAAACCAAGCTTGTAGTATGATTGTTTTTGATATTTGCAAACCGGTCTGTTTTGTCGCAGAGACCACGACAAAGTATGCCAGTATGAACTACGAGGTTGGTGATGATGGTTTTTCACGATTCCTATCACTATAAGACGATAATGTCCTACAAACACTCTAGTGTTAGATATAATTAAATTATATGAACGTATTAGAATACGTTCAAATAATTTATTATCTAGTTTGGCGGAAGAAACTCTAAGTGGACTATAATAAGGTTCAACTAGAAACAATACTAACGGGACTAAACGCTATATGCATTATGTAGTATATGAGTACTTATAGGTTAACGTTTCGGCCGTGTTGCAACGACCGTGGTCACAAGCGGACTCTCTGATAATACGATGCAAAAGTTTACGTTAGTGACAAACTAAATGACTATGAATGTACGAAACTAAAGAGAATACCCACATCTAAGGGCCAATTTGTTTTGATGTATCTAACTAATTAAATTTTCCTAGCGAGGTAGGCAGAGAGAACCGAACGATATAAAACTCCTAGTAATCTTAATTCGCATCACAATAATTTGCAATCTTGAATTAAAGCCCACATTATTAGGTACGTCATCATTATACGTTAAACTGTTAGGTATATTGTTCTAATCTAACAAAACGCGCTCGCCGTTCTGTGTCAACGACAAATAAATTAACATACTTTCTGTTCAAATAAATCTTAAGAGTCCTAGATTAGGTGACACACTAAGTTGTTAAAGCCAAAGGAAGTTAAAACACAGGATTCTTTAGAAAAAGCTTTTTAAAACTTCAAGGCATAAATAACGTCGCCGGTAAAAGTCATTTGGTTGTAGTTTCTGTGAAAATCCATCCAGGCCTGGAGATTGCAGGACAATGACGAATAGCCGAACTCAGGGCTAATGCATTTTTCGTGTTGCACTTGAATTAATGCGTCTCCAGACCCATTCTAGGGGTCCGCAGCCGGCCCTGCCGCCTAATAACCGTGAAAAGGTTAAGTTGTAGACATCCATTTGGAGATTTTCTCCCCCTTTTATTGGTCTGTCAAAGGGTTAAAAGATGATGGCGGTTTGTCAAACGTAACAGTTACTTATAATCGGACAAGCCTACTTAATAGCCTACTCGTAATTTTGAAAATAGTCTAGTATGTGTTAACGGGTGATTATGTTATTATGTCACGTACTTAAGGTAATATGAGATACATATAAGACTCATATTTTATAGCAATTCACATTTATCAGTATAAATCTGGATACTCAATTCATTATTTGACAAACCCTTTCGATTAGAAACTAAACCTGAGACCTGTTCTACTTAAGCGATTACCATTGTTCTTTAGTATATGATTATAGATAGATCTTTAGTATATATTAAATATACATATAATGGTTAAGAACGTAACCAGTATATGTGTATTTTAAATAAAATGACATAAAATGATTAACATAAATAGACATATATTTTTAAGTATTGTTTACTCTTTTACCCACATACGCCAAGTTGAAATCAATTGACTAATCAAGACAATTAATTTCAAATCTCACAAAGATCAAACCTTTTCAATCCTTTTACATACAAACTATTACAATCCTATTTAGCGTTCATTTGTAAGAAACTACCAAACTCCCCTAACAACTGAACTATCAATTTCGCTTGAATAAATCTTTTCTCCCCACCCTGTACTAAAGTTAATCATTTTGCTGTACGAGCTTTACGAGCCATTCCTCTTTCTCGATCCGATAATTCCCAACTTATGTAGCTAGTTGAAGCTTCAGACTTTACGATTTGCACTGAATGCGCGTAATCCTGTATACTTAGTAAGAGTGGGAACTTGTGTATAGTGTTATTCGACTTTTTTATTTTTTATGTAAATTAATTAGTAAAATTAAATAAATAAATAAATTAATTATTATCATACCATCATGCCCATCATCCCCAAAGGATTAGGCAAATTACACAGAGTGATAAGCTCCTTTAACCACATTCAGACAAAAATTTAGTTCGGTTCTAAATAGATGGAAAAATTTGAAGAAGCAGTGTCAAGTGGCTATTCAGTCGTCTTCCTAATCACAAATCTAGAACTCCATACACCATTAGTCGCATTTTACGACGAGGCGAAAAACAAAGTTGGTACATTATTTTTGAGTTCCCAACATGGGAGTTAATTACTAGGTACATAGTCGAATTGGTCAACATCTAAAAGGAGAGAAGCTTTATTGATTATTGCGCTTTACCTCTTCGAAATAAGTTGGGTCCTTAAAAACCATACATCCATTCTCATATAAGGGAAATGTTATATTCTTATACAGCATCTTGACCTTGAAGAATAACACTAAATTAAGCTCAGAAAAAGGAATCAAGATACCTTAGGTATATCTTTTTCCAATCTATTTACTCAATGTCAATAATGTGTCTCATCTATGCGTCTTTTCTTAATATTTGTAAACAAAACAAAGTAAGTGTAATCGAATTTCATCGTTTCTTTATTATTTAATGGGCTTCGGGCACAAAAACTAAAATTATTTTTACGAAGTTGTCAGGCTAGTATCGGCAGATGGCGCTAACTGTAGCTTCTCGGCACCGAAAGATAAAAGTTGTAGTCCGTGGAATCGCTTGTTACATATAATGAACCGCGACAATAGGGACATGACTTGATGACAATGACTTTTCTACCGACCGGTGGCCCTTACATAACTTGGTAGCTCTTAAAAAAAGAGCTACCGGTTGGACTGGTATATTAGAAAACTAGCATAATCATTTCGGTTGCAACTCGGTATCCGATAGTATCAGTATCAATGATACTACGGGACAGTTTCAATGTTAAAACTAAGAGAAAAAATGCTCATTCTAGCTTTTAAAACCTTGATTAAAGACGGTACACGAGCCCAGGGCACATCTATTGGTAAATAGAACAATAAATTTTCTTATGTGCCCAGGTGTAACGTTGCACTAGGGTGACCTCTCGATCGCAGGGCCCTTGGCACGTGCCCAGTGGGAAAGAGGGGCCTGAACACGAGTATTTTTTCATATCCCAGAACACATATTTGTAGACTTAAAAATGAAACAATATAGCAAATGATAACATTTAGGATTAACTCTGCAAGAATATAGCATCTTATGAATAGGGATATTTCTCTGTTGAAACACCTATATTATCATACGAATATATAGGTACCTAAAGCTGAAGAGTTTGTTTATTTGTTTGCTTGCTTGAACGTGCTAATCTCAGCAACTACTGGTCCGAATAAAAAATATTTTTTTTGTTGTATAGTTAATTTATCTTGGAAGGCTATATGCTATATAACATTAACCATAAACGCGGGTGAAACCGCGGGCACAGCTAGTGTTTTATTTATCAAATGTCAATTTGAGAAATTCATACGAAAATTTCTCGAGTCCAAAATCGGTTGACAATCTAACAAATATCAAATCAGCATTTAAGGAGCATTGCCGTGCGCCGCGCTCGCGACTAAAAGTTTCATCAACATAATTTATTCGGGACACTCGTCCGAGTGCCCATGCGAACGAGACCGTTATTTTTTCCTTTATTCGTTCAGGATCCGCTCCAAATTTTGGGGCCCGGCGATTTTTCAGAGGGGAAACTTCAATTGTGCAACGCGGTCACGTAGTTTTTTAGCGTCACTCGAGCAGAGATGCGCCGGAGTTTTAATAATGTCATAGGCGGCCCGCGGCTTACGTATGGACGCTGGCGATAGCGACCACGTGACCTGATAGACGTTCGCTCTGTCGCATGAATAATAAAGGATGTAAGTCGAATTTCTAGTAAGGCCCGCGCTAAGTTGTTGATGGGATAATGGAGTAGGTACTCGTTTCTAAGTCGCTGGTGCTATGGATTAAGTAATGTTTATAAACCTAGCTTAAATATAATCTAAAACCTTAATAGTGGTTTTATTATTTACGTACCTACTTAGTACCTACTGAAATGATAATTGCTACTGGGAAACGCAGACATGAGTATTTTGTAATGAACAAGATATAATAAGATCTTAAAATAAGAACATAACCATTATCTTTACTAATATTAGGTACATATAAATAAATTGTACGACATCTATGTGTTTCATTTACACGTTTGAATCGATTGTGATAAAAAGGACGGCAAAATTATAAATATCCCACGTTGCTCTATATTTTAGAGTCTAGAACAATTTCATGTTGGTCTGTGGGGTATTTGTTAATAATGAATTTTGATGAATTATTGAAGGCGAAAATTTCACAATTTTTTAACTAACCATTTACCTACCTGCACACTCATGTATATATGCCCGTTTAAGCTAGACTAGTCCAAACATCGATCGGCCACAAAAGTTACCCTTTCCCATACTATATCTTAACTACAGCATAAATAAACATAGTCTCCTAATATATGAAACCAGAAAAAAGTTAAGCATCAATAAAAATAATTCACGACAAGAAAGGGTGCGAGTGGTGGCGCAAGATAAGCGAAACATTGCAAGGCGTGCTTCATAATTTCAAGCGCATTGTTTCTTGAACCACACCGACCGAGCATTTTATTCTAATACGTCCGGCCTATGCCGTCCATTACTATTATTATCTATGCATTCCAAACAAAGAATGAATAAATATCCGCGAAACTGCACAGAGTCACGAGTGTCATGACCGTTTGCACACAAACACGGACTAGTAAAAAAAGAAGGACTCCACTATCATACTATAGCGTGAAGCCACGTTTATGCATGTGTAAGTGAGATACTTAAGGATACCAGATATAGGATATCTGTCATGTGGAGCACTTATTATGTCAATGTGTGACGTAAGTTGCGTGTCAAGGTGGAGCACCTGAGAAGCTTCAATGTCTAGTTAGTGGCGCGGAGTCCTTCTTTTTTTACTAGTCCGTGCACACAAACCAATAAATCGCGCTAGAAACAAACGCGGCTTTTGATTTGCTGTGTTCCGTTACGGTCATATCGTGTACGATCGTCAGACGTCCTTTTTTTTCCGGATTCGGGCCTCACAGACATTTGAAATTTGATAAGCGCTCGGCTAGAACAAAGGGAAATAGAGATTCGGCTATTATGATCTGGCGTTAGTTTTTCGAGGTACGCGTCCTGTGTTCCTTCTCTTCTCTGTTGAAGGCAGCCCTATGTGACGGTAAATTCTTTTTAAAACGCCGCTGACAGTCGCCGCGGGCGACGCCTCTGCACTAGAATGGGATTTACTGTGTCATAGGAAATGTCAGTTGGAGGGAATTTTTCACAAAAGCTATTTGAGGACGGGGTTGATGGACGAACGCTTTGCGCCACTGTCGCCAAGTCTGAAGGGGCGTAATGTTATTTAATTACCCTCTATTGTTTCCTAAAGGCTACTTTCAGCAAAATTAGAAAATTGAGGACGTTCAGTGTTTCAACCTATAATCTATGAAAAAAGTAGCTTCAATCAATTAATTTCACCCAAATTTGTAAATATATTAATATGAAAAGCAATTTCTTTATTCAACCAGTAAGGAAGCCTGTATTCATAATATAAGAAACTTTAATAGAAATAAGTGCTGTTTGCGAAAACTTGGACGAATTTGATGAAGTTTAACTTTACTGACATTCAATAAAAAGCTTCTAGTAGCCTAGTATATTAAATTGATTGAAAATCCTTCTTATATCTCATCATATTCGTTTTTATTAAAAAAAAAATTCCATGCATCGAACGGTCAAGTTACAGGCTTGTAGATTTTAGAATTATTTTACGAATAATTTAGAACACCCGTGTTAAGACAAAAGATTAAATATATTAATCATATATTAAAATTGACTCGATACTAGCTGTAATAAACGACCAATTATATCGGTGTCTATTTTGAAAAAGAACACTAACATTATTTTTTAAGCCGACCGATTCTGTCTCATTTATAGATCAAATGGCTCTTCCTAAAAAATCCTAAGTTCGTCGTGAGTTATATAAGCCTTACACGATTTCATGTATAGCTTATAAGTTTAGTGTGTAACTAAGTTTATGTTACTTACACAACTCAACATCTATTAGCAATGTTTAATGCTCATTATTTACATACGAACTATTTTCAGTAAATTAACTTAATTTCTGGTATCTTCTCTTTGGTCTGACTCTGTTTACACTGTATGTATTAAAACATATATAGCGGTGGTAGCTCAATGGTAAGGACACGCGCCTCTTAACCGAGGAGTGCGGGTTCAAACCCGGGCATGTACCTCTAGATATTAAAAAAATCTATGTACATATTTATACCATTAGCTCGACGGTGAGGGAAAACATCGTGATGAAACCTGCAAATTCAAACAACTTTGAATTTGTAACCATGATCCAAAAATTGTCTGGTTCCCCTATGTAAGGGTTACGAAGGTCAGATCGGCAGTCGCTTCAATGTAATTACCAGACTCGCTAAATCCTGGATCATGGTCTAAGCGGACCCCGTCTAAGCACGGGACATAATGCTAGGAAGATGATGTATTAAAACATATATAAACATAGTTTCATTCAATTCGTACACTTTAGCTAAGTAGATAAATGGGTACTAAAATAAAATTTGTTATAAAATATAAGGCGCATTAATCACAGTTTATGAACCATCAGAATCTAATGGGCCAATAATACTTAACCTAACGGCATTTTTCAGAAATCCACCTCTTATTTCATGGAAACATTTCAACTCACCTCCAAGATGTAAAAGCTCTTTGTCAAACGCAATTTGTAAATCTAACGATAAACATTAAAAATAATCTGCAAATCCGGATGGATGGCGACAGGCGTCATGCTGGGATAAAAACAAAAATAAACTTGCGGTAAGATTTATACTTTTATTAAAACCGATCTCTTTTATTTTTCAACGACCATCTTTTCTGGCAATGTATAGGGATGAGGCAAAAAAAATATATTTAAAATTTAGAATATAGTAAACATAGTATTTAATCAAAATACTATGTATTAACCTTTTGTTTTTTAATCTTTCACTTATTTGATAACTGACAGTAAAAAAAATATTTCTTTCTTTGTAAAGATCTATAAATATTAAAAAAAAAACTAACTTATGTTATTAATTGCTTGGATTCGAATCCAAATAAACTTTGAAACTAATAATAAGCTATTAACCAACAAAACCTGCTGTTTTGATACATAAGTATTTATATAGGTATCTAATATCGAAATTTCAAGTACAGTAAATATGGTCCAATTGATAACATTCATCAGTCAAAATATAATATTACATTTGCACAAGTTCGATTTAGCAAATAACCACAGGCTAGGGAGTTTGTTTGTGGTATTCCTCGTTTCATTACATCTATTCCTACAACTCATAATATTGACAGCCGTTTATAAATAGGAAGGACTATTTGCTATATTCATTTCTAATTCTGTAAATGTGCAACACTGATTCAAAAGCTCCATTAAATCTAATTATGATAGTATAAGCCTAATAACCACGTGTCAAATACTCGGTGCCCTAACTTTTCCAAATTACCCTAAATGGCTTGATAAAAGGTAAAAATGGTAGATGATGCCCGTTTTCAAGATCGTTGATGATATATTTTCTCGACTCTTTCAACCCAAATTCTTACAATTGCTTCTTACTAATATGCATAAGTAACTCTTTGTCGCGTGAAATCTTCACGCAATAAGTTATTCCGTGACTAGGTAGGTACTTACCCTTAGTATTTGGTAGGCCACAAGTTTGAATTTCAAGAAAGAAAGATAGCTGCTTTTTATCCCGAATCTCCCCATCTGCGGTCGTGCGCTAATCTCTGAAAAAAGCTATAATATTATATTGTTTACTAATGAGAATAGAATTAGATTATTTTCGAAGGTTGACAGGGTAGTCATTTATAGGGCACTTGTTGCTTCCAAATTTACCTTTTATAAACTAGTTAACCATGTAGATTATACTTCATATCCTGATATTTTTATTACAAAATTGCATCTGTACTTTATGATTAAGGTAAGAATAGGCATGCTCCGGTGGTTCGGACATGTGGAAAGAATGGATGACTAAACAGATATACAATGCGAAAGTGGAAGGGTGTAGGAGCCGCGAAAGGCCCAGGCTCACCTACCACGACCAAATTGGTCGTGTAATAACAGAAAGTGATGTTAGGAGCCATAAAAACCGTAGAACTTGTATGAAAAGGATCATGAATGTTGAAGAGGCGAGTGAGGTGTGTAAGGATCGTGCCATGTGGCATTCGGTTATCTCTGCCTACCCCGCTAGGGAAGTGGCGTGAAGTTTAGTTAGTTAGATTAAGTTATTCGATAGCATCATTTTATTATTAGCTGCATTAGTAAACAAAGTAGGCTATCTTATAATTTACCTCAATATATTTTCATTTATATATTAACGTTAATTCATCTTTCCAGAAACACATCAATAAATCCTCAAAAAGGGATACAACTTGATTGCCCAGTTGAACTCTAAAAAAAAACGTACGAACTATCAGTAACATCCTCTCGATGAAATGTTACATATGGAAAAAATCTGAGCGTGATTACTTACGGCTCCAATATATTCACATATAAAATAAAGCGGGCCCTATATCCGAGGGCACAGTGGGTCGGAATGAGGACGTCATTCACTACGGTGATCAATCTATCGCTCTGACCGAAGTGACGCATCGATGGACAGAAAATATCGATAGCCCGCCGCCGCGCGTCCGACGTGACCCGCGCAAAAAATATCTCACTGGAAATGTAATTTATTATAAATGATTTGCTTGAGTAAATTGGTATACAAGTTGCTTATGAACGTCAGCGGGCGGAGTCACCGCTGCGTGGTCAGAGCTATAAATAAATATCAAAGCGACGCGATTAGAATTCGTTTGAGTTTTCCTAATCAAAGGACGTAGGGGTTGGTGACCTTGAACTCTTTGATATGTTTCAAGAAAAGTTATCCAATTATCATAAGGTTTTTTTAATGTTAGTTCTATGTTAGGTTAGGTGTTTGGATGGATGGTTCTATAGAAACTTGGAGAAAAGTGTAAAAAATTCTTAAAAAATTTAATTACCATTACACGGACATATTGATTGTTAAGCTTTGTCTTAAAAACTGTGGAAGCTGTTTGTTCCACAAAACATAGCCTAGTTTAAATTAAAAAAAAAAATACTTAACCGTATTAGAAAGAATTTTTCGATTAAGTAATAGTCAAAATTCTCTGACTTAATCAAAACGTTTTGTACTGAATTAATCGCTTTCACCGAAATTATATGATGCAGAAGCACAGAGTGCTTACGCTTACAACTGTTTTGAAATTACTAGCTGCACACGACCCGTTCCGTCACATCGGAGAGGTCGGCCGGGCGCAGTCACGTGTAAGATTGGCAACAACGCCTCCATCCCATTTTGTACAGGAAAGAAGAAGAAAGAGACGACGATATGGGACCAACAGTTTAGAGATTGTGTCGTTTTGTCCGAATTTACACCTAAATCCGGCCGCCGAACTTCGATGTCAAAATGGTTAATCCTGCCTGCCGTGTTGCTGGTAATTTAAAAGGATAGCAAGCTTAATATGCATTAAATGTCCATTACTACTATATACTGCACTTTTGTCACCATGATTTTAAGGTTAAGGGTGCGATATTATTAAAGATGTAGTAGGTAGGTAGGCTAGGATTGTTTCTGCATGATAAACAAAATATGAACGCTCTTCTTATGCTAGACGGATGTTTATACAACACTATCGAAAAGGCCACACCATTTCACAGCACCAATATGCATCTTTGTATTGTAGAACTACTTAATTTAAATGGAATTTTATAAAAACTAACTAAACATCACGCCACTTCCCTAGCGGAGTAGGCAGAGAGAATTATTCATTGGAATTTTATACTCTTAGTGTTTGCCTATCAGACGTCTTAATGAAAACATTATTATGGAAGACCAAAAAAAAAACAGTTCAAGTTACGATGTTTCTTAGTCATTTTTTAATTAAAACCCCCTGACCTAAAAAAAAAGTATTTTGTCGAATATAGTTGGTATACTTGTGTAAAACGTTCTCTACCTGTCATCTAACACACAAAATTAATAAATATGTAGATACTTTAATGGTAAGTACAGACATAAAAGCAACATATATTTAACCACTGCCAAATATTCCAAGTCAAACATCGCTCATACGTCATGATAGTTATTAAAGCTGCTAGCGGGTTCAGTCCGTAATTAATAAGCTATTTGATGGCAGGAGTGGCATTGTGTGCCTTTCATTATTGATGTTTGTTCCTCTGTACAATGTTCGCTGCAATATGCCTTGCATAAATGACTACAATTTGCTATTGGGTCGTCTTTGCTTCCATAATATTTTTGTTGATTGCAATTATAAGTCAACCAAATATTTTATGCCCTTAATACCCAGAGTTATTTGATTGCCTCGTTGGTCTTGTGATAGCATGCGCCGCCTAAGGACCAAGAGGTCCCGGGTTCAAATCTCGGGTCGGGCCAAAAATTTGTGGCTGCTTATTTCAATATTGAAATTACTCAGTAACAGTCCGGAGTTAGGAAGTTGGTGGTATAATCACCCCCGTGCCTCGGAAAGCATGTTAAGCCGTCCTACGCCTGACCTCTCTCCGGTCATATCGAATTGCTGTCTCACCGTGATATAGGAGTGAAGGAATAAAGAGTGCACTTGTGTTTGCGCACACTCTTGTGCACTATAATATCTCCTGCGCAGATGGCTAATTAATCCTCGTTGAGATTGGCCACCGTGACCGATATCAGTTAGGATAACATTTTTATTTTTATTAATCAAACAGGTAAGGACAGTCCAAGGAACAATTCAATTTAATTTATTTTATTCTGTTTCGAGTAATTTTACAACTCATCTGGTGCTAACATTTTGTACGTAAAAACTAAAAACAATAAACACCTTCAACCATTTTTTATAAAAAAACTCAATTGAGCTTAGTCAGACGAAAAAATGTGATATTGTAGCTCGCACAAACCTCACACTCTTTATACACCATTACATCCCTTGCACGACGTGGTAAATAAGGAACACAACTGCCATATTCTCTTAAGTCCCAGACCAACTGAAATTTTAAAGGAATATACCATTTTTATACATCTAATAGGCTATTTTCCTCAAAACATTATAATGGTCCACTATTGAGATTACAAAAAAAATATTGCTTATGTATTTTTTCTTCACTAAACTAAAAATGATGAAGATACAGCGCATTAAAGTACCGCGTGACGCCACTAGGTGTGTAAAATTTTACCGTCCAAGTGACGTAAAGCGCTAAATTTCAGATCTTTGAAGCGCTGTATCTTTATCATTTTTCGAGTATGACATAAAGCAAATAATACGTATTCAATATTTAATGATCTAAATTACGGATTAAAAAATTTTTGAGGATAATACCGTATTGTATTCCTACACGAGCTTAAATTTTAAGTTGGTTAGAAACCTGTGAAATTAACATTTGATATCAATATGAACCAATATTATAAAATCAAAATTTGAAAGGATGACCAAAATAAAAACCAAATATCGCTAACATCGCCGTACTTCACAGAGCATTGTATACTCGAATATTTCAATTTATCAGATATTACTCCCCGTATAAAATTATTTCAAAATTTCTCGACTAACTAAGCCTATTATGTTATGATATTAGCTTCATAACACAATATCTCCCTGCGATATTCTATATGGAGATGTATTTTTATTGTTTTATATTGTTTTTTCTTAGGCTTATTTTTTATTAACATTGCATAAATTAACCCCAGTCATTTGACCTGCGCCTTAATCTTATTTTAACCTTAAATTTATACTTCGTAAATTTATAAATTTAAATGAAATCAGGGCAGATTCATGCATAAAAGCATGCGCAAATGACAAATCATGGGCCTACAAGTTCGAATTTGATAAACTATTATGTCTATCTTGTCTTCCTATAACGGAGAAAGATCCCGAAATAGATGTAGTTAGATCTATGAACCATCTTTCTTTAGTCGGTAAGTATCTCGACAGGAAAGAAAAAATATGAGAATTAAAAAATGCATATTGAAAAAAAAAGATCTGTGTTTCAGATCATTGTTTATGATGAATATGGCGGCCCCTTTTAGATTTTAAGTTAAGACATCCCCTACCGATCAATTACTTAGTCTCGCTTACCACTGGAATTTTCGGCAATATTGACTTATCTGCACCTGAGATAGGGTGAACTTGAAGCCAAGGTCGTAACCTTGGTCTCTCATCTATTTACTTACCTTTGGCAGCTGTAATGATTCTTGAAAAAAAATAGATAAATATTATATACTTAATTATTGCTTTAAATATATAACACATGTATGTATTACACATGTATACACAATTTTAACATATTTACATAAGTCTCTTTTTCTGTTGTGGTGCTGCATCCGATGGATAAAATATTTTACTATGTATCAAAGTTATGCTATACGGTAGCAAAACAAAAAGAAAAATATAACATTCCTTCGTGTTTAACACATTTATCTATAGTTTACAAATTAGGAGTTTGTCCTTTAGCCAAGGTGTACAGGTTATAGGCGGCGTTGCCTCTTTGGATAACTCAAATACTTGGTATAACCATAGAGTAATAATATACTACGTGCAACAGAGGGTCACTGCCCATACTTGAAAAGTTACTGCTATAACTCGCGCAAGAACAGCGATAGTGGTGAGTAATTGGAACTACAGCAAAGTTTAGCCTGTTTGTCAGGAATAATACAAGATGGCGCTACAAGCACAGGTTACTTGTTTCTTAGTGATAATACGCCATCTGTGTAAAATTCATGGTTTTAAAACAAAGATTATTTTGGTTTGCTTCTGAAGTAAATATTTTATATTCATGTTTTTCACCTAAACTTAATAAAGAAATGACGTAAATACCTTATTTTATGAAAAAAATCTTTTTTTAAAAGTGAAGTAACTAACTAACTAAACTTCACGCCACTTCCCTGGCGGGGTAGGCAATAACTGAAATAATAACGTTTTTATTCGCTTTTATCGCTTAATCAGTTTAAATGATGCCTGTAGCGACATCTGTCTGTGTCAATCAAGTCTATACAAAATCTAAAATGTATGTGACTGACCAGACATGGTATAACTAACGAAATTTTACTAAAAAATCTTCAATGACTGCACCAGACACCGAAATAAATATTTTTGGTATTTTATTTATATCAAACATATACATAACATCACGCACAAATGATCCTAAAATTATACTGTCTTACAAAAAAAAAAAAGAAACAAGAATCAAAACATCGCTGACTATTGCATATTTCAGATATTATTAATCTAAGGAACCCAATTACTTCGGTAGAATTCTATTGTTAAAATTAATCTTGTAAAAGGCTAAGTGCTAAATTGCTTTAAAAACTCTATGTTCAAAGTGAAAATAAAGGACAATCGATCATGCATTTAATATTGATGCTGTATTCAAGAAAAACAGACTCAAAAAACATCCAAATACAAGGAAAAATAACAATAGTGGTGATTGCTCCTGCTGGTTCCTCTTGCTGCGCCTGCTTTTTCTTACAAAATATAACTAAGGTGTAGATAGATACCCATTAATAAATGCAAAGCCAACAGTGATTAGAAAGAACGGATAAAACATTCCAGCAAATATTTGAAACCGAGTGAGGGAAGTTTACTTTGTGAAAAAAGGACAACTAAACAAAGGCGATACAGTACAAAGATTGCAAAAAACTGTTTGAATTCGCTTGATAGATCGATAGTTTCGATTTAAATAGCTTGTAAGCTGAACTAGATTGAAGTTTTAAAGGCCAAAGTAAGAACAAAGTTGATCATGCAAAAAGTTGTACATTAACCACAGTCGAGAGTCTTAGCGCAAGTTTACAAGGATAGACTAGACCAGAAAAACGAAGCAAGTCTGGACGCTGGAAAAATTTTTAGTTTGTGAGATAGAGAAACCAATGACATGTTAAGATCATGAAAATTGTCAGAATAGTGTCCGTCTCAAAATTCAATGCAATAGGGATGTTAACTGGTAAGTCAATTGAGATACTTTTTTAATGCTGTCAAAATGGAATCAATTAATAGATTTTGTGCTAGTCAGTTTATGACGTCACTAGTTCGTATAGTCAACTCACTAAATATTAAGCAGTTTTTGTGAAATTTTAAATCGCAGACTCTATATAATTCAGAATCAATACGGTTTTGCAACATACTACGATACTTTCTTTTACCGAATTATTATTATAAAATTAAATACAAATGGTGTCAACATCTCTATTCGCACGTTCCTTGAAAAATACGATTATAGAAACAAAGGAAAATAACCGTTTTATTATATAAAAAACACTTATACTATCTAAAGTTTTAAATTTAGAACAGAACACTATAAACTTTATTTAACGAGATTTTCTTAAAAGGAACACTCGAGCTAACTTTAAAGAATAAAGAAATAAAAATGCTCAAGTGTCCCAAACTTTTAAGCCGGTAGCCGAACGCTGGTTGGGCTCAAACGGCTCAATAGAAGCAGCCGTGTCCCTGTAACACGGACGGTAGTCGTTAAAGTACGCGGACAAAACATTCCGTCCAATTATTCAAACCGTTCAGGAATAGCTTCTGGTATAAATAACTAAATTAAAAAGTAAAACATTGCTAAGAATTCTGCGCTTTTATTTATTATGCTGACATGGTGGTTCGATACCAATTACATCATCATCATCTTCCGTTATGTCGGTACTTAGTCGCGGTTCGCCTGAACAATAAACGTGGATTTAACGAGCCTTGCTGTTTGACTTAGTAATTCTAAGATAAGGGAACCAGATAAATCGAATCACGGCTAAACAACTAGTTATTTGAATGTGCAAGTTTTTTCAACGTTTTCTCTCGTCTCCAAGCTAGTAACAATATCCGGGTTTGAACAAAACGCTTTGCGCGTTTGCAGCGCGTGTCTTTATCATTGAAGTACCGTCGCTCTTTATTCCATGCCACATTAAATTTTCCCTGAAGCCACAAACATTCTGAAACAATATTATACGCAACATAATTATTTCGTAATTTTTATAATCTAAACTACTAATATTCATTTTTTTTATATATATAACTCATCGAAATATAGATTAGTATAAGATTCACTTTTTTTAATTATGTCCTTGTTCTTCTTGTTATACCAAGTGTAGTCACCAAACATAAAAAATCCATCCAATTATTTGGAACAAGTTACAATGTCCAGCATTTGTAATAATAAATAAGATAACTATCAAAACAAACGTAACAACAAATTAAAAGTAACCAAACTTTACCGTTCTTTTAAACTGGCAGCTGAACGTGCAGGCTAAATACAAACGACTCAATAAAGTCAGTCGCGTCCTCTAAAGTCAGCCTCGTCCGTAACATAGACGGCTCTCATTAAACCGCGGACGAAACATCCCCCCCAATTATCCGAAACAGGAAAAACTCCGCCGAAACCCAATGACGTCACTGGTCCATCAATTTATTGGGGACTAATCGGACGACATCGTCTGCATTTGTTTTACAAAGTTCATTACGGCTCTGAAGATATACGAGTGTGAATCTCCGTTTGTGAGTGTCTTATAAATCTGAAGGCCTTTAACTTTAGTTGGCGTGAAACAAAAAAATGCATTATAAAATGTCAATTGCAGTCTCTTTAGAGACTAAGAACCATGATCCTTAAGTTACTTAACGCCTGACTGACGGAAGCACTAATAAAATCGAAAGATTTGTTTTGAGATACTCTAGAAATTACGAAGTGTAGCTAAAGCATAAAAGCATAAACTGTTCCAGTGTCTCCAACTGTATTGGCATGTTTTGGCCATAAGTTGAATAAATATTATGTGCGTTAATTCAAAATTCGAAAGCACAAATCCCTTAAACGAATTTGAATCCGTAAGCACCAACTCCCTCGTCCTGTAAATTTAGAAAATTTAAAACGCCGTCAAGTCCCATTTTATAGTTTCAACAATCGAAAACACGATTACGTCGGCTCTGATGGTCTTTAAAGCGGAATTTTTAATGGACAATATTTCTCTGGCCAGCACTCACTGCGCATTCGTACAGCTCTTTAACTTACAACTTCAGATGGGAAAATTATTTTTCATTAACGCTTCGCTGCGTTTCAACGTACTGCCAGTGGAATTAAAATCAATTACTTCCGCTAGAACTGAACAAACTTGTAGAAAATTCCCGCTGAATCCGTTAGTGTTAAGGCGAGGCGTGTTTAGATTCTGTCGGGGCGTACGGAGAATTCCAAGCGATCAAAGGGGAAATAGACTATTTGAAATAAGCAAGTTGTAATTGGAGAGTACTTACGTTTTAACTAAAACTTTGATGAGGAAATTATTGTCATTTAATCAGTGGAACAAATTCATTTGTTCATAACAAGCTTTTGCTTGTGGATTCGCTCGCGTATAGTTTGATCAGTTACAGAGACCCCACTGTGCGTCCTGCGGGACCTATAATTTTTTCCGCGATAGTAAGTAGACTGTGCTCTTTTTTAAGTTAAAAATTTGGGCGTGAAGGTGGCAGACTTCGTCGTACATTGTTAATAATACTTACTAAGTATGAAAATGCGTTATTTAGTAATAAATATAGGGGTCAATAATAAACTTTTTTTGTTGGGGAACTTCCATAAGCCACCCTATGCTCTGGGAAACAGAGGACGATGTATGACTCGAACCGACTAAAACCCCAACATGGCCTACTTTCTGCACGGTATCGGAGGAGCCGGTATTCTCACTGTCGGGACTAGCAGCAGATCCTCTGAGTGAGGGCGAGCCGCAATGCACGGCGGTGGTCGCTGTTGTGCACCCTACGGGCGTCGGATGCGTAACAACGAGCACGCGCGCACGTCGAGACGTGCTAGGCCACCCAGTATATCTCAACCAACTCCGCCCTGGAGTCAGACGCCGGTTGTGTCATAAATGACCTACGGGAAATCCGCTTATAGGAAAACCAGTTTGTCCAAGAAAACAAAATGTGTACTTCATTAATTAATTAAATTAGTCAATCAATAGGAAATACATAACCATTTTTCATCCGACGCAAGTAAATGTCCGGTAACGAGGACACATAGAAAAGATGGTCATTCGCCTTTATAAACTGCCAGAATTATATTCCCTATGTTACTTTAACATCTAAAAAACTGAGTTTAAATGAAACTGGGGAATATTAAAACGTGGAACAGCAACTAAACATTATTTAATTTCATCTCAACTTACAAATTTATTCGCCTGCATTTATATAGAATAAAATTGTACAAGCAACTCATGTATTCATGTCTCTTTAATAGTTTTTATGATACAAAGACTATATAACTACAATTAACAAGTTACTTAGACTATACATAGTTACTTCCTAAAACTTCGTCCTCGTACAGATCGCCTTTATATTCCAATTTGAATCTTTCCGTTAAAATATATAACATATATAAAATAAAACCATTACAAGCCAAAGCTGAACGAGACGAAACGACCGGAAACTAGGAATTTACAGTCACCGAACCCTTTTCACGAAGAAATTCAATAAGCAAGTGTGTCGACCTTTCCCCGAAGCTCTTTCCACGTTGGTTATGATATTGTTAAAGTGCTGGGCCTTCAGAAAGCCACTGACACTCAAAAATACGTGACTGTTTTATACAATAGTAGCGAGGCTCGTGAAAAATTGTCGCGTCTCGATAATATAGCGATATAGAGATTCAGATAGGCTTTTGCTGGATCGCGCCACTTTAAAAGGTAATGCAAGCCCTTTGTCTAACTTGTTCAATCAGGCCCACGTTTCATTTGTTCTAAGGTAAGTGAAAAGGCCCAGTGAAGGGTTGAATATTTTTTGTGGAAACGAACGACCATTCTTTCTCTGCATATTAATGTCACTGAAGCTGTGCTTTTTAGGGTTGCCTCATCGCGCCAAAATGCTCACAATTTTGCAATTTGTATTTTAATGTGGAAAAAAAGGTGTGCAATGTTAGCTTAAAAGTACATTTGATGAACGAGTTATATTTATTGTTTTATGTTACAGAGTAGGAACAAGCCTAATAATTATCAAGAGCGAGATGGCTACGTTGGATTTTAGAGGTGTCATGGCTAAAATTCATTCCCGGTCCGACCAATATAGGATGTTTACCATTGTTCCAATATAGGATTTCCTATCTTTGTATATTCAGTCATTCAATAGAGTTCAAAAGTAATAATGTGTAGTAACATTTAAAATTATGTTCTGAAAGTGATTACCTATATGCATTTTAATGTTACCTTTAAAAACTGTTCCTTTTTAGTTACTTTATCTCTCATTGGATACTATCTTAATTAAGTATTAATTCTCTTTTAATCCGTACTAATCTTCTGCCATTTAGTTTTCCACCTAGATATTGGTTCAGCACATTGGTATTTATACATAATACGAAATATTTAAAATTGGTCCTAGTTGTCTCGGCGAACTTCGTACTACCTTTTTCAAAATATTTTAAAAAAAGCCGTTTCGTACAAACTATGTGTAAATTTCCTCCATACTTTTTCCTTACGTACCTCATATTATTATGCTATTCGAGTTGCAAACGAATCCCACAAATCAAATACTGAAAATTATTTCTAGCCATTTTTAATTTTATAGTGTAAATAACCCCATTTTATCCATAATAACATTTTTACTCATTAATTCATTTGTTCTACAAAGTCATGATTGAGATTAGAAATAGGGCAAAACTAAGAAAAAAAACCATTAACAGTAGCCAGACCACGAACGACCGTTAAAAATTTATCTCACTTTCTCACACTCTGCTTGATTGTACAAAGATATGTTGGTACTCGCAGCTGCACAAATTATTATAGTTACAAAATTTCTACTTTTCCTTTGTTCCAAAAACTCTGTAGATAGATGATTTTTCAAAAGATCTTCCGTCTTTACTTAAATTCTTTATATTATATACATTATAAGTATACAATGGCTAAATTATTTGGAATGTTTGATATTTAAACCAATATTTTAATAAAGATTTAAAAACGTTGTATTAATACGGCATCATTTTATAAGTCCATTTTTGAATTAAATGTTATACCCACACTTAAATCTGTGTAAAAAATGATTAAGTTACAATTGTTTCTTATGTTTAACACATAGAGATACAGAAGTTATGTTTCAACGAAAACTTAGCTGTAAAAAGAGAAGCCTAATCGTCATTTTCCTTCAAATGATAATAACATTGCATTTCTCAAAATGTAATACCTATAATATTATTCCAATATTTTAAAAATGTTTTCATCAATATAATATGTCATGGTAGGTACCTCTAAACTTTTTTATATGCTTGATGTATGGCACTCATTCTAATAGTGGGTAAATACATTTCATCTGATACGAAATGGAATACAGTTTTTTCTTGAATACTTACTTATTTTCTAGATAGGCTTTCGTATTTTATTTGAAAAACTATTAGACTTTTTTTTTATTTACTTACAAAACTAGATAGAATAAGATATTCTAGTCTAGAATAGTATAAGATATTATTCATAATAGTTATATATATGTACATAAATCATATATATATATATATATATATTCTTGATAATATCATACTATATGATGTTTAAGAATTCCACCTATATTAAAGGAGGACTAGGAGTTTCATAGTTTTTACGAGAAAATTACTCTTTGCTATATTTTGTTTTTCTATGTTTACTTACTGCCGGAAAGTTTGGTATGACAAACGTTAAAAAAACACCACATACTTATATCTCGCATTCATTGAAAAATACCTCACGTCATCATATAGCAAGATCTTGCTCAAAAAAAGTAACTGCGGCTTACATGGAAAAAAGAACATTGTAAGGCAAAACAAACAGTTACAGCACAGGTTATAGACACTTCGCGACCAATATTGTGGAGCATGGCAGGTGTTGACTAAACTATTGTGGTACTATCAACTTACACGTGGTCGCTAATGTCAATTGGCATGCTATTAAAAACATTCAGTAACAACAATAGGTATTATGTTAGTATAGTCGTCATCATTGAAGAATATAATTCGTGTCATCATATGGCAAGATGTTGCTCCACAAGAAATAACTGCGGCTTGGCTTAAATGGACCATAAGCCCAAAAAAATCGTACGGCAAAGCAAACAATCGCACAGGTTATAGACATTTCGCGACCAATATTGCGGAGCCCAACTGGTGTTTACTATACTATTGTGGTACTATCAACCTACTATGGTCACAAAAGTAAATTTGTTTTATATGAAAAACATTCAACAAACAGCAAACAATACTCGCATTTATTGAAGAATGTTATCTTGCGTCATCATGTTGCAAGATGTTGCTCCACAAAAAATAACTGCGGTTTACATGGACCATAAGCCGAAAAAAGAAAATCGTACGGCAAAGCAAACAATCGCACAGGTTATAGACATTTCGCGACCAATATTGCGCAGCCCGGCAGGTGTTGACTATAGTATTGTGGTACTATCAAGCGCAGCGACGATCGCCTGTTATCGCTCGCTGTCATTTGGCCAGATTTATTGGCCGTTCCGTTTGACCCGGCGTACACTTCTGTCGAAAAGTGTTTTCGGATTTTGTGGTAATAGCGTTTTGAGTGTGCGAGGCCGTAGGCGGGTGTTGTCGATTGTTTTCTCAAGTGGAGTAAATTGTAGGTAAATAGAAAATCTTAGTAACAACGTTATAATAATATGTCTAACAATATGTTATGTTTAACATTATAATAATATGTTTAACGCGTATATTTTAATGAAGGTGGAAAAATTTACTGCAAATAAACACATCAAACCAATATATAGAACAATAATCTTTACCATGTTGACAAATCTCAGCAAAATACAATATATAAATACTTAACTACCCATTTTTATTATATGTACAAATGTGAAGTACTTGTATGTATTTAACTTTACTTCATATGGTAAAATTATGTTCTCGTTTAGGCTTGAAGTCTCCAAATATCGGTAATCAAAAAAGGTTTGTTATATTATATGTCATCATATTATTTTTGTCATTCATTGAAACTGGACAATCGCCCAAAAGTTGCATGTATAATGTATGAAAATAAAATATAGTAATTTTGTTTCTAACAAAATTACTATAATTTTTTTACCCTTTTTTTACCCTTTTATTTCTATAATTTTCATGCTCTAAATTCCATCGCTACTATAATATAATAAAAAGTCTTTTATTTTAAACTATTTACTGCGTTATTATAATTCCCACATGCAAACTTATTTATATTTGTTAATATTGTATATTTGATTTTAATTCAGTTATTTAGTAAATAAAGAAATAGCATATTATTGAAGCTGGTTGTATTACTAATTATTTTATTTAAACATACTTACTAAGACTCATCTTACAATAATTTCAGATTTTTCTGAGGTAAACTATACCAGTCAACTACGTATTAAGTAATGGAATCTTACTAAAAAAATATAAAAAATGTAATCAAGTTTCTTTATACTTATTCATACTTTACATGCTAATTTGTGCATATCTGTATATAGGTAAGTTCCGTTCTTACGTCAAAAAGGCTAAACCAATTTTAATTAATTGTAGTCTAGAAATAAAATAGATTTAACCTTGAAGGCGGGAAGGACATGGACACAAAAAATTTTTTTTGTTCAATCTCACGCGGATGAAGTAGCGAGCAACTGTTAGTTTACTATAAATCTCTATTGAATTACCCTCTCTATATTTAAAAAAAAAAGTTCAAACACGTGCGCAGTGGTTTTCGCAAAAAAATCTTAATTTAAAGCGCAAAACCACCACTGAGTGGCCGTGTCAACTTTACACAAAAAAGAAAACAATTTGTTTACAAAAAAGGCGGCTTTTAAGGTGTTAATGTTTAATTGAAGACCCTTTAAAAGCTTGTACCATTTTGGCTGCGGTTGTGAAAGAAGTCATATTTACCGGCACATTAAACACGATGTCGCGACAAGCGTCGGGGAAAAGGCAAGTTATTTAAAAACGGTACCATAATTTTATTTCTCTGGAAATTTCTTAGGACCTTTATCACGCATCAAAATACTCGACCCGCTTGTCACATCACAACGGGATTAAATGAAATAAGCTTCGAATTTTCAATAGCGACATTTCCTCCCTATAGTCATTGTCAGCCTTCCGCGTGCCTCTTTGGCATGTAATTGAATAAGACGATTGCTATCTACAAGGAAAAGAATTTAATAACACGGCACATAGCAGTGCCGAATACATACACGCTTGCTTTAAACGACGTACGAGCACTCGCTCGCATTTTGGAATATGCCAATAGTTTTTATTTAAATAAAATTCCAATAATTTTCGGCGCTTACTGTTCGCTGTTCAGAGGGTTCGCGAACTAACGCCCTTGTAAATAACGGTAGAAAAAAACTATTTCCCGTCCAACGTCACTGCGGTTAGTATATTTCAAAAATGTATTGCTATAAAATGAAATGCTGGATTTTACGAGTGCGTCATACGTGGTAAAGGTTTGTTCCGCAATATTTGTGCTGACAATTTTAAAAATTGTGAATATAGGACTAAATAACGTTAATAAAAGCCCAGTAGGTAAGACCTCTCGTAATTCAGTAACTCAAATGTTCTGATAACACTGGGTTAGTGGTGGCAAAAACATCTTTAGGAAATGTGAAAATCATAAGTTATATGATTGTGCACATTTCATTTGTAATTATATGATTTGTCTGATTATTTTGTCTACGGGTCGTTTCAGACAGCATTTGTAATGTAATTTTAAAAATCAGACTTGCTATATCTGACAGCATGGAAAAACACCCGACGTCGTCCTTAATTTCATTCTACAGTACACTGAAAAGAAGACTGTCGGAATCTGTCTAGAAGAGGCAAGCACATTTATTGTCAGCTAGAGCTCTATATATCAATGATAAAATTTAAACGCTGTTATTTTTGGATAGCACAAATTTTGAGTTCATCTCGGAAAACCGCTGGGCATATAATATAGTATTTCGCGGTTGGTAACGGATATTGCTCGCTTGTCTAACTCCTTTCCAAAAGCAATCTGCGTTTGACAGAGCGCGCAGTTTTGACCAGTCGAGCGCGCTGGGCCCAGCTCTTTGCGGCTCACCATTCCAGTTGGGGCTTTTACACTGTACGACAGACATACACAACAGGACTAGTACGCTTATATCTGATGTCTGTGATGGTCTACAGCGCAAGAATCTCATTATTCTATCGGGCAGGTGAATTTAAAAAACGAATTGCATTATATCAACACAAAAGAAAATGGGCCACCTTTGTCTCCCATAAAAGTTTGGACCAGCCGAGCACTCAAGGTCCAAGTCTCGGCCCATCATTTAAGTGAAGTATGTTACAAATACTAATGTACGTTAATATTTGATGATCTATGTACATACTGTAGCGATTTGATTGTTTCACTGAAGCGACTATTTTAATGACAGGTTAATTTGTTGAATTTTATCGATACAAAATAGATAAATATCCCACAACATCACATTCATGATCTAACTCCGAGCTAAGTAGCGTAAGCACTTGTGTTACGGATATCAGATTTAACAGTGGTGTTATAAATGTATAATTATTAGATATTAACACCCAGACACAGAACAAACACAAGTATTCATCACACGAATGTTTCTCCTGCGTGGGGATCAAACCCACCCACAACTCTTGGCGCATAGGGCAGGGTCCCTACCAAATGCGTCACCAAACCAGAAATATATTCACATTCATATTGTCATTTTCATAAGATAAAAATTATTCTCTCTATATAAGGCTGTTCTAAAGAATATCATTCCCGAAACGAGCTATAAAACCGTAAAGAACGGCTCATGTCACCTCGAGTACCTATGCGACTAAAACAAAAACCGTCACGTGTAAAGACCTCGTTTATTTACTCCTACACATTTTATTTACTTTCTTGGAACTCGTTACATATCGATGCTGTACTTAACTGTTTCTTTTGTTATTCACCGACAAATCATAATTGTACGCATTCTAACGCCCTTTGTGATAAAATGAACACTCGCTTTAAGAAATAAAATATTGCTGCTTTTCGTGAATTTTTTTCGTTTAATTTGAGGACAAGCGAAGGTGTCCTGACTAACCTTATTTTTTCAAGAGAAAATACTGAATCTAATGTGAATAGGTAGAGAGCTTGTGCCCCAAAGGTTCCGTGTAGGTAGTTTTTTAATCGAATTGAAATTTGCTCTCAATTCGACAAACCAAAGTAATAAAAGATTTTTATTCTATAATTTTTACAACCTTGCGCTTTATTTAATTCACAAATTAGGTTAAAATAAATACCTACATATACATACATATACTATACTTACCTATTTAATTTATTTGCAAGCATTATTACAATTGCATGCGACCGTAGACCACAGTATTTGGTATAACACGTTAGTAAGTTTTTCAAAGGCAAATATTTTCTATTATTAAAACCAAGTTCTTTAATTATTCTAGAGTATGATAGAAACGATACACATTTTTATTTATAGGGTACGATACCCTAAAATGCGGGGATTTAATATAATGTGTATCTTTGTGTATTCAATTTAATTGGCTTTAATATCGATATCTAGGTCTTTTGTACATAGAAATGTTTTTAAAATCTTTATTAAGGACAAAACATAATTTGTTCTCGAAGGCAATTAGGGTAATCCATTTTCTTAAACAAAACTAATTGCTTGAAGTTTGGCCCTCACCTTAAAAGAAATACTTAGGTACGTTTACTATTTTCAGGTTATACCATATTCAGTAGGTCTCACAAAATGTACACCGCGACGAGTTAATAAATAAAAGCCATAAATTATTTCAGCTTCTTCCAGATTATAAAACTATCATAGAAATCGCTTAGTACGAATGAAAAACACGCAGAACCAAGTCGAACACTTGTCTCATTATCAATGTTTTGGATGAAGATCGAACTCGTGGCACTTCAATTTGTGCATTTTTGATAACCCTGTCGTAGCCAAATCAAATGTGAACATCGATGTGTTGATCACACGTTTATGATCAATGTGAAAAAAAAATCGTGTTTGAAAGTGGACGGTAATTAATGAGGGCAATGAATAAAGGCTAGCTATATGGGGCCAACTGATGAATTATTTTTTAAACTTAATTATATATTATTATCACATTGTCTGGTCATTATGAATAGCTACATTGGACAAATGTGCGGGGAGGGAAACAAGGCACGAACATTAACCACTCAAAGACCATTGACATACATATTGTCAATAAATATTCAATATTTTTTGTTTAGCGATTCAATCAAGTATTTCCTGAAGCTGGACTTCCGCGGAAAGTAAATGGAATAACCATTAGAAATTTCGATGAATAATAATCGCGATGAATAGTTATATTTCAACAGTGCACCAAGAACAGTCTAGCGTAAATCTATTTTGTATATTTCTATCGAATCGGAATCTTTGGCCTCATATTTGTTTTGAGGAAATCTGTTCCAAGAAGGACTTTATTTTATCGTGACATATTTACATATTAACTTCACACGACATACATAATATGTAATATATATACAATCAGATAAGATTGAAGAAGAAATGAACTTTTGTTACATTTTTCACACTATCATTAATAAATTCAAAAGCTTAGTAGGTAGTACTACCTGTTTTCTCAATTATGTCAAAGTAAAAAACTTCAAATAATAAACTTGAAATATTCCTATTTGTATTCAATATATCTTCTTTCATAGCAAGTTCTTCCAAACCAAAACTAACGCAAGTATAGAAAAATAGCCGGCATATATTGAAAGTTTCCGCTGCCTCGCTATAATGATATGATAATTCGATTGCCCATTGTGTATATTATGCGGCCGGTTCACTCTTCAGCCCACGGGAAATATAAATTTTCAAAGGTACATATACAAAAGGTAGCTGCCATCTCTTTATGACGCTATTGTACGAAAAAATAATATCAGTATTTAAAATTGAAATAAAATAAAATCTTTTCGCTTCTCCGAATGAGAAAACTCGATTTATACGTTCTACGTAAACTAGGTTCACAGATAACGTGCTTTTCCGGAAATGTGAAAGTTTATTTGATACATTTAATATGTAGACTTTACTGATATTCAATTATTTTGTGATGAGTATTTTCATTTTGAAATAATTAATACTAATGCATGAGTGGGTTGCGTCCACAGATACTGTGGTTGCGTCCAAAGACTGTCTTACTAGTGGAATTTACTTTAATATGTGACAAAATAAAATAAAAAATACTTACTCTTCTGTCGTATGAAACCTGGCCGGCTATAATTAGAAAATCTATTTTCAAGTTCCTCCTGACAGAACTTTTACCCCACGTATATGTCGGCATGACAGCGACGTCATTGTATACGTGGTGTTATGACGTCGCTGTCATGCCGATATATATAATATGTTACGTGTATATGCCTAAAATTATTATTTTTAGGCGACGATACATTTCATCTATATTTTAAAAAGGTGATATCCCCAAAAGTGTTATTAAAGATATAATATATCTTCCTAACAACCACTCCCAGATCAACTTGGCCCATGTTGATCTGGGACAAAAAAAAAGAATGTGTGTCTATCCAACTATGGTTCTTGCCTAGCATGTCGTAAGAGGCGACTAATGGTTTACGGGCTTTTGGGTATGAGACTGAGTAGGCGACGAGTTAGCCACTTGTCACTCCTTTTTCACAGCTTTCCATCCAACCCAGCTCACTGTCCTATGTCGGTCTGGGACTGGAAAAGAATATACCAACTGTGGTTCTTGCCTAGCATGTCGTAAAAGGCGACTAATGGTATATCGGGTTTTGGGTGTGTGATTGTGTAGGCAACAGGTTAGCCGCTTGTCACTGCTTTTTCACAATTTTCCATCTAACCCAGCCGGGCTTTATTTTTGGCTGAAAACCCCCTCGGGGATTATAGGCGTGATGTTATGTATGTATGTATATATCTTCCTAATTGTCACATGTCACATGCTTTAAACAGGTTATATTAACCAAGTCTTTGACTATCACCTGAAATGTGGAATAGTCCATTTGAATTTGCACGGTTTAGAAGTTAGCTAATTCTCACTAATGAATGGATGTTTTAACGTATGCATCACTAATTAGAAATTGCATTATTCCACTGAACGCCTGGTATACAGATATTTCGCATAAATCGGATTACGGTATTATTGAATCGCTAATAACAAAATAACAAAGTGTGGTGAATAAGGTATTTGCATTTTGACATTTCAATTTGTTGTCAAGTCTCTAGTAGTTACCTATTCACATTAAAGAGGATTGATAAAGATCATGAATCAGCTCGGTATTGTGTGTTTTTTTGTGTCACTGATTGCTTTGACAGTCTTGTTATTGAAATTCAGATTTCAGGTCAAACGCAAGGAGAGTATATTCGATCCCGTACTTAGACAAACAGTTTTTGCTGTAACATATACTTATCTCGAGTCTATTTTTCTTGTTTTTAAATAAAAGTTTAAATTACTTATTGTAACACCGGGTGATTGTAACAGCCGTGAAATTTCATTTTAAATAAATTCAGCCGTTTCGGAGATTATCTTTAACAGACGCCTGTTAAAGAAAACTAAAATAAAAGTAGATATAACGCCCGCAATCCCTGAAGAGCTAGCCAGAGTCCCATTTAGCAGTAAGCTCATTTGACCTCCCTTAAGCCAAAAATAAAACTATGATAAGTTACAAGGAAAATTGTGAAAAAGTATTAACAAGTGGCTTTTTTTACTCTTGGGGAAACTCCCACGAGCCACCCTCTGATCAGGAAAATAGAGGGCGGTGTGTCGGACTCGAACCGACTAAAACCCCAACCTGGTCTACTTCTGCGCGGTACCGGTGGAGCTGGCAACCCCACCGTCGGGATTAGCAGCAGCTTTTCCGGGTGAGCGCGTGCCGCAATGCGCGACAACGAGTACGCGCGCACGTCGAGACGTGCTAGGCACATCTCAACCAACTCCGCCCAGGAGTGAAACGCCGGTTGTCCCCGCGACCGGCGTCGTGAACCTACTCTCACGCTGTGCCCTCTGTTAAGATAGAGGGATACCCGGAGAGCATCTCTTCAGCGGGACCGCCATCCTCCCGGCGACCCAAATTGAGGGCGAGGCCCTGTACGCGCGAAAGTGAGAAACTTACAGCTTAATGCGCTCTCAGAAGCACATTATAAGGAGTCAGTGATGTTTGAGTAGCTTAACTAATAGCTAAACTAAGCTTTATGGCGGAGTCATTTTTTAAATTTAAGTTCTCATTAAAAGCGAAAATATAATTGACGAAAATTTAAGTTTCTGTCTATAATGTGAAATTAGCACCTTTTTACTAAACGTATATAAAAGTGTATACAGTATTTATTATAATAAAACAATGTTAAAGTTTTTGTCTGTCTGTCTCTTTGGGTAAACATTTAGCAAACGTAATTAGCAAATAACTAAGAGTTAAGAGTAATTAGTAACTGATTTAAAATAATAAAATGTTACTTGTGCAATTTCATTTTCTTAAATTCGTCAAAAGGCAAACCCGCGAGTAATACCTAAAACTTGCATAAAACTTTAACAGTGAGCAACAACATTATAATTATTAATTTATTGGAAATACTTTTATAATTGCCATAAAACTATTTTGCTTCATAGGCGTTTTTGACTTTGAAAGTTTTTACACTGACAAATAAGAACGGTTTTATGAACTTAAAAGTTTTAAAAGCTCATTAAAAGTACGTACTAAGTAAACTCATGTATTTTTTTTTGTATCTACTCATTTATTAAATATCATATAAAATATCCCTAGTGAGGTACTCGAATATCATGCTATTGTTTTTTCTGTCAATCGAAGAGTGATTTTGTTATTGTTTTTATAAATAAAATACACATCACTTGAACAAAGAGTATTTTACTATTTTATTTATTAATTGTAAGCTTTCAGAAAACATTATTTATTTATTATTTATAAAGTTGTATTCTTAACCAGATATCGTTCATCCTTACATATAGCAGTTTTTTTTTGTAGCAACGCCGCGTTTCAAGATGTTGTTCGCAGATTTATTATAACAACACGGTATTTTATGTTTCTATTGTTGTAATTTTTTTTAGTAAAAATGCGGAAGCAATCGACAGCATTAATTTTTTTTCTGAACGTGAAAAAATGACAATTAAATAATATGTTGCTGATATTACATACTCTCTATACTTTCTTTTTTATGTTTTACTAGTAATAAAATAAAAATTGCAATGGTCACAAAAAACTATTAATGTTAATAAGTTTTATCATTTTGCTAAACAGAATTAAAAATAATACCAATAAATAAACGATGCATACTAGACAATTTTGATATTACATAATCTGTTAATAAAGCAAATTTTCAAAATTCACGAAAGTATCGTATAAATGCTCAAATCGTTTTATCAATAATTTTTTATTTATTGCATTTTATTGGTATGCAAATGTTAGCCTGATACCAAGTTTATAAAAAACTGCTGCAATGAAAGACATTTTTTTTTTAATAAGTAAGTATTTAGTTTTGTATTAACAATTGTGCGTCCAATAAATGTTATTTCTTTCTTTCTTTCAATTAGGCAATTTCCTTAGTTAGTGTTAAACCACATACACATGAGGCATCATGTCCACTTTTTTAAGTTTTATTAAGCAGTGAGTAATCCTTGGACCCTTTGGCTTAACTGACAACACGGTTGGGTAATGAAGATCCATCCCTCCTGAGCCGCCCATCACTTTTTGGAACGAAGCGTTTTTGCTAAAGAGGGATTATTGTACCCTTCTCGGGCTCGATTTTCGTGAGATGCTTTATCATTGGGGTTCCCGACTAACATGAGGTTAACTTGTAATCTTAGCTTTATTTGGTCGCTGTACCGACTTAATACCTCCAGGCTCTGTAATGAAGCGTTTTTATGAAGACCTTTTCCTATTCGATTTTCATTATCGTAGACGTTACCCGGCCATTCAACCATTGTAATAGTCATTCAAGGAAAATTTCAATTTTATTTTGGACCGTTTTCTATACCCTCTTTGACTCGAACTGAAGACGTAAGAACCATGGGAATGATTCATAAGGATACAGAAAGAAAAACGTGGCTTTCAGCTAATAAAACAGTTGCGTCCGTAATTCCGTCGTCTCAGCAAACAGGTTTCGCCTTGCCTAAAAAATATGGAATACAGTGAAAAACGTCGAGTCAATTTGCGAGCATTTGTCTGGTCGCCTTTATTTGCCGGTCGAGCGGGCACGAGGCCCCTGGCCAGCCACGGTAAATCAGCTTACATTTTTTCAAAGGTTTTCTGTGTTTGGCGTACCTCGCATCAGTAGCGTAAAACCTTTTTATTTGTGCCCTAACATGCTCACCAATGCAAAGCACGTAACGTATCTTCACAGTTAAATAAGTGTTAACAATTCAATTGGACTTCAATAGATTCGTCCACTTATCTTCAGTTTCGTCTATTGCCTTGCCCCACTTTGCAAGACGGGGAATCGATTATGATTCAGATTGTGTTCATTTGGTTGGTGTTCGATTAGACCCCGGCTGACTGGTCGGTGTAATCGCGTTAACTCTGATAAGCAGACACCAATCTAATTGCATTGTAACACGACTACGTAAGATGAAGTGTGTCGAACGTGACTACAATCCGACATAGACCGAAGTTACATTACTTCAGAAACATTCCTAATATAATACCTATAAAGTCTGGGCACCTATTTCTAAATGGGAATCTAATAACAGATTCGAGGCACGTCGGGGCCGACTCTATCGCAGTTTTCAATCCCAACTCGAAACTAGAAGATTTGTCACGTACATTGCAACTTTTACAAAGGGACCGTATCATTTCGTCACCTTTTGTTGAAAGTTTCTGCTCTAAAATTGCGTCTAGGGCTTGAATATTCATTAGGTAAAAGGTTTCTTAGCTCGAATCATACTTTTCGTTGGCACAACATTTTAAAGGAGCACGAGTTTTCTTGATAAATTTGGTACAGTTTTCAATATCGCCACCGCAGTAATACATCGTTACATTGAATGACCATACGATGGAACTCGTATATGATCAACGAGGCATTCGATCACAATCCATCAAGTCGAGTTGTTATTGGTTCCGATCGCCTAGGTTCCCAGTTCAATGGAAAGCGTGCCTTTTAAGTAGCTGGATTTTATATTGCCTCGTGACAATAGGAAAAACCTGATGGAAAAAATAAGAGGGCCAGAGGACACCTCCAGACAAAGGCTCTTTCAGTGTAAGCCACTCAAGGTGACACTTTACCCGGATTAAAGTTATCGTAGTCAGCCCAACTGAATACAAATGCAGAGCTCAGGGCCAGAGACCCTTATTCCTCGTTACAATGATTAGCAAGAACACACAATGCGAGCACCTGATTTCCAATACAGGACTTGGCTGGAGTTTTCTTTAGCGTTGTGGGTAGTGTTGTATTCCGTGACAGAACAGATGCGATTTCAAAACGTTGCGCTTATCTATCTATATAAATATAAATATGAATCGTTGAAATGTATGTACGCGCATAACTCTAGAACGACTGCTCCAATTTGGATAATTCTTTTTATATTGTGTTTCTAATTGTCAGGGCCAGGTTTGTACGGGATCAACGGTATATAATTGTACTATGTACCCAGACGAAGTCGGGGCAGGCCGCTAGTATATAATGATACTTTATTATTAGAACACTTGCTGCTTTTATTTGACAATACATACATAACGTCACGCCCATAATCCCCGAAGGGGTGGGCAGAGTCAGAGAGGCATCAGGCCCCTTTAACCACATTTAGCCAAAAATAAAACTGGGCTGGGTTAGATGGAAAATTATAAAAAAGTAGTGTTGTGTAGGCGACTAGTGGCTAGCATGTCGCCTACACAATCACACACCTAAACCCCATATACCATTAGACGCCTTTGACGACATGCTAGGTAACCTAAGAAATTCTTATAGGTATAATACATATGTAAGTACTTCGAACATACGGTTGATGTTGCTAGAAAAAAATATACTTGAACATAAAGATTAGGCATATTTTTTGACATTACGCAATACCGTTAACATCTTTTAAGGCTACACGTCTTTAATAAGAAAATAAACATTTACACAATAACTTCAACGCGTACAGGCAGTAATAATATTTTAATCCTTTTTAATATGACATAATCCACGCTAACCGTCTACAATCCTTAAAATACCAGGATATTAACAACAAAAATCACAAATTGCTCAACAGTTCCAATTCGTGTATGACTAATTCATACACAAATTGTAACGATTAAGCAAATTGTAGTTGTAAAATCAAAAACCTGCGAAAAAATCCACCTTACATACTTAATTAACGAAAAAACAAGCAACGTCACAAGATAATTATCAAAGGGGAAGTCGTAAAATCCACTCTTCGTTGGAAAATGAAACGCAAAAACGAACGCGGATGTCTTCCGCTGAGAGCGGTCTCGCGAGACACCCGCCTTCTAGACGTCTCGCCGGGCGCGAAAACCCCCTATCTCACATTTCCACAGTTTTACAGAAAACCTTTTGTCTTCTATAGTCTCAATCCGAAAAGTGCTGCTGCATTTGAATCTTTGGTTAGTGTGATAGGTCTTGTTAGTCGGTTAACTTTAACAATTCAAAAATATTTGTTAAAGCGATGATTAATCAAACTTAGCCTTTAGAAAAAATGCAGCTTAATCAAGCTTATGAGGAAACTTTTTTTACTAGTGTAATCGTGCACATTTTTTTTACACGTCTATTTATAAAAATATGTTAATGAAATATTATGAAAATTAATTAAATCTCTCCACTATCGGTTAAAGAAATGCAAAAACGAACGCGGATATCTTCCACTGAGAGCGGTCTCGCGAAATACCGCTTTCTAGACGTCTCACAGGTCACTTAAACCCCCTATCTAACATGACATTTCCACAGTTTTACAGAAAACCTTTTGTTCGTTATTCTTTTGCAGTTTTAATCCGAAAAGTGCTGATGCATTAAAATATAGGGTTACTGTGGCATATTTTATATTATCAGTCAATAAAAGTTAACAATTCTTGGTAGTCATGATAACAAACCTAGTAGCATAAAGAGATTGTGATGGAACCAACTTTTTATCCAGTGATTGTAAAAATTATTTTAAGTTGTCTACTTATTAATTAAATATATACGCTAGATACGATAATAATAGTATGGGAAGTCGTAAAATATATTTTCCATCGGAAAGTGTAACGCTAAAATTATTGCTGATGTCTTCCGCTCAGAGCGGTCTCGCGAGACACCCGCCTTCTAGACGTCTCGGCCAGTCACGAAAACCCCTCATCTAAAAATTCCACGGTTAAACAGAAAACCTTTTGTTGGCAATATATTTAATTTCTAGTTTTAATCCAAAAAGTGGTGCTACATTTAAATCTCGGGTTGGTGTGATAAACTTTAATTATGCAATAAATAATAAGTGAGATATGAGGAAAATATTATAATAATTCGTAAAATTCATTCTTCTTTGTAAAATGCACGTTAGGACGTATTCGTACTAACGGGTCCAAACGAGTGTCTTCCGCTGAGAGCGGCCTCGCGAGACACCTTTTATATTTCTGCGCCGGTTTTGATGTTTTAGGATTGTTATTTAATTATTTCAAGAAATAAGAATATGTCATAATATGTAGGCTTTAAAATAAAAGAAAAAAAACTTGGGGTAGGTTACCTCCCAATCGCATTATTTTACAAATTCACGATCGGTCTTTCAGGTGACCGAATCATTTCTTATCCCCTCCGCTTTAGCAGGCCCGCTAAAATGTCAACGTTCTTTGTACCGCTCGTTATAAACAAGGAGCGCCTGGGGCCAAATATAACGAACTCACTCATTCGATATTTCTTCATCGTCTGTCAAATAAACGAGCACAATAAATGTTTATTGTCCTCGAATTACTCGAGTGAGAAAATGTATAAAGAGAAAAGAATGGAGCGCGCGGAAGGGACCACGACAATAGCGATCCTTCTTCGGACCACCAGCCGTGACGGCGCTTACATTAAGGTTATCGTCATCCGCCAAACTGAATACAAAGACTCGCCTGGCAAGAGCCCTGTGATTCATGTGACCGACTCGCTCTATTATCACGCCGCAATTTTATATTGAAAAAAATACGACAAGGGATTTGTACTGCGAGATGATGCGCGTCTCCAACTTCAGCGCTGAGTTGGCATTTGATTAGGAATACAAAACAGTTTCTCAACTGTGAATTTTCAATTAGGTAATACACACCGTAGTATATAAACGTAACAATGTTTTAATTTTCTTACCTGTTTCTTTTTGTAAATACGATCCAATCTACCTGGTTAGTCTGTCTATGGGCTATACAAGTCAGATTGACAGCCACTAGTATCATCCCGACTGAGAACAGAACAATGTTCTCTGGTAAAATGATGATAATAATCACTTTATTACGCAGCTCTTCTCTTGCTTTACATCGTAGCAGTATATAAAATAAGGTAATTTAATAAACACATACAAGTAACTCTGTCGTACTCATGTAATTACTCTCATCTAACGCATCATTTACTGAAATAAAAGTATCGGTTCTCTCTGGCTACCCCGCTAAGGAAGTGGCATGAAGTTTAAAAGTATTCAAAACTAGCGAGAAAATTATTTCCCCTAAAACTAAAAACTGCTGTATGTTTCGTCTTTAGACACTCCAGGCCCCATATATGACATGGTGTAACACAAGGCTCCTAACACTGACCGCTAATATTCTTCATACACACAACTTAAACGTCCCAAACCCAAAAAGGCAAAGGTCCAAACGGCCTCGTAAGTTGTATTACAACACAACGGCGTGTAACCGGCGAGACAAATCCGAGGTCGCGGCCAGCGCCTTATCTCGAGCCCGCTGCTCCCGGGGGAACATTATCTGCCGGTCTACATTACTGCCAGCCGATCTGCTCCTCTGTGGACTTTTTATCATGTATGTGTGTACCGCAGCTAAACATTTTGCAATACAAACGTACCTTTTACGGTGAATCGCTGAAACGTCTTGTTTTTCCTGCGGTTAAAAATATAGATAGTGTTTGTCATATGTAGGAACGTGTAATCATAAGGTGCAAGAAATTTTTTTGTTTGAACGCGTTTAATTTAGAAACTCTATATTAGTTGGATTAAAAAAAACATCGTGATATTAAACATTAAGGAAATCTAGACCATACTTTTTTAATGATTAGCGTTTGCCCGTCATTATTTGCGTAGGTATATTATAGATATATTATATATATTATATAGCAGACGCTAATCATTAAAAAATCTGTCAAAGAAAACATTTTTGCTTTATCCTTGTTTGATGTATGCCATATAACTATTCGTAAAAATTCGAGAGGTCGTAAAGCCCAGGGAATGTTTATGAATCTTGTAGACAACCTGTCAACTGCTGATTTATGTATCATGAAAAAACAACGGATGGGACATTGAGTTCAGATTGGTTACCTACATTGTTTTGATGGACTTTTTCTTCTCAAAAACTATAGTGTAGCAAATTTAACCAAGCTTAGGTATTTCGATTAGACTATAAACGAGATTAATAATGTTTAAGATACCTACTAAACAATCAAAACTGCTTCCTTTCTCACGTTTGTACTTAGAAAATTATAACATCATTTTATATTAAACTCAAGAAATAAACATTAAAACAGTTCTAGTAGGTCATGACGTAGGAACTTTTCAAAATCAGAAGTTCCACTGAAAGTCTAAGTCCGTTTCAACGCTCCTCGGATTTGCTTTAAAATCTCTTTCGCAATGGGATCCAAATGTACTTACCTTAGTGAGGAGACTTAGTTAGCCGCGGTTAAGATAAGGTTCCTGAGACGCGACAAGAAACCGGAGGATTACTCACGTGTTTTATATACGGGGCTATTGCCCTGCAATATGTTATGCTGAGGAATGAAGGTAAGCTGTGGTGGAAATGACTTCTCGGATATACTCACATGTTGGGTTACATAAATCATTTCGCGATGTCCCTTCAGATAATGTCAGTTGCAGAAGATTTGTTTATTTGGACGTTTTCCCTTCTTTATTTGAGAACGCGAAGGTTCTATTTGGCTTCAATAAAAGCTTTTTGATTATTTACTTAGCTGATAAAAATACTTATGTAGGTATAACTTAGCATACTTGTAATTTTAAATCGACAGATAACTTCAAGACAGGATTGCTAATAATTTAAGACAAAAATACTCTCTAGGTTAGATGGAAAATTGTGAAAAAGTAGTGACAAGTGGCTAGCTTGTCACCTACACAATCACATGCCCAAAAAATTTTATTTCAATTCCGGGAAAATTTGGTGGTGCACTGTACGGTGACGGCATTAATATAAGCAAATACCGAAATATTTACACTACGAAAGTACACTGCTACAAGTAATATTCAGTCGCAAAAAATTAAAACGTAATATTTTTGGACACAAATACTCCAATGACTGATTCATCGAAAATTGCAGTGACCTATGCTCACACCAAAATATCCCGTTAAAGAAGTTTAAATGCAACATGTGATAAAAGAATTTTGTATTGGTCTGTTATACATTCTACAATACCAAAATTCCTACGCAATTGAAATAAATATACTGTTAGAAAATACTTATTAGTATAATTTTTATTTTTACTTTCACTTTTTATAAATTGGCTCGATAGCGCATTCGGTAGTGACCCTGCCCCATGCACCAAGAGTTGTGGGTTCAATCCCCCCAGGACAAAGATTCGTGTGATGAATACTTATGTTTGCTGTGTCTAGGTGTTAATATCTAATATTATTCTATTTCTATCATAATATTTAAGTATATATTTGTAATACCACTGTTGATTCTGATATCCGTAACACAAGTGCTTAAGCTACTAACCTCGGAGAGATCAATGTTTGTGATGTCGTCGAATATTTATTTATAATTTTGGTAATTGATTTGTGACAAGTACATACAGTAATATACCCTTACAATAGTATTATATGTATGGGACTTGTTTAGTTAGTTATAGGCTTATAATTTGTACAAAGCGGTAGACAATTACATATTTTTACACCGGTTAATTAAAATTAAAAGCCTGTTTTTTAGTAAAAGTTTCAAATAACACAACAATATAAAATCTTAGTTTTATTTTGACGTGATTCACTATGGATTATAGGCGTGATGATATGTTGTGATTAACTAATATTTATGATTTTTTAATGAACTATATTCGTCAAATTTAGAAACACTTAGCTATAGGCTACATACATTATTTCTCATAAATTCAGCTCATAGCCGCTATCAACAGATGTGGCTATTCCACTTTTTGGCAGTAAAGCCAACTTTATAACGCTCTGAAACGTATCGCGAAGGCCACACACTAATTGACATTTGTTATGAGACACTTAATTAACTCCATAAAGCCGAGTTTCACACTCGAGAGATTCAGAAGTGAATTACTTTGAGGGCGAAAGTTTGCAAAGAGAGATGAGTTCATTCGCAAAAGTTGCCTTCGTTCGTACTTGGTCATGTAAAGTAAATTTACTGGTAGCCTGATTCGGCTAACTCGCCAAATTATATACAAATGTTTGCTAAAATACAAGTTATAGGCAACTAAACCAACTTACTTTTTGGTAACGTAAGATATGTCAGATTCCATTTTATTGTTCTACCCATTGTCATTCTGCTACAGAGGCCAGTTCACATAAACCATTTAATCACTTTCTGTATGTATAGTAACTTTTCACTATGTTCTTCAAAAGCATATAGGTACGTACCTAACTTACACTTCGATGACTGTTTAATTGCAATTTATTCCGCTAATCTTGGAAGTAATTCCCCAAAAATAAGTAATTTTCTAGCTTTTTTCTATTATAATCGTGTTGATAATGAAGTCATTTTATACCGCAAAATTGTATTTTTAAATGCATGAAACACCCACACTCGGACGAACAGAACGGCTGCGCAATTGAGCGCTTAATTTTTCCCTTTATCTTCCTAGCCGGGGAAACAACCGCTCGTGTCACGTAATAATCTGCTTCAAACAATCCTAACCATAATGTTTTGCGCGCATTAACCACAAAGTTTTCGTATAAATATCTCTGAGTATCTTATTACGCACATACTCATTCTCGTAGTAAATCGTAATTAGTGTTTTGTTTTTTGTTACATATATGAGGTGATACGACATTTATATCAGAATCGATAAAATACGTGTGACTTGTTTTAAAAGATCTTATCTAACTCTGGAGATAATTAAAATTCAGAAGTTTAGAAACTTGCAAACTCATTTAACAGTGTCTTAAGTAGCTAACTTTCATAAATTCATTATCTAATGCATTTTAAGCCAATGGAATTCTTAAACAAGACGTAATGAGCTATAAAATAAAATTTCTTGTTTTTACCTTAACTTTAAGGAATATTGCAAATAAGTTATTGTAATCGCATGAATTCTTCAACAGTAATTATTTTCAAAATATATAACATTATGAGCCAATTTATTTCTAATTGATTTTAACAGTTTGGTAGTTATAATAAAGCAGGGACTGACCTTTACCAAAATGTCACAGCTGCCTGCCCGATAGACAACCATTTACAAAAGGTTAGCCAAATCGTTCTCAACTTAATTTACACGCTATTAAAACGGCACTTATTCGAAAAACGTCAAACCCTTGTAAATTATTAGAGCGATAAACATTTTTCTAAGTTATTCGCCTATTCCTACGTACACATACAGTGCAATAAATTTTCATATTGCAAGAGAACGCAATATTACGAGGTACGGTAAGTGCCTTATATTTCATGTCTGCGGGCACGCGCGTTGCCTACTTGATAATACAGTTATTCCTCGTATCTACTGAGATATTGTCTTTATAGGGAAAGTTGATCATTCCAGGAAGCTTTATTAACTTTACTGCTGATAAAGATATGAACTCCCTGTTGGAATAACGTAGGTACGATACGTGATCCTAGATTTGAAGACTGAGGATTTGGCAAGCTGAAAGTGGTTTTGCAGAAAAACTCAATCTATTTAAAGGCATTCAAATGTTTTTAATGTTAAAAGTACCTTAGTTTATTGCATCCATTACTTGTAAAGCTTAATGAGGAATCTTAGTCTTCTTTTGCACAGCATTGTTGCCTTTGATTGAAGACACATATATTTATTTTCTTTCTGTAAAACCGCATGTACTTAATTAATACAGGTAGCATGTTAAAGATCACCGATAAGGGAATAACCTGATGAAAAAACTTATAACTGAACTTACTCCAGAAATGTGACAATGACCAGCTTTAACCAGTACCGTGTAATAAAACAATCAGATAATTCGTATCATACTTGTTAAAAAACAATGACTTCAATATTCCTATATAAGTGATCACGATCAAAGCGGACCTTGGCTACCATCGAAACATAAAGTTATACGGATATGAATATAAATAAATGTATCATCCGTTCACCTAGTATCCATGAGACAAGCTTAAGCTTAGTTTGGAACTAGGGAATTGTTGTGTCAGTCTGGAGAAGTCATTGGTTCGACTTAGGGATAAGTAGCTTACGCACTTGTGTTACGAGTATCAGATACAACAGTGGTATTACAAATATAAGATATTAACACCCAGACACTGGACAAACACAAGGATTTATCACATGAATAATTGTTCAGGATAGAACCCACAACTCTTGGCGCATAGGACAGGGTCACTACCGAATGCGCTATCGAGCCAGAATATACGTACAAGACACGTTTTGGTACACTACAAAGAACTTTATCAGCTTACATACGATTACGTTAGGCAAACTCCAAGATACAAACGAAAAGCCATACCAAATTCAATCCCAGTTCCGGAACAGGTTACCAAGTTAACACAATATTTGTGGAGGCCGCCATTAATCGTTTAAGAACTTCCAGCTCAAGTTACGACCTTTAATTAATACGGACGCCCATAAATTTTCATATGTGCATGCCACTGTCTTCGAGAATATTAAGCTTGTATATTCAGGGTAGTGGCAAAACGGAGGATTTGCACAGATTTATTTATTTAGATACTAGCTATATCCAAACAAACGTGGTTGTTGAATAATCTAATTTAAATCAATTGATTACTAGGAATTCGTAGAAACGGAATAAAAAGTATTCAAAGCGCTGATAGAGTTTTATAAAGATTATGTATGATGTGATATAGTTATGATACTGAGTTTGACTAAAGATAAATGGATTGCTATAAGATTTCTAATTAACTAGAAGTCTTAGGTGTCATAATTAAATTCGTTTGACATTTTGTATCGCTCGAATTGAAACATTGATAAAGAACCATTGCAATGTCTTAATTATGAAATATTACCAAAAGGGCTAAAAAGGCCAAAAATAATCTAAGCCCGCCCACATTAGGCCAGTCCCACAGAATAACTTCCATTGCACAAATAAAGAAAACAAATTACCTAATAAATGAAAACAAAGCATTTTGACATCGCAAAATAAGTTATGCAAGTACCTCTCCCACAGTATTAGTCTACTTAATTGACTCGATAACACTGTGGCTATACCTAGCTTTGTAAATAATCCCGTAATGCCTACCTCTCTCCGACAAATAATGTTTTCTATCTCGTTGCATGCCGGCTTAAATACTTGTAATATATTTTCCCCAAAATTTTGCTTCGCCTGATGAACAAAAAGGGCCAGCAATTTTTCTAAAAAGAAAGAACATTGACAACTCCTGATTGATATATTAGAGTAATTTTTTCTTGGTATTTTATCGAATACACCGCCGGTGGAGTTTTTGCGACGTCTCGTCTGAAACTGAACAGATGATGGAACCAGTCAAGTTACTGGAATATTGAAGATTTGTAATAGTTGTGACAGCGTTTGTTTTTACAGTGGATTTATGGGAGTCACAAACTACCCGTAAAATGTCCATCGAATGGTCTCCATTGAAAATAAACTTCGTTATTTTGCTAATTGACATATTTTTATTAAGATTAATAAAAAAACATTAAACCAAGTACGCATTTAGTGTTAGAAGTATGCTGATATGATTTTTATAAAAGAGAATTTAATCGACATGCCTGTTTTTAATATGACAAGTTGTCGTATTTTTACGATCAGTGTTTAATGTTATTTAAAATTATATGTTACCTAAGTTGACCAGTATCAAATTACAAAAAAAAAAGCTTAAATAACTAGCGGAACAAAGGCTGCTTCATCGAAGCGTTAATGTTATTTTTGTTTTGCTAGAAAACATAACAACAATGTCTTATTGTTAAATCTACAAATTGCATTGCAATAAACGTCTAAGCAAAACCCTATTCCGATTACCGAAGTCGGAGACTTATAACACACCCGCTTACAAATAACTTGCAGTCGGATTGAGTGAGAGACTGACATATTTCAGAGTTCTTCGTGCGACTTCCAGAATATTGATCAGCGGAATCTCTCATACCGCAGCGCCAGATGCTCACTGGAAATTACTTTCAAATAAATCTACTCGACTTGTTACTGCGTACTGCGGTGACGGGCCGAGAATGACAGGGAATTTGTAATTAGCACGCGCCTTTATAATTCGTTAAAGAATTCGTTAGTGTCTTAGTGGTTTGATTGTTCGATTATCAGGTCGAAGGATTTTGGGTGTTTATGACATACATTTCACACGCCCGCAATCCCCGAAGGGGTACGCAGAGTCCAAGGGAAAATAAAGCTCTTTAAATCGCATTTAGCCAAAAAATTAAGGTAAGTTAGGTTTGATGGTTTTTGGCAGCTTAATTTTTTATTGTTATAAAAAACAATTAGCAAGAAACGTGTTTTTTTTACGTTATTCATTCACAAATTTCCATCTGACCCAGCCCGGTTTTATTTTTGGCTGAATGTTGTTAAGGGGGCTTACTGCCCGTTTGATTATGGGTGTGATGTTATGTTTGTTTGCTTGTGGTTTTTTTTATCTAAAGATGTATAATGGTTAGTAAGATATACGACAATAATGATCTAAGATTCTAAGGCAATAACTAATGTTAGCCACTTAACAATGTTGACTGATAATGTTCAACAGTAGAATTGCATCGGCTAATCCAGCAATCACAATAATAGGGTGCAACATCCACTCTATTAGTAGCAGTCAATCATGATGAGTCTGTTAATCGAGTTGGTTTACCTTCGCGCTAACGCACTAACTCTACAAATTGTGCTTAGCATTTTACAGCCATATGTATCTACAGCAAACGACTTAATGTTAAGCATGGAACAGCGAAAAATAAATTATACTTTATTTTTTTTTATTAAAATTTAAAATGTAGGTACCAATTGTGTTCATTACATAGCATATCGTAAAAGGCGACTAACATTGAACTGGGTATTTGGGTTTGCAGTTATGTAATGTGCAATATATTAAAAATCCTTTTTCTTTTGAGAGTTGTTCTGCAGAAAACGATTTTAGGGTAGTAGTTTAAAGGTAGTAATTTTTTTTATTTTAATTTTTTTTTGTTTTTATTCGATACGTGGTTAGAACATTTGAGATCATTTGACTTTACAAATTCCGAATCGACAAATCAACGGAAAAAGTCGAAAGCATATGGTCAATAAAAGGTCACACTTCATTAAGATTAAAAGCCTCCTCTTTAATCATAAAATTTCTAACTAACTATACTATCATCCTGAATGTCTCAAAACAAAAATTAAAAGCCCATCACAATTAAAAAGTAATCAACTATTTTAGGACTTTCACTTTTAATTTAATCTTTGTAATGAAACTCTAAAATTCAGCTTCAACTAGATCGAATCGAAGCACTCAATCAATCTCTAATCATAGTGCATACAAAAAAAGATCTAGCTTAGGACCCCTGGGATTAACGAAGTGGCTACAAGAGTTCTCTAAGAGTAATTAATTATCTAATCTTATTGCCACTTGCAATCCGTTTCCATCGTTTTGTGAATCATTTGCTTTCATTACAATCTTGATTATTCTATCAATATTGTAATGCTAACTATCATTAAACGGTCAGCTTTGCAAGAATTAGTGAACATTTGTTACGAACTCATACAATAATAAACACTAACTAACTAAGTAAACTTCACGCCACTTCCCTAGCGGGGTAGGCAGAGAGAACCGAACGCCATATGGCACGATCCTTACACACCTCACTCGCCTCATAAAAAAAATAAACACTAAATTGATTTTAATGAAAACCCACATGGTGTATTGAGTGTAATCCAGACCCTGTACCCAATATACCATTTGAGATATGCCCGGCATGGAACATAATGTAAATTGTTGGTATTTTTAATTTCCAGACCAACTTGGAAAAATACTCAGGCTATTATTTACAATATATAACAAAAGTCTGGTCCTTATTCTAAAAGTTACAATTAATAATATTTAAGTATTTATCTTATTGGCTTAAATCATCGGTTTTTTTATTTATCCGTAACCAAAATTGTCGTGGCTTTAATAATAAATATTAAATATCCGACTACATCACATACATTCATTTGACTCCGAGGTAAGTAGCTTAAGCACTTGTGTTATGAATATCAGAATCAACAGTGGTATTACAAATATATACTTAAATATTGGATATTAACACCCAGACACAGAACAAACACAAGTATTTATCATACGAATGTTTGTCCTGGGTGGGAATCGAACCCACAACTCTAGGCGCATGGGGCAGGGTCACTACCGAATGCGCCATCGAGCCAGTCAAGCTTTGATTTAACGTCAATGGTAATACGTCCCATATGCCATGGTTGATGGTTATCTCTGAAACTTTCAAATCTATATATTGACTGGCCCGTTGGTCGAGTGGTCAGAAACCCTAGCAATGAAACCGAGGGTCGCGAGTTCGAATCCCGCTAGGGAAAAATGTTTCGTGTGATGAACATGGACATTTGTACTCGAGTCATGGATCTTAATAAATATATTTAAGTATGTCTATCCATTCACCCAGTACCCATAGCACAAGCACAAGCTTAGTTTGGAACAAGGGAATTGGTGTGTCAGTCTGGAAAATTTATTTATTTTTTATTATATACTTACGTACTTACTTCAATGCCAGCTTGGTAGTAAAGGAAAACGCCGTAAGGAAACCTGCAAATTCAAATAACTGTAAATGTTTAAGACAGTAGATGTTTGCCGCTCAACTTGATAACCAGACTCGCAAAAGCCCGGATCATAATCTACGCGGGCCATAACTAATAACGGGACTTAAAGATAGAAAGGATTAAAACATCTACCACCACGGACTATTAAAAAAGAAGGACTCCGCGGAACTCAAACTTGACACACACCTTATATCACACATTTACATAGTGCTCTAAATGTGCCTTCGAATCTTACTCACACATACATAGAGTGGCGTCACGCTGTAGTATTGTCATACAAAAAAAAATATAATTAGGTTGCTGCAATTATACATATATCACTAGACCGTGCCTACAACATGACTTGTCTAACTAATGCTGTCTAAAAGTCTAATGTAAATTAATCTGGCTAGAATATAGCATTCTTGCAGCCGTCGTCTGAACAAAACAGAGAATACAATGTTTTTTCCGGAATAAAACTTCTGTAATTTTTCCAACTGCGTTGGACGGGCGCACTTCCAATTTCCAGACAACTTTTGTTGTATTCTTCCTTTTAGCTTTTGATTAGGACCTGGAGGTATTTATTTACCAAATCATAAAAGATTTGCATGTTATGTGCATTTATAATTTAATTCAATCTTATTTATTTAAATTACGTCACCGAACGTTTGATATATATAGGACGTGGTCATACATCCAACAGAATACTGTTGGATGTATGACCAGATCACTATATTTAAACAATTTTCTTTATACCAATGACAAATACAATTCTTTGTTTTTCTTAATAGCAAAATACTTTTAAAACTTAATGTTTTGTTTATAAGTATAAAGTCAGCACATGAATATAATAACGCTATTTAGTCGATTGACATATCTCTCAACAACTTAGTTGTATTATTTTCTAATAAATTCTACTCATACATTATTCTCTTATAACTCATATTACCTTAATTAAAACTTTTTTAAAACTACCTTATTTCTAAAAGTAGTCCTTTCGCAAACAAAACGGGTCAATCAAATAAAACCATCAATAGTTTTGATTACATTTTTATTTTAAAATGTCATAAAATGATATCAACATCTTAAGGTTAACATTGATAAATAGAATTACCATCATGCACTATTACATGGGTTTAACTTCAATTTAATTATTTACAAATACGATTGTTATACTTTATTGTCTTTTATTACAGGTTTAAAATATAAAAATAACGAAAATAAATGCCAACGCTTTGCTATACTCCTTATGCAGCGTTCGTTTTCTTAATAAAATAATATATATGTACAAACTCATAATACTTATTAATTTAACAAAAGTATTATATGATCAACGAGCATACATACACATATATTATGCTTTGTAGGTCGACATAATTTTCAGTTAAGAGATATGATTAATATGTAATAGGTACTAGGAGAAACCTATAGTGGCGTCGAATATTATATATAATAAGTTTATATTAAACATAAAGAAGTGTATTCACTTTAATAACACAACATTATAGTATTTATAGCATGCGTGATACAATTGGTAGAATACATAAATATATATTATTCTTACAGAATCGATTCTTATCAAAATTCATTTTATATTCTTTCATAGCTCTATTTCTACTATAAATTCATTCTTTTTACTTACATACACTACAATTTTTATGAAGTCCAATAGGAACTTCGTCGACTACATTTTTAACTCATAGGTATATAAACGTGAATGAGCCGAATACATTATTTTAATATACTACTCGGAAGACAAATTTATTATTACAAGTATGTATTAAAATTTACACTAGCATTTTTCTTCAGTAAGTCAAAGTAATAAAGATAATATAAGTAAGTATTAGTTTCATATTTTGGTTAATAAATTATACGTTAGTAATACTTGTCAAAAAATGTGTACAATAAGGCCTGAGACTAACTCTTAATTAAATATATTATGGCAAGACCATCGAAAAAAGACAATTACGGGTCGAATACTAACTACATAGATATTTTTTTTTTCAAAAAAATTAATTTCGGAACCATTCTTGGCGTATTTAAATATAGTTTGCATTCGCTTTTTGCTTATGTAAACACTTTCATGATCAACTAATTAACAAACAAAAGAATAATGCGGTTATAACTATAAATACATTATTCTGTATTATTAAGAAGTTATTATTTAAGTAAATGTATGGTTTATAAAAAATACAAATAAAGCATACTGTCACACGTAAATCTCATAACGAATACTTATTTACGATATACCTATTTACGCGTACACACACACGCAATATGTATTTTGTAATGTTAAAATAAGAAGATTTATTTCTCTATCAAAATCGTTTGAAGCCTGGTCATAAATCTTCGTTGTATCGAGTTACGGTCAAATAGAAACTCGTTATTTTCTCATACAAAGTAAATATATAGTCGCCTCTATACATGCCAAGTGTATTAGCAAACTAATGGTAATTACATTTTGGTCTAGATATCTTAACACTACGGGCTATTGTCTTTACAATCGTATTGTCATACAGATATTATACTAACATTTCACTTACGTTACACTAATCATAATATCTAATATATCGATATAGGTATTTTTACAATTCACAAGTTATGTAAAACTTATAGTTTAAAAATATATAATCAAAAACTTAAAGTAGACGTTACCATACTAAACATGATAGGCATTTTAAAAACTTAAATACTTTGTGAAGTCTCTAACACTTAATATGTCCGTTGATATGACATCAATGATATTGTTTTTACCGATTCGTAAATTCTTATACAGATCAAGAAATTCAAAGACTTACATTTTATGAGTAAAAAACATTATCTGCTTTTATTGTCACATTTTACAATGTAAGGCTGTAGTGTTATGTGCCTATTAATGTCAACATTAGAACGTACTTAGTACTTACAACAACCGCAAAATACGTACTCTTACAAAATTCAACAGCCATGTTTTTTATCACTACTTAGTACCGCTAATGCTCAATAATATGTGTAGGCTAATTTGAATTTGAGTTTTTATACCTGTGTTTATGATATACTAGCTGTCTCGGCGCACTTCGTAACGCCCCGTTATCGTATTTTCGTTTATTATTTTCATCGCAATGTTTTCATATTTTCTAACCGTACAAACCTTCCCTGGAAGATGACAAATATTTTAAAATCAATATCAGCCAAATCGATCCAACCGTTCTCGAGTTTTAGCGAGACTAACGAACAGCGATTCATTTTTATATAAAATAAGAATAAAAATAAGAAAGATTATAGGCCCGGAAGCGGAGTTTTAGGTCTCGTTAAGTCAAATAATCAAAGTCAAGGATAAATAAAAGTATCGAACTAATTTATAATTTGCGGTATGTACAGTGTAATTTTTATGCGTTTTCATATATAGAAAGTTTGCTAGTTTATAAAAGGCGTAGTACGTTACTGTGTTAATATAATATTCAATCAATAATATTCAAAAACTAAATATGTAGAAGTATTGACGTGTATATATGAAGTAGTATCCAGGTGATCCAATATGAACAAATCTATTGATTTATGTCTTTTATTCACTACATATTGTCTCTTTGTCGTATATGTTGAGTTGTTTTTATGCATTGGTAGTTAGTTGACTTAGAATCGCGTGGTAAAATATTTTTAATAAAATTTTATGGTATTTTTTTATAAGATTTTATTGTCGATTCTTAGTATTTATACCTACACAACGCGTTTATTATTATTTTAAATATTTTTATACTTTACGTATAATATATTATTTATTGTCTTTATATTTTATCATATCTATTATCATTTCTCCCAATTGTTTACCAACAACACAGCATTTTGTCTTTTTGTGTGTATCTTATTAAGTACCTATGCGTCAAATAAAATCCGGGACATTTAAGTAAGTGAACTATCGGTGAGTAGGAAAAGGATCCACAGATTTATTTGTTTTATTTAGTCACTAAAAGCAAATAACAAAAGACTCCTCTTTTATTACTGGCTTTTCGGAGAGTAATAGGAAATTTTTGGAGAAAAAATACATCGCGATATCACCACCGCCTCTGACTTCGCGTCCGATTTGTTTATTCAATTTGTACATCAAAAAACATTGTACAAAAAGAAACCCCTTTCGTTAGATACGTTCAACCGATCACAATTGTACACCGTTACAGTCCGAAAATACTCCTCCAGTTTTACACAAACGCCTTTACAATGGTTGCGAGTAAAAACGTAATAGTAGCAGCGTTCGCGCGCTGCGAGTCGCTAGCGTATATGAAATGGCGGGGCGGGCCCGACGGTCGGACTTTTTGCTTCTCGGTTCGCTGAGCGTACTCATTGTGCGTGCTGTTAGACGCACCGTACGCGTAGAAGTTTAGCGCGTTGTTGAGCTCGGCGCGCGGTTCTGAGTCGAGCGCGTTCTGGTTACCGCGCTCGAACTGCTTCTTGTGGTGCTTCTTGGGCAGGCGCGTGGTCGGCGGCGGGGTGGTCGTGGTGGTCGTCGTGGTGGTGGTCGTGGTTGTGGTTGTGGTAGTTGTCGTGGTTCTCTGCGGCGTCTCTGTTGAAGACGGAGAGGATTTGATTAAGCAAAGCGGAATGTTATTTAAGTTTAGAAACAGTCAGTATTGTAACTGTCAACATTTGACAACTAGCTAATATTTTAGAAATTGTTTATTTTTTTAAATAAATTACTGTGTAAAGGAATTTTACGTTAGGTGTTTACTTAACACACCTTCCAGTATCAAACCATTATTTCAGGTTATGTTGGCACTTGTAGGATCTTATTTCAAACTACATTTTCACCTACGTTAATTATTTCGCTAATGAGTAATTTAGCCGCGTCTAGCGCTAATATATATTTTAGAATGGCATTATGCCTCATTTCTTTGCTCGATTTATTTCTAAATTAAAAATAAATAGTAACAGAACTAGAATATACGAGTGATGTAACATATTAAAAAACTCTAAATGAATTTGCAACATTTAAAGTCCTAAGAGTAAGACTTTAACGACGTTAAAGATTGCAAATGTTTAATAATATTGTCTAACAATATCAAATAGGTAAATATTAGACAACAGCGCATAAATTGACCCGATTCCAAAAAAGGATACTGAGACAAATATATATAACCAACTATTTATTCTTGTGCAGATCATTGAACTCGCACGTCTACTTACTGTAATACACATTAAATCAAAGTACACATATAAATAAACTTTCTTCTTAAAATTATTCTATCTATTGGTGAAAAGCATACCAAAATCTCCTGCGTAATTACTTTTAAAAGATCTAAGCAATAGAGAGAAGAGACGAATCTGTTATAAACTATGTACAAATAACTCCTAAAATAGAAAACGCAACTAAATATTGACGATAGCGATATCTTGTCTTATTTACTTTTTCATTGAAGCCTTTATACTGCAGCGCTTTACACTTGTAAAAGATAAGAATGTTAAAATGCAACCTTTGAATATCGCTACAAAGATCCTTCAAAGCAGGGTACCGAACATTCTTCAGCAAGACGTGCATGCTTGGAGGTGTCTTGCATCGTATTTGAAGCTACGCTTGGTAGGTATATACCTAAACGCTAAATAGTACTCTTCAACGTTTAGGTATAACCTATATGGCTCGAGAGCTGGCACCAAATTTTAGGGAGGTATTTGAGGCAATAATACCTTTCCTATTATACCCCAACATGGAACTGCAGACCTGGCTAGTGAGTAGCGGGGCAATTACCCATAAATTGGTGCCAGATTTCCTACTATAACCTTATGTTAGAGTCCAACAAGCCAAGAAAAATAATAAGACTTAACCTGTTTAAAAAAAACGTACCTTTTAATAAGACGAGCCCTTCAGCCATCCCGTAGGCGTTGCAGGCTGAGCAGGTGTAGTCACCGAAGTCGCTCTTCTTCAGCCGATTTATCGTCAGGTTCATGCGCAGGGAGTACTCGTTGATCGCCTGCTCTGATATTACGTACTTGGAACTGTTTAGCAGCTTACCACCTAAGACAAGAGATTATGTTATAAATAATAATAATAATAATAAATTCTCCAGACTGACACACCAATTCCCTAGTTCCAAACTAAGCTTATGCTTGTGCTATGGATACTAGGCGAACGGATAGACATACTTAAATATGTTTATAAACATCCATGACTCGAGTACAAATGTCCATGTTCATCACACGAAACATTTGCACCTAGCGGGATTCGAACCCGCGACATTTGGTTTCGTGGCCAGGGTCTCTAACCACTCGACCAACGGGCGAGTCCAATGTATTGACTAGATGTAAGGTGCGATCAAGAAAGGCAACGAGTCAGTAGATATTCCTTGTTGTAGTAAGTCTACAAAAGTGACTTTTAATTGCAGAAGTTACTCTATTAAAACTCGCTGTGATATGGATACTTAGAAGGATGAGTCCAAATAACACTGAAATTTTCATTTCAGTGTTATTTGGACTGAATTCCCTCACATCAATGATATTTGTAGTATCAATCGACATACAAAAATCCTTGGCCAAGCAATATTGTGTCAGACATACAAAAAGTCATGTAGCGAAGTTTGCCTTGGACGGATAACAATATTTTAAAAAATTCCCCTATTTTGTGCTTTGACCGGACAGTTATTTTGACCCAAGTGATTATTGAAGCCGTAAATTTTTTTTAAAGAAATAAATGATATGATCTTTTAAATATTAATATATATATACGTATCTCAGCAGCAGTTTATGCAATCATCTCTAATTTGACAGTTTATATATATATATTACGTAACAGAAACCGAGTCAGTGCACGAGTCATAAATATTCATTTGGCCTGCCACCGCCGCTGTGTTTGCACGAATCGATGATTAAATAAAAAAGAAAACGTTTTATCTGTGTACTTTTGATTACAGAATTCCCATTTACATCACGTGACGTCGAGTGTTCGATGTGTTACATGCTAATTACGAGCGTAGGCCAATTGCCCTAACCTGGCCATTACTTTAGCTACGTTTCATGATTTTTTTTTTTTCATTTTCGTTGTAATTACTAGACTCACTGAATCCTGGACTGTGGTCAAAGCCAGCCCCGTCTAAGCACGGGATATAACGCTAGGAAGATGATGATGTGTTTCAGTGTATTATTATACTCACCAGCTTGCGACTTGCCACGGTGCCACGTGTTGAGGGACTTAGGGGACGCCTCAACGTAGCACTGAAGGGTGACCTGCATGTCGACGGAGCGTAGTACCACTGGACTGTCCACTCGTATGATGGGCTCGACTGTGTAGGGAAATAAAGCCTTTATATAATTTTCCTTAAGACCGATAATTGCTCATATGTTTTCAATTATTTATATCTCATTAGATGATCTCGATAAATCTCTGTTAGATCTCCATAGTTTAATGATACATACATAACATTAGGCCCGCAATCCCCCAAGGGGTAGGCAGAGACAAAGGGGCAACATACCCCTTAACAGCCAAACATAAAACTGTGTTGGGATCGATGGAAAATTGTGTGAAAATAGAGACAAGTGGCTCAGTTCAGACTCAGATCAGTTGCACGAGTATCCATTTAAAGTCGCAAGTTGCTTAAAACTTAAAATGTTACTCCTGAATTTTTGATAAAACAACTCAGCTACCGCACACAACTCAGCTTTAGTTCTCAGAATAAGTAAAAGTAAGATGAAAAGCGCAAGGGGTGTAATATATTCGAGCACAAACATGTGACTCCAATTTGAACGTATCAGCAGTTCCCTAGATATTCAAGATGTTATGACCGTACCCTGTTACTATATCTATAGTACAGTAGTAATACTTATAAAGCTAAAGAGTTTGTTTATTTGTTTGGTTAGTCGAACGCGCTAATCTCAGAGATACAGGTCCGAATTGAAAAATATTGTTTGTGTTTTATAAGTAGTCAATTTATCGAGGAAGGCTATCGGCTATATAACATCACGCTACATCACATTAAACTAATAAGTAAAACCACGGGCACGGCTATAAACCTATAAGATTATTACCTTTCGATAGTTAAACAAGTAAATATAACACGATTCATACGTGTTAGTAACAGGCAATTTGTTCTCACACTTCACGTTGCCACTCAGATCGGTGGTAAAGTGAAATGATTCGGAAATGTTTGAAAAGCTTAGGCTCGTAATGTTGTGAATCCAGTTTAGTGCCTTTGACAAATCGACGACGTGTGACCTAAAAAGGGTTGCCCGAAATAGGATCAGATTGAACAACACAAATATCTAATACAGACTTTGTTGAGCATCGAATTTTTGCTTGAATTGAATCTATATACATATTAACTACGATAAAGTTATGGTTCAAGTCGATTTGTGTCTGTGAATATCGTTATCATCATCAAGTATACAGCTTCCTTTACAACTCCTATTAAATTTGTATTTATATTTCCTATCGTATTTTTAGTAACTAAGTATAAAGGTAACTAAATATACTAAGGTTAAAACAACTTACTGTTATTTACATTTTTATAATTCTGACACAAAAACGAATTTGGATTGCTAACTCAATTTTCATAATACATTTGACTGATAATTCTCAATTAAAATTATTAGTATCTAAAATTGCCTTGCGGAATTAATTTATCTATTATAAAATTATATCTACATCAATTTTTTTATTGTTGTGTAAAATTATGTATTACAGAAAATTTGCTAGTCACATCCATGGACACGGCCGATTAAACTAAATATTAATTATAGCGTAAAACCGATCTATCATGTGTTAATTGCTCGTTAAACTGTCAAAGTCCCTTGAAGCAGGTCCAGGACTTAGGATCACCTAAGAACCTTAATATGGGTTTCAAACAAAAACAATGTAATTAAACTCGTAAGTATATATTACTTACACAATTTAAAGGCGTCAGCTGATTACCTTCAGATAAACTTTGCAAGAGACATTCTAAGCAAAAAGGTTAACTATAAATTAAGTCAACCCAATTAACTTAACACAAGCCTTGTCCAAAAGTTTGGTTAAGGATCGAAGTTAGATAGGTACTTTGTTTTCCAAAGCCTCACAAAATTTTCCTGGGAATAAATTCGCCTTAGCCTAAGTGTTCTCCTTTCGCAAATTTATTATAAGCTATTGCCGAGTGTATGAATTTTAATGTTCAATTTATTTGTATTAAACATTTATTCGTTATAGACATGATGACTGTATTAAAAAAACTATAAATTCTATTTAGTCCGTCAGTTAGATTATACAAAAAAACTAGATACATTACATTTCGCTTTATCAAATTAACAAAATTATGGAACTCTATACACCAAGCTACCAAACTAACACATTAATAGGTACATATACGTTGAAACTGTTTCTTAACATGTCAACATACTTATACCAATAACAAATAACTGTTTACCATCATAATATTATATCACTAGCTGTGCCAGCGGTGTCACCCGCGTTTATGGTTAATATTATAAAGACTATTTCCGTCATACATGATTTCTATGTAACTTTAACCATTAAGGCTGCACACGCGACGGAAGCTTAAAAAGTAACTTCTCCTGTTTTCCCAACGTTTCCCTTCACTGCTCTGCTCCTATTGATTGTAGCGTGATGAAAAGTATACTATAACCTGCCCAGGAGTATGAAGAACAAATTGTACCAAGTTTCGTTAAAATCCGTCGAGTAGTTTTTGTTTCTATAAGGAACATACAGACAGACAGACAGACAGACAAAAATTTTACTGATTGCATTTTTGGCATCAGTATCGATCACTAATCACCCCCTGATAGTTATTTTGAAAATATATTTCATGTACAGAATTGACCTCTCTACAGATTTATTAAAAGTATAGATTACATATTAAGATTGCTAGCCGTTTGGAAATGTTGCTCGAAAAAAATATCTCTATTTTGGATACAGTAAAATATCAAATCCATATCATCACGCTTACAACCACATGCCCAAACCCGATACACCATTAGACGTCTTTTACCGTTGTAGACTTTTCTTACTGTCGTAGAGGAAAAGAATTTACCGACTGTATCCTGTTCCAGTCTCCAAGTGCCAGCCCAGCTTGGAACGATAACAGAAGGAGTAGTAATGTAAACAAAAGTGCAACAATACTTACAGACCACAGAGACCTCGTACTTGCGGCTCTTGGTGGGCGGGACGCCGTTAGCCGCGATGCACAGGTACGTCCCCATGTCGGACCGCCGCAGGTTCTTCAGCGAGAGCGTTGACCCCGCGTAGCTATCCACTGTTGACAACACCATAAAAATCAATCCCAGTGCCTTAATAAGCCTTTAAAACACCGTTTTCAAACCACTGAAATCAATGTTTGAACTGAAACTTGGTCATATTCTTGTATATCTTCCACACCAAAGCCGCTCTATGTCTTAATACTGCTCCCCGCTATATTAGTTAACTAGCAGCGTCTTGTGTATTCACCCGCGTAGCTCCCTTTTCCATGGGAATACGGGGATAAAGTAGCCTATGTTACTCGCTGATACAGTAGCTTACTATTGGTGAAATAATTTTTCATATCGGTCCAGTAGTTATGGAGCCTATCCAATGCAAACAAACAAACAATCAAATCTCTTTATAGTAGTAGTATGATAAAATTCTGTTGGTATCAACCCCAGTTCAAACACATAATTGTAACAAAGGACATACTAGTAAGTTTGTAACTTTCATTAACACGTTGTTTCTATACGTATAAATATGTATAAGTACGTAATATATAAACAGGTAATTTATTAATTTGCATTATAAATTCCCAAAAAATATGATAGATGGCGTAGCAATTATACTTACTCCAACTACATCGCAGGGGTGAGATTTTTCTCCGATAAACAAGTAGGTACTTCAGACTAGGACTTTGATAATCTTGATATACCTACCTACTGCGTAACAGTCCTTTTCCTATTGGATCAATGGCATTAGAATAATTAAACCTTATTGCACCATTTACTTGCTCTGCAGTCACTGTTTGCATTCTAGTTGCAACAAATGAAAGTCAATTATTCATATATTTTAGTAATTATATAAACGGTAATGTGTACCCTATTTACAAATGTTAGGTCGAATATGACCTAACATTTGTAAATTTGTCATATTCAGTAATGGAAATAATTAGGTATAACCATTCAATGTGATTTTACTGAATGTAAAAAAAATACATTTATATCTACGAGTACATACCCAAAAAATATACGACAAACCAAATATATATTCGTTGAAAAAAAATTTCGGCTTTATAGGATTTTTTTCGATGAAATGCTTTTATTGATATATTTCTACTTGATTTAGCAGAATACGTTGAATTTCCTTTGTAGGTGTTATTATCGAAACTTGTAGGTAATTAACTTCCTTATTGGTAAAACGGCAAATCGCGAAAATTCTATTAATAAATTAGCGTTGCTTTCATTTGAACATTTCAAAATAAGTAGGACGAAAAGGAGCAAAGTTATTTTAGTATTATTACACCTTCAGAATCGACTCTGGAATTACGACTTCATAATATGATTTACTGATTTGAAATCGAATTATAACAATTAAATAAATTATTGTATACTTTCTGGTTCTCGGTTCTCTCGGCCTACCCCGCTAGGAAAGTGGCGTGAAGTTTAGTTAGTTAGTATACTTCCATTATGAATCAAAGTACGGGTGTATTATACTTACCCAGCGGTAAATGAAAACATCGTAACAAAGCTTGCCTATTCAGATAAATCCAGAGCTATCACAATTAGTTTTAACTACTTCGACGGTCAATAATTTTGGGTAAAAACCCTACTACACCCTAAATTAAACTTCATGGTCGAAGCGCAGGTACTTCGACTCCCCCCCCGCCGGGGTCCTCGGTTTGTCGTACCGGGGGGGCTTAGTAGGCCCTGCCATGGCAGGGCTGAAGCGAAGAGGGACCCCGAGGTGAGCCGCGACTGCACGTCTAGCAATCCGGGCAGTTGCGGCGGTCCGGCCGTATGGCCGTACGGCCAGACCCTTTGCGGCCGGACCAGGGTTGCCGAGGAAGAGGAGGAGCGGAGTGTTTTCGTTGCTCGCCTCCCTATCCTCGGCAACCCGACAGGGGCGCGCTGGGTCGCGTCGTGGTGGGTCGCGGAGGGATTGAGCGTCTCGATGCTCTCCCTCCGCGACGACAGGGCTCTGCCCTCAATTTGGGTCGCCGGGTGGAAGGCGGCCCCCTCTGGCGAGACGCTCTCCGCGTGCCCTCTGGCTTAGCAGAGGGCACAGCGCGAGAGTGGGCCCACGACGCCGGTCTCGGGGACGATCGGCGTCTGAATCCTGGGCGGAGTAGTTGAGACATGCTGGGTGGCCTGGCATGTCTCGACGCGCGCGCGTGCTCGGTGCTGTGCATCCGACGACTGGCGTGGGCTGCACAGCATCGACCACCGCCGCGCGAGGTGAGCCGCGTAGCGCGGCACGCGCACTACCGGAGGAGCTGTTGTATAGTCCCGACAGTGGGGATACCGGCTCCTCCGGAACTGCGCCGATGGAGGCCACCTTGGGGTTTAGTCGGTTCGAGTCCGACACACCGCCCTCTGGATCCCCGTCCGGAGGGTGACGGCTCGTGGGAGTTCCCCAAGTAAAAAAAAAAAAAAAAAAAAGGTACTTCGACTAGAAAGGGGACAATAAGAAAGAAATACTAGATTTCCGTTACAATCGAGTGATATCATTACACAACAAACATCCTCTTACCAATTAATGGTAAGGTAATGGTAGGGCTAAATTCACAACAAATACGTATGGATTAGTTCTCCTACAAGTTTAACGGTGACACTGATACCAAAATGGAATTCACCTAAATTAGAGTTGGCGTTTAAATCTACTACAAAGCCAAACCGACGCTCGTACATCTTAGGAGCGATTACTCCCTCACTACACGACTTACCTTAATTATATGAACCGCCATCGCTAATCTCAGCTAACACTTTAATGAAAACATTGCACAATCCGGCATTTAACGGGCGCTGTCAAATTAAATTTAAATGGAAATAATTTATCGCTTTATTATAGCATACGACCCCTAAATCTTGGGCGCAGACATAAAATACTGCTCCACTACGTTGCGCGTAATATCAAGGCGGGTTTCGCGAGGTGACCAGATTTTCTAAAGTTAAAGAAGGACTAGGCAAGGAAAAGATAAACATAAATAAAATCCTGCGAAAATCATATCTTCCATAAGATATTTACTCTTAAATCTAAAAGGTATATACCGTGTACGGAAACCAGAAAAAAACCAGTAAGAGATCCTTTAAGAAAAACTATTATCGTGTCTTACATTTAACAATGCAAACAATTTTTTATTTTTTTAATTAAATGGTAAATTACATATTTCAGGTAAGGTACCTCTTAAAACTCATAATACGTACTATAAATTAATTGACACGGTATTCTTCACTGATAAATATCTTTCCAGTGACTATTTCAGCGTAAATATTTAATAATTAACCGACTTCAAAAAAGGATGAGGTTCTCAGTTCGTCTGTATGTACAATATTTTTTTTTTATGTATGTTCATCGATATTTCCGTCAATTATAGACGGATATCAATTTTTTTTTGTTGCATAGAGTTCTGAGGTGGTCCCATGATATGGAAACCAGGATCTGATGATGGCATACCTGAGAAATCGCTGGAAACCTTCGAAAATCGTAGGGGCGACTAGTGCGTTTGCAATTTTTTTCATTAAGTATTTTAAAGTACTACAATTTAATGAAGGTCTGGAGTCGATCTGATCATGGAGCCAAAAGACAGTCGAGGGAACTCCTCAACAATTTACAGCAGTTACTGCACCGACTTCAAATTTATAAGTATTAAAATAATTTAGCCTAAGCAAATTCATTTTTCACTTTTATTAGGTTCGTTTTTGAAGTCGGTTTTTTTTTTTGTTATTTCAGATTGTTTGCTTTTAGCAATTTTACAATAAGCTGTTTAAAAATGGATATAAATCGATACAATTAAATTAATACTTACTGTTAATAAAACAATATAACAAGGAAATAATAATGGGTCGGTGGCTAATTATACGAAAGAGGAATCAGGGATTGAAAAACAGGGAAATATATTTATTCATACAATCCATTCGTGAGAAAATATTATAATAAATCTTTTATAATTGGCATAAGTATTCTAAAGAGCCCTTCCAGTTTGTATTTTTTTATTAAATGTGATTCAATAACAGATTCGATAGTCTTACATTAATTCAGTGTCACTGTTCTACAAACTTACCAAAAACCTTGCCACGGTACTTTTACCTTTTTACAAAATATTTTTAAAAATCGTTTTCCAACATGCAATAGGTATTTACCTTGAAGATCCATAATCCATTTCGGGACAGTCCGTATGAATGGCAAATATGGGGCCACGGCAGGCTTGTATGAAATTGTGTTTTATTAACGGGTTATAAAGTCGGGTCGCGACATGTCGTTGGCAAGTTGTTGCCGAGACGGCCCGACTCGGCAAGTCAGCAATTCCGTTATTATTGCTCGCGACTAATTGTTTTCCGATTTAACTCTCGACTCAGCAATTTTCCGCCATAAACACTTACAAATGACTTTAAGAATTACTTGCGAATAATGAGATATAGATCACTGTTGAATTGTTGTTTAGGTGGGATAGAGCTGGAAGCAATGAAACTATATAGCTGATTAGATTTTGGTTGTTACTAGCGTTTGCTCGCGACTTTGTCTGTTTGAGATGTACATATCTACAAATTCTGTTTATCATTATGATAAAGAATTGAAAAATCGTGAAATAGATAGGTATCTACTTTATGTAATTTCTCTTAGTATAAGTAACTACGTATACCTAAAGCCTAAATTAGGATAAAAATATAATTGGTTATTCGTATATGAGCCACTATGGATACTTTATAAACCTTCAAAAGCCTAAAATGTTAGCGTTCTCAATCTACCGTCACCCAGAATATTTTATACAAAATAAGTTTGATACTAGGGATGATGACTGCATAAAAAACTATAATTATATTTAGTCCGTCAGTTAGATTAAACAAAAATACTAGATATATATTTTTCGCTTTATCAAATTAACAAAAAATCACAACGATAAAGAGCATCAAAGTTTTGGAGTGGGGGCTTGCGACGTCACTATTTAGTAAAAATTGTACGAAAGCGTGACGTCATGCGCAACTTGAATGCATTGTATCTTCGTCAAAGTTTTTTTGACAAATAAATAAAAAAATACGTGTTCAATATTTTTTTATAATCTAACTGGCGGACTAAACAGAATTTTTAGTCACCTTGCCTATTATCCAAACTATTTTAAAAAATTTTGCCCCTGGCATATTCGTACTAGACAATAATTTCATCGTACAAAAGCAATCTTCGACCGTCTGACACGGTGTACGCAATCAATGAGTTTGTTTCCGTTGATTGCCTAATCACTCCGGCATCGCTCTCTGCAACTTGTGTGTACACACAGAGGTATTAAAACTTCCGCCGATAGAAACGGTTTTGGTTCAATAAATGTATATTTGAACTCGGTGAGCTTTATAGTACCTACTATGACTTGTTTCTAATTGTAGTCCAAAACGAACATGATTCTGAAAATCTGAATGTGCAGGATTCCTTACGACACTATTCCTCGCCATGTAGGTACCTAAAGATCTGTACATTTATAAAAAAAACGAATGTGCAGAAATGTTTACCCCCAACCACGCATATAAAACACGTCTTTCATACTCACGGAGTTATCATCATACTTAAGTACTAATATTATAAAGAGGAAATATTTAATTGTTTATTTGTTTGTATTGAATAAATAAATAAATAACAATAATCGTTGACCAAGAGCATGACCTTGATGGCGAATTGATATTAAGGTGATATTTATTGACAGACCCCTTAGTCGAGAGGTCAGAGACCCTGGCCACAAAACCAAGGGTCGCGGGTTCGAATCCCGCGAGGGGCAATGTGATGAACATGGATCTTTGTACTCGAGTCATGGATGTTTATAAACGTATTTAAGTATGTCTATCCGTTCACCTAGTATCCATAGCACAAGTATAAGCTTAGTTTGGAGCTAGGGAATTGGTGTGTCAGTCTGGAGAATTTATTATTATTATGTGTGTTTGGCCTAAACGCAGAAGATCCCGGACTTAATTCCCGGTACAACCAACTTTGAAAAGCGAACTTTTAGAAATTGATAAGATGAGGATGATTTATTCTCGAGATTAGCGTACAATATACGCTTTTACATTAGTATAAACAAGTATACAAAAGCCATACGAAGTTGGTATACCCATTTTAACTTCGTTTGGCACTTATATTAAACAGCAAAAAAATATTTATTGCCAATACTAGCACACCGATTCCTTAACTCCAGGCTCAGCATTTAATTTATACTATGGAGACTAGATAATTGATAAACATAATGTAAAACATTTTTATTGGGTAGACATGTCGACGTTCATCACACAAAGATTTGCCTCTACGAAACTTAAACCCATGGGTTCCCGGTCAAGATCTCTTACTCAATCAAAAAGCTAGTAAAACACCGTAAGAGGAAATGCTTAACATCAAAATCTTCTTTCCATGAGAGCTCGCTAAGAAACTTGGCAAAACTCCAGCTTTCGCTCCGAATCCAGTAGCGCGGTACAACCAGGCAGTTGGTGTTTTTCTCATACATCCAATATACAAGGTACATGATTAGTTAATTACTTATCTCGGCAAGGGCGACGGGTGTCACCAAACACTTAATTAACTCACTTGCTCATATAAAACAGTGAACGGATCATTAAATCAGTTTAACGAACTTAATTAAGTGTACCAAGTGTTTTGGCTTGCGTATTGAACGAAGCCCTTGGTAATATGACTTGAAGACATCGTGTTTCAAAAGACCTACTTCCAAAAATAGAACCAGTAACTATCCTAACAAAATAGTATAAAAAGCAAGGAAAATAAATACACACGCCTGGAATATTCCAAAAATAACAAGTTCAACAGGAAACACAAACATAAACTGGTAATTTTATCCAAAGATGACCTAAATAGAAAATAGCTAACTTTATTAGGTTTTTAATATTCTTTAGTTATTTATACATCATTTGACTGCCATTGCAAAATCAAGAAATTTTTATGTACTTATATTAAAACTTGATTAATTCATTAGTTTTTTTATTTTCCTAAATATTGTACGTCATCAATTAATATTGACATATTATTTAGTAGAAATATTTAACAAAACTGAGGAAAGTATTTTGTATTTTTTGTACATGTTAATATATGATCAAACGAACTTACTAAGTGAAGTTCGATCAATATAATATGAGTGGTTTCATTTGAAGATACAAATTAACAGGTAGTCCTTTGACCTACAAGGCAACATTCGCACGCTTTAATAATTTTATTTTAGTATTTATCGATTTTAAATCGATACTAAAATAATCGATAAATAATCCGTCCTCCCTCCAACGACTAGTCGTTACCGCTCATTCTTTTAAAGTAGGGCTTCAATCTCTGTCTTCTCGTGTTTCCTCAAAACTGGGACCCGGGAGGGTGGGTGATTTGTATCTTCAAATGAAACCACTCATATTATATTGATCGAACTTCACTTAGTAAGTTCGTTTGATCATATATAATATTTCGTGGTTTCATTTTCGATACAAATTAACAGGTAGATGTTTAGAGATAGTTTTGTTTGTATTTGTTATCTATTTTCTAGGAAAATTTATAACTAATGAAACACGAGATAGATTATAACAAACATTTTAATTAATGGTTAATTATAATTATTGTAAACAAACTGATTCAGCAAAATCAGATACTTCTCTGATAGGCCTATTATAAAATTTGGCAAACGTCTGGGAAGACGTGGTCCAGCCAGCTGTTTTGCGGATCAGATCAAGGCTGAGCCCAGCTGCGCGCGCGGCCGACGTGGCGGCGTGCCGGGCGCTGTGCGCCCCGAACACCGCCACGTCCACTCCGCACACGTACAACGTTTGTTTGATCCATCTGCTTATTGACTGTGCAGTCGCGTTCTTGTAAGGACGCTTCACAGTTATTAAGAGATGGTCACAACTTGAAGGTCTTAACTGTTGTGTTACGGACATGTAGTCTTTTAGTGTTGTAGCTGGACAAATTGAAAGATTATCACGAAAAAGTGGCAAAAACAAAACTGGTTGGTCACGTCCTATACCTGAAGTTTTGATTAAATCAGATATATAAATTTCGACTCCATTATCACTAACTTTGATGTTAGATGTCTTAATCAATGACAACGTTTGCACCCTGTGAGCTGTGCATAAAGCCAATAAAATAACTAGCTTTTTTGTTATTTTTTCTAAATTTAATTGACTATTAGGGAACCATTCTGAAATATGAGTCATTACTAGTTGAGGATCCCAGGTACTCGAGTATTTTGGCAAGGAGGGCCTCATTCTAAATACTCCTTTTAGTAGCCTCTTAACACAGTCATCTGAAGTTCTATCACTTCCCAGTAACAAGGAAAGAGCTGAGCGGTGACTGTTAAGTGTACCGTAAGACGCGCCGCTTTCGAATAAATCGGACAAAAAGGATACGACATGGGCAACGGAGGCGTTGAATACATCGTAACCATTATCCTGGCAGTATTGCCACCATAACTTATAGCAAACGCCATACTGTTGTAAGGTGTTATTAGACAATGAGGCGATCATTAAATGTAAGGCGTTGGGTGGTATGCCGCGGCGAGCGAACGCGCACCGGAGAGCACCGCTGCTCCCAGGGTAAGCGTCCGGTGTAGAGGGTGCTGATTCCTGGAATGCGATAATACCAGGTTTGGATGTGGTTCCAAAATAACTATTTCTGTTACTAGCATATCCTTTAACTGTGGATACCAAGCTTGTGCCGGCCACATAGGAAAAACTAAAATACCTGTAGCTTTATCCTGGATAATCTTTTGAATGCATTTTAATAACAAAGAAAATGGTGGAAAAGCATAAAAGAATTTTTCATTCCAGTTTATTGTGAATGCGTCCACAGTAACCGCATCGGGGTCCGGCCTCCAGGACACATAGTCGTGACACTTGGCATTGGTACGAGAAGCAAATAAGTCAATGTCTGGTCTTCCTAACTTTTCAATTATGTAATTAAATGCAGTCTGTGATAACTCCCATTCCACATCAATATTAACTTTGCGTGATTCCTCATCTGCTTCCTTATTGTCTTTCGTATTTATGTACGAAGCAAATAACCATAGTTCTCTTGACTCGCACCATTGCCAAATATCACGGGAAAGTGAATTTAAATGCGGGAACTGCGTACCGCCCATACGATTCACATAGCTAATAGCAGTCGTATTGTCAACGCGGAGCAAGATTGCACAATTAGTATTGTTCCGTGCAAAATATTTAAGAGCCAAAAATATGGCTAACAATTCTAAATAATTTATATGGTACAGAAGCTCACTTTGTTTCCACGCACCGTTAATCCGCGAACTATTGCAATAAGCACCCCAGCCTGTACGTGACGCGTCAGTGTAAATTTCCATAGTATAGATTGGATTTTTAATAGGACTGTTTATTTTATAAATATTATCCTTCCACCAGGCTAGATCATCTAAAATAATTGCTGGGAGCTTAACTTTGTGATCGAATGAACCTTGTTGTTTTAAAAATATATATTTTTGCCGTTCTAAAATTTTAGTATATAACCACCCGTAGCGGGTCGCTGGGCAAGCCGATACTAATACACCTATTAACTGAGAGAATTCTCGAATTGTGACAATAGGTAGTTTTGAAAATCTTTGAACCATACGAAATATTTTATTCCGTTTGTCTGTTGGCAATGAAAGAGTCATGTCAGTGGTGTCATAAATAAATCCTAAATACTTACACACTCTTCGAGGTTGTAAGTGACTCTTTTCATAATTTATTACGAACCCTAAGCATTTAAATAATTTTATAGTTTCGTTTACATTACGAACGCACTCATCATAACTGTTCGCTATGCAACAAAGATCGTCTAGGTAACAGACCGATTTATAACCTCGACACCGTAAATATGATATAACTTCTCGGACAATCTTAGTAAAACACCTCGGGGCTATGGAAAGTCCGTACGGCATCGCGTTAAACTCGTAAGTAATAACCTCACTGGAGATTGGCGCGATGTATTGAAACCGAAGGTATTTTCGAGAAACTTTATCAATGGGAATAAGTAGGTAAGATTCTTTTAAATCGATAGTAGCCATAAACCAGTTTGCTTGTAATAATTTACAAGTAGTTCGATAGTCTTCCATTTTGAAGTGTATTTTAGGTATAGCACGATTTAATGATTTTAAATTTAGAATAAATCGTTTACTACCGTTCGGTTTTGGGGCTAAAAAAGTACTAGAGATAAACTGATCCACACTTTGGTCAACTTGTGTTATAGCACCTAACACATTTAAATTATCAATAGCAAATGACATTTCCATTTGTTCCGTCGCAGACAACGAAATATGTGGTATATTGACCTGGCATGGTTTTGTTATGAAAGGTATAGGTATACCATTCCTGACCCAATCGAGAATGGTATCATTATTTGTTATATTGAGCCAACAATTATAGAAAAATTGAACACGACCTGCATGTACCTGTATTATGGTCGTGGTGGGGCACGAGACTTGTTCAGATTCGCTCTGGGCTGTGTTGACATGGCCGGTGCTGGTCGACGCGAGGTCGCGGGTACTCTTCTCTGGCCTCCTCGCCCCCCCCTGCTCGTCGGGTATCGAGGAGACCCGGTCCAGTTTTCCTGGAACTGTTGGCGAGACACGATTGTGCTAGAAACAGTCGGATTAGGTCTAGGTTGCGGCGCAGGTTTTTTAATCTGCAGTCCCTGTTTTTCGACAGTCTTAGAAGCCTTTATTTTTTCTGGCAGGGTAACTCCGAACAGGGTTTCATCACGTTCGCTTTCTTGAATGATGTTCAGAAAGGGTTTGGCTAAGCCCGGTGAAATCATTTTTATCCTAGCCTGAGTTTCAGAGTGATGTAAATCACATAAGATGCGGCAGCCGTCACTAAGCATTCGGATTGCCTCAACTTTGTTGTCATTTGTTAGTAATGACGTCATCGCTTTGCTAACCGCTGTGATCCCGATACCAAGTTGTTGCTGGGTAGCTTCAACTTTTTTGTCGCGTAATCTAACCATCTCAATTACTGCCGCCGATATCTCAATGTTGAGTTTTGGGGCCTGAAGCAGTGTACAATTACTGGGAATGGCATATTGCTTGAAAATCTTTTCTCTAGTCTCCTTGTCCATGCCTTTTTTGAGCAAAGGTAGCCAGAGTTGGGTCAAATTATCGTGGATCTCTTGACCCCACATCGGTCCCGTATTTGTCGCCTCTCCAAGGGCTGACAAAATCTCTGGATCCAATTGAGGTGTAGTCGTGGTATCCAACGACGAAGGCAGTGGTGGGGGCTCATTTTCAGTAGTCGTTGCCGACTCTGATTGTGCTTGAGAGTCCTCGAGCACCGGTAACACCTTGTTAATAACCGTCTCTTCGAAATCGGGTAATGGTACCGTATCACCGAGATCGGCCTCCGTAGGGTTCCACACCGCCGTCTCGTCTTCTAGTGGACAAGGATAATATGTTGTAAATAACGTAATTTCAATAGAAACTTACGTTAAATGGTTCATAATTTGAATCCATAATTTACGTAAAAATAGACGCCTCGTTCACTTAGGAATCTATGGCGGGTAGGTAGAATAAATATTTTTGCCGCGTTCATATAAGAATCTATGGCAAAATGTAGTAATAAGGCTTTCATTTTGAACAGCACTCGTTAGTTTAGATAGCACATATATTGTTCTATAAGAGTGGTAACAGAAAACACTTGCTTACCTTGAATGTTTTCTTCGTCCGAAGACGAGAAATAGTCGAGACGCCGTCGTTTACGGCGATATTTCTCTTTTAATTTTTCTATTTTACGAATGTAATGTTCCATTTTGTCATCAAACGACCTTTTAGGCATCGTTGTACGAATAACTTCAAACGTAGGGAGGAGCGCGTGCGCTCGTTGCCTCGCACGGAAAAAGAATGAGCGGTAACGACTAGTCGTTGGAGGGAGGACGGATTATTTATCGATTATTTTAGTATCGATTTAAAATCGATAAATACTAAAATAAAATTATTAAAGCGTGCGAATGTTGCCTTGTAGGTCAAAGGACTACCTGTTAATTTGTATCGAAAATGAAACCACGAAATATTATAAGATCCATGGGGCCTAATTATAGAAAAGTAATAATTTTCATTTGAATTTCGCTCGGCCCACATGTCCGTATCATAGTCTTATTATTCCAATAGGTTGAGAAAATAATCTTGCAAATGCTTTCACAAAGTAAATGTAATACGTTACCCACGCACTGAAATCCTGAAGAGCCTCCATAAAAAAAAGCTCTGTATAATATCACTAAGTTCCTTTCCATAAACATTGTAGAACAGAAAACACAATGGTACTCCTGCATCCTATCATGCATGTATTAGGATTCTTAACATTCAAGTCCTATCTCTGCAACCCTATCACCATATCATTAATCCTACTCTTAAGCTTAGAAAAAGAACACCTCACTTACAAATAATAAATAAAAGTCGCAATCAAAGTTTTCGATAAAAAATTCTGGGCCGTGAGATTAAAAATACCTAATTTCTCATTCAACGCGACCGCTCCAAATTTCCATCGGAACAAAATACTTCGCCGAAAGAAAAGGCGAGTCGCAGCAAATCTTTCCCATTTAGTGGAGCGTGTATAACATGTCCAATTAACACAAAGCCAACGTGGCGCTCCGCCACTCTGTTAACTATTACAACCTTCCTCCGTTTACAGAAGCCCACCAGTCTTTTGTTTACGCTTAATGGCTTAAATAAAACGGGTCAAATTCGTAAAACACCGCCCCGAAAAGTAAATAGCCCCCGCGCGACCACCGATCCCGACCTTCCTACGCTCGTTTTAAGGCATAAAATAAGCTACGAGATTACCAGCCGATTAAAAGGACAACACGGTGCGTATGTGTTAGAACGACTACTCCTATAATTGCTTTAAAGTCTTTTCATCTGCTGTATTCGGTTAGACGCGTAAAGGTCGGGTCATTATAACTATAAGAGGTAACGACTAACGACCTTTTGTTACGTTGATTTTCACTAAGCCGTTCGCTTAATTTCCTGGCCGAAACCCGGATTGCTACAATATTTTGTTTAAATAGTAATTGAGTTCTTTGAACACGTTTTTTCCACGGAAATGAATTCCAGGCTTGAGCCCACTTACTTTTGTAATGTAAAAATGTTGACAGCCTATTCAGCTACATGGACGGAAAAGAACGGAGAAATAGGTACTCAAGTGTTCATTGAAGCTTGCCTCTGGGGGCGCACCCAACACTGTTTATCAGGCTTTACGCATCCCGTAGCAAAACATGATAGTAAACAATCTTGGTAACGAGATAGAAGTTTTCTGCAATCATTTATATGGAACTTTCTCAGAGCTTAACGTAAAAAAACGATTCAGAGTACGATTTAGCTCTTTTTTAAAGATTTTCTCGTAACATTTCATAGTGATTCTTACCCAAAAATCTAGGTTATATCTATTGATATAGTGGCTTAAGATCTTTATTTATTTTCTCACAAATTCACTTACGTAAGAGATTTACAAATAAAAGTAAACTTTTCTAAGGAATGTACATTATCAAAACAAATAATAAATTCAAATTTATAAAACTAAGCAATCATTTATATGGAACTTTCTCAGAACTTAACGTAAAAAAACGATTCAGAGTACGATTTAGCTCTTTTTTAAAGATTTTCTCGTAACATTTCATAGTGATTCTTACCCAAAAATCTAGGTTATATCTATTGATATAGTGGCTTAAGATCTTTATTTATTTTCTCACAAATTCACTTACGTAAGAGATTTACAAATAAAAGTAAACTTTTCTAAGGAATGTACATTATCAAAACAAATAATAAATTCAAATTTATAAAACTAAGCAAGAATTTTGAGGGTAGTCCATAAATTTAACGCAACACAAAAACATCGAACACAAATTTTATTATTATCGCCGACCAGCCGCGACTAAGCCGCGAGTAAGCGATATAGAATCTAGTTTTCTAGAAGATGGTTCAAGAACGAAATAGAGCATAGACTTGACATAAATCGCGCTGCACCGCATAATAATGTAATATATAAAATACTTATAAACATTATACTATCAATTATTATCACAATGTTTGCCCACCGTGAAATTACGTCAACTCCCTATTTTAAAAAAGCACTTTTTCCGCGCCTCCTGTGATAAAATATATCATTAATTACGCGAAAAGCGCGTTAACTTTTCTCTACAGAATTTATCGTTAAACACGACGCTTAAAGTGTAAAACGAGTGCGGTTGACGCATTACACATACAGCTGCGCCACTGTATTTATCATTTGTCACACACTGAGACTGCGCATATACGTGTTCCGTTTCAATATCTTACAGTAATATCTTATTAAATGCCATAAAACTCCAATGTTTTAACCACTCGGCCACCTGCGCCAGCCCGCCGGGCTTTGAATGCTAAATTAGTCTTGTTTCTTTTTTACCACTTAGTCGGATCTCACCGATGCGAATGAAATTCAAAGGAAAATTGACGTTTTATGTCTTGCTTTTTATGTGCTTTCGGGGCGAACGAACGTCGATTATTCTCTTTAATTTGGAACAACAGCAGTGAACGTAATAAATTCGCGTTGCAAATAAATTTGATTACAGAACAGAGTAGCGTTTTGTATGCTTGCTGTTCGTAATGGCACCGGAAAGTTTAAGCGTTTACAGCCCTAAGGAGAAGGCGGGTTTATTAATTAATTATATTTTTGTAATAAATTGAAACCGTTTAAGGCGTAATCAATAGAGTTAATCGGACGGAGAAGTTAGAGAAATCCAAATTCTGAATTCGAATTCGTTTATTTTCAAACAAAGGTTTGTACTAAAAGTTTATTCGAGATTGGAACCTCCTTTTAAGGATAATAATATCGATACAAGGAGACCACAACCTTCCAAAGCAAACAATTAAACATGTAACAAACTATAACTTAAAGTAGAAAACAATAAAATTAAGATAACAAAAACTAAACATATCTTTAATATGCATGTATTTTTGAGTATATGTGAAGGGTATACAATTAAGTGTAATTTTGTGAAAGGGTAAATGTGTAAGATACTTCTGTATTTAATTTGTGTGAGGTTTTGATCACGGATGTAAAATAACAAAGAACAAAAATAACAATAAGAATAAAATTAAAATAAAAAATAACATATATTAAAAATACAAAATTACTTTACTTTCTGTCCTGTCTCTGTACATATGCTACTTAACCCTCACTGATTGTTCCTCATACATTTTTTCTCTACATTTATAAACCTACCTACCTATGTTACTTTGATTAAAATGTGTGTTGTGTAAACCATAAAAAGACACATTTAAATCATCAAATTCTACAAAAAAGGACCATGTGAATCTACCGAGTGGAACTTATTCATAAACATGACATATGTGTTAGCTATCCTTTAACTTACTATACCTATTAGAGGGTATGTACCGAACCAGCACATAATGCTACCACCCCCAACATTATTGCCAATATTTCCTTTATTTGCCATCTTTCTACATTTATGTAATAAATATGACTTTATGTTTGTTTTAATATCGTGAGTGATAAATAAAGTTTTTTTTAAATGACATCTCACCTAATGGTAATATTAGTTGAAGCCAATGAGGGTTTAAAAAAAATACAAAAACCGCCAGATGGCACGAGGGAGTTTCGTGGTCTTATCACTATCACTATTGGCTCTTTGTTGACAGCATGTCGGTTTGTTCTGAAAACTTACCAATGGGTGACAAGACCTTACATCACAGTTACGCCATTTATCTGATGTTTTAATTCAAAAAACCCTCATTACAACGAATACATTTCTTACATAATCACTTATGCTACAATAATTTTATAAGTATATCTGGAATCTCTTATCATAAATGTTTGAGCTACAACTTACACTTGATTTCTTGCCCATTATCGTCTCGGAACACTATACTCCTGCCCTCAGTCCTCCTCCACGATATGCTCGGCTTGGGCACCCCAGTGGCCGTGCACCTGAGCTCCACAGCACCTCCTTCGTTGGCGCTGGCCTGTGAGCCGTCGTCGTCCGCGATGTCAGGAGGGATCACCACTGAGAGGTGACCCATCTGTTGATAATGTTAACTATTAGAGTTGAACTAGGACTCTGCAAGTATAGGCGAAGTTACATATATTCGTAGTAAGGTAATATTTACATAAATTTAAGACTTATGTACCTACATATAAATGTACGTTCATTATTATCGGATAGAAAAAGCCTTTAATTTGTTATAGCCATTGTTTGAATGCATTCTTCAAATATTCAATTTTAATAACATAATTCTAAATAACTGCTCTCTTCCAAAGTAACGTATACAGATTTGCTAAATCGTCAAGAGCATAACCAAAAAACCTTTGTATCTACAATGAAAGTAGATATTTACTCTAAAAGAACTATCGTACCAGTGATGTGTTTTTAATTAACTTCCTCACATTGCCCTCCGCAGTGTACTTTCTTTATTCTGAACAATCAAGATATTTTCAAAGAAAAGGGTGGTTCATTTTGTGCTCCTTAAAATTTGGACGAACATTTTTATTACCCTGTATTAAACTGTTAAAGATTCTCGGAACAGTCAATAAGGAACTAGCGTTTTCTTAGCTCGGCAAAATATTATTAAAAGAAATATTTAATGTATTGAAAATGTATGTTTTACATATCCATAAAAATTACCTTCAACGTCTAGAGCGTACATTTTACGCCGTACGAGGTGACTAGAATTGTGTTCATGCTGTTTGCTACTTGACAGCTTATTGTTAGTCTGCAGAAACTAACTTGGCGAAGCACATTTTTAAATGCAAAATGTTTTCCATTTCTGTTTTGCTCCATTCGACATCAACATCGCGTGCAGGGTGCAACGATATAAGTCGCTTAACATCATAGTGTTGTGATTTTGTTGCCTATTCAAAAGTGTAGAATCGTCTTTTGTTAACCGACTTCAAAAAAAAGGAGGAGGTTCTCAATTCGACTGAATTTTTTATCTAATAGCTTTGAAGTGAGCCATGACTAATAATACCTACTAAACATTCGAAAACATAAAAATTATGGCCTATGGAACGATTAGGCATATCACTTAAAATAGGAAGATAATATTTGGGGTAGGTCACCGCAGCCGCTAGTAAAAACCTGCTCGTTTGTTGGAAGAATGAACATATCAGAACTTAAAAATATTAAAAATATTATTGTAAAATTAAATTCTTTTTTAATTTTACAATAACTGGACATCTGTAGTCCAAGCCCGCATTGGCCCTTCCCGCTTTATGTGATGCGAACAGCAATGAGAATACACAATCAAACGATCCCGCAGCAACTCAGTAATTATGAGCTTAGTGTTCACCGCTATCAAATCAGACAATTTTTAAAGACTATTATGATATGTATGTTACGTTCAAAGGGCATTCGAACAATTCTGTATTATATTTGTTTAAATAAGATTATTGTTTCTTAGTTAGTACTACGATTAGCATTAATCCCTAGCAAAATTAAACAAACAATATTTAACGCACGGCAAATAAAAATAAAACGCACAAACACACACGTACATAACATCGCACACATCATCCCCAAAGGGGTAGGCAGAGTCAAAGGGGCAGCCCTTTAACCACATTCAGCCAAAAATAAAACTAGGCTGGGTAAGATAGAACATATTTACTTCTACCTACAACAAAATGGTAGTGGTAGAGCATAATCAATCAATAATTTATAAAATTAAATAAGAACCTCTTTTAATTATTTTTTTCTCCGAATACTAGCTCACTGCAAAACTAATTATTAGATTTTTCCGCGATACGAACAGTATTCGCTACCCGTCAGCCGATCTAACAGAATCGTATTCGTATTACCCAGAAACTGTAATACCTTAAAGCGTTCACCGCAATCAAAACTTAACGGACCACATTAAACGCGGCGCAAATACGAACCGCCTTTTATTTTTTAATCGTTGGGCATCTCTGTAACTCACTGCAGCACTGGCCCGTTCGATATTAATCGGGGGCATTACGCGACGCGGTTACCGGGTGGCACAAAGGAAAACACAGCCATTACCGCTCGCCAAGAGAAAACAACGCAACGATGCCTCCAGGATGCAACTCCCAACCGTTTTATTGCGTGGAACTTTATTCTTAAACTGTATACGGAATGAAGATAAACATGTCTCGAAATAAACCCTCCTGAACATGTTTAATAGGAATAAATAATAACTTGTCCCCATTTTTTGGTTGGAGGAGTGTTAGGAGTTAATTTGCTAACTTAAATTTTAAGCAAAATTAAAATACATTTGTTATATTATATTATATATTATCTTATCATTGATTTTTTTTAAGCTTACACGTTAATTTCTCTATCTCAAGATTATTGAAAAACAAAATACGGAAACAAAGAAGATACATAAAGTGAATGCTGAATTGCTATTGGTAATTATGATAATATTTAAAAATCTCATTTAAAATATGATTATTAAAGTCAGATATTTTAGTACATCAGTATATAAAATCAGTTCAATTAGAACTGATTTTATATACAGATGTAGCTTTGTCAGACAATGTAAAAGAATTAAATACAAAAAATATATATTTATTAGACATTTTGCCTTTGTTTTACTATCTACGTACTACTGCTATTAATAAGAACAATTTACCTTTGTTTTACTGTCTAAGTACTACTGCTAATAAAAACAGAAATCCTAGCAACTTTTAATCATGAAATAATACGCTGCAGTAACTAAATACTAAGAGTTAGCATGTTTCATAACTAGCAAATCCCGTTTGCAAGAGAACCTAAGGATCCCTATTCATAGTTTACGTTAAAAGTTTTACACTGAATTGAGAGGAGTTTAAAATGCATATATATATATTATATATATATCCTGATAAGCTTCTAAGAGGGTACCGCTGGGCATGGAAAAGGTATTGAGAAAACTTGAATGCAACGGTAGAACATATTACCTTTAACTATGCACATTGCATACAATATAATGATATTTGTGAAGATATCATTAATACTACATACATACATAACATCACGCCCATAATTCCCGAAGGGGTAGGGAGAGTCAAAGGGGCAGCAGGCCCCTTTAACCACATTCAGCTATAAACAAAACTGGGCTAGGTTAAATGGAAAATTGTGAAAAAGTAGTGACAAGTGGCTAGCTTGTCGCCTACACAATCACATACCCTAAACCAAATACCATTAGTCGCCCTTTATGACATGCTAGGCAAGAAACACAGTTGGCACATTATTTTTAAGTTCCATACCAACATGGGAAAATGGGCTGGTTTAGATGGAAAACTGTAAAAAGGAGGGACAAGTGGCTAGATCGTCGCCTACAAAACCACATAATTAATACTAGAACGACGAAAAATATATGCCTCTATTCTACACAAACATTTCATTAGAGTAAGAAAGAAGAATTAATGCGAAAGGAGATAAGATTAGTATAAGATGTAATGTATTGTAGCTACACTAGATTTTGCACGTAATAAAATATTTGCCGACAGACAGTAGACAGTCGACAAGCCAAGCAGACTGCGGAGGCTGTGCCAAGATCTATGCAAAAATGTTTTGTGCTCTTAGGTCAAAAACATTTTGCTTATACAGTCAACACAGGAGGGAAAAGTGTACAGAAACTAGAAAATCCTCTAGAAATTATAATACCAAACAGTAATGTTTAATAATACTGGAAAAAAACACTAGCGTCGTGTAAGTGAAGTGATCGAATATTGTGGATGGTTATCAACACCCAGAACGCAATACTATAGAAAATTGTATTTTATTTTCATTGAACTTATTTCTAACTCAAAAGATGCGTTTTGCTTATATATTTTCTATTGGTTTTCTGCTAACTTTTTGACGCGATTTGATAAGGTTAATATAGAATAAACATTTGGGAATAATGTTTTTTTTTTCGGATGATATGTATATAGTCATGAAGTCTGGCTTATCTACACATCTTTTGGCTTCCAAAAAAAGGCAAATTCTTGGGTATTTCATTTGACTTAGATATTACTAAAGTCTTTTCATACTCAGACCACAATGTTGAATGGCTTACTTATATTTTAAATTGTACAATGTTTGCCACTTTAAGCTATCTGCCACGCTTGGAAACCAGTACGACAATATTCTATTTAACCATATTATTTTTACTTGACTTCACAGATATTATCGGGGCTTTTCATCAATATATTAATATTTTGAATAGTTAAAAGTATGCTTGATCCGTTGTAATATAGGTAATTATATTACAACAGATCAAGAATACTAGGCAAATAACAGAACACAAGTTATTTACGGCCGCGTCCCCGATCGCAATGTAACAAAACGCCACTCCGCACGCAACAATTATATGGGAACCGACATCGATTAAGCAACCCCTTATCGGGATCGGGATCGGAATCTGATAGTTTATATAAGTCGGTTGTCCCTCAATCTAATAATGTAGAAGCAGGGGCCCGTGAATGTTACATGAAGACGTATTGTTCCACCCGGCCGTGGTCCGACTTTGACAAAATTCCTGGGACGCCCGGTCCGGGGCCGGCACCCAGACATTTGTTAAGTTTAGGCACAAAAATCGCCACTCCGTTTTGCATAGCTTCGTAAATAGATAGCAATCCTTTGAACCTTTCACATCATTTGAATAAATAACCATCTTCAACACCTGAAAGCACATTTATACATTTGGATTTCTATTAAATCAGTATTTTAAATTAAACTTTCAATTCATAGTTCTTTAAACTGTATAAGTTCTCAAAGGCTCAACATATAAAAATATTACAGAGGTTTATATCAACATTGAAAGCGAATGGGCGGTTGGTGTTAATAAAGCAAATAGATAAGAGAGGCAATGGAGCATTACTCGCTTTTAAAATGTATTATGCAAATTCCCGATAAAGTAGTGTATTGTAGGTCGCGAGCTAAGGAATGCGAAGGAGCCAGTAGACGTATTGTACGGCCCCGGCGCTGAAGAAACCCCGGCCGGCTCATACACGTCACGGGCGGACTTTGACAAAATTCCGGGCGAGCATGTCCCGCACAGGCACTAAACGGGTCGCATTCCTCATGCAAATATGTACGAGTTATAATTTTAAAACTCCGTGCAATATTAAACTTTGCACAAAATGACGACGCTCGCAACTCTGTTTTGTTTTTGTTCCGTTTCCCATTCGCGTCAAAGAGATATGATAAACCAGAGCGTTTCCCATTTCCACGTTTCGCTGCAGTGTAAATTCTTATACAGACAGTTTCATGTCACATGAATTATGCAGATTCCCGGTGCAGACTAGAAGGCGAGTGAATCGGAGATTTACATCGAGAAAGCGTTCTGCTACAACCCTATATCCTTACTTCTCACTAATGTATAAATATTGTCTTTCCTTTACTACAGCGGACTTGGATAGTGCTTCACTGAAGAAAATTTCAGGCAATAAAGAAATACCTAAAGCATTATTATATTGGTGCAGAACATGTCAAGAGATAGATTTCATATTTCAACCAAAAATTGAGGCTATTATTTATCGTGCTATTTAATATCCTGTTACATCCAATGTACAATGGAATTCTTATTAAAATACGAATATGACGTCATCAGGATTACAGAGGTTTAATTCTAGGATTTTACCAGCAAACGGCACACACGCCGAGACACGGAGAATATAAAACAGTTGGTCGCTGGATTTTATTCTTACCGAAGCGTTAATTTTATTCGTGTCACGACGCGCGTGGCGGATTATAATAAAAATACGCAATCATGGGAGCGAAGCAAGTCACGTCCCGGGCTCCGAACTAAACCTTCATTTCACTGCGTGTAGGCATCAACAGGTAAGTGAGTCATTTGTTTTCCGCGTGAAATATTTCCCTTGAGTTAGGTAGCGACTGTTTTGACGCGAGATGCAGGACGCGAGGACGTCGGGCTCACTAACCGTCAGCTCATTTTTATCCATCAACGGGGGTCAGTCGCAAACGCTCGGTCCTAAATATAGTGACAGTAGGTTACAAATGATGGCACATCCTCCTTGGAACTTAATGAAAAGTTGGATATACGTATCTATACCACCGGTTCGATAGATGCGCAACATAAAAATGTATAACTCTAATCTGGATATATTTTATATATTACCATCACGCTTGAATTCCCCGAAGTGGTAGGCAGAATACAAACAGCAATAAGCTCGTAAAACCAGACATAATTTTTTAGTTCCAGACGAACATGGAATGAGATTCTATTCCAGAACTAAAAAATATTCACGTTTACAAATAATGTATTCCATCGATTACAGGTCCTTGGGCTACCAGACTGTCTTTTGTGAATAGAAATGGGTGCTCATTGATTTGTCGATACTGTTATAATGGGCTAAAGACAAAGGAGTGTTCTCTTCAGAGAGAGATGTTTAACAAAATAGTTTTTACAAATATACACACTGGCAGCATAAATTTAATATTTATTTATTTATTTATTTTGCAAAGGTACACTGACAGATTACTACCACATACAATTTAACATTTACGCTATATTATTATCTAATAGACCAGGCAGTAATCCATATAATTAGTGTACACAGCATGATTAATATACTTTCTAACGGTATTTAATAAAAGACGTTAAACAAACATTCATGTTATAAGACCCACCTTAAAACGACCAACTAATCCGGATATGGATCCCGACAGCAAGATTCATCAGCTTTGATAATATCGGAAATCGTTTTTTGTATTTATTGAACTTGTCATCAAAAATATCAATGTCTTTGCCGCCCTTAACCAGTTCGTTGTATGTGCGACACATTCTAACTAAAGGACTATAGAAAGATGTGTTATTTTTGTAAACCTGTATCATAAATGTTTTATAAAAAATTTAATAAAAAAAAATATAAAGATATTAGATTGAGAATCGAGCTGATTAAGGGTTGAAAATGTGAAATGATTCCGATGAAACGAACCAACAGAGTGTTAATTTGTTTGTACGTGCATTCCAAGCCTTATTTATGTTTCTTGTTTTTGTTGCTACGTTTACTGAGCCGAATGTGTTTTTATGGATTCCATTCCGCGTACGGGTAACGGGGTCATACGTTTAGATATATATACAGATTTTATCTTTGACAACCTTTTTAACCAACTCCTCTCCGGGGATATATTGGTGTTCCATTTATCAAATTAGATTACAAAAATAATATCATCTAGGATTCACATTATACAGTTAACTCATATTTATAAGAAATTAAAGGAAGGGCCATAAGGCCTAAGCTGAAATAGGTGAAAAAGAACTGAACTAATCAGATCACAACTAAACATAAACACTTATCTATAATATGTAAAAATAGTTACATTAGTTATTAATAAGTAGGTTATTTATAAATAAGTAATAACTTAATAAAATATCTACATATACGAGTATGGTACACCATACGAGCGAGACTTAATGCATGCTTCCTCTGAAAACAGGTTTGGTATTGAAATAAATTGAAACTTACTCATATAGTGTTATTAATAATATGATGGTAATAATATTATGATGGTCTGAATAATGGTGTTAGCTTTCGATTCTAAGTCGCCTTTGAATCAAAGAGACCATCCTTATTGATATCTAGCTTTCATATTATTCAAATTACCTTACCCGGGTGGAGCTAATCAGATTTAGAAATTAGAGCTTACACAGATATATTATTGATACATATTATTTATCATCTAATATAATTTTTATAATTGTGTTCCAATTATAAAAAATATATTGGATGATAAATTATTAAAATACAAGATTATATTATTATTTACCTTTAGTTGTATTGCGGGAAATGAAATACTGACTCAGATTAACAAATTAAAAGTAATTAATTATAATTAATGAATATAGTGGAATAATTTTACTATAAGTGTAGGTTTGTCAAACGGTACCATAATTTAATATTCTTCTATGTCTAAGAAAATATTTATATAAACATAGCATATCTTAAAATCCTACTTAATAAAAGAACGTTGTAGGACCCATGCCCGACATCTGAACGTACGACTTGTCACATGAATGTTCTTGTATTACCCAGTAATTTTTCGGCTTTACCGCAAGAATAATAAAATATTTTAAATGTATGCCAGGCACCCAAGAATAATATTACCAATAATATTAAAAAAGTCGCACATAAATAACAGATAACGTTTATGTAGATAGTACACTGTCACTTTCGTCTTTCGTCGATTCGTCGAACAGTACGAATGGCACAAGGAACCTCTTTGAAATCGTTGATTCGTACCATGGAAAGTCTCGAGAGGGACTATTTTGTACATCGCACATTCGGACCGTGTTGCGAATTGCACAAGGGTTCTTTTTTACATTAAATTCAGCAATACCTAATTTTTTTTCTTTCTTTTAATAAATTTGCCATTAATTTTTAAGCTAAATATAATTTAGCGTATACTTTTTGTCTGATTTATGTCACATATTTCAACACTCATCTTTCTAGCGTTATGTCCCGTTTTAGTCGAAAATCCACTTGAACCATAAACCTGGATTTAGCGAGTCTGGTTATTATTTGGAATCAACTATTGACGTTAATAAATAAAAAAATAATTTAGTATCAAATATAAAAGTGAAAGGAAAATTTTCATTTTCACACCTGTCCGGTTTTTTAAATAAATAACGCAAGATTTTATACTCCGGCCCTCACAAATATATTTTAATTTACAAGTTTAATAAAAATCTTTAGGGATAATGTTCAATATTCTTATAGTAAAATACGTAAAGCAATTTATGAAACAACACATACTCGTCAAGCCACATCTGGTTCCTACGACAAGAACACTGACTAATGCCTATCGATTTACATAAATGCGATTTAGATACACTGCAACCAATATTAATGTTAAATACAGTTCTCGCTCACCATGATAAATGAATCTACTATTAGGATATAGAAAGATGTAATAACATCTTCTGTATCTAGTTTACGACGATATGAATATGCAATGAAATTCTCAAATTTCCTTTATAGAATATACAAAAAAGAGTTACTTCTACGGTAAATATAACTTCAGTTATTTTTATAGATTTCTGGTAAAAAGCACCCAAGTTAAAGTTGAAATTAATTTCCTTGTTAACTTGGTGATCTAGCGATCAATTAACAAATAGTCTAAAGCATTATGTTTTATAGGTATGATAGCTAACAAAATAAAAATTCTTGTAACTTAATTTATAAACATATATATATTAACGCAACACAGTCCTCTGAAACTATTCAAATATTTTATTCAGAACGTAGCGAGCGTCGATAAATCAAATCTATGAATAACAAAGAATAAATCCCCGAAATTCGTGTCGCGACAAGAATATCCTCGGCTAAGACCCGCTCTTATAGAACAGCAAACACTCGTCAGGCCACACCTGTAGAGGCAACAAAGAAACGCTGAGTAATGCCTGCCGATTTTTCGACTAAGAAATAATTCACTTGTTGATTCTCCTCCCTTGCTTTCCACTTACGGCCCTTTTTATGTATTATTTATTTTAGTTCCGACGCGTTTTGGCACCGTATCCGGCGGAGCAGATGGCATCGATGCTTCGAGATAAATATAAAGAATTGTGAGCCTGAACTTGACATGTTGGCGTTTAATTTTTCTGCTTTTGTTGTAGTCTGTCTTTTGTAGTTTACATTATTAATATTTTTGATGTTAGGTCCGTTTTGAAAGCTTTTAACTTGGATAAAGGTTTGTTATATAGTACATAGGTTGACAGTTTATCCTTTTTTTTATGCCAACAATATCCTTACAAGAGTCTACCTGTTTGGATTTTGTACCGCCACCGACGTGTAACATTTTCAAGCACTCAACATTATTATATTAATTATTTTCCATATTAAATCACATTCCCTTATCTATATTAGGATGTAAAATCTAAATGAACTACTTAATAACAGCAGAGCCCTATTTTGACTATTTGTTGCAAACATTTATTCCTATAGAATTTCCGTCGGAGAATTTCCTAAAACCATATTTGCGTTTGTTCATAACATGTTTTAAAATGAAACAGCTCTCGGGAGCACTCAACAGTCACTCAGTGCAAAGCTAAGCGCTAAATAAAATTCTGCATAAAACAACTCTCGCTGCAACGTTGAACTATCTACAGTTCTCATCTTGTTTATATAACGCGTAAACTGTACGATAACATTGCAACGAGCTTTATAGATAATCCTTTGAGCATCGTAAATCCGCATAGGAAGCTATGCCACAATATTTAGGGGCTGTAGGATTTCGGTCGCTTTAGTGCCACGGCCGGGCTTTATAATATTAAATGAAGGGAGAATAATTATGTAACGTGCACCTCGGTATGTTTTACAGAAGATTCCTTGGAGCCGTCTAACAAATTCCTCGGGCACCGGAGCTAAGTGTAACGGCGGTTAAGTTGCGACATCACGGGCAACTATGTGTCGAAGAATGTGTTTATGGTGCCAAGAATGAAGCTCCTTAGCAGCGAGATTCTTGTTGTTCCATGTTGGTTTATGTGTTAATTCAAAGGGCAGAATGTGATTGTGTGCCAAAATCTGCTTCACAATAGGACCTTTGAAAATGATAAGACGTTTCAGAGAACAAGAGGTTCTTGTAAAGACAATTGTAATAAATCTTATCTCATGAGTGTTATACAGACAATAGAAATCCATTTATGCCCAGACATGAACATTTATAAGAATTTCTTGACAAATCGTGATTTAATACTGCAATGTGACTCTCATTGAACTTTAACCACGGTCTAACCACGTATATTTCTATTATTCATGAAAAATACCTTGGATCATAAACAAAAGTATCAAATTTGTATCGTTGAGATACATTCACGGAAACTGTTTTAATGGCAAAATACTAAAACTAAATATATCAATTTTGATCGCAATAACTCAATTTAAAGATAGCTTTTGCTATTATATCAGAAATACCTAAACGACTCCCTGTGTCTGTAAAATCTCAAAGCGTTCGTTATGCAAATTCCTTAAATTAATCCCATGAGATAGCGGTACGATTTATTATAAACTTTAGAATTGTGAGAATTCTTTTGCTTCTCGGATTTCATTAATGTTTCGCGTTCCTCAGCAGTGGGTAAACATGGTTTCGTTTGTTCGCGAAAATGTTTGCTTAGCAAAATATAGTATGCAATCTTTTACTATAATTAGTAATTAATACTGGTCTCTATGAATACCGCGACATATCTGCATTCTAGTGTTTTACTGTGTTCTTTTTAAGTAATTGGTTTTACTTTTATTTACATAGTAGTATCACCTAACATTTAATAACCCAAAAAGTTAGTGTGTTAAATTGAAGTTTCGTCATTCAATGCAACGCGATTAAATTGATTAAAATCATTTGACTGAACATATAGCCAAACCATATTTATTGCAGCGCACAAAAATAAGGAATAACATAATGCAGTAATTATAACAATATATGCATTAAATTATACGTGTCTTGATTTCTCATTTCACAACACTTCGATCAAGTTTGAATACCAGTTACCGTTATCCTCGTTAGTTGCAGAACCCGTAATTACTCCAAAGGCTATAATGAGGTCATTGCTCTTATGTGGAACATTAATTACTCACCTATCACATTACCGATCTCACACTTGAACATAGTGTATCGCTCAAATCAGCAGACAAAGTTCCTAACGACTAACTAACTTAGAAACATAAAAGCTACTAGTTCGAAAGCCGCGATATACAACGCTAGGAATAAGATTGTATGCTAGATCACGTATGAATTCCATCTAAGTTTCAATTCTTCCAGTTACTTTTGCAATATTTCGGGCGTACGTATGAAAGATATTCTGGAATTCTTATTGTACATTACGCTTGTACAGCTCTTTTGTACTCCATTCGAGTTTCAGATTTTCTATTGAGGAAACTTTAAGTACCTACCTAAATAGGAAATAGGTGATACCAAACCAAGTAGTTCGTTAGTGTTGGATGGAAAAACAATGATCTATTAAGATCCCACCTACAATTGATTAACGGTAAATACATTTTATTTAAAATACTTTTTAATAAGAAGAATCAAATCCGGCAATTAGTTGCAGTTAGGATCAGTTTCAAGAGCCAATTATCTTCTTTCTTTATTAGATAGGATCTTATCGTAATACACTTGGGTCCTGTATTTTTTACTAAAACCAACAGTCAAGTCACTTCAGCGTGACATTTCTATCCATTTATTTTTTTTTATATATTTTGATAATTATTACTTTAACCGCACTACGCGAATGAATCATATCAAGCGTGCATGACCAAAAATGGCTAAATTCATATCGTTACTTCCACCCGAAAAACCAACAAAACCTCTATCCACCATCATAATTTGTCCGCCTTGGCGATCTATCGCCCAGATGGGCCAAAGTTCTCAGCTGTAAACATTTCGCAAACGGGACTTTAATCCCAGCCATAAAAGTAATCCTCTCATAAAGTTACGCGACGATGGACAACATAAGGGTAGGGATTTACTCTCACAAAGATTTCCAAGTAATTAAGATAAAATACCAGGAGTTTTTTGTATGTAACTCGAGCCGTTCCCTCTCACTCGTTTTTCAACGCTCATATCGAGTTAATCCTCGAGTATGCAATAAAGCTGCTAAAGTATTTGTTCCAAGCGAAATTACCCATATTGAAAATACCCTTCGGCGCTAACAGCGGGCTAAAGGCTTATTTAAACGTGCCCATATATTATACAGACATAACTGGGTGGGTTAGTCGATCTATATGAGCTTACATACAGCGGGTACCGCTCAGCCATTTTACTTCCTTAATGCGAAGTTTAAATATTCTAACAAAAACTAAGCCTTTAATTTACCAGTAAGTATCTTTGATTATTTTAAGATTTATGATTTTAACTATTTTTCAATTATAGGTAAAATACACTTAATCGGTATTGTACCATGCACGTATTCAAAAAATAAAAAATAAACGTGTAAGTCGTGTTTTGGTAAAAATATAAAAGCCTTACTCTACCGTGTAAGTTACATGAATAATTTATAGTCAAGTTAAACAAAGCACAAACTAGCCGGCTGAAGTTAACTGTAAATAAAAAACAGTACGCAGACAATATAAAACAATGTTTATTTGTTTGTCGTGAAGTCACCATGATTAATGATCATACAAAATCCAATTATGGTCTTGCCTCGTAGTTAATTTTGGTCTGTTCCTATAGTTACCTAAATCCTTATGGATTTCTATTTTATGATGTTTTAAAATATTAGTTTTATATTACAGCAACGTTAGATATAGTTATTAATAATATATGTGCATAAGTTCAATAGTAGTAGAATACTTTTAGTAAAGACTTCGCCCACATTAATTGAAGAAAAAGCTAATTTAAATGGTAATAAATAAGCCTACTTGTATGTATTAATCTGGATTATTATCTACATGCGATTAAAATTCCAGTCTTTAAATTACGATATAAAGACTGGAATTTTAGAGAAATAAACATCACTTTTATGATTAATATCTTCTTATAAAAGCTTTATACGAGTATACTACTACCTTCAATTATCACATTTTGCGTTTTTGCATAAAAACTAAATAATAATATCCATCCTCAATAAGTCTTCGCATTTATAAATTTTACCTATCAGGGCTGAAAATAAAACTACATTATTAAATTTAGGTATCTACATTTAGGTACTATCCTTAATCAATAGCCACAATATCTATTAAACGATAGATTAAAATTATATTTCAAACTAATCTTGTACCATCAAATAATATCACAAAGAAAAACCACCCAACTAACCGAAACTTTTAAATGGTACAATAGCCAAAACAACAATTTATCTTTATCTCCAAAAAACGTTTATCGCATATTCACCACCAAAATCTGAATGTGGCTAAATGTGAACTTGAAACGATAAAAAGGGTTGGTGGCAAAAAATTCGGTCGTCCATCACAGCCTCTGTCAACAGGGCGCGCCGTCAATGCCGCAAAAACAATTAGTAGGTCAATATTTATTTGATTGCCAAACCGACCTACGTGAATGATGACCCTCTGGATATTTATTCTTGCTTAAATTAAGCGAAATGACTCGCGGAAATATATAAAAAGCTGTTAATGCTATAAAAAATCACTGAAGCTGAAAGTTATCGCGTATACTCTGTAGCTCGGTTTGAATTTAGACCAATCCCCTGATGATTCATCACGTGGTACTTTTTAAGCAGGGATAATGCTACTTCGACGGAAGTAGAAAGATGTACGCGTAATGCGTAAAAGTGTAAACATGGGCGTACGCAAGGGACATGGGACTTGTGGAACTTGTGTGACAAGGTAGGACATATCTATAATATGGTTTTTGTTATATGTACGTACATGAATGCATACATATGCTGTGAAGAGTTAGGTAAACTCTTTTTACCACGGAATCTGATTATATGAAACGGATGATATTTAGGAGTAATTAAAATATAATAAAATACGGTAAAAACTGATTTTGAAATGTTTTTTTTTTTTTAGTTAAGTTAGGTAATTCTGTAATTTATCTGTCCGTTAATTGAAGAACCAGGCCTTAATGGGATATATATAAAGGACAACGCATATAACTAGAAAGAATACGTTTTGAATTTCAACACAATATGTACCTCAAATACTAGGTTTCTATAAATATAATAATAACAAAAATAAATAATAAAACACGCACTATTTTGTATAAATCTTTTTGCAGGCACATCTCCTACCTCTTGAGACGTCTTAACGTCTTGTTGAGTTCTTGAAACTAGAGAGCCATTTGAAATTATATTCTGGCATGATTTAATATTTTAGAAAGTCACCCTTCGTCCTTTTAGGATTGGGAGTATTTTGGGCGCGTATAAGCTGGTTACGAGAATAGACGCCCTTGGTGTCCTAGCTTCCCACAGTTCCACCCACCTTAAAACATTATTTTCTTCGCGTTCAAAGGAAACTGTCACTCTAAAAATCATGACTGACTTATAGAACCCGCCTTATGGGCCTATTCTTGAATCTATACTAATATTATAAATCTGAAGAGTTTGTTTGCTTGCTTGAATGCGCTAATCTCAGAAACTACAGGTCCGATTTAAAAAGTGAAGGTATCATTTGCGGTAACAATTCATATGGCCCAGTGGCAAACATTTCAGCATGTATTTCGTAATAAAATTACGCCAAGAGTGTTTTTCGCACGGGCAATTAAATGTTGCCCTATTGAGATCTGGATCTGGGGAAAATCTACTAATCTACTTCTGCCATAAGAAAACAAAAATAAAAATATAGTGTGCAGAACTTTAAAATAACATTAGTTTAGAGTATTTTTTTTGAATAATCTACAATATACATTGAATAATATTATAAGAACCAGTACTTATACGTAATGTTTTAAAAGTTCCATTCTTACTGATAAAAGCGTGTGATATAAGTACCTAAAATAGCTCCTTAACGTACGGATTATTTAAAAAAAAAAACATCTTCTACGTAAACGCAGTTGCGAGTTATAGTTAACATAAGCCCAAAGTAACTATTCCACACGGACAAAGTCGGGGGCAGAAGCTAGTTAGGTATAACTGACTTGTGGCAGTTACGCCTCCCAGACTGAACTGTCTCTAAGAAGTTCTGAGTCTTAGAAGTTCTTGTCTATCTTTCTGAGTCATAAGGCATTAAAATAAAATAAACATGATCCGATTTGTTCAGTTTTGTAACGGTATTAAAAAGGGTTGGCGAACGTAAAATAATTACATAATATTACGCCCCCAATACCCGAAGGAGTAAAAATAAAACTAAGTAATGAGTGGGTACCACTTATAATTATTTTTACTCCTTCGGGTATTGGGGGCGTAATATTGTGGTAAATGTAAAAGTGTGAAACAGTAATGACTAGTGGCTTATCGCTACAGTATCTTAAACTTAATACCTGCACTATTAGTCGCATTTTACGAAATCCAATAAACGGACTTCCTTCTTTAGTCAATTCACTTACTAGAGATGAATACTCAGAAAATTAGCTTAAACCATGTATCAATCCCTTTTCTACTGTTTTGTATTACTAAATAGCTTTTCCCCGGTTCGGCCCGCATATTATTCTTTCCTTACTATTCTTTATCGTAATGTTCTTTATATATATATTTTTTTTTCAGAATATAAGTAGTATAATTTTTTTTCTCATCGTTAAAACTTTGGGCTTGCTAAGTTAAATAATATTTTAAGTAGTTAAGGGGTGAAGACGCAACACACAGGGATATCTTTCACCTTTAAAATATTATTAAATAAGTAAGTAAGAAAGAGGATAATTGAATGTAATCCGATAATATAAAGTATACAATGGCAATTAGATCACTTCAAGAGAAAATGTCAGTCTGTCCACAAATGACTTGACTGACGCTTAAGCAAATGTTTGAGCAGAGCTCGCAAAACAAATACGAGTCGGTCTTTTATAGGCGGACTCGGACCCGAGTTACAATCTGCACCTAAGCAAATAGCCCCAGGATAGAAGGAGCAACCAGCCTTTTTGTTTATAAAATAATTCATTTGTACTGGCAGGATAAATATAGGTATGTGATAAGTAAATCACGCCAACTAACACACTAATTTCTTATCTTGAATAATGAATGATTAAAAAATAAATTGTTTGAATCCACACCAAACGATTTGATAAACATATCGATTGATATTTGTAACTAATTAAACATTTGATTGCCAATTCATACAAACTTCACACTACTCGTATAATATTTTTTTTTTTTTTATATATAGAAATATTATCCAATTATGCGACCTTTCTTATTATATTTCAAATATTATCATGCATCTGCTAGGACTAACAGATCTGTTAGGTCTAACAATTGTCAGGACAATATAAAAAAATAATTAACGAAATAGGTACCCGCATTGAGAGACGCGCGGACAAACACTTCACGAAAGCAACTAGAACGTATAACGTATCATTCGCACGCCTTTTAAATGACACGATTGCTTAAGTTTGCTAAATTTTGCTAGCCGACGACAAAATTTACGACGATTGAATCGACAATTTTGTAATAAACTCCACAACAGCTAATCACGTAAATTCAAAATTTAGACGGAAAGTTATCTGCATTTCAATAATCCTAGCTTTTTTCTGTTGTAACATTAATTTTGTAACACAGCTCATCGTTGCGATAGATTTTACTATCCTATATTTAGCTATCATACATGTTACACAACCAGAGAAAATTAACTAAAAATATTAGCAAAGACGTATGAACATCACAGCTTTCAATCAAACAATAATTTTGTTTCATAATCCTTTATGCTTGTTCGTTATTCAAATAACCGAACCAAAAATAAACGGACTTTTCATGGAAATCCGTAAATAACCTCAAATTCGTTTCATCATCATATTGTTTACACCACGAAAATAAACAAGGTTTCAAAGATCCTTTCAATCATTTACCCCTTCATATGATTTCGTTAACGTAGCAAAAGGCTCTCTACGCGCCCCGCGGAGAATCCAACAGCCTTGGAGAATTCGTGCGAAACAATGCCACCGACCGACGCACAGGTGCGAGTCGAAAATGTAAACAGTTGTCACGGGGTAGCATTTGGAAAGTTGTCTGTGCCGCATGAAGATGTCGCGGTGACATTCCACACGCCCCACTCCTCCCCCCACTCTTTGGCAAGCGTGTGCATTCCGCGGAGGAGTCGACAAAATTCCGACGTCGACCTGCCCTCCACAAAGGTAAATAACTTAATAAGTGTCACTGCTCAGTATTTACGGGAATGTTAAACGCAGGCTCAGGATGAATTTCCTGAATTATAATAGGAATTTTGAGGTTGTACACTCAGATGTAGGTTCTATATGAAATGCCAGCAGAATGTAGTTGGCAAAAACCTAAGTCTGATAAATCTTACGACTTCAAATGAACCATTAAGAATAATTACATAAATGAACGAACCGACAAAGTTAATCGAAATCAATATCAAAATTGTATAGAAAAATAATACTTATTAACATTGAAACCATCCAAATATTACTTCCCCAACAACATTCACTCAAGTTGAAACAAACAAAAAACGCAGGATGCACAAAACAATGTAGTTAATCCAGGTCTTAGAGAGTTTCTAGTAAATGAGCAAACTTTTATTGGCCGCAGAGCCAACCTCACAAATGAACGTACTACCATCTTGACTTGCTCCGTACAGATTAGTTCCGATTGCCGTAAACTTTAACTACTAACTTTTTGAAGCGTTACTTTATGTCGGTCTTTTAGACATAGATATTGCATATGTAGTAGGCATATCAAACATAAGGCATAAAACATACTCGTACATTGAAATGCGGCTGCCAACCCTAAATAATATCTTCAAATATGAACAAATCATATAGCCTTATTTATTTATTTTTAATATATTTCAATAGAATATGGCTTAAAATTTGACTCAAGGTCTTATTTTAGCGGCAAATACGTTGGGCGCTGTCACAACTTCCTACTACAAGGAGGAATACGCGGTGAGTGTGATTCCCGAGGCCCCGCCAGCTGGAATACCCTCCTTCAACCAAGATGGAGTTTTCGAACTCACTAAACACCACAACGCACCTTCATCAACCAGTTAATATTGAAAAAGGAACCTAGATTACATAGGTAGGCTACTTTTATTCCGAAAGAAGAAATATGTCCCTTTAAAACTTTTATTTCGCATGCCAAATTTTGACCATGGCAAGACATGCATTTAAATGATTTTCTTAAAGAATTACAAATTAAACACCATCAGAAGTTTTGTTACATGCAGATAAAAAAAATATTTGTTTGATATTTTTCTTTTCGTCTATTGTTTATAAAAACAAATGACTGATCAATCCGACATAGCTTTTTTCATCCACAGCCAAGAGCCTGAAGCGAAGTGCCTGAAATCGATATCAATACAAAAGCGCGATAATTACCGGGCATCAGACGCGGGCATAACCGACCATAATTCGTAGAAGCGAAGCGTGAGCCGCGTTATTATTTCCCGTATTCGCCCTAGAGATATTGTTAATGACGTTGTGTTGTGACGCACGCGTCATTCAAGAATAGGGATGTTAACGATATATCGATATTTTTGAAAAATATCGATGTGTGCTATCGATACTTACTATCGCACAAAATCTTTACTTATTCATTACTACGTGTTTAAAAGCATTTTTTTAAATTATATAATTAAATTGCTAATTTGTATTTCATCCAGTATTCATGTATTTCTCCAGAGGATTAGATCTATGAATATTAGAGTGCGTATGGGTGACTTGGTTGTGAACTGCCTGCTTTACGCGGACGATGCCATACTTTTAGCAGAGTCAGCATCGGATCTGCAGCAACTAGTCACAACATTGAAAGATGATTGTAAGGAGAGAGGCTTACATTTGAATGCGAAGAAAACAAAGATTGTGGTGTTTGAAAGAGATGAAACCAGAACGGATACAAGGATAACGGTTGACGATGTAGTGCTGGAACAGATGAATGAAATTATATATCTAGGATCTGCATTTAGTAGAGATGGAAGGTACTCCGCTGATATAGATAGAAGAGTGAATGCAGGGAATAGGGTGAATATAGCGTTAGGAAAACTTCTAGGCAGTAAAGTCTTAAGCCAGAAGGCCCAGCTGGCTATACACAATGAGGTGCTGATTCCTACGCTAACATATGGAAGCGAGAGTTGGGTATGGCAGAAAGAGCATAAAAGTAGAATAAACGCGGTCGAGATGCGTGCGCTGCGGAAAATCTGCGGTGTATCGCTCACAGACTGCGTTCGGAATTATGATGTAAGAAAGAGAGTCGGTCTGAAGGACAGCGTCGGTGTCAAGGTAAGAAGAGGCATACTCCGGTGGTTCAGACATGTGAAAAGAATGGATGACAAAAGATTGACTAAACAGATATACAATGCGAAAGTGGAAGGATGTAGGAGCCGCGGAAGGCCCAGGCTCACCTACCTACCAGATTGGTCGTATATTAACAGAAGGTGATGTTAGGAGTCATAAAAACCGTAGAGCTTGTATGAAAAGGATTATGAATGTTAAAGAGTCGAGTGAGGTGTGTAAGGATCGGGCCATATGTATGGCGTTCGGTTCTCTCTGCCTACCCCGCTAGGGAAGCAGCGTGAAGTTTAGTTAATTATTTAGTTAGTATTTCATTAAGTTGTAGTATATATTTTATTTTTACAAAAACATTATGCCTGTTTAAATAGCCGTAACTCAGAGTATGTGCACCATAATAGATTTTGAACTAGTAGATATTTTAACGATAAAACACATTTCGATGAACTTAAAAATTAAACATAGATGTCTGTGTTTATAGATACACTCTAAACCGATTTTAGAAATATTATAACATTTTATTTTTCTAAAATGGAAATAGCACACTATCGATGTTTTCTTTTACAATGTCAACGTCCCTATTCACGCAGATTCCCGGCGACATGGTCCCCCCTCGCAATTATAATTGTCCTTACAAAGAAAGGTGCTTGCTTTTATCATAACGCGTGTGTTGTTTTTATGGTGCGCTCGTTAAGGGTTTATTATTGGCTTTGCGTTGTTCACGTTTTTAGGCGGCTGTAAACCGTGTTTGTACATTTTCGCCGTAATATTCGGCATTTTGGTTCGTATTCCCTAATGTATTTTGGTCTGTTCAATTTCCTCTCGTTGAAGCATGGTAATTAATTAAAGGAGCAATTAACTACTTTTATTAATACATTTTCCTGTTCCCTAAATGACGGATGAGCACTATTTTACCTTAAAATACGTAAATTACGTTTGTACACCTAAAAACAATTATTATTTTCGTTTTTTTTTATAGTTAAGCCAGTGTGCTACATAGTTCATGACTGCTGTTAATAATATATAATATGGTAGCAATATTCTGAATAGGCAAAATTACATTTCTTGTCTCATCAACACTACAATGCAACAACACAATATTATTTCGCCTCCAATTCATCAGAATGCTACTGGTGAATTCGACCAACTATTAACCTCAATTGAGTCATAAATTCGGATGTCCCTCGTAAATAATGCTCGGGTGAACTTACTGACTTTTTTATTTGCCGTATTCCCTTCTCGATGAGATGCCGTTAATGAGATTGTCCCGCAGCTTACAGAGCGCTGTAATTGAAAACTGTCAATATTGAAGTTGTAGTAATGAGCTGCAAGCGGTGAAACTTAACTACGGTACTCATATACAGCTAACACAGTACAGTATTGGTACTGTTTTATTTCGGGTTAACAATGAATGTGTACGTCATAAAACATTGTTTGTACATCTTAATCTAATATATTTTATTTTTAACTAATTTATATACTCTTATTAACAGAATGTGAATTTCATAAAAATATAAGAATGCATTGCAAACCAAAATTTCATACCCACTCTTTACACATTGTACTTAATATCATGTCGTTATACAAATTTGAAGTGGGTTTTTAGAACTTTATGATGCCGAAAGGTTTTGAAAATTAAGCGTGTTACGATTCCTTTTGTTTTACTGTCTATTATTAGAGGTATCAAGACATTATGCAACTATTTTACTTCCATACGATGTTGCATACGTGCGTGGTGCTCAGATTAACGAGTAGACCAATATCTGGTCCAATTCCATTGGTTTGCGTTGGGCGTAGCGATACATTTCGTATAGCCGTGCGTTGCGAATTCAAGCGTTTCGCAAACGGCACATCTGACGCCGCCTCTCAGTGAAATCTGAAATAGAATTGGGAGGCGCCAATGCTGTGTTCACAAAATACACCAGAAATCTGGCTTAGAACAATGCACGAAATATACGCATGCACATATGATGACCTATCCACACGCGACGCGTAGATGCGCGTAATGGAATAATTGAAACGTGCGACTAACGCAACTAATTTGGCAACTACAACTAAAAATCGCTTGGCAGTAATTTCTTCCGCGCTGTCAATATCGTACGCTACCAACGTATATCATTAACTTAGGCTTGGCCCAGTGATTATCTGCGAGCAATTACGATAGTTCTTTGTGGATATTTCTGATAATTAGCCATTACATTACTTAATAAAAGAGAGTATGAACAAGATGTCATTATTCGTAACTTTAGTAATCATATTAAATAAGCTATTGCTTTTGAATAGGCAAATTGAAAATTCTTGTCTCATTAACACTAAGAAACATTAAATGCTATGAAAAAAAAATGCATTGACTTTTAAAATGTTGCCTACATAAATGTCCTTATAACGAAATAAATCTCTGTTGGTGTATATTGTGACAAACATTACAGCGGATAGTATGAAAAATGTAATTGAAAAATAAAATCCATTCTTAATTTCTTGACTTGAAACTTTGGAACGGGTCTTAAATTCCCATGAATATAAGTCCTGTTACATATTCCACGCAACGTCGATAAAATACTCGAATTTATTTCTCGATTCCATGCCACCGAGTTAAGCTAAAGTGTAATGTTAAAGATAGAAAACTTATTTAATAATTACAAATCTAAATGCTGTAACAGTGACATTTAATACATTTTTACAATATTCATAAATTAAAATATAAAGTAGTAAAAATATTATTTTTGAACAATAAGGGCACGACAATATTTTTCTTGGTCTGGGGAACCTCGGTGAAATAAAGGTTGGAAAACCCTTCTCTAGCGCAATAAAAACCCACTAACAAGTTAACAAACCATAATTATTGCCTACTTTACTTTACAATACAATTTAGAAGTCCCAGTAGCTAAAATTCACTAGGTGTTCTAAATTGTCCTCTTCCCGGTAGCTGACAAAGGCTCGGCGCACACGCATCCAATATGGCGGATATGACGCCCTTTTGTTCACTGCCGAATTGCTTTTAACACTAATGAAAAAATTACTACTAGGTATCATTTTTATCCTGCATCGTGACCTTGGTTGCCACGGCTGAGTTATACTTTAAGTGGTTTAATATTTTAATATAACAAGAGGAAGATTGTGAATGTATGTCAGTAAATTAGCTGTTATCAGTCGTTTAGTCCGCGCGGTCAGAAGGACTTTTCACATTGGTCCGTTTGCTTCGAAGCTACATGAAAGAAAAACAAACACACTTGGCTTTTATAACATGGTTTCAATATCTTGTCTCCAAGTTTCTTCACGACTTCAGCAATGTCCATCAGGTGTGTTAGATAAAGTGCAAGAATTCTACAAACACAACCGAATTTGTATTGAATTCAATTCAATTAGCTGGATTGTTCAGAATACACTATAGTTCAATAGTAAGCGTATTCCAAGACCGACCTCATACGTCTCGGCGTCACACTCCACAACTCACGTCATCGCAATCCATGTTAGCAATAAGCTTTATATCAACGGTGCACACTGCTGTGCATAATTCAGCGGATATTATTACGTCAGTGCCCCATTTACACGGCAGTTCCATTTAATTAGAGCATCAATTGCTTATCAATAATGAACAGCAATTACAATCGGTTCCGAGCCGCGTCGGGCTAATATTAAAATTTATGCAATCAGTTCGGTTGGAGCGTCGCTCGCCGCACCGCGCTGAAAATGCAGCCGTCACGTGTTCAATGTTCCGCCAAATAAATTCTGACTCTTATTACGGTTTTATTATGCGATCCGAAATGAGATAGTGGTTCGGTCCGGCGTATTGTTTAATTGCGGGTGGGTATTGAACATTTTTGGAGTGAAAGCTACTTTGTGGTAGATAAATGGTTAATTTATACAAATAAAATATGCCGATAGATTGTTAATTACACGTCGTCAGTGTTTAATTTTTATAAAATAAGAATCATCAAAAAGTTGTGAGTCAGTTTATTAAACACTTCATTTTTACTACGAGATTTTCCTTTTATTTTCCCAGGAAAAGCCACATTTCTTATGTTGCTAGACAGACTTACAACTACGCGTGCATTTAGACCCGGTAGGAATGTGTAGATAGAATATATCTAAAAGTCGCACTTGTCTCGGAACTCATCTTATTAGTTTCGAATATTTATTAAGTATTAACCGGCTATGGATCAAAATAACAAATCCGAATGTAGTCACTACTTGATTTGCCATCCTACATATTGGCCGAGTTTCTTTGTGTGGTTTCCTTCATTGCTGCGCTAATCGATTCGTTGTAAGATTCTACAAATCTAAATAAACAAAAATACTATTTCCATAGCACCGGGATGACGGAAAGTAAGTACAGAAAAATCGCCGCACATTCATATTTACCAAATAATGTTATCAGAAACTTGTCTAGATCCCCAACCCAAACGTTTGATATTGACTTGAAGGTGACTAGAAGTAGACTAGAGTCGTAGACGTACTGCAAATCTATCACCACTTACCTGACTCATCATAGGGTCAGTGTTGATCTGACACATGTACGTGCCGGAGTCCTTGGGCTCCACGTTGTTGATGTACAGCTTCCAGGTGTTATGCCCGTTGTGCGTCACTGCGAGACGATGGTTCAGCGTCACCATGTGCGTGTGGATCGCCAGGATTGTCTTCGTGTCCGATTTTATCCACGCCACCTGTAAAACATTGTGACGAAATAACTTCTGTCCTTTATGACGATATGCATGTTCATAAGTAGGTAATTTCTGATGATGCCGCTCAAGATAATATATAGTTATTTACGTTGATCGAAATAGCGATTCCGGTTAAAGATTAATTAATTTATATCATGACGAAATGTCCAGGTTATTATATGCACCCTCATTACATTGTGCAAATAAAGGCTAGTTATTGTCAACATAACATAACATCATGCCCACAATCCCCGAAGGGGTAGGGGCCTTCTGCCCCTTTGACCATATTCAGCCAAAAAACAAAATTTATTGGGTAAGATGGAAAATTGTGAAAAAGAAGTGACAAGTGGCTAGCTTGTCGCCTACACAATCACATACCCAAAACCCGATATACCATTAGTTGCCTTTTATGACATGCTAGGCAAGAACCACAGTTGGCATATTATTTTTAAGTCCCAGACTAACATGGGACAATGGGCTGGGTTAGATGGAAAATTGTGAAAAAGTAGGGACAAGTGGCTAGCTCGTAGCCTACACAAGCACATACCCCGAACCCTATATACCATTAGTCGCCTACTACGATATGCTAGGCAAGAACCACAGTTGGCACATTATTTTTAAGTTCCAGACCAACATGAGATAGTTATTGTCACACACGAGTAATCGGAATGCTTTCAGGTAAGAGCCCACAATGTAATATGTGGCGCATATTACATTATTAATTACCTTATATGCCCCAAGATGATTGACAGTACACGTGAAATGGATATCTCTGCCTTGGGCGACTGTCAGGTTCTCCAGTGGTGATAAGAATTCCGGCTCTTGTTCGCTGTACCCGGACCCTTGGAGTTGTCCTGTAACAAATATACCTGATAAGAAGAATAAAAAAGTACCCTGCGATCAGTCTTCGTGAAAATCCCCGAATTTGCTCTTCATATGCATGGCCATGGTCAATGCAGTCAGCTTATTAGATCACATGAGTTGGGAAGATAACAACAAGGCAACAGATGCTAGAAAGAGATAATGTAAAATGGTAGCTAAAAAGAAAGGAAAATTCTTGTTATGTTCTAAACTATACAAGATTATTATTTGGCAGTGAGAGAATCTTTCCTATCATTTTAAATGCTTCCACCACCAAAACAATGCAATGTATACAACATGTATGGCACTGTTTGATGCTGCAGTAAATCTTTAGCTGCGTTAAAAGCGCCCGCAAAAACAATACCGAGCCGAATCAGCTTTATTCCCACGGTAACCAAATACAATCAGAAGAAATACAGGTCAAATTGGCATTTCAAATTGGTTTAAATTGGGTCAGGCTTGCACAAACAGAAGTGCGAAACCGCTGACAGCGTTCGTTGAGATCGGTCTCCTATTAAATAAATCTTTGCAACTGCAACTGTGACGTACGTGATTACGTCACCAGATCCTAAGATAAGATAGAAAATTAGACGGCTAAGAATGAACAGGAGAGTAGAAGGCCATATAATTATCCAGTTCTTTGTTGTACTAATCGATAAGAAGACTATTTGGAGCGATGAAAGATATTATTGAGAGAGTTTTAGAAGAAATAACGATCACTAATTAGACTTCTATTGAGAAATTCTTAGAAACATATAAATATTTTCGCATAAAATAGGCAATCATTTTAATAACAACCAAGTTTTTTTCCAATTTCGTTATTAATTTCTGATAATCACATGTTTATTATTATTATACCTACATTTATGTATCATGTAACATCCACAGTACGAATTATCTTAAGATATGGATTTTATATGTGGTAAATCCTATTTTTGTTAAATTAGTTCTATGTTCACATTCGGGTCTTACATATCCTATATTCTAAAGTAGCTTTAAGCAAAATATTTAAAACAAAGAGCTATTTCACAGCTGTTCAATTAAAGACTATTACATCAAAATCTATACATTTGGTTAATTTTAGTAATGAAATAATGTAATTTAAATGTCCCAGCAAAACATAATTCTTCTTTATAGGTATACTTTAAATACTATAAAACTTCGAAATTAAATGTTCGAAATTTAATTATTGTAAGAATAAACTAACTTCAAAATGTTTTACATAATATTCAAACGTTACACACTAAAAAATCACCAGAACAAAAAAGAACTTCCAACTTTTCCGAAACATGTTAAACTTGCATGCTTCCCCCACTGTCGAAAGCGTACGTACATAATCGATTATGTTCTAAAGCATCATTTGTACAGTCCGACAATGAACTGGCAGCGATTAGTATCTGCCATTTGAATGCGGCCAACCGATGAACACTCCGATTCGGCATTCGGCATTCGGCATTCGGTGATTAAGGACGTAAATCGGGGAAGGTTCCGCATAAAAAGGGTCACACTAAACGTCCCATACTGTGACATCAAAACGATTAATGGCGTCGTGCGGGATTTCGGAACGCCGAATATTTTCGTCCAATTCGCCTAATGTGGAAGCTTGGATTTAATAAATTTTTCACGTTCGCATTGCCACTGACCTCAATTTGGCGCCAATTATTCATCTGGTTTCATCCGGTAATTTTTAATTTAGCTAAATTGCCCTCGTGGTTGTTGGAGTGAAATATTGTAGATTAAAACTAAAAGATTCGCTTTAGATAATGTTTAACTTTTTAAAATAAACCAAATTAGTGGTTGAGTATCATTCACCATTGGCATATAATGGGATGTCGGAAACTTCCAGGATTATCTGAAACCCATTCATTAGTTTGATCAAGATGTACATTAATTAAGTCAACTTAATTATAGTTGTTAATACTTGTTTAGTAAATCAGCTCATGCACAATGAGCTGATTTACTAAACATAAGAATTATAAAAATCATAATGTATGTTAATTCATGCTTTGCCAGCGTTAAAACTGACCACGTAATATTATTTGAACGATAAATTCAGCTTAATTAATAATAACTAAAACATTTATCGAATATATGGTTAATTGTATGCATACAGTAAGGTGATAGACCAACTATGACTTTTGTTTCAGTACAGTAGAGTCGATTATTCAATGTTGTCACGGCCGTGCGTGGCTTGTTTAATTTTCCGTTCACCACACTCAAATTGTTAACGACCATTGATTCGCGGTATACTTGTTAACCCTCAATGAGTCATTCAATGCATCCAAATCGAATCAAACGGCAGCAAACACGTTGCAATTGAGATGAATCTGTTGTATTACACCGACCTATTTGCACGATGAACCACGAATTATGGTTTTCATTTGAAAATATTGGTAATATTTTGTGGTTTGTCGGTTGTTTATAATAATAAACAAATGTACTTATGAAATTTTTAAATACTTTTTCTTTGAAATATTATCTTAATCTATACATTTTGAATTATTTGAAAACTCTTAATTTTAATTGATTTGAAATGTTTAGTTATGCATTTAATTGAATAAGTAAGGCAGTCACTTCACTGTTGACATTAAGTTACAGCGATTTTTAAGATATGGAATGGTAAGGTTTCTCAAAGACAAAGGTATAGTTTGAAAGCCTATGTTAAACTGTCAAGTTTTTAGAGCGTAATTACCTTTTAAACGTCCTAACATACAAGCTTTAACAATTGTAAAGTAAGCTATGGGCTACCGTTTAGCTATACCCAATTAGGCTTCACACAATAGGATAAATGGTATGGTGGCCTTATGGTGCACAAAGCCAAAACCCGCATCTATTAGTTCTCCTGACCAACTGACTTGTCAGCTAGATCTTAACGCTTAATCACTGATGCCATCACTTAGGTCACTCTTCTTCTCAATATTTCTAATGAAGTTCATCATTTTTAGTAAGCACAATAAGATTGACAACGTACACAAATAATTACATCTAAAATTATTCAAATTAACACTTTATATATATAGACTGACCCGTGGTCGAGTGATCAGAGACCCTTGCCACGAAACCAAGGGTCGTGAGTTCGAATCCCGCTAGGGGCAAATATTTCGTGTGATGAACATGGATATTTGTACTCGAGTCATGGATGTTTATAAACGTATTTAGGTATGTCTATCCGTTGACCTAGTATCCAAAACACAAGCTTATAAGCTTAGTTTGGGACTAGAGTGGTGTGTCAGTCTGAAGAAATTATTTATTTATTTATTATATAAGACATATCATATCCATAGCACAAGTGTGGAGTTTGGAACTAGGGAATTGGTGTGTCAGCCTGGAGAATGTATTTATTTATGTATATACAAACAATAAATTAATTATTTTCATTATATTCATTATTTTTCGATCGAAAATGTATGTTAATCGGACTGCAATTCCATGTAATCGGTTCGTGTCACAGGCTTGCTTATTCTACCGAGCACTGTGCTAATAGCCACTAAGCCAGAACCTATGCCCTAGTTACAATAGCCTAATGACGCGATAACATTGCACATGAGCCTGTGAGACAGAATCTTACATGTTCAACACCTAAATACGTTCTCGTAATTAATAGTTTTCGAATAAACAGTTACTAGATAGCCAATAAATAAACAATGCAAATTGAGATTTTCAATAAAAATTTCCATCTAACCCAACTTACTTATGTTGGTCTGAATCTGGTTTAGTAAGCTTATTGCTGCTTGTAGTCTGCCTACCCCTTCGGGAATCGCAGTTATAATATTATGTATGTATGTAACATTAGAAGCCAACAGAAGTTATGTGTGTTAATTTACAGTAGATCAGAATTCCAAGTCTCTCTGCTGTGAAAAAGCACAAGCGTGCATAAAGTCAGATCGGTATGATTCTAAGATATATGCATATCTAATAGCAAACATTGTAACGAATCCCACCGTGTTTGTCACGCAAACCGAAGCGGATCTAGCGTGAATGGAAAGCATGTGAATTGTTGTTGGATAAAAACATGACTGTAACGCTGTTGTTGGAAAAAAATTGGCTAAGCGAATTGGCAAAGTCGAAAAATACAGTAACCTGAATTGGTGTTTAAATTAAATTTAGTAAAACACATTAGGTAAGCTAGCATAAGGAGAATGCTACATTCACATTTTCGTCTAGTATTTTCGAAAAAGAAAATCCGTCCGTTTCATCCAGTATTTTTTCTGTAAATGAAAATAAACTAACAATTTAAGACTTATATAACGCTCACATCTCACAAATTAATAATAATTTTCTTTGATATGGCACGTTAATAAAGAAAGGGTTGTGTTGTGAGTCATTTATATCGTCTAATCGTAACATTATTAAAATTGTTTACATAAATGCCGCTGTTCGATATATAAATGACATGAGAATGAATAAATGGGCTGACAGAATAAAAATACCCATTGCGTACATTCGACTATGGAACTCCAAAAAACCGCACCAGCTTTTTTTACCGTACGTAAAATTTATTTGTACGCCGTTGTATTTCTGAATCATCGACAGACGTTTGTCACGCGTGGCTTTGTAAACCGCAGAAGTGAACAGCAAAGCCCCACACAGAACACTGCGGCTGTTCACACCCGTTCGGAACGCGGCCGTGACGCAATCGGCGTTCATTGTCTTTGAGTCCATGCAAACAATGGAACAACTAGTAGTGAGAAATCTACGCCATCATATTTTCAAACTACAATAAGCTGCATCGCTTTCCGGAGTCCTTGAGACGTAAATCACCGCATCGGAACCGTATTGTGAGAAATGACGAGTTCTAAAGAGAATATATAATAATTTTTATGGTCTACTATTTATTTGCTACCAAATGCACTACAAGTACAATCTACAGCCGTAAAATTCCGTTACTAATCATTGACCTTCTACATAAATGTTCAAGATGGCCGACATTATCACGCAGTAAGCCGTTGCATAAGGTGTTTGGTCTTAAATAAAAACAGTCAGTTCACGTGCATTTTCAACATGAAAAAGGTTAGTATCTAATGCAACAGTACTTATATAGATTGACTGTGTATATACGAGTAATAGATAGAACTATAGGCATATGTATCGCAAATAGCCTAAAGTAAGCGTCGCCTTTGTCACGCAGCGCGCCGCAGCCGACTGTGTCAAATGAAAATTAATAACAGTCCCGACACTGGCACATCCGCTGTGATTGACTGCGAGCGGCCTCATTTTTTATTTCGCTTTTTAAGTAAGGAAAATTGGCCCCAAAGAGCGGGTCGTTTGCTTATTTTAAATATACAGTGTGGACATTTAATTATTCATGGCAGAAATAATTAAATTTCAACAGGATGAACGGCGCGTCTTTCGATCATAATCTTTCTCTATGTTTATCTGTTTAGATGAAGCGATCTATTTTATTTAGTAAAACTGATATATTTTAATAAAACATTTTACAATGTGAAAGAAAGACATAATTATGTATTTATCTCATTTTATAAAAAATATATTTCAATATATCTTCCATTAGTTATTGACATAGACGTCTAAATATAAAAATATTGTATTTCTAGCGCTACTTACGAAGATCGCTTCTCAAATGACACAAAAGTAATTCGAGCCATTGATAGCTATAAAGCGTTTATCCCGTCAAATGAAAATTAATAACCGGGACCAGTAGACTTCGAACTTAACCGTCGCCAACACCGTTTATCTTCATATCTATAATCTAAAGGACTATGAAATATTAAGAGTCGGCAATAATTATATATCATTTCCGCCAAGAGCAGATAATAATTTTGCTTTGCGTATTACAGCATTTTTTATGTAGATGAATAGCGACGTACATAATCAAGATAGCTAATATAAACTACTATGTGAAACTTTGTGTAGTTTATACTTTAGGAAATGTATAGTTTATTGGAGTGCCATTTTGTATAACCATTTAAATAAATAAATAGATATACGACGACATCACATAGATTGATCTGACTCCGAGGTAAGTAGCTGAAGCACTTGTGTTACAGATATCAGGTATTGATTTTGAATATTATTAAAATATATTTCTAAGGTATCAAGTACAGCTGAACAACAGGTACATACATGTGGATTCATAAATATAACAGTTTAAAACTACAAAAAATAAATTTGTAATTTTATTTCATCAAAACTGAGAATTACACAATACCCCATGATCAATTTTATAAAACACCGAGAAATTGTTTCGTAACCCGCCATTCTCAATAAACATTGAATAAAATATATGATTTTCCCAAATTTCATCGGTTGAGTACTGGAATATCCGTATCCGATTACGTGTTCCAATTATTCAGTATTTCACGCTCATCGACGTCTATAATTACATTCTGATAGAATTGCGTTAAATTCACCACACGTACCATCACTAATTTCCATACAATTAATCCAATGATTAGCTGTAATCCAAAGTGGGTTTCGCGCATATCAATAGAACGCAAATTCTAACGTGCTTCAAAGTTTTGTTAGGCTTAATGAAACGGGTTGGAATGCGCGGCAACATAGAAAAGATGAGGTGAGAACTTTAAACAATTAAAAGAAAAGGTATATAAAGCGTTTTCAATTAAAGTCGGAATCCCGGAGGCATGGCTGTGTGCGGGTTCCTTGCGTCAAGAGAGGTACGTGAGGGAATCTGGGGCGGTATTGCTTCTAAACTGCAGCCCGACACAGACAGTCGTTAAAGTGCAACAATTTGCTCCTAAGCTAGGTTTAGTTTTAACTGCGAGACGCGTGAAGCAAATGATGGGGTGAAGTCAGACGCTGATTCCGCGGGATGGACTAAATTCCAAATGACTTTGTTGTCGGCACTACGAACGTTAATTACAGATAATTTAATGCGGTTTTATTTGCTTCTCTTGTAATTTAATAACTAACAAAGTAAACAAATCCTGGAAAACGGTTTGAGTCTATTAATTAATGCTATAAATGCATCGAGTAGGGTTTAACAAACGATAATACAATAACACCATAATATCCTGACTACTTGTTTTAGTTTTACTAGTTTTGAGTCCTTTATGTTAAAACATATTGTTTTTTGGTCACATTTGTTATGTTCATATAGTTACATCTCGTGATGACTTTTCAACAGAATAATAAAAAGTTGCAAAAACATGCTTTTTGATTTATAATATCAACCTGATTACTATTTTAATGCATGTTAGTGATAACCAAATATTAAAATTCGCCAAAAAAATCTTGCTATTTACCGCATTTTTTTGCCAAATAACCACTGATTACTTGGCAAACACGCTAAAACAATTTAAACTAACACAAAATATTTCACAATTGTCGACGAATGCGCTGCAAAATCATTAGCAAATCCGGGGAATATTTAAGCTGTATTAGTTGTACAAAATGTATACCGTCAAAGAGGTGGACAGGATATTAAGCCTTTCATCACAGCAGCCATTAGCGGAAGCTATTCGGACAGCTGGCTGGAAGCTCCGTTGTAAGCCACCCGTCTAATTTTCCCGCTCCATGAAAACGCGGCGTGTAAGGGATATTGATACTAATAGCTTTAATTACGACGTTAATGGGGCAAAAACTGCAACAGCGGTTATTATGAAATAGAGTTTTTGGCTGCGCTCGTTTGTGAGATGTTGCTGTTCATTAAGTTGTAAATTTACGCCAGTCGAGCCGCCTAGTGAACTTTAAAGTAGCATATATTTGTTGATCATTTTAATGTTTAAGCTATGAACTATCAAGGTGAAGTTTGAGAAAAAGTAAAAAAAAACAGTATAGGCTTAAAAGAAGGCCAGATACTTTATTACGTTAAAGTACACGTATAGTAAAACATTTTGGAGACACTTTGAACTATACTAGACGCAATTTCTCATTCAATTTTAATAGGTGTCCACGTGATAAATGGAATAGTAGTTAATTTACTCCGCCATTTTAATTTATCAAAGAAATTGATTCGATATTTAACGAGCATAGGTTAGCTTTTTCTTATAAATTGGGAAAGGGTAACTAAAGGACTAATTACTAGAGCCGTGGTAGCTCAATGGTTAAGACACGCACCTCTTAACCGAGTAGTGCGGGTTCAAACCCGGGCACGTACCTCTGGATTTTTCAAATCTATGTACGTATTTATAGCACTAGCTCGAAACCTGCAAATTCAAACAACTTTGGATTTGTAACCATGATCCAAAAATTGTCTGGTTCCCCTATCTTAGAGTTACGAAGGTCAGATCGGCAGTCGCTTCAATGTAATTACCAGACTCGCTAAATCCTGGAATGGTCTAAGCGGACCCCGTCTAAGCACTAACTAAAGGACTAATTTACCTAAATAGTTACGTATAAACTGGCGAATGCTTTTTTCTCATATATATGTGTTGTATACATATTTTTTTCACGCTTGCAATCACCAATACAAAAGTATAAAAATAAAACTTACCTAACTGGGTAAGAAAAATTGTGAATAACAAGCGACTGCCTGTTCGCTACCTACATATCTAAAACCCAAGTTAGTCGTATACTCGTACTAATACATGCTAAGTTAGAAACACAGTTGGCATATCCTTTTCAAGTCTCTAACCGACATTGGACTTCTAGACTAACATGAGATATATCTTGTATGAACCTTTGACAGCCTTTGACACTTTAGTGAAAGTGCTAACTTACCTGCTACAATAGTGAGCAGGGCAAACGTAGACACCAGTGGTAGCCCTCCCGTCTCCATAGATACGGCCCTTGACCGCCGCGTGGCTTCCGCCATCATCACATCAAAAGGCATCTGACACCTAACGCCCTCTCACATATCCTTATTGTCGTAAAGGGTATCGAGTCAGTCTCCAAAATCAGCATAAATTTGCTTCTTGTAAATTATCTTATAAAACTTTATTGTCATATTTTAATCCATCGCCACAACTGAAACAAACGAAAAATATGTTATCATTAAATCAAAAATCTAGATTAGTGAGTCCGATTATTACATTTAAGCTACGACAAACTTCGTCACTGTAAGAGCCTGGGCCTAGATAATTCTCATTATGGTTAAACTACTATAGATATAGTAATTTGTAGCTTTATAATTATCCTTTAATAATCTTAACATGTAAAGATGAAAATGTGGACAACCAACATTTTATTGCATTTAAACATTAATACAATAGAATGTTGGTTCTCCATAGCCTTATTCTAATTTAGGAGAAGCAAACCTTTTTAAACAAGCATGCAAAAAAATTTCTAATGGTTCTTGAGTGCCGGGGAGCGGTTTACGTGGATGTTATTGTTAAATAAGTTTTTGTTGATATATTTGTACCGGATGCGTACCCACCATTTTCTATAACGCACTACGTATGGTACGCGTGCCAACATTACTCCAGACATATCTTAATGAATGAATTCTGTTTCAATATCAACAAATGTGGATGTCATTTTACAAGTAGGTCAATTCCCGAATACGTAACATCTCTCCTAGACTAGTCTCCTGTAGACTCGCGGTTATTCCTATCGAATTGGACAATCTTTTAGGTTCGAGCGAATTTCGGTGCAAAAGTTCTCAATGGATCCCGATATCCGATGCAACAACAAGCCCGCTTGATATTTTTAAACCACGGCTGTAATATTATCCGGCCATATCGGGCACGTCCTACCTATTAAAGTAAATGCTATTTTCTATTTGTTTTCTTTGAAGGTTGCACTCTATGTAGCTGTTTAAAGTATGTGCAGATTAAGAAAGTCTATATTGTCAATATTGATGCCAAGAATGACGATCAGTTTATTTTTAAAGCATCTTGGTATTAAAGCTGCACGCGTATGCACTTGCAAAGGAGAATTTTACTTCAGACTTAATAAAGTAAACTCAGTATATAGTTTGAGTAAAAACATATTCCATGTGAATAATTTTCTACAGTCTATTATACATTGTAACTAAATATTTTTCTCTCCCATTATTGTTACTGTTGTATATAATTTCATATTTTAGTGATATCATTATCATTTATTTGAATAATATCCAATATTACAAAAATTAAGTAAACTTTCAAACATTATAAATAACAATAGAATTCTATTATTAACTTGGCTTGTGTAATACAGAAATACTTTCTGTATATAGCTCTCAGTCTATATTTATGCGACTTAGATTAGGTAATCAATAATAATTTAACAGAAACGTATAGGGCGCAGTGTGAATCGTTTATCAACGAGTGTAAATCATCAACCGTTCGAAAAAAGTTGTGTAGTTTTCGTAACATAAAACCGAATGGGCGAGTTTTATCGCGATCGGTTTAAAAAATGACCGCTGCCCGGATCGCGATACCGTAGCCGCAGACATTTTGATATTTTCAACAAATTTGCACATTTCAACTTTTCAAGTGTGTTCGCAAAACGTTTGAGTGATTTGTACGCTGACAAAAAAAACGTTCATACTGTATAATAAACTAAGCATATTTTGGGACATGTGTAAAAGAGTATTACTAGAAGTACTGTTCATCGGTGATTATTTTTTTTATCACTTATCAGAGACGCGTTAGCTATAAAATTTTAAGTATTTGATAATTAATCAAAGAATCTTTTGCTCCTTGAGAATGATGCGAATGAATCAAATTAATAGAACCGTCATTTCGTAGGCAGGTAATGAGAGATATAGAGAAACATAATTGAATGCTTGTTATACCGGAAACATAATTCCCTAAAGACAAATGCGAAGGAAAAAAATATGTAATAATTATAAATAAATACAAATTTTACTGGCTTGATGGCGCATTCGGTAGTGCCCCATGCGCCAAAAGTTGTGGGTTCGATCCCCACCCAGGACAAATAATCGTATGATGAATACTTGTGTTTGTTCTGTGTCTGAGTGTTGATATCCAATATTTAAGTATATATTTGTAATATGTACCGCTGTTGATTCTGATATCCGTAACACAAGTGCTTAAGCTACTTACCTCGGAGTCAGATCAATGTATGTGATGTATGTATATGTAATAAACTATTATATGTTCATCATGATCAGTAGTCATAAAAAAGATATCATTTCTAAAAACTTTAATGACACCATTGCTACGATGCTACGATAGTCTGTCTACGAATTTGTAGCACGCTATACATTCGTAGCATCTGTTAGCTAGCGGTGATTTTTAAAGCCGTCTTTCAGAAACCCTAAGTTGAAGATTAAGTATGAAATTCCACAAAATTCCTAAATTCCTTATAATACAATCTGAGCTTTCATCAAAAACTTAAGAAGAAAATAGAGAATACAATTTGAAGACTTCTCAGTAATAATGTAAACAAAAAGGTTTCAACTGAAAGGTCCGAGAATTCCAGAAAATGTAAAAGTATTTTATTTAAGTTAGCTTGTATTGTGGTTCCCATATATTGCACTACGAGACGATAGCACAGTGATATATTTTTGTATATTATAATAACGCCTTTTATTTATTTTGTATTGCGATTTGTAACAGCAAAGACTATTATACTCAATCGACTAATTTATAACCGAATACAGTGTAATTAAGATTTATGAATGAGTTTATGAAATATAATTCTTGCTTTGATATGTGATGTTATTGAATTATTCATACTAATATCATAAGCTGAAAGTATGTCTGCCTGTTGTCTTCACTACTTAACAGATTGTGATAAAATTTAGCACATATTAATTGGAGCTCCGTAATTTTAAGCATAACGTTTATTGTCATAATATCATGTTCCATAATTTTAATAGGAATAATCATCACGTTGCATATTATCGCGACGCATAATTTTAAAAGTCCTAACATAGTGTAGGCTAAAATTGTTTGTCATTCAGTATTAAAAGGCATAGATTTGAAAAGCATAATACTTTAAGCAGAATTTTTAAAAGCATAACTAATGTAAATCATAATAATCACAACGTATACCTTAACGCATATTTTCTTTAAGCATAATGAATGCAATTTATAAATAAATAGTTGATTTGTTATTTATTTATTTTCTTAACCATGTAAAATTATTATTAAGCAGGCATGCAGCATGCAAGCAGGCATGCAGGAGGCAAACAGGCATGCAGCATGCATGATTTCTGTCACGACTCCGGCGCTGCGGGACTCCGGCGGTCCCACGCGAGTTTATCGTCGCAGATGGGTTTCGCTCACCACCCGCTTCTCAGCTCGCGGGCCGCCTCGCCCCTACGCGCCTACGCGGGCTTAAATTACACTCTAGTGTAGGGCAACGTTGGACCACGTGGAGTCGGGGTGTGCTAATTCGAATCTGGGTGATAATTCGATTTAATCAATAAGATTCAGGACTAAATAATTTATGCCATAAAAAATTAGGGATTTCACATTACGACACATTAAGCTATGCTACATTTTTCTTAATTATGGCAAATTAAATTATGCTAAATCAATTTAGGACTACCATAAGGTAGTCCTAAATTTCTTTATATATATAATATAAATTATGCCAAATGAAATTATGGATTTAATCTATTATGCTGAATAATAATATACCTTTAGACAATTATGCCGCTTAAAAGTTATGCGAAGGAAAAATTATATGATATTAGTGTTATGCTATTTGATGATTATGCCAATTGCTGTATGACAAACGACTTTAGGAAATCGAAATTATGCGAAAAGTTCCACCCCCATTAATTTGCCCTGGGAAAGGACATGAGCCTTATTTATATGTGTACTGTGAGTTATAAAATGTATATAACTCACAATACACACGACATAGTCTCTGCTGTAACGGACCAGATTTTGTGCGGACAGATCTTTGGGCCAAAGGTAGTTACTCCCACTGAACGTAAATGCATAGCAAATACGTTGTAAATAAACATGTAATCTGTAAGGACATTGTATTCAATTACGCGATACTAAGCAATATAGCGCATAAAGGAGCAAGCTCGAATTATTTCTCAATATTTCCAACGCAACGGCGCAAAACCGCTTAAAAATTGCAAGAAGAAAGTGTCGAAACAGCCGCAGAGTAGATAACTGCACCCTACGTAGCGCTGTACATACGGCAGTTTTTTATTGCACTCGTTTCCGCGCAGCGTGCGCAAACCGTGATAAAACAGGAATGATTGCCGCTCTGTCCCGATATTGTTTCAAGTGTTTTGTTCCATTCCCTCCTCGCCGCTTTTTGTTACACCCGAACCGTCCGAGCTAAGCGGCTGCTTTCATACAGCGTAATCGAATACTAATCTAATTTACATACGATCAGATGGATGCAGTTTGAACTCCGGGACGATGTAAATGAAACAATGCATAAGTTAGCGAGACAGTACGCTCGCGGAACGTTGTTGGCTTGATTTTCTTTTATGAACTATGGGATTTGTGTACGGGTTTCTAGATTTTCTTTTCATGTTACAATGTTCAAATTTGATATAAGAAACTAGATTTTTGGAAAACCCAGCCCCTGTCATATTATTTTGCAGGATAATTTTGTTGACAGTAAGTAGATAAGTACTATGAAATTTACAAAAGTATAATAACTTAATAGCACATATCACGATTAGTTTTATATCTGTTTTTACTGATTATATATTCATATATACCTACATCATATGATTTGAAAAGCTGTTTTAAATATAATAATTTAATATGACACAACCCATGCTATGGAAGTCGATACTTAACTCTATAATAAGTAGGTATAAACAGATTATCTGAAGTAATATTGAATCGCCTAAAAGAAACGGAATCGCTGTGCGACCAAAATCAGACCGACCACTTAATGGCACCCGAAATCTTTGTAGATAGATCAAAGGCACGCTACAATGTCTTTGATCTTTTTATCTACGAGTAGTAGATCTCATTTTCATCCTTATTATGTGTGATTACGTTGTATTTCTTCCAGAATAATTATTGGAAGATTCTGATCTGATGAACGTACTAGAATACGTTCTAGTACGTTCATCAGATTTTGTAAAAATATTAAGTACTTAACCTTATTCGAGGTTCTAAGCCATTCAATTTTGTATATATTACCTAGTTAACTTTACAGTCTTTCATTATCAATAGAAAGTATACCTAGGTACATTGAATATACTTTTTGGAGCAGAAAAGTCAGCGTTTGAGTATTTTATCGCTTACCCAAGCCTGAAACACAGGATTTTTTCTCGACTATTGCAATCAAAAAATAATTGGACGAGGCAATATGCTACTGAATGCAGTATATAGAGTACAAACAAACACTAAACAGTGTTGACGAATTATCCCGTTCGCTGTCACCGTTAATCAAATTCCATAAACCAGAAAATGCAACGTTACTGCCCTCGCGATTTCATAGCTGCATAATATTGCGCTCGTAAAATATCGCCACGTCAGTTTTACACTGACCCGAAAATTAGCAAAACATTTAGTTTGCGCCGAGACATAGTTTGCACTAGTTGCGCACTGCATTATTTTGCAGAAGCGCGCTTATGAGTCGCTCATGAAATAACGTCCAACTATTCTAATTTACAAACGCCTATAACTCTAGCGATGTTGCCAAACTTACTCGAAGCAAACAAAAGAATGACCGCCTGCTTATAACTTAAGAAATTTATATATACGTGCAGACTTTGTATTTGTAGTGTCTAAATGACTGAATTAAAAGATATTATGGTAACACTATCATTATACATCACGATCTGTAAAATATGTAGAATGTACTTTTTTAATATAAATGTAGTTTTGTCATACAAAGCTTGTTCTATAGCTTTCTTTTTACATCATAGTTTAGTTGTCGTCTTAAATTTTAGTTATTGCAACAAAATATGAAGTTACGTATATCATTTTGAAAACTTTATTTGCATATAATGTGATCTTATAACCTTTTACTTACATGCGTTTTGGAATATAAATAAAACGAATAGTCTACTATAATAAATTATCACTATCTGTATACTGATACCATAAGAAGTATTGTGTAGTATGGTGGTGTCATTATCTACGTTCTATTGTTTCCAACGATCAATTATGAGCTCCCACATTAAGATGCGATTGAACTTCTTATCAAGGTGTTCGAAAATCAGGTAACAGACATTAAGTGAGGATAAGTATCGTTCCTGCACGAGCATAATAGTTCACTCGGGATACCGTTCGGGTCTATCAATTGAAACATGCCCTGCCGGCGGCGTCTTTGCCGTACCAACGACCGTCGCGACAATAAACAATACAAACAACCCTGGCCTGCGTTTGACACCAGCCCGTTCGGAGTGGATTAGAGCGCTCCACAGGGAGTTCGGCAGCATTTAGGGAGCGTAATAGCCTTCCGCCGTGACCTGTTTTAGTTGCGACAAATAGAGATTTACGGGATTGCCGCCCGGGGATTTCCAAAGGGAGTCTGTTCCCCGTAATAAAATTGAATGGTGTTTACTTTGCGGCTACTTTATTCTACTATACCAGTTTCCAATCCGAATTTTGAAGGCGTGCACGGACGGTTCGAGTGTCAATCGATCCCGATCCGGCATTCGGGCTAACAAAGTTCGGAACAATTTAATTCCTCTTGAAATATGCACGAAAAATGTGTCGGAGAACAAAAATGGTGCAAACGCGGGGATAATTTTTGGAGGCTTATTCGCGCGGTAAATTATTGGAGTGCTGAGGAAATTGTAGAATGGAGGTGGGATATACACTTTCTAGGGCATTTGGGATTTGTTACGGCCTACTCTTGGAAACAGAAAATGTAGAAAGGAAAATCCACAGATAAGACAATAGGACATTATTTATGTATCTCTTATGTTATATGCTACGCACGGATTAATAACACATTTAAACAGCATTTATATCCGTCTCTGGCGAATACATCAACCATTACACCATTATACTTTAATTTGTTCTACAATGCACACATGACTTCATTAAACAACATTCAAGCTGCCTGCAGCATTTAATCTCAAGACTGTTTCCACCATCCATCGCTAAACTACTTTTCCGAAACAAACTCCCCTACTATCCACGTCGCGACTCGCAACTTTCGGCAACTCAAACAAACACACGAAATCTTAGTTCAGTCATAAAGTTGAAGAGGAAGTCGAATATTTATTTGTATAAGTACAACGTGTAAACAGCAGCCAACTTGGCGTAGTCGAGATGGTGGCTTTGCGTTAATCGGAATTCGGGAATAGGCATAGACAATGTAAATATGACAATGGGTAGGAGCAAGGGGTTGGTGGGACTCATATCGTCGCGTGCCACTCTTGAGATAACAGCAGACGCGGTCTTTGTGCGCGGATGTAAAATTATTAAGCAACGGAATGTCGTAAATGGGGCTTCGCTCACAATGGCGGGGTTACGGCGAATCAGCTCGGCTGAGCCACGTCTGATATGATTAAGTTCAATGGATTCCGCATGTAATTACCTACAGATTTATCAGTTCCTACGTTAAACATATCCGATATGAGCAGTTTCTACATTATGTACAATAGTACATAGTTATTAGCTATATGTCTCATTATTTTCTTAAATAAGCTAATTGTCATTATAAATGATAGAAACTGCCAAGGTGTGAACAGACGTATATTTACAAAGAGACTACTAGAAAAACAATAGTTGCGTTATATCAAAATAAAATTATAATTCTGAACTTGAATACAAAAATAATAAAAGGTTTAAAAAGTATTAATATAAAACTAATGAGGCCAGCGCTGCAGCGTCGGCAACTGTCATATTGACGCTATAAGCGTGTCTAATGACTTTTAAAACCGAGTTTATGTCAGTAAATAAATCAATAAATAGATCAGTAGATTATTTAAGTTAATCCTTAGTAGTCAGTAGAATATAAGAGAGGCATAATATTTATATTTTGTAATCAAAACGTATATTATTGAAAAAGAGAAAAAAATATGTTATGATGGAAAAAGTAATTGAGTTTGTTTACTGTATGTTTACGTGTTACACACAAATTTACGGTCTCGAGTAAAATTTTGCTTCACATCAATCTGTACTACGAGTATGTAGCGAAATTCCAGACAACAAAGAACTCGTCTCATATAATAAGTTTACTAAAATCTACTCCAATCCCATGCCTGCTGCAGAAAAAGAAGAAAAATCCTCAACATTTTTTTCTACAGAGCGTGTCCAACCTTTGCACTCCCCTGTTTCTTAATTCGCAATTAAAAAGTTAAATTGTTCGGTTAATTGCAGCTATTGTGGTGGACGACGTCAACCCATTATTCACAATT